>OU452220.1:20656202-21930691 GCA_911728455.2 Marthasterias glacialis
TTTGAAAGTGAGGTTGAAAATATTTTTTCTGATGACCAAGGTTTTTTTTTTCTTTTCTAGTTTCTCATTTATTTAGTTAAAGGAACACGTTTCCTAGGATCGGACTCGAGTTGGTCTATAAAAAGCGTTTGTAACCGTTTTTAATAAAATGCATTATGGTTGGAAAGATGTTTTAAAAGTAGAATACAATGATCCACACAAGTTTGCCTCGCAATTGCGTGTTTTCCTTTACTTTGCGAACTAACACGTCGCCATTAATGGGAGTCAAAAATAGGACTCCCATAAATGGCCGACCGCGTTAGTCGACGAGGTAAAAGGAAAACCACAAAATTTCGAGTGATACTTGTGTGGATAATTGTAATCTACTTTTAAAATATCTTTCTAATCATATACATTTTATAACAAACGGTTTCAAACGCTTTTTAGACCGATCCAAGGCAACGCCTTCATTTAAACATGACTTGAAATTGCACTTTCTTTTTACGGCTCGAAGAAACGAATGGCAGAAACACGCTCGGCCATTTTGTGGAGTTGAAGTTACGGGTCGCACTGTAAAAACATTTTTTTTTGTACAAATAAAAATACAATTTTGTGAACAGTTTGAAAATGATTTGTGATTTCAAGACCTCAACTTCTAAATATGAGGTCTCGAAATCAAATTCATGGAAAAAGCCTTCTTTCTCGAAAACTACATTACTTCAGAGGGAGCCGTTTCTCACAATGTTTAATATCACCTCTCCCCATTTGACTCAAAGTAAGGTTTTATGATACTATTTATTTTGAGTAATTACAAATAGTGTGTCTGCCCTTAAACGATTTTCTTATTCATTTATTCGTAGGCCCCTATTAAATGGGTTGCTTTTTCTTTATGATCAGTGTAAACAAGACCAGTGTACACGCCGCCAACCGAGTTGAATGACCGGAATTATCTGCCAAGTTCTGTCTTTCGTTGTAACTGGACGATACATTATACCGCAGGGATATTACAAATAATGCATGATGATCATCATTGGTATGGCACCTCCATGGTTCACCGTACAACCCTCACACGGGTTCAAAAATCTGTGTGGGATGTGCCGGTTAAGTTATTGACATAGGTCCTTATTCACAAATTATTTCTCTTGACAAAGGATGCTGGGGGTGGGGGGTGAATTCCCCACCCCTGTCGATTCATTATTACACATAGTATAGGCCTAGCCTCCCTACTACACACACACACACATGGATGAAAAAGTATCAATATACATTATGTAGTCGTAGTAATGTGATTTTCCTCACGTCGGAGCATCAACCTTGATGATCTTGAAACAAAATAACAAGTATGTACTTCCTATTGATTTTAGATAACGACGGAGGAGAAAAGCGTTGCTCTTGACATCAGTCATTTTTGTGCTGACAAGGGCGAGCTTGAGCATAAACTGAGTGCCACCCAGGATGCAACCGAGTTTTCCATGCTGGCGAACGATATTTTGATAGATGTACAAGACGATGACCAAGTACAAGGTAAAACAATCTTCATCATAATCACAGCTGTGCATCATTATATTTGAAGGTGACCTTTCCTTTGTTGCTGCTGTCGCATGTGACGGACCATTCCTTGTTGGAAAAACTAGTCTTCTCACATTCACAGTGTACAGTATACATGGTCACAGTGGTTTGTACATACTTTGGATGACAGGCCCTGACAAAAGGTACCAGGCACAGTTGATTCAAACGATGGAAGTCAAGTTAAAACTAAAAGTTACTGCAACTGCAACTTACAAATGTGAATAAACATTCCAACGATGCGCTGACTGGGTCTCAAAAAAAATGCAAAAATGTTGGGTAGGCTAGGCCAGACTGTATTGCTGGGTAAAACTAAATTTCCAAGATAATTGCCCCCACGAAAGCAACAAATCAGGGTGTTGATAACCCCGAATATATTAAACATTTTAACCAGATCATTGATAAAATAATTGCCAATTAAGTGGGTGATAATTATTAAATATCCAGAAACTGAGTAACAAACAAACCCATATGTTTGCTACCAAAATATATACATGTATAGTACACAACTACATGCATGGGGAAATTTTACCAAATTATTTTCCAATTAGATAGATGGAGTGCCCAATTAAAACATGGGGAAAAAATACTTAAATGATAGGCATGTTGATATTCGAAGCAACGATTGGCTTGTAACTTTGTTAACATAGATTTCAATACATTCTATACATTTCAGAGAGTACTCCTTTGCACAAGAAGAGGGGTCGACTTTCAAGACGGACCACTGAACCACCTGCAAAGCGACAGGCTGTTGAGTTAGCAGCCGAGTCTTTCGACAGCGTTCTTCGGACCAAGTGCCTTGGTAAGTGTAACCTTTTGTTGTAGCTGATTCACATTAATGCAGTTTACGTTTTTTTTTTCAAGTATTTTCATCTCCGTGTGTGCAGTGCCCATGTTTTGGCGAAATTTACAATAAAACTTGTCTGAAATGTCATATTTGTTGAGAAACAAATAATCTTATTTCATGTACGTGTTTCGAGTTTATCGCTCAGTGAGCGTTTTATAATGTTTCTTTTTGCATCGATGCCATGCAAAAATTGGGTTATCTATTTTGCACAATTTTCTTGTGACCCAGATGGCCGATTGATCTCAAACTTACACATTACACAACTTTAAAACTTTATCAGTTTCAATAAGAAATAAATTGGGGGGGGGGGGGGTTTTCCCAGAAGTTGCCACCAACTCCCATATTTGAATATCCATAAAATCATTATGTGGTGTGTTTTGAAAATTTCTTTTGATGAGTTGACCTTATATGTTTGAATGTTGTATAATTTGTTCAGGAGAGTACCGGGTACCGCTCTCGTGTCTGAAAGAGCCTCCATCTTATCTCCTTCTCCGGCCTGTTGACAATAAACATAAGGAGAGCATCAAAGCAGGCCTCAAAGACACAATGACGTGCAGCACCGTCCTCCCGGTTTCGCTGCTGGGCGACCTCTTTGATGTTGACCACCCAACAGCTTCCCAGTTCTACACACTTGGCGGAAACCATCTGGTGTGTGCTCTGAAGGAGCTGACAGATGACGTAGCGTACAGTGGCCTGAAGCATATATATGTTAAGATTTACCGGGGCCTACAGCGCACCGAGGCACTTAGAATTGCCTCCCTGCACAATGTTGGTACGCATTTAGTGCAGGGTGGTAACTTACTGAACAACATTACCCTTTGCCGAAGGCTCCTCTATCTGCACCAAGGACGGGATGAGGAGCTGGACAACCCACCGCCTTCAGATGTTTTGTGGAGGGAGAGTTGTGGTATGGCCCTCGGCAAGAAGTACCCAGTGTGCTTAAAGGTACGGACAAGTTTAAACGATTATCCATATAGGCCTATAAGGCACATGAGCATGTATGGAAATCCTACCGATTATTTACATGACCAATGTTAATGATGATAACAGTAATTTTTAAAACCCCTTCTTAGTTATTTGATGGCCAGTGTCCTCTATCAAGAGGTCGGACAAGTTCTGTCCGGCAAAAATGGCCCTGGTGACATTGGACCTGTAGACAACGCTACACATATGCAGAAAGACATTGCATTATGGAGATCAAAAAACTAATATAATTTTCGTAAAACATTGAAGCCACAACCGTGTCAACTAGAAATAAGAATTCTTTCAGCATGAACCAATGTATCCTCCATGATCACAATAGGACTGTTCGACACTAGAACAACAATCAACAATGTAATTTTCCAAATGAAAATGTATGAATACATGTAGTAAGGCTGTTTTTACTTTGTTTTATTTTTAACATCTGCAGGACCTGAAGAGCCTTGAACCAACTTTTCAGTTAGCACAGTACTCGTCTCGGTGTCATGGGAAACTACTCACCATCTTCGCACAGCATGAAGAGCGGACAGGACAGTGTCTGAAGCAAACTGTAAGATTTTGCCATCATATTTTAAACAAATTGTATCTACCTGTTTAATTAAAATCTTTTGACATACGATAAATAAACAGGTTGCAAATAATTTTGTTGATGCTCTTTCATGCTTATATGGGTTTGAAGCTTTGTCTTATGACATTGTTCGTTTGTACCTTGTTACAGGCCTTTATGAAGCTGCAGGGGCTGCCTGAGCAAACAAGATTTGAGCTTCTATCAGAAGTTGTCAGTGGCAGCATGACAACCAAAGAGATGGCAAAGGAAGCAGACAAGATCAAGAAGCTGCGTATCGTGCAGAGAGAACTGGTTGAGCAGCTGTCCATGGCATCGTGGGAAGAAGCAGAGCGGCTGTTTCCTCAACACACAAGAGAGAGCATCCTTCAGCCCTTCTCAGGTACACTTTAACCAATTAAATTAAATCAATTCAATTCACGAATACGTTTATTTTCACACAAAGTTGTGTGCTTATAGATGCTTGATTTTGAGACCTCAAATTCTAAATCTGAGGTCTCAAACAAAAATTCCTTGAAAATTACTCTTTCTTGAAAACTATGTTACTTCAGAGGGAGCCGCTTCTCACAATAGGTGTAAAAAACTCTGAGAGTCACCGTCTGTTCGCTTCTCAGCTACTTTTATTTTTCACAATGAAAATTTGTGATGATCCAGTATCCAAATACACATTTTGTTTTGTAATGATTGACTTGACTTATACACAAATGGCAAATCAAAAATTCCTTTAAAAATGCACAACAATTTAATGTTTTAAGGTTTGCTACATTACGAAGTTTATTGTGCGTATATAATTTGAAAGACATCAATCATATAAATGCTAATTGTTGTTCATTTTGATTCTAGGATGTAACTTCAAACAGGGTATCCCGAGACCATTCATGGCCTTTGTCCGGGACGCACTTGAGTGGAGGGAGAACACCCAAGTACCTACTATTTCCAGTGAAAGTGAGGCGCCTCATATCATTACAAATGATGTGTCTCAGGTGGTGTTCCTGTCCACATATGACGAAGAAGCTCTCCTACATGTGGCTGAATTTACCGGGATTGTGGCGATTGTAGCAGACATGGAGGTACCATTATATTAAATATGCTTGAATAAATAGTCTTTACATGTCAAATTTTAAAACAATACCGTGTAACATTTCCTTCTAATAGTGAATTGATAACAGAAATCTGTTGTACTGTTTGAATTTTGTCCACCATACCTCAAAGTAGCTTAAAAAAGTGTTCGTCTTTGGATACAAAAATCATTTTCGTGACTTGTTTTACCCATGTCTCAAAAACCAACAGCACCTCAACAAATATAGCTTTCAAACTGTGAGAGTTTAATGTAAATCTGTGGCCATTGGGTTTTGTGTCCTACAAAAAGTACCCAGACCCTTAAATGATAAGACGTTTCATCACCACTCAACAGTACACTAATTGCTCTATGATGATGAGTCCAAAGGCTCAAAGCCCTACTTTTGTGCTATTTGGGTAGTATTCTGTGTTGAGTTCGGAGCAGTGTTGCCAGCTGGGATGTAATTGCTAATACAAGTTTGTGATACAATTCGATTTACAGAACTTTTTTTTTTAAATTGATTTTAGGCAAGCACGACTGACTTGGCTGACATACAGAAGATGGCTCTGAACTCAGGTCAGCTGGAGGGGAGCATCTTCGTCAGGACATCCTCTGACACTATTTCAGGTGCGAGGATGTTCTTCCATACCAATAAGTTTCAAGGAGTAACTAACCTTTACAAGTTCCAGATGCAAAAGAAAGGTAAAGATATGAATGTACTAGCCAAATAATCTGTTCTAGTTGCTCAGTGGTTGCAGTCATCTTCCAATCAAAAAACTAGTTGTACTGGTAGGGTTTAGGTTTGTAAAGAAACACCCTATATGAATGGCAGCGCATTTGTACATCCCACATTTTATTTATCTTTCTGCTTTATAATCATTGATAACTTTCCATAAAAAACGGTTGGCACTTTTGTCAAATTCGTGCCTATGTTTTTTTATTTCATGATCAAAGTCTGAGATGGCAGAGCTTTAATCCATAATCTCTTAACAATGGATTTGAAACCAACCCTCATTGGCCTTTGTGCTTGGTGTTTGCCTACTGAAACCAATTTCCTTTGTGCTACAGCAGCCATTTTTAATGAGCAGTTGGGCTCTTTGTTGACCTCTTGATTATCGGTTATTCATGACTGCACCCATTCATAAGACCAGTAAGGGTACATAAGGGCTTCATAGGTCCAACGTGGATGAGGTGTCAATATTTTGCTCCAATGAATGTTCAATCTGTTTTTTGTTAATTGATAATTTATTGCAGTATATATCCCCTTCCTAATTGCCATCAAACCTGCACAAGTTACCTGTGAATAAATTAGTTTAAAATAATGTGTCTGGAAAATGCTTATGTTCTCTTTCTCTTTGAATGCCAGTTATGTTATCCATGGTCAAAGCCATTTGGAGGAAGGATGGAGCCAGAACAGCTTCAGATGACATGCCAGATGTCATGACTGAAGGAGGCAGTGGTATGCTGGACCATATCTTCAAGGACATCAACCATGGTGATTGGATTATGGACACAACAAACAATGGTAGGTCAATTTTAAACTGGACAGTTCCTGAGTAATTTGCACTGCTGTAGCAAGTTGAACAAAGTGTGTTTCCAAGTTTCAATACAAAAGCTTATTATAGTGAGTTGTAATATTTTTTACTCTTGGGACCATATAATACAAAAACAAAGACCACTTTATAGCCAGCTTGGAGCAGGCTTAAGATTTAAGACTGGCTATAATTATAGACCAAGCTATTGCAGCCGGTCTATAATTAAAGATTCTGGTGGTTCTGGTCACAGGCCTAAAATTTCATCTTTCAGAAGGACTTTTTCTTTTTGAAAAGGGCACTTCCAGTTGAAAATTATTGAAGGCTATTGGAAACCTATAGTGATGCATATCTGTCCATTAACAACAATGACAACAATGATGACAACATTGAAATTCGATACAATTTAATTGATTATATTGTTGCTTGACTTTGGATGCTGCAATCGAAATCAGCAGCAGCTATTGTGGGTTGTAGTCTTACTATCTCTTTTTAGAGACGAAAGATTATAAAGACTACCATTGTTACAAACAAAATGCTCGCAAAAGTATTGGTCATAACTTATATTGACATGTGATCTCTCAAAAAGACAGAAGTCTAGCAAAGTCTAATGAAAGCATGTTTTTTTGTACTTCTCTTTAACAGGTGAGGCTACTCTTCTAGCAGTGAAAGCTCAAGTAAACGTTATTTCTATTCAACCAAATGCCACATTGCAGGGGGAGTTAAAATGCAAGGTCACTGCTCTCCTGCAGGTAAGGACAGAAGAAGACAACGATGCCGAAGACAGTGACACCAGTACGTCTCTTGAGGAGGATTCCATTTAATTTAGACCACACTTGTACCCACATACAACAGAACTGTTTTAATTAATTTAATGGTGTTTTTCAGAGATCAGTTGAATTTACCTCCTTCTAAAGCATGCTCCCTGCTGAGAATGCTTAACTGAAACCTAATAACATGATTTGACTACAGTCAGCACTATGTGTTTCAACAAAATAATAATTATTGTATTAGCGATATGATTTATTTTACTAAAAAGCCTACATTATCCGAGACTCCTTAAAGTATTTTTAACTATATGCGGGCCAGCCTTAAATGATTTTTTTTTCTTTTTTCGAACACTTGACACCTTTGGACATTTTTCATAGACCAGGCAGTCTTCTCACTTGGTATATCTCCAAGTAGGTAACTAGGTAACTTCAGAGGGAGCCGTTTCTCACAATGTTTTATTCTCCATTGCTCATTACCATTAATTGCGAGCAATTATTTAGAGTAAGCAATTGTAAGAAATACTAGAGGAGGTGAATGACCCTGTATCCTCTTAAAAACATGCATTTTATAGACTTTATGGAGTAATTGCTCAAGATTGGGTAAAATGTGTACCCTTTTGGTAATAAAAAAAAGATCATGGTTTAATGTTCGGCCAGTTGTAGAAATTGGCTGTCATAAATAATTATCTTTGAACACTTTAAGATCCCTTATTGTTCTTAGTTATATTGCAAGCAATTAATTTATATAATGTACATAAGATGAGTTTATCCCTGGTTGAATTAAATTTGGGTTCCATACACATAGCATTTTTCTCCACATTTTTGTTTATTGTTTAATCAGTAGTATCCCACATTTTTGCAGTCTAAACAGAACCTGAGCCAAGTCTCGTACGTGGATAATATTATCTCGTGAGAACTGGTTGTATTCAGAGATAATATTATCCCACATTCAGCCTTAGCCAAGTCTCGGACCTGGATAATATTATCTCATGAGAACTGGTGGTATTCAGAGATAATATTACAATGTATTCCACATTCAGCCTTAGCCAAGTCTCGGACCTGGATAATATCTCGTGAGAACTGGTTGTATTCAGAGATAATATTATCCAACATTCAGCCTTAGCCAAGTCTCGGACCTAGATAATATTATCTCGTGAGAACTGGTTGTATTCAGAGATAATATTATCCCACATTCAGCCTTAACCAAGTCTCGGACCTAGATAATATTATCTCGTGAGAACTGGTTGTATTCAGAGATAATATTATCCCACATTCAGCCTTAGCCAAGTCTCGGACCTAGATAATATTATCTCGTGAGAACTGGTTGTATTCAGAGATAATATTATCCCACATTCAGCCTTAACCAAGTCTCGGACCTAGATAATATTATCTCGTGAGAACTGGTTGCATTCAGAGATAATATTATCCCACATTCAGCCTTAGCCAAGTCTCGGACCTGGATAATATTATCTCATGAGAACTGGTTGTATTCAGAGATAATATTATCCCACATTCAGCCTTAGCCAAGTCTCGGACCTGGATAATATTATCTCATGAGAACTGGTTGCATTCAGAGATAATATTATCCAACGTTCATCCTTAGCCAAGTCTCGGACCTAGATAATATTATCTCGTGAGAACTGGTAGTATTCAGAGATAATATTATCCCACATTCAGCCTTAGCCAAGTCTCGGACCTAGATAATATTATCTCGTGAGAACTGGTTGTATTCAGAGATAATATTATCCCACATTCAGCCTTAACCAAGTCTCGGACCTAGATAATATTATCTCGTGAGAACTGGTTGTATTCAGAGATAATATTATCCCACATTCAGCCTTAGCCAAGTCTCGAACCTAGATAATATTATCTCTTGAGAACTGGTTGCATTCAGAGATAATATTATCCCACATTCAGCCTAAACCAAGTCTCGGACCTAGATAATATTATCTCGTGAGAACTGGTTGCATTCAGAGATAATATTATCCCACATTCAGCCTTAGCCAAGTCTCGGACCTGGATAATATTATCTCATGAGAACTGGTTGTATTCAGAGATAATATTATCCCACATTCAGCCTTAGCCAAGTCTCGGACCTAGATAATATTATCTCATGAGAACTGGTTGCATTCAGAGATAATATTATCCCACATTCAGCCTTAGCCAAGTCTCGAACCTGGATAATATTATCTCATGAGAACTGGTTGCATTCAGAGATAATATTATCCAACGTTCATCCTTAGCCAAGTCTCGGACCTAGATAATATTATCTCGTGAGAACTGGTTGTATTCAGAGATAATATTATCCCACATTCAGCCTTAGCCAAGTCTCGGACCTAGATAATATTATCTCGTGAGAACTGGTTGTATTCAGAGATAATATTATCCCACATTCAGCCTTAGCCAAGTCTCGAACCTAGATAATATTATCTCGTGAGAACTGGTTGCATTCAGAGATAATATTATCCAACATTCAGCCTTAGGCAAGTCTCGGACCTAGATAATATTATCTCCTGAGAACTGGTTGTATTCAGAGATAATATTATCACACATTCTTCATCTAGTCATAATCATCATATATCAACATCGTTCAAAATTATATTTTAACGACGGTTTCAGAAAACAATGACGAGGTCCTAAATTCTTAAAGGGGTATTTTTAAGAGATATTTTCTGGGTTTATTTAACTCATGTGGTCAGGAGTCCAGAGCCATTTATCTTGTTGACGAATCACTTACACCCATAGTGAACCAGTTTGAAACCGTGTTGTTGTGTTATGTTTTTACTGTTTGTAATTATCATTTAATGAAAGTTGATGGAATTCTATGTTCAAACCGAATTCTCAATTTTATAGAATAAACGAAGTTCACATGAGTTCACTTTGGTAGTATTTGGTGTTTTGCGTGCCTAGTAACCTTTGAACGCTTTTTACCCAAACGTTATGGTTTTCTTCGTCGTTTACAAAACGAGTAGATTTATTCGTTTCATCATTTTGGGTTGTTTTGAAACGTACAGGCGATAAATTTCAGTTTCAAACGTCAACACATTGATCGCAAGACTATTTTGACGTTCAACTTTGTTTATAAAACTAATCGGCGTAGGCGACGGCACATCAAATTTTAAACCATCATCTTCTACAGGATAAGACGACGTTCTCTCCGGATGGACTGTCCGCACGAATAGAGCCGCTCTCAAGGCCCATTGCAGACAATCATTATCATTGTTTTTAACATTAACGCAGGCCTTTTTTGATTTTATCCATTGTGGAAGATCTATATACGAACTACCACTCGCGTGTTTATATTTATTCAACGACAACTCTGTGGACGGTCCACCCGGTGCCCATCTGCTCAAACTCGCTAATAAAGTCTAATAGCGATCTCGATTCATCTTCCTAATACTCATCGAGGTTGTGTTCGCGGTTAAGTACTTTTTGACTCGCGTTATGAAAATGAGTGGTGTAGCTCGTTGCAGTCTTTTCTTCGTTGGTATTTGGATCGTTAATTGTGACTGAGCGTTTATACTCTATCGATATTGTCAATTGAGATTTATAACAATCAGTAGATAAAAAATGTCTTAATTGGTCCAAGAGCAATCCACGCGCTTGACCGAACAATTCTTTAGGATGGTAGTCGTTCAGGAATACTTTTCTTAGTTACTTTTAAGTAAATGCTAATATTTTCTCAATTGTTTTCGGATAATATCAGTTCTAAACGTTTATTTTTATAAACCGATTCTAGATTCTAGTCTACTTTTGTAAACTTGGTCTTATCGGGTAGCGCTAATAAATTATCGATAAAAGATCTAAGTTGATTTTTAGACCATGAATAATAACCTTTGTACTTTATCCTATCATTTTCTATTTTTTGTGTATTTAGCTCGGCCCTTTCTTTCTTTATTTTATTTTTATTAATCTCTTTTAAACTTTCTTTTTAAGTTTTTCTTGGGCTTTTCGTCCCGAAATAAACTCTCTAACGACTTTGTAATAATCTAACTTACAGCCATATCTGCTCGAAATTGCGATATTATTTTCGCTTACAAATTCTTTTAATTTAGGTAATGAGCAATTACTAGGTCTCATATTTATAGTATGGTTAGAAAATATTTTTTTACTTTTTCTTTCCATTATATTATAAAAACTATCTCTTTAAGCCAAATATTTT
The DNA here is from genome assembly GCA_911728455.2 of Marthasterias glacialis. Taxonomy (NCBI): domain Eukaryota; kingdom Metazoa; phylum Echinodermata; class Asteroidea; order Forcipulatida; family Asteriidae; genus Marthasterias; species Marthasterias glacialis. Next base: position 20,667,665 of record OU452220.1, read on the forward strand.
ATTTTTATTTACCATTTTTTCAATCTATGTTTTTATTATTGACTATTGAAAAAAAAATGTAATCATTAATAAATGGTTATAGCAATGATAGTATAGCAATGATGATCGGTGGGGCTGTGGTAAACGCGCTCGCCTTCACCTGAAGTAATTCTTTTCTAAACTCAACAACAACTCGGAGGCTATACAAGCAGAACGCGCGAGGCATGATCGAGCCCTGGAGGACCTTACAAAAGCGCGGGATGATTGGTCGGAAAAACGCTATAAATATTTAGCTCTCATTAACTCGATGATTAGAAAAGAGACTGGAGCCAAACAAACGTTTCAAGACGTAAACGAGGCAATGTACGAGTATAATAAAGTGTCTGGATTGTCCTTTGCTTTACCGGAATACCTAGAGGATGAAAATGAACCTCAGTTTAGCGATTTTTATTATAATACTAAATTATTATAAAATGATATTAATAAAATGGCTGAAGGAGGTTTTGAAATGGATCCCCTCTCAGATATACAAGAGCAACAGCAAGACGAATTTGATTATGAAGACCAATATATAGATGACGAACCCATCAACACAACTGAAGAATGGGATGAAGCTGAAGCCGTATATAATGAGCAGACTGAAAGTCTACCACCACCACCACCACCATATGATAAAGATTTTGGACATGAGGGCACTTTGGAATACCAAGACCATATAAATGAGGAAGAACATGTTGTTGATATGCAATATATTAATAAATAAATTTTATGATACACTAGGTGTCGACAGGCCGGCCAATCTTAGTTCTACCGGTTTTGTAGAAGTTGCGGGTAATCTTTATTGAAAAGGTCATCATATTCAACTTTCTTATAAATTAAGAGGAGAGGTAAAAATAAACAAATCGAGTACATTAAGATCAAAATTAAAGGTTAGTATTAGAAAACAATTAGGCATTTTTGAGGTAACCAAACCAAATTTATCACCGGAACAACGCGCGAGATTTAGCCATTGAGGGTGAGAGTGCGCCGACAAAAACGGTGGCTACAATAACTGATAAATTGATAGCGGGGCTTGCGTGTCTTCATGATATATCGGGAGTAGGAACGTAGACAGACATTAATTGCGTGAAATCAACGGAATGGACTTAGCATTGCGCCGAATGCGAGGTGAACTAGTCAACAATCTAGCTAAACTAACCAAAGTCAACGAAGAAATCGCTAGATACCAATCTGAAATAGATCATGAGGATACCACTGAAGAAATGCGTGAAATACTCAGAAGCAACTAGAGGACTTAAAGATTGAGCGCCAAGCTAGACTACAGGCCATCAATGGTAATGAATTAAAGCTGCGAGGACAATTTGCCAGAATCAAAGAAACCGTAACTAGAATCTTAGACGATCACGATTTAACGCTCGGTGAAAAAATTATTTAGAATTATTTAGGGAGCAGGGAGTCATGATTGTTAGTATTTTATTTGCCATAGGTTTAGCCATTAGTACGATCGTCGCCTCCATCGTCGCCGGTGCAAGAGGCGCCGTCAGCGCCGTGACTCCAAAACCAACACCAACACCTAAACCAAGTCCCATTGAAAAATGGTTAGATAAAATAGCTGAGGCTCAAAAAAGTTTGGGTTCAAAAGCGATAGCGACGCTACCGGGCATCATCGGGTCTATCGTGGTATGGGTATTTAATCAATTGAGTACAGTGGTCGGATTCGCCGCCGACCATTTATGGGGTACGTACTTGTTGATCGGCGGCATAATACTAGCGAAAACAAAAAAAATATTTTATCGTAAATATAATAAACATAAGTGATGTTTGAAGCTTTGCATGGTGTGAAGAATAATAAGGAACTATAATTAAATAGTAAATTTGCAGGTACTACCATGTAATTCAACTCTTTAGAAAGGACTGGTGGCTCTGAGAAGAGCTGTTGTGGTCTTGATGTTTCGAACAGTATGCTCTGTTCGTCAAGACGCCGAAACGTCGAGGCCACAACGGCTCTTCTCAGAGCCACCACTCCTTCCTAAAGAGTTGAATTACATGGTTGTACCCGCAAGTTTACTATTTAATTATAGTTCCTTATAATAAACATGTACGGCAATAAACTAAACCCAAATCGAAAATGAAAGACGCCCCGTGGTATAAAAGGAGTTAGACAATCGATCATCCTGACGAATAACCCGAGCACGATCGGTGAAACTGAAACGCTCACGGTAAGGTTTCCAAATTTAGGATCGTCAGACGTGATTTTACCGGGCACATCGCGTCTTAAGTTTTAATATCCGTTTAAATTCGACCGACGACGTGAATCATACAATGGTAGTGAACATCGGACGGGCGATCGTAAATAAGATTGCCATTAAATTTGAAGGACAAGAGGTGAGCTGCCTGCACGACGCCGTTGTATTTCATAGCTATAGAGACCTATAGCTCACCAAAAAACAGGGAATAGAAACACCAAGTTTAACCAAACTTAGGTTAGGGGCGGTCAACGTCGAAAACTGGCGAAGTGGCCATCTCCAAAGCATGGGGGAATAGGTATTGCATTCTGTTGGACTTTGAGCTGTTAATGGATCATCAACCATTTCATCCGAGTGGGTTACAAACTAAACTAACGTACGAGTTAACTTTTAATTCTTATGGAAAAGTGATCAAGTCCTCGGACTTTAACCCCACGTTTACCATTAGTAATATATCGTCGCTCGAGTATGAGATTGTGAGACACATTGAACTAGCCAGATTGATCAGACAGTCGTATTCCAACCTGGCCGTGTATTACGAGCGTGTCCATCGCCATTTTGTCATTCCCATGAATAAAAAAGACGTCGCTTGGAACATTAATTTAAATACCCCCGCTAAAAGTTTCAAAGGAATATTGATGCTATTTGAAGAAAATCAGGATGATTTTTCTCCGGCACCGACTTAATTTTACAATCCTATGGTCAAACCTGGTGCGGTAAAACAATTTTTATTTTAAATTTAATTGAAAAAAAGTATAGAGGTGATTTTCATCATATCGTCATCATCTGTCCGACGCTACGGGACAACGAGGCCTATAAGCAAGAATGGGTATCGAACGATCCCGAAGTTTACCCCGATCAATTAGAATCTAGAGATTTAGACAAAACGCTGGGAGTTTATTTTAATTTATTTAGGGGAGATCAGACGTTGTACATTTTCGACGATTGCGCTGGATCTAAAGAATTAATTCATCGAAACTTTAAAAAAGATAAAAATAGTACAATATGTGAGTTGTCCTTTAGCGGCAGGCACGCGAACCAGAGCGTGTGGGTATTATCCCAAAAATATAAAAACGTGCTTAAAGATCTTAGGAGTCAAGTAAAATGGTTGGCTCTGTTTTACTGTAAAGATCGAGATTCGTTCGACGAGGCCCTGAGAAAATGACGTCATAGATGAAACCGTTGCCCGAAACGTAAAGAACGTTCTAAAAAGAAACAAATATTATAAATTAATCTTAAAAACCGACCAACCCGTCGAATGGCGAGTTTTAGATGAGAGAGATCAACTTATCAAGTCAATATAAGTTAACCTGTCAAGTAACCTGACAAGTCGTCATCAAGTCATCATCAAGTTGACTTACAAGTCATTAAGTTAACCTGTCAAGTAACCTATAAATAACCTATAAATAACCTATGAATAACCTATAAACAACCTACAAACGACCTACAAACGACCTACAAACGACCTACAAACGACCTACAAACGACCTACAAACGACCTACAAACGACCTACAAACGACCTACAAACGACCTACAAACGACCTACCCATGACCTACCCATGACCTACCCATGACCTACCCATGACCTACCCATGACCTACCCATGACCTACAAATGACCTACAAATGACCTATAAATGACCTATAAATGACCTATTAATAAACTGTCAAGTAACCTATCAGGTTACTATCAAGTCGTAATCAAGTGATACTTAAGTATTAATCAAGTTATACTCAAGTCATAATCAAGTTGACCTATCAAGTCATAAGTGGCAGTGGTCGAGCTAAACATTACCTATGTATGAGTTTAGATTCACTCGGACAAGCGAGATCCGATGTGACCCCGCTCTATCGACAGGGTGTCGCGTAGACCCACCCGAGTATAGTCACGTCATCGTGACAGCCCCTCTAATGGCCACCCCAATAATTTAAACGCCTCGTACATTACGCGTTGGTCAGTTTCTCTGGCGCGTTGTTTTAATGGAGTAAAGTCCGTCGCGTCGCAAGGTACGCCGTGTAGCCGTAAGAGTTTAAATAACATATAATCGATCGAAAGAGAATTTTTACGAGAGGATCCCTGATTCCTTGCAACATCTTGTCGAGTTTCTCAAAGTCTCTACACAACGCGGTTGGGTCGGGCACCCGGGGGAGGGGCTCGAGAGTCAACCTAGAATGAATCAAGTTTACGTTTCTATAATATTTTACTAGACATCGATCGTGAAAATAGGCCCTCGCCTCGGATCTAGTGGGTACGGTTAATCCATTGGTTTTAAGTTTTTCCAATACGCGTTCAAGTTCATCTTCATTTATACGCTGAAGTCCCTGAAACGATCTAAGGGCGAGCGCAAAATGACCCCTACGCTCGTACGTGAGCTTACACACGTAGTTGGTCCATCGTATGTGTGATAAAGGCACTCTATCGACGCATTCCACTCGTCTCCCACACTCGATACAAAAAGACAATCCCTCCTGCTCTATAGTCTCACCGCTCCCGCAGCACTCAGGCTCTCGTTTTTCAGTTTTACGTCGTTGAAAAAAAAAATAGTACCAAACTCATTCTCAACCTTTTTTTTTAAAGATCCTTCCTCGATATAAAATTGAAGCTCCTTTGACAGTTGTTTTAATTTATTAATCGTATCGATGATGTTCGCGTCAAGATTAAAAAAACGCGCAGACTACCAGTCTGGAAAAAAAATCCACAGGCAACTCGGGTGGGATTCGAACCATGACTCCCGCATGACTAGAGCAGATGTCTTAACCACTAGACCACCGAGCACGCCCGGTGATGAGGGGCCAGTTCGAATCCAGTATTATTCGCGGCAGGTACCGCAAACAATTTCATAGATGTCAATATTTGCATCGGTGGAATGAATATAAATTTCAATTTGCCTTTCACCGATATGTGTAAGCACTTTCGAGTCCTGTGGAAAAAAATCCACAGGCAACTCGGGTGGGATTCGAACCCACGACTCCCGCATGTCTTAACCACTAGACCACTAGACCACCGACCATCTATCAAATTGTTTGCGGTACCTGCCGCCAATAATACTGGATTCGAACTGGCCCCTCATCACCGGGCGTGCTCGGTGGTCTAGTGGTTAAGACATCTGCTCTAGTCATGCGGGAGTCGTGGGTTCGAATCCCACCCGAGTTGCCTGTGGATTTTTTTTTTCCACAGGACTCGAAAGCACTGAGTATACAGTGCCTACACACATTGGTGAAAGGCAAATAAAAATTTATATTCATTCCCCCGATGCAAATATTGACATCTATCAAATCATCTTTGTCATCTCTAGTAGTATAAAAAGGAGTTAGAAAACAAGATCCCCAAAGGACCATAAGCGCCATTCCAAAAACCGATGAAAATTACATTTCATTTCAAGCTTTTAGGGTGTGGGTTAACAAGCTAGTCAAAGCGACGCCGAACCACAAATTAAACTATTCAAACAAAAAAGCTCAAAATAAAGTACGAGAATTGTGTTTGGAAAAGGGCATTTACCCCTACGAATATATGGACTCTTTCGAAAGGTTTGAAGAACGTAAATTACCCCCGAGAGCAAAGTTTTATACCTCCCTATCAGATTCGCATATTACCGAAGCCGAGTACGAAAGAGCCCAAAAAGTATGGAAAGCCTTCGGCTTTAAAACAATGGGAGATTACCACGATCTTTATCTCAAAATGGATGTGATTTTACTGGCGGATGTTTTTCAATACTTTAGAAAACAGTGCCTTAAAAATTACGAGTTGGATCCGGCGCATAGCTATACCTCACCGGGCTTCTTTTGGGACGCGTTACTCAAAAAGACTGATATTAAACTAGAACTACTTACGGATATAGATCATCATTTGTTTTTTGAACAAGCGAAACGAGGCGGTATGTCGGGGGTTGGTGAATTGAGATATGCTGAAGGGAACAATAAATACCTCGACGACTACGATCCAAAAAGAGAATCTAGTTACATTATGTATTTAGACGCGAATAATTTATACGGTTTGGCCATGACCCAAATATTTCCCGATTCTTCAGAAAAAAATAACTTTTCAAAGTATGTAATTCGGTATCTGGTGCATTTGTAAGGCATTGCTGTATACTACAAGCACAAAAAAAGTGTCAGGGTTTTTTCCACCTGGACCCACAACAAAAAAAATCACCCCGATATAAACACAAACCGTCTGGATTCTTGGAAGATCTTTTTAAAGACCAATTAGGAAAATCATTTGAGGGATTATTTCTGAAGCTTAGGTTTTAGCACCAGTTCATATGAACTCTTAAATTGTCTGTTTGTCCATGGTCTGTCTATACTATTGACATTTGCCTACACGGTGGTTTACACAATCAATCTCAAACGCAAAAATCAATTCATTTGCATTTGACAAAATAAAGGCCTACAACATTCATATTGCAAAAACAACAATTTGATTTAATTGGTTGTAAACCAAAAAAAAAATTCAAAACTTTTTTCGAAGGTGATGTCATCTCAGGCTGCATAGTTCTGAAGAAGTTTAAATAATCTGATGGAAACTTGATCAAATTTGTTTCCATCATCACAATATCGCGCAGTGTGTTACAGAAGTAACCTCTCGTCTAATTAATTACTTCATTTGAAGGACATAAATTCAACCTCAGTGTAAAGTGACACTTACAACACACACACACACTTACTCGCCCACACGCGTGAAGTACGGTTTTACATTTTACCTAAAAATCTGTTCTTTTTATTATTTTCGAAATTCAAGTTGTTGTTATTGGACTAGATGTGGGTTGGCTAAGAATGAGAAGTTAAATCAAACAGATATCAAATGTAACTTACCTTTTGATTTGCAAAACGCAATATTGGAGCATGCATACGATCATGGAGACGGATTGGAGCACAGGTCTTGAGCATGTGAAAGCAAGGTGGCCAAGGCACGAACACGTTTTTTAAAACATAGTTGCGACACAGATATTGCATAAGTTTGACTTCAGAAAGATTTATTGCTACTTTACGGAGTGACTTGTGTGGTTGGATGTTTATGCTATCGAAACTTGAGCTGTCTTTTGCGCTTGTACAGCATGTTTGCAGAATTACGGTGGTAATCCTCTTGAAGAAAACTGAAAAAACATTAAAAAACAGCGAATTGTCTTCCTGATTTTACTTATTTCCGTTTTTTCTTAAATACTATTTTTTGGCATCATCGTTCCCATTTGACATAGAATAATGAACTCTTGGATTGTCCAGACTCATCTTTGTTGCTATATACAGTCATATTTCTCATTGTCCGTTTATTTTGTGCTTATTATAAATTGTATGCAAAAGCTGTTCTCGAAGCCTCAGCTTATGAACAACCACAAGAAGGTGAAATGTATATGCATAATTTTCAACCTATTTGTTACTTTGTTTTCGTGTATCTCAGATTTAGACCATGATAAATATCATGTTTTCATGTTTGATAACCTTAACTTATGTAAACGTTTGAAATAAAATTGGTTTGTGAATGGAATTGAATTGAAATGAAAACGTAATGTGCAATTAAATAATAAATTTATTGAGAATATGCCCTTTGAAAGTAAGCGAAATTAATAAATTAATTAAATAATTAATAAAAGTTGGTGAAACTATTTCTCTATGGTGTTAAAATATCTCCATAAATTCCAAAACATCAAATTTATGAAGCAAAACAAAACGATCAAAAAAACACATCTCTTCATGAGAACTGAACTGATGACCGGCATTGCGGGTCAGTGCTTAAAGCAAAGAAAACGGCTTACAGTATTTGCTGGTTGATGGTCATTGTGCGTTTTTATTTCGTGGGACTAATACAGGGAAAACAAATTCCAAAACAACTAATAATAGCATACAGTTGTTCAATCCAACTAATATTTGTTAATTTGGAAAACGTAATGTCCAGAAACATATTTATTCCAGTTTAGAATAAACATGTAACACATAACTTTAATGCAATAGTAGAAACTGATTCAATACTGACATGGGACTCTCCAACACAAAAGCAACGCCTGTAAGCATGATGATTGTAAGCATTATGCAACAGCTTGGCGACAAACGATATGGATTTTCCAAGGCCAACAAATTCTCTGTTACATCGGTGCTGTGGCTGATGGTGCAGGGGGCAGGGACACCTACTGTTGAAGTACAGACATTTAGAATTAAAAAAAGATTTATTCCCTGAAATGGGGCACTCATTTTCGAAAATAAAAATAGACTTTTCTCAAAAATTTTAAGTCCAAATTGCCGGAATTGCAACAAGAACTAAATATCAAATCAAACAAGTATGACTGTTGGTTTTTGGAAGTGGATTCCAAGAAAACAGTGAATAACAGTTTCCATTTTATAAGTTATTCTGTGCATGTCAAAGGCTAACTGTGCTTGATTTCGACTTCAACAATTGAAATCAGCTGCTGCATATTAAGTGATCTCCAATGAAACAATTTTCTTGAAGATGATAGCATATTCAAACAGGAGCATATCTGGAGCAAGAGAGATTGCTTCGAAAATATTCAGGTTTCAGATTGAAACTTATCGACAAATATGTTGTATATTGATCGTTACACAGCTATAGGCCAAAATTATCTTCTAAAAAATACATTTCTCAACCGCCAATTGTTGAATTAATTTTCCTGTAATGAGCAAAATAAATCGACTTAAAATGCAGTTTTCCGATGAGTTTGACCAGTAAATTTGCACAATATTTACAGTTTGTATCAGGATGCACTGACTTAGGCCGATTCACTCTAAGAGCACAGTGCTTGTTGTGGACTCAAATTCAATCGCTATTTCAAGTGCTCTAAAAAAGCTTTAGTCAGATTCGACTATGAAACCAATTAGATTTTATTAACATCTAGGCCGAGTACAACTGAAAATCAGTCAGTCCGACTATTTTTTTTGTCAGGATTATATAGATCACTCAAATCCATGCTGTTTTTAGTTGGTAAATAGGACTAAATATTTTGTTGTTTGTTTGTTTTTTAGTTTTCGTATGTTTAACTGATTTCCTAGTCGGTTTTCAACAACTGGGAAAACCAGTCACTATTGTCACGACTGTATCTCGATATCCCATGTCACGCGCCTCGTTGGGTCATCTGCTTTCCCTGTTGATCGCGGCGGAGGACCCACTGGTGACCAACCTCCCGGTTCATGCTCGTACCGAGAAATAGCAAAGTAAACACGGTGTGCTCCTGTCTAACCCATCATTATTCAGTACTTTGTTTATGGGCTATGCCTGTAGCTGATTTCAAAATGACACTTTGGTCATCTATAGTGTTGTTGCTTTGCCTATCTAGTGGGTAATATAAAACTAAAATACTACAGGAGCACCCTCCCGAGTTTAATCAACGGTATGCGCCTCATAAGTTTGGACCCTTGTCTCTTGATTCCGAAGTACACATGATGATCCAAAACTAATCCTGTGTATTCAGTTTCTACTTTATCCAAAAACAAAACAAAAACAAACAGTAGTCCTATTTCAAAACAAATGACGAGTGAACATGGTTTGTGAAGGGCAGTTTCATAAGTTGTTCTGTTTTTCTGGTCGTTTTCAATCCTCATCCTGGATTTCCAAATTTGAGTCAGCAGAATTAAAACCTCATTCTCATCAACCAGAAAACAGGCACCAGATGTGAGATGACGGAGAGTAGCGGGCCCATCGCCACACCGGCTATACGCAGGCCTTTATTTTGTTCTTCAATTTCTGATATTCAAAGTTTGATGATAGTTCTGATATTAGGCCTATGCTATGAATGTGGAGGTTAATTTTGTAGAGCTTCTGACGTGTTTCGATGAAAAAGATGGTCAGGTCAATAATTGTGTGTGATTTTGGTTAAAACATGCCGGGAAAGAATTCCTTCTATGATTTTGAGCCAGCCTCAATTATGCTCCCATATCCTTGACAAGTAAGGGACCAGCTTCAAGCAGTCAACTGTGCTCGATATCCAAAGGCAGTGAGTGTATGCAGTGTCTCATTGGGTCTCTTCCGTATCACCGTTGATCGCGGCGCAGACCCACTGCTGACCAACCTCACTGGTTCATCCTCGTTGTACCGAGAAATAGCAAAGTAAACAGTGTGCTCTGGCCTATCCCATCATTATTCAGTACATTATTTATTGGCTATGCCCGCAGCTGATTTCAAAATGACACTTTGGTCATCTATAGAGTCTTGTTGCTTTGCCTATCTAGTGGATAGTATAAAACGAAAATACTACAGGAGCACCCTCCCAAGTTTAATCAACAGTATGCGCCTCATAAGTTTGGACCCTTGTATCTTGATTCCGAAGTACACATGATGATTCAACACTAATTTCGTGCGTTAAGTTTCGGCTTCACCGAAAAAATAAATGACGGGACTTTTATTCTCGGCAACCAGAAAACATACATGAAAGCACAGAGAGCCTGTGGACTTATATCGCTGCACCCGCTATCTAGATAGTAGGCCTATGGTAATCTGGGATGTTCTTCAACTAAAATGTAACATTTGATGACAATATCATTTTCTGCATTTTTTTATAGGGTAATTTGTAAGCCTAATCACAGAGCTTCTGCAGCAACCTCAGCCATGAAGATGATAGAGCATAAATTTATGCACAGATCTCCGAAGTTAAGTTTCCATGCAGCATTTAAGTTATTGGATTATTACATTTTCAAAAAGTAAATCTGCATCTGTTTAACTTCTGGTACTAGTTGACAGAAACCTTAATCATCCACTCCCCATCCAAAATTAATTGTGTATTCATTGCAGCGGTTTGCCTATTATACGAATGTGATTTGTATGGTCCCCCTCCCATACAAGGTTAAGACATCAATATATAATGTACATTACTGAACCACTCCAGATCACATAAAGAGCTCTCCGTAATCTCAATTGAAGGCGCTGTTCAAAGGGTGGCAGGTGTGTTTTTCTTATCTGCCAGATACAGCTTCAAAAACCACATTTTTCTGCAGTAATTCCACGCCATCCAGTCTTCAGTTACAGATATGGGTGATTTATGAAACATCTTTCTTCAGTTAAACTGCTTACATGAATGCAGAGTTTTACACCTTGACATGGTTCATCACAGCCCAGGCTACATTTCTTAAAGTATCCATGGCACCAGATATTTGCATAAGCGTGTACCTTACTATGCCAATAGTACAGCAACATTCCAACTTCTTCTGCTGGCAGGTGACATTCACCAAAACCCTGGTCCTCGTCAGGAGTGTACTTTATGCAATAAACCTATTTACAACAAGTACCGAGTCCAGTGTACATCTTGCAGTGAACATCACCATCGTAAATGTAGCAGGCTTTCATTACAGCAGTTCCGCTCCTTGAGTTTCTGTTGGACTTGTGATGCATGTTTTGTATAAGCTCCCAACCACCCCTTACAGATTCTTTCTTTGATTCATTATCGTCTTTTAATTCATCTGAACTTTTTGACTCGTGTTTGTCACATTCCTATCAATCTGATGTTGACAACACCTCAAATACCATGACTGAGCCTATCCCATCTTATGGAGTCACCTGCATTTATTTAAACACCCACAATCAAAAATAAAGTTGTCGACCTCCAAGCACTCGTTTATGGCCTCAGCTATGACATTATCATGCACCGAAATTTGGCTGAATCCTGATATTTTCGACAGCTATATTTTCCCTTCTAGTTACGTCATCTATCGTAAAGGTCGTATTGGCAGCCGGGTTGGCGGCGTGTTGATTGCTGTGAAAACGAGCCTAGCTTCGTTTTGCCATGTCCAGCTTGAGACGTACCCCGAGTCTTGCGTCGTGGAAATCGACCCTCAGCCAGGGAGAAGAGTCCTTCTCTCTGTTGTCTACCGTCCACCAAATGCCAACATGGAAGATATGGATATTTTGAATAATTTTATTGACTCTTTACATTCGCATCATGTAAAAGACAAAATCATAGTTGGTGATTTTAATTTGCCTCATATAGATTGCACAACTAATCAGTATACAGCGGACAGTAAACCACTTCAAAAAGAATTTTGTGATATTGTTAATGCTAATTATCTTCATCAGATGGTGAACTTTCCAACCAGATTTACGAGAGATGGTGTTGGTAATATTCTTGATCTTTTGCTACTCTGGAATCGGGATCTTGTCAGCGATCTCAGAGAAGGTTGCGATAACATTGGATTTGATCATACGTCAGTTAATTTTACAATTCCCATCTCATGTAAGCTGGTCAAACAACCTTAGCGTACCATCTGTAATTTTAAATGTGCCAACTGGGCCGGACTCAACAATGCTCTGAGTACTTATTCCTGAAACATGGATGACAACGACATTGATTCGCTATGGCACAATTGGAACACCAGTTTCAGTAATATTGTTGACAAATTTGTTCCTAAAGTTCATTGCAAAAGTCAAAGTTCTGCTCAATGGATAGATTCTGACATCATCCATCTTGTCAAAAAGAAGGAGCGTCCCTGGGTAAAATTTAAGAAAACTGGAAATGTTGATTTCCGGAACAAATTTTGTTCTCTTCGCAAACAATCCAAATCTGTCATCAAACAGAAGCGTGCAAATTTTCTTGTTGATGTTAGAACTTCTGTAAAAGACAATCCCAAACGCTTTTGATCTTTTCATAAGATTAAAATTCAGGTAAAATTCCTCACTCCGTCAGTTATAACAACAGCACTACTAGTGTTCCAGCTGATCAGGCCCACCTTTTTAACAAATATTTCCACAGTGTGTTTAGAGACAAAGCTACTTACAAGCTTAATTCTACTCTAAATGCTCAAGACAGTTTAAATAACTTGTGCTCTATGAACTTTTTTTTCCACAGATGTTTTTGAAATTCTGAGGTCACTGGAACCAGGCAAGGCAAGTGGTCCGGATGGTATTCCTGGTAAATTGTTATATGAGTGTGCACAAGAGCTTGCACCTTCACTCACTGCAATTTTCAATGCGTCTCTTATGCAAGGCAAAGTTCCCTCTGACTGGAAACTTGCAAACGTCACTCCGGTGTTCAAAAAGGGGGACAACAGCTGCGCAGTGAACTACCGTCCCATATCCTTGCTTAGCCTGGTCTACAAAGTCCTCGAACGGTGTATTCATAAGCAACTTTTACCATATCTGCAACCACTTATATCTGACTTCCAACATGCCTAATCGTTCTTGCATCATCCAATTGGTTGAATTTATCCACGATCTTGGTTCTAATTATGAAAGGGGGTGTGACACTGATGTGGTATACCTGGACTTCTTAAAGGCTTTTGACACCGTCAATCATTCTAAGCTTATTGAGAAGCTCGGGTGTGCTGGCATCGTTGCCAATTTCCTTACCTGGTTCCATAACTACCTGAGGGCAGATTGCAGAGAGTGGTCCTCAGTGGTGCTCATTCAGACTGGTTACCTGTCACCTCTGGTATTCCGCAAGGCTCAATCCTGGGGCCATCACTCTTTGTCATTTTTATCAATGATCTGCCCACTCGTGTCTCGCCAGATACGCTAATTGCGCTCTTTGCTGATGATGCTAAATGTTACCGCACCATATCCAGTTCGGAGACGTGCCACCAAATTTATTTTGAGAAGTTCTGCCCCGTATGAGGAGCGTTTGAAAGAACTAAACCTCAGCCTAGAAGATAGTTCAAAAACAAACTCAAAGACAATGTCCTTTTTTCAAGGGCCTTCAGAGTTTAACATTTATTACAATTAATGATAAGGTCAGCTTTCGTAACAATGATCTCCACAATCTGAGATCCTCTGGTTGTCCTTCTCTTATCCCCAACAAGTGTAAAAGGTCAAACAAATGGTTGCCATGGCAACAGCTAACCCCCGGTATCAATTAGTTTTTGCCAATATGATCCTAGATATATATTAGGAAATGTCAGAAAATTTCGCGGTGATCGGACTAAGCGTTAAAAAGTTACAGGGAAAAAATTGGTAGGGGGGAACATTGTGGCCCCCCCGGTCCTGAAAGGGTTAAGTTGACCTAGTCTATGGGCTATGGTCTGACGGTCAGTCAATGGGAGTCTAGTGAATGGAGGGTTAATCCTACCAACCTATACAAGATTGCGCAACACAGTACAATGCTTGCCCCGTATTTAGGTATGACATCATGCTGGAGATAATCCCCTGACAAAGGCTGGGATCCTATAAAAGAGAGAAGGTTTAAAATTTAATGTTGTGATGAAGTCGTAAACACAACGTAGTGGTGAAGGCGTATTATTTTTGTTTTTCATTAATGTTGTGGTTATGTTGCAAACACAAGGTAGTGAAGACGTCGTATTTAGGTTTTCCATTTCTGTTGCCGCTTTTGTTGCAAACACAACGTACTAGTGACGACGTAGGTTTCCTAACATTGTGGTTATGTTGCAAACAAAACTAAGTATAAACGTAGCACTTTGGTAATGTTGTGGTCATGTTGCAAACACAACGTACTAATGTAAACTGGGGTGGGGTGGGGTAGGGATGGAACTGAGGCATACTATAGGGTTTTCATGTGTTCCATAATTAATGGAAAGGCCAGTTATTCTCCCCGACACCCCTCTGAAAAAAACTATAAAAAACATATCAGCGAATAATACCCACACCAAAAAAAATAAATAAAAGAATCCCCGAAAAGAGGCATACAGAAACAAAAATGTTTATTATTTAAATTTCAAAAAGGTGATCACAAAGATGGGACGGAGCTGGTTGGACCCGGGAACTCCACACTAGATCCACCTATGGTACGAGCATGGAGGAACACAATATTTTATTCCTCCATGGTACAAGCTAGTCACAAGAATGTTGTGATTGTAATACATTAATAAACCAAATTATGGGCAAATTCACCTTCTGCAAACCGGTAACTTCGTCACATGAACCGCTGGTTATCATTGACCAGCGTTCCACACGGCATACCAGTTTGCTTCGTTGTATAGCCAGTCAACAAGTCATGCTGTTAATGATAGGCTGTGCCCAACGATGGTACACGATAACCAACGGTTCATGTGTTATACACAAACTTCGGCTGATGCCATGCGCGACACAGCAACCATCATGGCGCCGACGATGTTTGGTGTCGATCAGTGATGATAATTTTCATAAAATTCTACCAAAAGGAGGTATCACATGTTGAATCATCGAGGGAAACATTTTGCCAAAAAATCGCCAAAAGCCTCAAATCAAAAATTAATATCAAAGTTTTTGGCAATAGGGGCTAGGATAACTATAACTTCATCTGCATTGGACTGTACAGCTCGAGTCCGAAAGGAAGTTACCAAAATTAACGATGGTTTCACTGATTGCAAGGAACAATTTCGGTGGTAATTTTTTTCTGCTGTGTGGGGAGATGCTCATTTTAATACGCAGCCACTGCTAAATAAAATGTAATCATGTTTTAGGGAACGATCCTTCTATTATGGGTAACTTTCTTGTTGACTCACGTTGTAGACAAGGGAACCGGCGACGCTGGACCAATTCCCTTTATAACGATCACGGTGGGATTCATCAAATAAACTCTCCATAGCAACTTCTGTCTTAACCGCCCCAATCCACCCAACCCCACCGCTCTTGGACTGTTTTTCATGCTAATTGTAATACCTTTCGGTAAATCATGCATACAAAAATATTTTTCGATTATTTTGCAGAATACAACGTTGGTAAAACCAAATGGCGTACCATACTTAATATTACACATGAATTGTCTTTGCTTGGTTCCCCCTTTAATTAGGGCACGCTAAGTTCCACACTCATTATAGACATGTGCACTCTCATTGCTTGGTTCCCCCCACTTTTTGGGTATGGTACGCCAGTACGATGGAGGGTTTACAAGTGTAGTTTTTTTGTTGCAACAAGACAAGTGAACAATTCTGCATATCAAATTCAACAATGCCTGCACTTTTACGATTTGTTTTGGTAATGTACAGTTTTAATCTGTTTATCCCATAAAAGTACATTGAAACAGTAGTATTTAATTTATTTTTTTTTAAAGTCACTTATTGTGTAGAAAGTACATGTACTTTCACGATTTTGTATTCAAAGGCTAAACATGTGCGTTTTTGTTGAACAGTAAAGTAAATTTTAAACAACTTAATGACAACATGTATTTTGTTACATTATTTCTGATAATTTATTTTAGTTCAGTTGACTTCTTATAGGAGATACATTTCTTTTCAAACAAAAAGGTGTTTTGTGCAAAGGTCATCTTTCCAAGATAGCTTCTCTCATTTTCATTCATCACACGCTGCCTGGAATTCCGACCTCATGAACTTAATCAAATGTGTTTGTTCAAAAATCAATATTGTAAATTAGATACAAATTACTTTTTGTAAATTTTACTCGTTTTGAATGCTTCCAAATCTTGCAAAAATAGTTCTTCATGTTTTCGATGGGATAAAATTCATCAATGGTGTCAACAGCATGATTATTTGAAATTTTTCTTCGGAAATGTGTACGCTTGCCTCATCAATGTTGAACTTTGCTTTGAACAAAATTGGGAAGGTTGTGTTTCCAAGAAAACAAAAATAGTTCCAATCGTGTTTAGGTTAGCTTGTAACACCGCTGTGGCAAGGGACTGGAGAAAACAAGTTGCTGAACTTAAGATGGATATAAAGGAAATAGAGGCAAGAATTAAAAGTACTGAGAAAGAAGTTGCCGCTATTGATGAACTGCAACTTGAAATACAAGAAGCAACACGTAAGGTGAAGGGACCATTGAAACAGCGGTTTGGTGCAGTCATAGATGAATTGAGGCTCAAAAAAGCTGCATACCACAGCGGGGCATTTGTGGGATCAGACATCAATGAGGTTATTAAGCTTACGAACATCCAAAAATTTGGTCGCATTTTCAAGCCACTAACTATTCTTGGCATATCTTTCAGCTCAGGTAAGTTGAGGGTTAAAATGACATGTCTGTTTAATAAATTTAGATTATGTTATAGCTTTTTTACAGCAAATCGCCCCCTGTGTGAGCATGAGGTAGAGTTACTAGTACTTGGCTGTTGTAGATTCGGGAGTTGGTTTCCCGTGAACTTTCTCAACGAAAGCCTCAAACGGAAATTCCATCATCTAACTGTTGATGTACCACGTCAAGCTAGACGACTGCGATGAGTAGGCTTGTTCACCGAGCAAGCGTCAGAGAGCATTCACCCATATGTGAATAGGCTGGAGAGAATGTACTCGTCTGTTCAGAATATTCCTCAGAGGCAGGCATTAATTGCCAAGCAGCATAACCTGTATTCTGTGGCACGTTCATATGAAGGTATGAAGTGGCCAGCCTCACAAGTAAATTGTAAATTCCTGTAACTTAATGTAATATGTGAAGTATTTCTTTCAAATTTTCCGTAACCAAATAAAATGTGAAGAGACGGTAATGTTCTAATAAAATCGATTATGAGCTTAGTTTTGTAATTCAAATGAAATCCTGAATTAATGTCATTACCTGTAACTTGTAAGCAAAACTGGAATACATGTACTCTTAATTCTCTACCGATTACGTGCACATCATCATGTGATTGATATTTGTTTGGAAATGAATGTATTATAGTTTTATTTCATGTTCCAATATATTTGTGGATGTTGAAAAAATATTTTTTTTCTACAACTGTTTGCCTAATTATTTGCTATTACAATGGATAATGATGCATACCATTCGAAGCCAAAAACAAAAACAAGTCTGCTTTCCATCCCCATAGTTGGTCTGAAATTGAAAATCAAGATCTTAGATGTTCTTTTCTGAGGCAATGTTTTATTTGTTGAAGGAAAATAATTATGCGGCAAAATCAAATGCACACAGACTACTAGTACTACTATGCTTGTTACTACTACTATAATAAACAAACTTGTTTTTGTTTTATTTTTGGTGACGATTGCAGGTTGGCCCTAATCTGAGAAATTCTGAAATGTATGACTAATGTTTTAGTAAATCGCTGTTTTAAATTAATTTTTCATGTTTGTTATAAAAATTAAAATTGCAGACATTCTCAGTAAAGTCATTTGATATTGTTGTGGGAAACCGAAAAGAAATAACCAATAATCGATATAAATGTAAATAGAGCAGCTATTCAACAATCATGCCATTAAAAACTCCTTTTCCATGTCATGTTTTCTTTGTCAATGTGCAGTTGGGAAATGGTGAGCTAGCGCGCTAGCGATATGTGCAAATGCTGTCATGATGATGCAACCAAAATGGCGGCTAATGTTTTTAGTAATTCGCTGTTTTGAATTAATTTTTCATGTTTGTTATAAAAATTAAAATTGCAGACATTCTCAGTAAAGTCATTTGATATTGTTGTGAAACCGAAAAGAAATGAACCAATAATCGATATAAATGTAAATACAGCAGCTATTAAACAATCATGCCATCAAAAACTCCTTTTCCATGTCATGTTTTCTTTGTCAAATTGCAGTTGGGAAATGGTGAGCTAGCGCGCTAGCGATATGTGCGAAATGCTGTCATGAGGATGCAACCAAAATGGCGGCTTTATTTACATGAAAACGTCTTCCATTGACGCTCTCGGGCACCGACACCTCAACAAAAACGTACCACAAGCATGTTTTCCCTTTTACCATTAAATAAAAACACTTCAAATATAGGACCTACGGATATTCATCTCTATTATTCTAATATAACTTTACTGTTAGTTGACCGTGTTCTTGATCAAATTCGGGAATTTGGGTGGGGAATGTTCAGCAAATTCTCCGGCGGCATAATCTACTTACACATTCTGAGAAAATACATCGAGAGACGAAGTACAAAATACCACATTTTGATCAATTGCCGATGAAAGGGAATGCCTCTCTCTTGCTAGTTAACCTCAATAGTATAATATGCCACTAATGAGTTCAGTTTTCAAATATCGTTTTGTTAAAATCTGAATTATGGTGCTTTTTCATAGGAAAAAATCCACCGGGTGATGCGCATGTGTGGCTGACTGACACGCACTTTTATTTCTCTGTGTTTTTAAAGATTTTCAATCCTTTTTTATCTTAGTTCCAGTTTGCCATCCGTATTTTTTGATCGTGTATTTGTCGTAATAGTTGTGCAGAGACACCTTTTATCGCTTTTTCTGCTCCAATTTGCCTTTTTTTAACGTGTTTTTTGGTGGTTTTTGTATCAAATATCTAGAAACAACAGGGATGATGGTTTCGGCGGTGTTTTACTAGCAATCAAAAATAACATTCTTAGCTCACCTCAACTTGATCTAGAAACTGATTGCAAAATAGCTCGGCGGAAGATATGTGGAATACGTGTTGAGGCTGGTTTCATTGGTGGACAATGATCTCATGAATATTCATATGACGCACAAAGCCAAAACGATCTTCGATCGCAAAGCGCCCTCTTTTGTTTTTCAATAGACAATAGATTTCCGGTATTAAGTGATCTGAACACCGTGAACAGCCGTGAGCACCAGCAGAAAAAGTTAGGATGTTTTCAGCCGCAAGAAAGAGTGTTAAGCATGTGCAGAAGTTCAAGAAACGCCAACTAGAAATCCAAGCAGCGAGGCGTGGAAGAGTTCTTGAAAAGCTGGCTGCAGCTTAAGAGGTCAAGAAGAGGCGTTTGCAGAAACTCGAGCAGTACACATTAGACATCAAGTACTAGGGACTCTGGCAAAGTCAGCATAAAGTTGATGAATATATAGCATCACTCCAACCAAGTCAGACAAGCTGAGGTCGCTCAAGGCCCAGCTGAATTTAAGACCGCATGTTCTTCAACAACAACCCAGTAATAAAGAAGAAAATCTGTTTGCATTCTCAAAAAATCAAGTTGCCTTGGGACCAGAGGAATTACAACTAAACATGAAGAAGTTGATCGAACAGTCATTCCTTTTGCAAGCCAAGCAGGCTGAGTCTGATGACAGTCAAGGAAGTAGCCAGCCTCTCCTGGTGGGAAAGAGGGTGAGCCACCTATGCTCTACAGATGGTGGTGCAGAGAAGTGGTGGGCTGCGAAAGTGATATCTCAGGTTGGAGTACATGAACTGTCATCATTGCTTCCTGTTGTTTGGCTGTCATCACAAGCTGGAAAAAAATACATTGTATTATTGAGACGTCATCATTACGATCAGTCTTCTTTCTTGCATGAGCATGTTAAATAACTTTATTAATAGTACATACATGTACATTGTCACTTATTACCTTTGTTGGTAATGGTTATACTAATGTTCAGGCAGTGACTCGGTTGTAATGTGTACAGTGCATGTACACATATCTTCTTTTAATTTACTTTGTTTGAGCTGGTTTTTTTTACTTACCTGATGGACTCCAGACTATTCGTTACATTGCACATCATTATGTGATTAGCACTTTATTGCTTAATTAATGTTTGTTTAATGCCAAGTTGTTTTTCTACTTGCACAAGGCTACAAAGGAACCAACTTAAAATGCGGCCAAAGAAAAAAGTTCAAATGACAACAGACCTTAGATATTTGAAAATGTTAACTTTAGAGGGCTTTCATTGTGTTATATCTCTCTTCAACGCTTGGGTGTTGAGACACTGTCAACACATTGGTCTGTGACTTACATTCGTTATTTTTATTGTTTTCATTTGTAGGGCCCTGGATTCCCAACCTGGTTTAACGTCAAGTTCGATTCCAGTGAGAAAATACATATATGAGCTGCAGAAGGACTAACAAAGGGTACCTGAGAATACTGAATTAAGGTAAAATGATTTCATCCAAATAAACTTTAAAACATTGTCCCAACCTCTCTAACATGTTTTCAATTATGAGGGGGTTGTAAATTCAATGTTAACCCCATGTACTACAGCGGCAGAAAAAAATGACCCATGGCCCCTTTAATGGACAATAACTTCACCATAGTTTCACCTATGAAGCTATAATTAGTACCGTTGGCTTTCATTTCAGAAGCTCTTTCCAATGATACCAAACTTGTTATATTCAGACTAAAAAACCCAAAAAGTGCCCAGCACCCTAACATAACCACAATGTTAATGGGAAACCTGCGTCTTCACTACGTTGTGTTTGCAACATTACCACAACAGTAATGAAAAACATAAATACTAGGTCTTCACCACTACATTGTGTTTACAACTAAATCACAACATTAATTTAAAACCTCAATACCATGTCATCAGTACGTTGTGATTGCACCATTACTACAACTTTAATGGAAAACGTGAATACTACGTCTTCACTCTGTTGTGTTTGCAACATAGCCACAACATTACTGGAAAACGTAAATACTACGTCGTCAGTACGTTGTGATTGCACCATTACTTCAACTTTATTGGAAAACGTAAATACTACGTCTTCACTACGTTGTGTTTGCAACATAACCACAACATTACTGGAAAACGTAAATACTAGAAAACCCAAAAAGTGCCGAGCACCCTAACATAACCACAATGTTGATGGGAAACCTGCGTCTTCACTATGTTGTGTTTGCAACATTACCACAACATTAATGAAAAACATAAATACTACGTCTTCACCACTACGTTGTGTTTACAACTTAATCACAACATTAATTTAAAACCTCAATACTATGTCATCAGTACGTTGTGATTGCACCATTACTACAACTTTAATGGAAAACGTAAATACTACGTCTTCACTCTGTTGTGTTTGCAACATAACCACAACATTACTGGAAAACGTAAATACTACGTCGTCAGTACGTTGTGATTGCACCATTACTTCAACTTTATTGGAAAACGTAAATACTACGTCTTCACTCTGTTGTGTTTGCAACATAACCACAACATTACTGGAAAACGTAAATACTACGTCGTCACTATGTTGTGTTTGCACCATAACCACAACGTTTACGGAAAATCAAAATACTACGTTGCGTTCGCAACATTAATATAATGTTATAAAAACACCAACATACTACGTTGCCACAACGTGAGGCCTTGAACGAAATGACGATGTTACATTAACCCTTTAGCACTCATACCGCCCAGAAGCGCCCCGCCTTCTCTCCGCTAACTGTCGCAACCGCCCTTGAAGTTTGACAGGCTGTCACTTGAGTTTGACATACGCAATTGAAATGCATCAAACAGTCGTATGTAGAGTGCGATCCCAAGCTTACGATGGTTTAAAAATAGTACATGGTCCCCAAAAGAAAGAATGACATTTTCCACTTCCAAAGTTTCAAAGGTCGTCAACCCAATGCATGTACCCCATGTGCAACACAGCGAGTGGTTGTTTCTGTGCCCTGATATTCGCTGCCTTATGGAGACATTAGACAAAAGGGAAAGCAAGGAACAATGTGTCTCCATAGGGAAATTCTAAAGAGAGGGTTGCTCCACAAGGAATTTTGTGTACAAAGTCTATGGGAGGATGTTAACTACAGGGACAAAGGAAAGAACAAAAGAAGTCTCCACAAGGATGCAAAAATAGGAATGTGTGTGTGTGTGGAAGGACCGTATTTTATGTAGTGTATTTTAAACGTAATGTACACAGTAATGGCGAACGCGTTTGTTTTCACTCTAAAACTTACGGGTGTTTTAACACGGAATACAGTTTTAGGTAAACAAGTGGATCTGTAGATAACATAGGCAATTAATCTTACTTCTAAAGGTATGTTGATTATTTTGAATCTTTTTCTTTACATTTTCTTTCTTTGAGATGACAGTACAGTTCAGCAAAATTGTGTGCAACTTTCCACGTAACAAACGTTTACTTCGTACATGAACAATGTTTCCTAATTTTAGCTGATGCGTCTTATGTTTCCAACCTCATTGCTTTAATTTGGTAAAGCAAACAAAACTGTGCAAATCATTCAAAAGGTAATTTTATCCTCTACACAATAAACTAAACTTGTAACACAAGAAAATAATCACAAGGAAAGTTATATAAGGATTTCTTTGTACAGTATTCAGTTCAATTCAATATAGCATTTATTTCCATACTCACATACATCAAAATACAGTAACGAATGTTAAATAAGCACATTAAAGGCATATAATAAACGAAATCTGTAAACGAACAAAGTAAAAAACTAATGTAGCCTCAGCTGCAGGTCCAAACTGGGGAACCCATTAATTAAATAATATACATGGAAAAAAAAAAAAAATACAGATGAATATGGAGGCTGTTCAAAAAAGCGGAGGCTTGTGAGGAACAGCCTGGGACACAAACAAACACAGACAAAACAAAGGGTACGGGACAAAAACAGATGAGCTGGGTACCAGTTAACTAGTGCAACAAGAAAGAAAAAAAACTAATGACAAGAAATTAAAGAGCTGAAAGGGACCAATGGAACTCACAGGGAGAGAAAGCTAACCTACATAATTGGAGAGGAGGACTCTTTTGAACGAGGTTTTGAAATGACCCACAGAAGGCTGATTTTGTATTCTACTGTCAATGGCGTTCCAAAGACGGGGACCGTAGAAGCGAAGTGTGTGCATAGAATATGCATTTTTATAGAGGGCGCTCTTGTAGCTGCCGGTTGTGTGTTTTTTAACTTCTCTGATTTTTGAAGGTCTCATCGATTGTCATCGGTCTTATTCCTTCACATTTACTTCTTAATTTGCTGCGGTGTGTTCCATGTGAGTTGTTGATCATTGTGTCATCGTTTGGTCACATTTGCATCGCCTGGAATGTGAGTTTTTTGAGTTTTTAGATTTGTTATGTGGAGCAGTGAGCTGACTATGGGCCATTATGGCGCCCAGGAAATTATTTGTGTATGCCGTTACTTGCTTTCAACTCTCGGCTGTCTTCATGCTCCCCATTGTGAAGTTTCCACAAACTGTATGTATGAAAAATATACTTGCTACAACCACCGCCTTCTTATCATCGTACAAGGTGAGAGACTTATGTCCAGGCGGATTCCATCACACTAAAACTGCAACCATGAAATGGCTAAAGCATGGTCCGATTTGCATGCTCATTCCCGGCCACGACCCCCCACTTGACATCACCATTTCTATGGACATTTCACTAAACCCTGGGCCTTTGTCTTCAGCGTTGATGGCTCCATGCCCAACTGGATCACAACTAATAAGTCTGTTGGAATCACAACACTTTGCGTACACGATCACTGAGTTACGAGAGTTGCGTTCCAAACATCACCTGCTTCGGCCTACCTACGACCATATTAGGATGCTGGGAATTCTCCGAGTGGCACGAGGACGCAGGGCCGGCCGATGTACCAAGGAGAAGGCTATGCGGATGTCCATCCCCTCGATTTCAACTAGTCGCCGGATACGACCCCACATCTCGTCTGATCGAGCCAACTTGTCGCCAAGGTGTCGTTCTGGTAACCTCATCCGTGTACCCTTGGAGGAAGGCATCCAGTCGACCTTGAACTCTTTAAGTCTGTGCACTTTAAATGTACAATCTCTTCGTAATAAATCGGCAAGCTTTGTTGACTTTGTTAATGATAGCAAGGCTGACTTGGTAGCTGTGACGGAGACTTGGCTCACAGAAAACGACACTGCTAATGCAGCTTTGGCTACTCCAGTAGGATACGAACTAAAGTTTCATCCTCGTGAAACTCGAACTGGAGGTGGTACTGCTCTTCTCTACAGGGAGAATTTGAACATTCATAAAATAGCTGGAGGGGAGAGGAGATCGTTTGAATACTCTGAATGGACAATCTCACGCATAAAATCTTCGACAAAGTTGCGTCTTTATATAATTTATCGACCACCCTATTCGTTAAATCATCCTGTCACCATAAATGAATTTTTGAATGAGTTTTCCGATTTGCTTGAATCAATCATGTTACACTCAGATTCAATTATTATAACGGGTGATTTTAATATTCATGTGGATGATTTGACTGATCGTAATGCAGTTAATTTTATGGATATGCTTGAGTGTTTTGGTTTACAACAGCATGTTAGGCAACCCACTCATAGATTAGGACACATTCTTGACCTTATCATCACTAAGCAAATTGAGAATATTGTGAGTAGTGTCTCTGTTTTTAATGCACATGTCGCTGACCATTCAGCTGCCGGCTGCTGTATTGACTTTAGCAACCCCCCGTTGACTTCAAAAGAAATTTCTTTTAGGAAATTCAAGTCAATTGATGTTACTTCATTCCAAGAGGATTTGCAGGATTCCGACTTATGTAATCACCCACCTGCTGACCTGAATGAACTGGTATCTTGTTATGCTAGTACACTGAAGACTGTTTTGGATCACCATGCACCGTTGCATAAAAAGACAGTGGTTGTCCGACCTCAGGTACCGTGGTTCAGTCAAGATTTGAAGGAATCAAAAAGACAAAGGAGGAAAGCTGAAAGGAAATGGAGACTCTCAAACTCTGACGCAGACTTCAGGTTGTACAAGGAAAAGAAGAACGTTACGACGTTTCTCATGAATAAGGCTCAACGTGAATTCTACACAAACTTAATTCATATGCATGGTAATAATCAAAAGAAATTGTTCAAAGTCACAAATTCATTGTTTGCTAAGAAGAAAATATCCCTTCCTGTAAATGATGATTCTTACCGATTGGCTAATTCTTTTGGTGACTTTTTTCAAACGAAAATCAGCACCATCCGCTCCAAATTGGATAGTGCATGCTCTTCCATTAATAACTTGAATAGTAGCCTTATTGCCCAAACTACTCCAAAGTTCTCTAGATTTCGTGAAATTAGTTGTGTGGATTTTAGAAAGATGATTGATAATATGTGTGTCAAATCCTGCAGCCTTGACCCAATTCCTGCTAAACTTTTATTAGGCTGTTTGGATGTTCTTTTGCCTACATTGACACGTATGGTTAATATGTCACTTCAGACTGGTGTTTTTCCCGACAGTTGGAAACAGGCCCTCGTGTTACCATTATTAAAGAAGCCCGGATTAGATAATGTTCTGAGTAATTACAGACCAATTAGCAACCTCAGTTTTGTATCTAAACTTGCCGAGAGGGCAGTGGTTGAACAGATTAACGAACACATGGTGTCTCATTCACTGTATCCGATTTATCAGTCTGCGTATAGGAAACAACATAGCACTGAAACTGCTTTACTTAAGGTACATAATGACATTTTGATAAACATGAGTAAGCAGCAGGTGACACTTTTGGTTATGCTAGACTTAAGTGCAGCTTTTGATACGATTGACCACAATATGCTTTTGAAACGTCTGTCTTTAAAGATTGGAATTTCTGATAGTGCACTTGAATGGTTTCAGTCTTACCTATCAGGCCGGTCTCAACGAGTTTTGGTAAATGGAGTGCACTCAGACAATTTTGACTTGCCCTATGGTGTTCCCCAAGGCTCATGCCTGGGACCTTTATTGTTTGTTATTTATGCCAGTAAATTGTTTGACATTGTTGAGCCATGCTTGCCAGAGGTCCACTCATATGCAGATGACACCCAAATGTATTTAGCGTTTAAGCCTCGATCTGGTACTGATCAAGTCACTGCTGTAGAGGCCTTGAGTAACTGCGTCAATGCTGTTCGTAATTGGATGTTAAATGATAAATTGATGATCAACGATACAAAAACTGATTTTTTAGTCATTGGAACAAAACAACAACTCTCCAAGATTAATATTGATCATATAACTGTTGGTAATAAGCGTATCACTCCTGTCTCTTGTGTAAAGAATCTTGGTTTTTGGTTTGACAACAATTTTAAGATGAATGTACATATACATAAAACCTGTAACGCTTGTTTTTATCAGATTTACAATATTCGTAGTATAAGGAAATATCTTACTCGTTGGGATACTAAAGTGTTGGTTCACTCACTTGTTACAAGTCGTATCGATTATTGTAATAGTCTTTTGTATGGTGTAGCACAGTGCAATTTATTGAAACTTCAGAGAGTGCAGAACGCAGCGGCGAGATTAGTGTGTGGTGAATCAAAATATTGTCATATCACTCCAATCCTTCAGAATTTACACTGGCTGCCAGTTAAATATCGCATCTGGTTTAAGATTCTCCTGTTTGTTTTTAAATCTGTACATACGCTCTCCCCCACTTATATTTGTAATCTTATTCAGTTGGGTAGGTCCTCGTATTCTCTCAGATCATCTTGCCAGTTAAAGTTACATGTTCCACCTTGTACTTATAATAAACTTGGAGAGAGAGCATTTATGGTGGCTGGTCCTCAGCTTTGGAACCAGTTACCTTGTCGCATTAGATGTCAACAAACACTGGGGGGTTTTAAACGCGAGGTAAAAACGTTTTTATTCCAGAAGGCTTTTAATGTGTAATTGTGCATTTGTAGTTTTTATGGTTTACTCTAATTGACTCTATTTGATGTTTATCCTGTAAATCTTTGATTGTATAATGTTTTATTTTAAAGCTTACATTGTATTGTAGTTTTAACTCTATTAACACGCTTTTTTATTTTGTAATTTGTATGTAATGCGCATTAGAACATATTTTTATGCATTTTTGCGCAATATAAATGTCATTATTATTATATTATTATGTAAAAGGAACGTAAAGATTTCGACGAGATATTGTGGAGTATCCATGCACAGATTCAGTAGAGGTGAAATAAGAAGAAAATGTCGCGGGAAGAAGGTTGTGAAAGTATTTGTACATAAAGATACCAGTGTGAAGTTTGTTTATATCCGAGACAGTAAGGGTGTGTAATTGAGCGAATAAGGGTGCAGTGTGCTCACGAGGGAGCGATGAGGTGCAGATTCTGATGGCACGTTTTTGGGTAACAGATAAAGAATAGAGCTTACTGTTACTTGAATGAGCACAGACAATGTTTCTTACAGTAATTAAGATATGGAAGAATAAGTGTGTTATATAGTAAGATCAGGGAAGAAGAAGGAATAAAGTAACGAAGTTTGGAAAGAACACTAATATTGTGGAAGTTATTTTGGTTATAGAAGAACTCTGCTCAGACCATGAAAGCTTATGGTCGACAATTACTCCCCGAAATTTAGTCGAGAACGCCCTTTTTATAGGGATACCGTCAATCAATACTGGAGGCAATAGGAGCTGGCTAGAAGATGATTTGGAAAAGAAAATGAAACTGGTCTTGGTGTGATTTAAAGAAAGTTTATTGGCTCTAAACCACAAAGAGACCCGACAAAGTTCAAAATTAAGAGATTCAACCAGAGCATCAGAGTTAGGACTAGAATGAAGGATAGTACTAGTAGTCAATCAAACAAAGAAATCAATGAAAACAAAAAGGCTAATGAAGAGTTTGCATGACAATGAGCGGAAAGATTATAATGAATAAATGGAATAAAGAGATATCAAATGAAGCAAATCAAAGAAAAGAAAAAAAAAACAGTCCATGATGATGAGCAGTTATTGCAAATGTCCAAGAAGATTGCAGATGAAAGAAGATGGATGACAAAGGTTGATTTGAGTGGCTTCATGTGAAGGGTGACAGCAGATGAATGGTGGGGTTTTAGGTGACGATCACTCTATGACTCTCGGTTGAATCCGGCAAGGGACCCAGTGTTATCCCTCCACTTACCGGCTACAAATCTGTATTTGTGTCCATCTTTGTAGGCCTTGGCAACTTGGGTAGACCATCGACGCTTTTCCTGATAGTCTTGGCGTGTTAAGTCTTTGACACAGAAGAAGGGGGGGCATCTGAGAGGGCTTGCCGTTGTTGTCGCAAGACAGCAATCTTGTCCTGGTAGCAGTTGAATTTTACCAGTAGGTGCTGTGGACGGCCAGCGATCTTCGGCCCGTCCCGATGGGCCCTCTCCAGCTTGATGTTGGTCATTTTGAATTTGTCCTTCAACATTTGATGGCTTAGGCTGAGGCAATCTTCCTTGTGTTCTTGGGGCATGCCAATTATCCGAAGATTATTTCTTTGGCTGAAGCGTTCAAGTTTGTTCAGCTTCTCTGTGTGAACGGTTAGAAGCTTTTCTATCTGATCAACTTGAAGGGCCATTTTGTCCAGCTCCCCAACTCGCTTTTCCAGGCCGTTGATCCTGGTTGACTCAAATTCGATGGCCTTTTTGAAATTCAGTTCGTACAGGTCCATACGTTTGTAAAGATCCGTTTGACCCCGGCATATCTCAGTAAGGGCGTCCCTGACAAATTGCTGGAACTCATTGTCAATGGCCAGCGGGTGGCCGCATGGTGGTTCCAGGGTCGACACGGTGGGTGTGTGCTGTTGTGGCGATAGTAAAGGCGGTGTATCAGCTGACGATGATGAAGTCGTTTGAGATTTCGTTATTTTTGGCCGACCAGAAGGCATATTGCAGACCAAAATGCACCAAAGGTTTGACGATAGATCCTGAAAGAAAACATAAAATACCAAAATATAACATTCTAACAATGTCTTGCATGAAACATATCAACAACGTTCCAAATAATACCAAAATACAACCTTTATACAACTACTTTCTTTCAATTTAACGTTCTCACAACGTTGTAAAATCAGTACCTTATGACAACCAAACCACAACGTTGTAAAATGTCGTGGTTACGTTGTGTGTTAGCTTGGGGCTACCCAATGAGGAAATTGTAAATTTCTACTGGAGCATTTCAAGGGCACCAAGGTAATGACCAGGGGCCATGGAGGCAATCGCCTCCGTTGCCTCTGTGAAGTATCAGGCCTGGGAAATGAGTGTGTAATTGTGTTGTTGGACATTTGGAATCTTTGAAAAGTGATGGTTATATCATGTCTAGTTTGTATTGTATCAT
Organism: Marthasterias glacialis; assembly: GCA_911728455.2. Classification (NCBI taxonomy): domain Eukaryota; kingdom Metazoa; phylum Echinodermata; class Asteroidea; order Forcipulatida; family Asteriidae; genus Marthasterias; species Marthasterias glacialis. Next base: position 20,697,365 of record OU452220.1, read on the forward strand.
TGTGTTTGCAGAGAGTGGATGCACCGAACACTGTTGAAACCACTGTTACGTACACAGCGGATACGTACACAGCGGTGAGAATATGATGCAGCTGAAAACAGATGAAGTGCTTCTTACATACAATGTGCGGAATGATCTGTTGAGAAAGGGTTTGGAGCTAGATGACGATGAGGATCTTGGACGTGCCTTGGCATCTAAAATACTATTTGGATGCACAATCGTGGAGAACGGTGAGGAGAATTTGTTTTCTCTTGGTATTATGAAATAATTTAATGACTGAGAGTTTGTGTTTTGTTTGAAGTTATTACTGTAATGAACTGTAATGATTTAAAAAATTATTTTGGTGTTTAAAATTGTAACAAAAATATAAAATCAGTGGTTGAAAATTGTGTTGTTTTAAAAGTGCCTTTGAGAACTATTTCCCAGAACTTTATAGCAATATTTATAAAAACTAGACATTAAGTGTTTGTGGACAAACACGAAGCTGTTACGAAGTTGTTTTACTTTGATCAAACATTCCAGACTGACTTTGAGATAGAAAATCCTTCACCCTCAAACTTGTTACTAGATCGCGATGTAATGTTCAAAAATACCAGTAATGATAGGTCAAGTGGGCTCTTCTTGGTAAATAAATTGTCATGTAGGTGATGTGCCAGAAGACTCCACAGATAGTAGGAATTTTAAGTGATTCTGTGTTTCAGGAAATGACTTTCAACATGGATTTAAGATTAGTCAATAGAGAGCGCTGTAACAAATGATGATGTGATCATGATATTTTTGAAAATTTGGGACTGACTGACAGTTCAACACAGGAACACTTTTTTCGAATTGGTTGTGGACCCTACGTATATGTGACGTGTTTAAAAGTGACGATTTAGAGACCCCCATTAATTCCTTTGTATTACGTAATGTACTAGTTGCGTAGCGCCCTCACCTTCTTTTGCTTTGTTTGGATTTCACGGGCTTCGTGATTACCATTCCTGATTGAAGACCGTTAAGACGTGTATATTGTTGTGTCTTTGTTTCACAGGTAATGAGCACTTTATTTATTTTGATAATGTTTTACCCTACATCAGATCATTCTTTATTTCATGTTTGAGTACAGTTCAATTACCTTTTAGTCTAAGGATTAACTTATTTCTTTAGTTTTATTTGTTTTGTTAATTGTATACTTCAGGCAAATACCAGAATGCGAAGATGGCGGTCCCCATAATCATTTTGGCGGCAAGCTGAAATTGCAAATAGAACCTGATTGTAAATAGATAGTTATCAGTCATGTTTTCATATTGATCATTTTAATATTAGTCAATTTGATTTTGTGATTTAGCTTAATGAATAGGAAGTTAGGATTACCATTCCTGAACGAAGACCGTTAAGATGTGTATATTTTTGTGTCGTCTTCGTTTCACAGATCTGGATCAAAAATACAGAAGTTTACAAAGCCGTTTCCTCAATATGATCCTTAGTACAACTCGTCACATATACAAATAACTTATTTCAATAGTGTGGTTGGACTGAAATGAAAGGTCAAAGTGGGGGTCACGTTTTTGAAGACGTCATATGGTGTAAGATACAAGAAGGCACAACGATTATGATTGTATGACATGTGGTTCCGGATGATTTTTTTTTAGTTCAGAGCTTCTTGTTTGGACCGGAAGTAAATATGTTAGACTGAGAGCCTGGTGAGATTTCATTTACAATTCAAGCACAAAAGGTTTGATAGTGCCAAGTCATTGTCTGTTGTGGAGGGAAACTGGAACAGCAATTCTTAAGTGCACCTAGGTCTGTTGTGGGTCACGTGACCTCGTTAAAATGTTCAAATTTTCACGTTTAATTAACAGGTCGCGCACAAGTGCCGTTTTTGCCTTAAAGTGTTACAAATGACCCCCTGATAACAAAACAATTACTTAAGAACACAAAATGGTCTGTCAAAGGTACTTAAGAATGACATTAATTAGCTGCTAATTAGCACTTTAATTCACATTTTGAGCACAAACATAATTTTTGTGACAAATTCCTCTTCAAAGTTACCTGAAACAGTATTTCTACCTTAAGAATGAAAATAGGTCTGATAAAGTTACTTAAGAACGGTAATTAAGCATTGCACTAATTAGCATAATACTTAGCACTTTAATTAACATTATGAGCACAAACGTATTTCTTGTGACAAATACCTCTTCAAAGTGACCTGAAACAGTATTTCTAACTTAAGAATGAAAATAGGTCTGATAAAGTTACTTAAGAACGGTAATTAAGCATTGCACTAATTAGCATAATACTTAGCACTTTAATTAACATTATGAGCACAAACGTATTTCTTGTGACAAATACCTCTTCAAAGTGACCTGAAACAGTATTTCTAACTTAAGAATGAAAATAGGTTTGATAAGTTACTTAAGAACGGTAATTATACATTAGTTAGTATTTCATTAACATTTTGTGTACACACGTCATTTTTGCGAAAAAATATCTCTCCAAAGTGACCTGAAACAGTATTTCTAACTTAAGAATGAAAATACGTCTGATAAAGGGACTTTTTAAAGAGTTGTGATTAAGCATCAACTCTAATTAGCATAGTACTTAGCACATCAATTTACATTTTGCGCACAAACGTCATATTTTTTAAAGAACTTATTAATTTAATTTTTTTATGAGAATGAAATAGGTTCGGTTAAGCCCATTTAGAACAGAAATTGATATTAATAGGTTAACTGATAATTAAAGATGACGTTTATTAATAGCATTTTTATGAAAGCACATGTAACAGTAAATAAAGTGTATGTTTTCACTCAACCTATCATTACAATGAACTGCCACTTCAAGTATAGAATAATAAGTAAAAAGACGTGAATTGAACTAACTATATTCCCAGGCCTTGTGATTGCTAATTTTGACAAAATGAGAAAGATTACCGATAAAAATGAAGTATCAACACTATAAAATTTATTTGCCTGAAACCCAGTGCACATTTCATGCAAATGTGAAATACCCCAATACGCTATGTTTTTCAATTGTTGACACATTTTATTCAATTAGTATCACGGCTTTTGTAGTTACTACACTGCAGACGTTAAGTTTTAGGCTTAGCAATAACGCATCTTTAAACTTAACACTGAGTACCAAGATTTGTGTTAAAAATACTTCTTACGAATAAAATAATTGAAAGTTGTAGCTTAAGAATGCTAAAAGGGTCACAGACAAGATTTATGTGGGGAAGAGTGAAATAATATGTGTAGCCATGGTAGATAAAAACAAGAGAAAATACCATAGTTTGGCCGCAGAGGAGCAATTTTGATCGTAAGAGTTAAAGAGCACTATAGAGTATAATGTTTTCAAAAAGGAGGACGTATAGAAAAAGTAAAACCGGAAACTGCACTCAAGAATTATTTTAAGAAGCCGGAGACCGCTGATGGAGAGAGCAAAAGGTGTCAAGCTCCAAAGACAATTTCTGAGGCGCCATATGTTCTTCTTAAAAAAAGGAGTCAACCAAGGTGTAAGATGAATAGGCAGAGGAAGAAATGGAAAGCGAGTTCAGTAGCAGCACCATGACCAACCTGGGAAGTGAAAGGGAGGGTATGGCAAGGCCGCAGTCACAGAACTTTATAAAAACTTCAAGGGAAAGCCAAAGGTGGGAGGTGGGGTTTGGTTGTAGAACAAATTGGCGGAGGTAATGGGTAGTGAAACCGTGGAGGGTGGGGGTGGGGGCAGTTCAGTAGCAACACCATAGCCGGCATGGGTCACAATGCACCACAAGAACTGCAAGGGAAAACCAAGGTGTGTGTGTGGGGAGGTTGGTTGCGGTTGAGAGAGGGTCCGGGTGTGAAAATAAGAAAAGAGGATAGGATGCCTGCATGGTCTTCTGCCCAAATACTGTCTTGACTTGCATAATGTGATGAGTAAGTGTTACTCGCGGGAATTTTGAAATTGTTTCTGGCACTACAAGAAAACGAAAAGACAACAGCGGGTGTTTTTATTTAAGTCTTTTAACTCTGGTGTGGTCTGGGGTAAAAAAAACCTCCATGGCTGTTTATATCCTGTTGTAAATGAAGGTCCTCTTCTTTGACAGTCAACGGGCAATGGTTTTAATATACCTAAACTTTTTATTTTTTTATTTTTCTTTACCTGAAAGCTCTCCTTTAAAAGAACATATTTTTTTGCTGGTGATATCATGCTGAGCCCCGTGTCTTTTTTCCTTGGATGGGTTCACAGCATATTTTTCTGTGCAGAAAAGAGAACAGGCATCTTATCTTTTTTCTTATTTTCATATCCCAACCCTCTTTCAATCGCAATCACCAACCCAACCCCCCACACACACACACCTTGGTTATTTTCCCTTACCTTTCTCGTGGTGCACTGTGACCCACGCCGGCTATGGTGTTGCTACTTGAACCTTTTGCCTCTCTCCACACAGAAGAGGTATAAAAAACTTATATGACCTTTTCAGCTTCTTAATTATTTGAGTACGTTTCCAGTTTTACTTTTTTTATGCGTCCTCCTTTTCCAAAAATACTTCTCTGTGGTGCTCTTAACTTCTAACGATCAGAATTGTTCCTCTGTGGCCGAACTACATAATATATGGTCTTTTCTCCTGTTTTCATTCTTTATGGCTACATATGATTTGGCTCTCCTCACATAAACAAATGTATTAAAGAATACTACATTTCTGACTGATGAAATCCATTTTCTGTTTGTTTTGAAACTTGCAACTGCTCTTTTGCTGACAAAACTTCATACGTCATAACGTCATGGAATTGTCTTAAGAAACCTATCCACCCTCCTTTTAATATTAAACCAAAGTCTTAAAATACTGTTTGCATGGGTCAAATTTTATGCGCAACATTCGTCACATGAAACTACCATACTAATTAGTACTGTGCTTAATTACCGTTCTTAAGCCCCTTTATCAGACCTATTTTCATTCTTAAGTTAGAAATGCTATTTCAGGTCACTTTGAAGAGAAAATTGTCACAAAATGACATTTGTACTCAAAATGTTACCAGTAGTTAAAGTGCTAAGTATTATGCTAATTAGTGTTATGCTTAATTACCGTTCTTAAGTAACTTTTTCAGACCTATTTTCATTCTTAAGTTAGAAATACTGTTTCAGGTCACTTTGAAGAGGTATTTGTCACAAAAATGATGTTTGTGCTCAAAATGTTAATTAAAGTGCTAAGTATTATGCTAATTAGTGTTTTGCTTAATTACCGTTCTGAAGTAACTTTGTCAGACCTATTTTCATTCTTAAGTTAGAAATACTGTTTCAGGTCACTTTGAAGAGGTATTTGTAACAAAAATGACGTTTGTGCTCAAAATGTGAATTAAAGTGCTAATTAGCAGCTAATTAATGTCATTCTTAAGTTCCTTTGACAGACCATTTTGTGTTCTTAAGTAATTGTTTTCTTATCAGGGGGTCATTTGTAACACTTTAAGGCAAAAACGGCACTTGTGTGCGACATGTTAATTAAACTTGAAAATTTGAAAATTTTAACGAGGTCACGTAACCCACAACAGACCTAGGTGCACTTAAGAATTGCTGTTCCAGTATCCCTCCACAACAGACAATGACTTGGCACTATCAAACCTTTTGTGCTTGAATTGTTAATGAAATCTCACCAGGCTCTCAGTCTATGTGACCTTTCCCACGAAACCCGGACAAAGTCACACCAGTACATTTTGAGTATCAGCGTGCGAAGTCACTTCAGGGTGGAATCAACCATTTTTTTATTTTGGGATATATTTATACTATACATATTCATCTATCATATTAATCGAAAAATAATCAAAATTTGTTGAGGCAAAATACATTTTCTTCCTATTTTTGGAGCGATGTTGTTGAACAAAAGAAGCGTGGACTGAAACAAAAGCTCACAGAACACCGCAAACATGCCGAAATCCACACGCATTTCCGACCGGTGATAACAAGAAATAAAACACCCGATGGACCATACCACCAAAAAGTGACAATGGGAACTATATGTTTCAAATCAGAAGAAATAGATGCAAGTGTAAACCTACATGTACATGTCTTAATTTGGCAAAAGGGAAACAAACGTATTGAATACGTATAAGTACAAATCTCTGCAAAAAGATACTACGTAGAAAAGAAACATTCAAATCTGGTAGTCAAGCACTAACATATGTGTTATGCCCACCGAGATTTGTACTGTGTGATATCACAAATATGTACAGCTATGAAAGAAGTCAAAAACGGTTCAGCAAGATTCCAATGACCGTATATTGTAATGATTACGAAGGTGTGTTGAAAAAATGGTATAAAATGACAAATATTGTATCATTTATGGAAATAAGTCTCAACCAAAATCAACGTGCTGAACAAGGGAAAAAAACTCCACCCAAATTGTATAGCAATGGAACAAAAGAAACAATATCTGAAGCTAGATTCAACTTGTTCTACAAAATTATGAGCAAGTCAGGGATGAGATTCTTCCGACCTTTGTCGGAAATCCGACCTTTTAATTTTGAAAATCCGACCTTTTTTTCCACTTCCGACCTTCCGACTTTCCGTCTTTTTCCCGTTTATTTTAAGAAATATGAGTTCCATTTTAATTGATTTCAAATTTAATGTGTTGATAAAAAGTTGAATAAAAAAGAATATTATTTGAAACAGTTGTACTTTTATTTTTCTGCTTACTTTTGTCATGTCCGTGTCTTTGGTTTTGATTTTTACACCACGGGCACGGGCCGGCCGTCCCGTGCGGTATCTCGGCTGCGTTCGATCACGTCATCATCAGTGCATGCGTGTTGTTGTCACACGATCGCTCGGCCCATCCAGCGTTCCCGCTGGGAATTCCCAGGAATGCGCCATTAAGCCGCAATGCGCATTTACACTGACCGATTGGCACATACTGCTGGCACATACACATAATGCGCGTCCACACAAATACACAGGTTTCAACACCACGCATTATTATAATTGCGCTACGTGAGCCGTGTTACCGACTAAAAGTGTATGTTAAGACTATTTGGACACTAGGAACCAGACAATAATAGAGCGATCTGTATCGGCACTTTCCATTGGTTGTTGTGAAGACTTCGGCAGCTTTGGACCAATGATCGTCAGTGAACCACGACTCCGTATGGACTGGATGTCGTGCGCTCGATCCTGGATCGGATGCTACATGTGTATGTCTGTGTGCACAACGTGTGTACGCTGAGTTGTTGTTTTTTCGCTATTTCTCGATCGTATCTTTTGCAACGTTAACTAGGCAGTCATGTCGAAACATATAAACATTGTAAATCGCGAATCCATCAACGTTAAAGACATCGATAAGGATTTCAACAATCCATGGAAATGGGAATGGCTGGAGGTGAAAGACGACAAGTTCTTTTTTTCTGAATTCTTCCGTAAACTGAAGGAGCCAGGAAAAGCATTGTGCATATGGTGTGATGCCGTACTAAACTACGGTGGACGGGGAAAGCCAGTGCTTGTAAAACATGCTCGAAGTTTGAAACACAAATCACAGATCAAGCTTCGGAAGACTAATTATCGACTACCAGGTGAGATAAATTATATTTATAACAAGGCCTGTGAAATAAGGCCCGTTAATCAAGCTTTTCAATACTAGTCCGACAGTTGTACGTTAATGTGAAGGGTCAACCATTTCAAAATTGTTCAGTGGTTATTTATTTATTTAGTTTATTTATTTTTAATTTTGTAAGGAAAATGCACTTATGTTTAACCTTTTCTTTGGTTCGTCATCATTTTAGTTCAATTAGAAATATATTCCTAGTTAGTTATTTGTGCCACGTCATGTAAGGATAAATTGCTACATAAACATAGGTACTCAATATTTTTTATTCTTATTTTTATCTGCAGCTGACATGATAAAATGCTCACAATCTCAGCAACAAGCAAGTAGTGAACAGCCATATGGCCTTCATCCATTCTTCAAGCGTTTTACTGCAACGTCTATACCACCACAACCAACACCAACACCTGCTGTACCGATAAAAGATCGCAAGACCAACTTTGAGGCCATGCTGCTTTGTTTCATTGCTGAAAATAATCTGCCTTTTACTTTGGCACCCAAGGTAATCAATCTCACAAAAGAGTTTGCCAAGGATCCTAAAGCACTCGGCCAACTCTCCGTTGACCGTACCTCTGCCTCTTATAAGATGAGACTTGGTGTTGGAAGATACTTCCAAGAAAAACTTAGTTCTGACTTACAGACAAGTCATTTCTCATTGAACATTGATGAGGCGACATCAGATAATCGACACAGAGTACTTGGAGTTTTTGCCAGCTATTATTCTCCCAAACTTGAACAAGTTGTGGTACACCACATTGATTCCGTATCAGTGATTTGTGTGAACACTCAGTCCCTGTATGACAAACTTTTGGAAGTATTTGAACACCATCAACTACCTTGGGGTAATTTGATGTCTATCATGATGGACTCGTGCAATGTGATGAGGGGCTCCAAAAATGGCTTGGAGATTCGCCTGAGGAAAAAGGCACCACAGTTACTGGACATTGATGGTGATTCTTGTCATCACATCCATAATGCTTGTAAAAGGGTGTGTAAACCTTTTGACTACCATGTTGAAGGACTTGTTCGTGATATGTTTAACGATTTCAAGTGGTCAAGTGACCTGCGTGAATTCTTGAGTGAGATCTGCACATGTCTAAGAATTAAGTTCACATCGCCAGAATGCTATGTTGCTACACGGTGGTTGTCAGTTCTGGATGTTACCATTGACACACTGCGTCTTTTGGATGCCTACACCATATTCTATCATGCATTTCTCAATAGAGCTGATAGGGATTTGTACCTACACCTGTGTATGGAGATCTACCGTAGGAAAAACGTAAGCCAGGAGTCAAGAAAATCTATCTTGGACATCAAGCAGAAACTTCAGAAGAAGAATATGACACCAGAGGGGAAGCAGCGCAAAGCTAGAATCGTACAGAAACTTTTCATCAGCAGAAAGTACACAATGCTTGTACTCAATTTCTATGCTAGTGTTCTTCCACTGTTGAAGAACTATGTGCTACTCTTTCAGCAAAATGTACCATTGATACATAAGCTGAATGATGAGCAGATGAAGCTTATCAAGCAGTTCTTGGTATGTTTCATGAAACCAGAAGTGGTCAACCGTGCAAACACCAGCAAGAAGATGACAGAGTTGCCAGTCAAAGATGTGAAAAGCATGCTTCCGATTCAGGAAATGTTTGTTGGTGATCAGGCAAAGAACATGCTGAAGAAGTTAAATAAAGACCCAGTGAAAGCAAAATTCCAGGAACAAATGAAGTCTGCATATTCTGACACTGCAGATTGTATGTTAAAGAAGCTGCCTATCAATAACAAGTTACTGAGGTACCTTTCTTCACTTGATCCTATGACTATTGGCCACAGTGTTACCATGAGGTACATGAAGGCACTGCCAGAATTTGCCAGCAATGTACTTACACCAGATGAACAAGAGGCCTATGACCTTGAAGTAAGACAGCTTCACACTGATACAAATTTGCCAGACGTGGAAAGTGAAACCAGACTGGATTCATGGTGGACTGCAGTGCACAAGCTTGGCAAGTACAATACAGTGTGCAAAATTGTATTTGCATTTCTTAGTTGCTTTCATGGGCCAATGATAGAGGGATCATTCAGCACAATGTCAAATATAATTAACCCTGGATCCAGTAGGATTGGAATCAAGACATACAGTGCCATTCAATCTGTTAAGTATTCACTGAGGGCTGAGGGAAAGTCTAGTGTGAAATACTTAGCCAGGCAGGACAAAAACTTTGACCCAGTGAATTGTGAGATGACAAAACGTGTCCAAGAGGCCCACAAACTGTACACTCGGGAGAAAGAAGAGGAGATGAAATGCAAGGAAGTACACTCGGGAGAAAGAAGAGGAGATGAAATGCAAGGAAGAAATCAAGAAGAAACTCAAAGTTGCTCAAGACAAAGTTGCCAGCAAACGATCAGCCAAGATGGTTATGATGGTAGCAGCGAAAAAGGCAAAGAAAACCCACTCTAGAGCAATGAAGCAGCGGGGAAGGACAAACACAATTTAATATTTAATATCATACTACACTGGTAAGACTCCAACATTGTTACCACAGCCTAATATTTATATGTACACACAGTATGTACAAGCTGTACACTGTAACACATGTATACAAGTAGAACATTGAACATGTACATTGTATGCATGTGCACTTAAATGTACATTGTACACGTGTACGTGTACAAGTGTATCTGCTAAATTGTCGGGCACTTCAGCCAATGTGGTTTTGTGCTCGCTCACGATAAATTTCAGACCTACGATAAATTTCAGACCTTTTCATTTTCGAAGAATCTCATCCCTGGCAAGTATGGAGAAACCTCCATTGAATCACTACCCGAACTAAAAGAACACATGAAGCAAGTAAACGACAACAACGTGGTCGAATTGCACAAGGCAACCATCAATCCGAGCATGATCAAAGCCATAAGGGAAAATGCTGTAAAGCATTACAAAGGAATTGTGCACAAGATGTCACTCAATGACTTCGGAATCAGATATGAAAATAGATTCGGAATCGAAGAAAGATATGACAAAGAAAGCAGCTCGTTGATATTGTCCAAAAAATACGATCGCTGCCATGGAATGTTTCCTAAGACGACACAACCAAAACAGAAAAGACTGGTTAACTCTACACCACAATGTATTTAACAAATCAACAAAGAACACAAAGAAAAACAGTCTGGCAATATACGGCTAATCCAATGCTGGCAAATCTTGGATCATCAAGCCCATTCAAAGGGCTTCAACAAGCCATGCAATAATTGGCGTTGGTTCTTCTGATGATAATTATTTCAGTTCATGTCAATGAGGGGCAAACGTTGGTGTTTGTTCAACGAAATGGTAGTTACCGACGCCACAGCAGAAAAAATGAAAGAAATCCTTGGTGGCGAAAACGCAGAAGTTGTGTTAAAATTTGCAGGCCCTGTCAAATTAGGCAGAATACCGTGTATACTCACTATGAAAGACACATTTAAATGGGTATGTCAACACGAAAGCAAAGTTGCACTAAAAAATAGATGCAAGATTCTCAAATGGAATCGATTCCAGTGGGATAATGTTCCCTGGAACAACAGCAGTGCTGATTTACATCCCGGTTGCTAACAAGAGAAAACAACATTCTGTTGGACAAACACACATCTGGTATGAAAACAATAGACTTTCAGAATATTGTTCAGAAGGTAGCACAAACAGTTGGTAAATGTATTTTCTCATGGTCAGTCTAGTGGAGAGGAGAATACAATAGAGTGGTAACTGCACCTATAGGCTTGTGCGATCATGCGTGCATAGTGCGACAGCAGAAGGTGTGTGGAAAGTCACTTACCGATTTGAAGCACAAGCCGTAGGACGTGCCAAACAACCATTTTTGAAATCTACGTATTATTACACATTCTACAGTCATACAGTACAAACCTTTAAATTTGTCTGTCTGGACAAGCTAACCCAAATCCATAAAGGAGGCACTTGGTGATTTTAAACATTATTTTGATAGCTCTTTGGACGCCTTACGTAGAGAGGACGAGCGTACGCTTGCTACAACGTCCCAAGAAAAGCAGCAGCTCAAACGGGCTTCGGACGTGTCCTTTCGCTTCAAGGGTAATAAGACCCAAAATAACTTTAATTCTTCAGTACTAGAGAAGTTGGGAAAAGCTAATTCTTACCTAGTTTAGGCTAAGGAAGAGGCTGCCGAAACGTTGATGAAAGAAGCTATTACAGATCTCAAGAAACGTAACAAGCTAATACGGCTGGCGGATAAATCCAAGGCCGGATGGAAAGCTGTCGATGAATACGTTAGTGATGAGTTGGCCAGCGATTCGGAACACGAAAAGTAGATCTGAAAGGCACAGGCTCGTGCCTCTACCAAGAAGAGACAAGAGAAACTCCAATGGAACCAGGTTAATAAACGACAACGCAGTACAACCTCAAGACATGAGTCCCCTGCTAATCCTGATTCTAGGGCTGGTTCTTTTTGCAATAATTTCTCAGCAAATAGATATACGGTTGGGTATCAAGGCTGGCAGCACCCACGTCAATCATGGGTCAGCAGTGCCAAGACCACCGACCTCTGCTTTTCATGTGGTAGAGCAGGGCACTGGCACAAGCATTGCACAGCATCTATAGCCTCCAGCCTCGGTAGAACAAGCTCACAATGAAGGTATGGATTCTTCCTTCAGCCACAATTTTTTACAGTCACTGATATGCACAAAAATAACCCTGAATTGCTTACAGAAGAGTTTGCATAAATGCTTGGCAATTGTGTACTTTAATTTCTTGATCTGTTGATAATACGTTGTTCCGGATTTTTAGCCAAAGTTGCTCACATTACTGATATTGTACCGACATGCAGATTGTTTTCCAGATTTGTCATTTGAATTACCACCAGTTTTCATTGATGACAACTCAATGGAAAACTCGGGAACTACCCACGAAACGGGGTACGAACTCAGTTGAACAAGTAACGTTTTGAGTATGAACAAGCACTAGCACAACCGCTCGTCAAAGGTAGACTCGGCAATTGGCTTCTGGAGAAGTATAAAAGAAAGTCATTTTGCCTTGGATGTGATTGAGCAAATTTACAAACTTCCCCTTCTGTACACCCCACCTCCGTGCGTTTTGCCCAATAATAAGTCAGCCTTGGACAATACAGACTTTGTTAACGAAGCAGTAAGTGAATTATTAGCAAAGAAATTAATTTTCCTCTGTTCTAAACCCCCAGACATTTTGAATCCCTTGTCAGTTGCAAGTAATAATAATAGTACTGGTAAGAAAAGAATGATCTTAGATCTTAGATATGTTAATCGTTTCCTATGGAAGGAAAACATAAAATTCGAAGACTGGAATGAAGCACTGACATACTTCCAAACTGGGGACTACATGTTCTCCCTGAAGTCCGGATATCATCATATTGATATTTTTCCCGCGCACACCAAGTTTCTAAGCTTTTCCTGGGACATGCACAATTCTACGAAGTTCTTTTCTTTTTCAGTCCTACCTTGTGGACTTTTGACAGCTCTGTATGTGTTTACCACATGCCTCTGACCGTTGTTACAACATTGGCGGAAAAGGGCATATTCATGGTACTGTTTCTTGACGACGGATGGGGAAGACAGGGTAACGCTGAATTGTGCGCTAAAGCGGCACAAACAGTGAAACAAGACTTGCTGGCTGCAGGTTTTGTACCCAACGTCGAAAAATCCCAGTGGGTCCCCAAACAGTCATTAAACTGGTTAGGACTTACCTGGGACGGTGCCCAGGGATCCATACAAATAAACAAAATAATTGCCAATGTGCAACAATGCATTTCTAAAGTCTTGACAAATCTTTCTACAGTCTCAGCCAGAAGTTTGTCAAAGCCTACAGGTAAAATTATCTCACTTAGTCCAGTCTGTGGTAAACTAACTCAGCTTAAGACTAGAGTATTCTTTTGGAAATCCGAGTCTAAAACCGAATAACAGATATATTCAAGATTATGTTGTTCCATAGATTCTTGTTTATACAGATGCTTCCAGCACTGGCTGCCGAGCTTCGACGGCTGAATGTGGGGGCATTGAACTCCAGACTATTTGGGAAACAGAACAAGGAGGTAAAAGCTCCACTTGGAGGGAATTACAGGCTGTCAGTTTGACTTTGCAAGCCTTTGCTACCAAGATCAGAGGCTAAACAGTAAAATTTTTCACAAACAAAGGTGTTGTTTCGATTGTCAAGAAGGGCAGCATGGTGCCCGACTACAGTCACTGAGCTTGGATATTTTCGAAACTTGCCAGCAGCATTGCATAAAGTTTCTAATACAGTGGCTACCAAGACTGGATAACCAAAGAGCAGACACCATCAGTCGAATTATAGATTTTGACGATTGGGGAGTTTCCATGACGTTTTTCAACTTCATAGATGGGGCATGGGGCCCACATCATGTGGATCGATTTGCAGATGAATTGAACACAAAACTACCTGTATTTAATTCCAAATACTGCTGCCCCAATACAATGTAGATGCCTTTGCGAGTAATTGGTCAGGGGTTAATAACTGGCTAGTCCCACCCATAAACCTAATCAGAGATGTGCTGAGGCATCTCAAAGCACGTAAAGCTCAAGGAACTTTGGTGGTTCCAGCCTGGTCCTCTGCACCTTTTTGGCCCTTACTGTTTTCAAAATATAGTTCCTTCAACTCATTGGTAGTAAGTACAATGAAATTTACCAATCCAGAGGAGATTTTTGTACAAGGTAGAAACCACAGTTCCGTCTTTGGCTCAACAGATTTCAGAAGCGGAGTTGTCTGTCTCCGTTTATCGGCGTTAGCTAAAGTGCTAGAGAATGGCGTTTGCATCTTAAAGAGATTTACCCACTGGGGTGAGGTTGTCGCATTACTATACAGGCGGTTACTTAATAACCATTGGTATTACTATGTTGAACGAAGCTTTTCGTTGAATCACAGTGATTGCCGTGTGGCACATTTGATAAAAGCACACAGTATAGTATGTCAGCACAGAAAACGGATAAAGGTTTACAGATCTGTATTAAATGGAGCATTAATTTGGTGAGTCAGAGTTATGACTTACATATCTCTGTTCATAAATGTTTTGCTAATGTGTATTTTACAGATTAACGGTTGAAGACAAAGAGTACAGCCATACATTAAGTGAAGTTCTGTCAGCGTCTAGAGCCCCTAACACTGTAGCTGTAGTACAACAGGTTTTACAAATTGGCAATATTGGTGTAGGGATCACAAAGAGTCCGACCTTCCGGCGACCGAGTCATCTATCAGTCGTTATCTAATTTATTTATATCAAACCAGTGCTCCCTACTCCAGAATCGAGTCAACATTCTACGCTATCAAGTGGAAACATGATTGTTTACAGACGTTAAGAATCCCTGCAGTGGTTCTTTTTTACATATAGTATTACTCAACCAATTGTCAAGAAGGACCCTATTACTCCAGAGATGCTTAAAGCTTTGGTAAACAAATATGGCTATTCTAACAGCCTACTAGACATAAGATTGTGTGTCATGACTCTTGTATCTTTCGCAGGCTTCCTTAGGCATAATGAGTTAATTAATAATCATCGTTGTGATGTAAAATTATATGTATCTCACACTAATGTTTTCATTTGTAAGAGTAAAACAGACATTTTCAGGCAAGGTGCCTGGGTACTGATTGGGGCTACCAATACACCTACTTGTCCTGCTAACATGTTACGCAGATACATGGAAGCAGCTGAACTTACAGAGGAGACGGACGAGAGTTTCCTGTTCAGACCTTTACAGCATCTGAAATCCCAAATCAGACATGTCCTAAAACGAGGTCAGTTATCGTATTCTAGGTGCCTAGAGTTACTAAAAGGTGCTCTTAGCTCAGTTGGGCTGGATCCTAAACGTTTTGGGCTGCATAGCCTTTGCTAATGTGTATTTTACAGATTAACGGTTGAAGACAAAGAGTACAGCCATACATTAAGTGAAGTTCTGTCAGCGTCTAGAGCCTCAGCAGCCGCCAATTTTGGAGTCCAAGACCGCTTATTTAAGAAACATGGAAGGTGGCGATCAGAAACAGCCAAAGACTCCTACATAGAAGACTCAGAAAAAAGACGATTCAGAGCCTCTGAATTTGGGTATATAGATTATTACCTACAGCATCTAATAAATTAAATTTGTGCATTCTGGAATAGCTTAATTATTGCGAGAATGTAATAAATAAATGTAAAAAGTGTCAAGTACGTAGCACATACCTATTACTTTGGATTAATTCATATTTTGCAAGGAAGTTATAAGGAAGAGCCCTTACTCTGCAAACAATAAATGATTGTGAACACATCATATGATTCTCACTGGCCCGTTCTTGAATTATTTTTTTAGGAAGGGGACAGTTGTCCACTCCCGGCTCGGCCTCAAGATTGGTGCTCCCCAATACAAGTCTGTATAAATAACGTGTTTCCCTTGCAGGTAGGATGATGAACTGAGAAAATTTTTTATTCAAGGTCGAGGAACGAGTTAGGTAATAAATGTATTTTCTCATGGTCAGTCTAGTGGAGAGGAGAATACAATAGAGTGGTATCTGCACCTATAGGCTTGTGCGATCATGCGTGCATAGTGCTACAGCAGGTGTGTGGAAAGTCATCGATTTGAAGCACAAGCCGTATGACGTGCCAAACAACAACAAAAAAAACAACAAAAAAACTAGATATTAAGATTTTGTCTCCAGGACAAAATCAAAGCTGTTCCGATTGTTTCGGCTTTGTATCTTGTACCTTGTACCTTGTCACTTGATTTGGCTATGTTACAGTTTCTGAATGCAACCTTCATTGCAAGTATGCAGATTGTTCGTCAGACTTTAATTACGAGTATCCTGTTTCAAACGGAAGTAAAGGTCATAATGTGGTCATGCCTAATAGCAAAATGTAACGTGATGTAAGCTACAAATGGTTCAAAGATTATGACTAGGACATTTGGCACAGGAGATATGCATTTTTTAAATTAAGAGCTTCCTGTTTGGACCGAAAATAAAGGTCAAAGTGGGGTCATGCTAATAACCAAATGTCACATATGATGTAAGCTACAAATGGAACAAAGATTATGACTCTACGACATTTTGCACATCAGATGTGACATTTTGAAATTCCTGTTTGGGGTCACGCCTGTAAATCAAATGTGACATATGATGTAAGCTACATAACTACACAACATTACGACTTTATGGAATTTAGTTCAGGAGATATGACGTTTTGAACTTTTGAACAAACTGTTTGGACCGGAAGGAAAGGTCAAATTGGGGTCATATGTTTAAGTAAAATGTCACCTGTGCTCTAAGCTTTAAAATGGCACAAAGAGATATGATTTTTTCACTAATAAACTTTGAATTAATGTAACATGATACCTGGTGACGTCACGATGACGAAAACATGTTTGCCTTACTTTGATTTTTTGTTATTTACAAGATGGTATAAGCTTTATAGGGCGCTATAGCATATGAGCAGTCATAATAAAAGCCAAACTAACATCTGAGAACACCATAATGAAGTTTTAAACGCTAAAAGATAGCGCTACCCCGCCACATTCATGTTTGCAGTTTTCCCAACAAAAACCTGTACAGGTCTGCAACACCCAAAACCCTCATTGGATTTACGTTTGAAAAACAGAAGAGTGCGCACTTGTGTACAACTTTACTATCAACTCTGAGCGGTGAAATGCAGCGCAATCCACACAGCGTTGTACCAATGGTGCTCTGATTGAACAGTTAACGGTTAATTAAAGTTTAATTACGTTGTGCTTTGATGAATGTTTATGGTCTGGGATAACTCTTGGTAAAAGAATTCATGTTTTCTAAGTGATCTTTGTAATACAGCAATCTAAATTTCAATTGATTTAGAAAATTTTTGGTTTTTGACCTACCAAATAGCTACATTTTTGAGCCATGCCTTTTGTACATAGATTAAAATCTGCGTCATAAATGGTGTCGTGATGACGTGTCATAAAAATATACTTCAAATTGCACATCTGCAATATCCAACAAGTCAAGAACAGAAAAAATCTTCAGGATTGGACGTATACTTCTTGAGAAATGTTGGTTTAAAGATTGCCTAATTAAATATTCATGTCATTTTAACTCGGCTAATTAATTTAACATTTCAACCAAATTTATTTTATGATAACTTCATGTCCTAAGCTTCAATTTAGTATAGGATTTGAGTTTGTCATACTTACACATTCTAATAGTAGGGACGAACAAAAACGTGTACAAATGCTATGGTGTTTTTGGCAGAAACAAATGTATAATAATAATAACTAGACATGAAGATTTTGTCTCTAGGACAAAATCAAAGCTGTTCCGATTATTGTTTCCTACGGTATTTGATTTGTAGTTCTTGAGATATAGTCAAGCTTCCGGTTGACCCTGAATTTAGGACCAACATGTGATCATGGTATCGTAAGGAATATCGAATTTTCAAGAAGTCTATAATTGTAAAAGTTTTTAAAAATCGGCTGTGTACTTCTTAATTCATGGTTCAACTTCAGGTTGATTCGGTAAATAAGGTCAACCCGAGGTCACGTCAACTCGAAGCTCATATAATTAATTAATGCCCAATGACTATATAACCGAAAGAAGTTTGAAAATCAGTTGTGTCCTTCTTTAGATATAGCACTATGAAGATTTCTTAATTAAATATTCACGAGATAGTCACGTAACAAAAAAATTGCTTAAGCTAGTGAAATAGCGATGCACCAGCAAGGCTAAAGTGTTCTTTGTCACCGTTACGCCCATGAGGTTTTAAGTACCTACATGGTTTACTTGGGAAATTTCGTTGTAGTGCAGTACATACGCACTAATAGCTATGGTGTTGACCGCGTTACCAATTAACAGTTAACTACTGAAGAAACACACTGCACTAAGATTAATGTCAGTCTGAAATGACTTGTATTGTTCTCTCTGTTTTCAAATTGATTTGAGCTAAATAGGGAACCTAAAATTGCATTTATTTAAAAAAAAATGTGTTCAAAAATGTCCAAATCTGGACACTTTTAAAACCTATGCCTTTTGTACATAGATTAAAAGCCCCGTTAAAATGATGTCATGATGACGTGATGGTAAAATGTTAGACCAGAAATCACATCTACAATATAGGACAAGTCTAAAACTCAAAAAAGTTTGAGGATCGGACGTATATTTTTTGAGATATGATGGACACAAGGCTTACTAATTAAATATTCACGCGACGATTACGTTCATTCCTGATGACGTCACGACGAAAAAAATGTGTTTTTCATACTAACAAATTTTATAAGCTACAAGATGGTATGAAACTTATCACCATCTAATGCCTTTTAAAGAAAACCCTATCAAAATGTACGTTGCAAGTATCGTTCGTACACATACCGAATGGGCTATACACTAACTATGGGTCCTCACTCGGTTACGATTCAAATATCAAGGAAATCTCCAAAACACTGCCGTGATTGCGCAATCACAAAAGCTAGCCATGGTGTCCGATTGGTCACTTAATCGTAAAATTATCCTGGACATTGTACTTTTATTAGTTTTTTATGACCTGGAACATCTCTTATAACAAGCGTTGACGGTTTATTAAAGTGAAATTCCGTTGTGCTTTGATGAATTGTTATGGTCTGGGATAACTCTTGGTTAAAGTATTTATGTTTGCAAATTGACATTTAGTGATAACTTCATGTTGTTAGCTTGAATTTTATGGAGGATTTTAGTTTGTCATACTTACCAATTTTAAGATTAGGCATGAACAAAAATCGTGGACAAATACAATACGGCGTTGACAGAAAGTACAATAGTGAACTGCAAAAAAGTTGCTGCAAACGTCTGAAGTTGTACTATCTGGCATATAATAATTATTTCTGGCCAACGGCAAAATCGCATCAACAGCGGACGTCCGTTAATGTCGTAGCTCTGTACCGGATCTTCACAGAAGTTTGGCCCGTTCAGAAGCTTTAAATCTCTGGCGGAGTATATGCACGATCGTCTGCTAACGCAGCACGGCGGAGTGTTAACCGTGTGCGATCTCAATCTTCTGAACCAGAAAATCCTATACAAATACGTTGGCCCGGAAGACCGGTTGGAATTTAGAAACATTGTTTTCCGTAGTCAAGAACCGTCTCGAACTTGTCAACGACGAGCAATCTTCGTTACAATAACGTGGGCCCGGAAGTCCGTTAGGAATAAAATGTTAATACTCGATCGGAATCTGGCCTAATTAGACTTGTATAAGTCTGTTACCATAAAAAGCCCCCGCCTTTACGAAAAACACACTACGTCGGTCGCAGAGAAAGTGTTAGGACTTGATCAAATTTAGAAAATTGTTTCATGTGTTTTGTACACAAATATTCAATCTGTTATAAATGACGTCATGTTGACGTGTCATAAAAAAAGAATTCAAATTGCACATCTGCAATATCAAACAAGTCAAGAACAGAAAAAAGCTTGAGGATCGGACGTATACTTCTTGAGATATGTTGGTTACAAGATTGCCTAATTAAATATTCATGTCATTATAACTCGGCTAATTAATTAAAAATTTCAACCAAACTTATTTTATGATAACTTCATGTCCTAAGCTTCAATTTAGTATAGGATTTGAGTTTGCCATACTTACACATTCTAAGATTAGGGACAAACAAAAACGTGTACAAATGCTATGGGATTTTGAGACGGAAACAAAGTATAATAATAACTAGATATAATGTGATTGTAATCAACAATCACAAAGCTGTTCCGATTATTGTTTCTTAAGGTACTTGATTTGTAGTTCTTGAGATATCGTCAAGCTTCCGGTTGACGTCAATTTAAGACCAACATGCGGTCACGGTATCCCGAGGGTAATGTTGAATTTTCAAGGACTATATAATTGAAAAATTAAAATTGGCTGTGTACTTCTTAAATCATGGTTCAACTTCCGGTTTACCCGGATGTTAGGGTCAACCCGAGGTCACGTCAACTCTAAGCTCATCTTTAATGCCCAATGACTATATGACCGAAACAAGTTTGAAAATCGGTTGTGCCCTTCTTCAGATATAGCGATATGAAAAATTGCTTATTAGATATTCACACGACAGTCACGTGAGTATTTAGTTTCTTAAGCTAGATAGTGAGGCCAAAAGATGCACCACCAAAGCTAAGTGATCCTTGCCACCATTACGACCATGAAGGTTTATAAGCTTACATGGTTACATTCCAGTAGCGGAAAATTTCGATCTAGTGCAGTACATACGCACTAATAGCTATGGTGTTGACTGAGTTACCAATTAACAGTTAATTACTGAAGAAACACACTGCACCAAGATTAATGTCCGTCTGAAATGACTTGTATTGTTCTCTCTGTTTTCAAATTGATTTGAGCTAAATAAGGAACCTAAAATTGCATTTATTTAGAAAAATGTGTTCAAAAATGTCCAAATCTGGACACTTTTAAAACCTATGCCTTTTGTACTTAGATTAATAAGCCCCGTTAAAATGATGTCATAATGACGTGACGGTAAATGATAGACCAGAAATCACATCTACAATATAGGACAAGTCTATAACTAAAACAAGTTTGAAAATCGGTTGTGCCCTTCTTCAGATATAGCGATATGAAGAGTTGCTTATTAAATATTCACGCGACAGTCACGTGAGTAATTAGTTTCTTAAGCTAGTGAGGCCAAAAGATGCACCAGCAAAGCTAAAGTGATCATTGCCACTATTACGGCCATAAATGTTATCAGCCTACATGGTTATATTTCACTCGCGGGAAATTTCGATGTAGTGCAGTACATACGCACTTATAGCTATGGTGTTGACTGAGTTACCAATTAACAGTTAATTACTAAAGAAACACACTGCACTATAATAAATGTCAGTCTGAAATGACTTGTATTGTTCTCTCTGTTTTCAAATTGATTTGAGCTAAATAGGGAACCTAAAATTGCATTTATTTTGAAAAATGTGTTCAAAAATGTCCAAATCTGGACACTTTTAAAACCTATGCCTTTTGTACATAGATTAAAAGCCCCGTTAAAATGATGTCATAATGACGTGACGGTAAATGTTAGACCAGAAATCACATCTACAATAGAGGACAAGTCTATAACTGAAAAAGTTTGAGGATCGGACGTATACTTTTTGAGACATGACGGACACAAACTTGACTAATTAAATATTCACGCCACGATAACGGTCATCCCTGATGACGTCACGACGAAAAAAATGTGTTTTTCATACTAACAAATTTTATAAGCTACAAGATGGTATGAAACTTATGACCATCCAATGCCTTTTAAAGAAAACCCTATCAAAAGGCACGTTGCATGTATCGTTCGTACAAATTTGACTAAGTGAAATGAAATGGAGTAAGCGTAAAAATTTGTAAATTTTTTTGAATCGATTCCAAGTAACAAAATAACTGAGATGATTCTGAGTAAGTTTTGAGTAATCAACATGATTCCAAATAAGCAAAATGATTCTGAGTAATCGAAATGATCATAAGTAAAGCGAAAAGACTTGGCGTAAGCAAAATAATTTGGAGTAAGCGACATGATTCAGGGTAACCGAGATGATTTTGAGTAAGTTTTGAGTATGCAACATATGATTTCGAATAGGCGAAATGATTCTGAATGAGCGAAATGATCATAAGTAAAGAAAAATGACTTAGCGTAAGCAAAATAATTTAGAGAAAGCGACATGATTGTGAGTAACCGTGATGATTTTGAGTAAGTTTTGAGTATGCAACATATGATTTCAAATAGGCGAAATGATTCTGAGTGAGCGAAATGATCATAAGTAAAGAAAAATGACTTAGCGTAAGCAAAATAATTTAGAGAAAGCGACATGATTGTGAGTAACCGTGATGATTTTGAGTAAGTTTTGAGTATGCAACATATGATTTCGAATAGGCGAAATGATTCTGAGTGAGCGAAATGATCATAAGTAAAGAAAAATGACTTAGCGTAAGCAAAATAATTTAGAGAAAGCGACATGATTGTGAGTAACCGTGATGATTCTGAGTAAGTTTTGAGTATGCAACATATGATTTCGAATAGGCGAAATGATTCTGAGTGAGCAAAATGATCATAAGTAAAGAAAAATGACTAAGCGTAAGCAAAATAATTTAGAGAAAGCGACATGATTGTGAGCAACCGTGATGATTCTGAGTAAAGTTTGAGTATGCAACATATGATTTCGAATAGGCGAAATGATTCTGAGTGAGCAAAATGATCATAAGTAAAGAAAAATGACTTAGCGTAAGCAAAATAATTTAGAGAAAGCGACATGATTGTGAGTAACCGTGATGATTCTGAGTAAGTTTTGAGTATGCAACATATGATTCCGAATAGGCGAAATGATTCTGAGTGAGTGAAATGATCATAAGTAAAGCGTAAGCAAAATAATTTAGAGAAAGCGACATGATTGTGAGCAACCGTGATGATTCTGAGTAAATTTTGAGTAATCAACATGATTCCAAATAAGCGAAATGATTCTGAGTAATCGAAATGATCATAAGTAAAGTGAAAAGACTTGGCGTAAAATAATTTGGAGTAAGCGACATGATTCAGGGTAACCGAGATGATTTTGAGTAAGTTTTGAGTATGCAACATATGATTTCGAATAGGCGAAATGATTCTGAATGAGCGAAATGATCATAAGTAAAGAAAAATGACTTAGCGTAAGCAAAATAATTTAGAGAAAGCGACATGATTGTGAGTAACCTTGATGATTTTGAGTAAGTTTTGAGTATGCAACATATGATTTCGAATAGGCGAAATGATTCTGAATGAGCGAAATGATCATAAGAAAAATGACTTAGCGTAAGCAAAATAATTTAGAGAAAGCGACATGATTGTGAGTAACCGTGATGATTTTGAGTAAGTTTTGAGTATGCAACATATGATTTCGAATAGGCGAAATGATTCTGAGTGAGCGAAATGATCATAAGTAAAGAAAAATGACTTAGCGTAAGCAAAATAATTTAGAGAAAGCGACATGATTGTGAGTAACCATGATGATTCTGAGTAAGTTTTGAGTATGCAACATATGATTTCGAATAGGCGAAATGATTCTGAATGAGCGAAATGATCATAAGTAAAGAAAAATGACTTAGCGTAAGCAAAATGATTTAGAGAAAGCGACATGATTGTGAGTAACCGTGATGATTCTAAGTAAGTTTTGAGTATGCAACATATGATTTCGAATAGGCGAAATGATTCTGAGTGAGCGAAATGATCATAAGTAAAGAAAAATGACTTAGCGTAAGCAAAATAATTTAGAGAAAGCAACATGATTGTGAGTAACCGTGATGATTTTGAGTAAGTTTTGAGTATGCAACATATGATTTCGAATAGGCGAAATGATTCTGAGTGAGCGAAATGATCATAAGTAAAGAAAAATGACTTAGCGTAAGCAAAATAATTTAGAGAAAGCGACATGATTGTGAGTAACCGTGATGATTCTGAGTAAGTTTTGAGTATGCAACATATGATTCCGAATAGGCGAAATGATTCTGAGTGAGTGAAATGATCATAAGTAAAGAAAAATTACTTAGCGTAAGCAAAATAATTTGGAGTAAGCGACATGATTCTGAGAAAGCGAAATGATTTCGAGTAACTGGAATGATTCTGAGTTGAATGACCACGCAAAAAAATAGAAATAAAATCAAATGAATAAGCGTACAAGTGAAATGATTTCTATAGTGAGCAAATTGAAGTGGATAAGCATAATGATTATATTTGAATGAGTGTTTATTCAATAACCAACACGATTCCTAGTAAACAAATTGATTCTGAGCAACCGCAAAAATTCCATAGGCGAAATTCTTAGTAGATTTCAAGTAATCTAAAAAATAAATCAAGGGAAATGATTTTCAGTAAACTGGATATGCCTTCGCCGAAACTAAAAAAGACAGAAAAGGTACAACTAGGGCCCTATCTGTTTAAATGTAAACATTTGCATTATTATTTTATACCATATATCACCTTACGTCTGCACGATCACAGAGTATGGAGGTAGACATGTCTACCTCCATGCACAGAGTAAGGACGATTGACTAAGTAATATTGGGAAAGTTTTGAGGCAATCATAGTAAAAGATACACCATGATTAAAACCCTCTTCACTACCTGGATTTGCGTTAACATTGGAAATTTCTGTTGAAATTTCACGTACGTAACAAACCTTTGGAGCCAAACTATCCATTTAAATAAGCATTCACAGTATTTCTTTATTCTACAATTGCCCTTTACGTTCAAAATGATAAAGTGCCACTGAACCGCGGCGAAGCCACTGCTGACAATACACACAAAAACACGTTGTATGACCCACACCGAGAAAAGCGCCATTGCATTAACCCGTGGAAATCTCTGTGGAAGGGCCTTCACGCCCAAAAACTATGCAACGAAACTGGGCGCATTCGTAATGCACGTTGTAGCCTTGGTGCTAAGATTTACCAATTAAAAATTAATTATTAAATTTACACTGTCATTTAATTAGTTTATTATGACTTAGGACAACTCTTATAACAAACTGTTTATGTTTTAAAATTGGTTTATCCAAGATAGGGAAATGAAATTAAACTTATTTTGAAAAAGTTGTGTTTTTGACGTTCCAAATTTGGACAATTTTAGAGCATTAAATGCCCTTTGTAATCTAAGTTTCCCATAACTAATTAATCTAATGAAAAATGTTAACCAAATTTACACTTAATGATAACTTCATGTTCTTAGCTTCAATTGGATACAGGATTTTATTGTTATATTTACCCGTTTTAAGATTAGGCTTGAACAAAAAACGTGGACAAAAGCAATACGGTTTTGACAGAAAGTATAATCAGGTATTGCATAAAAAGTTGCTTCAAACGTCTGTAATTACTAATTGGCAAATAAAAATTATTTCTGGCCAATGGCGAAATCGCATCAACAGCTTGACGTCCGTTAATAGCTCTGTAGTGTACCAGATCTTCACAGAAGCTTGGCCCGTTCGGAAGCTTCAAATCTCTGGTATTTATTATGCACGGTCGTTTGCAAACGCTACACGATCTCAATCGTCTGAAGCAGACAATCATATACAAAAACGTTGATCCGGAAGACCGGTTGGAATTTAGAAGCATTATTTCTCAAACCATCTCAAACTTGTCAAACCAAAAAAATCTTCATTACAATAACGTTGGCCTGGAAGACTGTTGAAACTCGATCGGAATCTGGCCGGATTAATTTACACAATCAACCCAAATGCTCTTTTACCATACCACAATTTTGCGTTTTAGTTTTCGGGAAAACAAAATCCTCGGGAGCCAAAAATTTGAAAAATAACAGTTGGTCTTGTTCGTTTCAATGTATGTACAAGTTACCTGTTATTTAAAAAAGGTAAAATTTGAGCTACTATTAATTGATTTCGTCGGGAGTCCCCGAACCGCGGTCCTTAGCTTGGGTAAGTAACGCGGTAAACCGCGGTGCCATGAGACCATCATGCTGTTTGGTGTGATTTGCTACTTTTTATTATGTAAAGATACGTTGAATAGACTTGCTCAAAGTCTGTCATTGTCGCAGTCTCATGTAAACTGTACAAATAATACGATAGCACCGGGCGTATACAGCCTCAGAACTAGGTACGAGTTTACACTTTTCTTCATTACTTTGTACACAGATACAAAACACCGCTATAAATGATGTCATGATGACTTCACATAAAATATTGTTTCACGGTGCACAACTTCAATATCCAGAGAGTCAAGAACTGAAGAAAATTTGGGAATCAGACGTTTAATTTTATGAGATATGGTGGGAACAAGATTGCCTAATTAAATATTCACGTCATTATAACTCAGCTAATTAATTGAAAATGTTTAACATTTTAACCTTTAGTGATAACTTCATGTACTAAGCTTCAATTCAATGTAGGACTCAAGTCTGTCATGTTTACCGTTTTTAAGATTACGAACGAACAAAAATCGTGTGTAAAACCTATGACGTTTTGACAGAAACCAATAATAACGTTTTTAAAACGTTTTGAGGCCGCACTAGCTATCTGACGAAAACAATACCTGTTCCGACTGCGAAGTCGGAACAGCTAATAATAATAATAAAAACAATAAAAATCTTGACGAAAACAAAACCTGTTCCGACTGCTATGTCGGAACAGCTAACTAGACATTAAGATTTTGTCTCTAGGACAAAATCAAAGCTGTTCCGATTACTGTTTCCTACGGTACTTGATTTGTAGTTCTTGAGATATAGTCAAGCTTCCGGTTGACGCTGAATTTAGGGCCAACATGTGGTCATGGTATCCAGAGTGAAATATTGAATTTTCAAGAAGTCTATAATTGTAAAATTTTTTAAAATCGGCTGTGTACTTCTTAAGTCATGGTTCAACTTCCGGTTGATCGGGTAATTAAGGTCAACCCGAGGTCACGTCAACTCGAAGCTCATAATTATTATTAATTAATGCCCAATGACTATATAACCGAACAAGTTTGAAAATCGGTTGTGTCCTTCTTCAGATATAGCGATATGAAGATTCGTTAATTAAATATTCACGAGATAGTCACGTAATAAATTACTTGCTTAAGCTAGTGAAAGAGCGATGCACCAGCAAGGCTAAAGTGATCTTTGTCACCGTTACGCCCATGAGGTTTTATATGCCTACATGGCCATACTCAATTCTTGGGAAATTTCATTGTAGTTAAGTACATACGCACTAATAGCTATGGTGTCGACTGCGTTACCAATTAACAGTTAACTACTGAAGAAACACACTGCACTAAGATTAATGTCAGTCTGAAATGACTTGTATTGTTCTCTCTGTTTTCGAATTGATTTGAGCTAAATGGGGATCCTAAAATTGCATTTATTTAAAAAACATGTGTTCAAAAATGTCCAAATCTGGACACTTTTAAAACCTATGCCTTTTGTACATAGATTAAAAGCCCTCTTAAAATGATGTCATGATGACGTGACGGTAAAATGTTAGACCAGAAATCACATCTACAATATAGGACAAGTCTAAAACTGAAAAAAGTTTGAGGATCGGACGTGACGGTAAATGTTAGACCAGAAATCACATCTACAATATAGGACAAGTCTATGACTGAAAAAGGTTGAGGATCGGACGTATACTTTTTGAGATATGACGGACACAAACTTGACTAATTAAATATTCACGCGACGATAACGGTCATCCCTGATGACGTCACGACGAAAAAAGTGTGTTTTTCATACTAACAAATTTCATAAGCTACAAGATGGTATGTAACTTATGACCATCCAATGCCTTTTAAAGAAAACCCTATCAAAACGCACGTTGCATGTATCGTTCGTATACATACAGAATGGGCTATACACTAACTATAGGTACTCTCTCGGTTACGATTCAAATATCAAGGAAATCTCCAATGCATTGCCGTGATTGCGCAATCAAAACAGCTAGCCATGGTGTCCGATTTGTCACTTAATCGTTAAATTATCCTGGATATTGTACTTTTATTAGTTTTTAATGACCTGGAACATCTCTTATAATAAGCGTTTAACTTTCCAAAACATCTTATGTAATTTAGGAAACTAACAATTAACTTATTTAGAAAATATTGTGTTAAAAACTTTCCAAATCTGGACACTTTTTGAGCCATGCCTTTTGTACATAGATTAAAACCCGCATTATAAATGATGTCATGATGACGTGACGGGAAATGTTAGACCAGAAATCACATCTACAATATAGGACAAGTCTATAACTGAAAAAAGTTTGAGGATCGGATGTATACTTCTTGAGATATGGAAGTTACAAGATTGCCTAATTAAATATTCACGTCATTATAACTCGGCTAATTAATTAAAAATTTCAACCAAATTTATTTTATGATAACTTCATGTCCTAAGCTTCAATTTAGTATAGGATTTGAGTTTGTCACACTTAAACATTCTAAGATTAAGGAGATATGCTTTTTTAAATGTAGAGCTTCCTGTTTGGACCGGAAGTAAAGGTCAAAGTGGGGCCATGCTAATAACCAAATGTCACATATGATGTAAAATACAAATGGAACAAAGATTATGACTCTAAGACATTTTGCACATAAGATGTGACATTTTGAAATTTTGATCTTCCTGTTTGGACCGGAAGTAAAGGTTAAAGTGGGGTCACGCCTGTAAATCAAATGTGACATATGATTTACGCTATATAACAACACAAAGATTACGACTTTATGGAATTTAACTCAGGAGATATGACGTTTTAAACTTTTGAACATCCTGTTTGGACCGGAAGGAAAGGTCAAATTGGGGTCATATGTGTAAGTAAAATGTCACCCCTGCTCTAAGCTTTAAAATGGTACAAGGATTATGATTTTATGATTTGTACTTCGGGAGATATGATTTTTTCACTATTAAACTTTGAATTCATGTAACTTGATACCTGGTGACGTCACGATGACGAAAATATGTTTGCCTAACTATGATTTGTTATTTACAAGATGGTATAAGTGTTATTCCTATGCGATGCCTTTGAACAAAAACCCTAAAAATGCAAAGACTGCAAGTGTCATGTAGAAAAACATCTACCGATAGAGGGCGCTATAGCATATGAACAGTCATCATATAAGCCAAACTAACATCTGAGAACACCATTATGAAGTTTGAAACGCTAAGAGATAGCGCTACCCCGCCGCATTTATATTTTGCAGCTGTGTGAAATTGCCACAGTCGTAATGATTTTCAATGAGAAATATTTTGTTCTTTGAATCGGCTCCAAAAAGGTGAATTCTTAATAAAAAATGTGTTTTCGAGGATGGCAATAATTGTGGTCTGCAGAAAGAAAAATTGCCGGCGGGACGGTTGTGCACACAATTTTGTACGGAGCTAGCTGTGCTCACTTACTTGTTCAGGTCGTTCGTGAATGAGATTGCATCAACGTTGATGGCGCGCTTTTGCTTTTTACGGCGTCCACCCTGGTCCACCCACAGACATAAAGAACCTACTTTATGTCTGTGGGTCCACCCCCCACCCCTACCCAACAATCGGGTTGGCGAGGAATTTTTGCTATGCTCTGAGTGCGCGTGCGTTGTCTCTCTCTTTCTGTTTAGTCGGATCCTCGTGTGGGAGGACTATGCAATTCACACTGGCACGATCGAGCTTCGCTTGGGAACCAGATCCCTATAGCCAACAATCATTTTGCTTGAGAATGGTAGGTTGT
This sequence comes from Marthasterias glacialis, assembly GCA_911728455.2. Taxonomy (NCBI): domain Eukaryota; kingdom Metazoa; phylum Echinodermata; class Asteroidea; order Forcipulatida; family Asteriidae; genus Marthasterias; species Marthasterias glacialis. The sequence continues at coordinate 20,727,054 of OU452220.1, forward strand.
GTTAAAAAATAGTTTTGGTAAATAAGTTATATTTTGTGTTTTTATTAGGAGCTGTAAGTAGTAAATTTGCGAGAAAATTTTTAGAATAAGAATGCGATTATCTAATGGGATGGGAAACGACAACATTGTTGTGGTTGTGTGTGTGGTAAACTATAAATTAGTGTAGGCCATACACTTACGATTACGTTAGTTTTTTTGGCAATAGTCAATACGTTAAGTTTTTAATAGACAGTAACCCCTACATACAGTACACTACGTACACACACTGAAACGGCTTCACTAAGTATTTTTTTTTTAATAGGCCTATTATTAATGGGTAGCCCCGAACACAGTATGGCAGTAGCTTAGTAGTAGTACAAAGTATGGCAAGGATTGTTAACATCGGCAACTGATGTCAAAAATCCTTGCCACACATGTGGGGCAAGACTACTCCTAGTCCTAGAACTATGTGGTTTGTTCCGCTATCGTCTCCACGAACCTCATAGAGTGATATGTACAAAATCCTATTCGAAACTTTCTGCCCTTCACGTTTACATGGCTACAGTTCTTTTTTGAAATCAGATCTCGCCAAAATTAGGCTCTGTGTTCTTTCAACTCTCATCGAGCGTTGCCCTGGTCCAGAAAATCCACTCTGCAAACTAAAAGTTGTTAAAAAGTGAAAAATTGTCACCGTTGTTTAGATCCCATTCAAACAGTATTGCAACAAATATGGCGGTGGAGTTGCAAAATTAACCGGTACGCGGAACCAGCCCATAGGACCAGCGCACCGCATAGCAGCATACCAGTTAATTTTGCAACTCCGGTCGCCATATTTGGCGAGATCTGATTTCAAAAAAGAACTGTAGCCATGTAAACGTGAAGGGCAGAAAGTTTCGAATAGGATTGTGTACATGTCACTCTATGAGGTTCATGGGGACGATAGCGGAACGAACCTCATTGTAGGAGTAGGGCAAGACAATGGACTATCTCAATTCTGAACATTAGTAACTGCTGTCATGATGAAACTGAGAGTGGCTTTTTCTTTATAATTAACTAATAATCATTGGAAAGGTCTTGAGTGCGCAGTACGTGCATATTGATTATTTTTTTGTGGTATGAAAGTTACGCATTTTCAGTGTTTTTTAGATGCTGTTAACAGTACTGTTAGTCATGTTAGTAATAGTATTAGTAGTGGTGCCTATATATTTTATTTTCCTGCACCATAAATAGTGTGATGTGTTTTATCCAAAGAAGATTTTGTCTTTTTTTAATGGATTGATTGTGCGACCAATGTTTACATGTCATCACATGACCTGTGGATAATAAGTCATCTGAGCTGATGGCAAACTAATTGCAAATACATGCCGTGATTGACAGAGCCACACCAAAAGTCAGCTTTTTGTAGTAATAACACGATAACTCGGCCATGTATTGTTATTAAAGTTGTGAAGTTGTATGTTGTGACATTGATATTAATCATATTACTGTTTCACAGACTACCAATATTCTACTAAGCCTACAAAAGTGGTTTATCTTAAGTACTAGTCTACCGGCGTCGGACGACTATGTAGTCACTTGCGTGTTATTTAGTTTGTAATGTAGGCATAAATCACTGTAAAAAAGTTAACAAATGTTGGAAAAGTGAGCATTTATACGTAGCCTTGTGAAATTTCAAATAGGCAAAGGAATCACACAGTTTGGGAAAGCAGTTTCTTTGGATGATTCCAGCTTCAAAGATTTGAAATTCTTGTGTTTAAAAGTGAGTGACTGTGGCCGTTTGGCCTAACATTTCATCGTGCACTGGTACACATCATGGACAGTTATATGTTACCTGTACACCTTTCAAGACTTGCTGGAACTGTACTTACTGGCTTTATTTAGCCACTCGAAGGTATCTTGTACAAACTCTGGAATATTTTTCACAGTGTGAAAAAAAAGGCTTAATAGAATAAACAAATGCAACAATGAACATGTACTGTACAGCACTTTCCTATGGAGGACGTTGTGTTTGTTTACATTAAGTACCAACAATAGGTCACGTGGCGTGGGTCGCACAATCGGTCTATTAGCTGTTTTGATCTTCCTATTTTTTTATTTTACCATCTGTATGCAGAGCTTTTAGGGATAGCAGTTGTTTTAATGATATGGCTACCCAGTCTCAATAAAACTGTCATAAATGAAGGTACTGCTGAGTAAATCAAACATGTTGCTCCTTTGAATTGTTGGTAATTTCCCATTTCAAGTTGCTTCTTCAAATACATAGGACCATAGGCTATAATTTATATCTAAATAAAACTGAATTTGGCTCAAAACTCATATTTTTGGGTGGTATACTTAGAGCTCAAACTATTTTTAAAATGAAAGTTTGTGCACATGTAAAACTGTGCATTTAATGTAATGAGAAATGAACAATAAAAAAATAATTTAGCATTGTGGTAACAAGTATTGATAAGCACTAAAAGTACAGTGGTTGATGAGAAAGTAATCCTGACTAGGCCTAATATTAGTATTACTTTTATTAGCACAAGTTAAGTTGCGGCTTGGAATTGCTGCAGTAATGTACTATGGTCATGATTGATAAATGGTTGATACCTTATCCATGGTTAAAACTATTATTCCTATGTCGGTCTTGATGTAATGGCTGCGCACACGCAAGTGTGTATGTACATGCCTACAACATGGTGGGTCATATTAATGACATGTTCTAAAAATAATACAGCAGGTGCATTTTATGTGGGTATCCATTCCTATCAGGCAAAATGGTTTGATGTGAACTGCCCTATTAATTTCTCTGCTCCCTTTTCCACGTCTTTTTATGTTTCCTTCCCTCCATTTTAATTGTTGTCTGGAGAAAAAGGGAATGTGTGCAGACTACATGTATTTGAATTTTTTTCAATTATTATAGTTTTTAAACATAGTTGACATGATACATGTATTTGTTTGTCAACAGAAGATGCCAAGCTACCAGTGTCGGGCAAAAGCTGAGAGTGAAGCAACGTGGTGCAGCCTCATGATGGAGAAGGCTACCGATAGATGTATGTCTCCCCTGTGTGTCCATGTATTGTCTCATTTTACTCCTTCATTCATCTCCTCCCATTTATGTGTCATTTCATTTCCCTATCATGCTGTATTGGGGTTTTGTGCATCTCCCCAATGCAGTAAGAAACGAAGAAAAGATGTACCTGTCAAGAGGTTGGCACCTCCTCGAGACAGTATGAAGCTAAGAAAAGGTGCACCTGTCAAGAGGTTGGCACCTCCTCGAGACAGTTTGAAATTCAAAGCCATGAGAAAAGGTGCACCTGTCAAGAGGTTGGCACCTCCTCGAGACAGTTTGAAATTCAAAGCCATGAGAAAAGGTGCACCTGTCAAGAGGTTGGCACCTCTTCGAGACAGTTTGAAATTCAAAGCGATGAGAAAAGGTGCACCTGTCAAGAGGTTGGCACCTCGAAACAGTATGAAGCAAAGAAAAGGTGCACATGTCAAGAGGTTGGCACTTCCTTGCGACATGAAATATGAAATAATAAGAAAAGATGCACCTGTCAAGAGGTTGGCACCTCCTCGAGACAGTATGAAATTCGAAGCCATGAGAGAAGATGCACCTGTCAAGAGGTTGGCACCTCCTCAAGACAGTATATACATGAAATATGAGACCATGAGAAAAGATGCACCTGTCAAGAGGTTGGCACCTCCTCAAGACAGTATATACATGAAATATGAGACCATGAGAAAAGATGCACCTGTCGAGAGGTTGGCACCTCCTCGAGACAGTATATACATGAAATATGAGACCATGAGAAAAGATGCACCTGAAGTGAAAAAATGTGAAACAAGCAATGATAAGCCTAAATTTAACACTGAATGTAAACCTCAAATAATTTCTGTGACAGCTGTTAAAGAGAAATTTGATGAAAGCACTGAAGGCAAGCATGGAGTTGAAGATGCTAAAGGAAGGTTTCAAGACAATTGTGAAAACTACTAGAGAGATGAAGAAGTAGGTAAGAAGATAGATGATAGAGGGGATATTAAGATAAGGAATAAGAAAGAGAGAGAAATAATCAAGAAAGGTGAACAGAATGGATCAGTGAATCTTGTCAATAGTAGTCATGAGGCAGGAAGAAAAGCAATTAAGATGAAGAAGTTGAGAGTGAATGTCCTGACCAAACAAAGAGTAAGTAGTTTGAAAGCACTTGATATGTTGAAGGCAAAGAAACAAAGTTGTTGTAGCAGGAGACGGGTATTGGAGTGTGTCATAGAGTTTTGTCGGGTTCCAAAGCCAAACAGAAAGAAGATCAGAAGAAATGAGCGTAAGAAGATGCTACGAAGGCATAAGAATGGCAAGGTGGTGGAAGTTCGTATGTCGAAAGAAGAGGGAAAGAAATACGAGAGGGCACAGAAGAATATTGAAAGTCATACAAGAAGTTTGAGTTGTGTTATAAATAACATGCTTGCCAAAACAGTGTTGCACAGAAAGAAGCGTAATGACGGAGAAAGCTTGAATAAAAAAAGCGTGTGTACAGAGGTAGTAAAGGAGAATCAAAAATCAAGGATTTTCTGTAAGAAAGAAAACATTGAGGATCAAAAGAAAAGAGAAGTTGATCAATGTTGGATATGTGATGATAAATTGAGTCCAATGGTAAGAGCAATTGAATGTGATAGTTGTAATGTGGCGTACCATGTACATTGTATGGGATTTGCAAATGTGGAACTTTGTGTAGTAAACAAGCCAGTATCATGGATGTGTTGCAAATGTGGACGATGTAATTACACAGTGTCTTTGTTTTATGATTTCGCAATTGCTAAAGATGAGAACATATACGAGAGTAACATCGGAGAAGCAGTATTTGAGTCATATGCTGACAGTGACGATTTCAAAATCAAAGCAACTAAAGGTGAGGCACAAATTGATGATGTTATGATGGATTATGTAATTGTTGATAAAGTGCGGAACAGGTATGCATGTGATGGTGCAGGTAGAAAGCAAAGTATTGTTCATCAAAGTGGAGGTTATAATTTAAGGAACAAGAAAAATAAAGAGAAATGCAAAGGAAATGATGTGAAGCAGAGCCAAGAGCAAAGGGACAAAAATAACAGTGAGTCAAAGTCTGGAGGCACTGTTGAATCTCATGTGTGTTTTCCAGTGGTCAGTCAAATAGACAATGATGTCAAAAAGATAAGCAAGAGAAAAGCTGAAGTACATGTGGAAAGTTTGAATGAAGACACGGTACATGTAACTAAGAAAAGATGTATGAAAATCAGACCAAGGAAGCATAAGAATATTGAATTAAAAGGAAATTTGAAAAATAAACATGATGAGGAAGTGGTTGTTGATAACAGTAATGAAATGGTGGATGCAAATGCTCAATTAAGACAATTACATGGATCAATACTTGCACAAGGAAGTTTTCATCAAGGAGACCAACGATTTGGAGTAAATCGTGGTAAACAGTGTGTTGCTAATTGTCTAGTAGCAATGATGTATAGCAAGAAAAAACATTTGAGGAATTGGATGTGTAATGATCTGGATAATATTCTTAAGACTGGGAATCAATTGCATAGTTTCTTACAAGAAAGCTCAACAATGAACAATGACTACTTATTGATTTATGAATTGCCAACTGACTTAGATGTATTTGACACACAGTATAGCATGAAGTATCATGTGTCTATATCAGGTACATTTGTTGAAAATGCTTGTCACTTGATTGAATTTAATATGATACCATTGAAAACTGCACTTGAACAAAATCTTCAGAAATATCATGCATGCTTCTTAAGTTTCCATGGAAACACATTTGCTGTAATTGCTCAAGATGGCGTGTATTTTGTATTTGATTCCCATTCCAGAAGTATGCACGGCTGTATGGTTCAAGATGGAACAAGTATTCTGCTGCAAGCAAGTGCATTTGAACAGGTATATACTTATTGTAAAAATTTAGCTCATTCCATGAATCTGTCTGATAATGAGCAGTATGAATTAACTGGTGTATCTCTTTGTGTCAATGGTGAAGCTGTAACGTGTACGTGTACAGATGATGAAGGTTCAAGTGATCAACAGGGCATAGTAGAACCCATAGAGTTGTGTTTTAATATGGAAGAGTGTGACTTGTTTGAAGTACCAGAAAAAGATGACACAAACACGAGGAAAGATGTAAATATTGGTCATCAAGATACAGAGAGTGTCAATAAGGAATTTTGTAATGTTGAAGATGACTTTGATAAGTCAAGTAATCAGATTAGAAGAGATATATATTGTAGTGACAGTGCAGACAGTGAATGTAGTAATGAAGTGGAAGTAGTTGAAGTAAGTGGACCTGGTCTTATGAAATTCTCTCCGTTAACCTTCGATGCTAAGGTCACTCTTTGTAATGCATATGGTTTTGATGTATCACACTTGAAGTCCAACACAGTTAATGTACAATGTCAAGCCATGGGTAAACCCAGATCTGTAAGATGTATAAGCGGTGACGGTAATTGTTTCTTCAGAGCTATATCATTTGCCATGTCAGGAACTGAAGGTAACCATGTTCAATTGAGAGTTGCTTGTGTCAATCATCTGTTGAGGAATGCTGATAAATTGACATGTTTTTTGCGAGATGGATTTGCTGATGTGGAGGATTATGTAATTAGACAGAGAATGTTTGATACTGGTGCATGGGCAACAGAAGTTGAAATTATGGCAATGGCACACATGCTTTGTATTGATATACACATTTGATGAAGTATATAACTGGTGTCAATTTTCTGCAAAGAATGTTGAGGGAAGTGCTGACACATCTGAAATAGGAATTTATCTGGATCACAAACACAGAGTGCACTATGATGTTGTCACATCAGTAAATGAGTTGGTGCCACAAGTAAGTGATATTCACAAAAAACAAGAAGATTGTTATAAAACATTTGATGTCTGTGCAGAAAACACTGAACAGAGTGATGACAAACAGTCTGAACAATGTGAGAAGCAGGTTACAGATCAGAGTATTAATGATAAGACTACAGTAAGGAAAGAATCTGTGAAAAGAAGAACTCCAAAGAAAAGAAAACGTCTAAATGTAGTGAAAGTCAGACAATTAGCGAAAGAACGGATGAGAGAAAAACGTAGAGGAAGTACAAGTGCTGGTCAAAGTGAAGTGACTAAACGTCGAAAAAGGAAACATGAGAGTGATAAATACAAGAATGATGTTGTTTTTAGAGAGACAAAGAAAGCAAAGAATAGAGAGCACAAAAAGATGAAATACAAGTATGATAAGGAATATAAACATGTCAGAGAGTCAATGAAATTTGAAAACCAAATTAAATATCATCTAAGTGAGAAACACAGGATCATGAAAATTGATCAAAGTAAGAGAAAGTACAAGACTAATTTAAAGTTTCAAGAAGAAGTAAAGAATGCAAGTAAAATAAAGTATAAAGAAAATGATGTTTTCAGGAATGAAGTGAAGATAGCAAGCAGATTGAAGTATCAGAAAAATGATGAATTCAGGACTAGTGTGAAGGTCGCAAGCAAATTGAAGTATGAGGAAAATGATGAATTCAGGACTGGTGTGAAGGATGCTAGCAAATTGAAGTATCAGGAAAATGTTGAATTCAGGACTGGTGTGATGGATGCAAGCAAATTGAAGTATCAGGAAAATGTTGAATTCAGAACTGGTGTGATGGATGCAAGCAAATTGAAGTATCAGGAAAATGTTGAATTCAGGACTGGTGTGATGGATGCCAGCAAATCGAAGTATCAGGAAAACGTTGAATTTAGGAATGAAGTGAAGAATGCAAGTAAAGAAAAATACCACAATAATGAGACTTTTAGAAAGGAAGTTATTAATGGAATTAAATTCAAATACTGTCACAACCCAGAGTACAAGAAATCAACTATTGACAGAAGTGCTCACAAATACCATGTTGATGAATTTTATAGAAATAAACTGAAGGAGGCTTCTACATCCAAGTATCAGAAAAATGAAGAGTTCAGGAAGAATATTATAGGATTTACAAAAAAGAAGTACCAGGATAATGCAAGTTTCAGAAAGAATATTAAAAGAAAGAATACCAGTCGATCGATGCTAAGGAAATTGGAGAAACATGATATCAAGATAGTGATAGCCAATTTTAAGAAGGAAATATCAAATGGACCAGAGTATGTTTGTGCAGTGTGCATGAGACTGTTGTTTCGTAAGCAAGTCATCAAATGTAACAAGAAGAAATACAAGAATATTGATTGTATCAATGAAAAGTACCTACACAAATGTGATGATAATTGTAGATTGTGTTGCACTGTATATGAGTCAAGCAGGTCTTGTCTGTGGATATGTTACACATGTGATCGCAAGTTATTGAATGATAAGGTACCTGCTGAAGCTTGGTGTAATAATTTGGAGCTGGCAGATATTCCTGAAGAGTTGGCATGTTTGAACAAGTTAGAAGAGCATCTAATTGCCTTAAATGTTCCATTTTTAAAGTTGATGGCATTACCTAAAGGTGGACAGCATGGTGTACATGGACCTGTAGTATGTGTACCTTCAAATGTGTCTGAAACAGTGAAGTCCTTACCTAGACCTCAAAATGTTGATCAGATAATACGTGTCAAACTGAAGCGGAAATTGTCTTATAAAGGATACTATCAATATAAATTTGTAAATAAGGAACACCTACAGACTGCTTTACAGTACCTTAAACATAATAACAAATGGTACCATGACATTGACATTGATACAGAGTGGAATAATGACTTGTCAGAGGATGTGGAAGAGGAAGATAATAGCAGTGATGTCACAGAGAAAGTTGAAGACAACACTGAAGATGACAATGCTAATGAGGTAGAAACAGATGAAGAACGTATGAGAGGAATACCCTTAGATACATGTTTACAGGCTGCCAATATTGGACAGGAAATTTTGGATCAGTATTTTGATGATGTGTATTGTGTAGCACCGTGTGAAGGAAATAATCCAATCAGAGTGCTTATGGAACCATCAAATGAATGCAAATGTTTCCCGGTAATGTTTCCAAATGGTGGGCCAGTATTTAGTGATAAACGTGATATAGAAATAACACTTAACAGATATTTCAACAACAGACTAGTGAATGTGGATACTAGATTTGCAAAGAGTACACAGTACATATTTTATACTCAATATCTGTCTGAAATAAAGCAAGTAATTTCAAGTGTTTCCATTGCGTTAAGGAAAGGCTCAGGCAAACGAATGATGGTCAGAAAGTCACTGCTAGAATGCTGAATGACAAAGACAAGTTGAAAGACATGCTGAAATCAGACCAGGGATACAAGTTTTCAAAACCTATCAGAGGAACTCCACCTTATTGGCAATCATGTCAGAAGAATATATTAGCAATGGTAAGACAGCTTGGTATACCAACATGGTTCTGTTCATTTTCAGCAGCTGATATGAGATGGCCTGAATTAATCAATACACTACTCAGACAACAAGGTGATTCAAGGAGTATTGATGAATTAGATTGGAATGAAAAATGTCTCTTATTGAGGAGTAATCCTGTAACTGTTGCGAGAATGTTTGATAAACGATTTCATACATTTTTGAAAGATGTGATATTGTCAAAAGCAGTACCTATTGGAAAAGTGAGAGATTATTTTTATCGAGTAGAATTCCAGCAGAGAGGCTCACCGCACACTCATTGTATATTTTGGATTGAAGATGCACCTAAGTTGAGTACAGAGACTGATGACGAAGTGGCAGAGTTTGTTGATAAGTACGTTAAATGTGCATTGCCATCAAAGCAAGAAAATGAGGAGTTGAATGAGATTGTAAGCAGTGTACAGCAACATAGTAAGAGACATTCTAAGTCATGTAAGAAGAAAGGAACACAGTGTAGATTTAATTTCCCAAGGCCGCCATCAATGAGAACATTTATTGCCAATCCTGAGTCAATGGATGTTGATGATTGTGAGAATAAATCTGATAATACACTAACTGAACAGGATGCTAAAGAATTGTTGAAATCGGTGTGGAATGCTGTTAATGAGGAGGAAAATCAACACATGACAACTGATGAATTGTTTACAACAATTGGTATAACACAAGATGATTTTGAGGAAGCCAATGATGTGCTGACTAAAAAAATGAATATTGTGTTGAAAAGAGAGCCACAAGATGCTTGGGTTAATCATTACAATCCTGACTTGTTAAGATGCTGGAATGCCAATATGGATATTCAATTTATCACCGATGTATATGCGTGTGTATGTTAAGTTATCAGTTACATGAGCAAAGCAGAACGTGAGATGGGACAATTACTGAAGCATGCACAGAGTGAGGCTGAAGAAGAGTATGAAACAGATTGGAAGTGTTTATCTGCAAAATCGTGAAGTGTCAGCTCAAGAAGCAGTTTATCGCTGTTGTACATTGAGACTTCAAGAGTGTTCTAGAAAAGTGGAGTTCATACCATTGGGAGAGAATCCAGTTCGAATGAGCTTGCCCTTGAGTGTAATTCAAAACAAGTTAAATAATGGTGGTGATGATGCTAATAGTAGTGATGACTATACTGACCATGATGATGATAACAGCAATGAAGACGGTGTGTGGATGATCAGCAAAATTGATCGATATTAAGCAAGACCAGACATTGATACATTTGAATCAATGTGTCTAGCTAGATTTTATTCAGAGTACAGAGTACTGTATAACAATTATAAAGTAACTAGTGATAAGAGACAGTCACCAGTGTATGCACTGAAGAATGATTTGGGACATGTAATGAAACGCTCCAGAACTGATCCAGCTGTGATTAGATATCAAAGATTTTCAGTCACCAAATGTCCTGAGAAATACTATCAAAGCATTCTACAACTGTTTCTCCCATATCGTGTTGATGCACATTTGAGACCACCATCATTTGAAACGTATTGTGATTTCTATGAGAATGGGTTTGTCAATGTATTTGGAAGATTACAGTCTGTTAAAACTGTTGTGGATAGTAACCGTTGCAGATTTGAAGTTGATCTTGAGTCACTCGAGAATGCAGAACTACATCTTGAGAACTTTGGTGTACAGGAAGATGCTTGGGCATTAATCAGTCCAGAAACTGAACAGCAAAGAGATGAATGTGAAGAGCAGATGCAGCCTGTCATAGATGAAGGTGAAGATGAGTTGAGTATTCCAGACTTGAAAGGTGATAAGAAAGAGGAAAGAGTCTGTGACATTGAAGCACACACCTCCAGAGTAGCAAAGTCAGATGCATTGAATATGATGAGATCATTAAATGCCCAACAAAAACAGGTATTTTACAATATTAGACAATGGTGCATTGACAAGGCTAATGGTAAAAGCCCTGAAGCATTTCGAGTGTTTGTTACTGGTGGTGCAGGTACTGGAAAATCTGTACTTGTAAAGTGTATTGATTATGAAGGAACAAGAATACTGGGATCAATGATGAAAAACCCTGACGATGTGTCTGTTATGCTAACTGCTCCTACAGGTGTGGCTGCATTTAATATCAATGGTGCTACAATTCACAATGCATTGTCTATACCAATAGATGTGAAACTACCGTATCAACCACTTGGTGAAGAAAAGATCAGTACACTTCGAAGTAAGCTCAGTCAGTTGCAGATTTTGATTATAGATGAAGTTTCAATGGTTAGTCAGAAATTACTGTATTACATTCACGGGCGTTTAAGACAGATAAAGCAATCTAGGAATCATAACCCTTTTGGCAATGTCAGTATTTTAGCTGTTGGCGACTTTTATCAGTTACCTCCAGTGAAAGCAAAAGCTTTGTACCATAATACTTTAACATGTGATTTGTGGAATGACAATTTCAAGTTAGTTGAACTAAAAGAAATAATGAGGCAAAAGGAAGATGCCAAGTTTGCAGGGATACTTAACAGACTAAGAGTGAGAAAGAAAGATGAAGCCTTACTGGACGATGACGTAACAATTTTAAAAGGACGTGAGACAGGTGAAGAGTGGAATGAGGCTCTCCATATATTCCCTTGCAACAAACAAGTGGATGAACAAAATATGAAGATTCTGCATTCAAAGTGATCAGATTGTGTGCTTATTGAAGCAAAGGATTATGACACAGACTCGCATAATGCCAAGAAGATCAGAGGAGGAAAACAACTTAAGAACGGTGGAAGCTTGCCACAGTCCCTGTTACTTTGTGTTGGTGCTAGAGTTATGCTAACGAAGAACATTGATGTATCTGATGGCCTTGTTAATGGTGCCTTTGGAACTGTATCACAATTAGTAATGTCACAGACCACATTTGATGAAGTAAAATGCATCAATGTTAAGTTTGATAATGAGAAGGTTGGAATGAAGTTGAAGAAGAAATCTGCATCATTTTCAAATGAAGGCAATAGTAGTGTACCCATTGAGATTCAGGAAGAAAGCATTGGTAAAAAATGTGTACGACATCAGTTTCCATTAAAATTATGTTGGGCATGTACAGCACACAAAGTACAAGGAATGACAACAGATAAAGCTGTAGTATGTCTTGATAAAACATTTACAGCTGGACAAGCTTATGTGAGTCTGAGTCGTGTAACATCACTCAATGGTCTTGTCATTCAAGGTTTTGATGAGAAATTTGTATACTGTAATGAAGCAGTTGCTGATTCTTTGAATAATATGCCATCATTTATTAACAAACAGGATATCGACTCTACAAACACACCTACTATTAACATACTGATGCATAACATCCAGGGGCTGAAAACACATTACATGGACTTGAAATGCAACAGTGAAATGATGAAAGCAGATATCATTTGTTTGACAGAAACATGGACTGAAGATCAACTACAGTATGACTTGCAGCTGAATAATTTCAAAAGCTACCATCAACCAAGATGTCTTTCCTATGACAGTTCCAGTCAACTTACTGAAATGTTACAGCAACAATGTCATGGAGGTGTAGCAGTATACAATAGAACCAACAAAACAAGTAGACTGGTGCTGCCAGTGCACAATATTGAGTATATTGCATTTCAGATAATTTCCAATGTGTCAATAACAGTTGTTGTTATTTATCGACCAGCTTCATATGTGCTTTGTGATTTTGTATCTAATATGAAAGTCCTTGTAAATAAATTGCACAAAGTATCCAACAGATGTATCATAATGGGAGACTTTAATGAAGATGTTCTGAATGTAAAGAGTTCATGTTCTTCAAGCATTATGAATACGATGCAGGACCATGGTTATAAGCAGTGTGTTGTGGATGCTACTACTGAGAAGGGAACATTGATTGATCATGTGTATGTCAAAGGAATAGAATCAGTTCAGTGTGAGGTCATTCCTACTTATTATAGTTATCATGAGTCTGTTAAAGTTCAGTGTGAGACACAGCCAAGGTAGCGTACTAAAAATAAGAATGGAAAAATGTCAAGAATAGATTTAATCTATGAGTTACATGACTTTAGATGAAAGATGTGAATAATTCAAATTGGTATTTTCTTTTATTTTGACATTTACACACTATAAGTAATTGTAGTGAAACAAAAAGCTGAAAACAATTATTGTTAATTTCCCTCCAGAACAACAGCTCAATAACATTTTATTGAGAATTTAACAAAGAATTATCTGCGGCACATCAGCAATGATTCTATAACAAGGTATCATTTAATAAGAAGTCAAAGTAAAAACATAAGTGTAAGAGCGAGTATGTGAATATGTGCTTGTACTACAATCAATGAGTATTTTTGGACAAAGTTTGTCATTAGAAAAAGAACAAGTAGATCTTGAATTTGCTAAATTATTGCACATGAAATGCGCTGCTAGTGAAAACAAACTATTGAAATAATATAAATACTTTGTTATATCCACAAAAAAGTGAACGATTTTGAACAATTCATTTATTTTATTTTGAATTATATGCAGATGATAAACTGTCATTATACAAGACGAACATGCGGAAGAAATGTTCCATAATGAATGTTCATGACAGTTGGTACTGATGATCAACACACAGTACTCTGTAAGTATTGATCAAACAAGGTTGTGTAAGTTTAATGAGTAAGTGAAGTTAAAAATTTGCCCAAAGCCCTTACACCGGAACATAATTGTAATTGCAATAATGACAAAATCACTACAAAACTGAATTTTCTTTGTCACGCAAACTGTCTTCTGTAATGCAAGGGGGTAAAATTGTGACCCTGCTCCCCTGGGAGTCTACTTCACTTATTGAGTCTAGTGTGCTGAAGTGGGTTGACATCATGACCCTGCCCATCGGGAACTCTACTTCACCTACCAAGTCTAGTGTGCTGAAGTGGGGTGACATTATGACTCTGCTCACCTGGGACTCTACTTCACCTACCGAGTCTAGTGTGCTGAAGTGGGGTGACATCATGACCCTACCCATCTGGGACTCTACGTCACATACCGAGTCTAGTGTGCTGAAGTGGGGTGACATCATGACTCTGCCCACCTGGGACTCTACTTAACCTACTGAGTCTAGTTTGCTGAAGGGGGGTGACATCATGACCCTACCCATGTGGGACTCTACTTCACCTACTGAATCTAGTGTGATTAAGTGGGGTGACATCATGACCCTACCCATTTGGGACTCTACTTCATCTACTGAGTCTAGTGTACTGAAGTGGGGTGACATCATGACCCTACCCATGTGGGACTCTACGTCACCTACCGAGTCTAGTGTGCTGAAGTGGGGTGACATCATGACCCTGCCCACTTGGGGACTCTACTTCACCCACCGAGTCTAGTTTGCTGAAGTGGGTTGACATCATGACCCTGACCACCTGGGACACTACTTCACCTACCGAGTCTAGTGTGCTGAAGTGGGGTGACATCATGACCCTGCCCATCTGGGACTCTACGTCACATACCGAGTCTAGTGTGCTGAAGTGGGGTGACATCATGACCCTGCCCACCTGGGACTCTACTTCACCTACTGAGTCTAGTGTGCTGAAGTGGGGTGACATTATGACCCTACACATCTGGGACTACTTCACCTACCGAGTCTAGTGTGCTGAAGTGGGTTGACATCATGACCCTACCCATCTGGGACTCTACTTCACCTACCGAGTCTAGTGTGCTGAAGTGGGGTGACATTATGACCCTACACATCTGGGACTCTACTTCACCTACCGAATCTAGTGTGCTGAAGTGGGTTGACATCATGACCCTACACATCTGGGACTCTACTTCACCTACCGAGTCTAGTGTGCTGAAGTGGGGTGACATCATGACCCTTCCTACCTAGGACTCTACTTCACCAACCAAGTCTAATGCCCTGAAGTTGGTGCCATCATGACCATGCTCACCTGGGAGTCTACTTGGCTTATCAAGTCTGCCCTCCCGTGACTGTAGTTTACCTACCGAGTGTAATGTGTTGAAGTGGGTTGACATCATGACCTTGCTCACCAGGGAGTCTAGTGTGCTGAAGTAAAGTTTGAGTTTCTAGTCGAATTTGCCTGAATATGGTGACATGATAGCCTTTAAATGTAAGTGATGTTGCCATAATTTAGGAGTTGTAGCACATACGTTTACCATTTCCACTGTATAGTGACACTGTGCTCTTCAAATTTAGATGACATGTTTTTGAAAGCAAAAACATTATTGGTTAAGCCTCAAACACCATGTTCTTTAGCATAATTCATATTCGTGTGCTGCAAACAAAAAAAGATATTAATTTTTTTTTGTTTTTATTTCAGTGAAAGTTCTGGCAACAAAGTATGGTTGAATTGAGATTTACTTTACGAGAACAATTTATTTGTTCATTTTTTTAAATGTGTTAATATTTGAAGACTGGTGGTCAGTTTTTCCCATACAGTAACGTGATGAATTAATATTAACTATCTTCCAATTGACTGTGTTCTGTACAATGATGCAATATTTGTATTAAGTAACAGTAGCTAGTTTTAACAAAAATGTTACATGTTTTTTGTATAGCTGTAATGTTGAGTATACTACTGAATGGCATTCCTGGAGTGTTACCATGGTGAACATGTACCCATAATGCGACAGTTTCCTTTGTTGTAAAGATCAACTATTAGCATAAAACGCAGGAATTTACTATGTTCAGAAAAATATTTGCTGAGCAGAACCAGGTTACCATCACATTATGTCCTGGTGCCCTGGTATTTAGAGGAAGTAAATTGTACATGTATATGTACTGTTACTGATGTAAAGTCAATATCATACAATGGTTCTGATAAAATAAAGTATTCAAAATAATGCTGGAACTTGCTGTAAATATTGATATTACACACATGTTCGGTTCACATTAGCTATTGATACAGTAAATTTGTAATTTCACTTTATAATGCAATAATGTGGTCAATGGTGGGGGTAATAGTAATACATGTATTGACAAACCTTAGAGGGTACATGTTTTGACATGTCTCTAAATAAGCTGTGATGTGGTTGACTTTGAGAAGTTGGATGGACAACCGACTGGTATCAAGGCCAAATTTCATGGTGCTACTTATACGGCCAGTGGCATGACGAGACACTTTCGTTTGGGGAGAGACAAGCAGGAGAAAAACATAATTTTGTGATTTTGTGTAATTTTTTATTTTCATTTATTTATTTATTTATTATTTCTTTCTTTATTTATTACTATTACTGCTCAGGGAACCATTCCCTAATTTTTTCTAGGTTACCTCAGAATTTCTGCCTCTATTGAGTAAGTAAAATATCGTTAGTTACTGACATTCTTCAGTAACCTATAAAATAGAATCATGTAATCTTGGAATTTTCTGCAACCATAAGCACCATTTGTTTCTGTTTTGGTATGCGTAAGCGAAGCCATAAAATGGGAGGCTTAGAGGATATGCCAACAGACATACTGGGGTTTCGGTTCAAAAATAAACACCTCTTAATTTTTTTAAAAATGTATTGCAAAATGAACCAGTATGTCTGCTGCCACTATAATTTATGTCTCAAAGTCTTCCATTGGGCCATGTATGACCAGTTCAGTCAATAATATTTGAAAGCACTGTACACAGACAACATACAGTAATAACAAGGAGGGTTGTAACAAAAAGATCGGTGAGAATAGAATAATACAACTATCCTGAAAAAATACATCAAATGCTGCAGATAGTTTTAATTCTAAATGTCACATCATTTTGGTTGTATTTTGATTTATTTAAAGAAATTTTAAATATCATAAACATTGCTTCTTGTTTTAAATGATTACCATTTAGGATCATTTTATATTAAAATATTTAACATTATGTTTGTGTGTGATGCGTCTTTTTATTACTGAGTACATTCTTTGTTTAGGATCACACATGAACCTTTGCTACGACGATCAAGCACACAAGGAACTGTTTGTCCCATG
This sequence comes from Marthasterias glacialis, assembly GCA_911728455.2. Classification (NCBI taxonomy): domain Eukaryota; kingdom Metazoa; phylum Echinodermata; class Asteroidea; order Forcipulatida; family Asteriidae; genus Marthasterias; species Marthasterias glacialis. Next base: position 20,744,313 of record OU452220.1, read on the forward strand.
ACATTTAATTCACGCAGTTAAGCATTTGAACGTTGATTTGGATACCTCGAAAACTCCCCAATCCTCCAAAAATAATATAGTTGTACTGTTTGGTTTCATTTCTGGAGAATTACGAAATCACATCAACAGCTAATGTGGCCTCCTGAATATCCGTTACCATCGTAGCTCTGTACCATGTTTGCACAGAAGCTTTGCTCGTTAAAATGCTCCTGACCACGGGTGTTATAAGGACGGTCGCATGCGTGTGAGAAGCTGTCGACTTCTGAATCTAGTACCCTGACCAAGCCTGGAAAAAAGGTTGCTTCAAACGTTTGTAGTTGTACTACACGTTTAATTTTTGTATTTGGCATATAGGCCTAATAATCATTTCTGGCCAATCAAAATCGCATCAACAGCTGGACATCCGTTGATGTCGTAGCTCTGTACCAGATCTTCACAGAAGCTTGGCCCGTTCAGAAGCTTCAAATCTCTCGCAGAGTACATGCATATTCACGGTCGTCTGCAAACAGCCCTGCGCGATCTCGATCTTCTGAACAAGAAAATCCTATGCAAATACGTTGACCCGGAAGACCGGTTGGAATTTAGAAACATTATTTTCCGTAGTCTAGAACCATCTCGAACTTGTCTTCGACGAGAAACCTTCGTTACAATAACGTGGGCCCGGAACTCCGTTAGGAATAAAATGTTAATACTCGATTGGAATCTGGCCTGATTAGACTTGTATAAGTCTGTTACCATAAAAAGCCCCCGCCTTTACGAAAAACACACTACGTCGGTCGCAGAGAAAGTGTTAGGACTTGATCAAATTTAGAAAATTGTTTCATGTGTTTTGTACACAAATATTAAATCTGTTATAAATGACGTCATGATGACGTGTCATAAAAAAAGAATTCAAATTGCACATCTGCAATATCAAACAAGTCAAGAACAGAAAAAAGCTTGAGGATCGGACGTATACTTCTTGAGATATGGTGTTTAAAAGATTGCCTAATTAAATATTCATGTCTTTATAACTCAGCTAATTAATGAAAAATTTCAACCAAATTTATTTTATGATAACTTCATGTCCTAAGCTTCAATTCAGTTTAAGATTTGAGTTTGTCATACATACACATTCTAAGATTAGGGACAAACAAAAACGTGTACAAATGCTATGGTGTTTTTGACAGAAACAAATGTATAATAATAATAATAATAATAATAATAATAATAATAATAATAATAATAATAATAATAATAATAATAATAATAATAATAATAATAATAAAAATAATAATCCCAAGAAAAACAAAACCTGTTCCGACTGCGAAGTCGGAAAGCTAATAATAATCAGAAGAAAAACAAAACCTGTTCCGACTGCTAAGTCGGAACAGCTAATAATAATAATAATAAAAATAATCCGAAGAAAAACAAAACCTGTTCCGACTGCTATGTCGGAACAGCTAATAAAAACAATAAAAATCTTGACGAAAACAAAACCTGTTCCGACTGCTATGTCGGAACAGCTAACTAGACATTAATATTTTGTCTCTAGGACAAAATCAAAGCTGTTCCGATTATTGTTTCTTAAGGTACTTGATTTGTAGTTCTTGAGATATCGTCAAGCTTCCGGTTGACACTAAAGTTAAGACCAACATGCGGTCACGGTATCCCGAGGGTAATGTTGAATTTTCAAGGACTATATATGAAAAAGATTTTTAAAATTGGCTGTGTACTTCTTAAGTCATGGTTCAACTTCCGGTTTACCCGGATGTTAAGGTCAACCCGAGGTCACGTCAACTCGAAGCTCATCTTGAATGCCCAATGACTACATGACCGAAACAAGTTTGAAAATCGGTTGTGCCCTTCTTCAGATATAGCGATATGAAGAGTTACTTATTAAATATTCACGGGACAGTCACGTGAGTAATTAGTTTCTTAAGCTAGTGAGGCCAAAAGATGCACCAGCAAAGCTAAAGTGATCATTGCCACCATTACGCCCATGAAGTATTATGAGCCTATATGATTATATTCCAGTCGCGGTAAATTTCGATCTAGTGCAGTACATACGCACTAATAGCTATGGTGTTGACTGAGTTACCAGTTAACAGTTAATTTCTGAAGAAACACACTGCACCAAGATTAATGTCAGTCTGAAATGACTTGTATTGTTCTCTGTTTTCAAATTGATTTGAGCTAAATAGGGAACCTAAAATTGCATTTATTTTGAAAAATGTGTTCAAAAATGTCCAAATCTGGACACTTTTAAAACCTTTGCCTTTTGTACATAGATTAAAAGCCCCGTTAAAATGATGTCATAATGACGTGACGGTAAATGTTAGACCAGAAATCACATCTACAATATAGGACAAGTCTATAACTGAAAAAGTTTGAGGATCGGACGTATACTTTTGGAGATATGATGGACATAAACTTGACTAATTAAATATTCACGCGACGATAACGGTCATCCCTGATGACGTCACGACAAAAAAAATGTGTTTTTCACACTAACAAATTTTATAAGCTACAAGATGGTATGTAACTTATGACCATCCAATGCCTTTTAAAGAAAACCCTATCAAAACGCACGTTGCATGTATCGTTCGTACACATACAGAATGGGCTATACACTAACTATAGGTACTCTCTCGGTTACGATTCATATATCAAGGAAATCTCCAATGCATTGCCGTGATTGCGCAATCAAAACAGCTAGCCATGGTGTCCGATTTGTCACTTAATCGTTAAATTATCCTGGATATTGTACTTTTATTAGTTTTTAATGACCTGAAACATCTCTTATAATAAACGTTTAACTTTTCAAAACATCTTATGTAATTTAGGAAACTAACAATTAACTTATTTAGAAAATATTGTGTTAAAAACTTTCCAAATCTGGACACTTTTTGAGCCAATGCCTTTTGTACATAGATTAAAACCCGCATTATAAATGAGGTCATGATGACGTGACGGGAAATGTTAGACCAGAAATCACATCTACAATATAGGACAAGTCTATAACTGAAAAAAGTTTGAGGATCGGATGTATACTTCTTGAGATATGGTAGTTACAAGATTGCCTAATTAAATATTCACGTCATTATAACTCGGCTAATTAATTAAAAATTTCAACCAAATTTATTTTATGATGACTTCATGTCCTAAGCTTCAATTTAGTATAGGATTTGAGTTTGTCATACTTACACATTCTAAGATTAGGGACAAACAAAAACGTGTACAAATGCTATGGGATTTTGAGACAGAAACAAATGTATAATAATAATAATATAGGTTTTCCCGGCCAATTTCAACAAAAATCCATTCATTTTAACTCCTGGCTCATTCAATTTCGTTTGAAAACGAATACTCCGCTGAATCAGCATTCAACAGTCAAAAGGAGTAATTCAACTTCACCAGTTTAGCATTCACTGGTCAAATAAGATCATTCAATTTCGTTAGACCGCGAGACTCATTCAATTTCGTCAAAGCCAGAAGCAAGAGCTGTTCAACCATTCAATTTCATTAATGAGCAAACATTTTCCAAATGTTTGCATTCAAATTCAAATTCTATGTTATGTGCTTTTAGATTCGTAGCTTCCTATATAAAGGCAGATACTTTGAGGGAAAACTCATTTCTACACTAGTTTGACGTTATCTCCAAGCCTATAAGCGATTTTGAATGAAAAGATGGCTGCCCGTGGTCGGTACAGAGCAGTGAATAATGTAGATAGGGGGAGACTAATTGAAGCATTTGAGAATAACCAGGCTGACTACCTACAATTAGCAGACACTCTTGGCATCAAGAGATCTACTGCAAGGTCAATAGTGTCAACATATTTGCGTACCGGTCGCCATGAAAAGTTGCCGACTGGGGGAGCACATAACACCAAGATAGATCAGGAAATGCGAGATGAGCTTGAGCGATTACTGAATGACAACCCACTTCTAACTCTTAAACAGATGAAAGATGAGCTCCAACATTCGCTACCAGACAAACCAACTGTGTCTCCCAGTACCATTGGCAGAACCCTGGACGGCATGCTCATGACCCTTAAACTTTCAGAGGACGTGCCTGATGCCCGCAACTCGCCAAGGGTTCTCGATATGCGAGTAGAGTACGCGCACTGGTTTATGCAGTATGGAGTTGTCGGCCACTGTGTATTTATTGATGAAACTGGCTACAATATATGGACAAGGCGCTCTTTTGGAAGAGCACCTCGCGGTATTCCGGCGAGGCGCGTTGTACACGCTCAACGTGGACGCAACTGTAACGTGACATTTGCTGTTTCTGGGGAGATTGGCCTTGTAAGCCACCGGATAGCATTTGAGACTGTGACCAGAGAAAGATTCGAAGAGTTTCTGGCCGAAACTGCCCGTGAGTGTGAAAACATGTTCCCAGCAGATGAACCAGTCTTTCTTGTGTACGACAATGCCAGACCCCATGTGCGTGCCCAGCTCTCTGCAGGAATCAACCAGCAAATTCAGTTGAAACGACTACCACCCTATTCACCCTTCCTGAACATGACTGAAATGGCCCATTCGTCATTCAAAGCTGGCGTGAAGAGAGATCTGGCTCTCCCAGAATGGCAGCAACGAGTAGGTGACCGGGAAGCAGCACATGGAGCAGGAATGAATCTACAACAGTGGAGGGGTGATCTGCTGCTAGAAGTGGCTCAGCAAAATATTGGACAAATAACTCATGAAAAATGCGTGAGATGGTATAATCATAGCCAAACTTACATGCCAAGATGTCTGGCACGTCAGATCATTGAAGGTTAAAGAAACCAACTTCAGATATAAATAAACGAACAGAAGAAATGTATAACAAACAAAGAAAAGGACCTGTGAAAAAAATCCACAGGAAAACAAGAATAATGTGTTTTTGTCCCCTTATAATTTTAAGCTTTTGTTTCCTTTAAAACCTTTTTGTAACTTTAGTGTAACAACGCAAAAGAAACAACTATTTCAATTAAGAAAAAACACACGATATAAATGAAATGTAAAATACATGGAAACACCTCGTAAAAAGGACAACTTATGTGCCAGTAAAGAGGCTATAACTTCCAGCTTACTCGTAAAGCCATAACTCATGTTTAATTTGAATGCCAAGATGTTGAAATTCGTTGCCCATAAACGAAAAAGAAAACGCAAACTAGCAACACAATCATGTTTGCTTCGGTGAGTCTTAATTTGAATGCCTCCATTGTAAATAGGTAGTAGAATTTCAACTTAAGAATGGTCAAAGTGCAGTCTTGAATGCCTATAAATGAAATAGAATGACTGAAGCGAATCTGAACGAGAAAAACAAAAACATGTACGCACGAAAACGAAGTTGAATGCAGTAAGAGCTAAAAAGAAACCCTAGTTTGAGAGGATTAGGGGGAAATGCGTGAATTTGAATGCGTGTTAATGAAATTGAATGAATTTTTGCTGAAATTGGCCGGGAAAGCCTATAATAATAATAATAATAAAAATAATAATCCGAAGAAAAACAAAACCTGTTCCGACTGCTATGTCGGAACAGCTAATAAAAACAATAAAAATCTTGACGAAAACAAAACCTGTTCCGACTGCTATGTCGGAACAGCTAACTAGACATTAATAATTTGTCTCTAGGACAAAATCAAAGCTGTTCCGATTATTGTTTCTTAAGGTACTTGATTTGTAGTTCTTGAGATATCGTCAAGCTTCCGGTTGACCCTAAAGTTAAGACCAACATGCGGTCACGGTATCCCGAGGGTAATGTTGAATTTTCAAGGACTATATATGAAAAAGATTTTTAAAATTGGCTGTGTACTTCTTAAGTCATGGTTCAACTTCCGGTTTACCCGGATGTTAAGGTCAACCCGAGGTCCGGCAACTCGAAGCTCATCTTTAATGCCCAATGACTACATGACCGAAACAAGTTTGAAAATCGGTTGTGCCCTTCTTCAGATATAGCGATATGAAGAGTTGCTTATTAAATATTCACGGGACAGTCACGTGAGTAATTAGTTTCTTAAGCTAGTGAGGCCAAAAGATGCACCAGCAAAGCTAAAGTGATCATTGCCACCATTACGCCCATGAAGTATTATGAGCCTATATGATTATATTCCAGTCGCGGTAAATTTCGATCTAGTGCAGTACATACGCACTAATAGCTATGGTGTTGACCGAGTTACCAGTTAACAGTTAATTACTGAAGAAACACACTGCACCAAGATTAATGTCAGTCTGAAATGACTTGTATTGTTCTCTCTGTTTTCAAATTGATTTGAGCTAAATAGGGAACCTAAAATAGCATTTATTTTGAAATATGTGTTCAAAAATGTCCAAATCTGGACACTTTTAAAACCTATGCCTTTTGTACATAGATTACAAGCCCCGTTAAAATGATGTCATAATGACGTGACGGTAAATGTTAGACCAGAAATCACATCTACAATATAGGACAAGTCTATAACTGAAAAAGTTTGAGGATCGGTTGTGCCCTTCTTCAGATATAGCGATATGAAGAGTTGCTTATTAAATATTCACGCGACAGTCACGTGAGTAATTAGTTTCTTAAGCTAGTGAGGCCAAAAGATGCACCAGCAAAGCTAAAGCGATCAATGCCACCAGTACGCCCATGAAGTATTATATGCTTACATGGTTATGTTCAAGTCTCGGGAAATTTCCATGTAGTGCAGTACATACGCACTAATAGCTATGGTGTTGACTGAGTTACCAATTAAGAGTTAATTACTGAAGAAACACACTGCACCAAGATTAATGTCCGTCGGAAATGACTTGTATTGTTCTCTCTGTTTTCAAATTGATTTGAGCTAAATAGGGAACCTAAAATTGCATTTATTCTGAAAATGTGTTCAAAAATGTCCAAATCTGGACACTTTTAAAACCTATGCCTTTTGTACATAGATTAAAAGCCCCGTTAAAATGATGTCATAATGACGTGACGGTAAATGTTAGACCAGAAATCACATCTACAATATAGGACAAGTCTATCACTGAAAAAGGTTGAGGATCGGACGTATACTTTTAGAGATATGACGGACATAAACTTGACTAATTAAATATTCACACGACGATAACGGTCATCCCTGATGACGTCACGACAAAAAAAATGTGTTTTTCATACTAACAAATTTTATAAGCTACAAGATGGTATGTAACTTATGACCATCCAATGCCTTTTAAAGAAAACCCTATCAAAACGCACGTTGCATGTATCGTCCGTACACATACAGAATGGGCTATACACTAACTATAGGTCCTCTCTCGGTTACGATTCAAATATCAAGGAAATCTCCAATTCATTGCCGTGATTGCGCAATCAAAACAGCTAGCCATGGTGTCCCATTTGTCACTTAATTGTTAAATTATCCTGGATATTGTACTTTTATTAGTTTTTAATGACCTGGAACATCTCTTATAATAAGCGTTTAACTTTCCAAAACATCTTATGTAATTTAGGAAACTAACAATTAACTTATTTAGAAAATATTGTGTTAAAAACTTTCCAAATCTGGACACTTTTTGAGCCATGCCTTTTGTACATAGATTAAAACCCACATTATAAATGATGTCATGATGACGTGACGGGAAATGTTAGACCAGAAATCACATCTACAATATAGGACAAGTCTATAACTGAAAAAAGTTTGAGGATCGGATGTATACTTCTTGAGATATGGTAGTTACAAGATTGCCTAACTAAATATTCACGTCATTATAACTCGGCTAATTAATTAAAAATTTCAACCAAATTTATTTTATGATAACTTCATGTCCTAAGCTTCAATTTAGTATAAGATTTGAGTTTGTCATACTTACACATTCTAAGAATAGGACCGAACAAAAACGTGTACAAATGCTATGGGATTTTGAGCCAGAAACAAAGTATAATAATAATAACTAGACATTAAGATTTTGTCTCTAGGACAAAATCATAGCTGTTCCGATTGTTTCGTCTTTGTATCTTGTACTTTGTACCTTGTCACTTGATTTGGCTATGTTACAGTTTCTGAATGCAACCTTCATTGCAAGTATGCAGATCGTTCGTCAGACTTTAAATATGAGTATCCTGTTTCAAACGGAAGTAAAGGTCATAGTGTGGTCATGCTTAATAGCAAATTGTCACATGTGATGTATGCTACAAATGGTTCAAAGATTATGACTCTAGGACATTTGGCACAGGAGATATGCGTTTTTTAAATTTAGAGCTTCCTGTTTGGGCCGGAAGTAAAGGTCAAAGTGGGGTCATGCTAATAACCAAATGTCACATATGACGTAAGCTACAAATGGAATAAAGATTATGACTCTACGACATTTTGCACATAAGATGTGACATTTTGAAATTGTGAACTTCCTGTTTGGACCGGAAGTAAAGGTCAAAGTGGGGTCACGCCTGTAAATCAAATGTGACATATGCTGTAAGCTATATAACAACACAAAGATTACGACTTTATGGAATTTACTTAAAGAGATATGACGTTTTAAACTTTTGAACATCCTGTTTGGACTGGAAGGAAAGGTCAAATTGGGGTCATATGTCAAAGTAAAATGTCACTCGTGCTCGAAGCTTTAAAATGGCACAAATATTATGATTCTACGACATGTACTTCGGGAGATATGATTTTTTCACTATTAAACTTTGAATTAATGTAACTTGATACCTGGTGACGTCATGATGACGAAAACATGTTTGCCTTACTATGATTTTTTGTTATTTACAAGATGGTATAAAGTTTATTTCTATGCGATGCCTTTGAACAAAAACCCTAAAAAATCAAAGATTCAGCAAGTTTCATGTAGAAAAACATCTACCGATAGAGGGCGCTATAGCATATGAGCAGTCACAATAAAAGCCAAACTAACATCTGAGAACACCAGAAGTTTTAAACGCTAAGAGATAGCGCTACCCCGCCTATACAAATACGTTGGCCCGGAAGACTGGTTGGAATTTAGAAACATTATTTCCGTAGTCTAGAACCATCTCTAACTTATCAACGACGAGAAATCTTCGTTGCAATAACGTGGGCCCGGAAGTGCGTTAGGAATCAAATGTTAATACTCGAGCGGAATCTTGCCTGATTAGACTTTCATAAGTCTGTTACCATAAAAAGCCCCCGCCTTTACAGAAAACATAATACGTCGGTCGCAGAGAAAGTGTTAGGACTTGATCAAATGTAGAAAATTGTTTCATGTGTTTTGTACACAAATATTAAATCTGTTATAAATGACGTCATGATGACGTGACATACACAAATATGCTACAGTGCACATTTACATTATAAAGTAAGTTTAGAACTGAGAAAGAATTGACGATCGGACGTATACTTCTTGAGATATGGTGTTTAAAAGATTGCCTAATTAAATATTGATGCCATTATAACTCGGCTAATTAATGAAAAATTGCAACCAAATTTGTTTTATGATAACTTCATGTCCTAAGCTTCAATTTAGTATAGGATTTGAGTTTGTCATACACATTCAAAGATTAGGCACTTTTGGAGCCACTGCCGTTTGTACATAGATTAAAACCTGCATTATAAATGATGTCATGATGACGTGACGGGAAATGTTAGACCAGAAATCACATCTACAATATAGGACAAGTCTATAACTGGAAAAAGTTTGAGGATCGGTTGTATACTTCTTGAGATATGGTAGTTACAAGATGGCCTAATTAAATATTGAGATGCATCATGGGTAATGTCATGGACTGAACACAACGCAAACCGGCTCCGTTAGCTCCTCAAGTTTTGCCTATTTCCCACTAATTTTTTGCTTGGATACCGAGTCACCTGAATCATCATTGAACCAAGATCGTACTAGCTTCAGGATGCCGCCAAAAAACACTTCTACGGCGAAAAATACGCAACTTGAAATTTCGACTTTCACGACAGGCACAAGGGGTGGCCATAGTAGTAGCACGGCGAGTAGTCAGCGTACCACCCGTTCCACTACAGCGTCTGGCTCCCAGACTGCGTCACCCATGGCCAAATCTCCACCGACGGCCAAAATTCCATCGACACCGAGTAGCGACGATTTTGAGGCGTTTGTCCGGGAGGCGCTGGGCGCTGTTCAAGCCAGGCTGTCTTCCGTCTTGAACGGGCAACACGAATTGAGCCAGAAGGTGACTACTTTAGAAAGAGAAATAACTTCAGCCCTTGACTTTCAATCATCACGTATTGACGAAGTTTCGTCTAAAGTCAAAGTGCTGGAGACCCAGCTCGCTGAAATGGAAGCCGAGTCGAAAAAGTTCAACGACTTCGGAGATCGTCTGGACAGGATGGAACGGAATTCACGGCGTAATAATCTCAGACTAGTGGGGTTCCCATATGGAAAGAGCTCAAAGGACCACCCTGAAAACTGTATCCAGATTGTAAAGCAACTTCTTCAAGACTTCACCAATACAGAAGGTGTTTGTATTGAAAGAGCACATAGAGACGGTATGAAGAGAGAAGGCAAGGTACAACACATTCTTGTGAAATTTCTTAGCTACCAGGATAAAATTAACATTATCAAGCAGTCTCGCACAGTTCTCCAGGGAAAGCCATACTTCTTTGTTGATGATTTAATCAAGAAAGACTATATTGAAAAACGTAAATGGTCAAAACAAGTTAAAGAAGCATACGAGCGGGGTGTTCGATACCACTTCACTGCAGGCTGTTGGAGAAATACACAAGGTCGACAAGCTGCTTTCACATAGGCGTAATCCGTATTTTCTAATGGACTAGAGATATTTTCAGTAAATTTTTTCAGAATTTCATCATATCTAATGTTCTACCGTTACCACTTTGGATTGTTTTTGTATCACCTTTGCCACTCAGGCTCGATTGTCCGGCGAATGGCTTCATTCGCGGGGTGTCGGGTAGGGGTGAGTACGGGAAATTCGCGTGGGCATTGGGATTGCACGTTCAGCACATCAGAGGTAGCTGACGGAGTGTGGTTGTTGTGGTCAGCGCCAAGGGGTTTCTAGTGTTACCCTGAGAGTGGTGCATCCAGTTGGTTTCTTTTTGCTTTTTCCCCATACCCATACCCTATCTTTCCTCACCCTCTGCCTTGCCCTACCATGTCCTATCCCCCTTCCCAACCCTTTCCTTTCCCATCCCCCATTCCATGCCTTATTAAAAAACGGTTAAAGCAACACACGTATTTCGTCTATGTTAAGCTTATCACACAGTCCTTTGGAAATCTTATTTGTGTTTTTTTGAAGCTATGTAATGACTCAAATGGCTAGTCATAATTCGTGTAACCTTTCTATTTGTTCCTTTAATGTCCGTGGTCTACAAAATAATGACAAGAGGAGGCAATTTTTTACTTGGCTGAGAAGTCAACCCTTTGACATTTGTTTTTTACAAGAAACTCATTGTGTCCCAGGTATTGAGAAAATTTGGACCAGTGAGTGGGGCTATAAAATTCATTTCAACCATTTTTCTAGTAAAAGCGCAGGAGTTTGTATTCTTTTTAAAGCTACTTTCCAGTTCGATGTCCTGAATACCAGGTTTGATCCTCGTGGTCGCATTCTATTACTGAATACTCGTATTAATGGAGACACTGTTTCCCTTGTTAACATTTATGCTCCGAACAATGATGACCCAGGTTTTTTTATTGAACTTTCTCAGATGATTGATTCCTATGCTGAAGGTTTTATCATTTTGGGAGGTGATTTTAATATTGTTCAGGATTTTGAATTTGACAAGATGAGAGGTCGTTTACATACTAACTTTTTAGCAAAGAAGGAGTTATTGGCTTTGAAGGAAAATCTTGATTTAATTGATATTTGGAGAGAAAAAAATCCTTTATTGAGACGTTATACATGGACATCTAATCATGTCCCTCCCATAATGTGTAGATTAGATTTTTTTTTGATCTCATCCAATCTAATTTCTCGTATTGCTAAGGTTGATATTGTTAGCGGGTTTAGGTAAGACCATTCAGTAATTACATTATCTTTTTCTCTTGGCTCGGAGGCTCGTGGCCCTGGTTTTTGGAAGTTCAACACTTCTTTGTTAAATGACTCGCAGTACGTTGAAAAGCTCAAAGAAACGATTCACTCTTCTGCGGCAGAAAATTCTAACTGTAATCCCGGCTTACGTTGGGAAATGATTAAATGCAGTATTAGAGGGTTTTCTATTGGTTACTCTTCGAATAAGAAGAAGTTAAATAAACAGGTTGAGCAGACTTTAAATAAGGAAATCAACAATTTGGAGTCTCATGTACATTCCAATCCAAATGACATTCCCAGTTCTATCTTATTGGAAAATAAAAAAAGAGAGATGGAGAAACTGATTGAAGATAAAGTTAAAGGTATTTTGATTCGCTCGAAAGCAAGGTGGCATGAAGAAGGCGAGAAAAGTACTAAATTTTTTTTGAATCTTGAAAAAAGGAATTATTTAAATAAGACCATTGTTAAATTGAGCACTGATGAGGGTTTTATTACAGATTCTAAAGAGATTTTGAAGGAAGAGCGCTCCTTTTATGCCGATCTTTATCATTCTGATAGCGATGTGAAGCACCCGGACGATGCTGCCTTCAATCAGTTTTTCCCTCAGCCGCACCAGAACGTATTGTCGGAAAATGATAAGATTACTTGTGAAGGTCTGCTTACAATTGACGAGTGCTTTAAAATTGTTAATTCTTTAGCTAATGATAAAACGCCTGGGACTGATGGTCTACCAGCTGAGTTCTATAAGACAATGTGGGTGGATATAAATCAGTATCTTATTGACTCCTTAAATTACTCCTTTAATGAAGGTCTGATGTCAACCTCTCAGCGTAGGGGTGTCATTACTCTTTTACCTAAAAAGAATAAGGACCCTTTATTTTTAAGCAATTGGCGGCCTATTTCTATTCTTAATACAGATTATAAAATTGCTGCCAAATCTATTGCTTATAGGATTAAAAATCACCTTTCTACATTGATTAGTTCTGACCAGACTGGATTTCTACAGGGGAGATTTATCGGAGAAAATATTATTACTATTCTTGAAGCTATTCAATATACGGAGGATGAGAATCTTCCTGGTATGCTATTTTGTGTTGATTTTGAAAAAGCGTTTGACAAGTTAGAATGGCCGCATGTTGATACATCTCTGAATTACTTCGGTTTTGGGGAGGATTTGAGAAGATGGATCAAAGTTTTTTATACAAATATTGAAAGTACTGTTATTAATAATGGTTTCTCTTCAGAGTTCTTCCCTTTAACACGTGGAGTAAGGCAAGGATGTCCTTTGTCCCCTTATCTGTTTATTTTAGCTGTAGAATCCCTTGCTGTCGCTATTAGGAACAATAATGATGTCTCTGGCTTGCAGGTTGATGGTCATACTCTGAAAGTTTCTCAATTTGCAGATGATACTACCTTTTTTTTGAACGGTTCAGAAAAATCCTTGCGTACAACCCTGGAAATTTTGCAGAATTTTAAAGAATGTTCAGGGTTGACCATTAACTATAACAAATCGGAGGTCATTTGTGTTGGTTCTCTTAGAGACAGTAAAACCACAATTTTTCCTAATATTCCTTTAAAGTGGAGCAGTGACAAGTTCAAAGCTCTTGGTATTTGGTTTTCTTTGAATAAGGATAGCATTTTTTCCTTAAATTTTGACCCTATTGTTACAACGATTGAAAATACACTCAGGCTCTGGAGTATGAGAAACTTGTCACTGCAAGGCAAAATTATTATTATCAAGTCTTTAATTTTACCAAAACTGACTTTTGCCTCTTCAGTTTTGCCTATTTCTAACAAGGTTTTTTTTAAGAAAATTAATAAACTTTTTTTTGCGTTTTTATGGAACAATAAGCCAGATAAAATCAAGCGCTCAGTGCTGTACAATACTACAGACAAAGGTGGTTTAAATATGGTTGATTTTGAACACCATGTATATGCTCTTAAGGCTTCTTGGGTGAAGAGGCTGCTGGATGACAGAAACCAAGGCTTTTGGAAGAAGTTTTTTTGGTTTCATCTTCGCTTTTTAGGAGGACCAATTATTTTTGAGGGTAATTTTTCGCCGCACTATGTGCACTCCTTAAAATTCAATTCCATCTTACTTCAGCATATTATGTTATCCTGGAGCCTCTTGACCTTTAAGCCTCCTGTTCTTACTAGTGAGTATTTAAATCAGAGTCTTTGGTCCAACTCTTTTGTTAAAATCTCAGGTAAACCTCTATATTATCAAAATTGGGTTGAAGCAGGAGTTCTAAAAATAAAGCATACTCTTTTAAATACTGGTAACTTTATGTCTTTTCAAAATTTCCGGACGAAGTATAATTTTAACTTGACTTTTATCGAATATTTTGCTGTATTAAAGGCTATTCCCACAATTTGGAAGATCCATTTGGTTAGTAACGCTCCGCTTAATATAGACACGGTGCAAGATAATATGCTTCCCATACATACTCTTCATTTTGTTAAACACGTGTATAATTTATTTATGGAAAAAGTCCGAGAAGAACCAGTTAAAATATATAACAAGTGGAGAGAGTCTTTCCAAATTGAGCATGAAGACTGGCATTTAATTTTCTCTTTACCCTATAAATGTGCTTTAGATGTCAAGAGTAGACTATTCCAATTTTTATTCCTTCATAGGTTGAAGGTCAACAATGTTTTTCTACATAAAATTGGTCTAGTCAATTCTCCGAATTGTACTTTTTGCAAACAAAATTTAGAGAATATGAAGCATTTATTTTTATCTTGTCCAATTGTTTACCACTTTTGGAAAGAAGTGGAGTTATGGATGAGTTCCTTGTATAAATGTAACATTACTTTCTCTGAGTATGCTATTATGTTTGGGTACAATATTTTTGACCCAGACTTTTTTATTAATTATACGATTATTCTGGGAAAACAGTATATTTACAAATGTAAATATGAGGAAAAACCTCCCATTTTTCAATCTTTTAAAAACCTTGTGAAACTGATGGAGAGGATTGAATTCAATATTGCCTTGAAGAGGGGTAAGACATCTCGTCACAATAGTAAATGGTATTTATTAAGGAACCATGAATGTTAATTAAGGAACCAAGAATGTTAATGACATCCTTTTTTTCCATTCCTTGTAGCTACTTTATGTAAATTACACTTTACTTTCTAAATTTCCAATAATAATAATTGTTTTCACTTTTTTATTATTCAAGGTACTGTTATAATGAGAAGTGATTGTTGCTTTACCGAATAAAAAAAAAAAAAAAAAAAAAAAAAAAAAATTAAATATTCACGTCATTATAACTCGGGTAATGAATTAAAAATTGTTCCGGTTGTGTTGTCATTGTATCTCGTTATGGTCTGACTTCCGGTTGGCCCGTAAGTAAATGTGAATATGGGGTCATGGTAACCCAAGGCTAAGCATCTAAGTCCATTGTTTACAGTGCGAAATTTATGAATTCGATTTGAAAGTTGCATTCATTGTAAAGCTTAAACTGTAAAATTGGACTGCTCACAGGTTTTTGTTTTCATAATAGTGCCAGGACAGCTTATAAATAATATGGTACTACTGTTAAGGAATTTTTTGGAGTATCTTCACGTACACTGCAGAAACGAATAGCACTTTGTACTAATCACGTCAAAATACGCGGATATCATTTAAAGTTTCTACTACACGTGTGTACTCTCAAACAATGACTGCATCGGCACACCCATGAGAATTGTACATAAATGGGATTAAACATGGAGCACAGACGAGTACGCGCGCGTACGTTGTTGAAATTTGACCGCGAATTGGGAACTTGTTGTTATCTTTAGCATTAGTGTGCAGTGGTAATCCAGCTGCGACCACTTTGTGTTATAGCGCCTTTTGTCAGCGTACCATGTGGTTTAAATGTTATACATGTAGCCATCTGATGTACTTTTACGGAAAGCAGACAGATTCAGTGCCATGTATAGTTATTACATTGCTCTATGGTGTTTATTAGGGTGCAATATTATAAAACGTCGGAACATTTACATGAAAATACAGCTTTACTATTGTTATATTGCGTATGAATTTCAGATGGTTGGATTTGACACAGGGAGAAATACAAGTTATTGGACTGCTTCTTGTAACATACAAAACTGTATTTGTGATCTTAATCCGTTTGTGATCTAGTTGGATTTATAAAGTTAAGGACATGTCATACAAGGCAATTTATAGTCGACAAGTTGCAGGCAATCGCGTTGAAGAAATACATTGTTTTCTAAATGGTCATTTTGTTTATTTTCTTAGTGATCGTGAGACAGTGTTGCCAGGTAAATGGATTTTGTTTTGGCATGTGTAGTTGCCTCCAAGTTGCTTGTACAAATTGCCCCGTACGACAAGGGCCTTAAGGCCGGTTTATTGATCCCTTGCATGCACGTTATTGCTGACCGTGCCACGCTTACCATTTGGGTGGTGAGATAAGCTGACATGTAAACGCCGCGTCGCTTGAAATGTGCACTTCATTGAATAATTGGCACTTATCCATCAAAATGGAGCAACTCAGAATATTGTGTAGATGACGTCAAGTGAATAGACCCTTGTACTGAAGTATTCAAATTCGCTTTCGTGCAAGTGTATTATGTGTTGGGTTGGCAAAAACATAGCATTTATTTGTATGGGGTGATGCTGGCGTGACGCACACGCGCATTCTGGGGCTTTTTTTGCGCACAATTCTATGGCGTGTGCCAATTCGTGGTGTATATACGCATGCGCGCATGTAATTAGCATATTTCATTGGAAGGGTATATTGGGTCAATAGTCGGGCGCGTGATGGTCGCGATTATGCCTGTAATTGCTAGACCCTGAGCCTTTCATTCATGACAGTTTATGTTGCTGAGGCGTAAATATAAACTGAGTTGTGCGTCCATTTTACCGTCGTGTAACCATCGCGTGACAGACTGTAAACCGGCCTTAAAACATAATTTTGATATTAGAGGGATTAATGATATCATTGTTGGATGAGACTTATCATTTGGCCAAAGTACAAAAAGGAAGAAGGAAAAAGATATACATAAATAAAAAAGAGCATTTGCTTGCTTGCTCTTTCATGCTTTTTTGAGGGTGCGTTAGGTTTTTGTTCTGCTGTAGGTTTATGTGTTGTTTTTTGAGACAAATTTTGTAGGTTTGAATTATGATTATTAACCTTTTAGTATTTGGAACGACAATAGTAAGTAATAGATTATTTGTGTCTGCCGCCATCTTTGAGGTGAAACGCAGCATCTGATAATGCGTTGTAGCTGTTTTGACCTCTGGGCAAAGGGCTCCTTGTACGTACAAAAATCGCATAATGACGTTATATGCATAAGGTTTATAACTGTAAATCTATGATGTCAGGGTTCAAACTGGGTTGGTCAGAAAGTCTTTGGGAGGCAGTACACTACAATCACATGGTGCGTGATGTTGGAGGTGGGTTTTGATGCTGCTATACAGTGGAACAACACTATATATCACATATTTGTTTAACTTACGGTGAATTGTCCCACGTATGACATTTGGGGTAATACACTGAGCTTTTAAGCTCCGCCCATTTCTCACTGACCAATAACAGCTGAGAATCTGATCACCTTTATTGCAAAGATCAGCAAACGGCACATAATGGTGATCAGGTTATGCGGTTGTGATTGGTTAATGAGAAAATGGGCGGGGCTTAATGGATTGGTGTATTAAGGACTGAATTATTAGTTGCAGTATTTTTACTGTTTTTTTCTTATGCAGTGATTAGGTTAGTACTGTAGTGAGTACATATGGAGTTTTTCATAAATAGTTGTAATTATAAAGCATTTGAAGGATAATCGATAACTGTGATATGTGAATGGGAGGGAGCTGCATATGGAAGGCTGTTTGCATGTGAATGAGCAGTTGGTGAATGAGACTGCTGTAGTGTTTTTTTCAGCTGAAGTTTTTGTGTAAAGAAAGTCTTTTGGCTGAGGAATATCTTGTCTGATTTGGTATTCCATCTGCCCCTGGAGTAGTGTAAATATAAAGGTAACAAAAAGTGATATAAGTTAAGTTAAAGTAGTTATAAGTAATAATAAAACGTAAAATGAAAGAAGGTGGTTCATGGTCCATGGGTGCTGTTGAAGTTATTCAGTGTCCGAGTTGAGGTTAGACCTGAGAGTGGAAAAAGGAAATCAATTGTTAATAACATTAAAAAACGAGGTAGAATATAGGTGGGGGTACGTTAGGTTTTATTTCCGATGTTGTTGTGGTTATGAATTCATAGAGAAATGGGGTAGCTTTATGATTGGTGGGGGGAGGGGGAGTTCAGTTAATATAGTTTTATTATAAATGTTCTAACATTGGTGTTCTGCCGAAGGTTATGAAAGATTTTGCAGAGCGTGGGTGAACGTTTTTTTGTGTGTATTTTGTGTCTATTGTGAACAAAAATCAAATGACAAGGATCTGTTTGTGAGTTATATAAACAGTATGGAATGCATTTCGTTCGGGCATTGTCGCAGAATATCACTTGATGAAATTTGGCTTTTCCATTTTACTCAGCTTGTATTGCTTCGCCTTGTGCTGAAATGGAGAAATCTAGTTTTTGCATGGGGGTTTTTCCCCAAACTGACTCTTGTACTTAGTGGTGGCCTGAACAGGAATTGCAGGGTATGTTTATTTTAGTATAGGGGGTTAAATAAATAAATAAGTCATTAACCTATTGTACTGTATTGTGTTTTAATCAATAGTACCAAAATAAAAAAAACCTGGAAAAAAAATTCTGGACGTACCGACCCTATTTTGAAATGGCATGTAATCGGAAACAGAACATTTGTTTTGGTTTGGCCTAGCTAAGGAAGGTGTTTTGTTTTTAGGGGGGGTCTAGTAGGTGGTAATGTAATCTTTGCTGGTACTTACAGTTTGTCGATCTCCTGGATGATTTTGTTGTGTTCGCGGATCTCGTATTTTATGGTGGTATGGAGAGGAAGCATTTCCTGTAGTTCATCAAGGTCTTTCAGGGATAACTTGTTGAGGATAAGTTTTGCATCCACTACGTATCTGATTTTACTTACTGTCATCAGACGTAGTTGGTCTCTGTGAATAGTGGAGAGAAAATAATGTAAGTATTTTGTTGGACTGGTTTGAAAAAAGGTAGTATTAGTTGTTTTGGTTGAATATGTTTTTTTCACTTGAAGAAATTGGTCAGAGATCACACTGTTTTTTTGTTTGGAAAAGAAAGATTTGAATTTTAAAGGCAGGTTGATCGATGTATGAGTATGAGGTAATATATGTCTTTGGATGTAAAAAAATAAAAATCGGAAATAGCTGTATGTAATAATAATGTAGCATTGTTGTTGGGAAGGTTTTAATGTTTTCTTTGTATCATAGAAGGGCAACATTTCGTGTGGTTGTTATTGCATAACGCCTTGTTATGGTCTTTGAATGGGCAGCAGTTAGGCATGATTGTTTTGTTCAAGTTTTTCAAGTATTGCTATTTTTATATTTTATGATTTTCATTAGTTAACTTACTGTGGGAGTTGTCTGAAACCTGTGACTTCGATGTCTATTATCTTCTCATCAGATGTTACGGCCTGTGTATAAAAAGATAACAGAGAAATAGACAATTTCATGATTTGAACATGTTGGTTTTATGGTTATTTGAATACTTATTTGGAATTTGTCTTGGAAGGGTTTGTGTTCAAGTTGATGCGGTGTTTTTATGGCATAAAGTTTGTTAGGATTGTTAAATGATTACAGCATCAAGATTGTTGGAGCTATAGTTTCATTTTAATAACCCTTAAATTTATGTGTAAAATATGAAACAAAATGGAGAATTTCCATAGCGACCCATTTTAATTGGCTGCTATATATTTGCAATGGAATGTGCAATGTCACTCTTTATTGTAAACATGCATGGTTATGTGGTTTGTAGTTGCATCACACAATTATTGTGTGTATGGATACTATGTTTTGCAATGGAGGAAGGGAAATTATATTAACGGAGACATCTGGATCTGCATTTTCAGGACACAATAATAGTTTTTGGTTTGGCATGGCATCTTTATGGTGAATACATGTGTGAGTTCATGTAATGTGAAATGCAATGCTTATGATGCCACATGCACATGAAGCTGTTACTGTGGTGAGTTCACCATTTGTGTGCACAGAAATTCACTTTAAGAATTTGACTGGCCCTCTAAGTACATTCTAAGGAGTGACAATCCTGTGTGGGCAATCATTGGACTGGGATGGAATGTGCAGCATACATTATGTGACTTCTCATTTTACAAGCAATCAGTCCAGTGCCGACATACTTAAAGCTTCAGACAACGATGGAGGAGGAGTTCTTCCTATATAATAAATGCAGGAATATAATATATTAAGTTCGCTGAAAGTGGTGAGTAACAGTTTTTTCTTAGCAGAGAGCAAGGAACAGTTCTTTGCGTTATGTTAATATACTGTTCACTTTAGTTTAGTCATGGAGGAACCTCCATGGTTTAGTTTAATTGGTTGTTTTGATTATACTGAGGCACTTCTCCATCATTTGTGTACTTAATGAGACGACTGACACCTGAGTGATTGTAAGTTGTTGAAGCCACAATGTATTACTAAGTAATAGTTGTTTCGTTTGATGGTGTTTCTCAATTTTTTATTCATGATGCCATTTGCAAGTGAAGTCTATAGGACAGTTTAATAGGTTACGTGTTCTCCAACTTTGAAAAATAAAAGTTGGTGCTGGTGGTGGGGTCTATTGCTAAATGGGGGTCGAATGTAAGAGCAAAGTGGTCATTTTTGTTTCTGAATATTTTCTGTTATAAATATTGAAAAATGTGAACATGGCGGCAAGATTTTAAAGCTTGGCAGAAAGGTCTAAAGCTTGGCGGGTGTCACAGAAAGCGTGGTGGTGCACCAAGGCCAAGTCTTGTCTACATGTTGGAGAACACTGGGTTAGTTTTGGTTGTGTTTAGTTGTCTTTTATTAGAAGTGAGATTTTGTTTATGTTTTATAAGTTGGTTTTAAATTTAATCGAGTGTTTTTACACATTGTTCATAATATTTTCCAAAGAAATGAGAACATGGATTGGGGTTTTTTTTGTAGCGTGTTCTTTACAAATTTAAGTTTACGCTATGAAAATCTTCTAGGTTAAAATTACAAGAGTCTAGGAAAAAATTATTGTTAACTGTGTTTTTACCATTTTTTAAACTTGTGTCCTTCTAAACAGTTATATTACTGTTCTATGACCCAGTGCACCACATTTCTATCAAGTTTTTTTAATTGAGTGATGATGTGCCAGATGTTCTTGTCTATGAAGGGCCCAGTTTGGTGTGGAATGCAAGTATAAAACGTAATGGTACTTACTATAGGAGTAAGATAACTATGTTAGCAATGTTTTTTTCTCAGTCAGTGAGTAATTGACAAGACCATAGTGGTATTGTCTAATGTGTGAGATTGTTTGACCATTAGGTCAGAATTGTGGGTCTGCTAAGTGACCTCAAGGGCACAACAAGGTGGAATGAACATTATCTGTGAAAACCTTGCACGCTCCCATGGCGCAGTGGCTTACTGCGCAAATGTGTACTAATTGCGGGTACTCATTAACGGTACAGTCAAAAAACGTGAAATTTCACAAGTTCTTCAATGGAACATAGCCGGATAATGCTTCAACCAGCAAAATTAGCTGGGGTGAGTTTTGGACCTATATTCACTTTAACTTCGAAGGCCCTCAGGAAACCATTGTCATTTGATACACCCCAAGCGCTAAGATCTTAGCCGCTTTTACAGCAGGCAATAACCTTCATCAGTCATCCTGTCAGAGTTGAGATAAGATCACCAGCTGTTTATTGTAGGAAGTCAAGCTGTGGTTGTAGGGTAGGCCAAGACAATCAGATACCTTGTTTCTTAGTACACTGGTAAGCAGTGCAAACATTATTTTGTTTCTCAGTAGACTGTTGGTGGTGGATTGACAAAGGTTTTTAGGTAGGAGTGAGGCTTTGCTGTTTTGTTTACGAAGTTGATGGGATATTGCTGTTGTTGCTTGTTGAGATAGTGGTGGAGGAGGAGTTTGATGTACAATTCTCTTTCTGGAGTCAGTGATATTACAATTTAGTTGGAAAGTTACATAGTGGAATTTATAATGGGTTAATATGGAAAGTAAAGAGATTATATTTACAATTTAAAGGAAATTGTTAGGAAATGGTTTGAGTGGGGTATAGGTGTGTCAAAATTGTTGGTATATAAAGGTACCTCAATATTGGTGTACTGGGTACTGTTGAGTTGCTTTTTATCTTGAAACATCTTTGGGCATACGTTCGTGAAAACAGCTGGTGTGTTTACAGGTGGCACTGGTTGATCTGCACAATCTCTCCACAATGTCACTGCAATCTTTTTAGTGGCGTCGGTTGTGTCTTCTAGCTCTACCAGTTTTCTTTTGGAGTTGGGGGTCTCCTTGATTGGTGAAACCTATGGTTGTACAGAAGTAGTAAAAGACATAATGTATTTTCAGTTTGTGTTTTGAAAGTTATTTGTGAGTCTTGCTTTGATGAAATAGGTATTGGAAACATAGGAAATGTGGTGGCAAATTTATGTAAAATGAAGACAGCTGCGTTGAAATAGTGATGTGTTTATAGAAATTATGTATAATAATTTATTGTTTGGAAGGTATTGAAGTGGATAGTTTTGTGTTGTGTTAGTTATATTCTTATTTGTTCTGTTCAGTTTGGATTGTGAAGTAATAGTGTGAGGGTTCATTAGTACCATGTTACAATTTCTGATCAGCAGTGTGTGGGTTCGAGCCCTGGTCATGACACCTGTGTCCATAAGCGAGACACTTAACTTCTCTTCATTCAGGGGTAAAATTTATACCTGTGAGGGCAGAGATGGTTCATGTGATTTATTTGGCTTTGAGACTAGGCTGCTCAGGCTGTATACTCCCCAGAGAGATGAGATGGTTTAAGAAATGAAATAAATGGCTCAGTGACCAGGGGTAATAATGTTCAGGGGCGCCTTGTGACAGATTTGAGCACTATACTAGAAGGCACTATTATGATTATTATTTTTGTTGTTAATTATATTTATTTATTTGTCAATTCAGTATATTTTGTTGGGTAAAACAACTGTTTTTGTTTTTGACCATGTGTTGATTGGTTGTTTGTGAAATAGTAGAATTTTTGAGTAATTGGTTGTAAAGTATACATACCGCTTTGATAGTTCCTTCTACTGAAAACTTCTTCAGAATTGTTTCGTTGAGAGCTTGTGCTACTGGAAGTGTCGGTGGATTAAGATACTCATGTCTTATAGTATCAGACGGGAAAGGTTGTCCACGGAAAATCTGTATGAGGAGGAAGATGGTTATATTTTTGGATTTATTCATAGAGCAGGCATTTGTGGGAGGTGTTTGGGTTTAGGTGGGTTTTGGAAGTCACATACCTGTTGCTGCTGCTTTGGTACAAAATTGTTAACCATAACAGTTGTTTTGTCAAATGTAAAGAAAAAGAAGTTGTCGTTTTTTTGTGAGAAATTGTTGTAAGTGTTGCTGAAGGGTTTTTTTTTTGCATATTTAGTTTGTAGATAAATTGTATAGAGTGTGTGTCATCGAAAAAGATATAGAGGAATATTTATGTTGTGTTTAAATATGTTTTTATGATATTAGGTTGATGGAGAAATATTTGCTTTAGGTGTAGAATGAGGTGTTAATGTTTAGAGGGTTGTGACAATTTGTCATGTAAATGTAATATTAAGACTTTCTTCAAAAAGCAAACACAAGAGTCTGCGCATAAATTTGTTGTGAGTAATTGTTACAGCCAAAATGTCTTATGTGTATAACTCTGTGGAATGTCATCACAAAAAAGCATGTTACAGAAGTAAACTAAACATTGGATACCAACTTGTCTCAGGCAAACCAGTAAAATACTTGGTGGGCACCTGCTATGACAAAGGGTGGGCAAATGAGGTGGAGATGGGATGATAGAGAAAATTCTGATATATTTTGGTTCTGACCATTCTCTTGGAGGAATTTGACACAATGTTGTTGTTTTTTGTTAGAGCTCACCAAGATTGCATGTTTTAAAAAAAGAACCCATTTGTTGGCATTAAAGCTTGTCACCATTGGCCACTGTGTATTCTTGATTGGTCAAAAGGAAACCCAATGATGGCAAAACCCCTGGATCCAGCTTTTGTACAAAATTGACTATTGACTTTTCAGCATAAAATTGAGGCATATGTAAACACATACAAATTGGTTAGTGCAAGTTTGTCTTTCACAGTGTTTACTAGTCATTGATTGGCCAATAGTGTCAAACCCACAACCACACAATTGCTTACTACAAAAATCAAGTCTGCAGTCAGGTCACTACAATAGAGAAATTGTAGTCAGTTATATTTCTAACACAAATAATGCTTGCAGCAGAGTAAAAACACAGTGAGTTGTGTAACATTTGCACTGGCCGGGTTTGTTTACATCTTAGAAGGAGCCATGTTTACACATGTGAGCTGTAAACTGAACTGTGATTATAAAGCATTTGTTCTTTGATGGATAAGGTGTTGTTGATGGGGGTTGTAGTAGTGTTTTTTAGCTGTTGGGTTTTGGGGAAAGTAAGGTTTTTGATGAGATACTTTTGGGTGGGTTATAAAACATTGGAAATGTATTTTATAGATCTTTTTGTATTGTATAAAGTAAAGTTTTTGCTTTGTAATGTTGTTAAGGTTTACATACCTCTGTCTTTGTTGTGAGACGTATGATGGTATCTGTGGAATTATCTATAGTCTTTATATTGACTGGTTCTGCTTGTAGATATTTGTTCTGTACACTTAGATCATCAAAGTGTGATGCCACATCTGTGAACATTGGTACAACACGGCCGTCGTTGAGGATAACATCAACACATTTTGAGTTGCCTCGTTGCTGCAGTTGTCCAAGGGTGCAGAAAGTTATAGTTGTCATCTGTAATAGAATGAAAGAAATGAAAGATAATTGGAATTATTAGAAAATTGTAGTGTGACATTTATGCAGATGAAAGGAAAAGAAGAGGGGAATTTCACCTGAAAGTGTGCATCTGAAACAGTATACACCTAAATTTCATGAGGAAGGTGGATTAAAACTTCATGAGTTATTATTATTAATATTATTGTTATGATTTTATGCAGCCATAAATAATGCACATACAAATTTAGCAATCCTACCAGATGGGCTAGGGCCAGTAAAAGCAAATTGATCACTGTGATCTGTAGACTTGCTGCCCCACATCTGGTTGGAAGCATTTAATATAAAATATGAAAATGTACAATTGAAAACAGTACATAAAATAATAGAAACAAATGTTAAGATTGGAATAGAAGTGACATGTATGTGTGAAACATGTCCACTGGAAATATTACTTTTTTGGGGCAAGATATAATCTGGGAATTATGGCAGTTGTAATTTTCTAGTATTTATGGTACTGGAGAATATGTGTGTTCCTGACCCTAGAGTTTGTAAATTTGAATTGTTACAAGTATGAATGATTAGTAAGTTAATATGTGTAAACAGAAACATTGATAATAAAAATTAGACTAGGATAATTTGTAGGCCTACTTGTTGTTACACTTCAAAATGAGTGTGTAAATTCATGAGAAAAACGGAGATGGGCATAAAACTTCAACAAACGGACCAGACAGTAGAGTTTTGGGTTTAAGTTTTTGTAAAACTTAAGAAAAACCGCTTTCAGTTTAAGATGAAGTTTGTTTAAAATTTGGTTTAACACATCATGACATACGATAGAAACTGCTGCCTTTTATGGTGAAATTGTAAATGCAAAAAAATGTGCCAAATAGCTGTACCTTTGACACAAGACTTATCAAATTATTGGATGAGAATAATTGAACCTTTTGATTGAGTTGGAGTTTTTTTTTGAGTCTGTTTTGATTTTTTTTTTATTAACATTGAAGATCATGATTATGGCGGCTAGTGATTTTTCACATACAACATGTCATCTTTTTTTGTATTAAAAAAACAACTAAATCTGTGGTATGATACGTGCAGGACTTAGGTGTGAATGATTGTAAGAAACACTATGCTTGAGTTTTAAAAGAAGTTTTAGAAACAAATGTCAAAGATTAAAAAAGAGGATTCAATTTGATTTGTCCTTCAGGGCAAAAGAATGCTTACCTTGCTTCCTAAGTTCTTGGTCACGAGTGGAGCGCGGCTGGCATGGGCTGCTATGGCGCAGCAGGAAAAGAATTGTTGATAAACAAACGTGCAGGTGGGCAAGAGCGGCCGAAATTACAAAAAAAATTGCACATACTTTGAAATAAATTTTGATCAAAATAAACAATTTGAAACATATTTTTTTAAGATAAATGCAACCTGTAAGTGGTATTAATATGTTCGTTTTTAATATAGTGAGCACTGTTTTAATATGATGTGAGAATGTTACGAAGTTTGATATTTAAATTTTGTTCATTTTTGGTGGCTTGCCGTATTTTTTTATTTTTTTATCAACCAGTGATGTTGCTAAAGAAAGGTAAACTTTGGACTGTTCCATTCCACGAGAACAAGTCGAGTTAAATGGAACAGTCCAAATTTTATCGCCCGTGCCAAGTTTCTACGCGCGCATCCATCGCAAGTCCGTTGGATGCTTTCAATCGTGACTATGCTTGGTTAAGAAACTAACTGTTGAAAATGCTATTCCCCTTGGAATGGTTTTTTTTTTATGGCCGGGGAGGATGGGAATGCATTTGTTTCGTGGGGCGGTTCGTGGGTGATAGCTCGCGGGTGATAGGCGGTTCGTGGGTGATAGCGCCCTCAAACAACATAAACGACAAGGTCTTGCACCAACACTAGTGGACGGTAAGTTTTGGCATGAAATTCGGCCTCGATGACGTTGCACCCGTGCGTCGTGTGTGTGGATGTTAGACTGGTACGTGAGATGCTGAAATTTATATTGAAGTGGTTGACCGACGCGGCAGGGAACCAGATCTCATTCGAGAAGTTACGGTAAGGAGTCAAAATGAAACATTTCGGAAGAAAAATAATGGGTTTTCTTTGGCGTTAAGTTTTAAAATATTTTTTTTAAATGGTTGCATTGTGAACAGAGTTATTTGTATAAGGTATTAATGTTTGTAATCGGTGATGTTATATTTATGGAAACAGTTTGTCCGCCGTTTGGACTCGCTTGTGTTGCCTGGGGAGTTTGATCTTGCCAATTCTTGCCGTGCTTGTTTGCAGTTGCACTGCAGTCATTACACAAACAGTTTGTCGGAGTCGCAGTGTTGTCATGCATGCTGATATGAGTTTTGACATTATGTGTAGCTAAGTTAGTTAGTTGAAAACTTATGTTGGCCGTAAAGTCTCTAGTAGTAGGCCTAATACAGATTGAACATAATTGGCTATCAGTGTCTTCAGTCACTTGTTACTGAGCTTTATATATAATGGCTACATGAGACGAGTTGTAATATTACTACTTTAATACTACTACTAGTACTACTACACTAGTAGGCTAGTACAACTATGAGGCTTATGGCGTTATATATATAATCTATCAGTGTACAACAACCTCATATAATGTAGCAGTAGGAGAAATCAAAGCTAAGCTTTGTTTAAAGCTTGCTGATTGATCACAGTAGACTAGTACAAATATTAAGCTTAAACTTGGAAATGTGTTTGTTTAGTGTTTGTACTGTAGCATTGGGTAACCTTTTGTTCAGCTGATTGCTTGGCTGCGAGACAAGCCTTAAAAAATCCATAGAAAACTGGATTGATCTGTCAAGACCCCGCTTACGAATTATTTTCATGTGTCTGTGAAGGGGCACGGTCTTTGCGTTAAATGTCCTTGTTTTGGTATTTTTCTGCAAACCGTCAGCGGATGTAACGCTACGAATGGCAACCTTGTATGTCGCATGTTGACATGCAACAGCCGTACACCTAACGTGATGTCATCCAGTGGGCTCATGTGGTGTATTTAACCATAATGCTGTGGTCAATGCAGCGTTGCTACCATACCCATACACTGACATTGTAATGCGTTGGGTCTCTCAATAGTTCATGTAACACCGATTGAATTTGCCACACGATCTTCATGCATGCCATGACGCATATCATGCACACTGTTACATAACGTTCAAGTGCGCTTATTGGCTGCTCATTGGCATCCCTAATAAACAACTATTTAGGCTTGCAAATTTATCTATGACACAAAATGGAAAAGGTTTAATTGTCACATTAACGTTTGTCATTCATGATTCATGTTATTTAATATATAAGGTTTCTCATTTTAAAGTTGCATTTTTTTGTTTCATGGATTTGCTTTGACCGGTATCATCCGGTATCATTTTACTGTGTTTCTGTAGTGGTGTTTTTTATTCCTTGGAGGATGATGAAATTGAAATTGACACTGTTATTTTTATCTCTATGACAGGTTGAGTTACATATGTCATAAAGAACATTGCCTTAATGTGATATGGTTTCCCCTTGTCACCCTGGGCTGCTATGTCAATGTTAAACTTACAAAGTTATATGATTAGCATGATGGGCTCTTACATTCTCATTTATTTATTCTTTTGCTGTTTGATCACCAATTCTGCAATGACCAACTCATTTCAACTACATCTCCAAAGTGTCAATTGCTTTTGGTCATACTTCACCTTATATGACCACTCTAAGCCTGATCAAGGATCCGGTAACTTAGCTTGTACTTATAGAATTGTTTTTTGCCTTACTGTTTTTGCTTGGATTAGGCCTATCTATAAATATTAGTTGACAATTTAGCTTTAATTATACATCATACTTGTCGTAGAATAGATCTTGTACTACACTAGGAAATTATTGAGAGTCTAAGACCATGGTTAGGAAACCACGTTGTTGGTAGTTATGAAATTCCAACTTTTTTGGAACTTTTCAGAGTCTTCATGTGTAAATTTCGGTTAAACTTCAATGATGAAAAAGTACTTCAAATCTAGGAATATTTCAACAGGAACAATTTGTTTTTGTTACATTGGTACTAATATACTTGTGTTAGTGTTGGTATATTATTTAATTAAATAGATATAATTCTGGAATTAGGAATATGAATATTTCTGTAGCGTTGCTCTTCACCATTGTGTGTTGAGCACTGTCTATTGTGTATTAAATTAATAGGATTTGGTGGTTTGTATGGTGGAAAGAGAGTAAATGTAAGGTTTGGGATGTCATCAATCAAAATTTTGGAAAGGTGCCAAATTACACTATATTTATACTTGTATGGGTATGCACATCTATGCATATAATTATGTGTACAGTACACTGTTGGATGTACATGTACACTGCACTTTGTTTTTAGTTGCAAGCATGCCGCTTGATGCAAATGTTGGGAAGGCATTGATCTTTGTTTATGGTTTTTGTGAACAAGTGAAACTTTGTGGCTTTAAATGAGCTAGGAAAGAAGAAGAATTTACGGAGAACAAAACAGAATAAAAGGTATTGACAAAAATGTTTAGGGGAAGGGTGAACTGGCCGTTGTATTGTGGATAGTGCTTCAGTGCTCTGCACCAGATGTTAATTGATTTAAATAATGTAAGTTGATACATGTCATTTGCATGTTGTGTTGTAGTTTCAACAGATCATGACGATCTACGGAGGTAGAAGGGATGCTGTGCGACGGTTATGGGCCAAGCAAAGAGTAAGAGATAATCAAAGATGTACGTCAGGTTTGTATGATGTAAAGTGGCATATCACCCACCCTCCCTCAACAATATCCTCATCTCATTCTTTCCCTTTTGTGTGCTCCCGTGTCATCCCGCTTCCACTTCATAATTCACATCCTTCGCAAATTGCCTTGGGGTTGGCACCTCCCCGAGACAATGGGTTTAAGACAAAAGGTGTAACAAGCCACGAAGTTCATTTCACTTTCCCTTTGAGTATCGCTACATTTCATTCCTCTGTGTCTGTGTTCTCCCCTGTTACTCCACCTCCAGCAGCCAACATTCCACTTACTTCACGAATTGCCTTGGGGTTGGCACCTCCACAAGGTGATGGTAAAGATCAAGAAGATCGAAGAAAAGATGCAATAAGCCATGTATGTAAAGCTCATGATATACGATCTCAAAAATTAAAGCCTGAAAGTCAGTATCTTGAATTAAAGCGTGGAAGTCAATCTGAACAATTTCGTTCTGAAACTGCAGTTGATGTGATGTGTCAGCATGATCCTGAAGTGGAGTTTGGTGTGGTGTTTGGACAAAGTGTAAAAGTGAAATCTGAAAGCATCACTCCTGGCAAGTTTGTAACTGAATTCAAAGGTCCTTCTGAAGTAAATGCAGAAAGAATTTGTAATAGGAACTGTGAGGGAAAGGCAAATATGGTTGTTAAAACTAATAATAAAAAGAAGGGTAATGGTACAGCTGCAGTTAAATGTGTAAATAGTATGGATCACACATGTCATTTCTGTGCATGGTTCACTGCCAACAATGATTGTGTTAAAGATGGAAGAAAAGTGACCAAATTGAGATATTTGGGTTTGCTTACAGTCAGCAGGAAGAGAGTGAGTAAATGTAAGGCAGTGAGTACATTGAAGGCAAAGGGGAAAACATGCTGTAGTAGGAATTGTGTTGTGCATTGTACAACAGAGGATTCTCATGACAAAGTGTCAAAACCAAATAGGAAGAAGACAAGAAGAAATGAACGTAAGAAGTTACTACAGAGGCATAAGAATGGGAAGGTGGTAGAGTGTCGTATGCCTAAGGAAGAGAGAAGAAATTACGAAAGAGTACAAAAGAATATTGAAAATCATACAAGACGATCGCTGAGTTATGTTGTCAACTTAGTGCAGGCTAATACAGTATTGCGCAAAAAGAAGAATTGTGTGAGACGAAGTTTCAGTAAGAAATGTTGCTCAGAATCTGTAAAGCAAAATAGGAGACCACAGGTTTTTGGTAAAACGGAAAGCTTTGTGGACGCAGCAAGATGCAATCAAGAAAAAAAGCATGTTAAAAAATGTTGTGTATGTGATGAAAATGCATCAATGGTAAGAGTTGTAGAATGTAATAGTTGTAATGTTGTTTATCATATGAAGTGTATGGGTTTCTCAAATGTGCAGTTTTGTGCAGTAAATAAGCCAGTGTCATGGATGTGTTGTAAATGTGGATCATGTAATTACACTGTGTCTTTGTTCCAGGATTTTGC
This sequence comes from Marthasterias glacialis, assembly GCA_911728455.2. Classification (NCBI taxonomy): domain Eukaryota; kingdom Metazoa; phylum Echinodermata; class Asteroidea; order Forcipulatida; family Asteriidae; genus Marthasterias; species Marthasterias glacialis. Next base: position 20,775,294 of record OU452220.1, read on the forward strand.
AATTCCTACAGATAAGAACGTATATGAGATGCCAGTTCTTCAAAGCAACATGAAAGATGTAGTTGAGTCATGTGCTGGTCTTGATTCTTGTAGTCAAGATTTAAAGATCAAAGCATCTGAAGGTGAGACACAAATTGATGTTGCCATGATGGATGATGTGGTTGTAGATGAAATGAGGAACAATGCTTCATATGTTGTAGTTGGAAAGCAAAGTTTTGTTCATCAAACTGGAGGTTATAATTTGAGGAAAAGGAAAAATAAAGAAGGAAAGGATACAAAGGAAAACCAACAGCAAAGGGGTCAAAGCAACAGCAAAGTTCCTGTTGATACTGAGTCAAACGTTCAATGCACTGTAATGACTGTTAAATCTAGAAATGCAAAAGTATGTAAACCAATACTGAATGAAACAGACGAGGATAAAAAGATAGTCAAAGGAAAGCGTAGACAAATTATGGAGAATGTTAATGAAGATGTAGTAAGTAAGAAAAGTTGTATGCAAACCAAAGCGATGAAACCTAAGAATGTTGAATTAAAAGGACGTTTGAGGAATATAGATGATAAGGAAGTAACTGTTAATATAAGATCTGTGAAACATCAAAGTAATGATATGTTGGAGGTTGAGACAAATGTGAAACTAAAGGTATTAGATGGATCAATACTTGCACAAGGAAGTTTTCATCAAGGAGATCAAAGGTTTGGAGTAAGCCGTGGTAAACAGTGTGTTGCTAATTGTTTAGTGTCAATGATGTATAGCAAGAAAAAAAAATTGAGGAATTGGATTTGTAATGATCTGGAGAATATTCTTGTGACTGGGAATCAATTGTATGGTTTCTTAGAAGAAAGTTCAACCATAAACAATGACTATTTATTGATTAATGAATTGCCCACTGACTTGGATGTATTTGACACACAGTATAGCATGAAGTATCATGCACCTGTATCGGGTACATTTGATGAAAATGTTCATCACTTGATTGAATTTAATATGATACCATTGAAAACTGCACTAGAACAAAATCTTCAGAAATATCATGCATGCTTCATAAGTTTTCATGGAAACACATTTGCTGTAATTGCTCAAGATGGCCTGTATTTTGTATTTGATTCGCATTCCAGAAGTATCCAAGGCTGCATGATTCAGGACGGAACAAGTGTTGTGATGAGAGCAAGATCATGCCAGGAAGTGTACAGGTATTGTACTAAGTTAGCTCAATCAATGAATCTGTCTGATAATGAGCAGTATGAATTAACTGGTGTATCCCTCTGTGTCAATGGTGAGGCTGTAACATGTACATGTGCAGATGATCAAGGTTCATGTCAACAACAGGGTGCAGTAGAAATTATTGATTTGTGTAGTGATATGGAGGAGTGTGACTTGTTTGTTGTACCAGAAGAATATGACACAAACACGAGGAAAGATGTAAATATTGGTCATCAAGATACAGAGAGTGTCAATAAGGAATATTGTAATGTTGAAGATGACTTCGATAAGTCAAGTAATCAGATTAAAAGAGATATATATTGTAGTGACAGTGCAGACCGTGAATCCAGTAATGAAGTGGAAGTAGTTGAAGTGGATCTGGTCTTATGAAATTCTCTCCGTTAACCTTCGATGCTAAGGTCACTCTTTGTAATGCATATGGTTTTGATGTATCACACTTGAAGTCCAACACAGTTAATGTACAATGTCAAGCCATGGGTAAACCCAGATCTGTAAGATGTATAAGCGGTGATGGTAATTGTTTCTTCAGAGCTATATCATTTGCCATGTCAGGAACTGAAGGTAACCATGTTCAAGTGAGAGTTGCTTGTGTCAATCATCTGTTGAGGAATGCTGATAAATTGACATGTTTTCTGCGAGATGGATTTGCTGATGTGGAGGATTATGTAATTAGACAGAGAATGTTTGATACTGGTACATGGGCAACAGAGGTTGAAATTATGGCAATGGCACATATGCTTTGTATTGATATATACACATTTGATGAAGTATATAACTGGTGTTTATTTTCTGCAAAGAATGTCGAGGGAAGTGCTGACACATCTGAAATAGGAATTTATCTGAATCACAAACACAGAGTGCACTATGATGTTGTCACATCAGTAAATAAGTTGTTGCCACAAGTAAGGGATGTTCACAAAAAACAAGATTGTTATAAAACATTTGATGTCTGTGCAGAAAACACTGAACAGAGTGAGGCCAAACAGTCTGAACAATGTGAGAAGTCGGTTACAGATAAGAGTACTAATGATAAGACTACAGTAAGGAAGGAATCTGTGAAAAAAAGTACTCCAAAGAAAAGAAAACGTCTAAGTGTAGTGAAAGTCAGACAATTAGCGAAAGAACGGATGAGAGAAAAACGTTGAGGAAGTACACATACTAGTCAAAGTGAAGTGACTAAAAGTCGAAAAAGGAAACATGAGAGTGATAAATACAAGAATGATGTTGTTTTTAGAGAGACAAAGAAAGCAAAGAATAGAGAGCACAAAAAGATGAAATACAAGTATGATGAGAAATACAGAGAAAAGGTCATTGGGTCAGTGAAAGTTGAAAATAAAGAAAAATATCACATGAGTGAGAAACAAAGGGCTATGAAAATTGATCAAAGTCAAAGAAAGTACAAGACTAATTTAAAGTTTCAAAGAGAAGTAAAAAATGCCAGTAAAATGAAGTATAAAGAAAAGGAAAATTTCAGGAATAAAGTGAAGAATGCAAGCAAAGTGAAGTACCAAGAAAATGATGAATTTAGAAGTAATGTGAAGAATGCAAGCAAAGTGAAGTACCAAGAAAATGAAGAATTTAGGAGAGATGTAAAGAATGCAAGCAAAGTAAAGTACCACCAAAATGAGACTTTCAGGAACAAAGTTATTAATGGGATCAAATTGAGATATTGTCATAACCCACAATACAAGAAAAGAACAATTGAGAGAACAGCTCACAAGTATAATGTTGATGTTTGTTATAGAAATAAAGTGAAAAAGGCTTCAACATCCAAGTATCAGGAAAATGAAGAATTCAGGAAGAATATTAAAAGAAAGAATAAGAGTCAGTCAATGCTTAAGAAAGTGAAGAAACGTGATATAAAGCATGTGATATCTCAGTTTAACATGCAAATATCAAATGGACCAGAGTATGTATGCGCAGTGTGCTTGAGACTGTTGTTTCGTAAGCAAGTCATCAAATGTAACAAGAATAAATATGGGAATAGTGATTTTATCAGTGAAAAATATCTACACAATTGTGATCATAATTGTAGATTGCAGTGTACTGTGCGTGAGTCAAGCAGGTCCTGTTTGTGGATATGTCATACATGTCACCGCAAGTTATTGAATGATAAGATACCTGCTGAAGCTTCTTGTAATAATTTGCAGGTAGTAGACATTCCTGAAGAGTTAGCGTGTTTGAACAAGTTAGAAGAGCATCTAATTGCCCTGAATGTTCCATTTCTAAAGTTGATGGCATTACCTAAAGGTGGACAGTATGGTGTACATGGACCTGTAGTATGTGTACCATCAGATGTGTCTGAAACAGTGAAATCTTTACCGAGATCTCAAAATGTTGATCAAATAATACGTGTCAAGCTCAAGCGGAAATTGACTTTTAAAGGATACTATCAGTATCAATTTGTGAATAAGGAGCCCATACAAACTGCTTTACAGTACCTGAAACACAATAACAAGTGGTACCATGAGATTGAAATAGACACAGACTGGAATAATGACTTGGCAGAGAATATGGAAGAGGAAGATAATGGAAGTGAAGTTGTAGAGAAAGTTGGAGACAATGTTGATGATGACAATGCTACTGAGATAGAAACGGATGAAGAACGTTTGAGAGGAATACCTTTAGATACATGTTTACAGACTGCAAATATTGGACAAGAGGTTTTGGATCAGTATTTTGATGATGTGTATTGTGTAGCACCATGTGAAGGAAATAATCCAATCAGAGTGCTTATGGACCCGTCTAATGAGTGCAAATGTTTTCCAGTCTTGTTTCCTACAGGTGGGCCAGTATTTAGTGATAAGCGTGATGTGGAGATAACACTTAGTAGATATTTTAACAACAGACTGATGAATGTGGATAATAGATTTGCAAAGAGTACACAGTACATCTTTTATGCTCAATATCTGTCTGAATTAAAGCAAGTCATTTCAAGTGTTTCTATCGCATTAAGAAAAGGCTCAGGCAAAATGAACGATGGTGAGAATGTTACTACTAAAATGCTTCACGATAAAGTGAAGTTGAAAGACATGCTGAAATCAGACCAGGGATACAAGTTTTTAAAACCTATCAGAGGAACTCCTCCTTATTGGCAATCGTGTCAGAAGAATATATTAGCAATGGTAAGACAGCTTGGTATACCGACATGGTTCTGTTCATTTTCTGCAGCTGATATGAGATGGCCTGAATTAATCAATGCACTACTCATACAACAAGGTGACTCAAGGAGTATTGAATAATTAGATTGGAATGACAAATGTCTGTTATTGAGGAGTAATCCTGTAACTGTTGCGAGAATGTTTGATAAACGATTTCATACATTTTTGAAAGATGTGATCATGTCAAAGGCAGCACCAATTGGGAAAGTGAAAGATTATTTTTATCGAGTAGAATTCCAGCAAAGAGGCTCACCGCACACTCATTGTATATTTTGGATTGAAGATGCACCTAAGTTGAGTACAGAGAGTGATGATGATGTGGCAGAGTTTGTTGATAAGTATGTGAGTTGTGCATTGCCATCAAAGAAAGAAGATGAAGAGTTGAATGAGGTTGTAAGCAGTGTACAGCAACACAGTAAGAGACATTCCAAGTCATGTAAGAAGAAAGGAACACAGTGTAGATTCAACTTCCCAAGGCCGCCATCAATGAAAACATTTATTGCCAATCCAGAGCCATTGGACGTGGATGATTCTGAGGATAACTGTGATAATACACTCAGTGAAGATGATGCTAAGGAATTATTGAAATCAGTGTGGAGCGCTGTTAATGATGAGAAAAATCAACACATGACAACTGATGAACTGTTCAGAACAATTGGTATAAAACAAGATGATTTTGAAGAAGCCAATAATGTGCTCACTAAAAAAGTCAATATTGTGTTGAAAAGAAGGCCTGAAGATGCTTGGGTTAATCATTACAATCCTGACTTGTTAAGAGGCTGGAATGCTAATATGGATATTCAATTTATCACCGATGTATATGCGTGTGTATGTTATGTTATCAGTTACATGAGCAAAGCAGAACGTGAGATGGGACAATTACTGAAGCATGCATAGAGTGAGGCTGAAGAAGGTAACCAAGATGCTAAACAGAGTATGAAACAGATTGGGAGTGTTTATCTACAAAATCGTGAAGTGTCAGCCCAAGAAGCAGTCTATCGCTGTTGTTCATTGAGACTTCAAGAGTGTTCTAGAAAGGTTGAGTTTATACCATTAGGAGAGAATCCAATACGAATGACCTTGCCCTTGAGTGTTATTCAGAACAATGCAAGGAATCATGATGATAATGATGATGATGATAGAAATGAAGAGAACGTGTGGATGATTAGCAGAATAGATCGTTATAAAGCAAGGCCAGATATTGATACATTTGAATCAATGTGTCTAGCTACATTTTGTTCAGAGTACAGAGTACTGTACAGCAATTATAAAGTACCCAGTAATAAGAGACAGTCACCAGTGTATGCATTGAAGAATGAGTTGGGACATGTAATGAAACGCTCCCGAACTGATCCAGCTGTCATAAGATATCCAAGATTTTCAGTCACCAAATGTCCTGAGAAGTATTATCAAAGTATTCTTCAGCTGTTTCTCCCATACCGTATTGATGCACATTTGAGACCACCAACGTTTGAAACATATTGTGACTTTTATGAGAATGGGTTTGTCAATATACTTGGCAGATTACAGTCTGTTAAAATGATTGTTGATAGTAATCGTTGCAGATTTGAAGTTGATCTTGAATCATTTGAAAATGCACAGCTACACCTTGAGAAGTTTGGTGTACAGGAAGACGTTTGGGCATTAATCAGTCCGGAAACTGAACAGCAGAGAGATGAATGTGAAGAGCAAATGCAGCCTGTCATAGATGAAGGTGAAGATGAATTGTGTATTCCAGACTTGAAAGGTGAAAAGAAAGAGGAGAGAGTCTGTGACATTGAAGCTCACACCTCCAGAGTAGCAAAGTCAGATGCGTTAAATATGATGAGGTCATTAAATGTCCAACAGAAAGAGGTGTTTTACAACATTCGGCAATGGTGCATAGACAAGGCTAATGGTAAAAACCGTGAAGCATTTCAAGTGTTTGTTACTGGAGGTGCAGGTACAGGAAAATCTCAATTAGTAAAGTGTATTGATTATGAAGCAACCAGAATACTGGGATCAATGATGAGAAACCCTGACGATGTGTCTGTAATGCTTACTGCTCCTACAGGTGTGGCTGCATTTAATATACATGGTGCTACAATTCATAATGCATTGTCTATACCAATAGATGTGAGACTACCATATCAACCACTTGGTGAAGAGAAGATCAGTACACTTCGTAGTAAGCTCAGTCAGCTGCAGATTTTGATTATAGATGAAGTTTCAATGGTTAGTCAAAAATTATTGTATTACATCCATGGACGTCTAAGACAGATTAAGCAATCCAGGAATCATAATCCTTTTGGCAATGTCAGCATTTTAGCTGTTGGAGATTTTTATCAGTTACCTCCAGTGAAAGCAAAACCTTTGTATGACAGAACTGTAACATGTGATTTATGGAATGACAATTTCAAGTTAGTTGAACTGAATGAGATCATGAGGCAAAAGGAAGATGCAAAATTTGCAGAGATACTCAATAGACTTAGAATTAGAAAGAAAGATGAAGCCTTACAGGATGATGACGTAACAATTTTGAAAGGACGTGAGACAGGGGAAGAGTGGAATGAGGCTTGCCATATATTCCCATGTAACCAACAAGTAGATAAACAAAACATGAAGATTCTGCATTCACAGTGTTCAGATTGTGTGTTTATTGAAGCAAAGGATCATGAGACAGATTCACACAATGCTAAGAAGCTCAGACAAGGAAAAAATTTAAAGAAGTCTGGAAGCTTGCCACAGTCACTGTTGCTTGGTGTTGGTGCTCGAGTTATGCTAACGAAGAACATTGATGTATCTGATGGCCTTGTTAATGGAGTGTTTGAAGTAAAATGAAGTAAAATGTATCTATGTTAAGTTTGATAACAACAAGGTTGGAATGAAGTTGAGGAAACAATTTGCATCATCTTCAAATGAAGGTAATAGTGTACCAATTGAGATTCAGGAAGAAAGTATTGGTAAAAAATGGGTACGTCATCAGTTTCCATTGAAGTTAAGTTGGGCATGCACAGCTCATAAGGTACAAGGAATGACAACAGACAAAGCCGTAGTGTGTCTTGATAAAACGTTTACTGCAGGGCAAGCTTATGTGAGTCTGAGTCGTGTCACATCACTGAATGGTCTTGTCATTGAAGGTTTTCATGAGAAATTCATATACTGTAATGAAGCTGTTGCTGATTCTTTGAAGAATATGCCATCGTTTATTGATAAAACAGGTATTGGCTGTACAAACACACCTGGTATTCTAAGCATCATTTTGCATAACATCCAGGGTTTGAGAGCTCATTATATGGACTTGAAATGCAACAGTGAAATGATGAAATCAGATGTCATTTGTCTGACAGAAACCTGGACTGAAGATCAACAGCAGTATGACTTGCACTTAGATAACCTTAAGAGCTACCATCAGCCAAGATGTCTTTCTTATGATAACTCCACTCAGCTGACTGAAACATTACAACAGCAATGTCATGGTGGTATAGCAGTATACAGTAGAAGAGACAAAGCAACCAGTAAACTCACATTGCCAGTACAAAACATTGAGTATATTGCATTTCATATCATTTCCAATGTGTCATTCACAGTTGTTGTTATATATCGACCAGTTTCATATGTGCTTCGGGAATTCATGTCCAATCTGAAACATCTTTTAGATGAACTTCACAAAGTATCCAACAGATGTATCATAATGGGAGATTTCAATGAAGATATTCTGAAAGTCAAAAGTACACAGTCATCAAGTATTGTGAATATGATGAGAGAGCATGGTTATACGCAGTGTGTTGTGGATGCTACTACTGAGAAGGGAACATTGATTGATCATGTGTATGTAAGAGGGATAGAATCAGTTGAGTGTGATGTCATTCCGACATATTACAGTTATCATGAGGCTGTACGTATTCAGTGTGAGCAAGTGTGTGACGAGTGAAAGGTAGCTTATTTAAAGAAACACTGATAACATGCAAGAAATAAGTGAAATGAAAAGATTTTATGTTTACACAATTTACGCAAAAGTAATGATGCAGAAAGGAAAAATAGGTGCAAGCACAGATTGTATCATTGGTAAAGTTATTCAGAACAAAGGAGTAATAGCAATTAATATTGCACACTTGAAAGAAAACAGATTGCATAAGCTCACTAATAATGAATCCACAAAAACGTATCATCAATAAGAAAACATCAATAAGAGTCATCAAAGTTAAAATGAAATAGCGGAGTCAGTGTGTGAATGTTTTTTTTTTGTTATCCCAGTACATATTTTTTCCATTAAAAGTTGATTATGAATCTGCAATTTGTGTAACAAATTAAAGAAATTAGTAATGCATGTAGTTCGACAACCCTTAAGTAAACTGAAAACAATTAATTGTATTATTTGTTATTTTTTGATGAACAGATAGTAGAGTATCACAATACAAGAGCTATGTACTCCATAATGAATCTTTGTAACAATTGGTATTTCTGGTCAAGCCATACACAATATCTTTTAAGTATTCATTAAAATTCAAAACAGCAATAAATGTGCTAAGTACAGATCTTGTTGAAAAATTTGACACAATAAAAATATTGTAATTGTAATCATCACTAAATCACTATGAAACTATAAATCTTTGTCACAAACAATGTTCTTTCTACATAAATGAGTAGCCGTAGTGACCCTGCTCACCTGAGAGTCTTCTTCACTTACTGAGTCTGATCTACTGAAGTGGGGTGACATCATGACCCCCTGCTCACCTGGGAGTTTTCTTCACTTACTGAGTCTGATGTACTGAAGTGGGGTGACATCATGACCCTGCTCACCTGAGAGTCTTCTTCACCTACTGTGTCTGATGTACTTTAGTTGGGTGACGTCATAACGCTGTCCAACTAAAAGTCTAAACTTAAGAGTTATAATACATTCCACAGCTTCACTCCACTGAGGTAAACAATGGAACTGTTTGGAAACTCATGTTCAGGTACACATTTTCAAATTGCAATACTGCCATTCATTGTAAAACATGTATATGTTTGCATTGTTTGCCTGTGTGGAACCTCTCTCAGTACTCTCCTCACTGTTTAAGAGAATGTTGACTAAGTGAGTTGGTCAAATGTTGGTCAAATTATTTTGTCAAATACAATATCAAGATCTTGAAAGAATAATTAAATGAGTCATTGTGTTATCATGCATTACAAAACTCTTACAAACTAAGGGGTTTGGCCAGTGTATGATCTAATACTTTCAATATGTTCTTGTCCTTTATTACATCAAACCAAACTGTTTGGACCTATATTGAATGTTTTCTCATTGATAAACACTTGTTTTGATTTTTTACCATTGACAATTTGCTAAATTTAACAAAATATAATTTCATTATAGAATTGTAATGCCGAGTGTACATCAGAACATCATTGTTGGGATGTCATCATGAGGAACAGTATGTGTGCTGTGACAGTTGCACATGTTGTAAAAATTCACGGTTTTGGTAAGTGTTGTTCATGATATCTTAGAGTCATACATATAAATACATGGGCGCTTTGGCACTTCATTGTATTCTTTAAAAATACTGTTAACTCATCATAAAAACCGTTCTTTAATGCAGTTGTAAACAAAGTTCTGAATTTATATGTACTAGCAAAATAGGGTATTTGGAGAACTCCGAGTTTGTGAACAACATGAGCATTTCAGTATTGCTTATTTAAAGCTTGTTTAAAGTGATCAGTAATGAAAATTTCCTTTGGAAGACACACTATTTTATTTTTTAGTTGTATTTGACGTATTGCATGACAACTACATTTGACAATTAAAGCAAGATTTGACAACATAACCATAATTCTTATTCGTGCAGGTGAAAGACCATGTCATCTTCTTCAGTTGAAGACTTCATCAGGATAAAGGCCACATGCTATCGCCCTTGGTTATATGATCACATTTGACGTTATACTATGGTGTGAGGTTTGAGAATTTTCAAAAGCAAGGTTTTGACTGAAGTATAATGACATTGGCACAAAAGTTATTAAAGCATACCTCAAGTTCTACATGAATAATAATAGTCTTAGTTCTACATGAATAATAATAGTCTTAGTTCTACATGAATAATAATAGTCTTAAAAAATAGTTGACAGACAAATAACCCTGAGAACAGTCATAATATGACATGACATTTTTTGTATTATGTCAATCAAAACTATAACCTCGTTATACCAAACGAAGTTACACATAGCATGATTGAAACTGATATTGCTCACTGTGTAGATTACTTTTAATACAATTATTTTTACCAGCAAACACAGGACTTGTATGTTAAAGAGACATTTCACTCATGCATTATTGTCATGTCCACATTTGCAATTTTATAACCAAACTTTGATGTATACAGGTACATGTATTCATAAGCAGGAACATGCACAAAAATGTCTTATTTTGACAAATCATGTTCAGTGCGCATCTTTGTTTCATAAGATTTTAATTAAATGCATATGTTATGGTACCGACAATAGTGACATTCTACTTTCTCATCCCTAATTTCTAATCCTACCCATCAGCTTCATTTTAAATGCCTTTCTTTGGTTTGGAAATAAACAAGGAAAATGACTTCAGACAAGTTTATTGTTTGAATTTGGAAAACACAACTTATAACATAATAACGTGTGTGTACAATATGTTTGTAGTAACTTTTAGTGACACTTACACATAGAGGCATGATCCCTGGTTTTTTTGATCTGGGGAAATAAGGTATGCTGTGCATTAATGAGTCTCCATCAAAAGTGTCTTTTTATTTTGTTAGTGGTTTGGTGCTGTTAAATGGAGAGCCACATAAATTGTACCGCTGTCATTTTTTCTGCTAAGCGAATCATTAAATTAGGATCCAAAAACAAATTGTGCAGTTATAATTAATATAACTGTATCTATCATCACTCATGCAAAGTTGATCATGTCAAACTGTTGTACATTGGAAGTATCTCTCTTAAGGTACATTTTGGGTGTTGTGGCTGAGCAGATAAGAACACTGGACTCAAGCTCTGGTGTTTTTGATCAGCAGAGTGTGGGTTCAAATTCCAGTCGTGACACTTGTGTCCCTGTGGAAGATAGTTGCCTGTAATTGTGTCTGTGTGACAAATTTTTGTGTGCAATTCTTCTATAACAATAAGTGGCACATGATAAAACAGGAGGCATTGGAGGCCACTCAATGTCGAGAAAAATACCAGGGGTCGATTTCACAAAACTATTATTAACATAGTACTAGTTTAGACAATGGTGGGAGATAAAACTGAGCCTAAGTTAACACCAGGTTTGAATTTGGAAAACACAACTTATAACATAATAACGTGTGTGCAATATGTTTGTAGTAACTTTTAGTGACATTTACACATAGAGGCATGATCCCTGGTTTTTTTGACCTGGGAAATGAGGTATGCTGTGCATTAATGAGTCTCCATCAAAAGTTTCTTTTTATTTTGTTAGTGGTTTGGTGCTGTTAAATGGAGAGCCACATAAATTGTACCACTGTCATTTTTTCTGCTAAGCGAATCTTTAAATTAGGATCCAAAAACAAGTTGTGCAGTTATAATTAATATAACTGTATCTATCATCACTCATGCAAAGTTGATCATGTCAAACTGTTGTACATTGGAAGTATCTCTCTTAAGGTACACTTTGGGTGTTGTGGCTGAGCAGATAAGAACACTGGACTCAAGCTCTGGTGTTTTTGATCAGCAGAGTATGGGTTCAAGTTCCAGTCGTGACACTTGTGTCCCTGTGGAAGATAGTTGCCTGTAATTGTGTCTGTGTGACAAATTTTTGTGTGCAATTCTTCTATAACAATAAGTGGCACATGATAGAACAGGAGGCATTGGAGGCCACTCAATGTCGAGAAAAATACCAGGGGTCGATTTCACAAAACTGTTAGTACTAGTCTAGACAATGGTGGGAGATAAAACTGAGCCTAAGTTAACACCAGTTACTGGTCCTAACTCCAGATAAGACTAGTCTTATTTCTTTGTGAAATTGGCCCGAGGTTTTCCGTGTATTAAATATACTGTGCATGGTGATAATTAAGTCTACAATGAAAATGGTTTATGGACCAAATTTCATGGATCTGCTTAGTGAGGAAGTCTGCACTTGCAAGTACAATTCTGTGCTTTTCACTGTATAGGTGAAGAATGCCTAGATATGTGAAGTCCTAACTCCAGATAAGACTAGTCTTATTTCTTTGTGAAATTGGCCCGAGGTTTTCCGTGTATTAAATATACTGTACATGGTGATAATTAAGTCTACAATGAAAATGGTTTATAGACCAAATTTCATGGATCTGCTTAGTGAGGAAGTCTGCACTTGCAAGTACAATTCTGTGCTTTTCACTGTATAAGTAAAGAATGCCTAGATATGTGAAGTGCGCATGCATACTAGGCAAAATTCTTGCCAACCTGTGAAATATGCTTAGTATAAACATGTCATTTCTCCGCCCTGCTTCTGCAAGTGTTGATTCTCATGAGACAGAGCTAAGAAATAGCACTCTGCACTAATGACATCAAAATACCCGGATGTCAGTCAAAGTTTCCACCACACGTGTGTAGTCTTCACGCGCTCACTGCATCGGCACACCAGACCGCACTAGTACTAGCACAGACATGTACGTACGCATATATGTTGTTGATATTTGACACGTTGTCTGAGATCTGGTAACTTGTTTCCATCTGTAGTGTTAGTGCGAAGTGTTATTGGGTCCCACATGTACTATCTGGCACCACCAAATCTCCCATTTGTCCACTACATTGTACTAGTGTAACCCATAAAGAGAGTTTAACTATTATAAAAAATGAAGAAAGACCTTTAACAACTGCAATATATATTAGTACCCTAAAAAACAGAATTATTTCAAAAGTCCTTCAAATACTTATAAAATATAAAGCATGTTATTGTGCTGTATTTGGATTTATGAAAAGTAAATTGGAATGTTGACATTGTTAATATAAATGCTTGCCTTGTCTGTTGTTTTTATATATTAAAATGTTTCACTTCATATGTGTGTCTCATGGACTGCTCATTATCTTCTTCAGCTACATTTGTAAACAGTGGGATTTGAGTTGAGTTTTACCTTAACCCTAAATCCAACACTGACCCTCAAGCTACAGAAAGGATCCTTTCTTCTATCATGTCTAACTCAGACTGTCATACAACCCTGCAAGGTTTTTCTTCTTTTTGTTGCAACGTGGTGGAGGGTTCATCCCTAAGAAATAAACACTCAAACATTCAAAAACTAAACAGTCACATAAATAAAAATTAACTCCACTTTGATTATGGAGCATTAACTGGGGCGCTGAAACACCAATCGACAATTCTTACAATACGATTGTTTGATGCAATGAAATACAATTGAAAAGTTTATTTACTAAATTAATCGTTATTGAATAACTTTTGACTTATGGATTGTCGATAAACATTTTGAAGTTTCTTTTACTAGGCCTACAATGAATACTTCATCCTTCAATGATGCACCACAAAATGCATACACGATGCTAAAATTTCGAAGTCCATTCATAAAATGTACGCCGTGAAACTTTCCAAGTCTTGGGCGTCTTATCATTCAGTGCACGGTCGCTTTTATGTGCAACATGCATGGAGTGAATGTTCCACATAGGTATAATATAAACGGGCGTCTGCAAACGCAGCACGGAGAAAACCAGAAAATCCTGTACAAATACGTTGACCCGGAAAACCGGTTGGAATTTAGAAACATTATTTTCCGTAGTCCCGAACCATCTCAAACTTGTCTTCGACGAGAAATCTTCGTTACAATAACGGGCCCGGAACTCTGTTAGGAATCAAATGTGAATACTCCATCGGAATCTGGCCTGATTAGACTTGTATAAGTCTGTTACCATAAAAGCCCCCGCCTTTACAAAAAACACAATACGTCGGTCGCAGAGAAAGTGTTAGGACTTGATCAAATCTAGAAAATTGTTTCATGTGTTTTGTACACAAATATTACATCTGTTATAAATGACGTCATGATGACGTGTCATACACAAATATGCTACAATGCACTTCTACATTATAAAGTAAGTTTAAAACTGAAAAAAATGACGATCGGACGTATACCTCTTGATATATCGTGGTTACAAGATTGCCTAATTAAATATTCATGTCATTATAACTCGGCTAATTAATGAAAAATTTCAACCAAATTTATTTTATGATAACTTCATGTCCTAAGCTTCAATTTAGTATAGGATTTGAGTTTGTCATACTTACACATTCTAAGATTAGGGACGAACACAAACGTGTACAAATGCTATGGGATTTTGAGACAGAAACAAATGTATAATAATAATAAGAAAAATAATCCCAAGAAAAACAAAACCTGTTCCGACTGCTAAGTCGGAACAGCTAATAATAACTAGACATTAAGATTTTGTCTCTAGGACAAAATCAAAGCTGTTCCGATTATCGTTTCTTAAGGTACTTGATGTGTAGTTCTTGAGATATCGTCAAGCTTCTGGTTGACCCAAAATTTAAGACCAACATGCTGTCACAGTATCCCGAGGGTAATGTTGAATTTTCAAGGACTATATAATTGAAAAAGATTTTTAAAATTGGCTGTGTACTTCTTAAGTCATGGTTCAACTTCCGGTTTACCCGGATGTTAAGGTCAACCCGAGGTCACGTCAACTCGAAGCTCATCTTTAATGCCCAATGACTACATGACCGAAACAAGTCTGAAAATCGGTCGTGCCCTTCTTCAGATATAGCGATATGAAGAGTTGCGTATTAAACTTTCACGCAACAGTCACGTGAGTAATTAGTTTCTTAAGCTGGTGAGGCCAAAATGCACCCGCAAAGCTAAAGTGATCATTGCCACCATTACGCCCATTAAGTATTATAAGCGTACATAGTTATATTCTAGTCGCAGGAAATTTCGATCTAGTGCAGTACATACGCACTAATAGCTATGGTGTTGACTGAGTTACCAATTAACAGTTAATTACTGAAGAAACACACTGCACCAAGATTAATGTCAGTCTGAAATGACTTGTATTGTTCTCTCTGTTTTCAAATTGATTTGAGCTAAATAGGGAACCTAAAATTGCATTTATTTTGAAAAATGTGTTCAAAAATGTCCAAATCTGGACACTTTTAAAACCTATGCCTTTTGTACATAGATTAAAAGCCCCGTTAAAATGATGTCATAATGACGTGACGGTAAATGTTAGACCAGAAATCACATCTACATTATAGGACAAGTCTATAACTGAAAAAGTTTGAGGATCGGACGTATACTTATTGAGATATGACGGACACAAACTTGACTAATTAAATATTCACGCGACGATAACGGTCATCCCTGATGACGTCACGACGAAAAAAATGTGTTTTTCATACTAACAAATTTTATAAGCTACAAGATGGTATGTAACTTATGACCATCCAATGCCTTTTAAAGAAAACCCTATCAAAACGCACGTTGCATGTATCGTTAGTACAAATTTGACTAAGTGAAATGAAATGGAGTTAGCGTAAAAATTTGTAAATTTTTGTGAAATGATTCCAAGTAACAAAATAACTGAGATGATTCTGAGTAAGTTTTGAGTAATCAACATGATTCCAAATAAGCGAAATGATTCTGAGTAATCGAAATGATCATAAGTAAAGCGAAAAGACTTGGCGTAAGCAAAATAACTTGGAGTAAGCGACATGATTCAGGGTAACCGAGATGATTCTGAGTAAGTTTTGAGTATGCAACATATGATTTCGAATAGGCGAAATGATTCTGAGTGAGCGAAATGATCATAAGTAAAGAAAAATGACTTAGCGTAAGCAAAATAATTTAGAGAAAGCGACATGATTGTGAGTAACCGTGATGATTCTGAGTAAGTTTTGAGTATGCAACATATGATTTCGAATAGGCGAAATGATTCTGAGTGAGCGAAATGATCATAAGTAAAGAAAAATGACTTAGCGTAAGCAAAATAATTTAGAGAAAGCGACATGATTGTGAGTAACCGTGATGATTCTGAGTAAGTTTTGAGTATGCAACATATGATTTCGAATAGGCGAAATGATTCTGAGTGAGCGAAATGATCTTAAGTAAAGAAAAATGACTTAGCGTAAGCAAAATAATTTCGAGAAAGCGACATGATTGTGAGTAACCGTGATGATTCTGAGTAAGTTTTGAGTATGCAACATATGATTTCGAATAGGCGAAATGATTCTGAGTGAGCGAAATGATCATAAGTAAAGAAAAATGACTTAGCGTAAGCAAAATAATTTAGAGAAAGCGACATGATTGTGAGTAACCGTGATGATTCTGAGTAAGTTTTGAGTATGCAACATATGATTTCGAATAGGCGAAATGATTCTGAGTGAGCGAAATGATCATAAGTAAAGAAAAATGACTTAGCGTAAGCAAAATAATTTAGAGAAAGCGACATGATTGTGAGTAACCGTGATGATTCTGAGTAAGTTTTGAGTATGCAACATATGATTTCGAATAGGCGAAATGATTCTGAGTGAGCGAAATGATCATAAGTAAAGAAAAATGACTTAGCGTAAGCAAAATAATTTAGAGAAAGCGACATGATTGTGAGTAACCGTGATGATTCTGAGTAAGTTTTGAATATGCAGAATATGATTCCGAATAGGCGAAATGATTCTGAGTGAGTGAAATGATCATTAGTAAAGAAAAATTACTTAGCGTTAGCAAAATAATTTGGAGTAAGCGACATGATTCTGAAAAAGCGAAATGATTTCGAGTAACTGGAATGATTCTGAGTTGAATGACCACGCAAAAAAATAAAAATCAAATGAAATGAATAAGTGTACAAGTGAAATGATTTCTATAGTGAGCAAATTGAAGTGGATAAGCATAATGATTATATTTGAACGAGTGTTTATTCAATAACCAACACGATTCCTAGTAAAGAAATTGATTCTGAGCAACCGGAAAAATTCCATAGGCGAAATTCTTGGTAGATTTCAAGTAATCTAAAAAATAAATCAAGGGAAATGATTTTCAGTAAACTGGATATGCCTTCGCTGAATATTTCTTGGGAGCAGCTTTTTTTACCATGCATCAACTTTGAGTTTTATTTTTGAGCCGAAACTAAAAAAGACAGAAAAGGTACAACTAGGGCCCTATCTGTTTAAATGTAAACATTTGCAGTATTATTTTATACCATATATCACCTTACGTCTGCACGATCACAGAGTATGGAGGTAGACATGTCTACCTCCATGCACAGAGTAAGGACGATTGACTAAGTAATATTGGGAAAGTTTTGAGGCGATCATAGTAAAAGATACACCATGATTAAAACCCTCTTCACTACCTGGATTTGCGTTAACATTGGAAATTTCTGTTGAAATTTCACGTACGTAACAAACCTTTGGAGCCAAACTATCCATTTAAATAAGCATTCACAGTATTTCTTTATTCTACAATTGCCCTTACGTTCAAAATGATAAAGTGCCACTGAACCGCGGCGAAGCCACTGCTGACAATACACACAAAAACACGTTGTATGATCCACACCGAGAAAAGCGCCATTGCATTAACCAGTGGAAATCTCTGTGGAAGGTCCTTCACGCCCAAAAACTATGCAACGAAACTGGGCGCATTCGTAATGCACGTTGTAGCCTTGGTGCTAAGATTTACCAATTAAAAATTAATTATTAAATTTACAGTCATTTAATTAGTTTATTATGACTTAGGACAACTCTTATAACAAACTGTTTATGTTTTAAAATTGGTTTATCCAAGATAGGGAAATGAAGTTAAACTTATTTTGAAATAGTTGTGTTTTTGACGTTCCAAATTTGGACAATTTTAGAGCAATGCCCTTTGTAATCGAAGTTTCCCATAACTAATTAATCTAATGAAAATTGTTAACCAAATTTACACTTAATGATAACTTCATGTTCTTAGCTTCAATTGGATACAGGATTTTATTGTTATATTTACCCGTTTTAAGATTAGGCTTGAACAAAAAACGTGGACAAAAGCAATACGGTTTTGACAAAGTATAATCAGGTATTGCATAAAAAGTTGCTTCAAACGTCTGTAATTACTAATTGGCAAATAAAAATTATTTCTGGCCAATGGCGAAATCGCATCAACAGCTTGACAACCGTTAATAGCTCTGTAGTGTACCAGATCTTCACAGAAGCTTGGCCCGTTCGGAAGCTTCAAATCTCTGGTATTTATTATGCACGGTCGTTTGCAAACGCTACACGATCTCAATCGTCTGAAGCAGACAATCATATACAAAAACGTTGATCCGGAAGACCGGTTGGAATTTAGAAGCATTATTTCTCAAACCATCTCAAACTTGTCAAAACAAAAAAATCTTCATTACAATAACGTTAGCCTGGAAGACTGTTGAAACTCGATCGGAATCTGGCCGGATTAATTTACACAATCAACCCAAATGCTTTTTTACCATACCACAATTTTGCGTTTTAGTTTTCGGGAAAACAAAATCCTCGGGAGCCAAAAATTTGAAAAATAACAGTTGGTCTTGTTCGTTTCAATGTATGTACAAGTTACCTGTTATTTAAAAAAGGTAAAATTTGAGCTACTATTAATTGATTTCGTCGGGAGTCCCCGAACCGCGGTCCTTAGCTTGGGTAAGTAACGCGGTAAACCGCGGTGCCATCAGACCATCATGCTGTTTGGTGTGATTTGCTACTTTTTATTATGTAAAGATACGTTGAATAGACTTGCTCAAAGTCTGTCATTGTCGCAGTCTCATGTAAACTGTACAAATAATACGATAGCACCGGGCGTATACAGCCTCAGAACTAGGTACGAGTTTACACTTTTCTTCATTACTTTGTACACAGATACAAAACACCGCTATAAATGATGTCATGATGACTTCACATAAAATATTGTTTCACGGTGCACAACTTCAATATCCAGAGAGTCAAGAACTGAAGAAAATTTGGGAATCAGACGTTTAATTTTATGAGATATGGTGGAAACAAGATTGCCTAATTAAATATTCACGTCATTATAACTCAGCTAATTAATTGAAAATGTTTAACATTTTAACATTTAGTGATAACTTCAAGTACTAAGCTTCAATTCAATGTAGGACTCAAGTCTGTCATATTTACCGTTTTTAAGATTACGAACGAACAAAAATCGTGTGTAAAACCTATGACGTTTTGACAGAAACAAATAATAACGTTTTTAAAACGTTTTGAGGCCGCACTAGCTATCTGATGAAAACAATACCTGTTCCGACTGCGAAGTCGGAACAGCTAATAAAAACAATAAAAATCTTGACGAAAACAAAACCTGTTCCGACTGCTATGTCGGAACAGCTAATAAAAAAACAATAAAAATCTTGACGAAAACAAAACCTGTTCCGACTGCTATGTCGGAACAGCTAATAATCCCAACAAAAACAAAACCTGTTCCGACTGCTAAGTCGGAACAGCTAACTAGACATTATGTGTTTGTCACTAGGACAAACACGAAGCTGTTCCGATTATTTGTAGGCATGTTTTCCTATTAGTATTTTTCACCTAGAAATGAAGAAACTTTGATTTTGATGAGGACTGTAAATGTAATAGATGCCATTGGGACTGTAATTGTTCGTCCGGAAGTATAGGTTAAAGTGGGGTCACGCCTGTAAAAACCAAATTTCACATGTGATGTCAGGTACAAATGGTACAAAGATTGTGATTCTACGAGAATTGGCTCAGGAGATGTGATTTTTTATAATTGTGAACTTCCTGTTTGGACCAGAAGTAAAGGTCAAATGGGGTCACGCCTGTAAATTAAATGTTAAATGTGATGTAAGCTACATAACAACTCAAAGATTACGACTTTATGGAATTTAGTTCAGGAGATATGATGTTTTAAAGTTTTGAACTTCATGTTTGGACCGGAAGGAAAGGTCAAATTGGGTCATATGTTTAAGTAAAATGTCACTTGTGCTCTAAGCTTTAAAATGGCACAAAGATGATGACTATACGATATGTACTTATGGGGATATGAGCTAAAGGTCAAGGTGAAGATGGGGTCACGGCAACCCAAAGCTTATCTTCAATGTCCTAGGAGTCTCTTACTGGAAAAAGTTCGAAAATAGGGTGTGTGCTTCTTGAAATATTGCTCACTTTCCGGTGGACCCAGAAGTTAAGGTCAACACTTGGTCAAAGTAACCCAAAGCTAAATTTCAACGCCATGAGAGTTTATAACAAGTTTGAAAATTGGTTGTGTAGTTCTTGAGAAATGGGCAATTTTTGGTGGATCTTGAAGTCAAGGTTGACATGAGGTAACAGTATTAACCCAAAGGTTATCTCCAATGCCTAAGGAAGTTGCACATTTCATGTAGACTGATTAAAACTGTTTTAATTTGAAGTTCTTGTTAAAGAAATTTGAGAGAAGTCGGTAAATAACTGTACGCAAGAATAACAACCTTGTTAAAAAATAAATGTCAAGTTTTTATTTATGTCATGTAATCATTTTCACTTTTAAAAATTTCAATGGTGATGATTTTCAGAAATTAAATATCTGGTTTTATAACTTATGAAGTATTTGTAGACATTTTAACCAAATCTTTATATCAAGGATTAGTAAAAGGTTGACAAGAAAACGTTTTATTTTGGCATAGGTTTTATTTATGTGAAGGTAACTGAAACAATCGAGTCTTGTGACAACGTAGTCTGGAAGGTGGATGTGAAAATGGGGGTATTTCATATTGTTTTTGTTTAATAGTCGTATTAGTTTTAAAAAAGAGAGGTGCTAATATTTTGTAGATGTATTTCCTAGATGTTCTTGGAAGTGGATATGAAGTAATCATGTGAGTGTAATGTAATTGTTGGTCGTTTTTAAACATACTAAAAAGAGCACATTGTTTTGTGCAAACTAAGAACTATGTTATTGTTGATTGGGCAACCTTTGAATTTTGTAAAGATATTTTGTAATGGAAGAACAGTTTAACAGTCTTAATAATGGAATTTAAAATTATAACAAACCAATAAAATCATAATCACTATGTAAAATATATCCAATGCACCAGGGAAATGTTGTAATACTGCACAGTTAATATGTATTGGAGAAATGGGTAAGAAGCAGGTAGCATGTGACATTTTGGTGTTATGTTTGATTTTCTAGTTATTCCATTTCTACTGCTTAGTAACTATAACATTGTTTTTTGGTGATGTATTGTGTGTCGTGTAATTAGTAAACAAATTGCTTTGCAAAAATATTAATGTATTCAATTATGAGATGTGGATACATGTACATGTAAAGGGATCATCTGCAAGTTATGAACTTGGAGTGTTTACAAGGATTTTATTTTTTGTTTTGTGTGTTTTGATTGTGGTCGATAATTTGACAAAAATTACAATAATAGTCCAGCAGATAGGAGACACATATTAGTGAATTGTGCATTTGATGATACAAGCATGGAATTAAGTAGAGTTAGATCATGGCTTAGAAGGATCTGAGGCTTTATAAGGTTATACTAGATTTTAGTGGATTTGCTCTTTGACGAGAAATTTGGGAAACTTTTCAGAATCCTTATTCCAATGTGCGCAAAAATACAATACATGACACTTCTTTACAATCATAGCATTAATGGTGGTTATTGATCAATTACTTAGTTATTACTTCAGTAATAACTTTAATCAATTTCACTGTAACATGCTGCAGTGGTTGTTCAATTACATGAGGTCAGAATGAAATGGTCAGTTGTGATAACAATGAACTGTAGAGGCTGCAATGTTGATGCATACTTTTTTTTACCTTTAAGTAGGGAATTTTTGTAATGCACAAATTTGAGTTTATTTGTGTTATCAGTTAATCTGGATATATAAACAAGTATCAAACTGTACACTTAAAATAATAAGTTGATCCGTATTTTAACCCAAATAGAGTTGTCAACATAAAACAGTTGTACTTGAACTGTAATTAAAGCCACTGCTTTGAAATTGTCCAAGTTGCATAGGGTTGTTTAATGATAAATGTGAAGGAAATCCAACCTGGGTATAAAAACCAAGATTTTGACACTAATAGCTGAAGTGTTAAAGGCATTGCATACGTTTGGTAATGACTCTGAACATTTTTGGCAATAAAAACTTACTTGGTAAGAAGTACAGCAGCTTTGGATAGTATAATGCATTTTGAGAAACGTTTCACTTCGAAGTACTGCAGTTATGGAGAAATATATCACTTTTTATCACCCAAAAATTTGAATCTGAGAAGCGTTATGGCCGTAACGCTTCTCAGAATGTGTATTCCAATGACGATACTTCTTCTACGTGAACACAACCGCTCCAGATTTTTGGTGATATCTCAAAAATGCTGCCACCTTTTGAAATGAAATTTACACAGGTTAGTTTTATGGTATATATCTACAATTATATAGCATTAAGGCAAACGTACGGTTCAAAAAACCAAAGGTATACTTTGCCTTTAATTGAAGTCGGATATTTTATGTCACCTTTGTAGTGTTAAAATAGGGTTATGTAGAACGTCTTAATAATTTTCTTTCCGAGGGTCTAGTAAACTCACATTTAAGCATTACGAAAATTGCCAATTTCCAATTTTAAAGGTATATAAAGTATGTGTAAGCATAGCGCTCCTATGGTTTCTTGTTATCACAACTGATATTATCATTATGCCACCATAATACTGAATAACAGTTGTGGTATGTTACAGTGAAATTGGTTGAAGAAAGGGAGAGTAAATGCAAGATCACCATCCATTTCTAATGCTAAGATTGTTATGAATAGTCATGTGATGAATTTTTGTGCTCATTGTTATGAGAGTTGTGAAAAATGGCCACCAGTTTTGCCAAAGGGCAAATGAGTGATGGACGTATAGCCCAAAAACCTTGTAAGGGTATGTTTTATCTGTGTGCCAAATGTCATACTTGTATCATTAAATGCACAATGTCTGCACTTATCTGCTGAACTACATAATAGTATCTACAAGTGATTTGCTTTTAACATGTGATCACAGTTGTCAGTTGTGTAAGTCTACAAATGTAACAATAACATGAAATATTTAAGGACACATAATTTGTGCAAAAGGTTAAAACAAAGCATAACAAGGAGTATGTAAACGAAATAGAGGAAAATGCAGTATATAAGTTGTGGTCGTCCAACTATCTTAGAAACATTGTAGGTCCTGACCTGATCAGGTCGTTAGTCCTGATCCTCATTGTGTCTGTAGTTAAAAGAAAGAGGATAATAAGTAATTGTGTTAAAATTGTTGTGAGGTGATAATGTTCTTGAAGTGCTGAAACAATGTGCTTTTACTACAGTTGCATAATGAATTGATAGATATTGTTTTATAAAAAATCATGTAAATAGGGGACAAATCTTGATTACTGTCTTAGAAGTTACATTTTACAGTAGACGTTGGGTTCTTGGTTCAGGTGGTTTGGTGAAAAAAAGAGGTTTTGAAAAAGTGTTGGTTCAGTGTAATTGTGAGTGTCAATGCAAACTATATTGGAAGATTAGATCATGAATATCCATACAACTAAATGCGTCAACTTGCAAATTGTGTATGTCATAACTGTGAGGATATTAAGGCAGATACACCCTTTTATTGCTTTGTCATTTTGATGCACTGTCCTTTGTTCATGGATTTTTTGTCGCAGTATCTTATGAAAGGTAGTAACTTTTCCTAACTTGTAGAAACAAAAATTTGAATTAAAATGTCCTTTTCACTGTGAAATCATATCAGGTTATGCATCTTTAAAATAATTGTGTTTATTTTTACGATTGGTTGTATGTGGTTGCATATCTGACAAACTAATAAGTAAACACAGTAGGTTGCATATCTCACAAACCAATGAATAAAAAGATTGGGTTCCATATGAGACAAACTGGTGAATCAGCATATTGGGTTGCATGTTATCTAAAAAGGTGGTATATCAAGCAGAAGTATGAATTGGGTTATTCATTGAGTTGTCAGATATACAATGTAATCAAAATTTGTCGGGTAGTCAGATATGGGATGGTAGATGTATGTTAATTACAGTTGCATTTAAATGATTTAAAACTTACTCTTGGTTGATGTCTGTGATTTCTTTGGTTGTGTCTGTGTATTTTACACTGACTGTTATCGGCAGTGCACTCTGGAGTTCATGCAGGTCTTCAAGATCTAGAGAGGACAGTAACAGCTGCTGTGATACTTTGTACTCATCCTCTTGGTTGTGGATGAGCAAGTGGAGAAGGCCGCTGCAAAGAGGATGGTATGTAGAACAATAATGTAATCATAAAGTTGTCATGTTTGATATTAAGCATAGGTTGTAAATAGTTCATTTGAACATATTGATAGGAATTGTTTAGTCAATAGAACTTACTCAGAGTGTGTAATGAAACCTTTGATTAGAATAGTGTCCGTCTTGTTGGAGTTAAGTACCTGCAAGTAGGAAAAGATGGGGTTTGGTTTTTTGGGGAGTATTTAGACTTAGAATTGTGTCATGGAAATGTAAATAGATTTGAGGGTTGATACAATCTCTGTCCAGCTTGTTCCCCTTTTGAAGGAAAATATGGGAATGCCCACATCCTGCATAAGTGTTTTTCTTTGAATTCCAAGGTAAAAATAAAGAAACAAGGTTTTGGATACAAACCAGTCAAGCCTGTCGTTTAAGTCACAAAGCGTATGAGGCTGCAAGAAAGACTGTACTCATGACTTCGCTATATTGATGTTGTATATGTACCGTATTTTCCTGCGTATAAGACGCGTCTTATCTGACTTTCAAAGGTACGAAAATGGCACTGCGTCTTATCTACTGATGCGCCTTATCTGGTGATCGTCTGTCGTTTTCCCGACTATGCCTACGAGCTGTTATAATGCGCATCTCACCAAAAAAGCGGCCGTGGTTTCCAATAAAGGTCGTGAGCGCAAGATGTTAATGTATTCATTTACCTTTATGGCCATGGCCGTGGTTTCCGACAATGGCTTTAACAACCTTTATTGGTACACACTTACCGTACTTTCAGTTCACCTTACTGCGGTGCCTTGCTTTCCGACAAACACGTCTCCCAAGTGCTGTTGGCACATGCTTATCTTGCGTTCAATTCACCTTACTGTGTGGCCGCTTACCAACAAGGCAGTACAATTGGCACTGTTCTCATGCAATGATCTTACCTGACTTTCCGACAAAGCCGGATCACAACCTTTGTGGGCACATGATTATCATGCATTCTATTCATCTCATACAGTTCCCGTCGATCATAAAATATATGTGTACTTTTAAAGTATTTTATTCCTACATGTAGTCGTTTTGTACACTTCAATCATCAACAAAATTATATTGTAAACTTTAAGGACAAAGAGTTTTTCTCTAGTAATTGTTGATGGACTTGCGGGGAAACTCTTTACTTTCGATAAATGTATCTTGCAGTAATAGTGTATTGCAATTTATTAGGTGTTTTTTCACCAGTATTGAGGGAAATTCCTATTTTCTGGAAACTTGTTTATTATAGACTTTCTCGGGAAATCATATCTTTGTTATAGACCATGGGAAATTATTTTAAACAATTGGACTTTTCAGGGGATTTTAGTTACCGGTATAAATTTTTTTCTTGATTAAACTTTATTAAGACAACGTGATGTTAATCTCTTCTTCGAACGTGTGGTGGCTCTGAAAATAGGCGTTGAATTCAATTCGTGTCACGTGTGCCTCCTACACGTCTGTGAAGCCGTCAAAGTCCTCATCCTTGCTGTTGCTCTTGATAAAGTTCATTTTAAACGAATTTGATACAGATTAATATTATTGAGGTTTTTATTAATTCTCAAAGAACAACAAAATAGTTGAAAAACAATTTAATACTCAAACCCCACCCTTCCGTGAATACACATTCACGATGTCTTCGAGATCTATTCATTTGGGCATTGTGTGGCAAGCTTTTCCCGGCAACTGATTGGACCGCACTGAATTATGATGTCATCATCGTCCACGTGTCCCTGCAGGTCGTGACCGAGCTCGACCCTATGGGTCTTCAATCTACATTACCTAGAGATCTTCAGGTTTAAGCTTTGGGAACAAGGTATACTGGGAACGTTGCACATTAAGGGGAAATCCCGTGCTGAGCAATGGGGAGAAGCACATGTACGTACCTGTTGCATGCTTACTGCACATTGAGGGGAAATTCCGTGCTGAGCAATGGGGAGAAGCACATGCACGTACTTGTTGCATGCTTATTGGACAATGTTTGCCATTTTTTATGAAGGGAGCGCGTTGCGTGATCACGTCCGAGAAAACGGCTTGTTTATGGAGGTATTGAGGTGAGCAAATAATTTACGTGTAGACCAATAACATCGTTTTCCGATGCATTTAATAACACGGGGCAACAAAAGTATACGCTAATTATAGGTTTCCATTTGTCTGGGAACATGTTCCGCTTGACACTAAACTCGTCCGTGGTCAAATTGAATAGTTTTTATTGTGGCACGCTATGCTCATCATGGATCATCAGTTCAGCAAATGGCCAACACAATGACCCCCTTGAGGCGATTTACCGACAATGAGTAGGGACAAGCTGGACTTTATGTCGCGGTCATCATGCGCCTTATACGTTGAGGATTTATTTTGATTGGGGCCTTTGTGGGGCCCTGCGCCTTGTACGCCGAGCGCCTTATACGCAGGAAAATACGGTACATGTATACGTTGTACACTGTCTATGCACTGTTTTAGTGGGAAATCCGTGGTGCACACTGTGACAACAGCATTGAAGCAAGACTACATTACAATGGAAAGTGTCCTGCATTTGTTTCTGTATTGCAAGGTACCTAGTTGTATCGTCCACTTATGAACACAATCTTGTGCATGTTATTGTATTGTCATTGTCAATTAGGGTCCGAGTAAAGATTTGCATCCCAGGGGTTTAGTATTTGAAATAAGTTTGTGCTGGAGACAAGGATGGAGTTGATATTCTTGCTTTGGAAAGAAGTGAATTAGTTACTGTGAAGAGACAGCTGTTAGATTATTTCTTAGTATTTGAAAAGAAATGCGAATGGAAAGGATCATAAACTAAACATTTACCTCAATGGATGTGTACTGAGTACTGTTGAGAAACATGACATCATGATACATCTTGGTATATGTTGGAGACATGGGCTGCTGTGTTCATTGGTGGTATGTCTATCTGTGATCTGTCTTTTCACAGATTGATTGCAATGCGCTTGCTGGTGGTTTTAAGATCTTCTATCTTTAAGATCTTGCGTTTGGATGAGGGACTCTTCTTTATTGGTGAAACCTGTGTGAATGAAAGAGGAAATAATTTGGTACTTGCAATATAGTGATATTTATTAAGGCAATGTAAGTGTGGTTGTTTGGTCCTGTGATTGAGGTTGTAGGTTTCAATGCTGATGATTGGTGTTTTGATGTATATGGAAGCGCTTACTGACATTTTTATCCCTTTTGACTGGTAAAATAATAGAAGATTATTCAAATTGTTTCTTTTTCTTGGATGCATGTTACACAGGAAGACAAAGCTGTGTGTACAGTGAATGAAATGACAGAAGTAATTAATTTATAAAATACTTCTCATTATTGAAGGTTGTAAATAAGTGTTGTGTGAAAGAGATTTAATACATTGGGTGTGTCAGGCTTAGTGTTACATAGGACTCTCAATTTGTGTTGTACACAGACAGTGTTATAGATAGTAGAAATGAGAGTACATTTTCAGGGTGTAAAATTCTTCTCTCTGAAAAGCTGCTAATCTCATTAGATTATCATTTCATGGCCGTATATATTTCATGAGGATGAGGTTTGGATATTATTTATTTGTTTTTAATTTATATTGTTCACCACATAATCCAGGTGTCAATGATTAAGTTTTCTGCAAAGTACAAGTTTGTAATGCAAATTTAATGCATGTGTTTGTGCATGTTTGGATGAGTGTTAGTAAGTTGTAACACAGTATACACTCAATGTTTAAAACTGGAAAAGCTTGCTTGTACGGAAATATTAATGCAAGAAATATATGCATCCGTCCTGTGCTTGAACACGAGATTGATCTGTATGTGTATGCAAAAAGAGTGATGGAAGCTGTTGTAAATAAAGTATATGAGTTATTTGTTTTGATATTTTGGGTACATTATTTGTAGGAATTCTGTAAGTGTGAGCAACATTTGATTGTTTAAATGTGTCATCCTGGCATGAGTTTCAAGGCAAACAAGTGTGAGTTATACTAACTGCTTTGACAGTTCCTGTGATGGAGAAGTGCTTGTACTGTTCTTGATCCAATGCATCTTTGACCTGCACAGTAGGTGGATGGTAGAAGTTGTGTTTCTCAGGGCAGTCAGTATCAAATATCTGTGCTCTATATATCTGCAGTGGTAAAGAAATGAAGCATTGTGTTGAGTGTATTGTTGTTATAGCACTTTTTAGTAGCAAACATTTTACATGGATTTAATTGGGGGCAAAAAAAAAAAAAAAAAAAAGGGAGCCATTTTTGTAGTATCAGAATTTGTAAATTTCTTATTTAAAGTGAATTTTAGGATTGATAATGGTGACACTCCTGTGTTTTTACTTTGTGAAAATGGCATACATTCAAAAATAAATCTGTGATAATTTGGTTTTAATTCATCATCTGTGTCAGTAGAAAGTAAAGCAAAGAGCTTGTCTGTACATGTTGCATGGTGTAAATCATTTACTCTAGTGTAATAATTAAGATCAAAATGAAAATGGGGGTCTTCTAATGTTTTACATGTTATGGACTTTGACAGTGTAACAGAGAGAAATCTTTGTTTGGAAGATAATAATGGTACTGGTATCAATTTGATAATGAAATGATTAAGGACGGATAGTAGTACAAAAAGTTAAACGTTTATTTTCCTATATAGACGGAACTTGTGACTTCCATTTAAATGTTAACTGTTTCCACTTTAAATTGAGAAGTCGAACAGCAGTGATGGGTATGCATCATCGCTGCTTGCTCTCTTTTCTCTTTTATTTGTGTCTTTTGAGCAGACCCGTGAAGGACAAGCAGATGTCAATGCACTTTTCTTGATTAAAAGTTTATAGTCAGAAACCAAAACCATGTTGCTTTGTGTTGGATGGCTTTAGTGATTTAAATGGATTTAAGCAAATAATGTATCACAATTTGTAGCAATTAGACATCGTCCTAACTAACAAAGGTATTGTGAAGAATCAGATGTGGATAGTGGCTAGGGCTCAGTAATTTTAAAGTCAATTAAATTGGATGCAATTACACTTTGCTTTTGTGTGGGAATGTGTTCACCATTGTTACAAAACAAAGCAGGGAAACAATTTTATACAGGCAAGCAAAGGAGGATCCCTTTTTTCTGTTGTTTGTTTAAAATGCAGATTTAGAAATGTTTTTTTCCCCATAAATGTTGGAAGGTGAGAAATGTTTGTTTCTTGGTTGGATTGACTACATGAAGCCTAAAAATATGCAGGGTATATTTGTAATTGGTTTGTATGATGGTTGACTAAAATCATCTATGAGGTGACCTGAATGGTGTAAATGAAATAAAGAACAATGATACAAATATGGGAAAGTGATTTGTTCATCCTATACATTTGTGAATTTAAGCTTGTATCTCATGAAACCTCCAAGAGTTTGATTATGCACTGATTTTGTTTAATCGTGTTTTAGGAACACAAATTAGCAAAGTAAAATTTTGTAAAATGAAACATGTCTTTGAAAATAAATGTGATCATTGTTTTAATAGACCTTGGTATAATGAAGTATGGTTGGTAATCATAAATGAAATTGGTTTTAATGTGTATAAATTTAGTGTACATTGATTTGGGATAACAAGAAATGAAAGTTTGAACTTAGCACTTAACTTACCTTTGATTTTGGACAGAGACGGATCATTTTCAGTCCAGTGGTTGTAGCGATAATGTCTGCCATAGTAGCTCGAAGAAAGGAGTGAGGTGTTAGGTGTGGAAAGTTGGCAGAGACATGTGTGTAGAGCTTTCGTGTAGTTAAGTCTTGCAATAGCACGTCTATGGACATTTTGTCATTTCTTGGTTCTAGATGACCAAGGGTGTAGAAAGTGATGACTGACATCTAAAGTGGAGAAATGAAATAATATGAAATAAAATGAAATAAGTTTCAGTTAATATTGTTTGTGGTGAATGAGTGTTGTAATGAGGTTTTTTGGTAGGAAAAGATACTAGTTGGATGCTATGAGCATTGTTTTAAAGTTATTTGATTGTGTAGAATATGTCACATTTACAATAAAGTAAAACAATTATGAAAATGTATCAGGTTTTTATTTTAATATATTAACTTGAAATCAAATTATTTCAGAGGTTTGTATAATTTGGGCATTCCTTGAAGTTTTGGCAAAAAGTGATACGAGACTTGTGTGTGCAGCAGGCAAAAATGCTTATACTGTGCAAATGAGCTGTGACATTTCTTTTTGTTTGTAATGCAAGGAAAATTGTGCGCAATTGCAACCTTTATTCATTGTTATGTTCATTATCATTGTATCAAACAGATTGTATAATATTTGATATTTAGTGATTAATATTGAAGTGTGTAATGTACATTGTAAATTTGAAATAAAATGCATTTAAAGTTTTATGCATAAAAGGGTCTCAATTAAAATAAATAAACGAACACTTTTATGCTGCCATGCATACAATGAATGTAGGACAATAGAAACACATTTGG
Organism: Marthasterias glacialis; assembly: GCA_911728455.2. Classification (NCBI taxonomy): domain Eukaryota; kingdom Metazoa; phylum Echinodermata; class Asteroidea; order Forcipulatida; family Asteriidae; genus Marthasterias; species Marthasterias glacialis. Next base: position 20,806,261 of record OU452220.1, read on the forward strand.
ATGTGAAAGTGAATAATTATAAGGATCGTCTTATTTTTATTCAGAAAACAGAGGGTGATCTTCTCATTGCAGCTGTGGGCTTAGTGTTGTTAGGACTGAAATTGGTCTTTGTATTAAAAGGTGCGTGCTGACTAATTGGGTTTTTTTTCAAATGTCGTTCACCAAATTGCATACAAAGTTTAAGTAAACAAACGAACGCATATGTCAACAAACAAACAGACAAATGGTTGCACATGTGTAATTGTAAGGGTAATCAGTAACTGGTGATGTGTATTACTATATGACTTGATTGTAATCATCTTCAGTATTGATTATTACATTTACACTGGGTTAAAAAGCAACAGAGTTTACATGGCTAGGGTGTGCAGTGCAGAGTCAACCCATATGAATATGGACACAAGACGTGAAATACCTACACACGACACAATTGGTTGTATATTTCTTGATGGCAATGAGTTTTTAGAATGTTAAATATCTGTAGTATAGAGAATCTTATCTTGTTCCAAAGTATAAGAAACGGAAAGCTACGTCTGTTGTAAATGGTTTGTTTTTAAGTGGATTCTATGAAAATTATAGCAGAAATGTGTGCAGATGTTGGTTATAATGCATACGAAGTGTAAGTTAGTACACTAATGAACCGTATGGTTCAATCATACAAGTTTCTTTTCAGTTATACTTGGTGTGTAATTTGGTGAAATTTCAATAAAAAGGCATACCTCTCCATTCACCTGACGAGAGAGAAAAACAAACACCCCAAAATAACAAGAAAAATAACAAGAAAAAAACGTAATGCAAGCAACAAGTAGAAAATATGCCTGCAATTAATTATAATCAAATAACACTTTTGTATTAAATGCTGGAATGGGTCATATGGAGCACGTTCGTAGGCACGGTGGTTGTCTGTCTAGAATTGTTAATGATTGTGTAAACAACATTGGTGTGACAATTACAAGGCAGTGGCACATGCACAATGGTAAGCCGCAGTGCCCAAGAATTTCCAAAACAAGATTTAGGTGTCGGCCCATAAGCCGCAATACCGCATAAGCCGCAGCAGGTTCACCGCACTCACAGAGAAGCGCCGGCACTTCACACACAGAGGGGGCCGCATATCTGCGGTCACTGTCTGACTACAGCTGGTTAATGAACCAATGAAAAGCCGAGAAAGCAAGTACGTCCGTCTCTTTTTCTTGTCAACCAATGGAAACGTCCAGAAAGAAGGTCGGCCTATCTCTTTTTTCTGTAACACTTAATAGGAATACTAGCGCCGATAGCACATGCACCCTTCTGACGGATCTCCCCCGAACTTCCCCATGGAAACTGGAGGGCCAGTTCCCAAGCAACAGATGGAACCATTCCTGTTCGCCTTATCCCCCGCTACTGACAGTGAAATTAGAGACGTTGAGATCAAGTCGTTAAAAAGTTTTGTTGTTAAGGAATAGACTTTTAGTTCAATAAAGTGTACTTCTACATTTAAAACAGACCGCAACTGCCGATTACAATTTTTTTTTTCGGTGAAGCCCTGAAAATGGTTTCCTTTCTCAAAAATGTTTCGTAAGTTTAATGAATATTTTGTTAATTCAATAAAGGCTATCCCTATATGTCACTGTGTATGACTATTAATGAAAAGAGACTGGAAGACTCTCATGACTTTACACCTGTTTTAATGCACACCGCGAACCCAGGGCTGACGCAGGTGAAACTAAAGACAATAAATATAATGAACATTAAATTAATATCAGCAATACCTTAAATAAATATACTTAAACGGACAATAATTGACAAATCTTAAATAAATGGAACTACTTAACGGTAACAAGTAAATGAACAACAATCGATATGTGTCGACTGGGATTAATCAAAATTAAACAACAGCTTAACCATGCAAATTAATCCTAAGTAAATAGTCTATACTGACGCCGAACGCAACAAAACAACAATAATTAGTCGTCGGGAATCAAAATTCTTACAAATTATAAACTTACAAACCATTGCCAGGGTAAAGTAAAGCAGCACACACAATGGGGATAAACGTGGAAGGTGATCAGTGATTTTCTGGAACAAACTGGGGTTTACGGCGGCATTCTGGGGTGCTGTACAAATATAATACCAGAAATAAATTAGGGAATAACAACATTACACCAAGAAACAAATAAATACCAATATCAAATAAGAGAACTATATATTCAATTACCCTCTAATAACCACTAAACTCAAATAAACCCCACCCCAAATCATGTCATGGCGGGGGAGACCAAGTCAGAACAAACCGAGTAAGGGCGTTGGCTAGCATATAAAGTATAAGGAGACCAAAATAACGACTGCACTCTAAATTACTAAAATGACCAAATACAGGCTAAAAGCGGATTAAGAACATACGACAAATCAACTCTCAATAAATAACCATAACAAAATGTTCAATAAATGTTACTTACGGGTATGACTACGGAAAAGAACTGGAACGAAATCGAAAAGTGAGCGAACTGAACTCAACGGAAACAGGAACAGAAATGATACGAAAACCCACACGTAGGGCTAGTAAGCAGGGAGTGTCTGCTACGTCATCAACCGAAGCATAGTGGACATACCAAATATACAAATAATAGAATATAAGGAATACCGGGCATACCGCAAAAGAAAAGGAGCGCTTGAACTGCGATCTAATGTAAAACATAGCAAACCTTAAAGTGAATAAATCAAATATCTGTGAAGATAACACTCCCCTCATTGAATAATTACATTCAAATCTGATGCCACAATACAAGAACAGAGAGAGAAAAAAAACCAAACAATAATTAACTATATATTATTAATAACAATAACATCAGGGAGCTATACTATAAATTGATAACAACGATGCATAGGCCAGATAAGGGGCATATAACCCGGTTATTGATGCTAATTAACTTAACTTACCAAATAACAGGAGGAGCCGTTAAACGGTCATAAGCAGAGCAAAATAATAATAATCAGTCATTCTTATATGAAGTTATACTAGCAGATTCCAACAACACCACTTTACTTATCGGACGTACAAACTCAGATGTCTTTGTCTTGACTTTAACCGATCTGATTAATCCATCTCTACCATCAATGATCCCTATAACTAATGCCAAGGGCAAAAGACTCCTGGGAGTCGTTTCATCTAGGAGTAACACCAAATCACCAACTGCTAGATTATTTGTTGCATAGAGCCACTTAGACCTCTTCTGTAACTCCGGTGAGTACAATTTGAGCCATTTACGCCAAAATTGATTAGCAAGATGTTGGACATGTTTCCAGCGCCTGCGCAGAGCATCATTATGGTCAAATTTGCCAGGCGGTATACTAGCACCATATCTCAAAAGCAGCAAATGATTAGGTGTAAGCGGTGTTGGGTCACCTGGGTCATCACTGAGTTTAGTCAGTGGGCGCCCGTTAACAATGCACTCTACCTCACAGAATAGAGTTTCCAAAATGTCATCGGTAAGTTTTACAGTTCTAGGGAGGACTGCAGAAATCACTCTCTTAATTACTCCAATCATACGTTCCCAAACGCCCCCCATGTGGGACGCAGTGGGCGGGTTGAAGTGCCAGACTATGTTTTCTTTCACAGCGTAAGCGTCTATGCATTTGCGGGAGAGGCCCTTGATACTCTTTCTCATTTCTGATTCACCCCCAACAAAATTAGTACCATTATCAGAAAATACAACTTCTGGATGGCCCCTACGAGCAACAAAACGTCTAAAACCATTCAGAAAGGAGTCTGTGTCTAACGAATCTAATTTCTCCACGTGGACGGCTCTAATATTCAAACAGGTGAATAGGCAACCATAGCGCTTGATTGCTGATCTGCCAAACTTAACGTGGAATGGTCCAAAAACATCGATGCCGATGTGAGAAAATGGTGGCTTATTTGCCTCAATGCGTTCCTTAGGGAGGTCTGCCATAAGTTGCACACACGGTTTGGAGTAGAGCCGTTTACATGTAACACATGATTTAATAATTCTCTTAATAAGAGGCCTAGCTCTAGTTATCCAGAAATGCCTCCTTACAATACCCAAGACCCATTCAACACCAACATGAGCAATGCCATGTACGTCTTTGACAATGGCCGCAGAGATGACATGACTACTTGAAATTAAGCAGGGGTGCTTACTAGAAACACTACTTTCTTCCAATCTACCACCTACTCTCAGTAAACCGTAATCATCCAAAAATGGATTGAGCGTTCTAATAGAACTGGATACTTTGACGGCTTTACCTTGATGTAGTCTTTCTAATTCTGAACCGAATGTTTGATGTTGGCTTTTACGGACAAGAATGATTTCGGCATGGCGGACTTCCTGCATTGACAGTCTACTTGTAGACCTGTACCCTCTAAGAATCTTAATAAATCTCAACCACCAAGCCAGCGCTCTCTTCATTTTATACCATGATGAATAGTGTCGCGTTATTGTACACAATGGGTCATCTGGATTACCGTCTAAAATAGGTTTTACTGGGGGAGGATTACCGGTAACCGCCTCACACACAGTGACAGATTGAGTTTTCTTGACTTCAGGGTCATCATCTAGCAAAATGGCCGGCTTAATGTTGGGAATATTCCATTCACTCTTGTACTGATGTAATTTGTCTGGACCATCAAACCATTTAGCTTTATCCCATTTGGGATAGGACAGTCCCCTAGTAACTAGATCGGCAGGATTAGACTTGGTCTCAATGTAAAACCATTGTTCAGGATTGCTGAGTTCTCTGATAAAGCTTATTCTATTGCCTACAAAGACATGGAATCTTCTACTATCGTTACGGATATACTTGAGTACAATTTCTGAGTCTGTCCAAAAGTAAGATTTACTAAAGTCAATATCCAACTCTCGTTTCAATAACGCATCGACTTTGACAGCCAGTACTGCAGCTTGCAGTTCTAAGCGCGGTATAGTACATAACTTAAGGGGGGCAACTTTATTTTTACTCATGATCATCTGTACGTGGACCATACCTGATTTGTTTGTACTGCGAACATAGCTACAACAACCATATCCCTGTGAGCTGGCGTCTGAAAAATTGTGAAGTTCAATATTGGCATCGTTAAATTCACTTGGTTTAATGCATCGGGGAATTTTTAACTGATTCACGGCATACAACGATAGCAACCAGACTTTCCAACTTTTCTCCAAATCTGACGACACTCTCTCGTCCCAGGATAACTTACGAGCTGTCGCTTCTTGAAAGAGCAATTTCCCTGTGAGTACTATAGGACCCAACAAACCGAGAGGGTCAAAAATCGACGAGACAATACTAAGCATCTTCCTTCTTGTTAATAAATCATTCTCAATGCGTTTTACTTCGAAGAAAAATTCATCGGAGGAAATCATCCATTTAACACCCAAGACTGTACCTTCTGATTGAGGACCCAGTTCACGAACTTCCTTAGCCCTGCATTCTATGGACACTTCAGTCAAAAGTTCCTTGTCACTCACGACAAACTTTGTTAAATTGAATCCACCTCTACCTAAGGTCTCAGGGGTCCCCGTGATGATAATCTTAGCATCAGACTTAGAATCAATGGAACTAAGACAATCGTCAACATAAAATGATTTATCTACCGTATGCTTGACCAGGGGATCTACATCAGGGGCATCAATAACTGTACGCCGTAGGGCGTATGCAGAGCTCGATGCGCACCACACCCCACCAAACAAATGTGACGTCATCCGATAACACGTCAGTTGACCATCAGTGTACCACAGGAATCTGAGGGAGTCTTTGTCCTTCGCTGGTATCCTAACCTGGTTATACATGGCTTCGATGTCTGCTTGAATGGCAATATTATGCTGTCGGACTCGTAACAAGACAGGGAGAAGTTTATTAATCAAATCGGGACCTTGCAAGCAGCGGTCATTCAATGATTTGCCCTTAAACTTACTGGCACAATCAAAGACTACCCTGAGCTTATCTGGTTTCTTATCTGATGTCACGGCATGATGAGGGAGGTACCAAATTCTATCGGTATTAAATAATTCACTTTCTGGAACTTTCTCGGCATAATTCTTGCTCCAGAGTTTATCAATCTCAGCATCGTACCTATCATATAGATTATCTTTAACAAGTCCTTTGCGTAACGACTCTAGCCTGGATTTTGCCACAACAAAATTATTGGGAAGTGTCTCTGATCTATTCCTCCATGGAATGGGAATCTCGTAGTGGCTGTCGATTTTTCTACATTCACGATCCCACAAGGCCATGACCAACTTATCATCATAAGACCAAGACAGTTGTTCTAAACCTTCATTCTCAATTTTCCACAAACGAGAAACATCATCATCTTTTGGCGAGTTCGATACAAAGTTTGAAATGACCCTACGACTAGGCAAGTTCATAGGTGAGTGACCATTTATACACCAACCAAACAAAGTCCGCACAGCAAAAGGCTGTCCTGGGCTACCCTTTCTCACATCTAACGGAACAAGGGCTTCAGCATTGTCTTGGCCTATTAGCAAATCAACTATAATGTTACCATGTTGATAAGCTGGCATGGAGCCGATCCCATGAAAATGGGAATACGAAGAAACATCAATGGCAGCATTCTTAACAGGGATTTCTTCGACTACGTACACTACTGGTAAATTTAGAGTATCACCTAGTTCAGAGGAAGCTAACAGACTAACAATCTCGGACTTCTGAGTGCTAGACCTATTTAATGTACTAAGTTCAACGTTTAGGGTTTTACCCGTAATTCCTAGTTGTCTAATTAGAGAACGGGAACAAAATGAACTACTGGACCCACTATCTAATAAGGCAAATACCTTACATTGCTGGTTAGCAATCACCTGAACTATAGGCATATATGTCTCCTTATCAACAAAGATACTTGCATTAGATACCTTGACGTTTTTGGATGTATCGTAGGCACCGTGAATGTACATGGTGTGTTTCTGACCACACCCACTAACCTTGCACACTGATTGTTTACCGCAATTATCAACACTATGAGAGGCAAGCAGACAATTATGACATAATTTATGATTATTTACAATGCGTAGTCTTTCCCTAGGGCTCATGTGCTTGAACTTTTCACAGTGCCACAAACGATGCCTTTGATCGCATAATACACATGGAAGTTCAGGCTTAGCATAGGAACTAGTCTTAACTAATTGACTACCTTTATCTCCCCGTTTACTGGTCCCAGAATTGGATTCAGCCAAAGACATGGAAAAGCTCGTAGAGGAAGCCTTCTGTTCATTCCTCGCTCTGTCTGACCGCTTGGGGCACAAGTTGCCATATACTGGGTCGTTCGCTTCAGTAGCAATGACATCTGCAAATTTAACTAGTTCTTCAAACACGGGATAAGTACCATTAGATCGTTTTGATTTAAACACAAGCTTCTTCCATCTTAACTGAACGTAATTCGGGAACCTATTGATTATTTCAAGTATGATAGCTTGGGTGTTAACTTCTTGCAAAGTTTCCAATTGATTGAGAACAAGAAAGGCATTCCGCATATCATCGGCTAATTGTTGTATATCCCGGGGTGACCTGACGGGTTTACCTAATTTTAACTCTTGTACAAGGCGTTCTGTAACCAGATGGGCGTTACCAAAGCGACTATCTAAAATTGAGCGAGCCTGGATGTACCCACTTTGACCCCCTATCAGTTGACAACCTCTAATCGCCTCTTTGGCAGGGCCTGCAGTATACTGCATAAGCCGGGACAGCTTAAGATCAGAATCTTCACATATTCTATCTACATTTACATCAAATGCTCTCGTAAACTGGTGGAAATGCAATGGGTTGCCATTAAATACTTCTAACTCTACTTTGGGCAAATTAAGTAAACGCAATAGTTCGTTGCGTGATAAATCTTCAGAGGCGCCTGAATCGGAGTTAGAAGGAATTTCAGCCTTGACGAACTTGACATGAGTAGATTTACCGTAACTCTTCACTAGGCTCAAAACTGAGATATAATTCTTTTGCTCATCATAAAAATAAGAGTCACTTTCGTCGACGTCTTTATCTTCAGTGAGTGTCTCATGATACTCATTGTGGGTCAATGTAAACTTTTTGAACAGTTTCTTCAATCTAACAATTTGATTATCAATGTCATCTATATAATCTTCAGCTATACATTGCCTAATCAGATTGATTTCTTTAGTTACCGCTCTCTTGGATGTAGTCCTGGCAGTCTTCAGATGCGCCATGATTCAGCGATTAGGTTGGTGTCGGTGAGTACGGGATGACTGCAACAGGCACGGAGATCAAGATGACTAATTGCGGGGTGTTAGCGGTGATGACGAATATGCAATCGAAGACGGTTAATGCCACAGCGAAGACTCAGGCGGGTGCAGCCACGTAACGAAATGGTTTTTTCACTGTCACTGTGTATGACTATTAATGAAAAGAGACTGGAAGACTCTCATGACTTTACACCTGTTTTAATGCACACCGCGAACCCAGGGCTGACGCAGGTGAAACTAAAGACAATAAATATAATGAACATTAAATTAATATCAGCAATACCTTAAATAAATATACTTAAACGGACAATAATTGACAAATCTTAAATAAATGGAACTACTTAACGGTAACAAGTAAATGAACAACAATCGATATGTGTCGACTGGGATTAATCAAAATTAAACAACAGCTTAACCATGCAAATTAATCCTAAGTAAATAGTCTATACTGACGCCGAACGCAACAAAACAACAATAATTAGTCGTCGGGAATCAAAATTCTTACAAATTATAAACTTACAAACCATTGCCAGGGTAAAGTAAAGCAGCACACACAATGGGGATAAACGTGGAAGGTGATCAGTGATTTTCTGGAACAAACTGGGGTTTACGGCGGCATTCTGGGGTGCTGTACAAATATAATACCAGAAATAAATTAGGGAATAACAACATTACACCAAGAAACAAATAAATACCAATATCAAATAAGAGAACTATATATTCAATTACCCTCTAATAACCACTAAACTCAAATAAACCCCACCCCAAATCATGTCATGGCGGGGGAGACCAAGTCAGAACAAACCGAGTAAGGGCGTTGGCTAGCATATAAAGTATAAGGAGACCAAAATAACGACTGCACTCTAAATTACTAAAATGACCAAATACAGGCTAAAAGCGGATTAAGAACATACGACAAATCAACTCTCAATAAATAACCATAACAAAATGTTCAATAAATGTTACTTACGGGTATGACTACGGAAAAGAACTGGAACGAAATCGAAAAGTGAGCGAACTGAACTCAACGGAAACAGGAACAGAAATGATACGAAAACCCACACGTAGGGCTAGTAAGCAGGGAGTGTCTGCTACGTCATCAACCGAAGCATAGTGGACATACCAAATATACAAATAATAGAATATAAGGAATACCGGGCATACCGCAAAAGAAAAGGAGCGCTTGAACTGCGATCTAATGTAAAACATAGCAAACCTTAAAGTGAATAAATCAAATATCTGTGAAGATAACACTATATGTGGACCAGACCGTGATTGCTTCTCATCTCTTTTGTTTTGTGGTAGCCCTGAAAAGGACTGTTTTGTTTTTGTTTGTCACACCAGCCAAATAAACCCACCAGCTCTTTTCAGAGCTACCAAATCTTCCGTCCCAAATGTAATAAAATAAACACCCTGCCTCCACAAGTAATAAATAATTTCCCAGAATGAAATATTTTGACAAAAGAAATACACGATTGTTTAGTATAGAGAAGTTTTCTAAATATGTCTATGCATATTTCCCGCCCAAATATATAAATATTCCGCCACAACTAAAATAACCCGACAAAAGAAATATTACAATACTCAGACTGAAGAAGTTTCCTAAATCGGTTTAGGCCTACGCCCGGTAGAACAATATTTGTTGACAATGGAAAGGAATAATTCCCCAGAATAGCATTTTTCGTCAAAACAAAAATAATGTTTCCTAAACAGAACTCATCAACGTTAATCTTTGGAATAAATCTTCTTTGAAAGGAGACCACTAAAAAAAGCCACCAGCTAACCTCAGTCGGGAGCCACAAACTTTAAAGAAATGCAACATCAAATACGGTCCGCCTACTTAGAGGACAATACAAGGATTTGTCATTCAATTGGTCGATCGGCCTCTTGTTGCTGTTAATTCAACCAATATACTGCATGCTCATGGGTGTGCATTACGTCCCGCACGCAACAGGTCTCTGTAGTCACAAAACGCCGACAACACTACGTATCATTTTGTTTGCTGGGCTTGTTGCTTATCATGGTGAACAGTGCACGTGTTTGGTAAACGTTGGTTAAACGTTTTCAAACGCCCTCATTGTTAATGTTATAAAATCCCTCCTTAGACTGGCTCCCGTCCCTCGTGCTAGGCTGGAGACTATGTATAGTGAACGGGCCCCAGTCTCCTCAACTTGAGATGTGTGTGTTTTCTGTAGCTCTAGCTCGGTCGGCTTAGCATGTCTTGGTTGGATCATTATTCCTTCCTCCATCATGTCCATGGTTGAATATCAACGACATTCGTTACAACTAAACTACAGCCTTGATGTTTTGTGGTTAGTTTTGTTTCGCAATCTCACATTGCAAATTTTCTTGTCACGCTGAAATAATTTGCTTAATATTTATACAATGATTTTTGGCCGTTACTGACACGTCGGCGTATAAGCCGCCCGGCCCATAAGCCGCATGGAACTTTTTGAGGGCGAAAAACAACCACCAAGCCGCGGCTTATGGGCCGAAAATTACGGTAATGCTGAGTGTACTACTGAATGGCATTCCTGGAGTGTTACCATGTTGAACATGTACCCATAATGCGACAGTTTTGTATGTTGTAAAGATCAACTGGTTGGTAAGTTTGTTTCCATACCTGAGAAGTGCATGCATGCTTAACTGTCCAAACACTGTATGTGACGGTGGCGTATAAGTGTTGTACAATCTATTTGAAATATCTGTTGAATATTTCATAAATAATAATAATACAAGTGCATTACAGAACATGAACATATATTTAAAAGTGCTTTAAAATTTAAGAGCTGTATAGAGAACCCTGAGTTTCTCAACAAAACAAGCTTTTCTATTATGGTTGATAATGTTAGTCTGTGCAACCTGATTAAAAATGTAAAAATACTTCACATCATTCAATATATTTAATTATTAGTATTAAATAGTTTCATTTATTTTATGATACTTGGATTTACAGGAGTGATGTTAGCTACAGTGAGCTATACAACACCTGTACATAAAGATAACATTGGACAACATGATTCGCAGGTAAAAGACGACATCGCCATCTTCTTCAGTTGTACAACCACATCAGGTACATGTACAAGAACACATGCCATCTCCCTCGGTTGTAGGAACATATCAAGTGAAAGACCACATTGCCGTTTCCCTCGGTTGTAGGAACATATCAAGTGAAAGACCACATTGCCATTTCCCTTGGTTGTAGGACCAGATCAGGTGAAAGACCACATTGCCATTTCCCTTGGTTGTAGGACTACATCAGGTGAAAGACCACATGCCATCTCCCTCGGTTGTAGATGTGGTAGATCACGTCACACACATATATTGATTGTTGTACCAAGGGGCTACATTAGTGAATCTTAAAATGAAAATTTCAACTGTATAAAGGTATACGTGGTTGTCTTAAAGTAACTTAATTCTTATTTAAAGAGCTTTTTAAATTTTTATCGTTCACTATTTCTTGTTGTTTTAAGTGGGTCTGTCACTGTAAAGCACTTTGTGATTTAATTTTAATGTAAGTCACTCTATAAGTATCATTTATTATTTTTTCTACATAACATATACATCAACAGAAGATAGAGAGGGGTAGCAGTTAACAAGTAGCCCTTTAAAAACAAGTTTAAGTAAATTGATCCTGGGATAAATTGCTGTAAGGAGAATATATGACATGTGATTTGTTACATATCAAAATTATATCATAGTATAGCAAATAATGAATTAACATGTAGAATTATTGAATTTGATATGATATTATCTAAACGTATGATAATACATTTGAAAAAAAGGCCTTAGAAGATGTACTGCCAATTGTACATTTGTTTCTTAATGTACACACAGGGCGTGTGTGTCATGGACACACAGACAATTTCCTCATGCACAAAACATGCACAAATCTTGTGTCAGCTGTGTAATCTCTGTGCTTGGAATCACTGTTGTATAACATGCACAAATTAAGTATTGGTGTGCATGTACATCTTTGGTGTGCATGTACATCTTTGATGTACCTAGTGTATAAAATGCTAGTGGGGGTAATAAGTTATTTGTGTGTCATAACTCTTGTGTAATATGCTTTCTACCTTGTAGCTTCATTGACTCTATTAGAGCGCAAAACGCAGGAATTTATTATGCTCAGAAAAAAAATTTGCTGAGCAGAACCAGGTTACCATCACATATGTCCTGGTTCCCTGGTATTTAGAGGAAGTAAATTGTACATGTATACGCACAATTAATGTATATGTACTTTTACTGATGCAAAGTCAATATCATACAATGGTTCCTGATAAAATAAAGTATTCAAAATAATGCTGAAACTTGCTGTAAATATTGATATTACACACATGTTCGGTTCACATTAGCTATTGATACAGTAAATATGTAACCAGCTGGTATCAAGGCTAAATTTCATGGTGCTACGAATACGGACACTTTCGTTTGGGGAAAGGCAAGCAGGAGAAAAACATAATTTTGTGATTTTGTGTAATTTGTGATTTTCATTTATTTATTCATTATTATTTCTTTCTTTCTTTATTTATTTAGTTATTATTACTGCTTAGGGAACCATTCCCTAATTTTTTCTAGGTTACCTCAGAATTTCTGCCTCTGTTGATAGTTAGTAAATATCGTTAGTTACTGACATTCTTCAGTAACCTTTGAAATAGAATCATGTAATCTTGGAATTTTCTGCAACAATAAGCACCATTTGTTTCTGCTTTGGTAAGCGTAAGTGAAGCCATGGAATGGGAGGCTTAGAGGATATGGCAACAGACATACTGGGTTTTCAGTTGTTCAACAATAAACACCTCTTAAAACTTTTAAAAATGTATTGCAAAATGAACCAGTATGTCTGCTGCCACTATAATTGATGCCCCAAAGTCTCCCATTGGGCCATGTATGACCAGTTCAGTCAATAATATTTGAAAGCACTGTACACAGACAACATACAGTAATAACAAGGAGGGTTGTAACAAAAAGATCAGTGAGAATAGAATAATACAACTATCCTGAAAAAAAACATCAAATGCTGCAGATAGTTTTAATTCTAAATGTCACATCATTTTGGTTGTATTTTGATTTATTTAAAGACATTTTAAATATCAGAAACATTGCTTCTTGTTTTAAATGATTACCATTGAGGATCATTTTATATTAAAATATTTAACATCATGTTTGTGTGTGATGCGTCTTTTTATTGCAGAGTTTACATTCTTAGTTTAGGATCACACATGAACCTTTGCTACGACGATCCAGCGCACAAGGAACTGTGTGTCCCATGACATTTAATTCAAGCAATTAAGTATTTGAACGTTGATTTGGATATCTCGAAAACTCCCCAATCCTCCAAAAATAATATAGTTGTTGTTATGGAGTGGCATTAAGAGCCCACCGTACCCCTGATGTGTATGTTGTCATGGGCTATGAATAAATTGCTTTCAGTGAATGCTAATCATGGAGTCATGCCGTCTTTAGAACATGGTGTCAGAACTTAGCTGCATCCAGCGCCATTACAGCAAAGACCCGGCCAAAACCTCGGCAATTTTGGAGAAGGGATCACTAACAGCCGTCTGCAGCAAAGACTGATCCTGTAACGCACGGTAGGCTGTGCCATAACGATAAAAAAACTATACATTTTACGCGGAGTTTCCGCCGTTATGTCTGCATAAGTAGACACACGATAGATGTATACACATACATATGTACATATGCACGACACTACGCTATTGTCGTCAACGTGCGTTTAGCTGTAAACTACGGAGGCCTTGAAAGGACAAATCACGGTACACATCGCACATGCTAACCTTGGCGCACTCGCTGATTCCCCCACCGGCCAAAATGGACATGAAAGGAGACCAGGTATCCAATTGGCAATTTTTTAAAGCAAGTTGGCAGAACTATCTTGTAGCCACAGAACTAGACCAGAAAGGCTCTTCCATCCAAGTGGCTACATTACTGACAGTAATGGGGAAAGAGTGCTATGAAGTGTACCAAAATCTGCCACTGACAGACGAGCAGAGAAAGTCACCACAGCAGATCCTAACCAGCCTTGGGGCTCATTTTGACCCTAAACGCAGTGTGGTATATGAACGATTCATGTTCAACTCATGCAAGCAAGAACCAAAAGAGAACATTGACACTTTCTTGAACAGACTGAGAAAGTTAGCTACCACATGCAATTATGGATCACTTCTTGATGAAATGCTTAGAGACAGGCTGGTCATAGGAGTGGCAGGCAACAGCATCCGTGCCCGTCTACTGCGAGAGTCATCACTGACATTGCAGAAAGCTATTGACATATGCCGCAGCAGTGAACAGGCAGCGATCCACCTACAACAAATGGATCCCGTAGAGGCAGAAACGACTCACTTTGTGAAAAACAAGCAGCGGGCACAGAAATCTGGAAAACAAACCAAGCCTCCAAACAGCAGTTGCAAGTACTGTGGCAAATCACACAGCAAAGGAAAATGCCCAGCCTATGGGACAACCTGTTCCAAGTGCAAAAAACGCAACCACTACGCAAAAGTTTGCCAGTCATCAGGCAAAGATGGCACGGAACGGCCAAATAAATCTACACAAAAACTCCATCAAATGGAAGGAGACGCAAGCGACAGTGATGAAAGCATCTATACACTGTATTCAAAGACAAAGCAGCAATACTTTGTAGAGCTAGCAGTGGACACGCCAACAAGGGATGAGACAAAGATCATCAGATTTCAGCTGGACTATGGTGCAACATGCAGTACCTTAAAGCTGGTAGACTACCAGAAGCTCAGTGACAAACCTCCACCGCCATCACAGACTAAGCTGAAACTGTACAATGGCACTATATTACACCCTGTTGGAGCCACCAGCTTGAGATGCCAGATCAATGGGGTCACCAGAAAAATCCACTTTGAAATTGTGGAAGATGCGCCCTCATCTCTGCTGTCAGGTAGAGCAGCAGAAGCTCTGGGAGTAATGCAGTTTGCACAGGAGTGCTTAGTGCACACAGTGACCGAATCACAGACTCTTACCAAGGCACAGGTTATCAGCGAGTACAAAGATGTATTCACTGGCCTTGGTCGGCTACCAGGTCATTACCACATAGACATTGATCACAGTGTCACTCCAGTGCAGAATACTAGGCGCAGAGTACCTATTCCAGTGCGGGCAGAACTGAAACAGAAGCTAGACAGCATGAAAGACCAAGGCATCCTCGCCGGTGTTACTGAGCCTACCAAGTGGTTCCACAACATGGTGGTTGTCAGAAAGCCAAACAAAATCAGGGTATGCTTGGATCCACACAGCTTGAACAAGGCCATCAAGCGCAACCATTACCCCATTCCCACTGTTGATGAAGTTGCCCCGAGATTGAAGAAAGCCAAACTCTTCTCGGTGGTAGACGCCAAGGACGGTTTTCTACAAGTTGTCCTCGATGAGCCCTCCAGTTATCTGACAACATTTTGGACACCTTATGGGCGATACTGCTGGTTGCGGATGCCCTTTGGTATTTCATCAGCACCGGAGGAGTTCCAACGCAGGCTGCATGAGTGCCTGGAAGGCCTGGAAAACATCGCAGTTATCGCAGATGACGTACTAGTCTACGGTTCGGGAGAAACGCAGACCGAAGCAGAGGCCTCACATGACGCTGCATTCACCGCTCTTCTCTCAAGATGCAGAGAGCGGAACCTGAAGCTTAACTCAGCCAAGCTTCGATACAAATTGTCCAGCGTCACATACATGGGACATGTCTTCAGCTCAGATGGACTATCACCAGATCCAGAGAAAGTGAAGGCCATTCTCGACATGCCTCGCCCCACAAATATCCAGGGAGTGCTAAGACTCATTGGAGTGGTGACGTACCTGGGTAAATTCTTGCCAGAACTGAGCACAGTATGCGAGCCGCTAAGACGTCTCACAGACAAAGACGTCATCTTTGACTGGTTGCCACATCATGACGCAGCTCTGGACAAAATCAAAAAGCTCATCACAGAGGCCCCCGTGCTGAGCTACTACGATGTCAACCAAGATGTTGTGATTGAGTGTGATAGCTCAGAGGTTGGGCTAGGAGCCGTCATCACACAAAATGGCCGCCCAGTGGCATACGCCTCTCGAGCACTATCAGCAACAGAACGCAATTACGCTCAAATAGAAAAAGAGTGTTTGGCAATTGTATTCGCCACCCAGCGCTTTGAGCAATACATCCTAGGCCGTGACAACGTTCTTGTGCTATCAGACCACAAACCTCTGATGAACATTTTCAGAAAGCCAATTTTGGTGAGCCCGAAGCGTCTACAACGAATGCGGCTTCGTCTACAGAAGTACTCACTACGCATAGAGTACAAGCAGGGTTCACGTATGTACTTGAGCGATACACTGTCACGAGCAGCATTGCCAACACGTCAAGTCACTGATCAGACACCAGACTATCTGATCTTCTCCGTGACCCAGGAGCAGAAGCTCAGCATCAAGTTGGAGAACATCGACCCGACTATCTTTGTCACGGATGAGCGTCTGAAGAGCATCAAAAAAGCAATGCTCAATGATCAAACCCTACAAACTCTGATGCAGATCATCCAAACCGGATGGCCAGGGGACAAGACTCAAGTTCCCTTGTGCGTCAGGGAGTACTGGCCATACAGAGATGAGTTGGCAACACAAAACGGTCTCATCTTTCGCGGTACCCGGATTGTAATCCCAACAGCTCTTCGCACAGAAATGATAGAAAGGGCACATGCATCTCACATGGGCGTGCAGTACACAACCAACACGGCACGAGACATCATGTATTGGCCACGTATGCACAGAACTGGTGGAAGTCGTCCAACGCTGTGCAATCTGCCAGGAGTCACAACCAGCTCTCCCCAAGGAGCCTCTCATGACACACCCAATACCAAAGACACCATGGCAGTTAGTCGCGAGTGACTGTTTTGAGGTCGCCGGACAAAACTATTGCATACTAGTAGACCTTTACTCAGACTACATCGATGTGCGCACCCTGGAAGATATGACCTCCACATCGCTAATCAAGGAACTTAAGCCAGTGTTCGCTACCCACGGCATTCCTCACACCTTGATCACAGACAACGGACCAAACTATGTGTCACGCGAGTTCACCCAGTTTGCAAACGAGTGGGACTTTCAACACACCACCTCAAGCCCATACCACTCCAAATCCAATGGAAAAGCAGAGTCCGCGGTCAAAATTGCCAAAGGACTTGTGTCCAAAGCCGCAAAGGGAAACAATGATGTGTGGAAAGCCATCCTCGAATGGAGAAACACCACTACACCAGGAATGTCCAGCTCCCCTGCACAGCGCTTAATGTCTCGACGAACACGCTCATTTCTCCCCTGCAAGAGCACGTTGTACAAGCCTCAGGTCGTAGAAGCCGTCACCGAGCAAGTCGTGACCAAACGACAGACTGCTAAATTTTATCACGACCGCTCTGCCAAAACCCTTCCCAGTCTAGTTGTCGGACAGCCAGTTCGTGTCAAAACTCGACCCAAGGAAGATGGTTCCCCTTGGACACCTGGAGTGATCAAAACCAAAGTCGCACCACGCAGCTACATCGTCGAAGTCGGTAGCAAATGTTACAGACGCAACCGCGTACACCTCAGAGACAGTCACGAAAGCACAAAAGCACCTACAACGCCAGCCATGCTTATAAATGCACCTCAGTTCACACCACCATCAGCTACCACGCCGCCAAAAATTACATGTTCCGCTGGTCCAGTCGCAAAGGCACAGGATGATTCTTTGCCACCTGCAGACAAACCTCCTGGACTGAACACTAACACTACCATTACCAGAGCCGGTCGCGTTTCCAAACCACCTACTAGACTCATTGAATCATAAATCTGACTTTGCTAAGCTCAATGGTTAAGCCTTAAAAAAAAATTTGGCCATTTGTTAGATCAGAAAAAAAATCTATGCGTTTCAGTTGTTTGTTAAAAGACAAAAAGTTTGAAGCTGTTTCAAATTGGTTCTTGTGTTAAAACGTTTTTTTTTTAAGTTTGCCTCATTTAAAACAAACAAAAAAGTTAAGTTTTTTTTTCTGTAACAAAACTGGAAACTTAAATCCCTACTGTTCCTAATCTTAAGGAAAGGGGATGTTATGGAGTGGCATTAAGAGGCCACCGTACCCCTGATGTGTACGTTGTCATGGGCTATGAATAAACCGCTTTCAGTGAATGCTAATCATGGAGTCATGCCGTCTTTAGAACAGTTGTACTGTTTGGTTTCATTTCTAGAGAATTACTAAATCAAATCAACAGCTAATGTGGCCGCCTGAACATGCATTACCATCGTAGCTCTGTACCATGTTTGCACAGCTTTGCTTGGTGAAGACAGTTGCATGCATGTGAGAAGCTGTCGACTTCTGAATGATTCAGACCCTGACCTAGTCTGGAAAAATGTTGCTTCAAACGTTTGTAGTTGTACTACATGTCTAATTTCTGTATTTGGCATATAGGCCTAATAATCATTTCTGGCCAATCGAAATCGCATCAACTGGACACCCGTTGATGTAGCTCTGTACCAGATCTTCACAGAAGCTTGGCCCATTCAGAAGCTTGAAATCTCTCGCGGAGTACATGCATATTCACGGTCGTCTGCAAACGCAGCCCTGTGCGATCTCAATCTTCTGAACAAGAAAATCCTATACAAATACGTTGACCCGGAAGACCGGTTGGAATCTAGAAACATTATTTTCCCTTGTCTCGAATCATCTTGAACTTGTCTTCGACGAGATATCTTCCTTTCAATAACGTGGGCCGGAAGTCTGTTAAAAATAAAATGTCAATACTCGATTGGAATCTGGCCTGATTAGACTTCTATAAGTCTGTTGCCAGAAAAAGTCCTCGCCTATACAAAAAAACACAATACGTCAGTCGCAAAGATTTTGTCAGGACTTGATCAAATTTAGAAAATTGTTTCATGTGTTTTGTACACAAATATTGAATCTGTTATAAATGACCTCATGATGACGTGACATACACAAATATGCTACAGTGCACATCTACATTATAAAGTAAGTTTAGAACTGAAAAAAAATTGACAGTCGGACGTATACCTCTTGAGATATGGTGTTTAAAAGATTGCCTAATTAAATATTCATGTCATTATAACTCGGCTAATTAATTAAAAATTTCAAACAAATTTATTTTATGATAGCTTCATGTCCTAAGCTTCAATTTAGTATAGGATTTGAGTTTGTCATACACATTCTAAGATTAGGGACGAACAAAAACGTGTACAAATGCTATGGGATTTTGAGACAGAAACTAAGTATAACTAGACATTAAGATTTTGTCTCTAGGACAAAATCAAAGCTGTTCCGATTATTAGTAATACAAATGTAAAAGGATACGTTGAAACGTTTATTTGAAGTCATGAAAGTTTGAATTCACAAGTAAAAACCTTTAAACTCCCAAATATGTCTCTGTTCAAGAGTGTGTTCTTGTTACATGGAAATTGAGATATTAATAAATTATCGCACTATAGCTTGAGTGGAATATGAGAAAATATAGCGCTTCTGCGTCCCATATCCGACGAGGCTGCTGAAGGCCAAGTGGGATTTGGGCCGGACGCAGACGCATCATATTTTCCCGTTTTCTTCCACGAGCGCACGTGTGGTGATAACGAAATATCTTCCAGTCAACTTCAAACTGCCTAGCCTCATGTAAACATACAAAAAAAATCACATGTGCATAGTTTAAAAGTTTAGAGCGTTATTTACAGCAACATGCACAACGCGCACGGAACGTGTAGCATAATACTCTAAACAGAGGGCAATTCAGCAATCTGGGCCCTATTTCATCGCCGTGCTTACCGCTGAATTCTGCTCTCACGCCTTGCCACGACCCATAGGAGTACGAGCTTTACAGGGCACCGTCAGCGCAGAATTCTCTGGTGTACCAGCGCCATGAAACTGGGCCGTGTTTGGAGGGTTAGTGTGTATGGAAGATCATAGAGCTATATATATAGCTCTATGGTTAAGGTCAATAAAGGGTTGCAGCAACCCAAGGGTATTCTTCAATGGCCAAAGAATTTATATCTTGAGAAAATGTTTGGATATTGTCTAAATTATGGTTCATTGGGTAGCTAAGATCAGTATCGGGTCACGATAACTTCTGGAGATACGTTGCTTAAAAGATTGAGTTGTAAATATTGATGTAATTACTGCATGGTTAATTAAATAGTTATGAATTTTAATCTAGATGGCTGTAAACTTTAGAGTCAGGGTATTTTTTAAGGAAGGCCACAGTGGCGAACGTTCGAACATTGCTAGTGGGAAATCAGAACGATTCGTTGAGCAAAATTGATAAGATTGGCACGTCTGTGACCGAAGGTTAATAGACAAAGAGGGCGCCATTTTAAGCTGTGTTGATGGCTGGGGGCCCGGAGGGGGGGGGGGGGGTAAGGGTGTGTGCGATTACTCCCTTGTAAGTACATCTTGTGCAACTACGTCACAGATCACAGACGCGCTTTAACATTGTCATTTTGGTGATCACTTCTCCATAGAAAACATTATGTTTGTGAAGACTGAAATTATTTTGTCACTTTATGTATTCACATGCACAAAACGTATGTTAATATGACCAACTGTTAAAAATTGTAAGAAATAAGATTTTGCTAGATACTTGATAAATATTTACAGTTTAACAGGAAGTAAATATTGAAATTATGACAAAAACTTTGTCAATGTAATGCATTAAACGAGCGAGTGTGCAGTTTCCGCGTCTATCTCATTAGGTGTTCGGGCACTAGCCCGGAACACCTCTTGATTTTGTTCGTTTTTTTTTTTTTGGTACTTCTTCTTCTTCTTCTTCTGCCTGTCGATTGTCCGCTAACAAATGCACCCTTCCAAATCTCATATAAACTTCAAACTTCACACATAGTTAGAACTTGACTAGGACATGACAGGGCTTGAGTGACGTCATGATGACGTCATCAGGTGTCGAATTACATTAAATCAAAGTTTATTATTTCAAAAAATCATAACTCCTAAAGTACACAATGGATTTTTACAATCTATACATCATCGGAAAGGTCATCCCAATTTGCGTAAACGCCTCACAGACATAACCCCAATTTGACCTTGTCTTCCGGTTCAAACCGGAAGTTGAAGCAAAAAATGCTTAAAAAGTCACAATTTAAGATGTGGAGTCAATATGAAACAGAATTAGTACATAGTTTCAGTGTACGAAATAACATGTAGTTTATGACCTTTGAAAATATTACATTGATGACGTCATCAAATGTTACAGTTTGTTACGACGACGAGTTTAAAAATAAGAATTTTCTTTATTTCAATTTTTTTTGGAGCAAACTACATGTTGAATTTTTTAGTAATAGATAACGACTATAAAAGCCTAATTGTGAAATTTCAACAAAATTGGCCGTTGCATGACGAAGTTATATTAAGGTGAAAAGTGCCGTTTTTAGCGCAGTCGCCGATAGAGTCTGTACAGTTACCTTACTGTATTGCACCCCGTGCGTGTGCACTCTTACTGCATGCTGTGTACATGTATATATACATAACACGCAACAAGTCAGGTCTTGTCACAGTTCATCGAACTTTGCGGTGTGTTGTTAAGTTATGTGTGTGTGTAATAATGGCGACGCAAAGAAAAACTGTTAAGTCATGCCAAGTTCAGTGTGGAAATGTTTCCCTTTATGTCATTCTGGTGGCTTAATTGTGACAGGGAGAGGAAGAGGAGACTTTACTGAGACGATCACATGCTCACGTGAGTTGTTTGATGTATAATGGTGGAGAAAATGCAATTGACAAAATGATCGTCTTTCGTCCTGTATATACCGATCACGTACGTGCTTACATACGAGAGTCACAAGTGTGCAACAGCGGGGCCAGAGGCACTTTACCCCCGCGAGAGTTGTTGTCGGGATACGCTGAGTAAAACTGTTTAAAAATGAAAATTAAAAAGTAAAGTCATCGCTTTTCAAAATGTCCGTGTATTTCTTTAGCCGTGCACACTTGTGTTTGTGATGTTTATCAAAGTGGGGTAGTTTTGATAAAACTTTGGAACTTTTTAATACAGATAATGAGCTCGGAATTTGAATCTGTCAATTGTCAGATTGACTGTACAGTACAACAGTGTTCGTGATGTTACAAAATAAGACCGTTAATTTGATATAGCGCCACCAACGTTTACTAGCGATACACACTTTATTTTGTAACTTGTTTTTCCTCCAGGAGTCGAGTTACAATAAATGTATGCGGTTCTTTATAATTCTTAGTGACCTGAGTTGACCTCGCTTCCTGCCCAAACCGGAAGTCCCCATGAAATACATATGATAAAACTCATTTTAATTATTTTCATATTCATATTTAAAGGTTTTATTTGATTTCACTTTCAATATATCAAACAAAATCAAAACATGTGTTATACGGTGTATCATAGAGACCATTATGTTGCTTTAAATGTTAATTCCTCCTAAATTTTCTTCAAATAAATAACTCAAAATTGAAATTAAACTGAACCTTGAAACTGTGCATATACTTGAACCTCAATATGAAGACGCGAAATAAAACGATGACGTCATCATGACGTCATCAGATGTTGAGTTACAATAAACCAAAGTTTATTAATTAAATCAGAACTCCTGAAGTGCACAATGGATTTTTACAATCTACAAATCATCGCAAAGGTCTTTTGGAAACAATTTAAATGTCTCAAAGAAATGACCCCAATTTGACCTTGTATTGCGGTTCAAACCGGAAGTTGAAGGAAACAATTGTTATAAAGCTATTATTTTTAAGTTCTTTGGTCAGTATAAAACGAGCTTTGTTAGTCTTTAATGCAGGGCTTATTTAAAACTTTAAAAATTAACAAAAAATCAACCGTTTGAGAGATGACCTTTATTTTTTTGACAAATGTCAAAGTAAGGGAGGGTCTTTCTTTATGACACAATAAGTGACCTCTGTGACATCTACTTCTGGTCAAACCGGAAGTAGCTCTTTATTTAAAATTGCTTAGAACTAGGAACCTGATTCCTTCACCAAATAGCAAGGTTAGGAAAGGTCATTCTCTGTTGCAAATCGTGTGACCTCTATGACCTCTATGACCTCTACTTCCGGTCAAACCGGAAGTAGCTCTTCATGTAAAAGTGGTTAGAGTTAGGAACATGATTGTTTCGAGAAATATCAAGGTTAGGGAAAGACTTCATTTGTGAAACATTAATTGACCTTTGTGACATCTACTTCCGGTCAAACCGGAAGTAGCTCTTTATTTAAAAATGGTGAGAGCTAGGAACATGATTCTTTCACCACATACCAAGGTTAGGGAGGGTCCTTCTCTGTTGCACATTGGGTGACCTCTGTGACCTCTACTTAAGATCAAACCGGAAGTAGCTCCTCATTAATACATGGTAAGAGCTAGGAACATGATTCTTTCACCAAATACCAAAGTTAGGGAAGGTCCTTCTTTGTTTCACATTGCGTGACCTCTCTGAACTCTACTTCCGGTCAAACTGGAAGTACCTCCTCATTTAAAAGTGATTAGAAATTCCTGTCCAAACCGGATGTTCAAATTAAATATTGTATTATAAAGCTCAATTTAACGTATTTCTTCATATTTTCTTATATATCAGTTGGATTAACTTTTAATTCATTTAACTTTTAACACATAAAATAATTTTTAATACATCACACTCCGAACACCTAGTTTTTGTGATGCCACAAAAACTCATTTCTAGTTTAAACTTATTCCTTTAACCTGCACCGTTTGAGGATGATTTGATTTCTACATAGGCTAGTTGCAAAAAATTACGGGCAGTGGTCAACATTGGTATAGACCTCGTGCACGTGACGTCATTGACCGCTGGTGATCATTTTGGTGATCACTTGCGCGTATTTCAGCCGCATGCAACTGTCAGAATTATCTGGCGCGTGACGCAAGATGCAGTATTGAGCCCTTGAATCACTGCAAAGAAGTATCTTGTGCGTAACCTCCATTTGCGCGTAATGTCGTAGCGCGTTAGGCTGGCACACGTGATATGTTTCGTGCATATTTTACCACATAAAATCTACTTTTTATTGGTCAAATTCAACAATTCTTAATACCAAAATAAGTTTTGTATGAGTAAATACATTAAGTGACATAATAGTTTGTTTTCAGCAACGATCTCAAAATCCCTGCTTAAATATGTTAATATCTACAATAAACATCACCCTCCTTTTAAACGTTGTCTATGGAGAGGTAATCACCAAAATGGCAAGGTTGAAAGCGCGTGTGTGTTTTGTGACGTAGTTGCAGAAGGTCTATATTATCCTGTCCTGTCAACAAGGAAATATACCCTGTCCATGAAATATTTTAACTGCACATCACACGTGCGCATTAACACTACTGGTGGGCCATTTATGAGGGGGAACGTCGCGCTTTTTTGAGTGGGGCTAATGGTGGCGTGACGCACATGGGTCTGTGCGTCGGTCTAGTGCACAATTCTATGGCGTTTGCCCATCAATAATGTCTGTAGGCATGCGTCAATGTTATTAGCATATTTCATGGGAAAGGGTAATTGCGCTAAAGTATTGTAGACGCGGAGCAGCGTCTATAAACTGCGTTGCGCAATCTACTAAAACCCATAGATATAGAACAAATATCTATGCTAAAACCGGCTTTATGTCACGCACACGCAGATCAGGTTTAAGGCGTTGGCTACAGGTAGGCAGGGAACAGTCTGCGATGGTCAATAATCACATGCACTGATTTTGAACTATCACGCTTTCATTGTTTCAAAGCCTCAGTTGATGGTTGGGATATTTGGTAGTGGAAACAATGACTGTTTTGTTTTACTTATTGTAAATAGATGGGATATATATTTGAAAAACAGATGAATTGAGTGGTTAAGTGGGATTTTATTAAAATAAAATTCGATGGTAATAAAGTAAGAGAAAGAAACTTTGTTTTGTTGGACGACGTCAATGAAACTTCTAAAAAGTATGTTTTATCAAAAGATGGACCGTTTATTTAAGTCGAAAAGTGTTATATCAAAACATGAAGTCTTTTACGAATCAAAACATGAACTTTGTATTGAACACTTATGTTCAAATATGAACTCTTTGTTGAACACTTACGTAGTTTTGTGGACAAAGACACGGGAAAATCATGCTCTTTTCACTCTATGGATATTAGTTGTTTTCCTCAACGATTTACGATATTTTTTTGACAGAACAGCATGATATAGCAAAATTTCAAAAGTATGAACTACATTGTCATACCATTTAGTTATTTCGGGGAAATTGCGTAGATTGTCTAAAAAGACATATTGTAGCGGGCTGGGGGTGACGGGGAGGTCACCGGGTTGCCATAAAAAGTGAAAAGGAAAACGGTTTTCTCGTGTCTTTGTGCACAAGACTAGGCACTGGGCACCACTGCAGCAATGGCGTGCGGCGCGCGGATTTTTATTTCCCAAACAGGTTTGCAAGGAAGCCCATTAACCCGTATTGTGATGACATGTTGTTTTGTAATGGTGGAAAAAACGTTGCACTTGATTGGTGGAATATCGTGCAATTGCAAATCCCAAATTTGGGGGGAAAAAAAATCGCGTGCGAGGCACAGAACTTACAGTTCCGGATTGGTCTACAAAAATATACTCTTCAGTGAAGTACACATGATATTTTATAGTTTAAATGAAAAGCTTTTTAAGAAATTTAGATTTGGGGACAATGATGGACAGCAAATGGGACATGACTTTCCCCCAAAAAAGTAAAGATCTGTAAATGATCACTTGGTTTTCATGACATTTTGAGGTTAAGTTGGTATTTTTAATGATTCAAAGTTTAATTTGTATTGTTTAAATTTGTACAATTTATTTGTTTTCTTTTCAAGAAAAAAGATGGCGGCTCGGTTTTACTGTCGCTCTACAGTGTGTTATTTTACATGTTGTCATCACTGTCATCATTTTGAGACCTGGAGTAAAACATTGAGAAACAAATTATTCAATAAGCACCATGACAATTTTACAAACTTTATTTTTGAAAAGCTTGTTTTGTAATAACAACATGCAACATTTTTAAAAAGCAGTGTTACAGTCAAAATGCATTCTGTGGAAATAATTACACTTTTACAGTTGTACCGTTTAAAGCTGGCTATATGGAAATTAATAGTTTACTACCAGTATTCCAGGATGTTTTTGGTTCGAGTGTGGTTGGTTTCTTCTAAATTGATCATGTAACGGAAATAGGG
The DNA here is from genome assembly GCA_911728455.2 of Marthasterias glacialis. Classification (NCBI taxonomy): domain Eukaryota; kingdom Metazoa; phylum Echinodermata; class Asteroidea; order Forcipulatida; family Asteriidae; genus Marthasterias; species Marthasterias glacialis. Next base: position 20,832,657 of record OU452220.1, read on the forward strand.
TCAAGATGTTTAACCTTCATTAGTAGGCTTATAGGTAAATAGCCTGAGCAAGTTAAATGGGATTGTACAAACTTCATAGCTGTGGGAGTATGATTTATTGAACTTTCAGGTACAAACGTTTCACATTTTTTGCCTTTACTGTCCACCATTCAAGATATAGATGCCTGTCAAAGTACTTATTTCTTTTAAGTGTTTTATATTGGTGTAGATTGGTGATTTTTCACAGGGGTAGTAACGGTTAATGTAAGGAATTTTTAAAACTTACAGAGTTTGAATGTCACTGACTACTTTCTGATTGATAAGATCTTTGTATTTTACAGTTAAAGTAACTGGCAACAACTTCTGCAGATCTTTTGTTGTGTTGATATTTAATGATTCAAACAACAGTTGTGATGGGATTTTGTACTCTACATCGTCAATCTCATCCGTCAGGAGGTGAAGTGTATCGCTGTGAATTGAGAAAAGACAAAAAGAAAGAGAAGTCAATGCTAAATTGTTTGCGGAAATAAATGGTTAGAGCACATGTGAGGGTATATATGATGATTTTCAGAATTTCTTTGCATCCAAGTCATTTGTTTACATACATCATGTATTTTGTGGAAAAATCTTCATTTTAGAGGTGACAATAGTGTACATGTTAACACGGTTTATTTAAAATGTTCATTCTCTTGAAATGCCAAAATGTGGTGGTATGCATGTATGTTATCTTACTTTTTCGTTTTTAAGGACATTTTGTGCCTTCTGTGTTGTCATGTGCAAAGGGTGGATGATGCCAATGTAATGGCAGTACTTTTATGGACAGTAAAAACAATTTAGACAGGGGTAGTGGGCATCTAAGAAAAATAATATGGCTGGTCAGAAAGGCGTTGGGGTTGGACATTTGGAAAAAAGCTGTTTGCTGCTATAGAAAAGAGGCACTGGAGACAGAAGACTTATACAGGGCTTTTTCATGTGTGGTAATTGAAAGAAAATATTTGAATCTTATGGAGAGTCCTCGGAAAATGCGTGAATGACGATGTCCTTGGTTTTGTCAGATGTTAGCACATGCGATAAAAATAATAACAAATTAAAATAAAAAAATAATGTTCAAGTTTCACAAAGAGTAAAGGAAGTACGTAACTTTGGATATTGTCAGCAGTTTATTATTCATCTATGAACTAATTTCAGTGCACATTGCACATCAACAAATGTATTTGTTTTCTTACCTTTATGTTGTGTTGAACAATTAAGCATTTGAATAAAATGTTGTGGGTTTAGTTATGTGTAATACTTCAACTTTGGTGTATTGGGTGCTGTTAATAGATGTTCTGTCATTAAACAGCTTGGCATAGACATTCTTGATAATCACTGTAGAATCAGGAGGGGGGAGCTCTTCCTGTGCCCGTTCCTTCCACAAGTTTACACAGATCTTCTTTCTGTGTCTTCAAGTTCAATCTCCTTTCTCTTAGAGTTTGGAGTTGTCTTTAAGGGTGAGACCTGAGGAAATTAAAATCATAAGTATTTTCATATTGATGTTACAATAAGTATTAGAATTGGTCGATGATAATTAAATATGCTGCTGTTAATGTACTGGGATTGTTATTGAATTTTAATTTATGTTCAGTACTGTAAGTCACCAAAATAAATTGTAGTTTAAACTTGTTTAGTGGGGTTTTGTAAAGATTCATGGACATCTTTTTGCAAACATATTGCATGACCAATGCTTATACTATAAAGTTAAATGCAAGACTTGTCTGCAATGGATGGGGCGTTAAAAAACTGTTCAGTGACAGTTGTATCATATTCAAAGGTTTGCCCTTGATAAATCTGTGGGAACAAACAGTATTTGGAATTGTGTTAATTTAATATGTAATGCATGTTTCAAGTCATGTGGTTAAATAATCATGTGTTACAATAGAAGAAGTGTGCATTTATGTGTCATAAGATTGTTTTTCTTTGAAAAAAAACTGTAACAAGTAGGAATAACTTATTCTGCCTGTAAAAACAAATGCACTGTTCTGTCGAAGATATAGTTTAATGACCGATCTTTAAGTTTATAAAAAAAAAATTATAAAGTGTTTTCATTATCAAGTTTTAAGTGGCAGTACTGTGTTAGACTGGTTAAATTAATATGCCAATGAGAATGCGATGCTCAAAGATTACATACATATTGAAGAAAAGTAATTATCTAACTTCTAAGCTTGACAATTAAAGTTTTCTGTTTTACGTACCTTTGATCTGCCTGTTAGTCTGATCAATTTAGACCCAGACTTGGATGTTGCAATATTTGGGTGTGTGGCAAGTAGAAATTTGTCTGGTGACAGGTGATCAAAGTGACTGGAGATGCTTGTGTACAGTTATAGAATTTTATTATCGTCCAAAATAACATCAATACACATTGATGTGCCTCTTTTTTCTAATTGTCCAAGCGTGTAGAACTTTACAGTAATCATCTGAAAGTATCAAGATATCAAAAGCAGAGTAGGCTAGTTGTAATAGTAGTAGTAGTTTAGTACGTAGGCCTAGAGTACTACTGTACTAGTACCCTAATAGTAGTAACCCTACCAAAACACCAGTATTGTTTTGTTTCAATTTGGTAGGATTATGTTTTTTTATTTCTTTTAAATTTTGTTTTTTATTTATGTTGTTTTATTTTTTGTAAAAAGAGGTAAATGAGGATCTTTAAACTGCTTTGGCTTTACTGTAATGATTTATGTTGAATTTTAATTATTTAATAGCTAGGCCCTAAATAATTATTCAAAATAAAATCATACTTGACAAATTGAGATGTGAATACGTTTGATACAGCCAGAAAAGAAACGTTTGACAATTCGGATGTGGTCCAAAATAAAATTAGCTTAATTCCTTTTTTGGCATTGTTGTTTAAAAAAAAGTAGCTAAAAGTTCTTAATCTTAGTAGTGGTTTAGTGTGGTTACACTGAAACTTGTTTAATTGATTCCTACCTTTTTGGCATTGAAGATTTGCACACTTGCGGTGTTGAAAGATTCAGCGTCTTTATACAAAATGATGTGCATGGACTACGAACGCTCAGATTCCACGCGCACACGTGACCATGGTGACGTTTACACACGCGCAGACATAAAGTTCATGTTTGCATTTATTAAACTTTTTATTTTGTTTTATCTGACAGTGACGAAAGATACATTTGAATGAAAAAGAGTACCAAAGAATTTTTAAGAAAATGAGTGGATTCCCTGTATAATTTTCTTTAAAATTAATCTATATACTATTAAACATTTTTGTAAAAAAAATCACTTTGACCTCTACAAAAAGTTTAGTCGTTCTTTTTAAAAGCAAGTCCATCTCGAAGACGCCCCCTACGTTATTTTAGGGCGATATTAGACTGGTTCTTTGTCGATCTGGTGGATCGGCAATTCCATTGATTTACAAAGTGGTTGAGAAGGCCGTCAGGGAAACCAGATCTCAAGTAAGAACGCATGCGGCATGGTAAGAATGTCTAGGCCTAACGTTATATCAAGAGAAAAATAATGGAAATCGTCTTTTTTATTGTGATCAATTTCAAAATATCTGTTTTAAATGTTTGAATTATTAAAACAGTTGTTACGGTTACCTTTACAGTTCTCAATGTTGTTACATTAGGTCTGCATTAAAATGTTCTTTTGCTTTCGGCCCTTGTTTTGTCCGCTTGGATCTAACGCTAGATCTAGATCAGATGCTCATGTGCTGTTGATTAATTATAATTAATATAAGTTGTAGGCCTACGACTCGGAGTTGCAATTAATTGTTTGTTGTACTCACGGCTTGTTCTGCTTATGATGTAGGCCTACCTCATGTAAAGTTTAGGGGTTTTAGCAGTGGAAGAGGTATACAGATTAAATCAATAAAAAGAAATTGGTGGGATGGGTGGCTTGTGTGTTGATGTTGCCTGTCACTCAGCATGCTCAGTACCATTTGACCTTGTTATTGAGACTGTGTGTAGAGTTGTGCATTGGTCACTGTTGGTTTTCTCGTATTAGAAGGGTTTTTGTCAAAGCCTTCTGTCTGATTTTACTCCCCCCAAAATAATTTTGAGTGTCTGGCTCTTTGATCATCTATCATGATCTAGGATTATGGGTCAGTGTGGCTGTTTGCTTTGTTTGGACGCCTGTTGTTGTAAGCTTGCACTGAGTTGAACTTGTTCTAGTCATGCTAGTTGTGCCCATTGATATTGAACTTCTCAGCAGTCAGTAGAGATGATTAGTTTAGTGTGTCTTTATCATTGTTTATGGGTGTGGGATGCACAGTGGTCGTTTAATCACTAGAGTCACGACTGATTGGTGGTAGTCTGGTAGTCAAGCTTTCTTTTGGTGGCTTGGTCGACTTGGTCACAAATGAACGAGTTACCTTTTATTGTGTGAATAAAAAAAATTAAGTTGTGTTAAAGTGAACATTTGTGGGGCAAATAGAAAATATGGCTGTCTAGCCCAGTGTTCAGTCAGGAAAAAAGTTTGTGCAGCCATGGGTATGCGTGTAGGAGGTGTGTAGGAGGTGTACCCTGAAATTTTATGACAAAACAGAGTTTGTCATACCATCTCATCAAACAAAGGCTAATTACTCTTGCCTGTATTTAAGTAAAATGCAAGTGTGTAAAAGGACATAGTCCAATGTGTGAAAGTTTGTGCGGTATAGACTATAGGAAAGACAACATGATATTGTTGCTAGCATGGCTAATTGGTGTGCGCAGACATGTTTTTATATATTTGAGGGTTTTTTCCAGATGTTTTGTAGGCCTATGATAGTGATGGGATTTGCACATGAAATATTTGGGGTTCTTAATTCATTTTTGAAAATAAGAAATGCATGCAAAAAGTCAAGCATATTTTCAAATTGATGATAGGTTTAATCGATTTAGTGTACATGTAATCTGATATACTTGTTTTGTGTTGGCTAGATGTGTTGAAGGGACGTTACTGACTTTTTAGATATGTAATGATTTTGATGTTACCTTTTTTATCATTAATAGAATATGCTACACTTCAAGAAGACACCGAATGCAATGATGATGGATAGAAGCCTAGGTATTGTAATGGAAGTGCATGAGTTGCTATTGTCATGTGACGTGATACGTGAACGACGTAGTTGGTCAGGCGACCTGGTTGCACCAATGGCAGGGTGCAAGGTGGCAATTCGCGCCACTAGAGGTCAGGTGCATTTTAATTGTGCGCAATTTATAGTTTAGTTGAGCTGTTTTGAGCATAATCTTTAGGAAGTTATTTAAGTTTATGTAAGATGTTCTGCGCTGTTGGGCGTGCAAATTGCAGGCGAGAAAACGAGATAAAAGCTGCTGTTTTTGGGTTGCAGGGCAGTATAGAGTCTAGAGTCTACAGGATTTGTTCCATTATTGTTTGCATGAGTAAAAGTTAATTTCACAGTGCTAGTTAGAGCCTGCGAGAGCAAGTTGAGAGCGAGACGTAAGTGTTTGTTTTCTTTGTGAATTCAGACGGCATTTGTTGCATTTTTGGAGTGGTGCAAGGGTTCGCCCGTATCACTCGTTGCTAGAATTTAGGCTGTGTTATTAGGCTTTGCGCATGCAGGCGATTGTCGTGTTTTAACACAAGACGATCAGCCGGATACGATACTGCGGTGTAGTTGACAGGGTTAAGTTGAACTACGACCCGAAGGTTGCCGTTGCTGTGTGCGAGGTACACAACTACGGGATTTGTGTGAAGGCTGCATTGGCAGAGCGAGTTGTGTGGTTGTACCGGGACCGAGCTGTGTGCTCAAGGCCCAGGGGGCTGGTGTATAACTGTTGCATATTGTTCTGAGTGTGGGTTGCCGTTCACATAATATTGATTTAGCAGTAATTATTGTAACTTAAGTCTCGTTTCAAACTGCTGATAGGCTACATTGTTTCCATCTCCATCTCCATCTCCATTGTTAAGTCGACAGGGTTGATTCATCAACATCACGTCAACTTGTTGAGATTGCCCACGCGCGCATGACATAAAATTGATTGACTTACTGGTATGACTTGAGCTGTTTCTTAAATGATTCTAATGTTGGGGATGAGATTGTGGATTCTTTGAGTTCATTCCATTCCTTAGCGGTGCGTGGAAAAAAGGAATACTTGTAGGTGTTGCGGTTAGCTGTTGGTACATGAATTTTTTTTGCTATGACTCCCTCTGCTGCGGTTGTCTGTTGCTGATGAGATGTACTGTTCCTTATTAATTCCTACCAGATTATTGTGGATTTTGAATAGCATATGCAGTCTGTTGTGTTTACGTCTGTCTTGGAGAGAGTCCCAATCCAGTTCTGAAATCATAGCAGTGACGCTACTTCTACTATTGTAGTTATTTGAACAGAATCTGGCTGCCCGTCTCTGTACCATTTCCAGTTTAGCAAGATCCTTTGCGGTGTATGGGTCCCATGCCGAACTACTATATTCTACAATTGGTCGTACCAATGCTTTATATGCTGTTATTTTGACTGACTGGCTACAAAACCAAAGGTTCCTGCGAAGAAAGCCCATGATTTTGTTTGCTTTCTTGATGATTTTGTTGATATGAACATCCCATTTCAGCTTACTATCAAGGCGGACGCCAAGGTATGGATAGGAGGTGACCTCTTGTAGTATTTGACCGCAAAAGGTAAAGGTACATGTAGGTGGATTCTTTTTGTTTGATATATTCATGATATAGCACTTTGAAGCATTGAACTCCATTAACCATCTGTCTCGCCATTCTTGGAGCTTGTTAAGGTCATTTTGGAGTTGAAAAAGATGGTCCTTCCCCTTTCCTGTTGAATACATTATGCAGTCATCTGCAAATAGCCTGGTCTTGCAAAGCAGAGTGTCTGGGAGGTCGTTTATGTACAACAGGAAAAGTAGGGGCCCTAATACCGTACCCTGTGGGACTCCAGAAATCACTGAGACTGGAGCTGAAGCCTCTCCATCACAAACGACTTGTTGAAAGCGACCAATCAAGAAGTTGCCATGCCACTCAAGTAGGTTCCCTCTAATACCGTGATGGTTCAGTTTGGTCAGAAGCATCTGGTGTGGTACCTTGTCAAATGCCTTAGAAAAATCTAATATGGCCATGTGGGTAGTGTTGCCTTTGTCCATACTTTCAGCAAGATCGTTGACTGTTAAAATTAATTGAGTATCTGTTGATCTTTTAGCCCTGAAACCATGTTGGTTATCACAGAGAATGTTCAACTGTTCTAAGTGGTCCATAATGTGGGAATGGATGATATGTTCCAAAACCTTGCAGACTATACTAGTCAAGGACACTGGCCGGTAATTTTCTGGTCTAGATTTGTCTCCTTTTTTGTAAATAGCTGTAACATTTGCTTCTTTCCATTGAGTGGGAACATTTCCAGTGTCAATGGAAGATTGAAATACGTCAGTTAAAATAGGTGATAGTTCACCAGCAACCCATTTAATTACCCATGGGGGTAAATGGTCTGGACCTGGTGCTTTGTCAGATGGAAGCTCTTGAAGTAGCTTTAATACTCCAGCCTGGCTGATAGTCAATGCATTAATTTTTGGTATATTACTTGGACCCAGGTCTGGGACAGGCGAATTAGTTTTCCTTGTAAATACAATGGAGAACTGATGACTAAGGCATTCGGCTTTCCCCTTGCTGTCACTGATGATTTGATTTCCGCTCCTTAGATTGGCTACACCAATGTCATCCTTCCAGAGTTTTTTGATGTAGGACCAAAGGGATTTGGTGTTGGTCTTCAGATCATCGTCAAGCTGTTCTGAGACAAATCTTCGTCTGGCCTGGTTGAGCTCAGTCTTCAGCTTCTTTTGTACGTGTATGAATTTCTCCCAGTCGGCAGGATTACCGGTGCATTTGGCTTTTGTATAGGCATGTTTTTTCTTACGACAGAGTCTGCGGTGTTGTCATGCGGCTAGGAATATGTTTTTCCATTGTGTCTTTTAGTCCCTTTTCTATTTTGTCCCACTTCTGTTGAGTTGAACCTGGGGGGTCAGAGAAGTACTCCTGCTGAAGTTTCAGGATGTCTTCCTTCAACCCTTCGACGTCTGCTTTAGATCGGATGTAGACTTTTCTTTTAGGTTTTCTCTTTCGTTTGGATGCTAAGTTCAAGCCATAGAGAACAATGTTATGATCACTAATGCCTCCATCAACAGTGACTTGAGTGAAAACATCTGGGTTGTTAGTTAGAATCAGGTCTAGAATGTTTTCATTTCTCATTGGTTGGCGAACAACTTAATCAAGGCCATTTTCAGTCACCATTTCTATAAGGTTCTCTGCTGTTGATGATTAGTCTTCACAGTCGATGTTTCCCAATCAATGTTAGGTTGATTAAAGTCACCTGCTACTATGATGTCACTGGCTGGAAATTTACTGTGAATTTCACAAAGTGATTTTTGTAAAGCAAGAATAGTTTCAATGTCTTTGTGGTTTGGTTTGTAAACAGTTCCAATGATAAGAGATTGTCTTCTCCTCAATTCAATCTTATTCCAGATGATCTCTTTCTCCGAGTTAATGGCGACCTCGGTGCTAATTAGGCTATCCTTAACAGCAAGGAGAACGCCACCATGACCATCTTTATCTCTGTCCCATCTGAATATGTTGTAGCCTCTTGGAAAAATTTCAGAGTTTGAAATGACTGTGTTGAGGCATGTTTCAGTTCCTTGAATTATGTCAGGTTAGTGTTCTTGAACAAGAGCTTCAAGTTGAGCAATTTTGTATCTAATACTCTGAAAGTTAATAAGTAAGGTCTTAAGATAAGACCTATCATTAGTTTTAGATTTCCTCTTTGGATTTCCGTCTGTCCTCCGTTGATGTAATTGAAGACGCTCTTCGCTAGAACAGGTAGGGCAGACCCAGTCAAACGATAGGTCATTGCTACAAAAGTTTGTGTATGTTTCTCGGTCCATATTACCGCAGGTCATGTGGAACCAAAAGGTCATGTGGAACCAAATGTCACATTCATCACATTGGATTCCTTGGTCATTGTTCCTGATCAAGCTGCTGCAAAGGCCGCATGGAGCAGCACAAGAAGCACAATACCAATCTTTATTTAATTGTCTCAACTGTTGGAATTCATTATCTGAAAGCTTAGTGCACTTGAAATGCACAAAGTTTTCACAATCAGCACATTGGAGAGATTTCCCATTGGTACGGATGTTTGCATGACATGACTTGCAAGACCTTTGGGTGTGAAACTTTGGCCCAGGGTTCATGTTGACGTCACCCGAGATCACAACAAGGACACAAAGACCAATGTGGCGATTGGGCGTGGGGTTAAACTTCCAGTTTTGTTTTTTAACAACACAAGTCAAGTTATATGAGTTTGCATAAATTGTAGTCATTGTACAATCATGACGATTGAGATGAAAAATCCAGTTGACAGTGTCTCTGTCTCTGAGCGATGACTGCCCTACTGTCACTTGGACATTTAGTTCATCTGAGTTATTAAACCCACGAAGTCCTAAACAATCCCTAACGAGTAGCACAAAAAGCACAAACTTATAGATGATGATGTGAAGATTCATGATGACAATGGCAAAAAATGCAAGATGACAATGCCAATGTTTAGTTGTGGGACGTATACTACAGTACAATGTTACACAAAACTGTTGACTCCAGTGAATCCGAATAATTAATTTCAGTCAGTGCTCGATATGTAAGATAACAGTAACCAGCAAGGCAAGGTTCACAGACGAAGTTCAACTATAGCACTGGCGGGTTAGCAATCCAACATGTCCAAGCATAAACATGATAAAAAAAACTAAAAAAAACAAAAACAAAAAAAAACTAAAAAAATATTTCAGAATTTAAGTAAGATAAAAATAAAAAATTGTCACTTCCCTTATACTGCGTTGAGTACTGCAGTTGACACCCTCAGCAGTGGTAGTGTTGCACTGTAATGGTACAGGAAGACCACTTGCTGCCCTCTTTGTGTCATAAAAACGTGCTGGTTGGTTGTAAAAATGTTTTTAAAAAACGGATGACTCTTGGTTACATCAAAAATACTTAGGAAAACAGACAAATTAAGGCTAAAAATGTGGAGCTTTGTGGAGCTCAGAAAAAGCACGTCATGCCCGCGCGAGCGTGGGTGTTCAACCCAACTTCTTGAGTTGAAGGTGATTAATAAATAAATTGAGGTCAAGGTCACATAAACTTGTGTCCGATCTGTGTGATTATTTTTAGGGATTGCTGTGTATTCTGACAGAGAGGTTTACAATTAATTATAATCGGCGGTATACTTCCTCTGAAACAAATCTCGTCCCTCAGCCTTTAGTCCGCTTAGTGACTTTAACTTGAGGAAGGAGACAAGGATCAAGTTAATAATTATAGACAGGATAACTGTTTATGCCCGCCACAGTATGTTTTCCTTGTCCGAGTCTGTTCATTGTGATTTCACCATCCCTTTCTGCATGTTAACATTTCATTCCTTGCGTACTGTGTGTTCCCATGTCCTCCCGTGTTCATGCACCATTTCATTTCCTTTTCATCCCCCTGCCTTGAGAGAAGCTGCCTCTCAGGGAAGTCAGGTACCCATGCCTAAAGGAGCTGGCAAGGCCAAGGCGAACATCAAGCCCTGTCCTAAAGGAGCTGGACGTGGGAATGCCGAAGCAGGCGTTATCGATGACCGAGTCGTCACACAAAGGTGATGGCAGTGACGGCCGTTGGCATTCTGAAAGAAAAGATGCATTGAACCTCGAAATATATACTCAGCAATGTAAATCTCAAATGGTGAATCTGAAAAGTAAACTTGAAATGAAGCATGTAAGAGGATCATTGAATAATCACAACATGATTAAAGAGCGGAGAATAAGAATAATCAATGTGAGGAAGTTGAGATTGAAGAGGTTGAACAGACACAGGGTAAGCACATGTAAGGCAGTGAGTAAGTTGAAGGCAAAGAACAAAACATGCTGTAGCAGGAGTTGGGTACTGGATTATGTAATAGAGTATCATCATGAGAAGAAAAAGTCCAAACCAAATGCAAAGAAGATAAGAAGATAAGAACGCAAGAAATTACTGCACAGACATAAAGGCAAAGTGGTGGAATTCTGTATGAGTAAAGATGAGAAAAGGAATCGTGACAAGGCCCAGAAAAATATTGAAAGTCATACAAGAAGTTTGAGTTGTGTTATAAATAACATGCTTGCGAAAACAGTATTGCACAGAAAGAAGCATAATGACGGAGAAAGCTCGAATAAGAAAAACTTGTGTACAGAGGTAGTAAAGGAGAATAAAAAAGCAAGGATTTTCTGTAAGAAGGAAAGCATTGAGGATCAAAAGAAAGGAGAAGTTGATCAATGTTGGATATGCGATGAAAAATTTAGTCCAATGGTAAGAGCAATCGAATGTGATAGTTGTAATGTAGCATATCATGTTTATTGCATGGGATTTGCGAATGTGGAACTTGGTGTAGTAAACAAGCCAGTATCATGGATGTGTTGCAAATGTGGTTGATGTAATTACACAGTGTCATTGCTTTATGATTTTGCAATTCCTACAGATGAAAACATATATGAGAGTAACGTGCAAGAAGAGGAACATGTAGTTGAGTCATATGCTGACAGTTATTCTTGTTTTGATGACTCAAAAATCAAAGGAACTGAAGGTGAGGCACAATTTGATATCATGATGGATTATGTAGTTGTTGATGAAGTGTGTCAAAGTGCAGCTAAAAAGCAAAGTATTGTTCATCAAACTCGGGGATATAATTTAAGGAACAAGAAAAATAAAGATAAATATGAAGGAAATAATGTGAAGGAAACCCAAGAGCAAACAGACAAAAATAACAGTAAAGTGGCCTTTGATACAAAATCAGAGTTCTTCAATCTCAAAATGCACAAGTGTCTGTATCAGTGGGTAGTGAAATAGACAATGATGTCAAAAAGATAAGCAAGAGAAAAGCTGAAATACATGTGGAAAGTTTGAATGAAGAAACGGTACATGTAACTAAGAAAAGATGTATGAAAATCAGACCAAGGAAGCATAAGAATATTGAATTAAAGGAAAATTTGAAAAATAAACATGATGAGGAAGTGGTTGAGCTCAAGCGGAAATTGACTTTTAAAGGATACTATCAGTATCAATTTGTGAATAAGGAGCACATACAAACTGCTTTACAGTACTTGAAACACAATAACAAGTGGTTCCATGAGATTGAAATAGACACAGACTGGAATAATGACTTGGCAGAGAATATGGAAGAGGAAGATAATGGAAGTGAAGTTACAGAGAATGTTGGAGACAATACAGATGATGACAATGCTAATGAGATAGAAACAGATGAAGAACGTTTGAGAGGAATACCTTTAGATACATGTTTTCAGACTGCAAATATTGGACAAGAGGTTTTGGATCAGTATTTTGATGATGTGTATTGTGTAGTACCATGTGAAGGAAATAATCCAATCAGAGTGCTTATGGACCCGTCTAATGAGTGCAAATGTTTTCCAGTCTTGTTCCCTAAAGGTGGGCCAGTATTTAGTGATAAGCGTGATGTGGAGATAACACTTTGTAGATATTTTAACAACAGACCGATGAATGTGGATAATAGATTTGCAAACAGTACACAGTACATCTTTTATGCTCAATATCTGTCTGAATGAAAGCAAGTCATTTGAAGTGTTTCTATTGCATGAAGAAAAGGCTCAGGCAAAATGAATGATGGTGAAAATGTCACTGCTAAAATGCTTAATGATAAAGTCAAGTTGAAAGACATGTTGAAATCAGACCAGGGATACAAGTTCTTGCAACCTATCAGAGGAATACATTAGCAATGGTAAGACAGCTTGGTATACCAACATGGTTCTGTTCATTTTCTGCAGCTGATATGAGATGGCCTGAATTAATCAATACACTACTCATACAACAAGGTGACTCAAGGAGTATTGAAGAATTAGATTGGAATGACAATTGTCTGTTATTGAGGAGTAATCCTGTAACTGTTGCGAGAATGTTTGATAAACGATTTCATACATTTTTGAAAGATGTGATCATGTCAAAGGCAGCACCAATTGGGAAAGTGAAAGATTATTTTTATCGAGTAGAATTCCAGCAAAGAGGCTCACCGCACACTCATTGTATATTTTGGATTGAAGATGCACTTAAGTTGAGTACAGAGAGTGATGATGAAGTGGCAGAGTTTGTTGATAAGTATGTCAGTTGTGCATTGCCATCACAGAAAGAAGATGAAGAATTGAATGAGGTTGTAAGCAGTGTACAGCAACATAGTAAGAGACATTCTAAGTCATGTAAGAAGAAAGGAACACAGTGTAGATTCAACTTCCCAAGGCCGCCATCAATGAAAACATTTATTGCCAATCCAGAGCCATTGGACATGGATGATCCTGAGGATAACTGTGATACTACACTCAGTGAAGATTATGCTAAGGAATTATTAAAATCAGTGTGGAGCGCTGTTAATGATGAGAAAAATCAACACATGACAACTGATGAACTGTTCAGAACAATTGGTATAACACAGGATGATTTTAAAGTAGCCAATAATGTGCTCACTAAAAAAGTGAACATTGTGTTGAAAAGAGAGCCACAAGATGCTTGGGTTAATCATTACAATCCTGACTTGTTAAGATGCTGGAATGCCAATATGAATATTCAATTTATCACTGATGTATATGCGTGTGTATGTTATGTTATCAGTTACATGAGCAAAGCAGAACGTGAAATGGGACAATTACTGAAGCATGCACAGAGTGAGGCTGAAGAAGGTAATCAAGATGCTAAACAGAGTATGAAACAGATTGGGAGTGTTTATCTGCAAAATCGTGAAGTGTCAGCCCAAGAAGCAGTTTATCGGTATTGTTCATTGAGACTTCAAGAGTGTTCTAGAGAGGTTGAGCTCATACCATTAGGAGATAATCCAGTACGGATGACCTTGCCTTTGAGTGTTATTAAGAACAATGCAAGGAATCATGATGATAATGATGATGATGATAGTAATGAAGCCAACGTGTGGATGATTAGCAGAATAGATCGTTATAAAGCAAGGCCAGATATTGATACATTTGAATCAATGTGTCTAGCTACATTTTGTTCAGAGTACAGAATGCTGTACAACAATTTTAAAGTACCCAGTAATAAGAGACAGTCACCAGTGTATATATTGATTTTTCAGTCACCAAATGTCCTGAGAAGTATTATCAAAGTATTCTACAGCTGTTGCTCCCATACCGTATTAATGCACATTTGAGACCACCATCATTTGAAACATATTGTGACTTTTATGAGAATGGGTTTGTCAATTTACTTGGAAGATTACAGTCTGTTAAAATGGTTGTTGATAGTAATCGTAGCAGATTTGAAGTTGATCTTGAATCATTTGAAAATGCAGAGCTACACCTTGAGAAGTTTGGGGTACAGGGAGATGCTTGGGCATTAATCAGTCCAGAAACTGAACAGCAGAGAGATGAATGTGAAGAGCAAATGCAGCCTGTCATAGATGAAGGTTGAAGATGAATTGAGTATTCCAGACTTGAAAGGTGATAAGAAAGAGGAGAGAGTCTGTGCCATTGAAGCTCACACCTCCAGAGTAGCAAAGTCAGATGCATTAACTATGATGAGGTCATTAAATGCCAAACAAAAAGAGGTGTTTTACAACATTCGGCAATGGTGCATAGAAAAGGCTAATGGTAAAAACCATGAAGCATTTCAAGTGTTTGTCACTGGTGGTGCAGGTACAGGAAAATCTCAGTTAGTAAAGTGTTTTGATTATGAAGCAACCAGAATACTGGGATCAATGATGAGAAACCCTGACGATGTGTCTGTAATGCTAACTGCTCCTACAGGTGTGGCTGCATTTAATATACATGGTGCTACAATTCATAATGCATTGTCTATACCAATAGATGTGAGACTACCATATCAACCACTTGGTGAAGAGAAGATCAGTACACTTCGTAGTAAGCTCAGTCAGCTGCAGATTTTGATTATAGATGAAGTTTCAATGGTTAGTCAGAAATTATTGTATTACATCCATGGACGTCTAAGACAGATTAAGCAATCCAGGAATCATAATCCTTTTGGCAATGTCAGCATTTTTGCTGTTGGAGATTTTTATCAGTTACCTCCAGTGAAAGCAAAACCTTTGTATGACAGAACTGCAACATGTGATTTGTGGAATGACAATTTCAAGTTAGTTGAACTGAATGAGATCTTGAGGCAAAAGGAAGATGCAAAATTTGCAGAGATACTCAAAAGACTTAGAGTTAGAAAGAAAGATGAAGCCTTACAGGATGATGATGTAACAATTTTGAAAGGATGTGAGACAGGTGAAGAGTGGAATGAGGCTTGCCATATATTCCCATGTAACAAACAAGTGGATAAACAAAACATGAAGATTCTGCATTCACAGTGTTCAGATTGTGTGTTTATTGAAGCAAAGGATTATGAGACAGATTCACACAATGCTAAGAAGCTCAGACAAGGAAAATATTTAAAGAAGTCTGGAAGCTTGCCACAGTCACTGTTGCTTGGTGTTGGTGCTCGAGTTATGCTAACGAAGAACATTGATGTATCTGATGGCCTTGTTAATGGAGTTTTTGGTACCGTATCAAAGTTAGTAATGTCACAGAATAAATCTGATGAAGTAAAATGTATCTATGTTAAGTTTGATAACAACAAGGTTGGAATGAAGTTGAAGAAACAATTTGTATCATCTTCAAATGAAGGTAAGAGTGTACCAATTGAGATTCAGGAAGAAAGTATTTGTAAAAAATGGGTACGTCATCAATTTCCATTGAAATTAAGTTGGGCATGCACAGCTCATAAGGTACAAGGAATGACAACAGACAAAGCCGTAGTGTGTCTTGATAAAACGTTTACTGCAGGGCAAGCTTATGTGAGTTTGAGTCGTGTCACATCACTGAATGGTCTTGTCATTGAAGGTTTTCATGAGAAATTCATATATTGTAATGAAGCTGTTGCTGATTCTTTGAAGAATATGCCATCATTTATTGATAAACAAGGTATTGACTGTACAAACACACCTGCTATTCTAAGCATCATTTTGCATAACATCCAGGGTTTGAGAGCTCATTATATGGACTTAAATGCAACAGTGAAATGATGAAATCAGATGTCATTTGTCTGACAGAAACCTGGACTGAAGATCAACAGCAGTATGACTTGCACTTAGATAACCTTAACAGCTACCATCAGCCAAGATGTCTTTCTTATGATAACTCCACTCAGCTAACTGAAAAATTACAACAGCAATGTCATGGTGGTATAGCAGTATACAGTAGAAGAGACAAAGCAACCAGTTAACTCACATTGCCAGTACAAAACATTGAGTATATTGCATTTCATATCATTTCCAATGTGTCATTCACAGTTGTTGTTATCTATCGACCAGTTTCATATGTGCTTCGGGAATTCATGTCCAATCTGAAAAATCTTTTAGATGAACTTCTCAAAGTATCCAACAGATGTATCATAATGGGAGATTTCAATGAAGATATCCTGAAAGTCAAAAGTACACAGTCTTCAAGCATTGTGAATATGATGAGAGAGCATAGCTACAAGCAGTGTGTTGTGGATGCTACTACTGAGAAGGGAACATTGATTGATCATGTGTATGCCAGAGGGATAGAATCAGTTGAGTGTGATGTCATTCCCACATATTACAGTTATCATGAGGCTGAACGTATTCAGTGTGAGACATGTGAAAGGTAGCTTGTTTAAAGAAACACTGATAAAATGCAAGAAATAAGTGAAATGAAAATATTTTATGTTTACACAATTTACGCAAAAGTAATGATACAGAAAGGAAAAATAGGTGAAAGCATTGATTGTATCATTGGTAAAGCTATTAAGAACAAAGGAGTAATAGCAATTAATATTGCAAACTTGAAAGAAAACAGATTGCATAAGCTCACTAACAATGAATCCACAAAAATGTATCATCAATAAGAAAACATCAAAAAGAGTCATCAAAGTTAAAATGAAATAGCGGAGTCAGTGTGTGAATGGTTTATTTTTTTTTATCCCAGTACATGTATTTTCCATTAAAAGTGGATTATGAATCTTCAATTTGTTTAACGAATTAAAGAAATTAGTAATGCATGTAGTTTGACAACCCTTAAGTAAACTGAAGGAAATTAATTATATTAGTTGTTATTTTTTGATGAACAGATATTAGAGTATCACAATACAAGAGCTATGCAGAAGATGTACTCCATAATGAATCTTTGTAACAGTTGTTATTTCTGGTCAAGCCATACACAATATCCTGTAAGTATTGATTAAAATTCAAAACAGCAATAAATGTGCTAAGTACAGATCTTGTTGAAAAATTTGACACAATAACAATACTGTAATTGTAACCATCACTAAATCACTATCAAACTGTAAATCTTTGTCACAACAATGTTCTTTCTACATAAATGAGTAGCCGTAGTGACCCTGCTCACCTGAGAATCTTCTTCACTGAGTCTGATGTACTGAAGTGGGGTGACATCATGACCCTGCTCACCTGGGAGTCTACTTCACTTACTAAGTCTGATGTACTGAAGTGGGGTGACATCATGACCCTGCTCACCTGGGAATCTTCTTCACTTACTGAGTCTGCTGTACTGAAGTGGGGTGACATCATGACCCTGCACACCTGAGAGTCTTCTTCACTTACTGAGTCTGATGTACTGAAGTGGGGTGCCATCATGACCCTGCTCACCTGAGAATCTTCTTCACTTACTGAGTCTGATGTTTTGAAGTTGGGTCACATCATGACCTTGCTCACCTGGGAGTCTTCTTCACCTACTGAGTCTGGTGTACTGAAGTGGGGTGACATCATGACCCTGCTCACCTGGGAGTCTTCTTCACCTACTGAGTCTAATGTACTTCAGTTGGGTGACGTCATAACGCTGTCCAACTAAAAGTCTAAACTTAAGAGTTATAGTACATTCCATAGCTTCACTCCACTGAGGTAAACAATTGAACTGTTTGGAAACTCATATTCAGGTACACATTTTCATGCATTTTAAAACATGTTTATGTTTGCATTGTTTGCCTGCGTGGAACCTCTCTTAGTACTCTCCTCACTGTTTAAGAGAATGTTGGCCAAGTGAGTTGTAAATGTTGGTCAAATTATTTTGCCAAATACAATATCAAGATCTTGAGAGAATAATTAAATGAGTCATTGTGTTATCATGCATTACATAACCCTTACAAACTTAGGGGTTTGGCCAGTGTATGATCTAATACTTTCATTATCTTCTTGTCCTTTATCACATCAAACCAAACTGTTTGGACCTATATTGAATGTTTTCTCTTTGATAAACACTTGTTTTGATTTTTTACCATTGACAAGTTGCTAAATTTAACAAAATATAATTTCATTATAGAATTGTAATGCCGAGTGTACATCAGAACATCATTGCTGGGGTGTCATCATGAGGAACAGTTACTTGTGCTGTGACAGTTGCACATGTTGTAAAAATCAAGATTTTGGTAAGTGTTGTTCATGATATCTTAGAGTCATACATATTCAAATACATGGGTGCTCTGGAACTTCATTGTATTCTTTAAAAATACTGTTAACTCATCATAAACACCGTTCTGTAATGTACAGTTGCAAACAAAATTCTGGATTTATATGTACTAGTTATACTATGGTGTGAGGTTTGAGAATTTTCAAAAGCAAGGTTTTGACTGAAGTATAATGACATTGGCACAGAAGGTATTAAAGCATCCCTCAAGTTCTAGAGGAATAATAGTCTTAAAAAAAATGTTGACAGACAAATAACCCTGAGAACAGGCATAATATTACATAACATTTTTTGTATTATTTCAATCAAAACTATAACCACGGTATACCAAAGGAAGTTACACAGCATGATTGAAACTGATATTGCTCACTGTGTAGATTACTTTTAATACAATTATTTTTATCAGCAAACACAGGACTTGTGAATGAAAGACACATTTCACTCACGCATTATTGTCATGTCCACATTTGCAATTTTATAACCAAACTTTGATGTATTCAGGAACATGTATTCATAAGCAGGAACATGCACAAAAATGTCTTATTTTGATTGCAGTTGCAATATCACATATAATGTTCAGTGCGCATCTTTGTTTAACATTTGAATTAAATGCATATGTTATGGTACCGACAATAGTGACATTCTACTTTCTCATACCTAATTTATAATCCTACCCATCAGCTTCATTTTAAATTCCTTTCTTTGGTTTAGAAATAAACAAGGAAAATGACTTCAGACAAGTTTATTGTTTGAATTTGGAAAACACAACTTATAACATAATAATGTGTGTGTGCAATATGTTTGTAGTAACTTATAGTGTCACTTACACATAGAGGCATGATCCCTGGTTTTTTTGACCTGGGGAAATAAGGCAAGTCTCCATCAAAAGTTTCTTTTTATTTTGTCAGTGGTTTGGTGCTGTTAAATGGAGAGCAACTAAAATTGTACCACCGTCATTTTTTCTGCTAAGGCACCTTATCAAAACTATTCCGGGGTGACTAGTGGGAAGGATTCTCCCCGGGGTGATTTTCTTCCCAAAACAATTTACTCTGCATTTCATTTGAACACCGGGATGGTGTCCGGGTGAGAAGTTGGCAATTCAACCAGACCCCAGGCTGTATGTTTACACTATGGCTAATAAACCACAAGCACCTAGATCGTTATCTACTGGAAGCCCAGCGAGCGGTCCCTTTGCCAGGCAAGGTCAACATTAGTTGTGGTTTCCCAATGAACACAGTTACATCTAAGTGAGAGCCAGTATGATCTCTGTACACCTCTACCTATCCTTTTAAAGTCAAATGTTTAATGCTTTATTGGTATTCACAGACGTTATTTGAGTCATTGTTTTATACCATGCATGTAAAATAGTTCAGCATTGAAAGAGAAATTAAAGAAAAGAATATGTATTTTTTCGTTTATTATGCAGTGAATCCTGCACGCAACCGCATGGTCAATTCATACAGCAATAGAGCAATTGCACTTACTTAGAAGTAGCACGATAAATTACTCCCCTTATAATTGTTGCACACAACAAATGTGATCTATTTTGTAAAAACGCTTCTTTGACATTTTGTTTTTATTCCATGAATGGCAGTGGGTCACAAAAAGTGTCCTTTCTACTCATCCTAGTTGTTTAAAGGAAAATCGGTCTGTTCACCATGACATTTTTTTGTCCATATTTATGAACACCGTGAAAGTCAAAATGATGTAGGTCCAATGGCTTTAGGTGAGGTGAGTTGTCAGCCTCGGACCTGTGACAGTTTTGTAGTACCTCATTAACAAAGTGGGATCGATCACAAGGCACAATTTTTTTTTTATCAGGGCGTTTTAAAAATTAGCTTTGAGTTTAAGACCTACCTCCATATACTGTTGATTGCATGCAATATTTGTTCAACTGATTCAGTTTTATTAAAAGTTTTCTCTTGATATCTTACACTTTCATACATTTCAACCAAATTATCCACAAAGCTTTCCCCTTAGTCCATAACTCTGATTGTACTCACTGGTTTCTTATAAGCTGTTGAGGTAATTATAAACACTTCCCCCTGCCACCTTCACTTATCCTAGGACTGTGACCTCAAACTGGGTTATCACCCTATCAATTACAGCGCCCATTTGGTGTCTGCCACAGGCTGCTGGTGTTATATAACAAAAATTCTGAAGAGCTTGGATGGAGATGAAGCATGGATGAAGGAAGCCTGAGTGTTTCTTTTTTAATTTCTCATGAATTACTTGGTCAATTTTTATGATTCAAATTTGGTTGTGTGGTTACTTTTGTCACTCCTCTCAATTCTCAGGGAATTAGAGAGAATTTTGGAGTCAATTTTTGTTAGTAAAGTCACAGGCAGTAGTGCCTGATACTGTCTGTTTACGCCTCATTACATCCAACCGGGGAATACTGAAACCGCAGGGGCTGCAAGATCTTATCAGTCACCCAAACCGCAGAGAGCTCAGCAGGGGAGTATAAACAATGACCGGGAAAGTAGGGACCAAGTACCGGGAAGATTTGGGAGCGGGTGAAACATTGTGCACAAAGTGTCCAGCACAAAATTCTCTGACCGGGTCGATCTTCCCGGTATTTTCCCTGGAATAGTTTTGATAAGGTGCCTAAGCGAATCATTAAAACAGGATCCAAAAACAAATTGTACAGTTATAATTAATATAACTGTATCTATCATCACTCATGCAAAGTTGATCACGTCAAACTGTGTACAATGGAAGTATCTCTGTTAAGGTACACTTTGGGTGTTGTGGCTGAGCAGGTAAGAACACTGGACTCAAGCTCTGGTGTTTTTGATCAGCAGAGTGTGGGTTCAAGTTCCGGTCGTGACACTTGTGTCCCTGTGGAAGATAGTTGCCTGTAATTGTGTCTGTGTGACAAATTATTTTGTGCAATTCTTCTGTAACAATAAGTGGCACATGGAGAAACAGGAGGCATTGGAGGCCACTCACTGGCAGAGAAATATACCAGGGGTCGATTTCACAAACTATTATTAACTTAGTACTAGTCTAGGCAATGGTGGGAGATAGAACTGGGCCTAAGTTAACACCAGTTACTGGTCCTAACTCCAGATAAGACTAGTCTTATTTCTTTGTGAAATTGGCCCCAGGTTTTCTGTGTATTAAATATAATGTGCATGGTGATAATTAAGTCTACAATGAAAAAGGTTTATGGACCAAATTTCATGGCTCTGCTTAGTGAGGAAGTCTGCACTTGTAAGTATGATCATGGAGCTATAAAACGGAAGGAGTAAGCACGAAGTCCTCACAGACCTTAATGTAATTAACTCCCCAGACCAGCCCCATAGAGAATGTACAGCGACCGCCCGCTGTGTTTACGACCGCTGTCCTGCCTCTGTATGCAATGACCGCCACCGCATTTTCGCTGGTAACCCACAACACTGTTGCAAACGCAACGTTTCGCTGCTGCTAACTGGAGAAATGATCGTTGAACAAATGCAAGTCTTACACATGCGCAGTTCTCCACAGTACCCCTCATGTGTGTGGTTTTTTATCCGTTCGATGCGCACCGAGATTCCGATTGTGATGGTGTTTTCTCCGTAAAAATCGGACATTTCTTCGGTAAGTTATGCATTTTTCAAAAAAATGAGAAGTCCTAAGTAGCGATGAAATATTGATTTTCATAATATTGCCGTTACTAATTATTAAAAGGGTTTAAAGGGTCAACAGGTAGCCGAAATGAAGCAACATGACATACTGTAACTGGTGAACCATCTGGCAACGTTGTACAACTGTGTACAACGGAGAAATTTACGTTCATTTTTTCATCAGTAAGGGCATTTTCAGTGATGGTAGCCTCTTTCTATACGATTTCAGATAATCTTGCCTGAATAGTTTCATGATAAAACCCTTGAATATAATCAAGAATCGCCCAGGAAATTTGTTTGAAATGTATTAAGAAATTAATTTTAATGTTAACATGGTTAATAACAATTTTTATTTTCTTTAGTTTTTGGTAAAAAAATTCCACAATATCGAATCATGAAGCCGTTTTCTACCGTTTATGATTATTTTTTTGTTGTAGTTGTATGGTCACATTTGGAACTATGCCTCATCTTTTTCTCTTTTATTCTTTTTACATGTTTAGGTGTAGTCTTTCAGAAAAAACTTAAATGGTTTCAGTATAGCATGACTTTTTCCTTTTTAATTAAAATTAAATATCGTTTCGCTTGGTGCGTTTTAAAAATTTATTTATTAATTTTTATTTATTTTATTTTACAGGCGCTGTGTGATGAACCATGGAATGTTTAAAAAACCTCTGTCGACTGTGTGGAGAAAGGAAGGCTATTGAAACTGGGAGAAAACCATATGCAAAAGAACAGTATGCACTTCCCATTCAAAGAGCCTTTGGAGAAGACGTCAATAGTGACGACGAGAAGATTCATCTGCCATTTATGTGCCTCGGCTGTATGCTAAAGCTGACTAGGTGGTGGTCAAAGGCCAAGATTAACAATAAGGCACAGCTATCAATCAAGCTTTTCTCATTCAACGAGATACACTTGTGTGAATTTTGTAGGGAGCAGCAGGTTGATGTCCCACGGTGTAACCTTGACACATTTGTTCGCGTGGCTCATGTTTTCGGCTTGTTGACTTGGCTTGTAGAAGAGAAGCTGCAAGTGATGAGGTTGGGGCATCATGGTCGGACAAGTGTATATCAACATTTTCCGTGATGCATCATGGAACGTCACGGTTTGTGGCATTGATGTGGTTCAGGGCTCGGGCATTTCCAGTTGTGTGCCAAATAATTTAAATGAGAATGACTTTCAACAATTCCTAGAGAATCTCATGTCACAAAATACATGTAGGGGGAATGATGACTTCAATGAGCTTGTGACAGCAAAAGAGGGGCCTAGTGGTCAAATTCCGATGACAATTACGGGGCGAGATGTCTACCAGACTCATCCAACATGCACGATTAGACATGAGTTGTGTACTCTACTAGTGACGAAACCACAAGATCGATGTCATGTTTGCAAAGTGCACCGTACAGATCTTCGATCAGCTGCCTTAAAACTGAAGAAGATGAATGTAAAGTCACTTTTACCTCAACCAACTGCCCGCAATGACCTCATGACTCACCAGCAGCTTACAAAAAAAGCTTCAAAGCTACAGTCTGAAAGACGAGCACTTAAACAGAAGAACAGTCAACTGAAGAGCAAGGTGATGGAGATGATGAACAAGGAGAGTGCCTCGGTCTCTGTCAAACACGATAGTCTCCTTCAAGAAGTAATGCAAGAATGTGACAATGAGATGAAGGGTCTAATGAAGGAGTTCTCACCAGCGCGTCTACTTTGGGACCAACAGAAGGAGTCAATAGCGAAGGGCAAGGCTATGCGATGGCATCCTTCCATCATTAGATTTTGCATCGCACTCCAGAATAAATCAAAAGCTGCATACAACTTGATCCGTGACAGTGGGTTTTTTCGTTTGCCCCACCCAACCACTCTTCATCCCTACAGCCATTTTGGGAGTATAACAACAGGCGTCAATGCAGACCTTCTGCAGAGAATTACAACTGATTATATTTCAAGAGATATGCCCACCCATCACCGAGATGTTTCCCTATTGTATGACGAAATGAAGATCAAGGCAGGTTTGGTTTATTCAGAGGGTTTGGGCAGTATTGTTGGGTTTGTTGACGTTGGTAGTATTGGTAACGAGATCTTGGCCTTCCAACGAAAATGTCGAAAAGATGATGAAATCCCTGTTGCAACTCACGTGATGGTCTGTATGGTGAGGGGGATATTCTCCTCACTGCATGCTCCCATAGGATATTACCCAAGTACTGGGGTGACCAGTCACCAGCTCTACTCCCTGATTTGGGAAGCAGTGCTACTACTAGAGGCATCAGGGTTCACCGTGCGGGCACTTGTCTCTGATGGTGCATCACAGAATAGGAAGTTTTATCGTCTGAATCGAGCCCATGATGATACTAGTCGAGATGTTTTCTGTACACCGAGCCTGGTTGACTTCTCTCGCAAGGTGTATTTCTTTGCAGACGTCCCTCATCTCATAAAAACCACAAGGAATAACTGGGAGAACTCGGGCTACAACAATAACACCAGAAAGTTGAACGTAAGTTTTTTTTTACCAACCCTACGAAAAATGCTGGAAAAAATGTCCGATTTTCACAAGTCTCTCATTATCATTCTAATGTGCATGGCTGTGGATGGAACTAACTTGAGAGGAAAATTTAAACAATTGCAATCAGAACATACAATACTCCCCCCCCCCCCCCCCAAAAAATAATCATAATAATAACAATGATAATAACAACACAAAATCCAGTAAGTTTTGCGGTAACACCATGTGAATCTCTCTAATTGAGTTGGGACGGTTCTGAAAAGAACCGATGGTTTAACAACTCGACATTTCATAATCACGAAGTAAAATAACTAAATCAACATGTAAAAAAAATGTTTAAATGTAGCGGAATTTCAGTTCTCTCGTGAGGGAAAACAATTGCATGTAAAAAAACGGGGAAAATCGTTATGGAGGAGAAATGGATCAAATTATTTTAAGTGATATTGAAGTGTAATAAACAACTATTATTTTTCTTTTTATTATTAATAGTACAAGAAGCAGGACATCAAATGGACTCATCTTCTCCAACTGTATGAATGGGACGTTGGGTACGACAGGACCGCTCCGGGGCTGAGAAGAATGCATAAGCTCACATACGAGCACCTACACCTGAGCCCAGTTCTTCGAATGCGAGTGTACCTGGCAGCTCAGGTAGATATGAATTTTGTACATTTCCAATAATACACATGATGCACTTGAAACGGATATAGCAGGGGCGGATCCAGATTTTTTTTTGCAGGGGAGGTGGAGGAGTCGGGTTATTCTTTTTGTTTTATAAAAAAAAACTCTCATGTTCTATAGTACATTTGGGTCAGAGCAGGTCCCCCCCCCCCACCCATCCACGTCTGTATAGTTGTATATTTAGAAGAATGAGAAACCAAATTTCCTTATATCTGTTTCAGGTTATGAGCACCACAGTGGCCAATACATTGTCATCGCTGGGGAGACACGACACCAAATCAACAGAGATGTTTATACGCAACATTGATCAATTCTTTGACTGCTTAAACATCTCCAGTCTAAATGAAGGAAGGAACAAGCGCAAGCCTGCTCTGGAACCATACAAAAGTGTAGACGATTGGCGATTTGAGGTGAGTGAACATGCTACGTAACTTGGATTAAGGTGGACATACTTCTAAAAATAGGCAGGAAAAACCCCCGTTTATTTGAATCGATGAGGATGTGTAGGTACACAACTGTATGCAATATTAACATTGAACCAATATGTACTTTTATAATCAGTCATTGAAATTTTCTTCTATTTTCATGTCTTTAGTGGCTGTCAGGTGACTTTCTCGGGTTTTTGGATGATTGGGAGAAGGAGGCAAACAGTCATCTTGAGATCGAGAAGAAGGAACGGAATCAGCTGTGCCTCAGCAGAGAGACTTTGGAGGGATTGAGAATCACAGGTGAGTCATTACATTTCTTTTTACTTGAGTTTAGTGATCTTATGATGCAAAAAAGTTGGGTTTGGAGAATGAGCCCTTCTCCCACCCTCTTTTTTTCCAAGGAAAATTTCAAAGTGAAAATTTCTGGGGGATCGTGTCAGCGCATGGAGCCATAAAATGCTTTGCACGTGTACACATGGAGCTCCATGATGTACCTAACCTCTGTGATCAGATTCATGTAATACGTACATCTGGAACAGTTCAAGGAGACAAGATTTCTTCTTTTTTTAAGTCAAGACTAAAGATGGCTATTGTATGAAGTCTCCATTCGTTTTAATGTTATTAGTCGTATTAATATTTGGTCATTATTTCTGTTTGCAGTTTATTCTTTTGTTGAGCTGGCCAAGTTGCTTCTAAGGTCTCCAGGTGTTGACTTCATACTCAGTGCAAAGTTCAACCAGGACCCCTTGGAGATGTACTTTTCTAAACAGCGCGGTACAGGTGGGAGTAGCGACAATCCAACAGTTGAACAGTTTGGACATAATATGTTCTCCTTGTATACAGCGTCTTCCTGTTTGAAGAGTTCGAAGAAGGGCAACTGTCGTGCAGACAACTCGGGCCGAAAAACTGTATTAGACAACACACCACTTCCAAAGAGACCCAAAAGCAGTAGGTCTTTGGTATCAATGCAGACATACCAATGTTGAAAATGGCTGAATGTCGAGATGAGATTCAAATGCAACTAACAGTTTTACAAGAAGTATTTTATATTTTTCCCCTCATACCGAAAGATATTCATTTGGACTTCATACCAGTTGTCTCATTGTGCCTAGCAAGTATTGTGATTATAAATGACTCCTTACCATAACATTATCTCTGCATTAATGAGATGAGTAAAGTGAAGTTATTTTAAAATAAAACACTGAAAATTGTGTTAAAAGAGACCCAAGATTTAATGACCATGTACATGTAAACAGGTTTTAAGTGTAAACAGTGAATCTTTTTATTCATAACTATGGAACTGAACGGTGGTATTTACATAATTAAACTTAAAAACTCGTACAAGCTAGAATTATAGAGGTTACAAAACATTTCTGGTGTGACAAACTTCACCTTCACATTTAGTTTACTGGTCGCAAGCCAACAGTGTACATGTACATAATGTATTTACACATTGAAACATTTAAATTAATCCCTTACTTGATAAAAATCGTAAAAAGTACTGAATATCAACTGTTCGTCGTATCATGGAGCTATGGTGTTATTTACATAACAGACTATTAAACTGTTTGAATCTAGTGTCATACTTTCACTTTAAAACATATAAAAGCTGGAATTAAGAATAACTAAGGTCACTTTATGTTTTTAGCCTGTATTAAGTGAAGTTCCCTTTCACCTTTACTTGGCTGGTTGCAAGCCAATAGACCTTTATCATGGTGCGGCCATCTTGATTTTCTCCCATTCAAATCAATGAAACCAAACCGAGGCTGGAAGAAAAAATAGTCTGGTTCCTTTGTGTTCAATTAATTTTAGCACTCATTACTGTTATTGGATACAGGGCACTTGACCAAGATGGTGGCAGAATGATAAAGGTCTATAGGTTAGCCATTGGAGGAACAAGTTACAATGAAAAGTAATCCCTTATTTAATAAAAAATAAAAACTACTGAAGTACAATATTTAATTGAAGTGTTTAATCAATTCAAATGTCATACTTTAACACCAAAACATGTGAAAGCTGGAATGATTAAGAAGGCTATATCTACAGAGTATCAGGGTTGACTGAGTTGGAAGTTTCACCAGGATTATCCTTGGCTTTATTCGCTGTTGCTAAACCTTTACGCAGTCCTT
Source organism: Marthasterias glacialis (assembly GCA_911728455.2). Taxonomy (NCBI): domain Eukaryota; kingdom Metazoa; phylum Echinodermata; class Asteroidea; order Forcipulatida; family Asteriidae; genus Marthasterias; species Marthasterias glacialis. The sequence goes on from OU452220.1 coordinate 20,860,443, forward strand.
TCTCTGCTTTTTTTGATATTTTTTTGGTTTTCGATTTCTTTATATCCAAATACACCCTGAGAAAAGATTTACAGCGTATTCTAACATAATAAATAACAATGATATCAAACAATTTTTTTGAAGTGTCACCAGTCAACTTTTCTTTAATTAAAGTGCACCAATGGTCTTGAACTCTAAGGTTTATTGAAATTTTATTAACAAGTAATTCTTTAACATTTACACCTTGAAGGGAGTACAGATTTTCATTTGTTAGAACTGTTTGAGTTATTTGTTCCATTGTCCTAAAAAATAAATAAACACTATCAGACACTTTAAAGAGACCCCCCCTATTTTGAATATCTTTCCACTGTTTGGTATACTCCAGAAATGTTTTTGGGTTTTGAGATGAGGTTACTTGCCAGGATGAAAGAAATTTTGAGTAAATAGCTGCTACAGCATTTTTTTGTTTTCTATATTTTTTGAGTAACGCAAATGGAATATATCCAGAAACATATCTCAGAACAATTTCCTCATCTTTATCTATTTTTGTCCATTTACTCAGATTTTCTTCAACATCAGAATCATTGCGTGCCTTAATTAAATACAGGAAAACGGTTTGAATTACATACTGAAAAACAATTAAACTTTCCTTTCCTTTTGTTTGGATATTGAGATTTTTTAGTAATTTCTCCCATTCTATGGTTAAATCGTTTCTTACATGATGGAAGCTTTTCCACATGACCTCGTACACTTCCGGTTTTAGTTTATTGGTTTTTTCCTGATCAAGGATGGTCCACAAAGACAACACACATGTCAGTGCAAATTCCTGAAAGTACGGACTGTTGATGGACAGAAGTACCTGCATAATTACAGCGAGCACCAGTACTGCAGTCTCATTCTGCATATTGAAGATGGGGTTTTCGCTCATGCTTTGGAAGGTTTTGGAAAAGTTTGGCACAGCATCTCTGAGCGCATCATCCTTCGCCATCTTCACAGGGGGTCGTGTCATCACTGAAAACAAATTAAAAGAATGCCACAGAATCAATACACCGTGTATGATGGATTTTAATTCATTTAACCATACAATGTTTTATTGTAATTAGGTCATATCTTAGATGTTAAATTTGCATCGGGGTCATATCTGCATGTAATTTGAACTTGGGTCAGCCATCGTGTGATTTTTTTTAACAACCCAGAAATATTCATAACAGTCCTCAAATTGCATTTTCAACAGGGCACCGCTATTCCTCCAAAGTAAAGGGATCCACAAGAGGAAAATATAAATTTGCATTGTAGGTTTTTAAGGTCACCACGGCAATAGCACAGGCCACCACAGCAAGCGCTGTGGGTTATTTCGAGGACTATAATAATAATTTTTTTAAACCTTGCTAAGAATTGTGAAAGTGCCAAGTACATTTTCCTCCAACTTTATGTGAGCATTGTTTAATGTTATTTTCTTTGACCAATAATTCAAAAGACAGTTGAGACAAAGAATATTCCAAATTCAGTTATCGTCACTCTACACTGTCATAGGTTTAACGAAACTTATTTGATGTTCTTTCATTCCAATATGTTGCATTAAATTTGTCAAGCAACGTACCTTTCTGTCTGGAATTTACATCTTTTTTCTTTGAACCCTGGCTTGCTTCGGCTGCTGTTCCACTTGATTTATCTGTACCTGAAAAAATAATTTGTAACAAGGTTGAGTTTACAAACACCAAAACAAAATTGGCTGTGCACAAAGCAGCTAATTTCGTACCTGAGTAGTTTTGTACCCAAGTGTTTGACTAGCTCCATGGTTTGACCCAGGTTGTCTCGTTACCAGGTCATTTCATACAACCATCTTTTTTTTATGAGGCTGATGACTACGTGCCGTTACTGATACTTTTATAGTGATGGCGGCATCATCACATCGTGTCTAGTTCCAAGGAATTAAGAATGCCATCTAAAAACTAAATACTTGATGAATACAGTCAACCTCAAAAAACCTACAAATAGTATGTAAGCAGCACCTTTTTTTGAATTTCATTGAATAAATACCTGTTATATTTTTATGAGTGTGTGTTGGATAATAAATCAAAACCATCAATGTATTCATGCTGCAAAAACATATTTCTGAATCACTATGACTAAGCGAACCTTTTCCTTTGGCCTTTCCCTTGCCTTTTCCTCTCCCTTTGCCTTTCTTGGGATCAGTAACCATTCCTGCTGCACCAGAGACCGCACCAGAACCGGATTGCCCTTCGTTTTCCGTAGTAGTTGTGGAAGTGGATGTTGAAGACGGTCCTGCATTTATGAGAAAACAAAGAAGAATGAATAATGCAATCAGTTAATGAAATAAAAAAAATATTGTAAATATTTGTGACCACCTCCATCAAAATTTGACAAATAGTAACAAGTTGGCTATAATTTTTTGGATAAAGTTAAAAACATGAAGAAGCAACTATTGTGTAGGCCCTAGTATTAATATAAAATAAAAAAAACTGCAATGAAATTTTGTCGATAGCCATAACTATGAGTCTTGACACACATTTGTCTGACATGTTTTTATGAAAATATTTTTTTTCAAATCACAACTTGTACCGTGTGGCTTTTTTGCCTTTTAAAGTTTTGGGGCTCCCGGCTTCAATCCGATTTTTCTTGCTGTTGGTGTGATTGTGATGTTCAAATCATAATCATTCCAAAACTTTAACAATTTAACGTTAACAAAAACAATCACTTTGACCACAAAAAACAACGGCATAAATACCTTCGATGTTTGATTCCAACGCTGACGAAATAGGCCTACAACGATCACAAAGCCAACCTGCTTCGCGACGCGAAATCAAGCCCACGCAACTGGCGTGGAACCACTGCACCGGGCAACTTTCACCGTCACACAGGATCATATCTTTCGAAAGCATGCCGTTGCATACGCAAACAACATGGCAATCATCTTCTATATCATCATCGCTGGTGGTAGGTACAGTTGTAGCGTCAACGTTGTCGTCAGATATGTCTGAAAAATCACTTAAATTATCAAAATCGAAGTCTCCAAAATCGAAGTTTTCCGACATGTCCGAAGAAGTTGAAGCAGCCATCTTGAATGTGTGGACGCACTTTTTCCCGGAAAGCGCATGCGCAATACCATGGCAATACCCACAATCCCTTTCGGAGTTACTTCCCAGCATTCCTCAAGGCCCTCGAGCGACGCGTTATTTGATTTGCTTAAGTGTTTATTTTAGGCCCCAGAGCGGTCGTAAAAGCGCTTGCGGTGGCGATCATTGCTTGTTTGATACTGGGCTGTGCTTACTCCTTCCGTTTTATAGCTCCATGGTATGATTCTGTGCTTTTCACTGTATAAGTGAAGAATGCCTAAATAAGTGAAGTGTGCATGCATACTATGCAAAATTCTTGCCAACCTGTGAAATATGCTTAGTATAAACATCTCATTGCTCCGCCCTGCTTCTGCAAGTGTTGATTCACATGAGACAGAGCTAAGAAATAGCACTCCGCACTAATGACATCAAAATACCCGGATGTCAGTCAAAGTTTCGTGTGTAGTCTTCACGCGATCACTGCATCAGCGCACCAGACTGCACTAGTACTAGCACAGACATGTACGTACGTATATGTTGCTGATATTTGACACGTTGTCTGAGATCCGGGAACTTGTTTCCATCTGTAGTGTTTGTGCGAAGTGTTATTGGGCCCCACATGTAGTATCTGGCACCACCAAAATCTCTCATTTGTCCATTACATTGTACTAGTTTAACCCATAAAGAGAGTTTAACTTATGAAAAATAATGAAAGACCTTTAACAACTGCAATATATACTAGTACCCCAAAAAACATAATTATTTCAAAAGTCCTTCAAAAACTTATAAAATATAAAGCATGTAATTGTGCTGTATTTGGATTTATGTAAAGTAATTTGGAATGTTGACATTGTTGATATAAATGCTTGCCTTGTCTGTTGTTTTTATATATTAAAATGTTTCATTTCATATGTGTGTCTCATGGGCTGCTCATTATGTTCTTCAGCTACATTTGTAAACAGTGGGATTTAAGTTGAGTTTTACCTTAACCCTAAATCCAACGTTGACCCTCAAGCTACAGAAAGGATCCTTTCTTCAATCATGTCTAACTCACACTGTCATACAACCCTGCAAAGTTTTTCTTCTTTTTGTTGCAACATGGTGGAGGGTTCATCCCTAAGAAATAAACACTTTAAAAAAATAAACAGTCTCATAAATAAAAATTCACCGCACTTCGATTATGGAGCATTATACTGGGGCGCTGAAACACCACATCGACAATTCTTACAATACGATTGTTTGATGCAATGAAATACAATTGAAAAGTTGAAGTTTCTTTATTAGGCCTACAATGAATACTACATCCTTCAATGATGCACCACAAAATGCAAACACGATGCTACCATTTCGATGTCCATTCATAAAATGAACGCTGTTAAACTCCCCAAGTCTCGGGCGTGTTATCATTCGGTGCACGGTCGCTTTTATGTGCAACGTGCACGGAGTGAATCGAAGCAAAAGAATAAGTCAAGAAATAAGGTCAAATTTAAGTGTTCCACACAGGTATATAAACGGGCGTCTGCAAACGTAGCATGGAGAAAACCAGAAAATCCTTTACAAATACGTTGACCCGGAAGACCGGTTGGAATTTAGAAACATTATTTTCCGTAGTCTCGAAACATCACGTACTTGCCTTCGACGAGAAATCTTCGTTACAAAAACATAGGCCGGAAGTCTGTTAGGAATAAAATGTTGACCCTCAAAAGCGGGCCTGATTAGACTTGTTGAAGTCTGTTGCCATAAAAAGTCAGCGCCTATACATAAATCACAATACGTCGGTCGCAGAGAAAGTGTCAGGACTTGATCAAAGTTAGAAAATTGTTTCATGTTTTTTGTACACAAATATTAAATCTTTTATAAATGACGTCATGGTGACATGATATACACAAATATGCTACAGTCCACATCTACATTAAAAAGTAAGTTTAAAACTGAAAAAAATTTGACGATCGGACGTATACATCTTGAGATATGGTGTTTAAAAGATTGCCTAATTAAATATTCATGTCATTATAACTCGGCTAATTAATTCAACATTTCGACCAAATTTATTTTATGATAACTTCATGTCCTAAGCTTCAATTTAATATAGGATTTGAGTTTGTCATACTTATTCTAAGATTAGGGACGAACAAAAACGTATACAAACGCTTTTGTGTTTTTGACAGAAACAAATGTATAACAACAAAACAAAACAGCAGCAGCAGCACCAAGAAGAAGAAGAAGCAGGAGGAGGAGGAGAAGTATAATAATACTAATTAGAATTGTCAGAGAGCTTTAAATTGATGTAACGATTATTAATGTACCATGTTTCATTAATAAGATACATATTTTTGTTGTACAAACTTATACTTCCGGTTTCGACCGGAAGTGAAGGTCAAATGAGGTCACACTTTGTAAACATTTGTAGAATCGACAAGGGGCTTTAAAAATAAGTTATTAAATTAATACACAAATTTACGTAATTCAGAAACGATTTTTCAAAACAAAACTACTACTTCCGGTTTCGACCAAAAGTGAAGGTCAAATGGGGTCACACCCTGTGTAAGATTTGTTTAGTACTTCAAGACCTTTCATATGGTGTAAAGATCATGTATGTAGCATGTATTATTCTTAAGATATGATTATTTTAGTATTAAACTTTAATTTAATGTAATGACGTCATCGATGACGTAATCATTCCAAAAAATTTGCTTTGTCATTTACACACTGTGGTCTAGGTATGTTTGAGAGCAAAATAATTTTTTTTTCGACCTCGTGTATCAATTTCGTTGTGACATAGCTATGGCGTCATATATCACATTTCTAGAATGCTCGTGAGCTAATGAAAATATAATGCATTGAAAGTTTGTTCATATCTTCCTTCACTTAGGCTCTAGAGCCCGAAATAACATGAATTTTAACTTTAACTTCCGGTTTCGACCGGAAGTAAAGGTCAAATGGGGTCACGGTGTGCATACAATTTGTCCCACATTACAAGACCTTTCATATGCAGCAAAGATTTTGAATGTAGCACTTGCCGTTCTTGAGTTATTAAATTTTTGAATTATTTCACGTTTATTTAACCTAATGACGTCATCAATGACGTCATTCCAAAAAAGTTTCGGTGTCATCCACTCACTAAGATCTTTGTACATGGTAAGTTTCAAGTTCATACAAGCTTTACTTTTTGAGAAAATTTGCGGACAAGGTTCAGAAGGAAGAATGCGCAGGAAAAAAAACAACTTAACAGTAACAATAGTTGTTCGGCTGTTGGCCGAACACCTAATTATCGAATTGGGTGTTGACATACCCATTATGGTGTTGGTTTGTTAAAGTGAATAAGACCCCATGAAACAACATAGGGGATGGGATTTACAGTAAATAAGTAGGCTACAATCGCAAATGCATTTATAAAAAATGTATATTTAGTCAACTGTCAATCGCATGCTGCAAGGTTTTATTGACACATTTATGAATGAATTAAACCTATGTAACACACATAGACAACAACAGTGTTTTGCATAAACGTATATAGGCCTATGCTAATATTAACAAAATGTTTGCAATTTTGATACCATTATCCGGTCTTCTTAAGTATATATATGAATACTTCAATTAAAACAAATGCTATGTTGATAATGTCCTTTACTTATACAAACAATATATTGTTTAATTCTGCTAAGAACGTATTACATGTATATCATATTATTGTTATCTGGTATTATTAACAGTTTAGATGCAGTTTGAAGTTTGAACTATCTGTTTTTGTTTGTTCCACATATTATTTCAATAAAGACATTGAACAATAAAGAATAATTGTTATACAATGTGTCGTGAATTTATTGTTTCTTCCCACAAATGCAATAATGTTTGTTTGACATTGGCATCAGGTTTTATTTAGTTTTTTTGTTTTGCACCTAATGAAAGCCCTTTAAAATGTTCACTCATCTGGCAAAGGATGTTATGCATTACAGATTTCAGAATCCCATTGAAATGTTTTAGAAAAGTGTGCCATAATGCGATCGTTAATGCAAAGCCACTCCAGATTTTTAGGTTTAGTTTTTCAACTGAAAATCTTATATCAGATAAAAAAAGCCGGTTCTAAACGAAAGCAAGGTCAAACACTAACAAAACACTTTTGTCGTGGAAAAGACCATGAAAATAGCCTATTGGTAGCATTTGTGGTTCTCAAGATATAAATTTTCTCCCTATTTAATGTAATGACGTCATCAATGACGTCATCAGTCCAAAAAAGTTGTGGTTTTGGTGCGAGACGTTATCACTCAACTATTGCGATTTTCCGCTCTGCACGTAGCGCTCAATGTTTCTAAAATCTTTATTCCCAACAGCGCCCTCTTTCGTTGGACCAAAGAGAACGCCGTTGGGTATTCCCCAAAAATTCGTGCCATATGAGTTTTACAAATTTTAAACTTTGATTCATTGTAATTTAATGCCCGATGACGTCATTATGACGTAGTTAGGTCTGTGGTGTCTTGATACCAAGGTTCACCTATCTGTTGAGTTTCAACGTTCAAATCAATCTCAATCTTGAGTTATTCCGTAAATAAGCTTGAAAGTTGTTTATTGATGAAAAAACACGGAGGCGAACTTTGACCCAGGGTAACGACCCGGAAGTTAAGGTCGTACGATTTTGGCGTTAACTTTTCAAATGTTTTCCAAGTCTTTATCTATTTGATGCCTAAGTATGAACATCATAGCTTGTATATTCGTTGAGATACAGCAACAAGCAAATGGTCATTTTTCAACATTAAAAACCTTGTCATGACGTCATCAATGTCATCATCATTCCAAAAAAGTGGCGGTTTCATCTACTCACTATTGCCTATGTACACAGTAAGTTTTAAGTTTGTTCAAGCTTTACTTTTGTTTAAAATTGCTGGAGAAGGTTCGCAGGGAAAGAAGAACACGAGGAAACTAGAAATTTAGAGTTTGTGGACAAACTCACGGTGTTCGGCTTAATTACGTAATTTTAAGGTCAATACTGTGTGCAGGTTTTTGTCTATTTGTGCTATGCTGACGGGCGAAATATTTTTTTAATACTTTTTGATCTTTATGCATGAAGGTTTGTCATATGAAACTCCAACTTCCGGTTTGACAGGAACTAAAGGTCAAATGGGGTCACACCTTGTGCATGGTATCTAGAATTGTCAGAAAGCTTTAAATTGATGTAAGGATTATTAATGTACCATGTTTCATTAATGAGATACATATTTTTGTTGTACAAACTTATACTTCCGGTTTCGACCGGAAGTGAAGGTCAAATGAGGTGTAAACATATGTAGAATCGTCGAGGGGCTTTAAAATTAAGTTATTATATTAATACACAAATTTACGTAATTCAGAAACGATTTTTCATAACAAAACTACTACTTCCGGTTTCGACCGCAAGTGAAGGTCAAATGGGGTCACACCCTGTGTAAGATTTGTTTAGTACTTCAAGACCTTTCATATGGTGTAAAGACCATGTATGTAGCATGTATTATTCTTAAGATATGATTATTTTAGTATAACTAACACTACAGTACTGACTGACTGTGACTGAGATTGAGAATAGGAATGGAATTAAAATGTTAAACATAGGCCTAGGCCTACTTCCTGTAACATAACAGTTACACACAAGTGTTACAACATCATTAAAATTTACTTATTTAATTCCTCTCGAGAAAACGAAGTGATGTCGTCTGCTTACCTTCCCTCCATCTTGTTGTTACTGTCCGCCACTTTTAAATCACCCGCAAACGTCACCCCCTCGCAAGTAAGTAAATAATTTTCCTAAAACCAACACTAAAAAATAAAAGTACGTTTGCCAAGCCGCGGTTGCCAACGTTGGCGGCGCACAACCCGTCACGCATTTTTTTTTTTTTTTTTTTTTTTGAGGGGGGGGTTGGTTGCAAACGTTGGCACACCACAGGTGTCATAAGGTATATATCGTATAGACCGTATCGAACCCCTTTGTTGCCATTGATCTCCAATGACGTCATCATTCCAAAAAAAGTCGCGGTTTCATCTAATCACTGAGGTTCATGTTCATGATAAGTTTCAAGTTCATACAGGCTTTACTTTTAAAGACTAGCCCAGCGTCGTGAAAAAAAGTGTTGCGCGCGACTTGCATAAGACTGCCTGCAATGCACAAAGCCGGCCACGATGGGTTGTACAATCGAATCATAGAGCGCGTTGTGGTAGACTGCACATTACAGGCACACAGTACACACACACAGCCTACAGTTAGTCGTACTACACGGCATGTTTTTATGCAGTATGATTGGAGGTCAACACAAATGCACGGTTTTACGACCGGAAGACAAGTTCAAAACGGTGTTATGTCTGTGCAAAAGTTTAAGCAGGCTAACCGATCTTCAAACTGTTATTCAAATTTTGACAATATCATTAGCAGTTCTTGAGATATGATTTTTTGAAATTTTGAACTTCCGGTTTTGACCGGAAGTAAAGGTCAAATGAGGTCAAGTTGTGCACGACAATTAAAGGTCATTACAAGAACTTTTATGTTTTGAAAGAATCTCGTACGTAGCTTTTCTGGTTCTCAAGATATGAATTTTCTAATTAGGTGTTCGGCATTGAGCCGAAAACCTATTGTTATTGTTAAGTTTTTTTTTTTTTTGTTTTTTTTTCCTCGTATTCTTATCAGCGAACCTTCTCCGTCGATTTTTAACAAAAGTAAAGCTTATATGAACTTGAAACTTATCAGGAACATGAACCATAGTTAGTAGATGAAACCGCAACTTTTTTAGAATGATGACGTCATTGATGACGTCATTATGCTAAATAAACCATTAATAATTAGAAAATTCATATCTTGAGAACCAGAAAAGCTACGTACGAGATTTTTTCAAAACATAAAAGTTCTTGTAATGACCTTTAATTGTCGTGCACAACTTGACCTCATTTGACCTTTACTTCTGGTCGAAACCGGAAGGTCAAAATTTCAAGAAATCATATCTCAAGAACTGCTAATGATATTGTCAAAATTTGAATAACAGTTTGAAGATCGCTTAGCCCGCTCAAACTTTTGTACAGACATAATACAGTTTGACAATGTCTTCCGGCCGTAAAAGATGACGTCATTGATTGCGTCATTATATTAAATCAACGTTTAATATTTAAAAAATCCATATCTGAAGAACCGTTTATGTTACATACAAGATCTTTGCACCATATGAAAGCTTTTTGATTACTCTACAAATCTAACAGTGTGTGACCCCATTTGACCTTGACTTCCGGTCGAAACCGGAAGTTAAAATGTCATTTTTCCAAAAAATCATATTTCAATAAAAAACAGGCTATAGTAATAACCATTACTTCTTCTGAAAACACTTTAACCAGTCTACATGTTTTAAACAAAGTGTGACCCCATTTGACCTTGACTTCCGGTTGAAACCGGAAGTTGAAGTTTAAGTATAAAAAAATTCATAGGTCATTAACCAAACGAGGTACAGTCTTGAAACTTACTTTTACCTTCAACTTTACCGTGCAGTAAACTGCATTGTCTTTTCTGGATGATGACGTCATTGATGACGTCATTACAATAAATCAACGTTTAATATTTCAAAAATTCATATCTGAAGAACCGTAAATGATACATACAAGATATTTGCACCATATAAAAGCTCTTCAATTACTCTGCACATCTTACACAGTTTGTGACCCCATTTGACCTTGACTTCCGGTCGAAACAGGAAGTTGAATTTTTTTTTTTGCAAAAAGATTATTTTTCAATAACAAAACAGAATTCATTAATAATCATTACTTCATCTGAAAGCTCGTTAACAATTCTAAAATTGTGTTGAAGATGTGACCCCATTTGACCCTTACTTCCGGTTGAAACGGATGTTGAAATGTCACAGATAGTAAATTCATAATTCATCAACTGAACGTGATACAGACTTGAAACTTACTGTTGCCTTAGACATTACTGTGTAGATGAAACTGGATTATTTTCGTATTATGACATCATTGATGAAGTCATATTAAATCAACGTTTAATGTTTAAAAAAATCATTTGGGGGATCATAAAAGTTACACACGAGATATTTGCTCCATATGCAAGCCCTTGAAATACTGTACAACTATCGCAGAGTGTGACCCCATTTGAACCATAGTTCCTGTCAAAACCGGAAGTTGGAGTTTCATATGACTGACCTTCATGCCTAAAGATCAACACAAGGTACAAATAAAAATTTTGCCCATCAGCACAGCATACAATATTGACCTTGTTTTCAATGACGCAATCACTTTATTACGTTCCAGCCGAACACCGTGAGTTTGTTCACAAACTCTCAATCTCTAGTTATTAATGGTTTATTTAGCATAATGACGTCATCAATGACGTCATCATTCTAAAAAAGTTGCGGTTTCATCTACTAACTATGGTTCATGTTCCTGATAAGTTTCAAGTTCATATAAGCTTTACTTTTGTTAAAAATCGACGGAGAAGGTTCGCTGATAAGAATACGAGGAAAAAAAAAAAAAACTAGACATAGAATTTTTGTTTATTACAAAAATACGGTGTTCGGTTGAACGTTACATAATGACGTAGTTCAAAAACATTGAACATAAAAAGATGAATTTATAGACAATGTTTGGTTTTTATAGTTAAACTTGTACCACAGTTTGTAACAACTCCCGTTTCTTGACAAATGTCATGAATTTGTCATGAATAAACTTTGATTTATTGTAACTCAACATATGATGACATCATCATGACGTCATTGTTTTATTTCGCGTCTTCATATTGAGGTTCAAGTATATGCACAGTTTCAAGGTTCAGTTTAATTTCAATTTTGAGTTATTTATTTGAAGAAAATTTTGGAGGAATTAACATTTAAAGCAACATAATGGTCTCTATGAGACACCGTATAACACATGGTTTTGATTTTGTTTGATATATTGAAAGTGAAATCAAATAAAACCTTTAAATATGAATATGAAAATAATTAAAAAGAGCTTTATCATATGTATTTCATGGGGACTTCCGGTTTGGGCAGGAAGCGAGGTCAACTCAGGTCACTAAGAATTGTAAAGAACCGCATACATTTATTGTAACTCGACTCCTGGAGGAAAAACAAGTTACCTTTTTGGTTTTAACTGCCAGGAAAAACATAGTTTTCGTGCTTTCCAAAGTGTTCCTTTTCCACGCCGTGCAATTGGCTGCCGCCAGGTTGTGTGTTCAAAATAGTATTCATATTGCCTTTTATCAAAACATTAACCCTTGCTGCCCTCCGTTTTGTTCAGCATCTATGCGGTGTCAATAAAACAAAGTGTGTATCGCTAGTGACGTTGGTGGCGCTATATCAAATTAACGGTCTTATTTTGTAACATCACGAACACTGGTGTACTGTACAGTCAATCTGACATTTGACAGATTCAAATTCCGAGCTCATTATCTGTATTAAAAAGTTCCAAAGTTTTATAAAAACTACCCCACTTTGATAAACATCATAAACACAAGTGTGCACGGCTAAAGAAATACACGGACATTTTGAAAGGCGATGACTTTACTTTTAAACTTTACTTTTAAACAGTTTTACTCAGCGTATCCCGACAACAACTCTCGCGGGGGTAAAGTGCCTCTGGCCCCGCTGTTGCACATTGTGACTCTCGTATGTAAGCACGTACGTTATCGGTAAATATAGAACGAAAGACGATCATTTTGTCAATTGCATTTTCTCCACCATTATACATCAAACAATTCACGTGAGCATGTGATCGTCTCAGTCAAGTCTCCCCTTCCTCTCCCTGTCACAATTAAGCCACCAGAATGACATAAAGGGAAACATTTCCACACTGAACTTGGCATGACTTACATGTTTTTCTTTGCGTCGCCATTATTACACACACACACACACACACACACACACACACACGCAGAACTTAACAACACACCGCAAAGTTCGATGAACTGTGACAAGACCTGACTTGTTGCTAGTAGGTACATGTATATACACAGCATGCAGTAAAAGCCTAGAGTGCACACGCACGGGGTGCAATACATTGAGGGAACTGTACAGACTTTATCGCCGATCGCGCTAAAAACGGCACTTTTCACCTTAATATAACTTCGTTATGCAACCGCCAATTTTGTTCAAATTTCACAATTAGGCTTTTATAGTCGTTATCTATTACCAAAAAATTCAACACGTAGTTTGCTCAAAAAAATAAAATTAAAATAAAAAAAAAATATTTTTAAACTCGTCGTCGTAACAAACTGTAACATTTGATGACGTCATCAATGTAATATTTTCAAAGGTCATAAACTACATTCAAATGAGGTCACACATTGTAAACATTTGTAGAATCGTCGAAGGGCCTTAAAATTAAGTTATTATATTAATACACAAAATAATATTATTCAGATACGATTTTTTATAAAACAAACTACTACTTCCGGTTTCGACCGGAAGTAAAGGTCAAATGGGGTCACACCCTGTGTAAGATTTGTTTAATACTTCATGACCTTTCATATGGTGTAAAGATCATGTATGTAGCATATCTGATTCTGGAGATATGAGTATTTTAATAAAAAAACTTCAATTTAATATAATGACGTCATCGATGACGTCATCATTCCAAATTTTGTTCTTTGTCATGTACACGCTTTGGTCTAAGTACGTGGTAAGTTTCAAGTCCGTACATGCTCTATTTTTTGAGATAGCAAAATAATTTTTTTTTCGACCTCGTGTACCATTTTCGTTGTGACGTAGCTATGACGTCACACATCATATTTTTAGAATGCTCTTGAGTTAAAGAAAATATTATGCATTGAACATTTTTTCATATTTTCATGCACTTAGGCTCTAGAGCCCAAAATAACATGCTTTGTTACTTTAACTTCCGGTTTCGACCGGAAGTAAAGGTCAAATGGGGTCACGTTGTGCACCGCATTTGTAGATCTTTATAAGAGGTTTCATGTAAAAAAAGAATCTTGAACGTAGCTGTTTTGGTCTTGAAGATATGATTTTTCAAATTATTTAAGGTTTATTTAACGTTTATTTAACGTAATGACGTCATCAATGACGTCACCATTCCCAAAAAGTGGCGGTGCCGTCTACTCACCGAGGTTGATGTTCATGAGAAGTTTCAAGTTCATACAAGTTTCAGTTTTTCTCTAAATTGGCGGAGAAGGTTCGCAGGGAAAGAAGAACACGAGGAAAAAAAAAAAAAAAAAAAAAAAAACTAGACATAAGTTTTTGTGACATCACAAAAACAAGGTGTTCGGAATATGGTAGTTAAAGTTGTTATTTAATGTATCAACTTATTAAGTATCTAAAAATATGAACATAAAAACGTAAAATTGTGCTTTGAAATATATTTAATTTGCAGCAGAGGACCTTCATGTTCCTAGCTCTTATACCATTTTTTCCCGGTTTGACCGGAAGTACAGGTACGCAATATAAAACAGAGAAGGACCTTACCAAACCTTGGTATTTTGTGAAAGAATCATGTTCCTACCTCTAACAACTTAAAAAAATGAGGAGCTACTTTCGGCTTTACCGGAAGTAGAGGTCACAGAGGTCACGCAAAGTGCAACAGAGAAGGGTCATCCCTTACCTTGGTATTACGTGAAATAATCATGTTCCTAGCTCTAACCATTTTTGAATAAAGAGCTACTTCCGGTTTGACCGTAAGTAGAGGTCAGAACGGTCACGCAATGTAACAGTGAAGGATCCTCCCTAACCTTGGTATTTGGTGAAAGAATCATGTTCCTAGCTCTTACCATTTTTAAATAAAGAGCTACTTCCGGTTTGACCGGAAGTAGAGGTCACAAAGGTCACGCAATGTGCAACAGAGAAGGATCCTCCGTAACCTTGGTATTTGGTGAAAGAATCATGTTCCTAGCTCTAACCATTTTTAAATAAAGAGCTACTTCCGGTTTGACTGGAAGTAGAGGTCACAAAGGTCACGCAATGTGCAACAGAGAAGGATCCTCCCTAACCTTGGTACTTGGTGAAAGAATTATGTTCCTACCTCTGACAACTTTTGAATGAGGAGCTACTTCCGGTTTTTCCGGAAGTAGAGGTCACACAGGTCACGCAATGTGCAACATAGAAGGACATTCCTTAACCTACAATCTGATGTAAGATTTGTGATTATATAATAAAAACTTCTTAAATTATGAATTTTCGAATATTTGAACTTCCGGTTTGAACCAGAAGATAAGGTCACATTGGGGTCATGTCTGTAGGCGATTACGCAGTTTCGAATGACCTTTCAGATGATGTATAGATTGTAAAAATCCATTGTGTACTTCAGGAGTTATGATTTTTTGAAATAATAAACTTTGATTTAATAAAAATGAATATGAAAATAATTAAAAAGAGCTTTATCATATGTATTTCATGGGGACTTCCGGTTTGGGCAGGAAGCGAGGTCAACTCAGGTCACTAAGAATTATAAAGAACCGCATACATTTATTGTAACTCGACTCCTGGAGGAAAAACAAGTTACCTTTTTGGTTTTAACTGCCAGGAAAAACAATGTTTTCGTGTTTTCCAAGTGTTCCTTTTCCACGCAGTGCAATCGGCTGCCGCCAGGTTGTGTGTTCAAAATAGTATTCATATTGCCTTTTGTCAAAACATTAACCCTTGCTGCCCTCCGTTTTGTTCGGCATCTATGCGGTGTCAATAAAATAAAGTGTGTATCGCTAGTAAACGTTGGTGGCGCTATATCAAATTAACGGTCTTATTTTGTAACATCACGAACACTGGTGTACTGTACAGTCAATCTGACATTTGACAGATTCAAATTCCGAGCTCATTATCTGTATTAAAAAGTTCCAAAGTTTTATAAAAACTACCCCACTTTGATAAACATCATAAACACAAGTGTGCACGGCTAAAGAAACACACGGACATTTTGAAAGGCGATGACTTTACTTTTAAACTTTACTTTTAAACAGTTTTACTCAGCGTATCCCGACAACAACTCTCGCGGGGGTAAAGTGCCTCTGGCCCCGCTGTTGCACATTGTGACTCTCGTATGTAAGCACGTACGTGAACGGTAAATATAGAACGAAAGACGATCATTTTGTCAATTGCATTTTCTCCACCATTATACATCAAACAACTCACGTGAGCATTTGATCGTCTCAGTAAAGTCTCCTCTTCCTCTCCCTGTCACAATTAAGCCACCAGAATGACATAAAGGGAAACATTTCCACACTGAACTTGGCATGACTTACATGTTTTTCTTTGCGTCGCCATTATTACACACACACACACACACACACACACACACACACACACACGCAGAACTTAACAACACACCGCAAAGTTCGATGAACTGTGACAAGACCTGACTTGTCGATCGCGTGTAGGTATTTACATAGACTTGGTTCAAGTCGGGTTTCGTGGTGATTGAGTCAGTAATAATGTGTCTGAGCTTTTTGTAACGCGCGCCCTCTAGTGTCAAATAATTACCAATCCAGTGAATTCCAGAAGTCGGGTTTCGTGGTGATTGAGTCAGTAATAATGTGTCGGAGCTTTTTGTAACGCGCGCCCTCTAGTGTCAAATAATTACCAATCCAGTGAATTCCAGAAGTCGGGTTTCGTGGTGATTGAGTCAGTAATAATGTGTCGGAGCTTTTTGTAACGCGCGCCCTCTAGTGTCAAATAATTATCAATCCAGTGAATTCCAGATCGCAAAACCCGACTTGGTTAATTCGCCACAGATTTACGTGTGACCATTAGGGCTCATCTACCGATTTGGGTAGCAGCCAATGAGACGGCAGCCTTCAGGGAATCGGCGCGTAATATCAATAATGCATAGCAATGGTGACCTTTGAACTGAATAAATTATGAATATTCAAGCCTTCCCCAAAACGCAGTCGAATCATTATCATATGTTGCGAACTTTTGGAAAATGGCGGCCATACCGGTGAAAGTTGTGCGACGGGTTTGTTTAGTTTGTGACAGAGAGCTGATACGTTACAAGAAATACTTCAGCATTCACCGTGAAGAATACATAAGCAGGATAAGTAAAATCTTAGGCCGTGATGATATCACTGCAGATTTGACGGGAGAAACGGACAGAATATGTGGTCCTTGTGCTGTTTCAGTGAAAAACATTGAAAATCTAAAAAACGAAGTTGAGGCGTTTACAACCAAATATAACGAGGCTCGGTCAAAACGACGTTTTGCATCGATTTCTGAGAGTCCAAGGCGAGTGAAAAGAGTATGTGTCGCTAGTCCGTCTCCAGCAGCAATAAAACCTAGAAAAAGGTTGGCATTTGGCAATTCACCCCAGACAACATGTCCGAAGAGTAGACTGCAACGAGAGCGCTTAACTTCACCCAAGAAGGCGGCCGAGTCAAAACCCTTGAACTTGAAGGTAGGCATTGACCATGGGCATGATGGGTTCCGAAGTAGTCGTCTTAGGTTAATTCATGTATGTATGTACATCTACGATACGATTTGTGAGCTAGTTACACAGTGTCAGTGACAATTATGACATGATGCTAGAGGGGACATTGTTAAATACATGCTGAAGAGAAGTTAAGTTTTGAGTAGGGTAAGGTGTGTTATGTTCAACTTTTGTGATTTGTCTGGGGGGTTTTCTAAAAGCAATGTTTGCATGTATTTTCCATCAGTTATAAAAAACATTTGCACAGTCTTGTTGAAAAATATTTAACTATTTTTTATTATTACTTTTCTTTAAATCAATAACTGTAGGAAGTCCTTGACGTATTGAACACCGAGGCAGACAATCTTTGCAGCACAAGGAATCCATCCCTATTTCGGAGAACGGACAAAGATTCTCTAGAGGTATATGTTTAAAAAAAAAATTAATACAATTTTTTATGTATTTTTTAAAGAGTGGTGAAATATTCCAAAATTTAACGTAATTCATGTATACAAATACATGTATTAATAATACTGTTTAATCATGGCTATGAAAAAAATGACTTGATTGATTGTACATCATAGATTTTGTTTAACATGCTGAACACATTTTTTGCATGTAGTTATCTTTAGGTGCTACTTGCCTTAATAAATCCCTTAATATCGTGGCTCATGATTTTACCCTTTTGCTCCATATTGTAACCAGCAATGGTCATACAGAGAACAGGAGGAGGAACTTCAGTGTCATGCACCTGTTCTGTTAGCAATAGTAGAGACTGTGACTGTAGGACCCAGGAGGGAGCGATCAAAGACACGATCAAAGGATGATACCCTTCCAGCTAGGATGAATGCCATTGGGTCCCTCCTGTATTGCAGAAATAGATCAGTAAACAGTCATCAGACCATAACTGGTCTGCAGCTGAAAAGAGGAGGGGTCTCCAAGCAAGGTGTACAAAGACTTCATGCGAGAGGTATTACAGTGTCATATGAAACCATCCTCTCCAGACAAACTTCACTTGGTAAGGATTATGATGAAATTGTAAAAGAGTGGTCAAGACAAATGACATTGAACAGAGAACAAGAGGAGGAAACTTCTGCCAACATGGAGACCGAAAGAGATAGTGGTGCAGACCAAGCATGTGTTCTGCAATTAAAGCAACAGCTAAATCATCAACAGTTAAACAGACACCCAGGGTTTAAAATTATCACTGACAATGTGGACCTCAGAATCACACCCAGGCAAACAACAATGAGTCATGGTGCAAAAGATCTCCACTATTGTAACTCAATGGCAGTGAAGAATAAGGTAAAAGCACTACCATGTTAAAAAAATGATAGGCCTGTCTGCATAACTTTAACAAAACAGATGCATGTATGAAGGTTATTTTTTTTAAATCCAGATATTATAATGTTAGATACTTGTATATTCATATCAATTAGATATCTGGCAATCACCTCCCTGATGACTGTCCTGCTGGAGACATCAAGACGATGGAGCTGTCAGAGTTTGTGCCCAATGTTGAAGATAACCTTTTACTCCGAGTGGGCTGGATCGATATAGTGAGCAAAGTTATTGTGGACTACTTTCCAGCTTTTGCAGACTTTAAGCAGTTTGTTCCACCTCATCAAACTCACATGTACAGTCACCTGGCCTCCCAGAAGACACAAGTGGTAAGTACATTTTTAAAATGTATCCTCGCTTAAAGATTCATAACCACAACTTTGTAAGATTTTCATTCCTTGCCAAACCAAAGTATACTGAGAGGTTAACCAAAAGACCTGCATTGCTGTAAGAAATTATGCAAGATGGAAAAATGACAACATAATCAAACGGAAAAGGCGGGAATTTTAGTGTAACTTCATTTTGAGATGTCACATTATTCAAAATGCATGAAGAGCTATACACTTTCTGTTTTCATGATCTAGTTTTGTGTGCATAAACTCAATGTAGTAGTTTGTTGAAGTCCACCTTAATGTAAATTTTACTTTGTAATTTTTTCTATCTAAAGATATTTAAATTTTGTATTTATAACAAGGTCGGCCTTGGTGTTATAACTGAGAATGAGAACACAAATGAAGGTATAGCAAAGATAATGGACTACATTAATGTGTATGTTCCAAACTCAGACTCAAACCATCCCATTCAAGTCATAAGTGGAGGGGATCAACTGACATGTGAACGTCAGGAGAATATACAAGAAGACCGAAGAGAGTCACCCAAAGCAGCTCGATGGGGAGGCATCATTCCAGTGTTTGAAGATTTTCATGGCCTCGGTAATTTCTATCAGGTATACATCCTTTAAATTTAATTAAATGAATTTTAATCTATAAATTGTTATAAAGGTCATATCTGAGCACAAAGGTTGAAACAAACTTTACTCTTCAATGATAATAAATAAAATTGTCTTGAGAAATGTTTGGAAATGTTATCATAAAAGAAAACAAAGACCTAAGATTTGAATGATCAACGAAAAAATTAGTTCGTTAGTCTTCATGCTCCAAAGAAAAATAAATGTATTGGTTAAAAACACACACAGACTTTCTTAGACAAAGAAATTGTGAACTCTTTTTTTCAATGCACAAATGTATCCCCTGGACAATTAATTGAGGTAGTTTAATTAGGGTCAATTGAATTTACAACAAATGTCATATGTAATTTTGGCATTTGTAAAGTTGTGAGAATTTTGTTTAATTCCTCAACAGGTGATGTGGAAATATCTATATTCATCAGAACAAGCAGGGTCAAGAGATGTTTGCACTCTGTATGCAGCAAGGAATTTTCTGAGAGCCTACAGTGTGCCCACTGATCCAATGAAAGATGTGAATGCCTGCAGTGACTTTCTTGACAAGTAATGATTTTTTTGTCTTTATTTAAAGGCCCTGTACACTATTGGTAAGATCGAAAAACACAGATGTTCACAGATTCACACATAACTTACATGGTTTAAAGTTAGTAATGGTAGAAAAGTTTCCTTGAAATATTTCTGCCTGAAATGCTATCGTTTCTGAGAAATTAGTAAAACAACAGTTTTTATCACGCATGATAAAAACTGAAAAACAGAAAACACATAAGGTGTATTTGCACTATTTTCTCGTGATCTCGATGACCAATTGAGCTCAAACTTTCACAGGTTTATTTGTTCATGCATATGTTGAATCACAAAAAGTGTGGACACTGATTTTGAGCTGTTACCAAAAGTATACAATACCTTTAAATGATGTCAAGGTAATTTTTCTTTTAAACAAGCTCTTGTATAGAAGCTGTAATTTATTTTTTATTTCTCAATTTGTCCAGGTACACAGAAGCCCTCATTCTCTGTGCAAGTCTTGAATATTTTGGAATGGATGGACCCAACGAGCCGGTGTCTGATCACACCTATGAAATGTCAGGCATGGATAAAGAGTCATACTTCAAGACTGCAGTGGGGGATCTTATCAATCAGTATGCAATATTTTCAACACCAGTACCATCCAGGGAAAAAGAACTTAAATGCTCAGAGTGCCCTAAGACCTACAAACGTATGGCATCACTGAAGAAGCATTTCCAAACAAAACATGAAGGCCTTTCCCTCAAGGAAAAACAACCCAAAGATCCCCACAAAGACACTGTGCAAAATTACTGCTGTTCAAGTCTTGGTCTGTGTCTGTTGGCCCGTGATTTTACAGATTCACGAGAACATGGCAATGGTGGAAGAGTCCTTCTGTTGTACAAGTTCATGCTGTACCATTTCAAAGCAGTTGGTAAATCAAAGTATGCATATCAAATATTACGACTACTAGCACAGACAAAATGCCTCCTTTCTCCAAGAATGGCCCATCAGCTCACGTGGAATAGATTCATCAACCTTAAAGGAAAAATAGACACAAATGTAGAGATGGACAGAGTCATGGAACACAAGAATAAGAGGTTTAAACATGAGTGCAGGGGTTTCCATGGTAAAGTAACAAAGAAGTCAGTTGAGAGGGTGGGGAAAGCTGCACATTCACTTGATTCAATCCTGCACCTTGCAGACAAGGCAGCCAAACTTCATAAGCCCTCAGGAAAACACAACAAGGTGTCTGCTAAAGATGATGTGATAGCTCTAGTGACTCGCATGCATAAGGAAAGCATATTTTCTCATAAGCCAGGAAGGAAACTTCATGCTTTCCCAGATTTCAGAAGAAACCCCCTGTCCCAACTAGACCCTGGGGCTCTTCACACATGGATGAGTGGCACGTTGAAAAAAATATCCAAGATGAAGCTATATAAAGTGTAGCTCTGACTAAAGTGTATCGGCTCATTGTTAGTTTTATCAGTCAGTATTGTGTCAAATCAACTTTTAATTGTATAAACTATCAAATGCAGATTTGAAATCCATCAATTTTAAATGTTTCACATGGTTGATAGCACAGGTTGTTTGAGTGAGTGAAAAACACATACACAGGATCGATGGTATTTTGCACATTGACTATTTATCTACTGGTGGTATGTTAAAACATTTTCAGTAACAGAACAAAATTCAGAATACGAAGAGTTTTTAAGAAGACACAATATTTCCGAGCAATATCTTGGCTGCTGCCTGACATGTGGGTTTTAATGGGTAAAACTGTGAACTGACAGGTAACAATTAAAGCCTCGTGCATATAAACCGGATTTATGGCTGATTTTGAGACTCGGTGTAAATATAATTATTGTAATTTATAGTGTAAATATAAACTGATGGTAATATTTAATTTCTCGCATTCTAAAGATAAAGTATTTATTCCTGCCAGGGGAAGAAAGACAAACATTTATATTTTTATCATTACGAGATGAATTTTATTTTTTGAATTTTTCATCACTCAGATACATAATTATGCAAATTTACTTTATGCACTAATTACAAGGTACAAAATGCACCAGGCAAAACATTTGTTGTGCTAATCAGTTATTAAATACAGCAGAAATGGGCAGGACTTAAATCATGCAGATCTGTAACAAGGACACCATCAGTTGTGACATTTTTGGTGTCTTTGTTACGCCTGCACCATTTTGTTTTTTGAACGGCTATTTCTGCTGTATTTGATCACAGACTTTTGTAATAAACATTTTCCCTGGAACACTGAATGTTCTGTAATTAGTACTCAAAGTAAGTTTGCATGATTATGTATTTTAGTATAGAGAAACCTTTGAGGATTTTTGAATGCAGACATAACAATGACACGGTGTCCATGGCCGAAGCAATTTTCATCATATTGCTGGTAAAATACAATGAAACAACTTCAAACTTTAAAAACACTTCCACACTCAAAGGAAAATGTTGCATATAAAAATCAAGTCAAATGAAAGAATACAAGTCACACAAATATCACACACTGTGTCTCAACCTGGTGAAATGACCCAGTTGGGAACATAGCATAAATGAGGAACCAACAAAACAACATAAAAAATTTGGGGTGTGACCTGTACAATAATTATTATAATAATATTCCTGTTTTCCCCATTTTTTTGCTCATAATAGGAAATTTGTGAACGCTAGGTGGCAGCAGACTTACCGGGTAGAATCCCGTTGTTTACATAGTTCTGAACATGCGCATATTTCTAAGAACAATGGATTTAACCAGTAAGTCTGCTGCCAACTAGTGTCCCAGTGTCCGATTACACTACTCAAAGGAACATGATTACATCAAATGTACATGTGATGTATGGGTTTTTTGTCCTTCATTTTTTGTTACACAATTGTTAAAGTTTATAAAAACCCGAGAAATAAAATGAAAAACTCAACGTTTGAAAATATCCTCACAAGATTGCATTGTATTTCTTACATAGGCATTGCAGATTTTGTCATTTTGTAAAAGTAAGTTTTGATGCAAGGACATCCTGAAAATCATAATGGTAAAATAATTTATAAATAAAAAACATGATTTTAGCCCTTAACATCCAATCCA
This sequence comes from Marthasterias glacialis, assembly GCA_911728455.2. Lineage (NCBI taxonomy): Eukaryota > Metazoa > Echinodermata > Asteroidea > Forcipulatida > Asteriidae > Marthasterias > Marthasterias glacialis. The sequence continues at coordinate 20,883,763 of OU452220.1, forward strand.
TGTATGATGATGCACAAAATCTAATCAGTGGAACTTGACGAAAATGTACTTGAATCAGAAGTTTGAATTTCTACATGCTCATCTTCAGTAACTAATGATGAGTCACTAAAACCAACCTCAAGATCTTCCTCGGGCTCATTATAGCTACTGCTACTGTCAGAGTTCTCTCCATCTCCACGATTTACAACAAATTCATCACCCAACGTTTCTGAAATAATTTGCCATATTTGGAGTGAGTGGCTTCTATTGAAAAATGAATATTTACATTGAAGATGTTCCAAGGACTGTATAGCACAGCAGTCCTTGACAATTGCATCAATTAGTGAAAGTGGCAATCCACTAACCATATCTACCCCTGTATACATTGCTGATGCCTCTCCCTGCAGCAATGAGTCCCTATACTCCTCAATTTTGTGCCGAATCTCCTGCCTCTGTGATTCAGTTGCTTTCCTTAAAAGTGAGTTTGCTTGCTCGTTGGTATTGCTGGACAATTTGAGATTCATGAGTTGTTCCTCTGCCCATCCTATACCAGAATTACCACCTGCGCAGTTGTCACAGCACAGACTCTTTTCCATTGTGCAAATTGAGGAATGTCCGTAGTGTTCCAGGAGAGTTTTGCGTCTACATTCATTTGTTCTTAGATAATTTTTCATTTGATTTTCTATTTTGCATGTAGTGAAGCATCTGGGGACCAGAAGAATCATAGCATGGCTTTGTTTGCCATCCCGTCCAATCCTCCCACTTTCCTGAAAATAGTCATCCAAATTTCTTGAAGGGCCATAATGTATAACAGTGTATAAGCCCTCAACATGTACACCCATGCCAAATGCGACAGTGGCAATCAAAATCCTAATATTGCTATGTTCTCTGCAAAAATCACTCAGTACCTTCTGCTTTATCATTTCTTCTGTGCATGAGTGGAACATCCCTATATGTTGACAAATTTCCCTTCCTAGCACTTCTTCAAATGTTGCATGCAGCTCCCTGCAGTGCCTGTGAGATTGGCAGAAAATTATAACCTTTCTACATTTGGGGCCTTGCTGTTTTAGTTCCTCTGTTAGGAATTGAAATTGATCTTCTTGAGTATTCATTTGTGAAGTTACAACAGAATATCGAATGTTCGGTCTGTTGGGTGATATCTCAATGACAGACGGCTCTGACATTCCAAGGGATTTAATGATACTTTGCTTTGTGCCCGGTGAAGCTGTTGCAGTCAATGTCATCAGTGGTACTGTGCTGGGGACAAGTGATCTAAGCTGAGCTAGTTGACTATAGCATTCTCGAAATGCTTGCACCTTTCCAGACTTAAAGCCCCTGCAATGACAAAAAAAAAAAAAAAAAAAAAAATCAATACTGCACAACTTCAGACAATTGCAAAGCACTCAATAGTCATACCCTAAACAAGATTTATGTACAATGTAGGGTTCAATAAAATAGAACACAAATATTTACTTGCCTCCAGCTTGTGTCCCCCCCCCCCCCCAGCTTCACCAGGCACAAAGGGAAATCAAATAAATAAAAAGTAGCTTGACTCTTGACTGTCATAATTTCAATCCTGCGAAAACTATTGTTATCAAAGGTTATGTTGAAGGTAATTCAGTAATTATCACTCACTAGCTGCTATTCAATACATTATACAAATAAAATGTATGGATCATACAGGAATATTACAACATTTAAAATTCAATCAACATACCACTTTGCCACACAGTGGCCCTCGTCCACAAACAAGCCACATATGTTCTCTTGGTATACACTTGAAGTGATCAGTTCTCTGCCAAAAGGTCCCAATAAAGTTTCAGGACTTGCAAATAGTAGTGAAAATGAACCATTCATCAGCTTCATCTTCTCTGTAGGATTCTGCTTAAGATCAGCAACATAGCCAGCCGTGATCCCTCGAGTTTTTAATGTCTGCACTTGGTCCCTCATCAAAGCAATCAAAGGAGACACTACTATGGCAATTGAGTTTTCCTGCAAATAATTAAATCAGAAACTCAAATTAAAGTTAGTCGTTAGGACAGTTTCCCTCTAGTTCTTTGGTAAATATTTTCTGCTACAAAACATGTTTTAGCAACTTATTTATTTTATTGCCGTGTTTAATTATTTGTCAAGATTCGAAAAGCTATGGCCTTGTCAATGTTGCATTGATTGAACTGATTGTCGCGAGAAATGCATTGCACTGCTTGCATTCAGTTATTTAGCATAATTGTAATTGATGCTGACCTGTGCCCAATTTCATAGAGCAGCTTAAGCAAAAAATATTGCTTAAAAGTTTTCTGCTAAGCGAGAATGAGCAGGATACCAATCAAAGATTGTACATGTGACATTGAATTTTAGTTGGTAACCTTATTCTGGTAAGCATAAGCATAAAAACTTTTTGTGCTTAAGCAGCTCTATGAAATTGGCCCCTGCTACACAAAATGTGGGCCCAATGTTGATTTAATGTTACCGTTATGGCGACTATGTAGTACACTTAGGAGATATAGGCCTAGTGACGGATCCGGGTTTTTTTAGTACTTACTGCTAGTTCATTTTGGATATCTGTAAGTAAAAACGAGTTTGTTAGTATGGTTGACTGAAAAATAAGCAAGAGAAAACTTACCACTTGATGCATGAAGTTAGCACAAAAAGGCGCAGCTTGATAGATCAGTGATTTACCATACCCTGTGGGCAAGTTCACAAAGGTGTCCTCTCCTCTGATAAAACTTTTGATTGCCTGGACTTGATCGGGTTTGAAATCGTGCTCGAGACCAAGAGCTGTCTTAGCATACTCAAGAACCGTGTCCATTATTAACCAGATTATATCAACACTGATTACAAAGTGATAGAACAGCAATATTATTTGTAATTACTGTCGGTAACGCAATCACTTTCCAATGTAACGCACTCAATGTTTCCGGTAGTACGACATCGACAACGACAACATGGACAGACTCCGGTTACAGTGTTGTTGTTTTGTACATGGACTTATTCATTACGTTTTGGGTCAACATTGAACACTTCAAAGAATCTAGTTGTTACAGATTATTGTTTATTTATTTTGATTAAGCTTCATATTGTTATAAAACAACTTTACCATACAATAGTATATCCATACAGTCATATCGATCAATGCTGATTCTTTTTGTCATAATTGTATGTAACTTGGCAAAGATAAATTTGACAACACCCGCTTTAAAAATGAACGAGTCGTTGAAAACTAAACCGATTTCATTGGTCAGCAGCGGACGCCGTCGTTACATATTCAAGCTATTGCATATGCATTATGAATAACTACATATCACGCAGGGGGTGCCTCTTGGCGAATTCATCAAGTCGTACTTTCGATAGCAGAGTTGATTGACACATTCCCGGCGAGTGAGGGCGCACAACAAAGCGCTGAAATAAAGCCGCGATAGGGTGATCGTGATGGACAAGGACTAGACGAAAGTATGACTTGGGTCAAGTCTAGTATTTACACAGCATGCAGTAAAAGCCTATAGTTCACACGCACGGGGTGCAATACATTGAGGGAACTGTACAGACTTTATCGCCGATCGCGCTAAAAACGGCACTTTTCACCTTAATATAACTTCGTTATGCAACGGCCAATTTTGTTCAAATTTCACAATTAGGCTTTTATAGTCGTTATCTATTACCAAAAAATTCAACACGTAGTTTGCTCAAAAAAAAAAAAAAAAAAAAATATATATATTTTTAAACTCGTCGTCGTAACAAACTGTAACATTTGATGACGTCATCAATGTAATATTTTCAAAGGTCATAAACTACATTCAAATGAGGTCACACATTGTAAACATTTGTAGAATCGTCGAAGGGCCTTAAAATTAAGTTATTATATTAATACACAAAATAATATTATTCAGATACGATTTTTTATAAAACAAACTACTACTTCCGGTTTCGACCGGAAGTAAAGGTCAAATGGGGTCACACCCTGTGTAAGATTTGTTTAATACTTCATGACCTTTCATATGGTGTAAAGATCATGTATGTAGCATATCTGATTCTGGAGATATGAGTATTTTAATAAAAAACTTCAATTTAATATAATGACGTCATCGATGACGTCATCATTCCAAATTTTGTTCTTTGTCATGTACACGCTTTGGTCTAAGTACGTGGTAAGTTTCAAGTCCGTACATGCTCTATTTTTTGAGATAGCAAAATAATTTTTTTTTCGACCTCGTGTACCATTTTCGTTGTGACGTAGCTATGACGTCACACATCATATTTTTAGAATGCTCTTGAGTTAAAGAAAATATGCATTGAACATTTTTTCATATTTTCATGCACTTAGGCTCTAGAGCCCAAAACAACATGATTTGTTACTTTAACTTCCGGTTTCGACCGGAAGTAAAGGTCAAATGGGGTCACGTTGTGCACCGCATTTGTAGATCTTTATAAGAGGTTTCATGTAAAAAAAGAATCTTGAACGTAGCTGTTTTGGTTTTGAAGATATGATTTTTCAAATTATTTAAGGTTTATTTAACGTTTATTTAACGTAATGACGTCATCAATGACGTCACCATTCCCAAAAAGTGGCGGTGCCGTCTACTCACCGAGGTTGATGTTCATGAGAAGTTTCAAGTTCATACAAGTTTCAGTTTTTCTCTAAATTGGCGGAGAAGGTTCGCAGGGAAAGAAGAACACAAGGAAAAAAAAAAAAAAAAAAACTAGACATAGAATTTTTGTTAATTACAAAAATACGGTGTTCGGTTGAACGTTGCATGATGACGTAGTTCAAAAACATTGAACATAAAATGATTAATTTGTATACAATGTTTGGTTTTATAGTTAAACTTGTACCACATTTTGTAACAACTCTCGTTTCTTGACAAATGTTTGTGCTTTTGTTACATTGGCATCCGGTTTTTTGGTTTTATTTTGCACCTCAAAGCCCTTTAAAAATGTCACTCATCTGGCACGGGATATTGTACATACAGATTTTGCAATGCCAGTTGTACTATACTATTTCAATTATTTATTTGTATTTTCTTGTTTAACCTGAAGTCAAGGTTAAATGGTTACGTTGAATGTTGTGTATGTCGTTTCTTAAGTTTCTTAAGTTATTACTAGCAAAAATTAAAAATTTAAATGTGTGGTTGAGAAATTATTTTTTGTTGAAAAATTTAATTTCAACTTCTTGTTTGAACAAAAAGCAAAGTTTGTACTTGCGTAGATGTTGATTTTCCACTCACTATTCCCAACAGCGTCTCTTTTGTTGGACCAAAGAGAGCGGTGTTGGGAATTCCCCAAAGTTCGCGGCATATGATTTGACAAATTCTAATCTTTGATTTCTTGTAATTTAATGCCACATGACGTCATTATAATGTTATTAGGTCTGTGGTGTAATGATACCAAGATGCAACTATATCTGTTGAGTTTCAACGTTCAATCAATCTCAATCTTAAGGTCGAAAATTGTTCTATTATGAAAAAACGAAGACAAGTTTTGACTTAGGGTAATGACCCAGAAGTTAAGGTTGTACGCTTTTGACGTTTACTTTTTAAACGTGTTCAAGTCTTTATCTATCTGATGCCGAAGTATAAACATCATCATAGTTTTATATTTGTTGAGATTCAGCAACCAGCAAATGGTAGTTTTTCAACGTTAAAAACCAAAAAGTGGCAGTTTCATTTATACTATTTATTGCTTACGTTATAGTAAGTTTTAAAAATGTACATACCAAAGGGTTATTGTCCATCAAATGTTCCAGGTTGAGAGTCAACAACTCACTTAGCAGATTTTTTGAAAATCAATCCGTATATTTCACGAAAAGCGATATTACAAGTACAATAGCGCCACCAATAGCTGTAGGCTTCTTGTTGGGCTGGAAGAATAGGGCAAAGGTCACGTTTTTGATCACACCGTGCACAAATGTGTGTGGGCATGTTTGACTGTATGCTGTGAGGACAACAATAGGGACAATAGGTCCTCATTAGTCAGTTCTTTGTTTTCATGGGTCCTCGGACGCCATTTGTGTACAAAATCAATGGAGATTGCTTCAATACAGGAACAATGGAAATAACAATAGAAGTCCTCGGACATGATGGTGATTCACGACTGTGTGTGTGTGTGTGTGTGCGTGGGTGATGGGTACTCCTAGAACTATGAGGTTCGTTCCGCTATCGTCTCCACGAGCCTCATAGAGTGATATGTACAAAATCCTATTCGAAACTTTCTGCCCTTCACGTTTACATGGCTACAGTTCTTTTTTGAAATCAGATCTCGTCAAAACTAGGCTCTATGTGTTCTTTCAACTCTGATCGAGCGTTGCACTGGTCCAGAAAATCCACTCCGCAAACTAAAAGTTGTTAAAAAGTGATAAATTCTCACCGTAATTTAGATCCCATTCAAACAGTATTGCAACAAATATGGCGACCGGAGTTGCAAAATTAACTGGTATGCTGCTATGCCGTGCGCTGGTCCTATGGGCTGGTTCCGCGTACCAGTTAATTTACAAATTTGTAACGAACCTCATAGTTCTAGGAGTAGGTGATGGGCAAGTTCTCACGTGCATGTGTGATCATTTGGGCGTACTAATGCAAGGTAAAACAATTTTTTGTTTTAATTAAGGTTGAAAAAGTTGCGAAAAGCAAATGATTATTTCTATTAGTAGTAGTAGTAGTAGTAGTAGTATTTTTATATATAAATATAAATATATATATATATTTTGTTTTATTTATTTATTTATTTAGTTATTTATTTATTTATTCATTTATGTTTTTTTTTTTTTTTGGGGGGGGGGGTATAATTTTAATATAATTGGAGGAGATATAGTCATGGTATACATAACATAGTCTAGTCTAGATAGTAGATGTCAGTGTCATGACTGTGGTGTGGTTGTGAAAAGTTACATGGGTTTTAGCTTTTTTGAATAAGAGTAAAGACTAGTAAGAGTTTTATAATAAATTGATCAGAATAATCTGACTGCACGTTCCTGACTGTATGATCTGATAATTGTGGACAAGGTCGAGGTAGTTGATATGGGTATGTAGTTTTGATTGATGAAAAAGTGGGTCAATACATTCGTTATCAGTGGTAATAAATAATATAAGTATTAAAATTATGTTGATCAATCTTGTTCAAAAATATAGAACATTATTGATTGGTCAATTTGACCTTTTGACTATTTGTCTCATAATACAACATTCTATTTGTTTTGTTTTACAGTGTTTGACAATAAATAATGTTATTGATAATTTTGTGAAATTTTATCTCACACTTTGCAGTTGTTCAAAAATTACATCATTGGATCATAGTAGGAGTGTGTAAGTGGACAGTTTACTGCATAATATTCATGGGTGATCCATGTGTGTAAGTATGAACCCATTTTAACATTTGGTTTTTTGTACATTTAAAATTTACGCAGGATGTAAGGCCTCAGACACTCGTTACTTGCTATTTCCTGCAATAGGAATGCTAGTGTCAAGTTTTATCATCACTGGCCTTTAAAAAGGTGTAGTCTATTAAATTATTTTATTGAAAGGCACAGAATAACAATTTAGGAAGGATTTACATGTGATGCACGAACTGTTATTGGAAAACAAGAAATGTGGAAAATGTTTACATTTATTTTATGAAGTGTGCATATAAATGCATGTAGATTGTCACTTTACGATGAATTGTTAGTTTTAGAGTTTTGGAAATAGTTATGTACTGTGCGTTGCAATGAAAATAAACTCAAAAATAGGGGTCAAACTCAAATTAGGAGTCAAATGCAAGATCAAATTCAATGAAACGATTATCTTTATTACTGAATCAGTATGACATTATTCTGTTTTGAAATTGGTCATGATTGATGTCATTTGACAGTAATACACTCAGCAGAAGTATAAAGATGAATGTTGAACTAAAAGCGGGTGTAATGTGTTGACTCCATTACATGGATATAATTATACATCAAACAGTAATTTATAATACCACATAAGAGTGAGTGTTGACAAATGGCAATAGTGTATACAATTGTAACTGTTTGATGTATATACTTAAGTGATGGAGTCAATAAAATATTTACATAATTTACATTTGTATTTTTACTTGATTATGTTTTCAGTGGTGGTTTTTATCTAGAGCCTAGTTTGATTACATACAGTGAGGAGTTTACAAGTTTGACAATTTCTGGAGGTAATGGACCATCAACATAGGAATGTTAGCCAACAAACAATTTAAGGTGAATTTTAGTCAATTGTGTTACTTACATTATCAATTTGATAGATTATTGGATACAATTTGAAATATAAAGTACAGTGTTTGCCATCAATTTTTTTTTTCTTCATGTAATGATAAAATGAATTTTACAGCAAAGAGTAGTCTGTGTTACCATTTAAAAGTTCCAAAAGGTTTTTGTTTAAGTGTGATCATTGATAAATAATTCAATTTAAATTTGAAATGAATCGTATTGTAAGTAATACCTCAATCTTGTACAGATGAGATTGTTGGGGTATGAGGTTTGGTTTTGTAATTTTATTGGGAGATTGGTGCATTGACAAAACTTGACATAAGAAGTCTTCTGTAACCTTTACAAGAGTGTGTTTAGATGTGTTATGATTCTTTGTTATGATTAAAAGAAACACTTGCATGAAGGCTATTTTGATACAAAGCAGTTTTTGTTTGGGCAAGATATTTGTGGGTAGGTTAAGCATGTGAGTACTTTTGGTTTCTTTAAACAGAACAATGTGGGGTTTTGGTTTAATAAAAGGTGTTTTGGGCAGGTATTTCACATCTGTCATTAAGTCGATTCTAATTGTACTGGTTTTGTTTCTTCGGGGCGAATATGAGCTTTCTTGCTGGCCATGATGTTGCGCTTACTTGTCTATTAAAATTAAAAATTAAGATGACCTGTCTTTTTTTAATTACTTACAGAGGTTGTCATAAGTCACACATTTGATGGCGCCTGTGTGATCTGTCATACTTAAATTGTGAGCTTTATCGTTGGATGTTTTTACAGTTAGAGTGTTGATGGACTTCGGGTATGGATTGCATTTGCTGTCATTTGTTTTAAACCTTGATGAAGGGCATTCAGTTCTAGAGGACTTTGAATTTTCTTAGATTATTTGGCAAGTATTTGAACAGAACTGATGTTTTATTTTCATTTAATCACATCGTTTAACATTTTAGTTGGTTAATTAGCAACAAAAAAGGTTTAACTTTGTATTTTTTTGAGGAACAATATCAAAATGAACTGTAAATAACAATGAAACAGTGATCTATACAATCTATGATTTGTACAATCTCTTAGAAAGTTTGGATGGGGCAGTGGAGGGTGCAGCTTTCTCAGTAGTGGAGGGTCGAGCTTTCTCAGTAGTAGAGGGTCGAGCTTTCTCAGTAGTGGATGGTCCAGTGTTGTCAATATTGGTTGGTTCAGGGTTGTTGGAAGCACCAAGGCGAAGAATATTGCTTGCCTGCACAACAAATGTGTATACTGATTGCTCCTCTAGAGCAGTCAGTATGTTTGTAGTTTCGGTCGATTTCCACAAGTCTTTGGCCAGGGACTTGGTCATGTGCAGAGTGGACAGTTTGTTGTCCGACTGGCACATGAAAGAGATGCTACTGTCGGTTGTATCTTCCACAGTTATTATTTCAACAGTGTGTTGCTCTGGAACGATCTGTAAATAGTGATCAATCCTTGTAATTTTAGAGTATGTGAGGGTGTAACATTTTATTTAAGAATAAACTTTTTTTTGTAATAACATTTCATCAAATTCTTTTGTGTTACTCAATATGCATTTTGATAATTCAAATTAAGCAATTATTGGAATATTTACTTCAATGTGTGTTTCTCTTGTTGAGGAGAGACTCATCATCTGTAGGAAGTTATTCTTCCTTGGGGATACATGTGAAATCTTGATGTGATCTCCAGTTTTGACGGGACTTGTAGTGTTGTTATTCCATAAGGCGACTTGAATTGATCCAGTGCTGTCCTCAATCTCAATATTTCGTACTTTTTGAGATCGTATTCCTACAACTCTTGGTACTTCATCCTACAAGAATTGAAATATTATGATCTTGTGTTAGTAGTTTTTGTTTTAGTTCCTCAACATAAAAAAAGATGTATTTTACTATAACTACGTCATCATATGTTGATCAAATTTTCATTTCACTGAGACAACAATGATTTTTTGTGAGTTGTTTCACTCATATCTCAAAAACAACAGCACCTCATCAGTAAAAAAAAAATAATTTAAGGGAAGCTTAAAATTAATCTTCAACTGAGTAAGTTTAATTATTTCTGTGGACATTATGTTTCACAAAAAGTAGGTCTAGCAAATCCTTTAACTTGTTGTATATACTAATATTTTATCTTACATGTGTTATTACTCCCTGAACAGTGATAGTGGAAGTTTCTTCGCTTGAATGAATGGCTGAAATGGGTGTGACAGCAGGTTCTGGTGGGTCGACTAACTTGTTGGCCAAGGTCATGATATCATCACTGATGAGTTGTTTGAGAGCTGGACAGGGGCGAATATGAGCATTCTTGCTGGCCATGATGATGCCGCTTACTCCTCTAGTAAAATTACGGATCAAGATGACCTGTCCTTCTTGGTATTGCTCACAGATGTTATCATAAGCCACACATTTGATGGCACCTGTGTGATCTGCCAGACTAAGCTCATGAGCTTTATCGGTTTGGATTTTTTTTACAATTAGAGCTCTTATGGTTTTCTTCGGGTATGGATTATGTTTTGTCATTTGTTTTAAATCCTTGATGGTGTCCATTGTCTGTAGATAAAAAAAGTTAACAGCAAATGAGTGAATTGAATGTATCAATTTGATTTTACATTTATATGTAAAGTAAAGTAAAGTAAGTAAAGTATATGTAAATATTTTGAGACTTTGGTGAAATAAATAACTAAGAAGTTCTTTTTGATTGAAACAGGAGTTTTCTTATCGAGATATGAAAGTGTTGGGCAAAGGAATTGGTATCTGTACTTAAAAGTTCTCAAGCCAGTTAGACAGATGTCCGCATATTCTCCTGGCTTTGTTGAACATGTTAATATGCCCTCTGATCATCAAATCGCTGTGTCCAAGTTATTATTGAACAATTCAGCTGATCAGTTATAGTTTTTGTATACTCACATAGGTTAAGTGGTCGTTTAAATGAAGACTGAACTCGGAGCGTAGTGATCTGTTATGGTCGTAGCAAAATGTTGTTAACACTGATCAATGAGGTTTTTGAGGTGTTTATAAAGCTTTTGAGAATACAATCAAGGATCTTGTGCAATATTTTGTGAGCCAATCATAGTGGAGATTGTTCAGGTATGAAGTCTTAACCAATAAGAAACAAGAGATTTAGCCAATCACTGATTAATTTGCTGTAGCCAATGGCATTGAGGATTCTATAGTGGATTCCATTTCAGCCAATGAGAAAGATATCAGATTAGCCAATGAGAAGCGAGTTGGTTAGCTGGTTTGCTAAAGCACAGATGTTTGTACAAGTAAAACATAATAAAAGCTAACTTATAACGTAGTAGAACAGTCTGCCTGGTAATAGACATAGTGATTTTTGATGTGTGGTTTTGTGTTTCAAAAATTGTGAGATTAGTTTCAAACCATAAATTGCATAAAGAAAATTACTCAAAGACAACAGGAGACGAGGATGAGATATATTTTGTTATGTCATGATGACGATCATTATTTGATTTTATAAAATGCAAGTTGAATTGAGATGTTTATAAATAAGACACGGAAATTATGGCAAGAAATGATTTGTTCTGAAGTGATTTTTTTTGTTCTTTTCTATAGGGCAATAAAAGAAAAGTATTTAGAGTAAAATGTATGTTTTCTATTAAGGTCTGGTCAAATATTCGCAGTTAAAAACTGCAATTTTGCTTAAAAGTAAAGCACATTTTGTGATATGAATCTATGAATATAACGTCGTGCTGCACACGTCTCGCAAAGGCAGTGTGGCGGGAGTATATAAGTTTTTGACCAATCAGAGCATGTAAGAACAATTTGCCTAGTAACAGAAAATGATGGTGTTTCATGAAGCTTTTGTGTTTATAAAACGGCAAAAGTTCGTTAAAAAAGGAAATATTATTCACAAATTTGACTCAAAAACAATGGGAGAGAAGGGCTTGGTATATTCTGTGATATTATAGTGACAACAGACATTTTAATGCACAAAATACGTATTTAATGCAAGTTTAATATTGAGCAGTTTGTAACGAAACAAGAAAATCTTTGATAAAAATAATGTAATATTAAATAACTTGTAATTGAGTGTCTGAATGCAATAAAAGAACAGTATTTGACATAAAAAGTATCATTTATTCAAGTTGTCATTGATTATTCTAAGATGAGAACTGATTTTCTGGAACTAAATAGAAACACAGTATCAAACAGAGGCAGTTTGTAGGGAGTTTCACCCTTGACCTTAAAGATGGCAAAATAGAACAGTTAGCTTATGTAACAGGCTGCGGTGTCTGGTGTAGGTTTTGTTTCTAAAATTGTGAGAAATGTTTTAAATCTGAACATTACATAAAGAAAACTACTTAAAAACAATAGGGGACGAGGACAAGGTATATTTTGTGACGTCATAATGACGAACAAAATTTCGTTTGACAAAATGGAAGTTGAATTGAGATGTTTGTAAAATTAGACACGGTAATTAATGACAAAAAATGATGTTTTTTGAAGTGATTTTTCTTCTTTTCTATAGCGTAATAAAAGAAAAGTATTTAGAATTAAGTGGATGTTTTCTATTAAAGTTTGGTCAAATATTCGCAGTTAAAAACTGCAATTTTGTTAAAAACAAAGCACATTTTGTCATATGAATTTACCAATATAATGTTGTGTTGCACACGTCTCGCAAAGGCAGTCTGGCGGGAGTATATAAGTTTTTGACCAATCAGAACCTGTAAGAACAATCTGCCTAGTAACAGAAAATGATGGTGTTTCATAAAGGTTTTGTGTTTAGAAGACGGCAAAAATTCGTTGAAAAAGCAAATATTACTCACAAATTTGACTCAAAAACAATGGGAGAGGAGGGCTTGGTATATTTTGTGATGTCATAGTGACAACAGACATTTTAATGCACACAATTTGTATTTAATGCAAGTTTAATATTGAGCAGTTTGTAACGAAACAAGAAAATCTTTGATAAAAATAATGTAATGTTAAATAACTTGTAATTGAGTATGTGAATGCAATAAAAGAACAGTATTTGACATAAAAAGTATTATTTATTCAACTTCTCATTGATTATTCTAAGATGAGAACTGATTTTCTGGAACTAAATAGAAACACAGTATCAAACAAAGGCAGTTTGGAGGGAGTTTCACCTTTGACCTTTTAGATGGCAAAATAGAACAGTCAGCTTATGTAGCAGGTAGCGGTGTCTGGTGTAGGTTTTGTGTTTCTAAAATTGTGAGAAATGCTTTAAATCTGAACATTACATAAAGAAAACTACTTAAAAACAATAAGGGACGAGGACAAGGTATATTATGTGACGTCGAAATGACGATCACAATTTCGTTTGACAAAATGGAAGTTGAATTGAGATGTTTGTAAAATTAGACACGGTAATTAATGACAAAAAATGATGTATTTTGAAGTGAGTTTTCTTCTTTTCTATAGCGTAATAAAAGAAAAGTATTTAGAATTAAGTGGATGTTTTCTATTAAAGTTTGGTTAAATATTCGCAGTTAAAAACTGCAATTTTGTTAAAAACAAAGCACATTTTGTCATATGAATTTACCAATATAATGTTGTGTTGCACACGTCTCGCAAAGGCAGTCTGGCGGGAGTATATAAGTTTTTGACCAATCAGAACCTGTAAGAACAATCTGCCTAGTAACAGAAAATGATGGTGTTTCATAAAGGTTTTGTGTTTAGAAGACGGCAAAAATTCGTTAAAAAAGCAAATATTACTCACAAATTTGACTCAAAAACAATGGGAGAGGAGGGCTTGGTATATTTTGTGATGTCATAGTGACAACAGACATTTTAATGCACACAATTTGTATTTAATGCAAGTTTAATATTGAGCAGTTTGTAACGAAACAAGAAAATCTTTGATAAAAATAATGTAATATTAAATAACTTGTAATTGAGTGTCTGAATGCAATAAAAGAACAGTATTTGACATAAAAAGTATCATTTATTCAAGTTCTCATTGATTATTTTAAGATGAGAACTGATTTTCTGGAACTAAATAGAAACACAGTATCAAACAAAGGCAGTTTGGAGGGAGTTTCACCTTTGACCTTTAAGATGGCAAAATAGAACAGTCAGCATATGTAGCAGGTTGCGGTGTCTGGTGTAGGTTTTGTGTTTCTAAAATTGTGAGAAATGCTTTAAATCTGAACATTACATAAAGAAAACTACTTAAAACAATAAGGGACGAGGACAAGGTATATTATGTGACGTCGAAATGACGATCAAAATTTTGTTTGACAAAATGGAAGTTGAATTGAGATGTTTGTAAAATTAGACACGGTAATTAATGACAAAAAATGATGTTTTTTGAAGTGATTTTTCTTCTTTTCTATAGCGTAATAAAAGAAAAGTATTTAGACTAAAATGTATGTTTTCTATTAAGGTCTGGTCAAATATTCGCAGTTAAAAACTGCAATTTTGTTTAAAAATAAAGCACATTTTGTCGTATGATTTTACCAATATAACGTCATGTTGCACACGTCTCGCAAAGGCAGTTTGGCGGGAGTATATAAGTTTTTGACCAATCAGAACCTGTAAGAACAATCTGCCTAGTAACAGAAAATGATGGTGTTTCATAAAGGTTTTGTGTTTAGAAGACGGTAAAAATTCGTTAAAAAAGCAAATATTACTCACAAATTTGACTCAAAAACAATGGGAGAGGAGGGTTTGATATATTTTGTGATGTCATAGTGACAACAGACATTTTAATGCACACAATTTGTATTTAATGCAAGTTTAATATTGAGCAGTTTGTAACGAAACAAGAAAATCTTTGATAAAAATAGTGTCATATTGAATAATTTCTAATTGAGTGTTTGAATGCAATGAAAAAACAGTATTTGACATAAATAGTCTCATTTATTCAAGTTCTCATTGATTTTATTAAGATGAGAAAGAATTTTCTGGAACTAAATAAAAAACACAGTATCAAACAAAGGCAGTTTAGAGGGAGTTTAACCTTTAATTTTTAAAACCCTGCAGTCCCTACGACAAAACACCAGCCTTTCGTTTGGCTCAGTCACTAAATGTCCGTGCAGTCTGTTAAATTGTTTTACACCGAGGGTATGAAGCTTTTTTCACATAATTTATCAAGTCTAATACCCTCAGAGGGGCTACAGATGTTCATTTTCTATAAACAGTGGTTTATATTTCTTGAATTTTTTGTTCACAGGTAGGATTACAGTGAAACCACGCCCCTTTTGCACTCCAACTCACAAATCCATCTCAAATACACAGTTCATGCTTGATATAAAGATCTCCCCCTTGCTTTGGCTATTCCTGATTAAAAAAAACCTTCATTTGTCAAACAAGTCTCACACAGTCTTGCTAAGGTAGCTACAAGCTGCCCTAGATAAGGATGATTGATGATTGTTTATAAACGTGGCTGGTTATCCACCTCTGAGACTTTGACAATATTTCTGTGTACAAACTAATGGCAGCCCTCCAGATCACATGAGTTGTAAGGGAAGTTTCAAGGTGAATGAACTCTTCAGCGCATGGAGGTACTGCCATTTGTTTCTGCATGGGATAACGGTGGAATACCAAAGAGACTGAATGTGTAGAAAATTCATGGGTGGAATTATTTAAAAAATACCAAAAACGTACACGACGACGGAGTACTCGAAATGCAGTGGCAGGTCACGATGGCAAAACAGAATAGTCAGCCTATGTAACAGGCTGCGGTGTCTGGTGTAGGTTTTGTGTTGCAAAAAATGTGAGAAGTGCTTTAAATCTGAACGTAACATAAAGAAAACTACTTAAAAACAATAGGGTCGAGGACAAGATATAATTATAATGTCACAAAATATTATTTTGTGACATTATAATGACGATCATTATTTCGTTTGACAAATTGCAAGTTGAATTGAGATGTTTTTGAAATAAGACACGGTAAACAATGACAAAAATGGTTTGTTCTGAAATGTTTTTTTCAAGTTATTTTGTATAACGCAATAAAAGAAAAGGATTTAGACGTATATGTCTGTTTTCTGTTAAGGTCTGGTCTATATTCACAGTTAAAAACTGCAAGTTTGTTTAAAAATATAGCACATTATCATATGAATCTACCAATATAATGTCGTGTTGCACACGTCTCGCAAAGGCAGTTTGGCGGGAGTATATAAGTTTTTGACCAATCAGAACCTGTAAGAACAATCTGCCTAGTAACAGAAAATGATGGTGTTTCATAAAGGTTTTGTGTTTAGAAGACGGCAAAAATTCGTTAAAAAAGGAAATATTACTCACAAATTTGATTCAAAAACAATGGGAGAGGAGGGCTTGGTATATTTTGGGACGTCATAGTGACGACAGACATTTTAATGCACAAATGCAAGTTTAATATTGAGCAGTTTGTAACGAAATAAGAAAATTTTTGATAAAAAATGTGTAATATTAAATATTTTCTAATTGAGTGTCCGAATGCAATAAAAGAACAGTATTTGACGTAAATAGTATCATTTACACAAGTTCTCATTGATTATTCTTACGGATGACTGATCTTCTGCAACTAAATACAAACACACTATTAAACAAAGGCAGTTATTTAAAATGCAAGTTTAATGCAGATCAGGGAGGAAAAATGAAGATCTTTGATAGAAATTGTATGAGTAGCCCCCCCTACATGTTTGTCAAAATGTTTCAATGTTTGGTGAGGTTACTTTTTCGTAACGGTTGTCGATTCATGATTGAAAATTTACGAAAGAAATAATACATCAGACCGTCGTTTGGCAGGAGTTTTTTACAATCTGAAAAATTATAAAACAAAAACGTAATTATCTACAAAGAGATGTTGACGGCATTCGATGCAATCATTAGCGCAAGTATTTGTTTTATATAATGCGCAATGCTTCAACCGATTAGCCAAATTCATGGCTCTGCTTACCGGCGAATTCTGTGCTTACGAATACAATTCCCGCTTGTGCAAACGCCGAAGTTTTGGGCTAGCCTTGTAAGCGTAAAATGTTTAGAACGTAGAGTACGCAGTGCGGAGAAGTCAAAGTTGGCTGCTAACCTGTGAAATACGCTTGCCGTAAGCGCAGAATTACCTGTTTTTGTAAGCGCCGATTCTGTGCTTATTACGGTAAGCACAGTGGGCACTTCGTGTTTGAAATTGCGCCCTCAAGTGATAATGAACGAGCAGTGGAGTGGTGGTCTAGCAACGGACGTACATACAGTTGAATTTTCATATATAATGCGACTTGTCTGTAGCTCAGACTAAACTTCAATAACAGGAGGTATGGTATGGTTTTCAATTTTGGGGTAGTAAAGTCATGAGAATATAATTGTTTGTGACTAGTTTTGATTGAAATTCAAATTATGACAAGAGTTCTATATTATAATATTATTAATAGAGTATGATGATGATGTGATGGAGTGGGATTGGAGGTAGCATAGCACTACTATTGTACTAGCACATTTGTGGTTGCCTTGTGCTTTGCCTATTTTACGTGTTAGTATTGTACCATTGCACTAACCACTACTTCTATTGTAACTAACCACTAGCCAGCAGGCCAGTGTGCACATTATGATTATTGATTAGGCTGGCGTGTAAAAAAAAATGGCCTTGGCTTGTTATTAATCGTGTTGCAACTTACCGTGGACAAAATCAATATCATAAAAAATTAATGCCATTGCTATATATTAGAATATATATTATTTCAACTATTACAAATATTTGAGTTTCTTCAGGGTAATTTGTATTGATTTTTAGACAGAAATTTACAAAACAATACTAGGTTTGTTTTTTAGTTTCAATAAGCAAACTAAATTATGGCGATTTAGAACTGCAAGGTGAATGCATTGTAATTAGGCAGATGGGGCATTCTGCTATGCAGTGTATGTTGTCATGAACGACTCGCGCACGCATCACATTTCTTTGTGTTGGTTCAACAGTGCCCTCTTTTGATATTTTGCTATTCGCGATAAACGTTATACATCATTAGGACATTCATTGTACATTGAATGAGGATTTAGAAATGACAAGATTGAATTGATTTAAATTAGAATGGACCTAGAGGTTTTGTACAGGCTGACAACCACACATGCCGTGCCTGCTTCGAATATTACATAGAGGTTATGCATCTATTCTATGGTTGTTTCTAGGTGTGGAAATTATTTAAACATTTACATAGATTCTGCTGTGAGAATGATTGCCATTTGTCCTACGTATAAGTATATCACATGTGATATTTTTTTATTAAAAGTGAGAAAACTTGTGCACCAGTGAAGAGTTGAATTACATCGTTTGTAAATGTTGACAAGTTTTATGATGTGTATAAAATTACTTAAATTACTGATTAAAATTAGAACTTGGTTTAATTGGTATTTCAATGTTTATGCATCTAACTTTGTTAGTTTTTCAAGAGTAATATTGAAACAGATATTAAGTATTGATTCTTGTGTGTGCCACATATGTTAAAGACCAATATTGGTGTTGTGGGATGGTTAGGTAATCATTAAAAAAAAGGTTAAATTTGGACATTTTTGATATGTATTTGTAAGAACAACTAAAGAAATTATGATATGTGCTTAGTTAATGTTGGAGCATGTGATGGAGACCCAATTTTGTAAAACATGTAAGAAGTTGTCTGTGTTTATAGCATGTCATACTAAAGTTGTTTACTGTACGCAAAGGAAAATGTTAGCAAACTTGCGATTAGCAAATGAGTGACGTAACAATGTAAATACATGGTGAATGTGCATGCGTGCAAGAATTTGTCTGCTAACTTGATAAATCATGGTGAAATACAATTATGCCTACATTGTTCTGCTAAAGTAAGCACACAAATTTGCTTACTGTTTGACAGCTTTATATGAAAGTGGGCTTTGATGTGTGATGGCCAGGGTGTGTGTGTTAGCAGTAACTAGGTAGAATTCCTTAATCCAAGTCTAGCTCTTTCCATTGTCAGTCATTTGCGTGTAGAGCTTTCAATTGGTGAATAGAAACACTATATTAAGTTCTCTGTGTAGACACAGTACCAAATAGATACATAAACAGAATACAAATGAAGTTTGAAGTTGAGGCTTTACAAGCATATGGCAGATCTGTGCAAAGGGCAAATAATATGTGCAATTGTGTGTCTGTTGCGAGCGTTCAATAGTGTGGTTTTACGTAAAACTGAATAAATGATGCTGTGTAATTAGGACCGTTGAAGTTGGTTGGTATAAGTAAAGAGTGATTGTCAAGAAGTGTACAGTATAACACAGTTAGGAAGGGATGACTACAGAGCTTAAGAATATCTGCACATCATTTTGATGTGAATTCATACAAATGAATAGATCATGGAACAAAAATCAGCAAAAAAATTTTGTGGACATAATAGCGATTTTGTGACAACTTTGGTATAATGTTCAGCGTACACAAAGTCATAGTGAAAATTTGTTGGTGTCACTTTTTTCCCAGATCAACATGTCGAAAAAGGTAGCTGCTTGGATAGAGGATGAGGTCAAGATGTTTCGCAGACGGACTAAGGTGGAGCGAGTTGGAAGGATGTGCCCAGGCAGATGTGTGTCTCTTTCTTATCTTTCTAGTTCTTTTTCCACTTGTGTGTTGTCTTCGGTGATCTGTTCTTTCCGTTCACATACCCTTTGTGGTATGACTCAAGTGTCTATGCTTGAGGACGTCCCTGAGAACCATGCAGAAATGTGTGCTATCAGTGACAGCCATGCGAATACAGTTCCAAACTATGCGAATGTAAATCCAAACTATGCGAAAACAGTTCCAAACCATGAGTATGAAGTTCAGTGCTATGAGAAGTGTCATGAACAGTGCATCAGAAATTATGAAGATCAGTGCTATGAGAACTATGAAGGTCAGTGCCATGAGAAGTATGAAGGTCAGTGCCATGAACTCTATGAAGGTCAGTGCCATAAGAATTATGAAGATCAGTGCCATAAGAACTATGAAGGTCAGTGCCATGAGAACTATGAAAGTCAGTGCAGTAGAATTCATGAAGTTCAGTGTCGAACGTATGAGAAACATAACAGCCATGGGAAGTGTCAAAGGAATATGAAATGTCAATGCTATGAAAAGTGTGAAGGTCCCTACAACTGTATTATGTACAACAAATGTCATGGAAAGCAAAGGAGCTTAAAAAGAACCTGTAAGAATGTACACAAAACTAAGCAGAAAAAGCAAGGAAGAACTGTAAAAAGGCACATGAGTAGTCTTGAAATGCAGAGACAGAAGTCCAGATGTAACAATGACAAACTTGATATTATAAAGTATAAAAGTGCATGTGATTATAAGTGCTTTGACAGAAAGTACCAGGGTGGCGTTTTGTACAGATGTAAAGTTGTGTCTGTGCTGAGAGTGAAAAGATTGACACGACTGTCCAGAGTAGGTAATCCTAAAGGATTGAGGCGACTTGATAAGTATAACTGGATTGAGCATTGTGGAAGGGGTAAAGTGTTGGAATGTACAGAGGAGGTTATTCAGCGATATAAGAGAAAGAAGATATCCAGAGGGTACAAGAGGAAAATGAGAAGAGAGGCATTTAGACAGTCTCATAATATCAAAAAAGGTGGTAAGGTTATAGAGTGTCGTATGAGCAAGAAAGACAGAATATTGCATGAAAAGGTGCAGAAAGATATTTTTGATCATACTAAAGGAAGCCTGAATATTGTTGTGAAGAAAATGAAAGACGTTGGAAAGCCACTTGGAACAAAAAGTTCATATAAACATGGAAGATTGGTGAACAAGAAGTTCAAGAGAATTGAGAATGTCACTTCTAAATGTAAATATACTACATGTGAGAGACAAATTAAGTTGAGTAATAAGGGTGCACAAAATGAGATTGGCAAATGTCAAGTGACAAATGATCATGAAACACAATGTTGGCTGTGCGATAAGATGATTGGTAGAATTGAAGCCAGGTTACAATGTGAATGTAGACTGTGTTACCATGCCGATTGCATTGCATTTACAGAACAAAGTGAATTATTATTAACAAAGCAGTCATTTTTATGGATATGTTGTAAATGTAGAGGAAGTAATTATTGTCAATCTTTGCACTGTGATTTTGGTATTCCCTCAGATGAGAACATGTATTACACTCTGGACAACTCCAATGAAGAGGTGGTAATGAACGACACATGTCATCTAAATACTCATGAGGACACTAAACAAGACAATGGAGAAACAGCTTGCACAAGTTGTAAATCATGGATAGCAGGTATGAGAAAGCATCAGACAATAATAAAACAGTGTGGAGGATATAACCTAAGAAAGGAAAAAGTAAAGAGACAAGAAACAGATGAATCACATGAAACCAAGAAGGAACCAAAAGTAAAAAGAAGCACAATGACTAAAGACATGAAAGACATAGTAGTTAATGATGATGGGGATAACAGAGAATGTTCTCAAACATGTGAAACAAGAAAGAGACCATTGTCACCTTGTAATGAATTAAATGAAACCTACAAGAAGAAAGATGCAAGTTTAAGAGAAATACAAAGTTTAGTTGTACAGGGACATTTTCATCAAGGTCATTTAAAATTTGGTGTCAATACTGGGAAACAGTGTGTTGCAAATACTTTGACTGCTGTGATATACAGTCACATTAAAGAATTGAGGCAGTGGACTAGTAATGACATGGATTTAGTTTTGAACACTGGTGATGAATTGTATGGTCATTTATCTAACAGTTCCACAATCAATACTGATTATTTGTTAGTTAGTGAATTGCCGAATAAGCTGATTTTATTTGACAAGAGCTACACAATGATTTATCATGAATCAGTAAGTGGGATGTTTGAAGATGATGGAAATCTGTCAGAATTTAACATGGTTAGATTAGATGAAGCTCTTCAGGAGAAATTGAAGAGATATGGTGCATGTTTTATCTGTTTCAATGGAAACACATTTGGTGTGATTGCACAAAATGGAGTATTTTATATTTTTGATTCACATTCTAGAAACTGCAATGGCTGTCAAGTACAAGATGGAAAAAGTCTGATGAAATGTGCTGTGTCTTGGCAAGATGTTTACAGGTATTGTACACAACTAGGTCATTCAATGAATTTGTCTAATAATGAACAATTTGAAATTACTGGGGTAACCATATGTCAAGGCAATGTTGTTTGTGCAAGTGTCAATGAAGATTGTAATCACAGAGATGATGTTTATGACCCTTTTAACTTATCGAGTATTTATAATTTAGAAGAAGACAACCGAAACAAAGAGAGCAAAAAAAAGATGTATGGCAATGTCAGTTGTGAATATTCTAATGATTTGTCTGACAGTGGGGAACATGTCCAAGATAATGAAAGTGAAACTGAAATTGTAATGGAAGTTATGAATGAGTCGGGTACTTTTAAGTTTAATCCACTGACATTTGAACATCAAAAGTCACTGTGTAAATCTGTTGGTATTGGTAACATCAAACCTGTATCAGAAATGCTTATGGAAAGTGTCAACATTGGTGAGCCTGATCAGATAAGAACTATTACAGGTGATGGCAACTGTTTTTTCAGAAGTGTTTCATATGCAATATCTGGTACTGAGCGTTATCATATGCGGCTGAGAATGGCTATTGTCAATCAGTTATTGAAAGATGCTAGTTATTACAAGACATACTTGAGACAAGGATACAGGGATGTGGAAGATTATGTCCAGAGGCAAAGAATGTTCAATTCAGGTATATGGGCCACTGAAATTGAGATAATGGCATGTGCACATTTCCTTGGAACTGACATATATACATTTTCTAATACTGGTAGATGGTACATATTTTCAGGACAGATGGCAGGAATAGGTACTGTGACATCTAACGCAGGGATTTATCTGAATCATGCAAGTGGAATACATTATGATGTAGTGCTATCTGTGCACATGTTACCAATGGAAACAAATCATAGTGGAGGACAAATTATTGATTTGGATGAGTCTAGTGTTTGTGATGAAGTTCATGAAGAAACTGGTGCATGTATTAATGTAAATATTGATGAAGATACTTTGAGGCATGACATAAATGATGAATTGTCAGATGATCATAAGAAGCATATAAAGAATGATAATGAGGTTTGCATTAAAGCCTCAAAACAGAAGAAACGTAAACAAAGTGCAGCAATGAAAAGAAAGCATGACAGAGAAAGGAAGAGAAAGAAATATCATGAAGAAAAAGAAAACAAAAAACAATGTATACGCCATGATATAAACGACAGTGATCCAGCAGTGAAACAAAATGAAAGTAATCAATACAGTAAAATGAAATATGATGCAAACACTTTGTATAAAGAGTACAAAAAATGTGCTGCTAAAAAAACACAAAGAAAAAATATGTTCTATAAGAGGGAAAAAAAGAAAGAAATGAAAGCAAGGTACTGTGAATCTGTTCAATATAAAGAGAGAAAAAAATGTGCACGTAAAAGAGTTCATGAGAAGAATAAACACAAAATAAATAATGCCAGAAAAATTAAATACAATGTTGATGATAAATACAAGAAAGAAAAACAGGCTACTGACAGATTAAGGTATCAGTGTAATTTGCAGTACAAAATGAAAAAAAACAATAGTAATAAATTACACTATCACTCAAATGCGCAGTACAGGTATAATTTAATAAATAATATCAAAAAGAAATATCAAACAAATGCACAATACAGGTATAATTTAATAAATAACAACAAACATAAATATCATACAAATGCACTATACAGATATAGTTTAATAAATAACATCAAAAAGAAATATCATACAAATGCACTGTACAGGTATAATTTAATAAATAACATCAAAAAGAAATATCATACAAATGCACAATACAGGTATAATGTAATAAATAACATTAAAAAGAAATATACAAATGCACTGTACAGGTATAATTTAATCAATAACATCAAAAAGAAATATCATACAAATGGACAGTACAGGTATAATTTAATCAATAACATCAAAAAGAAATATCATACAAATGGACAGTACAGGTATAATTTAATCAATAACATCAAAAAGAAATATCACACAAATGCTCTGTACAGGTATAATTTAATCAATAACATCAAAAAGAAATATCATACAAATGGACAGTACAGGTATAATTTAATCAATAACATCAAAAAGAAATATCATACAAATGGACAGTACAGGTATAATTTAATCAATAACATCAAAAAGAAATATCATACAAATGCACAGTACAGGTATAATTTAATAAATAACATCAAAAAGAAGTACAGTGGAAATCCATTTTTCAAACAGAAATCAAAAGATGCCACTGTACAAAAGAGATTGGTTCTGAAGGAAAAAAGACAACATATTGCCAATATAATTCAAAATTTTAAAGAAAAAACGAGCTCAGGACCAGAATTTATTTGTGCTGTTTGTTTGAAATTACTGTTTAGAAATCAAGTCATAAAGTGTAACAAAGAGAGATATAGACATTCAGAATACGTATCTGAAAAGTATTTGCATAGGTGTACTGAGGAATGTAGAACAAAAGACTGTGCTTTGTCTAAATGTAGATCATGCCTATGGATATGTTATACTTGTCACAGAAAGTTACTTGCAAATAGAATACCAGCCGAGGCATGTGCCAACAATTTAAATCTTTCAGATATTCCAGAAAAACTGAAACGACTGAATAATCTTGAAGAACATTTAATTGCTAGAAGTATTGCATTCATGAAGATAATTAATCTTCCTAAAGGTGGGCAAAATGGAATCATAGGTCCATGTGTATGTGTTCCATCAAACACTACAGAATGTGTGCAGTCATTGCCAAGAAGTCAAAATGAAAATGAAATTATTCGGATCAAGTTGAAAAGGAAGTTGTCATATAAAGGCTACTATAAATACAAATTTGTCAATAAGTCTCATGTTCAAGAAGCTTTACATTATCTTAAAGCAAATAATAAATGGTACAATGATATTAAAATTGAGGAAGACTGGATAAATCCTGTACCTGATGAACCTTCTAACAATGAGATTGAGGAAGAAAATGAGAAAGAAGAATGTAGTGATGAAGAAGAAGATAATGATGAAGACAGGTTAGGTGGAATCCAGTTTGATACCTGCATGCAACCGATGGACATTGGTCAAGAAATTTTAGATCAGTACTTTGATGATGTGTTTTGTGTAGCTCCATGTGAGGGTAATAATCCAGTAAGAGTCTTGATGGAAAAAGGAAATGAAGCTAAATGTTTTCCAACATTATTTCCAACAGGTAGTCCAATATTCAGTGATAAGCGTAATGTCAGAATAACACTGTGTAGATATTTGCTCAATAGATTGATGAATGTTGACAATAGATTTTCAAAAAATGTAGACTATATTTTCTATGCTCAGTATATTTCCGAAATTGAACAAGTACTATCATGTGTATCCATTGCGCTCCGCAAAGGTTGTGTAAAAACAAGAGAAGGACGTAATTTAACTGCATCAATGTTAAATAAGAAGGATAAATTGCGGAATTTCTTGAAGAATGATAATGGTTACAAGTTCTTGAAACCCATCAGAGGCACTAGTCCATATTGGCAATCAACACAGAGAGATATATATGCTATGATAAGACAGCTTGGTTTACCAACATGGTTCTGTTCATTTTCCTCTGCAGATATGAGATGGCCTGAAGTCATTAATACTTTGTTAAAGCAACAAGGTGACTGTAGATCAATAGAGGAATTAGATTGGAATGATAAATGCATGCTACTTAAAAGTAATCCTGTAACTGTTGCAAGAATTTTTGATCGAAGGTTTCATATGTTTTTGAAAGAGGTTATCTTGTCAGAAGCCCAACCAATTGGTAAAGTTGTTGACTATTTCTATAGAATAGAGTTTCAGTTACGTGGAAGTCCAGACACACATTGCTTATTCTGGATTGAGAATGCTCCCAAATTAGATACAGATAAAGATGAAGAAGTTATTAAATTTATTGATAAATATGTTTCTTGCAAAATGCCATCAGAGGTAGAAGATTTCAAATTAAATGACATTTTATCACATGTTCAAATGCACAGTCGGAAACACTCAAAAAGTTGCAAAAAGAAGGGGACGGAATGCAGATTCAACTTTCCAAGACCTCCATCTGAAAGGACATTTGTTGTAAGACATAAACCAGATGAGGATAATAAAATAAACAAGGCAACTGCAAAACAACAATCTGATCATGCAAAAGAACTGCTGAAAAGTGTTTGGGAAGCAGTGAAGAAAGAAGATAACCAGCATAAGTCAACACATATTTTTAAAGATATTGGAATAACTCAAATAACATTTGAAGAAGCAAATAAAATTTTGACCAATAAAATTAGTCTTGTGTTAAAGCGTAATCCACAAGATGTCTGGGTCAATCAGTACAATCCACATTTGTCACTAGCATGGAATGCTAATTTAGATATTCAGTATATTACTGATATTTATGGGTGTGTTGGATACATTGCATCATATATTTCAAAGGGAGAACGTGAGATGGGGATGTTACTCAATCAAGCACAAAAAGAGGCAGTGAAAGGAAACTTAGATGCTAGACAAAGTATGAAACAAATTGGACAAGTGTATATGCAAAATAGAGAGGTTTCAGCGCAAGAAGCTTGTTTTCGTGTGTGTAATTTGCGATTGAAAGAAGGTTCGAGGAAGGTTGAGTTTATACCAATAGGAGAGAATCCTGTGAGAATGAGTTTGCCATTACAATTGATTCAAAGTAGACAAAATGATGGGGATGAAAATGTATGGATGTCTAGTAGGATTGACAAATACAAAGCAAGACCCAAATCACATGAATTCGATACAATGTGTTTGGCAACTTTTTGCTCAGAATACCGGGTGTTATGTAGCACTGAAGCAGCAAAGGTTTATAAACGTGGGAAAATGTCGAAACATATTCACCAGTTACAAAATAATTTAGGAGTCGTACAGAAACGCACAAGAACAGATAATGCTGTTATAAAGTATCCAAGGTTCTCTCAAACCAAATATCCAGAAAAGTACTTTCACAGTATTTTACAACTTTTCCTTCCATATCGTGTGGATTCACATTTGAAGCCTTCACAGTTTGAGACATTTGAAGAATTTTATACAAGTGGATGTGTCAAACTTGTTCGTGACATTGAATGTGTGAAAATAATTGTGGACAATAATAGGAATAAGTTTGAGGCTAACATTGAGTCCATGGAAGATGTTGAACAGTACTTAAACAAGTTTGGTCTTCAGGAAGATGCATGGGCTTTAATCTGTCCAGAGACTGAGGCACAGAGACTTGAATGTCAAAGTGAAAAGAATGTTGCAACTGAAGATAGTGAAGATGAACTTGCAATACCTGATCTGAAGTCTGATAAGAGAGATGACCTAGGATACTGCATTGAACCCCATGGTGCTCGCTTACCTAGAAAAGAAGTTCAGGGTCTAATGAGAATAATGAATGTTCAACAAAGTCAAATATTCTATACAATAAGACAGTGGTGTATTGATAAAGTCAATGGTGGAAATCCAAAACCTTTTCACATATTTCTAACTGGAGGAGCTGGCACTGGAAAATCTCATGTTATAAAATGTATTTATAATGAGTCGATACGTTTACTGCAAAGAATGAATCATAATCCTGATGATATTTCTGTCTTATTGACTGCACCTACAGGAGTTGCTGCATTTAATATCAATGGATCCACACTGCACAGTGCCTTATCAATAACAACTGATATTTCACTACCGTATAAACCATTAGGTGAGGAAAAACTAAGTACACTGCGTAATAAATTGGCATCTCTACACATTTTGATTATTGATGAGATATCGATGGTTGATCAGAAAATGATGTGTTATATCCATGGAAGATTGAGACAGTTAAAACAAACAAGGACTCAGTGTGCATTTGGGAATGTTAGCATACTTGCAGTTGGTGATTTTTATCAATTACCTCCAGTTAAAGGGAAATCTTTACATCATAAAACTGTTGAGTCAAGCTTATGGCATGATAATTTCAAAGTGTTTGAGTTGAAAGAAATTATGAGGCAAAAGGATGACATAATATTCACTCAATTACTCAACAAATTGCGAGTGAAAAAGAAAAAAGAAAAACTGTCAGATGAAGATACAGCTATATTAAAGGCATGTGAAACTGGAGAGGACATGAATGATGCACTTCACATCTACCCTACTAATAAACAAGTGAATAAGTACAATCTGCAAACAATGCATGGAAAGTGTCCAGAATCTATGTGTATTGAGGCTAAGGATTATGAAAAAGATGGAAGTGGTCAGCTCAGACAGAGAAAGAAGCCATTGCAATCAGAACGCACTTTGTGTAGATCATTATGGATTGGCGTCGGTGCTAGGGTTATGTTAACCAGAAATATAGATGTTTCGGATGGATTAGTCAATGGGGCTTTTGGAATTGTTGTGGGAATAGAAATGTTACAAGATGGATCTGAACCCAAATGTATCAAGGTAGCCTTTGATAATAAGAATGTTGGAGCTAAATGCAGAAGGCAGTCAGTGTCCTTGGATGATCAGAATACTGTTTCAATTGATATTGAAGAAGAGAATATTGGTAAAAAGTGCACTCGTAAACAGTTTCCATTGAAACTGGCATGGGCTTGTACAGCACACAAGTGCCAAGGAATGACAACAAACAAAGCTGTAGTGTGCCTAACAAAAACCTTTGCAGCAGGGCAAGCATACGTCAGTCTGAGTCGTGTGACATCATTGAGTGGTCTCATTATTGAAGATTTTGATGAGGAATATATTCACTGTGATGACTCAGTTGCACAATCTTTAAATGAAATGTCTGAATTGAGTTTAATTGATGAAAGATATCCAAAAAAGAGTTCATGTACCACTATCATATTGCATAATATTCAAGGTTTAAAGAATCACTTTATGGATTTGAAAGAGCATACTGAAATGAAAAAGTCAGATTTTATGTGTCTTACTGAAACATGGGTTAATTTGGATGATGAAATTGTAGAATTGAATTTAGAAGATTTTAAAAGTTACCATCAAATTAGATCAATGTCATATGATGTTTCCATGAGAACATTACAACAACAAAGTCATGGAGGTGTTTCAGTTTATGGCAAGAAAAGCAGAAGTTTTAGTCGATTGAACTTTACATGTCAAAATTTAGAATATGTTGCCTTTCATATTGTTTCAAATACATCTGTATTAGTAGCAGTGATATACCGACCCCCATGTTACAACGTAAATGATTTTGTGATGAACTTGTCAGACTTGATTACTGAAATTCATAAGATCACTCATAGAAGTATAATAATGGGAGATTTTAATGAGAATCTTTTCAACAATTGTTCACATGTTGAGAAGTTAATGAAAGACCAGGGATATAATCAATGTGTGCAAGATGCAACTACTGAGAACAAAACATTACTGGACCATGTGTATGTCAGAGGATTGGATGATATTACTACAACTGTCATACCAACATATTATAGTTACCATGAAGCTGTACAAATTAAGTTTTAATGTATTTTAAAGAAAGCACACTTAAATAAGGTTAACAGCTATATTACTTAAAATACTTGTTATGATTTTGAACACCTATGATTGAAGCCTATGATAAAACGAATATTTAAGAATGCCAAACCTTTAACTTCAGAATCAAAATTTTAAATGTAGGATTTCTCCAACAGTATCACTAACTACAACATAAATTACTTTTACTTATTTTGGTCTGGAACTATCATACTCAAGTCTACTCATACAACACTCCTACTGCCACAAAAAACACATTCCTCAGCTTGGTACATCCTTTCACACATTTAAGCGTACAGAAGAACTGGTACTGTATATTAACTACTTTCAAAAAAAAAATTGTGGGAAAAACATCCATAGGAAAGTTACTCATGAAGGATAAAAACTTCCCAATTTTCTCATTCTAGACAAGATGTTGCATTGTAGCTTGAGGCAGTTTGAGTCCTATATGTAGCCACTTCTACTGTAGTTTAACACAAATAATGAACTTTATCTACAATGCAAATTGATTATGGCTTGAAAAAAAGGGGCACAATTTAGTATATTATATTGCAAATTATTCCTTTCCAACACGTTTTTGTGCATATTCTAAATACTTTTTAAAGGGGGTTAAATGTAATATTTAAAGGTTAAATATCAATGATGCCCTGGTTGTTATAATTCCTGCTATACATTTGATTAGTTTGTTGCTGATTCTATAGTTTGTTTACATTGCTTACATAGTTATCCTTGTGAAAAACCATTATATTATGAAACAAACAAGACTATGTACTTAAAGACACTGGACACATTTGGTAAATTGTCAAAGACCAGTCTTTCCACCTGGTGTATTTCAACATAAATGCATAAAACAACAAATCTGTGCAAATTTGAGCTCAATTGGTTGTCGAAGTTGCGACATAACTATGAAAGAAAAACAATCTTGTCACACGAAGTTCTGTGCTTCGAGATGCTTGCCCTCAAAATCTAATTCTGAGGTCTTGAAATCAATTTTGTGGAAAATTAATTTTTTCTCGAAATCTATGTCACTTCAGAGGGAGCTGTTTCTCACAATGTCTTATACCATCAACCTCTCTCCATTACTCGTTACCAAGTAAGGTTTTATGCTAATAATTATTTTGAGTAATTACCAATAGTGTCCACTGCCCTTAAGGTTTATCTGAATTACAGGCACATTACTGTCTTTTCATGTATTGTTCATTGAACCTTGTATGTTTTTCAACAGTATGTCATCCTAAAATATACCTTAACCCAACCAGCCAGTCATGTTGAACTTTGAAAAAGTCTCTTCCCTCATGCTGTCAACTATCAGCTGAGGGTGGTCTCATTATATTATCGGGATGAGTATGTCATCCTGAAGTATACCATAACTCGCCAGTCGTGTTGGAGTTGGAGAAGTCTCCATCCTCAGCTGCTGTCACCTATCGGCTGAGGGACATCTCAACAGTAACTGGGTTGAATGCCCAGTAGTGTGGTGATTGGGACAGGAAGGGAAATCTGCAGTGGGTGACCTTCCAACCACAGGAATTTATCAGCCTAAGATCAGCTTATCCCATTCTTATGGTACACACCTTTGTAGTGTTGTGGGTTTTTTTGGTTTATGTTTTTATGTATGTACAATTAATCATTAGAAAAGACCAAGTAATTGATGAAATAAATTGAATCACGAACCATCTCACTGTTTGTTTTGTGCTTATGATTTTCAGCATTAACTGCTCTTGCTAGTGATCAGCATGTCAACCTGAAGTATACCATAATCCATCCAGTGATGTTGAACTTGAAGAAGCCTCTACCCTCAGCTGCTGTTGGCTATTAACTGAGGGTCATCTCATAACCAGAATGTATCTATAATATCAAGTCTTGAACTGGGAGGAGTCGACGGCAGAGGGTGACTTTCAAATCACATGACTGGTTTTGGGGCTGAGGCCAGTCTTTATCTGCAGAAGTCAAACAATGTTAACCACTGTTCAGGTAAATAGTAGTGATAATATTGTATTTATAATGTATGTTGAAAGTGTGGTTTGTTTTTGTAATGATATACATGTAAGCAAGGTGTCCTTAAAACCAACAATCTAAAACTTTAAGCAACAGTTTGTTGACAAATAGAAGACAATGTTAAATACAATAAACTGTAAACAAGAGTTGCACTATTCTGAAAATTGTGATAAAATATTCTTTAAGTCAAGAAATATCATATACATGATGAATAAGATTTCATTTCCAAAGGTCACTTTTTCTTTTATGATACTGTTATAAACATATGCCATGAAAACAAATTGTTAAAGCACTAAGATCTATTGATGATGTTTTGAATAATGTTCACAATTACTGACTATTAGCATTATTTTCAATTCCAAGAGGATGTGCATGAATCAAATTAAATGGAAAACAAGTAAAGCCAACTGTATTGTTGTTATCTTTATTTTGATTGTTATTATTTCACCTAATTAGCGAAAGAAAGATAACATTTCCTTTGAACCTGTAACTCTCCAGGCAGTCAGAAAGACTGTCAATTGAATATAGAAGTGCAAATGTCAACAAACAATAAAATATCAAACTAGAATGCAACTTATGTTTTACTCTTTTTTGTTTATATTTCTTCATACAGCAAAAAGTCAACAAACAATATGTCAAACTAGAATGCAACTTATGTTTTATTCATTTTTTTGTTTATATTTCTTCATACAGCAAAAAGTCAACAAACAATATGTCAAACTAGAATGCAACTTATGTTTTATTCATTTTTTTGTTTATATTTCTTCATATAGAAAAAATGGGGCACAGTGTGTAGTGTGTACCACAACTAAGGGGTTCAACGCTTGTGACGGATCAGTGATGGTGATGTTTATCTATTCCACTTCATATGTGATGTTCAGATTGATCTTCATGCAGCTACTGAATTCGATTGGATCCTGTGGTCTCTGGGTGTTTACATGTATCTTCCAACTTCCTAGCATAACTCTCCATCCTGATGAATTTTATTGTCATCATCAAGACATGTTTTCATGTGATTAATGCCCAATTCGTTACATCTCAATAATTTTCTGCTGAATGACAGTAGTCCATAAATTGACTGGCACATATGAAAGACTTCTATGAAATGCACCATAGTGGACCTGCAGTTGATTTTACCAATATGATTTTAGCTTTAAATACCTCTTTCATAGGCTAATAAAGAAATACACTTCCTAAGTCCCTCAAGGTCAATCTTGTGGATTAGTGAAACTGACAGCTGGCAAATACTTTTATTGTAACGTTTACTATTTTTGTGCCATGTACACTACAATTTGAGAAACTATAGTGGGCACAATTGACTAGTCGAAAAACTACTTGCCTGTCACTTATGTGTTCCTGGCTGTGTTCACAGCAGATACCATATTAGTACACTAGTACATCGGTTCTCATGTATGCGACAAGGGTTGTCTGGGCTCCAAGTCCCTCACGCTTGAACAATTAAACACTATTGATCTTGCAAGTGGTTATGTTCTTTATTTATAGATGTAGAGTGGCTACATCATGGCACAGTTGCTATGTCTTTCACAGATCAGCTGCCCAGCAGCCAGTAAGAGTAAATAGTTCTCAAAATTATTATTATTATAACTTCAATTATAATTATTCTCCGAATTGCGTAAATCATGACAATGTGGGATTCAAATCCTACTACATAGTCTTGGCTACTACATTTAAGATGAATGTGATTATAAGCGAATGCACTGAATGCATCAATCCAAAGAACACATCTGAATTAGATTATGGTGGCTGAGTTTATTGGTGTAATAATCAAGATAGTATTGTAATAATTGTACTTTTAAAGAAAATGCTGATTGGGTAAAAAAGCATGCATGAGTTATATAATTTAAGTACAAATCCTACTACTCATGCAATTGTGAATGGGTAAATTTGAGTAACATGTCAGAAAGTGGGTTCATCTACTAATTCTCATGCATGTCGTGGCAGTTTTGTTGTTGTGCCAAATGCATAATGAATAACTGTTTATCTGATAAACCAACGGTTTCTAAATCATATTACTCATGAATAACAGGGTGATGGTGCTCGTGAGCAAACATCACTAAAAAGCGGTCAAAAAGACTCAATGTGGTTTACATGTCAGAATGTGAATTCATCTCAATTACTCATGTAAGTAGTTTTGTGCTCTTGACCAATGCTGAGTGTTTAAAAATGTGCATTGTAATCATATGCTTGTGCTTGAGTCATCAGAAAAGGGCTTGAACTTTATTATTTATGCCTATCATGGTTATCCTGGGACCAAAGTCATTGGTATGTAGATTGTAAAGTTAAACAATCATTATGGTTTTGCATTTTTCTAATACGGTATTGTAAGCCTATTTATCCATCTCCATGAAACTACAAAATAAGATTTATTGTCAGCCAAAGTTCTGTACCAGTAAATTGATCCTGCTTTATATGAAATCAGCCATACCACTCTTATTATCGAATTGGGTGTTGAAATACCCATTATGGTGTTGGTTTGTTAAGGTGAATAAGACTCCAGGAAACAACATAAGGGATGGGATTTACAGTAAATAAATAGGCTACAATCGCTAATGCATTGATTAAAATGTATATTTAGTCAACTTTCAATCTCATGCTGCAAGGTTTTATTGACACATTTATGAATGAATTAAACATATGTAACGCACATAGACAACAACAGTGTTTTGCATAAACGTATATAGGCCTATGCTGATATTAACAAAATGTTTGTAATTTTGATACCATTATCCAATGTTCTTAAGTTATATGAATACTTCAATTATAAGAAATGCTATGTTGATAATGTCCTTTACTAATACAAACAATATATTGTTTAATTCTGCTAAGACATATTACATGTATATAATATTATTCTTATCTGGTATTATTTAACAGTTTAGATGCAATTTGAAGTTTGAACTATCTGTTTTTGTTCGTTCCACATATTATTTCAATAAAAACATTGAACAATAAAGAATAATTGTTATACAATGTGTCGTGAATTTATTGTTTCTTCCCACAAATGCAATAATGTTTGTTTGACATTGGCATCAGGTTTTATTTTGTGTTTTTGTTTTGCACCTAATGAAAGCCCTTTAAAATGTTCGCTTATCTGGCAAAGGATGTTATGCATTACAGATTTCAGAATCCCATTGAAATGTTTTAGAAAAGTGTGGCAAAATGCGATCGTTAATGCAAAGCCACTCCAGATTTATAGGTTTAGTTTTTTTAACTGAAAATCTTATGTTACAATAAAAAAGCCGGTTCTAAACGAAAGCAAGGTCAAACACTAACAAAACCATTTTGTCGTGGAAAAGACCATGAAAACAGCCTATTGGTAGCATTTGCGGTTCTCAAGATATATATTTTCTCGCTATTTCATGTAATGACGTCATCAATGACGTCATCAGTCCAAAAAGTGGTGGTTTTGGTGCGAGACGTTATTACTCAACTATTGCGATTTTCCGCTCTGCACATAGCGCTCAATGTTTCTAAAATCTTCATTCCCAACACCGCCCTCTTTCGTTGAACCAAAGAGAGCGCCGTTGGGTATTCCCCCACAAATTCGCGCCATACGAGTTTTACAAATTTTAAACTTTGATTCATTGTAATTTAATGCCCGATGACGTCATTATGACGTAGTTAGACCTGTGGTGTCTTGATACCAAGGTTCACCTTTCTGTTGAGTTTCAACGTTCAAATCAATCTCAATCTTGAGTTATTCCGTAGATAAGCTTAAAAGTTGTTTTTTGATGAAAAAACACGGAAGCGAACTTTGACCCAGGGTAACGACCTGGAAGTTAAGGTCGTATGATTTTGGCGTTAACTTTTCAAATGCTGTCCAAGTCTTTATCTATTTGATGCCTAAGTATGAACATCATAGCTTGTATATTCGTTGAGATACAGCAACAAGCAAATGGTCATTTTTCAACATTAAAAACCTTGTCATGACGTCATCAATGACGTCATCATTCCAAAAAAGTGGCGGTTTCATCTACTCACTATTGCCTATGTACACAGTAAGTTTTAAGTTTGTACAAGCTTTACTTTTGTTTAAAATTGCTGGAGAAGGTTCGCAGGGAAAGAAGAACACGAGGAAAAAAAAAAAAAAAAAAAAAAAAAAAAAAAAAAAAAAAAAAAAAAAAACAGAACAATAACAATAGTTGTTCGGCTGTTGGCCGAACACCTAAAAAAAAAAAAAAAACAGAACAATAACAATAGTTGTTCGGCTGTTGGCCGAACACCTAAAAAAAAAAAACAGAACAATAACAATAGTTGTTCGGCTGTTGGCCGAACACCTAACTAGACATAGAATTTTTGTTTATTACAAAAATACGGTGTTCGGTTGAACGTTACATAATGACGTAGTTCAAAAACATTCAACATAAAAAGATGAATTTGTATACAATGTTTGGTTTTTATAGTTAAACTTGTACCACACTTTGTAACAACTCCCGTTTCTTGACAAATGTCATCATTCCAAAAAAGTGGCGGTTTCATCTACTCACTATTGCCTATGTACACAGTAAGTTTTAAGTTTGTACAAGCTTTACTTTTGTTTAAAATTGCTGGAAAAGGTTCGCAGGGAAAGAAGAACACGAGGAGAAAAAAAAAACCGTTACAATTAGTGTCGTAGCACCATTGATTTGAAACTTGTTACCAGAGGACGCTGTTTAATGTAATGACGTCATCAGTTTTAAACTTGAAAACGCAGAGTCCTTTACCTACTCACACACTGAAACCACTGTCCAAAGCTCGTTTTATACTGACCAAAGAACTAAAAAAGAATGGCTTTATAACAATTCTTTCCTTCAACTTCCGGTTGGAACAGCAATACAAGGTCAAATTGGGGTCATTTCTTTGAGACATTTAAATTGTTTCCAAAAGACCTTTGCGATGATGTGTAGATTGTAAAAATCCATTGTGCACTTCAGGAGTTCTGATTTAATGAATAAACTTTGATTTATTGTAACTCAACATCTGATTACATCATCATGACGTCATTGTTTTATTTCGCGTCTTCATATTGAGGTTCAAGTATATGCACAGTTTCAAGGTTCAGTTTAATTTTAATTTTGAGTTATTTATTTGAAGAAAATTTTGGAGGAATTAACATTTAAAGCAACATAATGGTCTCTATGAGACACCGTATAACACATGGTTTTGATTTTGTTTGATATATTGAAAGTGAAATCAAATAAAACCTTTAAATATGAATATGAAAATAATTAAAAAGAGCTTTATCATATGTATTTCATGGGGACTTCCGGTTTGGGCAGGAAGCGAAGTCAACTCAGGTCACTAAGAATTATAAAGAACCGCATACATTTATTTTAACTCGACTCCTGGAGGAAAAACAAGTTACCTTTTTGGTTTTAACTGCCAGGAAAAACAATGTTTTCGTGCTTTCCAAAGTGTTCCTTTTCCACGCAGTGCAATTGGCTGCCGCCAGGTTGTGTGTTCAAAATAGTATTCATGTTGCCTTTTATCAAAACATTAACCCTTGCTGCCCTCCGTTTTGTTCGGCATCTATGCGGTGTCAATAAAACAAAGTGTGTATCGCTAGTGAACGTTGGTGGCGCTATATCAAATTAACGGTCTTATTTTGTAACATCACGAACACTGGTGTACTGTACAGTCAATCTGACATTTGACAGATTCAAATTCCGAGCTCATTATCTGTATTAAAAAGTTCCAAAGTTTTATAAAAACTACCCCACTTTGATAAACATCATAAACACAAGTGTGCACGGCTAAAGAAATACACGGACATTTTGAAAGGCGATGACTTTACTTTTAAACTTTACTTTTAAACAGTTTTACTCAGCGTATCCCGACAACAACTCTCGCGAGGGTAAAGTGCCTCTGGCCCCGCTGTTGCACATTGTGACCCTCGTATGTAAGCACGTACGTGAACGGTAAATATAGAACGAAAGACGATCATTTTGTCAATTGCATTTTCTCCACCATTATACATCATACAACTCACGTGAGCATGTGATCGTCTCAGTAAAGTCTCCTCTTCCTCTCCTTGTCACAATTAAGCCACCAGAATGACATAAAGGGAAACATTTCCACACTGAACTTGGCATGACTTACACGGTTTTTCTTTGCGTCGCCATTATTACACACACACACACACACACACACACGCAGAACTTAACAACACACCGCAAAGTTCGATGAACTGTGACAAGACCTGACTTGTCGCGTGTAGGTATATACATGTACACAGCATGCAGTAAAAGCCTAGAGTGCACACACGCACGGGGTGCAATACATTGAGGGAACTGTACAGACTTTATCGCCGATCGCGCTAAAAACGGCACTTTTCACCTGAATATAACTTCGTTATGCAACGGCCAATTTTGTTCAAATTTCACAATTAGGCTTTTAAAGTCGTTATCTATTACCAAAAAATTCAACACGTAGTTTGCTCAAAAAAAAAATTAAAATAAAAAAAAAAATATTTTTAAACTCGTCGTCGTAACAAACTGTAACACTTGATGACGTCATTAATGTAATATTTTCAAAGGTCATAAACTACATTCAAATGAGGTCACACATTGTAAACATTTGTAGAATCGTCGAAGGGCCTTAAAATTAAGTTATTATATTAATACACAAAATAATATTATTCAGATACGATTTTTTATAAAACAAACTACTACTTCCGGTTTCGACCGGAAGTAAAGGTCAAATGGGGTCACACCCTGTGTAAGATTTGTTTAATACTTCATGACCTTTCATATGGTGTAAAGATCATGTATGTAGCATATCTGATTCTGGAGATATGAGTATTTTGATAAAAAACTTCAATTTAATATAATGACGTCATCGATGACGTCATCATTCCAAATTTTGTTCTTTGTCATGTACACGCTTTGGTCTAAGCCCGTGGTAAGTTTTAAGTCCGTTTCAAGTCCGTCATGTTTTAGAAAAGTGTGCCATAATGCGATCGTTAATGCAAAGCCACTCCGGATTTTTAGGTTTAGTTTTTCAACTGAAAATCTTATATTACGATAAAAAAAGCCGGTTCTAAACGAAAGCAAGGTCAAACACTAACAAAACACTTTTGTCGTGGAAAAGACCATGAAAATAGCCTATTGGTAGCATTTGTGGTTCTCAAGATATAAATTTTCTCCCTATTTAAAGTAATGATGTCATCAATGACGTCATCAGTCCAAAAAAGTGGTGGTTTTGGTGCGAGACGTTATTACTCAACTATTGCGATTTTCCGCTCTGCACATAGTGCTCAATGTTTCTAAAATCTTTATTCCCATCAGCGCCCTCTTTCGTTGGACCAAAGAGAGCGCCGTTGGGTATTCCCCCAAAAATTCGCGCCATATGAGTTTTACAAATTTTAAAATTTGATTATTCTAATTTAATGCCCGATGACGTCATTATGACGTAGTTAGGTCTGTGGTGTCTTGATACCAAGGTTCACCTATCTGTTGAGTTTCAACGTTCAAATCAATCTCAATCTTGAGTTATTCCGTAGATAAGCTTGAAAGTTGTTTTTTGATGAAAAAACACGGAGGCGAACTTTGACCCAGGGTAACGACCCAGAAGTTAAGGTCGTACGATTTTGGCGTTAACTTTTCAAATGTTGTCCAAGTCTTTATCTATTTGATGCTTAAGTATGAACATCATAGCTTGTATATTCGTTGAGATACAGCAACAAGCAAATGGTCATTTTTCAACGTTAAAACCTTGTCATGACGTCATCAATGTCGTCATCATTCCAAAAAAGTGGCGGTTTCATCTACTCACTATTGCCTATGTACACAGTAAGTTTTAAGTTTGTACAAAAAAGCTTTACTTTTGTTTAAAATTGCTGGAGAAGGTTCGCAGGGAAAGAAGAACACGAGGAAAAAATTTAAAAAAAAACAAAACAAAAAAACAGAACAATAACAATAGTTGTTCGGCTGTTGGCCGAACACCTAATAATACTAATACTAATAATAATACTAACTAGAAATTGAGAGTTTGTGAACAAACTCACGGTGTTTGGCAGGAACGTAAAAAAATGACTGCGTCATTGAAAACAAGGTCACTTTTGTGTGCTGTGCTGATGGGCAAAATTTGTATTTGTACCTTGTGTTGATCTTTAGGCATGAAGGTCAGTCATATGAAACTTCAACTTCCGGTTTTGACAGGAACTATGGGTCAAATAGGGTCACACTCTGCGATAGTTATACATTATTTCAAGGGCTTGCATATGGTGCAAATATCTCGTGTGTAACTTTTTTGATCCCCAAATATGATTTTTTTTAAACATTAAACGTTGATTTAATATGACTTCATTAATGATGTCATCATCCGAAAAAAAAATCCAGTTTCATCTACACAGTAATGTCTAAGGCAACAGTAAGTTTCAAGTCTGTATCACGTTCAGTTGATGAAATATGAATTTACTATCTGTGAAATTTCAACATCCGTTTCAACCGGGATAGGGGTCAAATGGGGTCACAACTTCAACACAATTTTTAGAATGGTTAACGCGCTTTCAGATGAAGTAATGATTATTAATGAATTCTGTTTTGTTATTGAAAAATAATCTTTTTGAAAAAAAAATTCAACTTCCTGTTTCGACCGGAAGTCAAGGTCAAATGGGGTCACAAACTGTGTAAGAAGTGCAGAGTAATTGAAGAGCTTTTATATGGTGCAAGCATCTTGTACGAATCATTAACGGTTCTTCAGATATGAATTTTTGAAATATTAAACGTTGATTTATTGTAATGACGTCATCAATGACGTCATCATCCAGAAAAGACAATGCAGTTTACTGCACGTTAAAGTTGAAGGTAATAGTAAGTTTCAAGACTGTACCTCGTTTAGTTAAAGACCTATGAATTGTTTTATACTTAAACTTCAACTTCCGGTTTCGACCGGAAGTCAAGGTCAAATGGGGTCACACTTTCTGTAAAACATGTAGACTGGTTAAAGTGTTTTCAGATGAAGTAATGGTTATTACTCTAGCCTGTTTTTTATTGAAATATGATTTTTTGGAAAAATGACATTTTAACTTCCGGTTTCGACCGGAAGTCAAGGTCAAATGGGGTCACACACTGTAAGATTTGTAGAGTAATCAAAAAGCTTTCATATGGTGCAAAGATCTCGTATGTAACATATACGGTTCTTCAGATATGGATTTTTTAAATATTAAACGTTGATTTAATATAATGGCGCAATCAATGACGTCATCTTTTACGGCCAGAAGACAATGTCAAACTGGTATTATGTCTGTGCAAAAGTTTGAGCAGGCTAACCGATCTTCAAACTGACATTTAAATTTTGACAATATGATAAGCAGTTCTTGAAATATGAATTTTTGAAATTTTGAACTTCCGGTTTCGACCGGAAGTAAAGGTCAAATGAGGTCAAGTTGTGCACGACAATTAAAGGTCATTACAAGAACTTTTATGTTTTGAAAGAATCTCGTACGTAGCTTTTCTGGTTCTCAAGATATGAATTTTCTAATTATTAATGGTTTATTTAGCATAATGACGTCATCAATGACATCATCATTCTAAAAAAGTTGCGGTTTCATCTACTAACTATGGTTCATGTTCCTGATAAGTTTCAAGTTCATATAAGCTTTACTTTTGTTAAAAATCGACGGAGAAGGTTCGCTGATAAGAATACGAGGAAAAACTAGACATAGAATTTTTGTTTATTACAAAAATACGGTGTTCGGTTGAACGTTACATGATGACGTAGTTCAAAAACATTGAACATAAAAAGATGAGTTTGTATACAATGTTTGGTTTTTATAGTTAAACTTGTACCACACTTTGTAACAACTCCCGTTTCTTGACAAATGTCATCATTCCAAAAAAGTGGCGGTTTCATCTACTCACTATTGCCTATGTACACAGTAAGTTTTAAGTTTTTACAAGCTTTACTTTTGTTTAAAATTGCTGGAGAAGGTTCGCAGGGAAAGAAGAACACGAGCAAAAAAAAGCCGTTACAATTAGTGTCGTAGCACCATTGATTTGAAACTTGTTACCAGAGGATGCTGTTTAATGTAATGACGTCATCAGTTTTAAACTTGAAAACGCAGAGTCCTTTACCTACTCACACACTGAAACCACTGTCCAAAGCTCGTTTTATACTGACCAAAGAACTAAAAAAGAATGGCTTTATAACAATTCTTTCCTTTAACTTCCGGTTGGAACCGCAATACAAGGTCAAATTGGGGTCATTTCTTTGAGACATTTAAATTGTTTCCAAAAGACCTTTGCGATGATGTGTAGGTTGTAAAAATCCATTGTGCACTTCAGGAGGTCTGATTTAATGAATAAACTTTGATTTATTGTAACTCAACATCTGATGACATCATCATGACGTCATTGTTTTATTTCGCGTCTTCATATTGAGGTTCAAGTATATGCATAGTTTCAAGGTTCAGTTTAATTTCAATTTTGAGTTATTTATTTGAAGAAAATTTTGGAGGAATTAACATTTAAAGCAACATAATGGTCTCTATGAGACACCGTATAACACATGGTTTTGATTTTGTTTGATATATTGAAAGTGAAATCAAATAAAACCTTTAAATATGAATATGAAAATAATTAAAAAGAGCTTTATCATATGTGTTTCATGGGGACTTCCGGTTTGGGCAGGAAGCGAAGTCAACTCAGGTCACTAAGAATTATAAAAAACCGTATACATTTATTGTAACTCGACTCCTGGAGGAAAAACAAGTTACCTTTTTGGTTTTAACTGCCAGGAAAAACAATGTTTTCGTGCTTTACAAAGTGTTCCTTTTCCACGCAGTGCAATTGGCTGCCGCCAGGTTGTGTGTTCAAAATAGTATTCATATTGCCTTTTATCAAAACATTAACCCTTGCTGTCTTCCGTTTTGTTCGGCATCTATTCGGTGTCAATAAAACAAAGTGTGTATCGTTAAAGAACGTTGGTGGCGCTATATCAAATTAACGGTCTTATTTTAACATCACGAACACTGGTGTACTGTACAGTCAATCTGACATTTGACAGATTCAAATTCCGAGCTCATTATCTGTATTAAAAAGTTCCAAAGTTTTATAAAAACTACCCCACTTTGATAAACATCATAAACACAAGTGTGCACGGCTAAAGAAATACACGGACATTTTGAAAGGCGATGACTTTACTTTTAAACTTTACTTTTAAACAGATTTACTCAGCGTATCCCGACAACAACTCTTGCGGGGGTAAAGTGCCTCTGGCCCCGCTGTTGCACACTTGTGACTCTCGTATGTAAGCACGTACGTGATCGGTATATTATATAGAACGAAAGACGATCATTTTGTCAATTGCATTTTCTCCACCATTATACTTCAAACAACTCACGTGAGCATGTGATCGTCTCAGTAAAGTCTCCTCTTCCTCTCCCTGTCACAATTAAGCCACCAGAATGACATAAAGGGAAACATTTCCACACTGAACTTGGCATGACTTACATGTTTTTCTTTGCGTCGCCATTATTACACACACACACACACACCTACTGGTATAGACCTGCAAGTGAGGACTCAGTTTTTTAACTATCCAAGAGAGGACTTTATCTTTTTTACACAATACTGGTATAGACCTGCAAGTGAGGACTCAGTTTTTTAACTATCCAAGAGAGGACTTTATCTTTTTTACACAATACTGGTATAGACCTGCAAGTGAGGACTCAGTTTTTTAACTATCCAAGAGAGGACTTTATCTTTTTTACACAATACTGGTATAGACCTGCAAGTGAGGACTCAGTTTTTTAACTGTCCAAGAGAGGACTTTATCTTTTTTACGCAATACTGGTATAGACCTGCAAGTGAGGACTCATTTGTTTAACTATCCAAGAGAGGACTTGTTTTTTTTTACACAATACTGGTATAAACCTGCAAGTGAGGGCTCATTTCTTTTACTATCCAAGAGAGGACTATTGCTATATGGTTTAAGGTGTTTAAAGCCATGTCTTAAATGCAGCTATCAAGGACTCAAGAGTCGGACCACAAGTGATATAAAATGAACATTCAAATGTATATCCTTAAAGACTCAACCAAACATTAGTAAACTGACTGTAAATGCTTCCATTCTTTGCTCAAATAGAGATATTTCTAGTAGAACCAACCTGTGAAAATGTCAGCTCATTTAACTTTTTCATTGGCGAAAAAATTGTAAAATGGATTCAGCATTTGTGTACAACACATTCATACAGGTAGAATATTTTCTCACTGTGACGAAAACTAACTTTGGATTTTATTTAATTTATTATTTATTACTTCACACAGAAATATTTCAAGGAAAGTTTTCTACCATGAAAGGTATGTGTTAATCTGTGAACATTTATGTTTTTCTTCTTACCAATGTTGAGCTTGGGAACTTTCAGCTTTAACTGTATCAACATAATCAAGATAAAAGTTTAGTATACTACTACTACATTGGACTTTGTACAATACACCCCAATACAAAGTTTGGACTGGTGTCTACTATACTATAGCGGACCTTGTACATGGACTGGTGTGTCTACTATACTATAGTGGACCTTGTACATGGACTGGTGTGTCTACTATACTATAGTGGACCTTGTACATGGACTGGTGTGTCTACTATACTATAGTGGACCTTGTACATGGACTGGTG
Organism: Marthasterias glacialis; assembly: GCA_911728455.2. Lineage (NCBI taxonomy): Eukaryota > Metazoa > Echinodermata > Asteroidea > Forcipulatida > Asteriidae > Marthasterias > Marthasterias glacialis. The sequence continues at coordinate 20,927,963 of OU452220.1, forward strand.
TGTCTACTATACTATAGTGGACCTTGTACATGGACTGGTGTGTCTACTTGTACTATACTACAGTGGACCTTGTACATGGACTGGTGTGTCTACTATACTATAGTGGACCTTGTACATGGACTGGTGTGTCTACTATAATATAGTGGACCTTGTACATGGACTGGTGTGTCTACTATACTATAGTGGACCTTGTACATGGACTGGTGTGTCTACTATACTATAGTGGACCTTGTACATGGACTGGTGTGTCTACTTGTACTATACTATAGTGGACCTTGTACATGGACTGGTGTGTCTACTATACTATAGTGGACCTTGTACATGGACTGGTGTGTCTACTTGTACTATACTATAGTGGACCTTGTACATGGACTGGTGTGTCTACTATACTATAGTGGACCTTGTACATGGACTGGTGTGTCTACTTGTACTATACTATAGTGGACCTTGTACAGGGACTGGTGTGTCTACTTGTACTATACTACAGTGGACCTTGTACATGGACTGGTGTGTCTACTATACTATAGTGGACCTTGTACATGGACTGGTGTGTCTACTTGTACTAGACTATAGTGGACCTTGTACATGGACTGGTGTGTCTACTATACTATAGTGGACCTTGTACATGGACTGGTGTGTCTACTATACTATAGTGGACCTTGTACATGGACTGGTGTGTCTACTATACTATAGTGGACCTTGTACATGGACTGGTGTGTCTACTATACTAAAGTGGACCTTGTACATGGACTGGTGTGTCTACTTTACTATAGTGGACCTTGTACATGGACTGGTGTGTCTACTATACTATAGTGGACCTTGTACATGGACTGGTGTGTCTACTATACTATAGTGGACCTTGTACATGGACTGGTGTGTCTACTATACTATAGTGGACCTTGTACATGGACTGGTGTGTCTACTTGTACTATACTACAGTGGACCTTTTACATGGACTGGTGTGTCTACTATACTATAGTGGACCTTGTACATGGACTGGTGTGTCTACTATACTATAGTGGACCTTGTACATGGACTGGTGTGTCTACTATACTATAGTGGACCTTGTACATGGACTGGTGTGTCTACTATACTATAGTGGACCTTGTACATGGACTGGTGTGTCTACTTGTACTATACTACAGTGGACCTTGTACATGGACTGGTGTGTCTACTAATACTTTACACAGTGGACTTTGTACATTAGGTTACCCAATGTTTTGTTTGTATATAATTTTTTAACAAGTTAAATGGCCTTATTTGAGAATGCACAAAATAAAACTGTTTTGAAATGCATCTGCAACTGTAGACTGGTGCATTATGGAATCACTGACAGCGAATAAATTAATAAACCAAGAATTGATCGTTATTGCAAAAGTAATATATTTTTTAATCAATCTATGATATGTAATAATTTTACAACAATCGGATACTTGTTTTTCAATGAAACTGTTTTACACTTGAATCAGGGACTGAGTGCCCGGTAAAAGAGTTGCACGGAATGTGCATGAAGAATGTAACCTTGTGCAACTTCATCACAGATCACACACATGCTTTCAACATTTCCATTTGGGTGATCACCTCTCATGAGAAAAGTACATGTGCTTCTTGTTCATGTAAATTTGTAACAGATTCTAGCAGGAATTTTGTAATTGTTTCCACAAAATGAAAACTATTACCACATTTCATGAATTTACTAACAAAGCTTAATTTCATAATGAAAATTTTTTAATTTTGAGTTGAAACAATTTTATGTGGTAGATTACACAAAATTATTCAACGCGTGTCAGCCTGAAGTGCAGCAAAATTTTGAACATAGTTTAGCTTAACGCATACAACATCGCTTTGCAGTGATTCGCTCGATGCCGTATCTTGCGTCGCGTACCGGATAATTGTAACAGTGATCACCAAACTGATTGCAAGTGGTCTGTGATGTCACGTGCACTAAGTCTATACACTGATGAGACAGCTCGTTCATAGTGGTTTACACCACTGCAGCTTTGGAAGCAGGTTGTGCGAGTCGACACACTATGTGATTCCCTCCATGCTGATTGGTACAACATTTCTGCGGTTAACGTGTCGCGCGCGTACGTGGCGGCCATAGCTGCGGTGGTGCAAACCACTATGAACAAGCTGCTCGGATTGGTGTATAGTTTCATTTGAATAAAACATGTGGATACAAAATGTTCCAACACTTTTAATTACATGGGGGAAATACAAAACTTTATAAAACTTTGTAACATTTGAATAAAAGGTAGGGATTAAACTTTTCCAACAATATAAAAATCCAGGTTTATAAAAATGTATCAAATCTGCATGAAAGATGTGAACAAGAAATGTTCCAACATTCTGTAGCATTTGAATAAAATTTTGAAATACAGAAAGTTACAATAAAAGAGTTCTTTAAAGCTCATGGACAACATTGGCAATGGTCAAAGACCAAAATCTGTACTGTATGTGACCCCACATACATGAAATACCAAACCTGTGAACATTTTAAGCTCAGTTGGTCCGTGGAACCTCAAGAAAATAGTGAGAAAACCCCATCACATGTTTTCGACATCATTAAACATCGAGTTTGGGTCTCTCGATACCAAAACTACATGTAAATGTTTTAATCATTCAAAAACTATAGCATGTCAGGCAAACTATTTTTTGTTTTCCACTATTACCATCTTTAAACCATGCAAGTTATGTTAAAATCTGCGACATTTTTTGTTTTCAACCTTGCCAATGTTATGTACCATTTAAAATGTGAATACAAACATTCCATTACTTTGCAACAGTTGAATAAAGCGTGAGATCACAAAAAAAGGTTTTACTCTTACGGAAAGTTTAAAAAACAAAAGGTTCGATTTAATGAACTGCTTCTAACCTAGGGATTACCATCATGCATCCATTCTGTGTTTTCACCTTTGTTCAACTGTTCCAAAATGGAAAAATATTAACATTAAGATAATTAGATGCTTCCTATTTAATGCACAACTTTTATGACTGTAATAAAGTAGTCAACAATTTTCGACAAGTTCTCTTTTGGCAACCAGCACCAAACAAAAATATAACAGATCCAAATCAAATTTGCTTCCATAATTAAAAAAATAAAATAATTTAGCTATTCTATCCTTCTGGAATAAAGAACACTAACACAATTTATATGACATGAATTGCACATAGATACTAAAAATAAGTTTAGAGTAAGTCAAACCTTATAGCAGGCCATGTGCCATAAGTTAAAAAAAAAATTATATTAAGAAATAATAATATTTAAAACTAATCTCATGTTTTTTCAACATAGATTCAGAGGTAAATTGTACATTTACATGTTGATGCTGTAAATGAACAATAAGACATTATACAGGTGCAGAGACTCCAAGCTAATCTGTAAGCTTATAATTAAATTGCTTGGAAGCATGACTAAGATTAACAATCTTAGTGACTAACCAATTCCAACACTGCTACAACCTATCAATCCACACACTCTTACTTTGAGTGCACATGTACAAACTAATTACATGTACATGTAATAAAAAAAAATTACTAAAAGGTGTAGGTGTTCAGTTTTTAGTAGATCTTCAGTTAAATTTGCACAAAATTCTCAAAGGTTAGTATCTGAAGGTCTTGGGCGTCTTGCACAGAAACTTAACTTCCAACACCTTTTTAAAACGCCTTCTGAGAGTAGAAAGCTTTCAGGGGCAAGAATAGACGGTGTATATAAAAAACTGTACAATGCATCCTTGAGAAACGTACATGTACACACTTGGTACATGTACTGTCAAAACAATTTTTTATAAGTAAAAGCATCAAATATTCTTTTACATAATCTAAGATGTGAGGGCTAGGCCTGACCCCCCCTCCCACCCCGCACTTAAAAACAAAAAATTATTTAACTGAAGATTTTTTAAAATAAACACCCCCACCTCCACCCCCGAAAAAAAGCCAACACCATGTTAAAAACCTAATACTTAAAGTAAACATTAACCACAACCTCCTAGGATATGAATAGCAGGAACAATAGACAATATAAAGTTTACTTGTAAAATGTAAATTTACACACTGAGTGCATTATCACCAAAGAATGATAAACAAAATATAAACATAAAATAAAACATTGGGACTTTTCTCCGTTAATAAAAGACTTTCAAAATCCAGCCTTTCTTTGAAAGCAAATTTACAATCCAACTTTATAGAGATAATGCAGCAGTAGCAATTATGTGTACTCTTTACTAGAGTAGAATAAATGCTGAACCTATTATAATTTGTTTTTAATTGATTTATCATCTGGTGTGGCCTGCATCTTAATGCACCTAAATAAAAACTAAGCACCGTTTGGTCAACCAGTACTTTGTTTCAGAACTGCTACAAGCTTTCATTTACTTATAAAAAAGAAATTGCACCCTCCTTGGATATTCAAAATCTACATATTACCAAAATTGTATAAATGTAAGCACATCAAAATAAATATGCAACTAGGGGTGGATTTCACAAAACTAGTCCTAACTTATGACTAATTGTAAAATTTAGGAACTAGTTATCATCCTAACTCATGAAAAGACTAGTCCTAGCGCTCTGTGAAATCAACACCAAGTAAACAAATTTTGAAGAAAAAAAAAAGATTTTTTTTTTAGAGATTTCATTCATGATAGAAAACTTAACTTTTCCAAGTTTCGAGTCGGATTTCAGAAAATGTTTCACAAAATTCTCAAATGTTAGCTTTTGAAGGTCATGAACGTCTTAAACAGAAATTTAACTTCCAGCACACCTTTTTTAAAATGCCTTCTAAGAGTAGAAAGCCTTTAGCTCAAGAATAACGGCAAATAGAAGAAACTGTACATAATGTTCATGAGCAAGCGGAAGTCAAAACCTTCTTATAGCAGGCCATGTGCCATAAATTTAAAAAAAATAATTATAAGAAATAATAATATTTAAGACTAATCTAAGTTTTTTCAAATAAAGATTCAGAGGTAAATTGTACATTTACATGTTGATGCTGTAAATGAACATTAAGACATTATACAGGTGCAGAGACTCCAAGCTAATCTGTAAGCTTATAATTAAATTGCTTGGAAGCATGACTAAGATTAACAATCTTAGTGACTAACCAATTCCAACACTGCTACAACCTATCAATCCACACACTCTTACTTTGAGTGCACATGTACAAACTAATTACATGTACATGTAATAAAAATTCTCAAAGGTTAGTATTTGAAGGTCATGAGTGTCCTAAACTGAAGTTTTAACTTTCAACACACCTGTTTTAAATCGCCTAGAAAGCTATCAGGGCAAGAATGAAAGGCAAGTATAAGAAACTGTTTATAGTTATTGGCCATGTGAAATGTACATGTACTGTTAAAAATATCTAGGTCTTCAAGAAAGCCATCGGATCCTTCTTCCTAGTTTGGTTACGGATGAAGTCTTTAACATTTTTCCATGTTCTACCTTTGAATGTTTTGCTTTCAGTCTCAAACAAAACCATGATAGCACTCTTTCCAGGTACTGTACGACTTTGGAGGTAACCACCTAGGTATTTTGCCACTGCTCGTTTCTCATTGGAACTCCAGGTTTTCCTCGTCATTTTAGATGCACCTGTATAAGTAATAAGTTGTGATTGAAATCACTTCAAATAATCTATAATCTATCAGTTGCTTTCATGCCTCCTCCACAAAAACAAAGACACAAATATACTGTTGTTACGCCAGAATAAGCCATTTGCACACATTCCATGCAAAAGTCTGCATTTCTAGCACAAAGTTAAAACTTTGTATTTTCATTATAAAAAAATCTGTGGGGGCTTGAATTGCATAACAGTGTTCAACCTAATTTCATAAGTATGTTTACCACAACGGACAGAATGTAGGTATCAGGAAAGCAAACACCCAAAACTACCTTCAAACATTTGAACATTATCTTGTCATCTGTCTTCTTTCAAATGTGTTATTTCACAACAACTTAATATGTTTTTGTGGTAAATTTTGAAGCTTCAACCAAACTTTGCAAAACAAAGAAAATGGGACGGCCTGAGCTCCTGCAGTGCACCAAACTGAAAAATTACCTGATTAACTCAGTATCCTAAATAATTAAGTACACACCTTTCACTTGTTTGTCTTTATCACCTGAAAGGAGCTCCTCCCCATTCTCCACTGCTTCCTCATCTTGATCAGATTCAGCCTCGGTATCAGACTGATCAGACTCAGCGTCAGTATCATACTCTATTAAGTATGCAAGAATTTTCCAGAATTAGGAAGGAAAAAAAAAACACATGATGACCTCAAATAATGTTAAATTTAACATGTTGCGATGAAAAGCTTACCATTTAAAACACAAATCATAGCATCTCATACACATAACAAATATTGGAGAAGTGTACATGGTGTATGATGAGCATTGAGTTTCAAGTTAAAGCCTAAGATCTAGTTAAACTTGCATGTTTGATTTGGGGTGTGGTAAATAAAACCTAAGAACAATTAATTAAGACCAATGATTTTTCAGTGCCCCTTCTGTTTTCAAAAACAGTGAATTCAATTTCGGGCTAGCAGAAATTATTTTCATGTTTTTCAATGGTAAAAAGGAGATTGCACATTTCATTTGCAAATTTTCTTTGTATGCATGTAACACATCATCAAGTGGGCAGGTTTTTATACATGTAGGCACTGGTGACTGGCTGCCCACAATTGGTGTACATGTATCCTGAACTGAGCTGTACTTATCAACTTTCACGCATCTTTCATAAATTTATGCACACATGGTTTTTCCATGGAAATCCAAAGAAAATATCAATGAGTGAGTAAAACAAAACTAATGCATAATGCATTTAATTTGAGATTTTTGGCTTTGGAGTCAAATACTCCTCATCTATCGCTCCTCTGTCTGCTCATCTTCAGACTGATCTGATTCAGCATCAATACTACAAGTGTGTAAGAATTTTCCAGAATTGGGGAAAAGTATGACCTACAATACATGTACATGTATATCTTAATTTTGCTCACCCTACATCAATGTGTGATGAGCACTGTATACTTCCGATCCTGCGGAAAAATATCCACAGGCCAACTAACCGGGTGGGTTTCAAACCCATGACCTCTAGCATACTAGAGCAGATGTCTTAACCACTAGACCACTGAGCGTGCCAAGAGTCGAGAGGCCAGTTTGAATCCTTTAATTATTAGTGGCACCGCAAACAATCTAAATAGATGCAAGAATTGCATCGGGAATAATGTACAATCATTTGACTTCCCCGATGAATAGTAATTTGGCTTTCCTGATTCATTATCCCAGATGCAATTATTACACCTATTTAAATTGTGTGCGGTGCCTGGCGCTAATAACTATAGAATTCGAACTGGCTTTTCGACCCCTGGCGCGCTCGTTGGAAAGACATATGCAGAGTTAGGTTGTGGGTTCGAGTCCCACCCGAGTAGTTAACATGTGGATTTTCTCTGTGCAGGACTCTGGAAGCAGTGAGTATACAGTGCTCATCACACACCCCTGTAGGGTAACAAGCCAAATTAAAATTCATTATCCCCTATGCAATTATTACATCTTCTTATATAACTACAATATATCCCCATTAAAGAAATAATGGTTGTTGTTGTTTGCAGTGGTGAGAATATTTGTAGACCTAGATACAATGCTGGAGGGAACATATTCCATCTTCCAACATATGAAACTATTTTCTCCATTACAAGAATGCACGTATTCATTATTTGTTTTTATGTGACCAGCTCTAGGAAAACTGACTCTGATGTTGCAAAATTGAATTGTTTGGTCTTAGGCTACAAATACAAATCTTACCTTCATTAGGATTGATCTTGATGTCTTCAAGGCTTCTGCCAGACAGGCCCTTAATGTCACCTTTTTCCATCTTTAGAAGAACTTTGGAGACCTTTGCTAGTTGAAGAGTTTCTTCTGGTAGACGATAGTACTGCCTATGTGTACGAATGTCATGGCCTAGGAAACTTGCCAAAAGGTCAAGTTCATTCTCTCGCAAGTTCATTATCTGTGACACTGTGGCGATGTGCTTTCTCAACCTTGTAGCTCTTAGATACGAGGGCTGTTTCGCCTTGCAGAGGTTAGCATGGTCACGGACTGTATCAGTACCTCTGATATGACCTGAGCCATAGCGAGAAGCAAAAAGGTAAGTATTGTCATCATCGATTCCAGCATCAGATCTCCTTTCAGTCAAAGTGTCTAAAGCGTGCTTCATTGCATCAGTTAGGAGCACAGCTACTGTAATGGAACGCTTCCCAATAATTTCAACATGCCACAGAACTTTACACAGCTGTTTCTCCCAAACTGTTAGGGCTGTGTCTAGTATGGATCCTTCTCCATTGGTGCATTTTCTGTAGTCACCTACACTCATCTTAGACACTTCTCCAGGTCTCTTGCGGTTGAATACTATGACCTGGGTGAGAAGTACTTCGCAAAGTTTTGACCATGTTTTTTTTATTTCTTCTGATTCATTTGCATTTCTCAGTGTCTGTTCTCTGGATTTCACCTCATCTTTGAGATACTGGGACAGCTTTATTATGTCATCAGTCAGGGGCAACAATTTGGGATTGTTTCTTTTTGACTCCTGGAGACTGCGTAGAGCATGGTGACTAATCCTGTCATCCCACTGAGATAAGTACAACGCCTTGAAGGCTTTACAATGCTTCTCTACCCTGTCATCTCCAGATATCAGTGCTTCTCCATGGAGAATTTCACAGCAAGTTTTAAGGCTGTGCCCAATCTTCAAAGCGAGACTAGGGGTGGTGTAGAGGTTTGTTTCGGCATTAAATCCTGCAGCAACTTTTGTAGCATTTGCTACAGATACAAATTTCTGTGGACAGATTAGACTCGTTAATGTAGCATTTGCATCTTCATTTAATGTCCTGTATTCCAGTACCATACGAGAAACCTCTCGTACTCTCTGTCTGATATAACCCTCTTGGTCCCTACTGTGGCCATGTTTCCTTGTTAATTTCTCTGCAAACTTCTTTATTAGGCTGTCAGACTTTATGATGCGCGAAACATCATCAGTTGTTAATTTTGACAAGTAGCATTCTTGCTGGTTTGCAATGCAGAACTCTTTTTTTTTTTTTACGTGGTTCAATCGACTTGTCTTCAGTTGGGTTTTGACTACATTTGTGTTTCCACAAATCTGACTTGGAATAAAACCCATAACAGTGCTGGCAAGGAAGATAGTCTTCCGGGTTGACATCATAAGTGGGGCGATACACAACGATGAGTTTTCCTGATCCCTTTTGCAGAACTGAGGAGTTATGGAGAAAGTTGCCATAATTCCGCATCAGGGAAAGTTGTTTCATCTTTTCTTGCTTGTCTTCTGTTGCAATCCACGTGTTTACTTGGGGTTCGTCCTTATGCAACGGGGTTCGCAAATGACGAGGTAGTTTTTTTTGTTCTTCCAAGCAAAATGGACAGTACTGCGGTTTATCCCAGGTACGCTTACCTTCGCAGTTTGAAGTTGTTAGAACCTCAATTTGAGACGAGCTGGAGACAATATTGCTTTGGATATCAACAACTTGCTTTGAAGTACTATTGAACTGTTGTGCTGGAGATTGTGGTAATTGATTGCGTCTCCAATTGGTTCTTGGAATCAATGGTATGATAGGGCTTGATGGTCTTGAACTAGCATCATAATCATCTGAGTCAGCTACTATGTCAGATTCATCCGAAAAACATGGAATGAAGTCGGGATCATTTTCATCTGAGAGGTATTCTTCTGAAGATTCATCAACCAAGGCAGATTTTTTTGATTGGGCTGATAATGCGCCACCATATCTTGAGTCTGATGAATAACCTGATAATGCAGGAATATGTACTTCACCTAGTGCCTCTGAGCCTGGTGTCGCTGTTGCTTCAGCTGCCTCTGAGCATGATACTGTTGCTGCTGTTGCTTCAGCTGGTGTCTTTGAGCCTCCTGCTGTTGCTTTAGGTGGTGCCTCTAAGCCTCCTGCTGCTTCAGCTGGTGCCTCTGAACTTGCTGCTGTTGCTTTAGCTGCATCTGAACATGATACTGTTGCTGCTGTTGCTTCAGCTGGTGTCTGTGAGCCTCCTGCTGTTGCTTCAGCTGGTGCCTCTAAGCCTCCTGCTGCTTCAGCTGGTGCCTCTGAGCTTGCTGCTGTTGCTTCAGGTGGTGCCTCTGATGAGCATGTTGCTGCTTCAGCTGGTACCTCTAAGCTTCCTGCTGCTTCAGGTGGTGCCTCTGAGCTTGCTGCTGTTGCTTCAGCTGCCTCTAAACATGTTATTGTTGTTGTTGCTTCAGCTAGTGCCTCTGAGCTTCCTGCTGCTGCAGCTGATGTCTCAAGGCCTCGTGCTGCTGCTTCAGATGGTGCATCTGAGCCTGTTGCTGCTTCAGCTGGTGCCTCTGAGCTTCCTGGTGCTTCAGGTGGTGCCTCTGAGCTTGCTGCTGTTGCTTCAGCTGCCTCTAAACATGTTATTGCTGTTGTTGCTTCAGCTGGTGCCTCTGAGCTTCCTGCTGCTGCAGCTGATGTCTCAAGGCCTCGTGCTGCTGCTTCAGATGGTGCATCTGAGCCTGTTGCTGCTTCAGCTGGTGCCTCTGAGCTTCCTGGTGCTGCTGCAGCTGGTGCCTTTGAGGTTGCTGCTGTTGCTTCAGGTGGTGCCTCTAAGCATGCTGCTGTTGCTTCTGCAGGTGCCTCTGAGCCTGCTGTTATTGCTGCTGCATCTGCTAGTCCATCTTCTGTTTTAAAGAAACACAAGTTGAAGGATCAAGAATAACATTTGTGACAAAAAAAAGGATTTACTTGCATTCAGCAAACCATTTTTTATTGCAGGAGTTAAAATTTGAACGTGAGTTGTTTCCTTTCCGTTTTACAGCTCATTACTTTTTCGAAACAAAGACTGGTTAAAGTATGATTATAAGTTGACATTAAAATAGCATTTGGAGCTGAGGATAGTGTACTGATTGGAAACTTTCTGCACCACAAATGGCATAACCTAAAATATGCACACAGAAAACATCCTCCCCCCCCCCCGCCATGAATGAGCATATTAACTCTACAGGATGGTTTCCATAACAACTTTTCGTTTCATTGTTATTACACTGAACAATAATTGTGGCAAGTTACACAACCTTTGTTAAAGTATGAGGAGTATGGCAGTGATAATGCATCCTAGAGAACATCATTTTGCCATGTTGGCAACATCTACAGTCGACTCTCGTTAACACGACCTCGGATGTTACGAGGTTCCGGTTTATAGGAGGTATTTTGCTGGTCCCGAACTGCCCCGTGCGTGTTTTGTTGCATTTAAATATGGAAGATATGAGCACGGTCATAACGAGAACACGGATAATACGAGGTATACTTGCGGCCCGTAACGAGCAAATGTATTGTTTGTCTTACTATAATAGCGAGTTTGGGGAATGAATTGTTGGGCATCAATAGTTTACCTTCATTAAGGTGAAAAATAGACGTCCCGCCTCTCAATTTAACCATGTGCCCGTTGATCATGATCAATAGAGGTGCTAATTGAGCATTGGCAATGGTACCAGTCTATTCAATGGTGGTACAACGTTGGTGAGAGATGGCCACCAGACTGTTCACTGCAACAGTAAGATTTCGCTGGTATCCTGCCTTATTAATGAGCCATCTAGCATTACTTTGACCTTTGTATTATCCAATGAAAATCAACAATCCACATGATCCACATGTTGGCTATTGCGATCGTAACTTGGCTGCCAAGAACAGCAAGTTTAAGTCATATGCGTTTTTTCAGTCATGGAAAATGTCAATTGTTTTCATAAATTGACTCTCAAAGTAAATTAATTCAATCAAAACAGTTTAATTTGCACCAAATATTGTGTGTTTGTATGGTACATGTACAAGTATACGACTATATTTTACGGCAGTCCGGGTGCATTTGTACACGTGCGTCCATTATGTCATGCTCTGTGCATTGTTAATACCTCGCTCGGATAATACGAGGTTCGGTTAATACGAGAAAAACGGGCCAGTCCGGCGGACCTCGTATTAACGAGAGTCGACTGTATATATGAGCAGCATCATGTTGGGTGGGCCTCCATCCATGGCCAAGAACGTATGGCAGTGTGACTGTGCGGTGTCCAAAAATTACAAATGTTTTTAGCCCTATTTATGATTTTCAGACAGAGCATGAAGTCACACTTAGTGGTAAAACTCGACCAATTCGGATTTACAGGAAGGATTTTGAACGAGTGCTTCGCCACTATGATTCAATTAAAAAACATCAATCTTAAATTGGGAAAAATGCCCCTCAGGAATAACCCAGGAACATTATTGTACCCGAAGTTGCATGAGGTATCTTTTTCGACGCAGGGACAACAGGTTACTAGTAACGAAAATGCAATTTAAGACCATATTCTATTGTACCATGTGTAATACACACACTCTTATTCAACCAATCAATGGCATTCAATAGCAGCATTTTTATACTCGTTATCGCTACAGTGTGACCAGCCCTTCAGGCTATATGCTATGGGCTATGATGTAGGTTACAAGTGTAACCACAACATGTTATGTGTGATGATAAGTCTTTGAAACATACCTTCCATTTCACATTGTTCATCCTCCATTCCTACATCTGGATCATCTCCATGTTCTGGTTTTGAGAAACCTGATACAGCTTGTGATGTTTGGTTTCCTCGGCTAGGTTCCTCAGATAATTCCTGTAATTCCATCAAAAATCATGAAAATATATCTTCACAATTTGTTTTGTCCATTTTTAAAAATTGTGAAGTGCAACCTATTATGACAGCTTTTATAAATGTTACCAATTAACAAATTTGAAGCCATCATTTCTGGGTTTGTTTTTTCTTTCTTCTTCTTTTTGAGGTAAGGGCAATAGAAGGACTCCGTAAGCCACTTTTAAATTATTCTAAAAACTACAAAAAATATGAATAATACAGCATTAACACAAGAATAGTTATATACTAACTTTTCTTAGACCACAAAAAGTCAGTGTATTGAGATAATCGTCTGCTGATTGTGCGATGTTGCAGCTGTAATCCTCTACAGTAACAGCTGTTTTAGATCGTGTCTTTTTCTGTAAAATATAATAATAATAATAACCTTTATATAGCGCTTTATACAAATGTCTCACAGTAATTTACAAGTTTAACAACTGAAAAGTAAGGTGTAAAACTTCAAAAAAATACCAATAAAATAAACACACAAATATTTGGGATAAAAATACACACAATTATACAATGCGAAATATGAACCCATTGGACAACATTTATTATTTATTTAGTGTATCTTTGTATATATATATATATATTTTTTTTTGGGGGGGGGGGGGCGAACAAGGAAAAAAACTGGAGCAGGATTTGAACATGCCACCACCACTTTACAAGGGCATTGAGTTTACAAGGGTGTCGACCTGTGGTCCAGGTTTAAATCCCACTCCAGTCAATTTTTCTTTGTTCATCCAAAAATTGATTTAAAATTTACAGTTTCCCTCGTGGTTTTTTGCTTGATATTTAAAATAAAAAGTTGCATCACCCTTGAGGTAGATCCCTGTTGCCACTTCCCTGGTTAAATCTATAGAGCTAGCTCTATGGTTGTATCGTATATTATGGGGTGTGATCCCTGGCTACACGGCAAAAACCGGTTGAATGGCTTCTAACTGGCAACCCCCGAACAAAGGCATTGACAAAATAGAGAGACTGCCAACATTAGGGCTGGATAGATCAGTTGGTACAGCGTCGGTACGTTAAACCGGTGGTCGTGGGTTCAAACCTCACTCCGGTCAATTTTTCTTTGTTCACCCAAAAATTGATTTAAAATTTACCTAGTCCGTTTCCCTTTTGTTTATTGCTTGATATTATTTGGTGTCTCTGCACTCCATTGAGCTTCATGTATATTTCAAATATAAGACACCTAATGAGGATCATAAGGTTAAGTTTGCGGAAATGCCATGTAAGTATCACTCTTTAGACTCAACCACCAGTTTCTTAGAAACCGAAAATAATCCAAAGTGAGATTATGGCAATACCACTAAACTCAACCTTACTGTCTATCCACCACGCAAATTTTGTACCTGTTAGTTTTGTTATTCTCATTGTATGGGAGTATTTCACTGATATGTGATGTACAAAAATTTCAATGTGAAAATAATAGTAGTACACACTGCAAATTTTTGTGACAAAATACTCCTAAACCATCTGTGGATTCATTGCCTCATGCTGTGACATTACACAGGTTCCAGTTATAAACCAACTTATAGGAAGCAAATGCTTGCAAACCTTTCTCCATGGGAGATCTGTGATTCCATAATCGTAACGCAACTCGGTGCCTTGATTGATGTATTTTGTTGCAAACAGACACAGTCTCCCATGAACTACACTCATCTTACAGTTAACGGCAGTTCCTGTTGCGTCATTCACCATTCGACCCATACCACTGTAGTTGGTTGCATCAATACTAAAAGAAAGAGAAAAAATCACTTGTTTTTATGTGCTACAAATTCAATCATTTTATATTTAGTTGGCTTGGGTTTGAAATAGTTTTATTGTTTCTTTGCATTATCTCCAACACCCATATTCCTTTGAATAAAGTTGTAATAACTGCATCAGGGATGAGGAATATTCATTAGGTTTTCCACATAAAACAGATGTGTGATTAAACATTGATACAGTGCTTTCCAGAGTCCAGTGGAAAAACAAAATCAAAAGGTCAAAACACTCAGGCAGCACCCGACTCCTCCATTCCCCAATGATAAATTTTTGGCTTTTGTAATTTTTTGTTTGACCGATGTGTGATATGTGTATAGAAACAAATAATGTAAGGGAAGGAAAGTGTGGTGTGGTTTTAAACTAGTTGTTTAAACTCGGGGAGGCCTGGTTCTTGGTCATTTTATTGAGACAAAGTCGAGTTAAATTGTCAAGATCCAGGCCTCACTGTGTTTAAACAACTAGTTTAAAACCGATTCAACACACTTTTATTCCAATTCATCAATACCCTTTCAGTGAAAAAACATCAACACTTTTTGGTCCAAACTAAAAAATGCAAAAATTTTAAATTGTAAAACGATTTCATTCAATGAAACACACCTCCAGCTCTGAAATGGTAAGGCCCTCTGCAGAACAACTCCTTATAAGAAGATTGGCGTGCACATTGAGCATATCACGTGATGTGACACAGGTGTTCCAGCCGTTGCTCTCGACCAATAAGAACGACTAAACTGTCTTATAAGCACCTGTGCACACCCAGGTGTCACGCCCTTGTTTAAACACTTTGGGCCACGTCTCCACTACATGTTTAAAAATGGCCATGTGACATAGTCTTGACCAACCGGAATAGATAATCTGTCTCAGGTATTTACGAATATACATTTAATTTAACTTTTGGACAAAGGTATAGTTTAATCTTGATCTCCACTTTAGGATAATTTACTTCAGGTCTTTGAGAGAAAATACAAGGGCTGAATCTGGAAAGATCCACAGCCTGCAGTTTTTAGACAAGAACTTGTCTGGAATTGTTGGGGGAGGGGGCATAATGAGCTTTTAATGGGAACATAATTTAATGCTACAATATCCAGCTGGATTTTCATCACAAGTCAAATTTAGTGGCCTAGTGCTCTGCAATGCAGAAAGGTTGACACCCCATATCTATACTAAGAGATGACCGTTTTAGTAGCTTAGTGCTTCTGTTTATACCTACCATTTTGATTCATGGCCATCATGGAAAAAAAACATAAAGCTTCCCTGGGAGGCCTTATATGTTTTCTCTCTTATTAACGCTTCTTTTCTTGCTATTAATTCTCCGACATATTCAAGAAGAAAGTCCCCTTTCGTGAAGTCCTTAGTAGTAAAAACACCACATCCTGAAAAGAGTCATTTATGAAATTACTTTAGTAATTTCAACATGTTTACAGTTGTTTGAACGAAACTGGTATGAAAAGTTTACTAGAATAAAGAGATGTATACAGAAACCAACCTGTGAAAGTTACATTTGAGACTTACATGACGGAGAAAACAAAAGGTAAAGGTTTGACAAATGGTACATTTGTATTAAATTTTATCTGAATTCAACTCTGTGAAAATAATTGTAATCTCTTGTGTATTTACATGTTATACGATAAAAGAAAAACCAAATTTACAAATCATTCTAAACTTTTTTTTCACCCTCTGACAACCACTTTCAAATGAAAGAAAAAAATGTATAAAAAGGTCCAAACTAACTGGGTTGTGTCATGAGTGATTTTGAAAAGAATCAACGACTTGAACATAACATTTTGATCAATGTGTTTTGTTAATATACATAGCTACATGTACAGAAAAATACAAATTTGTTTGGATGAAAAGTTCACATTCTTGAAGCGGCAAGGCAATTTTTCCTTGGGCACCTTTATTAAGAGTTCTTTGTGTATTTCTATTGAGAGATTTTTTTGAAAGGGTACCAAGGAAAAGGCAAGGGTGATGCCGTAAGAAATTGATTTTAATCACATTGTCACCATATACAGTGACTGATGGTACATTCCATTGCGAGACAGAATTAATTTGTGATTACTTACCAATGTATTTGTCTATATGTTTCACTTCAAATCCCTCCCTGTCTGATTTACCCATGAAAACGTCTGCATCTCTCATTGGCTGTGCTTGGAGTGCTCTTCTTAAGCTACGTAAATTACGTTTGGCCATCTTGTTCTACATGTAAAACAGAAGTTATTTGCTGAAGTTAAAACATTAATAATAGTAACTTAGCAAACTGCAATACAGAAGTTGATAATTGTAGGAATTTAAATAGATTCCTACATGGCAGTGGATATCTAGCCCACGCAGGCGGAATATCATTTACGCAGAGAAAGCCAAAACAGCATGATTTGCAGTGACTGTTTTGGGGGGATTTAATGTTTTACCGTTAAAAACCTTAGTCTGGATCCGCTCCAACATTGTCATTGCAACAAATATGGCGGTGGAGTTGCAAAATTAACTGGTATGCGGAACCAGCCCATAGGACCAGCGCACCGCATACCAGCATACCAGTTAATTTTTCAACTACGGCCGCCAAATTTGTTGCAATACTGTTTGAATGGGATCTGAATTACGGTGAGAATTTATCACTTTTTAACAACTTTTAGTTTGTGGAGTTGATTTTCTGCACCAGTGCAACGCTCGATGAGAGTTGAAAGAACACATAGAGCCTAATTTTGGCGAGATCTGATTTCAAAAAAGAACTGTAGCCATGTAAACGTGAAGGGCAGAAAGTTTCAAATATGATTATGTATATGTCACTCTATGAGGTTCGTGGAGACGATAGCGGAACGAACCTCATAGTTCTAGGAGTATACTACAACTACCTACTTAAAATTAAATATAGTTTTAAGTATACATTGATACTTGAGCAGAAAAAAAAATAAGCCATACCACATACTCAAATTTTAGCTTACCCACAAGGACTGTTGGCACTAACCTAGTACTCCTACTAGTACTATCAATCACTTTGTAACTTGTATAAGGTGTTGCAGTATAAATTATGGTTAGGCCTGCCAATACAACTGTCAAAATTATCAGCCAGATGAACACAATATACAAAGCAATAATTAATTTTCGTGTGTAATTTTGAAGAGCTAAGATGCGCTCAACGTTTGCAGAATAAGCAGGACCGGCCATCCTCATTTGCCATTCACGGAAATCCTACTTGCTTACTAATATTGACAAATTGTTAATGTTATTGTTAGTACTACTCTAGTCTAGTGAGTGTAGTACTCTAGGTAGTATTTCTAACGTTCACACAGTGGTCAGATGGTGAGTGTCCTCAAAAAGTAAAAACCTCAAGCTGATATCAGTTCTTTTGTTTTTAATTTACAAAGTCATTAAAAGTGTAATATTTATTAAATTACCTTTTTTTACGAGGAATCCATGATTACATGATGTATCATCCCGTTGAACCGTGGACGAAAATGGCGGTCCCGTACCTCGTGTGTGGGTTACGTTCGTTGTATACAACACAACCTTGTTTCCATAGGTCAATAAACTCATAACGTTAGTCGTGCAAAAACAGTGCAATAAACTATTAGCGGTAACGAGGTTGTATCGGTTAACTCTTTGCCCTCTTGGTGGCGCTTTCTAATTATTAACCAACACCTGTATTTTTTTTGTCACTCCAAACGAATACGGTGTGTATGATTGCACACAGAATGTTGCCGCTTGCTATCAAAACGTGGACCAACGTTCGAACAACATAAAATCTAAAATAGCGCCCTAAATTGATCAAATCACCTCGAAAATACTATTTTTCAACCGTGGACGTCCGCGGTTGCTGTGCGTCCGCGATTGGAAGGTGTGTAATCACGTAAAAGTCCACGGTTGCAGGTCTTTACACACGCACACACACACACACACACACACGGAGAACTTAACAACACACAGCAAAGTTCGATGAACTGTGACAAGACCTGACTTGTCGCGTGTAGGTATATACATGTACACAGCATGCAGTAAAAGCCTAGAGTGCACACGCACGGGGTGCAATACATTTAGGGAACTGTACAGACTTTATCGCCGATCGCGCTAAAAACGGCACTTTTCACCTTAATATAACTTCGTTATGCAACGGCCAATTTTGTTCAAATTTCACAATTAGGCTTTTATAGTCGTTATCTATTACCAAAAAATTCAACACGTAGTTCGCTCCCAAAAAATAAAAATAAAAATATATATATATTTTTAAACTCGTCGTCGTAACAAACTGTAACATTTGATGACGTCATCAATGTAATATTTTCAAAGGTCATAAACTACATTCAAATGAGGTCACACATTGTAAAAATTTAGAGAATCGTCGAAGGGCCTTAAAATTAAGTTATTATATTAATACACAAAATAATATTATTCAGATACGATTTTTTATAAAACAAAACTACTACTTCCGGTTTCGACCGGAAGTAAAGGTCAAATGGGGTCACACCCTGTGTAAGATTTGTTTAATACTTCATGACCTTTCATATGGTGTAAAGATCATGTATGTAGCATATCTGATTCTGGAGATATGAGTATTTTAATAAAAAACTTCAATTTAATATAATGACGTCATCGATGACGTCATCATTCCAAATTTTGTTCTTTGTCATGTACACGCTTTGGTCTAAGTACGTGGTAAGTTTCAAGTCCGTACATGTTCTATTTTTTGAGATAGCAAAATATTTTTTTTTTTGACCTCGTGTACCATTTTCGTTGTGACGTAGCTATGACGTCACACATCATATTTTTAGAATGCTCTTGAGTTAAAAAAAATATTATGCATTGAACATTTTTTCATATTTTCATGCACTTAGGCTCTAGAGCCCAAAATAACATGATTTGTTACTTTAACTTCCGGTTTCGACCGGAAGTAAAGGTCAAATGGGGTCACGTTGTGCACCGCATTTGTAGATCTTTATAAGAGGTTTCATGTAAAAAACGAATCTTGAACGTAGCTGTTTTGGTTTTGAAGATATGATTTTTCAAATTATTTAAGGTTTATTTAACGTTTATTTAACGTAATGACGTCATCAATGACGTCACCATTCCCAAAAAGTGGCGGTGCCGTCTACTCACCAAGGTTGATGTTCATGAGAAGTTTCAAGTTCATACAAGTTTTAGTTTTTCTCT
This sequence comes from Marthasterias glacialis, assembly GCA_911728455.2. Classification (NCBI taxonomy): domain Eukaryota; kingdom Metazoa; phylum Echinodermata; class Asteroidea; order Forcipulatida; family Asteriidae; genus Marthasterias; species Marthasterias glacialis. The sequence continues at coordinate 20,947,554 of OU452220.1, forward strand.
AAATTGGCGGAGAAGGTTCGCAGGGAAAGAAGAACACGAGGAAAAAATTAAAAATGAACGTTACATAATGACGTAGTTCAAAAACATTGAACATAAAAAGATGAATTTGTATACAATGTTTGGTTTTTATAGTTAAACTTGTACCACACTTTGTAACAACTCCCGTTTCTTGACAAATGTCATCATTCCAAAAAAGTGGCGGTTTCATCTACTCACTATTGCCTATGTACACAGTAAGTTTTAAGTTTGTACAAGCTTTACTTTTGTTTAAAATTGCTGGAGAAGGTTCGCAGGGAAAGAAGAACACGAGGAAAAAAAAAAGCTGTTACAATTAGTGTCGTAGCACCATTGATTTGAAACTTGTTACCAGAGGACGCTGTTTAATGTAATGACGTCATCAGTTTTAAACTTGAAAACGCAGAGTCCTTTACCTACTCACACACTGAAACCACTGTCCAAAGCTTGTTTTATACTGACCAAAGAACTAAAAAAGAATGGCTTTATAACAATTCTTTCCTTCAACTTCCGGTTGGAACCGCAATACAAGGTCAAATTGGGGTCATTTCTTTGAGACATTTAAATTATTTCCAAAAGACCTTTGCGATGATGTGTAGATTGTAAAAATCCATTGTGCACTTCAGGAGTTCTGATTTAATGAATAAACTTTGATTTATTGTAACTCAACATCTGATGACATCATCATGACGTCATTGTTTTATTTCGCGTCTTCATATTGAGGTTCAAGTATATGCACAGTTTCAAGGTTCAGTTTAATTTCAATTTTGAGTTATTTATTTGAAGAAAATTTTGGAGGAATTAAAATTTAAAGCAACATAATGGTCTCTATGAGACACCGTATAACACATGGTTTTGATTTTGTTTGATATATTGAAAGTGAAATCAAATAAAACCTTTAAATATGAATATGAAAATAATTAAAAAGAGCTTTATCATATGTATTTCATGGGGACTTCCGGTTTGGGCAGGAAGCGAGGTCAACTCAGGTCACTAAGAATTGTAAAGAACCGCATACATTTATTGTAACTCGACTCCTGGAGGAAAAACAAGTTACCTTTTTGGTTTTAACTGCCAGGAAAAACAATGTTTTCGTGCTTTTCAAAGTGTTCCTTTTCCACGCCGTGCAATTGGCTGCCGCCAGGTTGTGTGTTCAAAATAGTATTCATATTGCCTTTTATCAAAACATTAACCCTTGCTGCCCTCCGTTTTGTTCGGCATCTATGCGGTGTCAATAAAACAAAGTGTGTATCGCTAGTGACGTTGGTGGCGCTATATCAAATTAACGGTCTTATTTTGTAACATCACGAACACTGGTGTACTGTACAGTCAATCTGACATTTGACAGATTCAAATTCCGAGCTCATTATCTGTATTCAAAAGTTCCAAAGTTTTATAAAAACTACCCCACTTTGATAAACATCATAAACACAAGTGTGCACGGCTAAAGAAACACACGGACATTTTGAAAGGCGATGACTTTACTTTTAAACTTTACTTTTAAACAGTTTTACTCAGCGTATCCCGACAACAACTCTCGCGGGGGTAAAGTGCCTCTGGCCCCGCTGTTGCACATTGTGACTCTCGTATGTAAGCACGTACGTGAACGGTAAATATAGAACGAAAGACGATCATTTTGTCAATTGCATTTTCTCCACCATTATACATCAAACAACTCACGTGAGCATGTGATCGTCTCAGTAAAGTCTCCTCTTCCTCTCCCTGTCACAATTAAGCCACCAGAATGACATAAAGGGAAACATTTCCACACTGAACTTGGCATGACTTACATGTTTTTCTTTGCGTCGCCATTATTACACACACACACACACGCGGAACTTAACAACACACCGCAAAGTTCGATGAACTGTGACAAGACCTGACTTGTCGATCGCGTGTAGGTATTTACACAGCATGCAGTAAAAGCCTATAGTGCACACGCACGGGGTGCAATACATTGAGGGAACTGTACAGACTTTATCGCCGATCGCGCTAAAAACGGCACTTTTCACCTTAATATAACTTCGTTATGCAACGGCCAATTTTGTTCAAATTTCACAATTAGGCTTTTATAGTCGTTATCTATTACCAAAAAATTCAACACGTAGTTTGCTCAAAAAAAAAAAAAAAAAAATATATATATATTTTTAAACTCGTCGTCGTAACAAACTGTAACATTTGATGACGTCATCAATGTAATATTTTCAAAGGTCATAAACTACATTCAAATGAGGTCACACATTGTAAAAATTTGTAGAATCGTCGAAGGGCCTTAAAATTAAGTTATTATATTAATACACAAAATAATATTATTCAGATACGATTTTTTATAAAACAAACTACTACTTCCGGTTTCGACCGGAAGTAAAGGTCAAATGGGGTCACACCCTGTGTAAGATTTGTTTAATACTTCATGACCTTTCATATGGTGTAAAGATCATGTATGTAGCATATCTGATTCTGGAGATATGAGTATTTTAATAAAAAACTTCAATTTAATATAATGACGTCATCGATGACGTCATCATTCCAAATTTTGTTCTTTGTCATGTACACGCTTTGGTCTAAGTACGTGGTAAGTTTCAAGTCCGTACATGCTCTATTTTTTGAGATAGCAAAATAATTTTTTTTTCGACCTCGTGTACCATTTTCGTTGTGACGTAGCTATGACGTCACACATCATATTTTTAGAATGCTCTTGAGTTAAAAAAAATATTATGCATTGAACATTTTTTCATATTTTCATGCACTTAGGCTCTAGAGCCCAAAATAACATGATTTGTTACTTTAACTTCCGGTTTCGACCGGAAGTAAAGGTCAAATGGGGTCACGTTGTGCACCGCATTTGTAGATCTTTATAAGAGGTTTCATGTAAAAAAAGAATCTTGAACGTAGCTGTTTTGGTTTTGAAGATATGATTTTTCAAATTATTTAAGGTTTATTTAACGTAATGACGTCATCAATGACGTCACCATTCCCAAAAAGTGGCGGTGCCGTCTACTCACCGAGGTTGATGTTCATGAGAAGTTTCAAGTTCATACAAGTTTCAGTTTTTCTCTAAATTGGCGGAGAAGGTTCGCAGGGAAAGAAGAACACGAGGAGAAAAAAAAAAAAAAAAAAAAAAAAAAAAAAAAAACAGAACAATAACAATAGTTGTTCGGCTGTTGGCCGAACACCTAAAAAACAAACAAAAACAAAAACAGAACAATAACAATAGTTGTTCGGCTGTTGGCCGAACACCTAAAAAAAAAAAAGAAAAAAAAACTTAACAATAACAATAGGTTTTCGGCTCAATGCCGAACACCTAATAATACTAATGATGATATAGTGATGATGATGATGATGATGATGATGAATGATGATGATTGATGATGATGACTGATGATGACTGATGATGACTGATGATGACTGATGATGACTGATGATGACTGATGATGACTGATGATGACTGATGATGACTGATGATGACTGATGATGACTGATGATGACTGATGATGACTGATGATGACTGATGATGACTGATGATGACTGATGATGACTGATGATGACTGATGATGACTGATGATGACTGATGATGACTGATGATGACGACTGATGACGACTGATGACGACTGATGACGACTGATGACGACTGATGACGACTGATGATGATTGATGATGACTGATGATGATTGGTGGTTGGTGGTGGTTGGTGGTGGTGTTAATATTAAAAACAATCAAAATCTTGACGAAAACAAAACCTGTTCCGACTGCTGTCGGAACAGCTAATAAAAATAATCCCAAGAAAAACAAAACCTGTTCCGACTGCCAAGTCGGAACAGCTAATAGAAAAAAAAAAATAAACAAATAAAAAAATAATATTATATAATGTATGTATATGTATGTATTTATGCATATGTGTGTATATGTATGGGTGTGTGTGTATGTGTATATATGTGTATATGTGAACTTGTCATTGCTGCAAACCGAGCTCTTCTATGTGAATACACACTCGCACATCGGGGACTTTCATCAGAGCGAGGACATCCTCGAAATGAAATATCTAAGCTTTTGGAAGTTATCCTCGGTTTACGTCATCGGTGAGCGGAGTATGTGTGATTTAACACCTCTATGCCGGCGTTTAGCACTCCTAGGTGTTTACAGCGCCCTCTGTTGCTATTAACAGTTTCCTTCTTGTGCAGAAGGGTAGATGAAGCGGCCATTTCTAATTCTAGAGAAGAGTCATTATACATATTCGGTTTGAGTTGGATAGCGTGGTCCGGTCGATCCAGTGGGTAGTTGCAAGGCAGCTGTCATGGAGACGCGTCATATTGCATCCATCCGAGGAGAGTCCCCCTCATTCGACTCATGGCAGCTCTCCAGAGTACACATGATATGGTGAGTAACATAATTTTTGTATATTGCATAGTTTCAGTACTATTATTTAATATAAAAGTATAAATAGACTACACTAGCCTACCATACCTAGGACAATACAGTCGTTTGACATTTGATCTAGTTTCCATACCCGCCTGCCACTAACTAAGGTATTTGTTTACATTTGTTGTAATGGATGTTGGGCTTTATTTCCCTTTTTTAATATTCCTCTTGAGGAATTGGTCGGAAACATAACCATTAGGCTAATTATTGACCTCAACAAAGAAAATTCAAGCTTTCTAAGTGATTTTTGTTGGTAATTGATGTTGGGCTTTATTTCCCTTTTTTAATATTCCTCTTGAGGAATTGGTTGGAAACAACTATTTAGCTAATTATTGACCTCAACAAAGAAAAGTCAAGCTTTCTCAGTGGTTTTTTTTTTGTTTTTTTGGTAAATAATGTTGGGCTTTATTTCCCTTTTTTAATATTCCTCTTGAGGAATTGGTTGGAAACATTATTACTATTAGACTAAATGTTTACCTTAAAAAAGAAAATTCAAGCGGGCATTTCATCGCGCAGCTGCCACTTCCGTGCATTCATGCGCAAACGAACTAAAATGGCGAGCCCAACGTAGACGTGAAAATGGCTTTATTGTTGATTTCGACACTTCCTGACTAAATTAAGGGAGATAAAGTGGCTGCTGGATGGGGTCGACATTTTAGACAAAGCAGATAATAACAAATATGTTACATTTGTATGTCCTCTTTATAGTATCAAGAAGGAGACAGCGTGACGGCACTGTGGCCTCCGGACTTGTCATGGTATCCAGCCGTAATAACCTCCATAAACAAAGGTATTAAAAGTTAAACAAGTTTTGTATTGTCAACACACGAAATGACAGTTCCACACCTTATTGTGATCCCCATCACATGCAGACCACGTTTCAAACATAGCACATAATTGTATGTCACCCCCGCCCCCAAAAAACAAACTAAAGAAAAACAACCTATAAAACACCAAAGTCAAAGTGGTTTTAAACTTAATCAGAAAAGCTGTTAACTCATTAGTTACTCATAGCCGCCCCTTTCCTGTGCACCCTCCCGAATAAGTCAAAGCCCATAGGCTATTGTGGTGCAAATCCAAACAACGATTGCCAACTCACAACCGCCATCTCCATCCCAGGACACAGTTAAGTTTGATGAAGTCTAATGACAAACCGTTTGCCTTTTATTTTTTAGGGAAGTCACTAACCAAGTACTCTTTTTGTTACACTGATGATGGCATGACACGCTGCTTATTTGAGCAACAGGTGAGTAAATGATCACGTATTCATTCCATCGGGCAAACAAATGTCCTCTGTAAATGCAAAAGATTGCCAAACCACTCGCCCTTTATGGCAGACAACTCTTTAAAGTGAAAGCTGCATAATAACCACTCCGCACCCCCCCCCCCCAACATGGGATACATTGTTTGAAGGATGGTTTAAGTTCTGACTAGCTGGGGGTCAAGTGTTATTTGCCTAGCAACTTAAGTACACGCTGATCCACTCAACCCTAAGACATAATTATATTTAATTGATGTGATAATCCAAATAATATCGCAGTGGTGTTAATTATGTTATTTATATTTTCCTTGCTAGCTGGCCCATCGAACATCAGATGAACAGGTCATCACTTCTGATCTTTCAAGGCTTGACAACCCCCACACCAGTTCCAGGGATGACAATGACCCACAAGCTATTTCCGAAACCAATAAAGCTGTAGGATCCGACACAAATGATTCTTGCGAGAAGTGTGCCGTAACAGTAATGCAGACCGATAATGTGGGTGGACAAAGGAAATGGGACAAGAAGCACTTTTGCTTTTACTGTGATGAACCTCAGGCCAAGTTACCCTGTCACCACAAGGCGTGTCATAAGGAGGAAAGGGAAGTTGCAGAGATAGCATTGGAGACCGACCTTAGTGCCCGCAAGAAACTTCTGTTATACATACGCAATATCAATAATCGCAGACACAATAGCCAAGTCCTTAGAGGGGGACAGGGTGTCCTTATTGTAGGTTACAGACTCAATTATGAGGCAGCTCCACATGCATATGGACCATGCATACATTGTTATGGCTATTACGTGCGTCTTGATCTTTGGCGTGATCAGTGCCAGCTTAAGCCTGCGCTCCCTGCACAGACGGTTGGTAGCAGTAGGGCAGGTCGTGTTAGGGGGGCGTGTAGCTAACAAGGGTGATTTGTTAAAACCTCCTGCTGGTGTATCTTTCCAGTTGAACAAGGTTCTTAGTCTGATGAAGAGAGACGATGTTGCTCTGGTAGTCAAGAATGATTCTTTGATTCTCGAAGTCGCCAAACGTGAATACCTTAAGCTTGGCCACGATGCTACACAACATGGCTACATTCGAAACAAACTAAGAGAACTGGGTCGTCTTGTCATACAACTGAGAAAGAACACCCACCAACCAAATACATCACTTGAAGTATTCGTGCATCCCCACCATCTGAATGATATCGTCAAGACTGTTCATGATGTCGCCGGTTTCAGTGAAGGAAAGCAGATGTATGACGTTCCATCTCTAGCATTAAAGATAGGACATTCCATCAAGAAATGTGCACTCATACTGAAAGGAAATGCTATAGAGTGTTGTCTTAAGCACAAAGCGGAACAGGCCGAACAGTTTCTGCAGTTGTGTGAAATCAAGTGGCGAGAACATGTGTCAACCCACGCACACAGAACACTGTACCAAGGAAAGCGCAACAAACCTGCTGTTCTCCCGACAAATGCAGATGTGGTGAAAATGTCATCGATCCTCATGAAACTGGCTAGAGGGAAGTGCAGCTCCTTCACTGTGCTCGGGGCCATGAAATCGCACCAGCTTGGAAGAAATTGAATGAAGTCACACTGTGCCATCTCATTATGTTCAACCGTAGATGACAGGGGGAAGTATCTAAAATGAAACGAGAAGATTTCCACAAACACAGTGCAGCCATGGTCAATGGGGATTGCTTGATGACTGATCTTGAACGGCACCTCTGTAAAATGATCAAAGTCGTTGAAGTAGTTGGTAAGAGGGGCAGAACTGTTCCTGTGCTTCTCGGTACTGATGCGATGGCGTGGTTGAATGCTCTGGTCGCAAATAGAAATGCAGCTGGTGTGGCACAAGACAACACATTCTTATTCGCACGAAGTTGTTACGGAGGCACAGGTCATATACGAGGAAGCGACTGTCTATGAGCATATGCAAATGAGGCGGGCCTTGACAATACTGATAGCATACGATCTACAAAGCTCCGTAAACATGTAGCGACTGTTTTACAAATTCTTGCCTTGAAGGAGCATCAGCTTGAAACACTTGCAGACTTTATGGGTCATGATTTGCGGGTCCATCGCGAGTACTACCAGTTGCCAGACACTGTCCTATCTTGACTTTTCTTGAGCTTGGAGAGTGGCAACTCGGTTTCGCAACATGGCAAATCTTTGCAGGAGTTGCATGTTACTGGAGGTAAATAAACCCGTTTTGAAGTTGTCTTTCCAAATTACTACAGACTTGTTTTCGCTCCCGACCCCTCCCCCTCCAAGAAAATTCTTTTGGGGGCCCGTTAACTTTGCCTGGGGTGGTCATGACCTAACACCCCCCCCCTCCATGAAACATTTCACACACTGTACGCCCCTGCCGCCCCCCCCACCCCATGGATTGGCCGCCATTTTTATTTGTTTGTGGAAAAGCAATCATAGCTAAATGTAGAAGTTGCTCTTTGTTTTATTGCAGAAGGCTTCACCAGCGACGAGGACAGCAGGGATTCCGGTGACTCATGCGACCCGTCTTACCCGTCTTTGGAGGACAGTGTTAATGCCAGTCAGTTTGTCATATTTCTGTGCCTTTCGTAGTGCCTTATTCTCTTGCATACGTTGGTCCTTTTCCCTGTTTACACCCATAGACAATAATGTGATAAGGTGCCAGATTGCATTTGTTTTCCTTTCCAGCCCATCTCGGTTACTCGTTTTAAACAGTAGGATGAAACAAGATGACTGCATCATGAAAACATAAATTGGGCTTTCTCTTGTCAGACATTTTATGCAGGTGTATCTTTACCCACTGTGCAATTTGTTATTTATTTTGTGCTAAATTGCTGATTGATTTACTCAGGGAGTAAATCTCACATTGGTGAAATGTTAAATTTGTTGTTCTGAATAGGCCCCGTTTGATTATGTATCTTAATTTTCCCGTTCTTTCCTGTGTGTTGTAGGAAGGCCACCAACTGCAAAAGCTGCAACTCCAAAAGCTCGACAAATCAAGCGTCGCCCCTGGACTGCCGAGGAGAAGAAAGATGTATTGGAGGGCTTGCAGAGATTCTTTTTGCTGAAGAAACTTCCCGGAAAACGCGACATCGAAACGTCCTGTTCCGTGGCATTGCAGACGCGAACTTGGAGGAACATTAGAGACTTTTGTAGAAATACAATGAAACTTCAACAAATGTAAGGTGTAATGCACCACCAAAGTACAGTCATAACGTAGAGTCACTCTGTAAGCCCACCCCCCCGCCAAGAAGAAGAAAATACATGTACCATCCCCAAAAACATTCCACGGAAGGCTAGAATACAAATTTGTATTCTTATCACATTACTCAACAGCAACAAAAGGGGTTCATGTGTTATGTCCTCACATCGATAGTACAATTCAACTGTTGGCAATGTCCTCCATTGGATTGGATGAAAAGTATGTCCTCATTCTGCAGTGTAGACATGTATGGGTGTACATGTATGTGTATGTATGTATATCAATGACAATTCGATTGAAGTATGGCATCCCGGTGCCGTGATAGGAAGTTGTACAAATATCTAAAAACGTCTGCAGACGAAGTTGTAATCGTACTGGTAACCAATTAATTTCTTCTTCGAGACAGTAAAATTGTTCGTGTATTAAAGTATTAAACACAGTTACCCCCATGGACTCGCTTTTCTTCATGTGGCTCGGCCTTGGCATTCCCGGCTCGGCCTCAAGATCGGCGCTCCCCAATACAGGTCTGTATAATTAACATGTTCCCCTTGCAGGTAGGATGATGAATCAAGAAAATATTTTATTCACGGTCGAGGAATGTTAAGGAGTTTAGTAGTAGATATTATGAATGCGGGTTTGGATATGCAATATACTTCAGAAGCCCAAGCACATTGGAAACACCTAGAGGAAATTTGAGGCACATGATAAACACTCTTGCGAGTTCAATACGTGCCAACTAATGCATGAATCACACGGTGTAATAAGAAAACGCGGTGTAATAAGAAAACACAGTGAAATAGAAAGCGACGACAGTTCGTTCACATCTGATTCAACAGAACTTATAAGTCCATCCATGTTCAAATATAATTGCAGATCGGCAGAAGAGGCACTAGGCGATTTAGAAGAAGGTGATAGCACAGACGACTTTGTGTCAGAAACGTAAGAATGCAACAAGAGGCAAAGAAATTAATACCGTTTTATGCCAAAATGGCCAACAACGTAGCATATTCAGAGTATGAACAATTATTAATAATGGTCGACTAAAATGTTCCCTTTGGGCAATTTTTCGAAAAACAGAGCACTAGAAGGTTTATTAAATGTTATTTTATTAAGGGTAATTCATTTTGAACAGTCTAAATGATTAGGAGAATTTAAAGAAGACCTCACATTCCAATCTGGAAATTAATCAACAGATGGCAGATGAAGACAAACAATTCAAAGATTGGTTAAAAGCTAACGAAGCAGAATTCCAAAACTGGTTAGAAACTGGAATTGATGTCGAATTCGACGATCTACAACCAGCTACACTATTTGAAGACAAACTACACGTACCCACATCAAATTTCGTGGGACCACAAACTAGCAACCATAAATTGAATAATGTAGAACCTATAGATCGCATCGCAAAACACCATGACTTAGCTTACAAATATGATGAGGATAGAGCACACACAGACCATGAATTTGTTGGAGAACAATTAAACAGAGGCGATAATCCATGGTCCTCCACCTTCAGAACAATTGGTATTGCAATATCACAACTAGGAAGTCAATTTGGTTTTGATGTGAGTAAAATTGCTACAAAAACTAAGCAACCTTTTACAAACAGAAAACAACAAATTGCATGTAGAAGATTTTTAGCTAAAACCAGAGAGCAAGATTCAGAAATAAGCAGAGCAAGGTATTTGGCGATGGGAGGTGTAAACAAAAAGGTATATCAAAATGATATTAAAAGGGATAAAGCTATAGAAGCACAAAAAGCAGGTATAGAAGACAACCAGATGCACTAGAAACGGATGCTATTTTAGGTAACCCACCCATAGAATATTATACAGCAAATAACCTTCAAAGATTTGGTGAAGAAATTCAAAACCATGATGTAAATGAAAATGAAGGTGTAAATAAAGGTGCACAACCAGTATCTGATAAAGAGATAAAAAAGACAAATGTCGATAACTCTCCCCAACAGACAGACACAGATAACGAACAGACAGATGTAGACCCACAAGAACCATCAGAAAAAAAGGGCAAAATTAGACAGCGAAGAATTAGTAGAAGAAACAGAAGGACAATTAGACAAAGAAACAATAATGGATGATGACCAGGGAGTTGACCAAACAGACAACCCACCACAAACAGATGGCCAGGGTATGAACAGCGGAGGTGGTGCTTTAGGAAATTTTAATTTTTCTGATAAATATCAAGAGAGTTTCACAAATGGTCTAAAGCAACTAAAAGTAATGTGTGGGCAACAAGTATTTAAAAAAGAGTTTGCACATTCAATACGAGAAAACAAAGATCCACCATTTGTTGGTTATGTTAAAGACAATGCAAGCAACACCAGTGAACATCCTGACAGAATACCCATAATGGGATAGGAAGCAGGTTGGCATATATTACCAATTGATGTGTTTCAGCAATACATGGACTCTTGTGTATGGCAAGATATGGCAATGCTTTACGAATGTTGTGAATTAAAGGGTATCAAAGTTAACTTAAAAATTTAAGGCAATATATTGTAAAACCAGGTAGAACAAACAACAGCAAAGAATTGTCAACTAGTACTGATATTCGTATAGAAATATTTGTAGATAATTCGGGCACATTTCAACTATCGCCAAAGGAATTATCAACAAACAGAGGATGGACACATCATTATCCACGAGACGAAGTGGATAGATTGACATTAGCTGAAATAAATGTTATTATTATTATTATTATTAGTTTATTCGCCAATAAAACAGTACATAACAAAATACAGTACAATATACCCCGAGATGGGCAAAGGACAGCAAAAGCAAATACATACTATGATCCGTAGACCTGCTGCCCCACATCTGGGGGTACACAATGATATAAATAAAGATATACATCTGAGTCCATAAAGCACTTAATTAAAACTGGTAAGAATAAATATAAATTTTCTATAAAAAGCAAAAACATGACAAATTAATAAATACAGAATTATGTATACATAAATAACAAATATCAAATGAATATAAAATAAATACAAAATATAAAAAAAAAAAAAAAAACAACAAGTTAACAAATAAATAAAGAAATAACAAAATAAAACTAGAAATCTAGAGTTTGTGGACAAACTCACGGTGTTTGGCTTAATTACGTAATTTTAAGGTCAATATTGTGTGCAGGTTTTTTGTCTATTTGTGCTAAGCTGACGGGCGAAATATTTTTTTATACTTTTTTATCTTTATGCATGAAGGTTTGTCATATGAAACTCCAACTTCCGGTTTGATAGGAACTAAAGGTCAAATGGGTCACACCTTGTGCATGGTATGTAGAATTGTCAGAGAGCTTTAAATTGATGTAACGATTATTAATGTACCATCTTTCAATAATAAGATACATATTTTTGTTGTACAAACTTATACTTCCGGTTTCGACCGGAAGTGAAGGTCAAATGAGGTGACGGTGTGCATACAATTTGTCCAACATTACAAGACCTTTCATATGCACCAAAGATTTTGAATGTAGCATTTGCCGATCTTGAGTTATGAATTTTTTGAATTATTTAACGTTTATTTAACCTAATGACGTCATCTATGACGTCATCATTCCCAAAACCTTACGGTTTCATGTGCTTACTAATATCTTTGTACATGGTAAGTTTCAAATTCATACAAGCTTTGCTTTTTGAGAAAATCGGCGGACAAGGTTGAGGGGGAAGAATGCGCAGAAAAAAAACTTAACAGTAACAATAGTTGTTCGGGTGTTGGCCGAACACCTAAAAAAGACAAGAAACTTAACAATATCAAAAGGTTTTCGGCTGATGGCCGAACACCTAACAATAGGTTTTCGGCTGATGGCCGAATACCTAAAAAATTGTTGGTATAGTTACGGTCTAATCAGCAACGTTGCAAAGATTGAAGTTCATAGCCGGTTTGAATCTTCATTCATCCATTTCTGAGAAATTAATCAGCAACTTCCGGTTTAAAATGAAACTTAAAGGTCATTATGCGGTCGAGCATTGTAAAATGTATGCAAAATTGTATGATGTACGAGATTATGTTATGATTATTACAGTACCAGGTTTGGTTAATAAGATATACATTTTTAACTTATGGAACTTTAACGTTCGGTATTGACCGGAAGTCAAGGTCCAATGTTGGCATACATTGTAGATGATTTGAAGATCAAGACGTTATAATGTTTATGCATGTAAATGAGATAAGAATTTTGGTATGTATAAGCTTTGGCTTTTGTTGTCAAACGGTCAAGTGTCGTCATAACCGGATTTGTTGGATGATGTTTCCTCTGCTTTGTTGGATGATGTTTCATCTGCTTTGTTGGATGGTGTTTTCTCTGCTGTTTTCTTTGGTGTTTCGTCTGCTTTGTTGGATGGTGTTTTTCTGCTTTGTTGGATGGTGTTTTCTCTGCTGTGCTGGATGATGGTTTCTCTGCTGTGTTGGATGTTTCCTCTGCTATGTTGGATGATGTTTCGTCTGCTGTGTTGGATAATGTTTCTGTTTTGTTGGATGATGTTTGTTTTCCTTGTTTGATGTTTCTTTTTGGATGGTGTTTCCTCTGCTTTGTCGGATGGTGTTTTCTCTGCTGTTTTCTCTGGTGTTTCTTTTGCTTGGTTGGATGGTGTTTTTTCTGCTGTGTTGGATGGTGTTTTCTCTGCTGTGTTGGATGATGTTTTCTCTGCTTTGTCGGATGGTGTTTTCTCTGCTTTGTCGGATGGTGTTTTCTCTGCTTTGTAGGATGGTGTTTTCTCTGCTTTGTAGGATGGTGTTTTCTCTGCTTTGTCGGATGGTGTTTTCTCTGCTTTGTCGGATGGTGTTTTCTCTGCTTTGTCGAATGGTGTTTTTTCTGCTTTGTTGGATGGTGTTTTCTGCTTTGTTGGATGGTGTTTTCTGCTTTGTTGGATGGTGTTTCCTCTGCTTTGTTGGATGGTGTTTCCTCTGCTTTGTTGGATGGTGTTTCCTCTGCTTTGTTGGATGGTGTTTTCTGCTTTGTTGGATGGTGTTTCTTCTGCTTTATTGGATAATGTTTCCTCTGCTGAGTTAGATGATGTTTCTGTTTTGTTGAATGATGTTTCTTTTCCTCGTCAGATGTTTCTTTTCTTTGTTGCTGTTGTTTGGGTACGACTTACTGGCCCTTTGTTTTTGCTGGTATCTATGTTTTGCTTGCTTTTGTTGTTGCTGGTGCTTTGTTGTTTGTTGTTTTGTTTTGGCTTGCTGTTTGTTGCTTGTTTTGGCTTGCTGTTTGAATTGCTTGTTTTGGCTTGCTGTTTGTTGTTTGTTTTGGGTTACTGTTTGTTGTTTGTTTTGGCTTGCTGTTTGTTGTTTGTTTTGCTTGCTTTTTGTTGTTTGTTTTGGCATGCTGTTTGTTGTTTGTTTTGGCTTGCTGTTTGTTGTTTGTTTTGGCTTGCTGTTTGTTTCTTGATTTGGCTTGCTGTTTGTTGTTTGTTTTGGCTTGCTGTTTGTTGTTTGGAGTTGTTGCTTGCTGTTTATTGTTTGGAGTTGTTGCTTGCTGTTTTTTGTTTGGAGTTGTTGCTTGCTGTTTGTTTTTGGAGTTGTTGCTTGCTGTTTGTTGTTTGGAGTTGTTGCTTGCTGTTTGTTGTTTGGAGTTGTTGCTTGCTGTTTGTTGTTTGGAGTTGTTGCTTGCTGTTTGTTTGGAGTTTTTGTTTGTTGTTTGTTGTTTGGAGTTTGTGCTTGCTGTTTGTGGTTTGGTTTTGCTTGCTGTTTGGTGTTTGTTTTGGCTTGCTGTTTGTTGTTTGGAGTTGCTGCTTGCTGTTTGTTGTTTGGAGTTGTTGCTTGCTGTTTGTTGTTTGGAGTTTTTGCTTGTTGTTTGTTGTTTGGAGTTTGTGCTTGCTGTTTGTTGTTTGTTTTGGTTTGCTGTGTGTTGTTTGTTTTTGCTTGCTGTTTGTTGTTTGGTTGTGCTTGCTGTTTGTTGTTTGGTTGTGCTTGCTGTTTGTTGTTTGGTTGTGCTTGCTGTTTGTTGCTTGGTTTGGCTTGCTGTTTGTTGTTTGGAGTTGTTGCTTGCTGTTTGTTTGGAGTTTTGTGCTTGCTGTTTGTTGTTTGTTTTTGCTTGCTGTTTGTTCTTTGTTTTTGCTAGCTGTTTTGCTGTTTTGGTGTTTGTTATTGTTTCCTGTTGTTTTACGAATAATTGTATAAAACTTAAGATGATGCGAAAGTTAGTCTTTTATTTAAGTTCTTTTTATTTGTTAAGCTTTTTTTTATTTGATTAAGTATTGCCGTATAAGTTGGAGTTCTCTTGACGTGTTTTTGACTGGAATGTCACTCACGAGCGCGGTACGCAGAGCATAAACTACATGTCTGAGAACATTCAATTAAAGGTATGTAGATGAGAAGATCGTCCGTATGCCAATTAAAAAGGACAGCCGTTGGTGTTTATAATGTGAAATATTAACTATTCGTGATTGTTTACATACACATTAAACTTTTTAACGTAACAAGTACAACTATTGAACTTAGTGCATAATGTAGCTGTAACATGAAGTACGTGTTCTAAATTACATTTTATTCTGTAATGATTGACTTTTGTACTTGAGTGGGATGCATGCTGGGATTGATGTGTACTTGTTTGTTGTTTGTTTTGGCTTGCTGTTTGTTGTTTGTTTTGGCTTGCTGTTTGTTGTTTGTTTTGGCTTGCTGTTTGTTTCTTGATTTGGCTTGCTGTTTGTTGTTTGTTTTGGCTTGCTGTTTGTTGTTTGGAGTTGTTGCTTGCTGTTTATTGTTTGGAGTTGTTGCTTGCTGTTTTTTGTTTGGAGTTGTTGCTTGCTGTTTGTTTTTGGAGTTGTTGCTTGCTGTTTGTTGTTTGGAGTTGTTGCTTGCTGTTTGTTGTTTGGAGTTGTTGCTTGCTGTTTGTTGTTTGGAGTTGTTGCTTGCTGTTTGTTTGGAGTTTTTGTTTGTTGTTTGTTGTTTGGAGTTTGTGCTTGCTGTTTGTGGTTTGGTTTTGCTTGCTGTTTGTTGTTTGTTTTGGCTTGCTGTTTGTTGTTTGGAGTTGCTTGCTGTTTGTTGTTTGGAGTTTTTGCTTGTTGTTTGTTGTTTGGAGTTTGTGCTTGCTGTTTGTTGTTTGTTTTGGCTTGCTGTTTGTTGTTTGGTTGTGCTTGCTGTTTGTTGTTTGGTTGTGCTTGCTGTTTGTTGCTTGGTTTGGCTTGCTGTTTGTTGTTTGGAGTTGTTGCTTGCTGTTTGTTTGGAGTTTTGTGCTTGCTGTTTGTTGTTTGTTTTTGCTTGCTGTTTGTTCTTTGTTTTTGCTAGCTGTTTTGCTGTTTTGGTGTTTGTTATTGTTTCCTGTTGTTTTACGAATAATTGTATAAAACTTAAGATGATGCGAAAGTTAGTCTTTTATTTAAGTTCTTTTTATTTGTTAAGCTTTTTTTTATTTGATTAAGTATTGCCGTATAAGTTGGAGTTCTCTTGACGTGTTTTTGACTGGAATGTCACTCACGAGCGCGCTACGCAGAGCATAAACTACATGTCTGAGAACATTCAATTAAAGGTATGTAGATGAGAAGATCGTCCGTATGCCAATTAAAAAGGACAGCCGTTGGTGTTTATGATGTGAAATATTAACTATTCGTGATTGTTTACATACACATTAAACTTTTTAACGTAACAAGTACAACTATTGAACTTAGTGCATAATGTAGCTGTAACATGAAGTATGTGTTCTAAATTACATTTTATTCTGTAATGATTGACTTTTGTACTTGAGTGGGATGCATGCTGGGATTGATGTGTACTTGGTTTTGCTTTTCAAAGATGGCTGTCACGCTGAAGAGTCGTGGAATAAATTCTAATAAATAGTCATTAGTATAGTAACACTAAAATTATAATATATTTTAGTAAATAGTAACACTGTAAGTGTACTGTGTACGCATGACATTTAAGCAACCGTGATAAGGTATCCCGTCAATCGAAGGTACATGTTGTGTTCCGTAAACAGCTAATAAACAGGTAAACTGTTAGTGTTATTGTTAAAATATTTGTTGGGGCTTTTTTGTTGGGGTCGACCTGCATGCTCGGGGGCAAGTAGAAGTAGGTCTACCCCTGAAACACAGTATCACTAGCGTAGTAGTTGTGGTATTAATCGTAACCCTCCATCCATCCTGGGAGGATGGAGGGTTACGATTATCGCAACTATAGCACTAGCACTAGCAGTGTAGAATGTCAGTCTGGGTTGCATGTAGTACGTCCTGGGTTAGACCCAGTAACTGGGGCGTTGTACTCCTTTTTGAGATTTTGATATTATCTGACAGTATCACGTTCAAAATGGCGATTCTAATGGCAAATTTGAGAGTGAGCTAAAAATCATCGATTTGGAGTACCGAAAATGATCGTGGGTACAATTAAATGCATTTATTTCATCGTAAATATTTGGAGAAGCCAGTAGGTGATTTTCAAGCAATTCTGTTGAGTCTTTGTCAGAATTTTGACAATTTTGTAACTGATTCATAAAAAAATTCGCTTTGCAGCACTGTCCAAATATACCACGGACTGGGGCGCTGGTACGACCGATGATGTCAAAATCTCTAAAAAGGAGTAGAGCGCCACAGTTACTGGGTCTAATCGTGAGTATAAAGTTTTTTTACAATGTGAATAAAATTACAAAGTACAAGAGGAAGAGCTGTTTTGCACTATTTTATTTTTACTTGATGTTGGAAGCTGAAAAAGTGAAAGTCCTTTTTTATATCTCATGTACTTATTAACTACTCTGTTGTAAATGATGAACATGGTTAATATATTTTAAAAATCTGCTTTCACTTTCATTGAAAATTCAATATGAAAAAATGTTATAATTTGCTTCTCTATGTTTGTAATTGTAGCGACCCCTTCATACCCCTTGACGTTAGTTATACAGTAGTTACATTGGAGACTGACGTCCCAGGGCTAGTTGACGTATTTGATAAAATGGTGGGTGGTCAATTATTATGTTTTGATAAGCAACATTTCATAATACATTAAAATATTTCTTAGAATTGAAGATGTAAGTGGTTATGAGTATGTTTGAACTTGTTTGAAAAGTTGATGAATGGTCATGTGATTTGGATGAATGGCCTCAGTAACATCTTTAGAAGTTCAGCTTTGGAAAAACTTGTCACTTTCAGTTGTTATCATCATTGGCCATTAAGTATTGTCTGCAAGTCAAAGTGCTTTCGAGGTAAATTTAGAATAATGGATATGTAGGTAATGAGTATGTACTGGATTTAGTTGCATGCTCTTACTGAAAAGATTGTAATTCTGGAAAAAATTTGATGTTTTTTTTTTTTTTTTTTTTAATTTTTTTAAGGGCTTGGCACCCAGGCCTTTTTTTTTTTGTGGTTAAAGGCATCTGTAATGTATCAAGGCACTAAGACAATGACTGTGAGCAACAGGTAATTAGCCTCTATTGTCTATTTGAAGTATCAGGTGTGCAAACATTGTTGTTTTTTTGTTTTGTTTTTTATTGTGATTTATTGATTTATTTACAAATGTAGACTAATATTACAGAAATCAATTTACAGAAATGATTGCTATTACAATCAACAATGATAAACACTTACATCAATCCTACAGTAAAGTTTAAAGTATCATTCTGTCATTGTCATGAGAAGAAAGATTATCGGCAAGAATTTTAATACGAGTTGTGAAGAAATAATTGATGTGATATAGATTAAATAAGCATCTAATTACATTCTGCACCAAAAATGTGGATTTACATTATGAAATTATTAAATATAATCTAATACATCAGAAGGGCATGTCTGGAGAAGATCACAGTTTATTGGTAGAGGTTACTATAAGTTTAAAAATTTCTTAAAACAATTTCTTTCCATTTCAAATACTTTTATTTTTGCTATATTGTCTTTTCAATATACTTGATAAAATCATCATAAAATAAAGAAGTAGAAAACAAGTTAAAGAGGAATACAAAATAATAACCATGGAAACGAGCATTAACATGAACCACGTGAAGTGCTAAAATATTTCTTTTAGTCCATTGCTTTGGTTTTTCAAAAGTTTAAAACAGTTTGCTACTGAGAGGCATAAGAAAAGAGGTAATTGGACTATTAAGGTGAGGTTGGTTGTGAAAAAAATGTTTTAGTTGTAGTTTGAGTTAATTGATAAAGACATACATTTATAGACATTACAGTATTACTTTTTATTTATATACAGGTTGCACCAGCTGATCTACTAGCTTTTGTACAGTAGTCACTTTTCATTGCTGATCACTGGAGGATATCTACGGTCATGTGTTTACTACATCAGTACATGTGTTAAATGGGTATTTGAACTGCTGCAACATAATAACTTGCCTAGGATGAATGGTAATGAACAATTGGTAAGATAAACTGGTTTTTATGTTTAAATTATGGCAGCCTGATGGGACATTACATATTGTAAACATGTGCGCATACATATGGGGTGTTGTGAAATTATATGCATATACATGTAATGTTGTGAAATTATTCGTGAATATTTACGCATATCTGCAGCAACACAGATAATATTCACATATTTTATTCACAAGTAATTTCACAGCATTTATACAAATTCGCAAAATATTTGCGAAGTATTTTGTAACATTGCATACGTATGCACACACATTTGTGAATAATTTCACAACATTGCATGTGCATATGCACATGTTTGCAATATGTGATGTACCTGCAAGGCCACTAGGGTATATACTTATTCTTTGATCTTTTTTTGTAATATTTGGGCAGTTTTTAAAAGAGTTTATAACAAGTTGAGGAGGAGGGGGAAAAAGAAGATAAAAAAGAGAGTGGAAGGAACAATTAACTAATTGCAAATTTATGGTTTGGACAATTTTGCAGCAAGTTGCAGTGTCTTAGTGTGCTAATACTTTGTTGGGAATCAGTAGCAACGAGGTAATGGGGACGATATTTGCTGTGTGAACTACTAATGTAAACACTTGTCCTTTAAGAGCTTTGCTTGTTCCTGTTTTCTAAAGTTGTTGGGTGATTTTTTTTTAGGCATCTGGAAGGTAGATATGTTGTTTTCAGTTATGGTTGCCATACATTTTTGAACAGCTGTGATATAACGATGGCCCATTTTTATAAATTTTGTAACTAGATAATTCCTATTTCTTAAACACTGCTAACTGGTAGCAAACCAAAAGGCACCCTAACTTGAAGGTGGGTTTGGTATGCAGATGAGTGAATCAACCATGCAAATCGATTGTGAATGCACACAGGTGGTGTAGCTGTCAAATCTTATCAATCATTCATGAAATAAACATTTGTTTATGCATGTTTTTCTGCTTTAGTAAGCATGAAAGTTTACTTACTAGCTAACAGCTTTATGAAATTGGGCCATGACTTTGATGAATTGAAATAGAGTGTATAGTATGGTAAACTTTTTTATATATAAGTTTACATTTTGTACTCAAAGCTAGTTTACAACAAGTAAAACAGGTAGAAAGTGTTAAAACATAAGACTGGTAAAAACAATTAACTTAAAGTTCTGTAAGTCTATGGTTTGAACATTTTTTTATCAGGTTTGTAAGTAGCAGTGGAGGATTCTCTTGGTGCACTAGTAGTGAGTCTTGAGCAAGGGCTAAATCCTGCGCTTGTGCCGGGTCCTGTGCTTGTGCCGGATCCTGTGCTTGTGCCGGGTCCTCCGCTTGTGCCGGGTCCTGCGCTTGTGCCGGGTCCTGTGCTTCTGTCAGGTCCTGTGCTCATGCTGGGTTCTGCGCTTGTGCTGGGTCCTGCGCTTGTGCTGGGTCCATCGTCACTGAGGCGGATGATGTTTGCAGCCTGGACAACAAATGTAAATATTTGTTGTCCCTCTAGAGCTTTCCTTATTCCTGTCGGAGTAGTTGAACTCCAGAGTTGTTGAGCGAGGTCTTTTGGCATGTGTAAACTGAACATATTGTCATCCGCCTCACACAGTAGAATAATGGATGATGCTGTTGTGCCCTCCACTGTTACTACTTCCACTGTCCTTTTTGTCACTTCTTCTGGGAGGATCTGTAAATATTGTGTAGAAAGTTCATCAGTACAGCTTTTTTACCAATGCATATATATTATGAAGTTTTTTGTAGCTATGCTTACATTAGTTGTTAGTGTAAAAAATCTCATTTGAAAGTTGTGAAACAGCTTCTTTTTTTTAACCTGGTTATTAACTCATTATAATTTAAATACGTACATCAATCTGTGTGTTCTGTGTTGATGATAGGGTCATTGCTTTCAGGAAGTTGTTCTTTTTTGGTGACATGTGAGTTAACTTTACTTTGTCACCTGATTTTATTGGACTCTTGCAAAGATCATTCCACAGGGCCAATTGGATTGACCCAGTTTTGTCTTCAACTTCAATGTTTCTGACTGTCAGTTGTCTGGCACCTACGACTCGTGGTACTTCATCCTTAAGTGAAAAGAAAAGCAATTTCGAAGGAATAAAATGAAAGTTATAGAAATATTCTGTATTAGTTGATAACAGATCATATCTTTCTTTAAATTTATGGGCCACAATAATAAATTTGAGGTTGTCAATCACAACTTAACAGTTTCTTCAGTGAAGTTGTATTTGGACCAAGGTTAATTGGAGCATTTTCTTTTGTCTTATTTATTTATTTAGTTTTTCTTTGTTTTCATTGCAACAAAATATTTGCTTTTTTCTTTTGCCATCCACATATATGTTGTAAACATTTTTTGTGAAGAGTAAGTTTGTATTAAAACCATATTTTGTGAGCAATAAATGCATAACAAACATATGAAGAACTTTACCCCTGTTTTGAGCAGATAATGCAACACCCACTTACTCTGTGGCTCACACAGTGTGTGCACTGACCTTGATTGGGTCGAGCGCACACCACAGGCCTTGCACTGATACACCAGAAATGGGGTATTCCATTTACATAATAGGGGATCAAACTGCTATTCACACAAGAAGTGGCACTTAGCCAACAAACAACATTTTTTTCTTATCTCCTTGGCATAATGGAGGTTTATTTATGAAAAAGTGCACATAAGTTATAAAGGATGATATACAAATAATATAAAAGGGCACATAAATTATAAAGGATAACAAACAAATAATATAAAAGTGACAATATAGTTAAAATGATACACAATAAATATAAAACAGATTTATTTGATGACTAACAACTAACTCTAAACGCTAAAACTTACACAACTAAAAACATTATACATGTAAATGATTTTTTTCTATACATCATTTCACAAAAATACACATTACCCGTTTTACAAATATTTTGTGTGAAAAATTCAAAGTCATGTTGTGTAAATAGCAAGTTACTGACTGTATTTAAAAAGGCACACACATAATGTTATTGATCATTGCATCTCAAATCTCTGGCAATATGTTAGCTGATTCACATTTTGAAAAACTGTATGTTATATAAAATAGCACCACTTCAAATTTACTACTGCTTTAACTTAATACTGATAGTGTTTGTTAAATTATAAAAGAAAGCCCAAAATGGATGGCAAGTAAAACTATTTAGCTGCATGTACTTATCATTACTGACACAACACAACACAACACAACATGCAAACACTATGTAGTTCTATACAGATAAACAAAAACTTACTCAAATCTAAGAACTAGTTTTACACAGATTAGAAAAGGCAAAAAAAAACAAAAAACTTCAATACCTGGCAAGTATTATACAATTTGTCATGACGATGAAATATTTTTGTTTTCAAAAAAGGAACATAATAACGAAATAAGGAAAACAACACATACATCTACAATTATCTCACATCACCCGAACTGCAATTAATACATACAAATGAAAAATGTGTTATATCACAAGGGATATTTTACATAATAAAGCTCAAATACAATTAACTAATTTTAGTTTTCACACATGTGGTCAGGAGTACCATTTTGTAGAATTAAGGGACAAGTTAATCTGTTGTGGCCATCTTTTGTTTTACACAAAGAGCATTTCACATTCCACTTAGGGGCTCGGCGGCACTTGGTTTCCAGTAGCCTTAGTCGGCCTTGTTTTTGCATTATTTGAGCTAGAGCACTCTTCCCAAAATTTGTTGAACGAAAATACCATTTTGTCACAAAGTCATTCAACTTTTCAAGTCCTTGTTGACAAAACAATGATGGGTTTCCATGAAATCGCATAACCTCTGGAAAATGATATGCAAGAACATGCATATATGGGGTGACATCCTTCGCCAGGTACACGGTGCTGTACAAAGTAACCCAGGACTTGGCAGAAATTTCAAAATTATCAATTTCTGTAGGTGTTAAGCTTTTACTAAGCTCTCCAACTAACATTTTGAAGTTGCTCCACAGGGTCTGTATTTGGTTCAACTTTGGATGATTAGGAATGATTTCACTTAAGTTCATATTTGAAAGTAGTTTTCTATGTTCTGGGCCAGTAAATGTTCGTGCCTGGATTTTTGAGTCGTTAATTACATACCTCCAATCAGTGATTCCCAACTTATTTATAAAAGATTGGAATCGCATCAAGTTAACACAGGCTTCTAGTTTAAGGTTTGGATTGAGTTTGATGATGTTATCACATTGTTGCAGGTAGAAAGTGAGCTGGTAAACTAGTTGATCCATTATTCTTAAAAAGAGATGAAGAGTATCAGGAACAACTTTAACAATTGGGACAGATGGAAATATTGGTTCAGAGTTACAGTTAAATTTGTATTTATTGTTTTTAGGCTTTTTTGAACAATTGATTATTTCATCAACAGTCCTAGCCCCTTTACTGGTGTCAGCCATTGACCACACTTGTGTCATGTCTGCACGGCCACTCTTTGGACATTTACACCAGAGACAAGAGAATGTAGACGCAAAACCACCTATGCCTGTGACTTGGTTGAGGAATTTTAAGTCTCCCCCAATATATTTCTCCACCAAAATTTCATTTCCCCCAACAGATACAGATTCAAGGGAATTAAATTCATCAATCAATATTCTCAATGCTTTCTGTATACATTCTCCTGTCTCTGGGCATTGGACTACAGCAAGCAGGTAATTTCCACGTTCAGAAGTACAAAATACATCACCTATAATAGTGTAACTGACGTTAATCAGGTGTTTTTAGTACCTGCCCTAGTGCCATCTCCACTTAATTTTATTTTGACCTTTCCATCTTGCAAAAGATGACTATTTGACTGTTTACCTAAATTTTGAATAAGGTGAGTCTTTAGGGATATAAAAACGCCCGCGTAATCTCCGTCCAAAGTCTGTATTTCGAAAGATGCATTTAATTCATGTCGTCTTTTCTTAATTTGACATGTTCTAGGAAGCGACTGATTTTTTTGTGCAATTTCATGGTACCCTTTATCCGTCACATTGAATGAATCCATTATAAAAATCATTTCATCTACATCATCTTGGGAAACTTGGGAACCGGTACAACTGGTTTGTTCATTACTAAGAGTCACATCAACAATATCACCATCTGCATCTTTGAATTGAAAACTTATAGGATCTAATCCTAAGTTGCTTAAGTGTCCAAACATTTCTTTGACTGTTTTAATTTTCTGGGTCTTGTGACGACGTTTCTGACACCCACTGTAAATGGTTTTCCCTTTGTTCTTACCCCTTTTTCCTCTCTGACGTTTATCGGGCACTGATAGTCTACTTAGTTTTCTTTGCATTTCCTGTTTATCAGCGTTACATTTCAAAAGTTCACTGCTCATTTTATCAAAATCATCTTCTAATTTCCTCCTTTTAACTTGTTCCGTGATGAGTTCTTGTTCTAATTTACGTTTGACAGGAGAGCCAGTTTTGTGCTTAATTTTAATGGTGTAAGAAGAGTCCGTCCATTGTTTTATAAGTTTTGAACGCCCACTTGATCCTTTTGCATTTTTCCAAGTTTTCCAAAGTCTCTTTAATTTACCTCTGAAAAAATCAATACAACCCAGTTCACATTTTTCCAGAGGTACATGATGTTTGGTCAATATGGTTTGCAAAACTGTTGTGCTGCTTCTAAGTGTAATAGTTCCACTAATATCTCTGATCAAATTGAACAAAAAAATGTTGGTTACATCAAACTCTGCAATATGAGGAAACTGTTGATCAGGAGCTGCATAAAGCGGACGCGAAATAGACAGTAGTGCCAAACTCAAGAGCACAAAGACTCCCAAAAAACCCATTTTGAATAGGTGAAGAAATAAAACAAAAGTTTTATAACAAAATGGCTATTGGCAGATTGGCTATCATGAAAAAGAGCAGGAAAAAGTTATCACCCAAACGTGGAAATTACCAGCTGCTGTAGTACTTCATAAAAATTACATTAAACCATAATCTTGCAAGTATTGGACAAAAACAAAGATAATCAAAGAAAACACTAGAACAATATTTTCACCTTACAAACAAAGCAAAATCATACTTATTTCCGATTCCACGGGCAAACTTCAAGTGAAAAAGAAAGCCCCTATGAATAAGTTGAAGGGCACCTTCAGGTGAATACTGCTCCAGAGGCCTCCTGTTCTTGAGACGGTAGGTTATAGTACCTGGTGTCACAAATGAAAAATCTCCTTGGCTGTTAAAAACACGCCAGTTCCACCCTCTTCCTAAAATATTATTAAATGATGAAACGGACTCTAAAGAAAAAAGATTATTAACCTTTTTCCCAAGAGCAGCAAACGTATCAAACAAATCTCTTGGTAAGGGAAGTTCTATGTTCACGATAGAGTCTACCTTACGCTGACCATGAAGCGACTCCTTTATGTTTGTTTTCAAATGTTGGATGAAACTGGCTTCAAGTTCTGGAGTACTTAATACGTAGCACTGGGGAATGTCAATGATGTCATCAGCCTCACGCCACTCATCAAACTTTGGGGAATTCCACTCCTTATCAAGATAATGGACTTTTACAAACGTTTGTCCATCTACTGTCTTGGAGTCGGTGACTTGAAGTTCAAAGAGTTTGCCAGCTGGCCAAGTCTTTCGCCTACGGTGGCAGTCTCTAGGCTCCTCAGCTCCACTGTTAAGCAGCTTGTAATCGACTTTTTTAGGAAACCTCTGACTTCTTCTCACAGGATAAGCCATTAATTCTGTGATAATGAAATGAATGATTGAAAAACATGTAATCTTATGTAGGACGCGTTTCATTATGTGTAAATGTGCGTGTACAAGACAGATACAACATATGGAAACAAACAAATCACTAACAAACTGTGTTTTAATAATTGAGGCGTGAAAAAAAAAAAAGTTTTCAGCCATCATTTTAATTGAATGCAATTTCTCTTAAAATACATCTCGCTTCATATTAATAATGAGTTTGGCTCTAAAAGTAATATTCAGTAACATTTTGAGGGCCAACTCTTAAGTAGCTGAACCATGCTGAACAACTGGGAAAGCTTAAGGCTTTAAGTGTTAAGCACCAAACATATGTGATTTTTTTTCAATATGTTTGTTAAATCCAAAACCAATGTCATGAGTGAAATTGTGAATAGCTCTGATTACTTTGTCACTACCTCTTGCAAAGTTCATATCAATACAGAAAAACAATATAATACTTAAAAATAATCATTAATACAATTACAAAGACCGATTCTTACCATGTTTTTTCAATACAATGTGCCTCCAATCGTGTACGGTGTAGCCATCAACAACCGGAACCTTTACACAAAACACCCCTATCAACTCAATGCAGTGATCCAGCCACAATAGTCCGGAAAAACCCCTTCAAAATACCTCCAATCCGATATACTTTGGGTTTTAATAAAGACACATGTACCCAAAGGTTCAACAATTTCAAAAGTGATGCTTTGGGTACAAAGAAATACAACGTAAAATTATGAAAAAGCTTTGCGAACAAGGAGTTTTACATCGAGATCTCACGATCGGCGTTGCTTGTGATTCCCGCGGTTTAGAGAGGTCTGGTTTACGTTCACACATACTGTGAGTCATACGGATCGTAGTCCAGCCTATCGAGAAACAAAAGGTCACGATCCCTAGCTACGAGTTTTGTGATTTGACACAAAAAGTGCCCCTCTTTTCAGTCGACCAATCAAAATACATGTTACATAGATGGAAAGCTTAGTTTATCTAGTTTCATAAACAGTGCGACTTGCATTTCTACGACCTTGCTAGCGAGTTTGCCATTCAATTTAGTGGGACAACCCCCGGAGAAAATGAAAAAATGTGGCGTGACCTCCATATAAAAGTGATAATTTCAGAAGAAATTGACTTTTTAAATTAAAAAGTGCCCCTCTTTGCCCTCTCATATATAAATGGAAAGTATACTCTTAAAAAAGAGGAATAAATAAACTTTAAAATGCCGAGCGACCTAGTACGTTTAACAAAAGTACTTCTCTGTAGGAGAGGAAAAAGTCTACCGAGTGCGTGAATTTGAAGGGATTTTCCCGTGTTAAACAGGTCGCCGTGAAAGGTGTTGAGCAGATGCTCGCTAGTTCTTCATATGTAGAAATCAAATAATGTAGCAAGATATGAAGTTGTTTGTTTGGTACATTTTTGTAGCTTTGTATTGTCTTGTTGGGAGGTGGATGGGTTTTTCTTTTATTTCCCCTTTTATGTGGGTGGATTGGTGGGCATTATGATGGAAAGTTGGAATATTCAGGAATAAAACTTCTGGTTCTTAAACTAACAGTAATTTTATTTAAATTAATATTTAAATACACAGTTTTATTATCCGTAGTTCTGCAATGGAGGCTAGTGACTTTGGGTAATATTGCCAACATTTGATACAGCGCCATCTCGTGACTTTGGAGAAGCTTCTAGTCTCCGGCCCCGTCCGCCGGACGCTTAATTTTATTCTGCAGTACGAAATTGCTACTGCCGTAATGATTTTCAATGGTATTTTTTTTTCTGTGAAGCAATTCCGAAAAGGGAATCTTTAAAAAAAGAAAGTTTTGTTTCTTTGGTTGAGGATGGCAATTCTGGACTGCTGCAGGAAAAATTGCGGGGGGTCTCAAGGTTAAATGCAAGGCATGCTGGGATAAAATGGCGATGTACACACTGACCGAGGCATGAGTTGATGTTCATCTAATCTTAGAAATATTGTTACTCAATGATAGTACATGTATTTAAGCCGCTCATGTGTCTTGTCGTCACACTGAAATGTAACTTCGAGGATTTAAAGACTGTCTGCTGAAAAGGTAACTCAGATGTTTGACAAGAATCACGTACTTTGAATTGATCGAATTTGTTTTATTGTTCCTGGGGTGGATGCAACATCTACTTGTACTTATTGAATGTTTTGCCCAGCAGAGTTTGTGTAAACAACCGAGCTAGATGTATTTTTTTTTTTATTAACAAGCTTTTTGCAACAGTATACGATAGAGCAACTTGTGACAAAATCATCATTGTTTTATTATATAACTTATGAAAGATCATTTCACAAAAACCAAAGCTTTTTTGTAATGCTTATGAATACATATTTATTTAAATAATATAGACCTTATGCTGAGGTCAAAAAAGCTACAAGGCACGTTTGATGCTGCATTTGACCTCAAAGATGGTGGCAGATGCCTAAGGTCTATACCGGTAGGTACTGTACTGGTAAAACGATTGAGCAAAGGACAATGGTAAAATCAACAGAAACTAGCATAGTGTTAAATGCAACATTATTCATTAATAGCATAGCACAGACATTGATTTATTTGGGTGAATAATTTACTTTAATTCTTACAGAGGCTGTGCATAAGTGACTGGTGGACACAGTAAACTCTGAATTATGCATGTGGTGCTGGATCTTGCTGGATTGAGCATTGTTAGGCTTAACTCATGTAAGTAGTTTAATGGAGGTTGGTTGGGACTTATTAATTTCAATTTGTTGAATGTGTTGTAAAGTACTTACATGTGTGATTATTCCCTCGATGCTTACAGGAATACCTTCCTTCTCATCCTGAAGCACAGATGAGATAGATGCAACAGGTGGCACTGGTGGATCCACTAGGTTTAGAGCAGCATTCATTATCTCATCACGGATCGCGGCTTTCAATGGAGGACAAGGATAGATACGTGTATTCTTGGTAGCAATCACGATTCCAGAGTATCCTCTTTCAAACTGACGCATTGAGATAACCTCTCCAGAGTGAAATTGCTGGCAGATGTTGTCATACGCAACACATTTGATTACTCCTGTTGGATCAGCAAGACTGAGCTCATGGGCCCTGTCCTTTTTGACAATCTTCACAATTTGAGCTCTCAAGGCCCTTGGGTATGGACCTGTTTTTGTGGATGACTTGTTGATGTCACGGATGGTGTCCATTGTCTGTAAAGATTTAAAGTAAAACAATTGATTTATCTTCATGGCAAAATGAGGTTTAGGTGAGTTTTCAAAACATTTTGCAGATAACTTATGGAATTGTTTTTCATTGGGTTGTTTTGTGTTGTTGTGGATTGTTTTTTTTTTTGTTTTTTTTTGGAATACACATGGTTTATTTAAAGTACTACTATAACTAAAGTTTATTTTTTTCCAGGGAGAGTACATACATTTCCTGCCAGTTATTGGGGAAAAGTGTTGATGAGTGGGCTTAGTTTGTAATTGTGCATTTTACAGGCTGAAATCTGCATGTTTTTTTCTGTTATCATATTGAATGTAATTTGTGTGTTTTAGAACTTCTATAGTATAGTTTACTTGATCAATAGAACTTGAATGACATTGGTGTGTACATCAAATATGCAATACAGTTGTGAAACGTTTATTCAAATGTATGTAAAGTATGTGGTGAACTGGATATCTGTACTTAGAAGCTCTCAAGTCAGTTAGGCTGGGCCCGCATATTTTCCTGACTTTGTTGAGCATGTAGATGTGATCTCTGATCCTCGGACACCGTGTCCAAGTTAGTATTGAACAGTTCGGCGGATCAGCTTTTGGATTGATGGGGATGATATACTTACAAACTAAGTTTTGCAGCGCAGTTTGAGTAGAATGTAGAGTAAATCTGCTCT
The DNA here is from genome assembly GCA_911728455.2 of Marthasterias glacialis. NCBI lineage: Eukaryota > Metazoa > Echinodermata > Asteroidea > Forcipulatida > Asteriidae > Marthasterias > Marthasterias glacialis. The sequence continues at coordinate 20,977,282 of OU452220.1, forward strand.
GTTGTAACACAGAATTGGCGACATTGATTGTTGTTTACAATTTTGTGTTTATATAGATTCCAAAAGGTTTTTGTGTTGATTAATTTTAGCCAATCATGATAGAGATCCAGTGTTATCCAATGAAAATACAAATGTATCAACCAATGAATGAATGGATTGTCTTTCGACGAATAATGAGAGGGATTGTGATGGGGTTTACACTTTTAGCCAATCACAAACAATACTAGTGTGTGATGTTGTGAACCTTGTTCTGGTTGGTTTTGTGAGTTTATTTATTTCATAAAGGTCTTTAAAACATAGATTTTCTTTAAAAAAAATTAAACATTTAGTCTTGGGATATTGATGAACTTTAAGTGTAGATGAATTAGAAATTGTGACATCGTAATAAACAAAATAAAAAAGAAGTTGAGTTTAAAAGAGTAATTTTCTATGGCAAAAATGTGTGTAATGTGTTGTGAAAATTGATATGAACAGTGGAAAAAATTATAGAAATTCGTAGCAGTGCATTCATTGTAGAGTGTTTGAGACATTGAGAACAAAAAGTTGTGTTAATGCGAAAAAAATCATACAATTGGGATTGAATAAAACTCATTGAGAAGTAGGCTAGCAGTTCAAAAGGTCACAATACTATCCCTTGTTGCACACGGCACGCTAAGTTTGCTTGATTCAGGTTTGGCATTTGAGTTTTTAAAATTGCCTTAAAACTGTGTTTTTATAAATTTGTATGATTTATTCGGACAAGGCACCTGAGTAAATAATGACAGGTAGATGATTCAAAGGTTTCGACAGCATTATTGACAAAATTGCTATAAAATTATGCATTGAAATTGCCATTTCTAATTCAGAAGTTGGTAGCTTTGGTCGTAGAAGTTAATTTAAACAGTTGATATAATGAGCAAGTTTGTGAAATTGCGTAAAATTAGAAAGATCGTCAAGGAATACACATTCGTGCGTAGACATTGAGAACAAAAAGTTGTGTTAATGCGAAAAAAATCATAAAATTGGGATTGAATAAAACTCATTGAGAAGTAGGCTAGCAGTTCAAAAGGTCACAATACTATCCCTTGTTGCACACGGCACGCTAAGTTTGCTTGATTCAGGTTTGGCATTTGAGTTTTTAAGAGTGCCTTAAAATTGTGTTTTTATAAATTTGTATGATTTATTCGGACAAGGCACCTGAGTAAATAATGACAGGTAGATGATTCAAATGTTTCGACAGCATTATTGACAAAATTGCTATAAAATTATGCATTGAAATTGCCATTTCTAATTCAGAAGTTGGTAGCTTTGGTCGTAGAAGTTAATTTAAACAGTTGATATAATGAGCAAGTTTGTGAAATTGCGTGAAATTAGAAAGATCGTCAAGGAATACACATTCGTGTGTAGACATTGAGAACAAAAAGTTGTGTTAATGCGAAAAAAATCATAAAATTGGGATTGAATAAAACTCATTGAGAAGTAGGCTAGCAGTTCAAAAGGTCACAATACTATCCCTTGTTGCACACGGCACGCTAAGTTTGCTTGATTCAGGTTTGGCATTTGAGTTTTTAAAATTGCCTTAAAATTGTGTTTTTATAAATTTGTATGATTTATTCGGACAAGGCACCTGAGTAAATAATGACAGGTAGATGATTCAAAGGTTTCGACAGCATTATTGACAAAATTGCTATAAAATTATGCATTGAAATTGCCATTTCTAATTCAGAAGTTGGTAGCTTTGGTCGTAGAAGTTAATTTAAACAGTTGATATAATGATCAAGTTTGTGAAATTGCGTAAAATTAGAAAGATCGTCAAGGAATACACAATCGTGCGTAGACATTGAGAACAAAAAGTTGTGTTAATGCAAAAAAAATCATAAAATTGGGATTGAATAAAACTCATTGAGAAGTAGGCTAGCAGTTCAAAAGGTCACAATACTATCCCTTGTTGCAAACGGCACGCTAAGTTTGCTTGATTCAGGTTTGGCATTTGAGTTTTTAAGATTGCCTTAAAATTGTGTTTTTATAAATTTGTATGATTTATTCGGACAAGGCACCTGAGTAAATAATGACAGGTAGATGATTCAAAGGTTTCGACAGCATTATTGACAAAATTGCTATAAAATTATGCATTGAAATTGCCATTTCTAATTCAGAAGTTGGTAGCTTTGGTCGTAGAAGTTAATTTAAACAGTTGATATAATGAGCAAGTTTGTGAAATTGCGTGAAATTAGAAAGATCGTCAAGGAGTACACATTCGTGCGTAGACATTGAGAACAAAAAGTTGTGTTAATGCGAAAAAAATCATAAAATTGGGATTGAATAAAACTCATTGAGAAGTAGGCTAGCAGTTCAAAAGGTCACAATACTATCCCTTGTTGCACACGGCACGCTAAGTTTGCTTGATTCAGGTTTGGCATTTGAGTTTTTAAAATTGCCTTAAAATTGTGTTTTTATAAATTTGTATGATTTATTCGGACAAGGCACCTGAGTAAATAATGACAGGTAGATGATTCAAAGGTTTCGACAGCATTATTGACAAAATTGCTATAAAATTATGCATTGAAATTGCCATTTCTAATTCAGAAGTTGGTAGCTTTGGTCGTAGAAGTTAATTTAAACAGTTGATATAATGAGCAAGTTTGTGAAATTGCGTGAAATTAGAAAGATCGTCAAGGAATACACATTCGTGTGTAGACATTGAGAACAAAAAGTTGTGTTAATGCGAAAAAAATCATAAAATTGGGATTGAATAAAACTCATTGAGAAGTAGGCTAGCAGTTCAAAAGGTCACAATACTATCCCTTGTTGCACACGGCACGCTAAGTTTGCTTGATTCAGGTTTGGCATTTGAGTTTTTAAAATTGCCTTAAAATTGTGTTTTTATAAATTTGTATGATTTATTCGGACAAGGCACCTGAGTAAATAATGACAGGTAGATGATTCAAAGGTTTCGACAGCATTATTGACAAAATTGCTATAAAATTATGCATTGAAATTGCCATTTCTAATTCAGAAGTTGGTAGCTTTGGTCGTAGAAGTTAATTTAAACAGTTGATATAATGATCAAGTTTGTGAAATTGCGTAAAATTAGAAAGATCGTCAAGGAATACACATTCGTGCGTAGACATTGAGAACAAAAAGTTGTGTTAATGCAAAAAAAATCATAAAATTGGGATTGAATAAAACTCATTGAGAAGTAGGCTAGCAGTTCAAAAGGTCACAATACTATCCCTTGTTGCAAACGGCACGCTAAGTTTGCTTGATTCAGGTTTGGCATTTGAGTTTTTAAGATTGCCTTAAAATTGTGTTTTTATAAATTTGTATGATTTATTCGGACAAGGCACCTGAGTAAATAATGACAGGTAGATGATTCAAAGGTTTCGACAGCATTATTGACAAAATTGCTATAAAATTATGCATTGAAATTGCCATTTCTAATTCAGAAGTTGGTAGCTTTGGTCGTAGAAGTTAATTTAAACAGTTGATATAATGAGCAAGTTTGTGAAATTGCGTGAAATTAGAAAGATCGTCAAGGAGTACACATTCGTGCGTAGACATTGAGAACAAAAAGTTGTGTTAATGCGAAAAAAATCATAAAATTGGGATTGAATAAAACTCGTTGAGAAGTAGGCTAGCAGTTCAAAAGGTCACAATACTATCCCTTGTTGCACACGGCACGCTAAGTTTGCTTGATTCAGGTTTGGCATTTGAGTTTTTAAAATTGCCTTAAAATTGTGTTTTTATAAATTTGTATGATTTATTCGGACAAGGCACCTGAGTAAATAATGACAGGTAGATGATTCAAAGGTTTCGACAGCATTATTGACAAAATTGCTATAAAATTATGCATTGAAATTGCCATTTCTAATTCAGAAGTTGGTAGCTTTGGTCGTAGAAGTTAATTTAAACAGTTGATATAATGAGCAAGTTTGTGAAATTGCGTGAAATTAGAAAGATCGTCAAGGAATACACATTCGTGCGTAGACATTGAGAACAAAAAGTTGTTAATGCGAAAAAAATCATAAAATTGGGATTGAATAAAACTCATTTGAGAAGTAGGCTAGCAGTTCAAAAGGTCACAATACTATCCCTTATTGCACACGGCACGCTAAGTTTGCTTGATTCAGGTTTGGCATTTGAGTTTTTAAAATTGCCTTAAAATTGTGTTTTTATAAATTTGTATGATTTATTCGGACAAGGCACCTGAGTAAATAATGACAGGTAGATGATTCAAAGGTTTCGACAGCATTATTGACAAAATTGCTATAAAATTATGCATTGAAATTGCCATTTCTAATTCAGAAGTTGGTAGCTTTGGTCGTAGAAGTTAATTTAAACAGTTGATATAATGAGCAAGTTTGTGAAATTGCGTAAAATTAGAAAGATCGTCAAGGAATACACATTCGTGCGTAGACATTGAGAACAAAAAGTTGTGTTAATGCGAAAAAAATCATAAAATTGGGATTGAATAAAACTCATTGAGAAGTAGGCTAGCAGTTCAAAAGGTCACAATACTATCCCTTGTTGCACACGGCACGCTAAGTTTGCTTGATTCAGGTTTGGCATTTGAGTTTTTTAAAATTGCCTTAAAATTGTGTTTTTTTAAATTTGTATGATTTATTCGGACAAGGCACCTGAGTAAATAATGACAGGTAGATGATTCAAAGGTTCCGACAGCATTATTGACAAAATTGCTATAAAATTATGCATTGAAATTGCCATTTCTAATTCAGAAGTTGGTAGCTTTGGTCGTAGAAGTTAATTTAAACAGTTGATATAATGAGCAAGTTTGTGAAATTGCGTGAAATTAGAAAGATCGTCAAGGAATACACATTCGTGCGTAGACATTGAGAACAAAAAGTTGTGTTAATGCGAAAAAAATCATAAAATTGGGATTGAATAAAACTCATTGAGAAGTAGGCTAGCAGTTCAAAAGGTCACAATACTATCCCTTGTTGCACACGGCACGCTAAGTTTGCTTGATTCAGGTTTGGCATTTGAGTTTTTAAAATTGCCTTAAAACTGTGTTTTTATAAATTTGTATGATTTATTCGGACAAGGCACCTGAGTAAATAATGACAGGTAGATGATTCAAAGGTTTCGACAGCATTATTGACAAAATTGCTATAAAATTATGCATTGAAATTGCCATTTCTAATTCAGAAGTTGGTAGCTTTGGTCGTAGAAGTTAATTTAAACAGTTGATATAATGAGCAAGTTTGTGAAATTGCGTGAAATTAGAAAGATCGTCAAGGAATACACATTCGTGCGTAGACATTGAGAACAAAAAGTTGTGTTAATGCGAAAAAAATCATAAAATTGGGATTGAATAAAACTCATTGAGAAGTAGGCTAGCAGTTCAAAAGGTCACAATACTATCCCTTATTGCACACGGCACGCTAAGTTTGCTTGATTCAGGTTTGGCATTTGAGTTTTTAAAATTGCCTTAAAACTGTGTTTTTATAAATTTGTATGATTTATTCGGACAAGGCACCTGAGTAAATAATGACAGGTAGATGATTCAAAGGTTTCGACAGCATTATTGACAAAATTGCTATAAAATTATGCATTGAAATTGCCATTTCTAATTCAGAAGTTGGTAGCTTTGGTCGTAGAAGTTAATTTAAACAGTTGATATAATGAGCAAGTTTGTGAAATTGCGTAAAATTAGAAAGATCGTCAAGGAATACACATTCGTGCGTAGACATTGAGAACAAAAAGTTGTGTTAATGCGAAAAAAATCATAAAATTGGGATTGAATAAAACTCATTGAGAAGTAGGCTAGCAGTTCAAAAGGTCACAATACTATCCCTTGTTGCACACGGCACGCTAAGTTTGCTTGATTCAGGTTTGGCATTTGAGTTTTTAAAATTGCCTTAAAATTGTGTTTTTATAAATTTGTATGATTTATTCGGACAAGGCACCTGAGTAAATAATGACAGGTAGATGATTCAAAGGTTTCGACAGCATCATTGACAAAATTGCTATAAAATTATGCATTGAAATTGCCATTTCTAATTCAGAAGTTGGTAGCTTTGGTCGTAGAAGTTAATTTAAACAGTTGATATAATGAGCAAGTTTGTGAAATTGCGTGAAATTAGAAAGATCGTCAAGGAATACACATTCGTGCGTAGACATTGAGAACAAAAAGTTGTTAATGCGAAAAAAATCATAAAATTGGGATTGAATAAAACTCATTGAGAAGTAGGCTAGCAGTTCAAAAGGTCACAATACTATCCCTTGTTGCACACGGCACGCTAAGTTTGCTTGATTCAGGTTTGGCATTTGAGTTTTTAAAATTGCCTTAAAATTGTGTTTTTATAAATTTGTATGATTTATTCGGACAAGGCACCTGAGTAAATAATGACAGGTAGATGATTCAAAGGTTTCGACAGCATTATTGACAAAATTGCTATAAAATTATGCATTGAAATTGCCATTTCTAATTCAGAAGTTGGTAGCTTTGGTCGTAGAAGTTAATTTAAACAGTTGATATAATGAGCAAGTTTGTGAAATTGCGTGAAATTAGAAAGATCGTCAAGGAATACACATTCGTACGTAGACATTGAGAATAAACAGTTGTGTTAATGCGAAAAAAATCATAAAATTGGGATTGAATAAAACTCATTTTGAGAAGTAGGCTAGCAGTTCAAAAGGTCACAATACTATCCCTTGTTGCACACGGCACGCTAAGTTTGCTTGATTCAGGTTTGGCATTTGAGTTTTTAAAATTGCCTTAAAATTGTGTTTTTATAAATTTGTATGATTTATTCGGACAAGGCACCTGAGTAAATAATGACAGGTAGATGATTCAAAGGTTTCGACAGCATTATTGACAAAATTGCTATAAAATTATGCATTGAAATTGCCATTTCTAATTCAGAAGTTGGTAGCTTTGGTCGTAGAAGTTAATTTAAACAGTTGATATAATGAGCAAGTTTGTGAAATTGCGTGAAATTAGAAAGATCGTCAAGGAATACACATTCGTGCGTAGACATTGAGAACAAAAAGTTGTGTTAATGCGAAAAAAATCATAAAATTGGGATTGAATAAAACTCATTGAGAAGTAGGCTAGCAGTTCAAAAGGTCACAATACTATCCCTTATTGCACACGGCACGCTAAGTTTGCTTGATTCAGGTTTGGCATTTGAGTTTTTAAAATTGCCTTAAAACTGTGTTTTTATAAATTTGTATGATTTATTCGGACAAGGCACCTGAGTAAATAATGACAGGTAGATGATTCAAAGGTTTCGACAGCATTATTGACAAAATTGCTATAAAATTATGCATTGAAATTGCCATTTCTAATTCAGAAGTTGGTAGCTTTGGTCATAGAAGTTAATTTAAACAGTTGATATAATGAGCAAGTTTGTGAAATTGCGTAAAATTAGAAAGATCGTCAAGGAATACACATTCGTGCGTAGACATTGAGAACAAAAAGTTGTGTTAATGCGAAAAAAATCATAAAATTGGGATTGAATAAAACTCATTGAGAAGTAGGCTAGCAGTTCAAAAGGTCACAATACTATCCCTTGTTGCACACGGCACGCTAAGTTTGCTTGATTCAGGTTTGGCATTTGAGTTTTTAAAATTGCCTTAAAAGTGTGTTTTTATAAATTTGTATCATTTATTCGGACAAGGCACCTGAGTAAATAATGACAGGTAGATGATTCAAAGGTTTCGACAGCATTATTGACAAAATTGCTATAAAATTATGCATTGAAATTGCCATTTCTAATTCAGAAGTTGGTAGCTTTGGTCGTAGAAGTTAATTTAAACAGTTGATATAATGAGCAAGTTTGTGAAATTGCGTAAAATTAGAAAGATCGTCAAGGAATACACATTCGTGCGTAGACATTGAGAACAAAAAGTTGTGTTAATGCGAAAAAAATCATAAAATTGGGATTGAATAAAACTCATTGAGAAGTAGGCTAGCAGTTCAAAAGGTCACAATACTATCCCTTGTTGCACACGGCACGCTAAGTTTGCTTGATTCAGGTTTGGCATTTGAGTTTTTAAAATTGCCTTAAAATTGTGTTTTTATAAATTTGTATGATTTATTCGGACAAGGCACCTGAGTAAATAATGACAGGTAGATGATTCAAAGGTTTCGACAGCATTATTGACAAAATTGCTATAAAATTATGCATTGAAATTGCCATTTCTAATTCAGAAGTTGGTAGCTTTGGTCGTAGAAGTTAATTTAAACAGTTGATATAATGAGCAAGTTTGTGAAATTGCGTGAAATTAGAAAGATCGTCAAGGAATACACATTCGTGCGTAGACATTGAGAACAAAAAGTTGTTAATGCGAAAAAAATCATAAAATTGGGATTGAATAAAACTCATTTTGAGAAGTAGGCTAGCAGTTCAAAAGGTCACAATACTATCCCTTGTTGCACACGGCACGCTAAGTTTGCTTGATTCAGGTTTGGCATTTGAGTTTTTAAAATTGCCTTAAAATTGTGTTTTTATAAATTTGTATGATTTATTCGGACAAGGCACCTGAGTAAATAATGACAGGTAGATGATTCAAAGGTTTCGACAGCATTATTGACAAAATTGCTATAAAATTATGCATTGAAATTGCCATTTCTAATTCAGAAGTTGGTAGCTTTGGTCGTAGAAGTTAATTTAAACAGTTGATATAATGAGCAAGTTTGTGAAATTGCGTGAAATTAGAAAGATCGTCAAGGAATACACATTCGTGCGTAGACATTGAGAACAAAAAGTTGTGTTAATGCGAAAAAAATCATAAAATTGGGATTGAATAAAACTCATTGAGAAGTAGGCTAGCAGTTCAAAAGGTCACAATACTATCCCTTATTGCACACGGCACGCTAAGTTTGCTTGATTCAGGTTTGGCATTTGAGTTTTTAAAATTGCCTTAAAACTGTGTTTTTATAAATTTGTATGATTTATTCGGACAAGGCACCTGAGTAAATAATGACAGGTAGATGATTCAAAGGTTTCGACAGCATTATTGACAAAATTGCTATAAAATTATGCATTGAAATTGCCATTTCTAATTCAGAAGTTGGTAGCTTTGGTCGTAGAAGTTAATTTAAACAGTTGATATAATGAGCAAGTTTGTGAAATTGCGTAAAATTAGAAAGATCGTCAAGGAATACACATTCGTGCGTAGACATTGAGAACAAAAAGTTGTGTTAATGCGAAAAAAATCATAAAATTGGGATTGAATAAAACTCATTGAGAAGTAGGCTAGCAGTTCAAAAGGTCACAATACTATCCCTTGTTGCACACGGCACGCTAAGTTTGCTTGATTCAGGTTTGGCATTTGAGTTTTTAAAATTGCCTTAAAAGTGTGTTTTTATAAATTTGTATGATTTATTCGGACAAGGCACCTGAGTAAATAATGACAGGTAGATGATTCAAAGGTTTCGACAGCATTATTGACAAAATTGCTATAAAATTATGCATTGAAATTGCCATTTCTAATTCAGAAGTTGGTAGCTTTGGTCGTAGAAGTTAATTTAAACAGTTGATATAATGAGCAAGTTTGTGAAATTGCGTAAAATTAGAAAGATCGTCAAGGAATACACATTCGTGCGTAGACATTGAGAACAAAAAGTTGTGTTAATGCGAAAAAAATCATAAAATTGGGATTGAATAAAACTCATTGAGAAGTAGGCTAGCAGTTCAAAAGGTCACAATACTATCCCTTGTTGCACACGGCACGCTAAGTTTGCTTGATTCAGGTTTGGCATTTGAGTTTTTAAAATTGCCTTAAAATTGTGTTTTTATAAATTTGTATGATTTATTCGGACAAGGCACCTGAGTAAATAATGACAGGTAGATGATTCAAAGGTTTCGACAGCATTATTGACAAAATTGCTATAAAATTATGCATTGAAATTGCCATTTCTAATTCAGAAGTTGGTAGCTTTGGTCGTAGAAGTTAATTTAAACAGTTGATATAATGAGCAAGTTTGTGAAATTGCGTGAAATTAGAAAGATCGTCAAGGAATACACATTCGTGCGTAGACATTGAGAACAAAAAGTTGTTAATGCGAAAAAAATCATAAAATTGGGATTGAATAAAACTCATTGAGAAGTAGGCTAGCAGTTCAAAAGGTCACAATACTATCCCTTGTTGCACACGGCACGCTAAGTTTGCTTGATTCAGGTTTGGCATTTGAGTTTTTAAAATTGCCTTAAAATTGTGTTTTTATAAATTTGTATGATTTATTCGGACAAGGCACCTGAGTAAATAATGACAGGTAGATGATTCAAAGGTTTCGACAGCATTATTGACAAAATTGCTATAAAATTATGCATTGAAATTGCCATTTCTAATTCAGAAGTTGGTAGCTTTGGTCGTAGAAGTTAATTTAAACAGTTGATATAATGAGCAAGTTTGTGAAATTGCGTGAAATTAGAAAGATCGTCAAGGAATACACATTCGTACGTAGACATTGAGAATAAACAGTTGTGTTAATGCGAAAAAAATCATAAAATTGGGATTGAATAAAACTCATTTTGAGAAGTAGGCTAGCAGTTCAAAAGGTCACAATACTATCCCTTGTTGCACACGGCACGCTAAGTTTGCTTGATTCAGGTTTGGCATTTGAGTTTTTAAAATTGCCTTAAAATTGTGTTTTTATAAATTTGTATGATTTATTCGGACAAGGCACCTGAGTAAATAATGACAGGTAGATGATTCAAAGGTTTCGACAGCATTATTGACAAAATTGCTATAAAATTATGCATTGAAATTGCCATTTCTAATTCAGAATATGGTAGCTTTGGTCGTAGAAGTTAATTTAAACAGTTGATATAATGAGCAAGTTTGTGAAATTGCGTGAAATTAGAAAGATCGTCAAGGAATACACATTCGTGCGTAGACATTGAGAACAAAAAGTTGTTAATGCGAAAAAAATCATAAAATTGGGATTGAATAAAACTCATTGAGAAGTAGGCTAGCAGTTCAAAAGGTCACAATACTATCCCTTGTTGCACACGGCACGCTAAGTTTGCTTGAGTCAGGTTTGGCATTTGAGTTTTTAAAATTGCCTTAAAATTGTGTTTTTATAAATTTGTATGATTTATTCGGACAAGGCACCTGAGTAAATAATGACAGGTAGATGATTCAAAGGTTTCGACAGCATTATTGACAAAATTGCTATAAAATTATGCATTGAAATTGCCATTTCTAATTCAGAAGTTGGTAGCTTTGGTCGTAGAAGTTAATTTAAACAGTTGATATAATGAGCAAGTTTGTGAAATTGCGTGAAATTAGAAAGATCGTCAAGGAATACACATTCGTACGTAGACATTGAGAATAAACAGTTGTGTTAATGCGAAAAAAATCATAAAATTGGGATTGAATAAAACTCATTTTGAGAAGTAGGCTAGCAGTTCAAAAGGTCACAATACTATCCCTTGTTGCACACGGCACGCTAAGTTTGCTTGATTCAGGTTTGGCATTTGAGTTTTTAAAATTGCCTTAAAATTGTGTTTTTATAAATTTGTATGATTTATTCGGACAAGGCACCTGAGTAAATAATGACAGGTAGATGATTCAAAGGTTTCGACAGCATTATTGACAAAATTGCTATAAAATTATGCATTGAAATTGCCATTTCTAATTCAGAAGTTGGTAGCTTTGGTCATAGAAGTTAATTTAAACAGTTGATATAATGAGCAAGTTTGTGAAATTGCGTGAAATTAGAAAGATCGTCAAGGAATACACATTCGTGCGTAGACATTGAGAACAAAAAGTTGTGTTAATGCGAAAAAAATCATAAAATTGGGATTGAATAAAACTCATTTGAGAAGTACGCTAGCAGTTCAAAAGGTCACAATACTATCCCTTGTTGCACACGGCACGCTAAGTTTGCTTGATTCAGGTTTGGCATTTGAGTTTTTAAGATTGCCTTAAAATTGTGTTTTTATAAATTTGTATGATTTATTCGGACAAGGCACCTGAGTAAATAATGACAGGTAGATGATTCAAAGGTTTCGACAGCAATATTGACAAAATTGCTATAAAATTATGCATTGAAATTGCCATTTCTAATTCAGAAGTTGGTAGCTTTGGTCGTAGAAGTTAATTTAAACAGTTGATATAATGAGCAAGTTTGTGAAATTGCGTGAAATTAGAAAGATCGTCAAGGAGTACACATTCGTGCGTAGACATTGAGAACAAAAAATTGTGTTAATGCGAAAAAAATCATAAAATTGGGATTGAATAAAACTCATTGAGAAGTAGGCTAGCAGTTCAAAAGGTCACAATACTATCCCATGTTGCACACGGCACGCAAAGTTTGCTTGATTCAGGTTTGGCATTTGAGTTTTTAAAATTGCCTTAAAATTGTGTTTTTATAAATTTGTATGATTTATTCGGACAAGGCACCTGAGTAAATAATGACAGGTAGATGATTCAAAGGTTTCGACAGCATTATTGACAAAATTGCTATAAAATTATGCATTGAAATTGCCATTTCTAATTCAGAAGTTGGTAGCTTTGGTCGTAGAAGTTAATTTAAACAGTTGATATAATGAGCAAGTTTGTGAAATTGCGTAAAATTATCCATTGAAGTTGCCATTTCTAAGCCAGAAGTTGGTACATTTGGTCGTAAAAGTCAGTTTAATCAGTTGATTAAATGAGAAAGTTTGTGAAAGTGCGTAAAATTAGAAAGATCGTCAAGGAATTGACATTATTTTGTGTATAAAAAAAAATTGTGTTAATGAGGAAAAATTAACAAAATTGGGTTAAAATAATTTCTCATTTGAGAAGTAGGCTTGTAGTCCAAATAGCTTCCCCCTGTTGCACAGCGCAAGGTTAATTTGCCTGATTCAGGTTTGGGATAATTATTTTGAGTTCCTTTGTTTCTGAAATTCCCTGAAAAGTATGTTTTTATCAATTTCATGATTAATAATAATTTGGATTTGGCGACTAAGTAAAAAAACGAGAGGTATATGAGTCAACTGAGGTTTTGACAGCATTACCAACAAATTTCTATAAAATTATGCTTTGATAGGGCTTATTGCAATTTTTTACCAAAATTATGTACTTGTGGTTGTAGAAGTCAATTTAAACAGTTCAGCGAGTGAAAGTGCGTAAAATAAGAAAGATTGTCAAGCAACTGACATGAATTTTGTGCATCGGTATAATTGAAAGTGTTTTGTTCTAATGGGTAAAATATCACATAATTTGGACATTGAATTTGGATGTAACTCTTTTCCTCGAAATATCACAACACTTTGGGTAGTTGCACTTTACGCTAAGTTTTAAATAATATCTGAAACTTGCTGCCAGTGCAACTACCCAAAGTGTTGTGATATTTCGAAGAGTAGTTTGGTATTTTTGAGTTTATTTCTAAAAATGTTTAAAAAATTTGTTGTTGATGAATCATTGAGACATACACTGTACACATTTTACACATTTTAGTAAACGATACCAAACAGATGATTGAGTCGTTCGTGATACCGTTGCAGAAGGAAACTGCAAATCGAAATTGCAATTTTTAATTAATAGTTCTAAAATTTGTAATGGTCAATTCAAACTGTTGATGTAATGAGCAAGTCTGTTGAAAGTTGTTTAATTGGACAGAGATTGGAAATTATTTAACCTTTCGTTAATAATGATTGTTTTCAAAGTATGTGTTAAAATATTTGAAGAAGGGGAGAAGATTATGCTTATTAAGGCAGTAAAGCACATTACTTTCAGCATGTCACTCATATTGTGGCTTTTAAAAGGTTGTGATCGCGAGGTAGCTTTATAATTTGAAATGACATTTGAAAAAAGTTTAATGGCCAATAGATAATAAATTACCACAAAACGTGCCAAATATTACGGTAATGACTAAGAACTAAGTAAGCGTACTCTTTTTCAATAAAATCGATGAATAGTGTAGTAGATCCACATTTTTATGATTAAGTTTTGGAGGTTAATGGAGATGTTTGTTTTAATGTTTGTATTATTATGTAAAAGTGAGTGGAATAATAGTCTAACAGTTTGTTCGTTGCAACAATAAAACAAATCATTTTGCAGCTATTAGTATAATTTTGTATTGATTTTTAGTGATTTCGTTTATCAAGCCTTCTTGGTTACAGTTTTAGTAAAAGCTGATTTGAATCTTGATAGATCATTGGTCTAGAAAGAACGATGTTTGAACGATGTTAAAATTTACGGTAAGGCCTTTAAGGACAAAGAGTTCATAAGTGGCGTAAAAGTTTGCTTCGGAATGCAAAGGGCCAGGCGCACATCAGTGGGTGATTAAAATTGTGTACACATTTTGTGTGATAGCACCCTCTTTTTAATAAACTGCTGTAGCAGACCGTGTGTGATTCCTGACTCAAAAACCTCTGACCATTCGCAATCGTTCACTGTTCGGAAACCAGTCTAATGCAGACATGATTGAGGTCGTGTACCCGGTATCAAGAGGTATGTTGTGTTTGTTATTAGATGGAAGCGTACTGTCCAATAACGTTAGTTTACATTTCCACAGCGAGGGTAAGGGATCGGAGATATTGTTTAGAACCACAAATGTGTTTTTTTACGATATTGTTTTGTTTGTTTTTGCTTTTTAGTATTGTGTATTTTCAGTAAGTATCATAGCATGTATTTTGTTATCATTGAGTGTATATCAAAACGTCTCAAGAAATTTTATTTATGATAGTAAGTTTGACCATCACCATCCATATGGCATATGGACTGGTACTACTACTAGTACTAGATTGAGTTTTACTTTGTTTTAGTTGCCACTCAGTACACATGACTTGAGCCTAATGTTATGACTCATGGATATGAACTGAAGTAAGTCAAGTAGGTGAGCATCATAGGAGTGGGACTAGCAATTCCAAATAGAATGGCTAGTAGTAGTAGTACGCTATCATTTGGATGTGACTACTGTCTCAGTGTCTGTGTGATATTTTGATTTTTGTTTAGTTTTTGTGCATTGTTCAGTTCAGGTGATTGTGCATAATAAACTTAAAGGCAAAAATGGTGTATTCTCCTAGACCGAGTAACTGGGGTGCTGTACTCCTTTTTTGAGATTTTGACATTATCGGTTGTAGTAGTGCCCCAGTCCGTGATATATTTGGAAAGTGTGGCGAAGCAGATTTTTTATGAATCAGTTATAAAATTGCAAAAATTACGACAAAGACTCAACAGAATTGTTTGAAAATCGCTTACTGGCTTCTCCAAGTATTTAAGATGAAATAAAATGCATTTAATTGTACTCACGATCATTTTCGGTCCTCCAAATCAATGAATTTTAGCCGACTGTCAAATTTGCTGTTAGAATCGCAAGTGTGAACATGTACTAGGACCCTCCTGGGGTCCACAACATAAAGGAACAATTGGACCCCAGAAAGTATCTTTAGAAAATCTTGTACCCCACAGGACAACTTTAAAGACAAGGGATAATAGAACAGCAAAGGGGTGCCCCATATAAGTCAATGTGTGTTAGGGTGGGTGGACACGTGTGGCTAGGCATTGGCAGGGTTATGGGGACATTATTAGATTCTTCAGAAAAGGGAAGAATAGAACAACAATAGAAAGTCCCCATAACCAAGTGGGTGTAAGACTTTGTGTTTGTGCAGTAACTCAAGTAAGATTTGGCTTATCAAAAGTCAATGTTTTAAGACCCCATAGGTCAAATATTAAAGTCGTTATGGCTAAATCAAAAGAAATGTGTGAGCGATAACTCAAGAAGGAGTTGGCATATTATTTGCAAACTTTGTTGATGGATTAGTCTTTGAATCCTATACAGATATAAGAATAAGACTGACAAGCTGTAAATTACATTCTATCACATGTTTTGCTTGTTTTTATACTTTTTAGGTTCAAATTTTGAAATTTGGATAAACATTTTGATGATATGATTGAACTGCATATTTTGTGTGAAAGGAAAAACGATAACAATTTTATTAAAAAGCTTTACAAAATCTGTTTTATTGGTATGTCAGTTTATATTTTTCAACATTCAAATACTATGCATGGAAAAATATGAATGGCATAAAATTTGTAGACATAGGGGCCTCTTAATGTACATTTTTGTGTGTATTTGTTTTTCAGGCATGGAGTGTTTGATATGTGTTTTTTGTCATTTTGTTAATTTGTTATCTAGGTCAATATGACGAAGTACAGCACTGTCTGGAGGGAGGAAGAGGCTATGCGGCTCCTGAGGCGAGTAGGAGAGAAGAACTTGGAAGGATGGATTTGCTCCAACAGATGCATGTTTCTCTCTTACCTGTCTACTTCTTTTTCCACTTGTGTCCATTCTTCTGTGATCTGTTTTTCCTTTTCACATTTGACTCAAGTGTCTATGCTTGAGGACGTTACTGAGAAACTTGCAGAAGTGCAGGCTATCAGTGACAGCCATAAAAGTTGTAATGATATGAATGATGAACAATGTAATGATATGAATGATGAACGTTGTAATGATATGAATGATGAACGTAAAGATGAGAATAATGAATGTAATGATGAGAATGATTTGAATGATGAACGTTGTAATGATGAGAAAAATGAACATTGTAATGTTGAGAATAATGAATGTTGTAATGATGATAATGATGATCTTTGTAATGTTGAGAATGATGGATGTTGTAATGATGATAATGATGATCTTTGTAATGTTCAGAATGATAGATGTTGTAATGATGAGAATGATATGTGTAAAGAGCAGAATGATAGATGTTGTAATGTTGAGAATGATATGTGTAAAGATGAGAATGATGAATGTTGTAATGATGATAATGATGATCGTTGTAATGTTCAGAATGATAGATGTTGTAATGATGAGAATGATATGTGTAAAGATGAGAATGATGAATGTTGTAATGATGATAATGATGATCGTTGTAATGTTCAGAATGATATATGTTCTAATGATGAGAATGATATGTGTAAAGATGAGAATGATGAATGTTGTAATGATGAGAATGATGATCGTTGTAATGTTCAGAATGATAGATGTTCTAATGATGAGAATGATATGTGTAAAGATGAGAATGATGAATGTTGTAATGATGAGAATGATGAATGTAATGATGAGAAAGATTTAAATGATGAATGTAGTAATTATGAGAAAAATGAACATTGTAATGTTGAGAATAATGAATGTTGTAATGATGATAAAGGTGATCTTTGTAATGTTGAGCATGATGGATGTTGTAATGATGATAATGATGATTGTTGTAATATTCAGAATGATAGATGTTGTAATGATGAGAATGATGTGTAAAGAGCAGAATGATGGATGTTGTAATGATGAGAATGATGAATGTAATGATGAGAATAATTTGAATGATGAACATTGTAATGATGAGAAAAATGAACATTGTAATGTTGAGAATAATGAATGTTGTAATGATGATGATGATCTTTGTAATGTTGACAACAATGGATGTTGTAATGATGATAATGATGATCGTTGTAATGTTCAGAATGATAGATGTTGTAATGATGAGAATGATATGTGTAAAGAGCAGAATGATGGATGTTGTAATGTTGAGAATGATGAATGTTGTAAAGAAGATTAGAATTACATGAAGCATAACAATCATATGAAGTATAAGAGCAATGAAAAGCATAAGAATTTGAAGAGCCATAGTCAAAGCTATGAAAAATGTACAAGCTGTGAGAAAAAACATAGAAATATTCATGATTTGCAAGAGAAAAGGCATAAGAAGCACAAAAACCATGACAAAAGTAATGAGAAGCAGAGACACAAAGATAAATGTAAGATGCGCATTACTGGTCTACAGAAGCATAAGAGTCAAACTTGTCTAAATTGCCATAAACAAATGAAACCTGGGAAGAATCACAGCTATGAGAAGTGTAGTGGTAACAAGCATGTGTATAACAGACATATGAAAAAGGCGAAAGTGTTGTTTGTTATACCAGTTAAGCAGGCGTGTCCTCATTCATTGAGAAGGAAAGTTGATGAAACATGTACATGTAAGAATGGTAGAAAACAAAGAAAGTATAGAAAGTCTCAAGTAAGTGGATACACTGTACCAAAGCACAACAGATTGACTGAAAGGGCCAAGAAACATATGATGTATAATTATCGGAACAATTGTAAGTCAGTCGAACAGCGTATGCAAAAGAAGGATAGGCAAATACATGAACAGCTTCAAAAAACTATATTTGTTCATACCAGAAGAACACTTAGTAAAGTTGTAAATGTCAAAGCTAATGACAATATAAATCAAATGAGAATAAAAGAACAACAAAAGAAAATATCAAAAGGCAATGGTAAAAAAGCATGCCAAATACCAACAGAAAAAGTCAGGAACATGAAAGTAGATGACAGTGGCAATGAATGTTGGCTTTGTGATAAAGTTGATGGTTGTGGCTCAAGGCAAATGCAATGTGAGAAATGTTGTGTTTGGTTTCACATTAATTGCATGCACATTTTGTCGATGAAGGATTATTTGGTAAGCAAGGCATACAGTTGGATTTGTTGTAAATGGACATGCTAATTACTGTGACACTCTATTTGATAAGTTTGGTATTTCTACAGATGAGAATATTTTTGACTTGCTGTGTACAGGAGTGGACCAGTGTTTTCTAAATGAGCATGCTCAAGACTTATCTGGGAAAGAGAAAGATGTAATTGACGGTGTGACATCTGACGCTAGAGATGGGTATGTTAATCTTCACAGTATCAAACATTCATTGAAAAAACAGACTGGTGGCTATTTCTTAAGAAGAAAACCAAAGTCATCTTCACGCAACTCTAATACAAGTGATAATTTGAACACTGGAGAAGAAGCAGCACCAAATATCCAAACACACAGTAAGAGTGCATCTCCGAGTTCTAAAAAACAAGAAAGTAAAAAGTCTTCAAGCAAAAGTGACAAGATGAAAAATATGAAAGCTAAATCAATGTCAGCCAATAATTTGAAAGAAGATAATGCTAGTAGTGGAGAACAACAATATCGTCCTGAACCTTGTAAAACAAAGAAGCGGTCATCAGAGTTTAATGATAGGAAAATATGTAAACATGCCAAGGTGACACAAATTAAATGTAATGTACAGGGAAATTTTCATCAAGGCAATTTGAAATTTGGTTTGAATACAGGGAAACAGTGTGTTGCAAATTGTTTGTGTGCAATGATGTACAGTCATGTCAAAGAATTGGGACAGCGGATGAGCTATGATATGGATTTGATATTAAACACTGGCGATGAACTATATGGTCATTTAACCAGAAGTTCTACTATGAATAATGATTATTTGCTTATTAATGAACTACCAAACGAACTGCTTTTATTTAACAAACATTATAAAATGATTTACCATGAACCTGTCACTGGTGTTTTTGAAGATAAAGGTAATCTGCCTGAATTTAACATGGTGCAGTTGAATAGGGCGCTTGAGCAGACTTTGCAAATCTATAATGCTTGTTTCATATGTTTTAATGGAAATACATTTTGTGTTATTGTTCAAAATAGTTTATATTATGTTTTTGATTCACACTCTAGAGATGCTAATGGTTCACAAGTGCAAGATGGACAGAGCTTACTCAAACTAGCACCAACATGCCGAGATGTTTACAGGTATTGTACTGAATTGCAAATATCAATGAATTTGAACAGGAATGAACAGTTTGAGATTACAAGAGTGACTTTGTTCCAAGATGATGATGCAGCTGTATGTTTAAGTGCAGTTGAACAGGTTGATGAGCAACAAGACCCAGATCAAATAATTGATTTAGACATGTGCGATGTAACTCAAGACATACCCAGTGAACTGTCAAACAATGGACAAATTTATAACAAGCATAGAAAACAATCAAATAAACAAAGTAATGATTTGACAGAAACATGTACAGAAAGCTATACACATGTTGATATAGATGAAAATCTAGATAATCTATGTGCAGAGAGTAATGATATTGAAGATAGCAGAAATGAAATGGAAGTTGTGCAAGTTGTGTCAGGTACTTTTACATTCAGTCCGTTGAAATTTGAACAGCAAAAGGCATTGTGTAAATCTCTTGGAATCGCCAAAGTCAAAACCATGTCAGGAAATCTTATGTCAAGTGGCAACATTGGTAAGCCTGATCAGATCAGAAGGATTACTGGTGATGGCAATTGTTTTTTCAGAGGTGTTGCATTTGCAATATCTGGTACTGAACGTAATCATATGCGAGTGAGAATGGCTACTGTCAATCAGTTATTAAAGCATGCCAGCTATTACAAGACATACTTGAGAGAAGGATACAGGGATGTAGAAGATTATGTCCAGAGGCAGAGAATGTTCAATTCAGGTATATGGGCCACTGAGGTTGAGATTATGGCATGTGCACATTTCCTTGCAACTGACATTTATACATACTCTAATACTAGTAGATGGTACATATTTTCAGGACAGATGGCAGGAATTGGTACTGTGACATCAAATGCAGGGATTTATCTAAATCATGCAAGTGGAATACATTACGATGTAGTCCTATCAGTTCACATGCTACCAATAGAAATAAGTTATAGTGGAGAGCAAACTATTGATTTGGATGATTCTAGTGTTAGTGATAAAGCTCATGAAAGTAGTAATATTGATCAGAATGTTGATGAGGATACATGTACCTTCAGGTGTGACACTAATGATGTATTAACAGATGATGGTAAAGAGCACAAAGAAAATGATAACAGGGCAAAGGTTTGCATTAAAACATCGAAACGAGGCAAACATAAAAAAAGTGCAGCAATGAAAAGAAAACATGACAGAGAAAGGAAAAGACAGAAACGTCATGAGGAAAAAGAAATAAAACACAAATGCATTGATGGTAATAAATATGATGCAAATGACCGAGCACTGAAACAAAATGAGAGTAATCAATACAGGAAATTTAAATACCATGCAGATATTTTTTACAAAGAATACCAAAAAAAGGCTATGAATAAAATGTACCATGAATCTTTGGAGTACAGAGAGAGAAAAAAATATGCAAGCAACCGTGTGTATGACAAGACTAAAGACAAAGTAAATAATGCCAAAAGAGTGAAATCCAATGTTGATACTGAATACAGGAAAGAGAAACGGGCCACTGAAAAAACAAGGTATCATAGTAATTTGAAATACAAATTGAAAAAAAATAGTGACAATAAAAGACATTATCACACACATGCACAGTACAGAAACAATTTAATAAGTAACATCAAAAGTAAGTATCATACAAATGCACAGTACAGGTGCAATTTAATAAAAAACATTAAACGGAAGTATCATACAAATGCACAGTACAGGTGCAATTTAAATAGTAACATCAAAAGGAAGTATCATACAAATGCACAGTACAGGTACAATTTAATAAAGAACATTAAACATAAGTATCATACAAATGCACAGTACAGGTGCAATTTAATAAAAAACATTAAACGGAAGTATCATACAAATGCACAGTACAGGTGCAATTTAAATAGTAACATCAAAAGGAAGTATCATACAAATGCACAGTACAGGTACAATTTAATAAAGAACATTAAACATAAGTATCATACAAATGCACAGTGCAGGTACTATTTAATAAATGACATTAAAAGAAAATATCATGGAAATGCAATTTTCAAAAAGAAAGTGAAGGATACCATTGTACAAAAGAGATTGGTTGTTAAAGAAAAAAGACAACATATTGAGAATGTTATCCACAATTTCCAAGAAAAAATAACTTCAGGACCAGAATATATCTGTGCTGTTTGTGTGAAATTATTGTTCAGAAATCAAGTCTTAAAATGTAACAAAGAGAGATATAGACATTCTGAATACGTATCTGAAAAGTACTTGCATAGGTGTAGTGAAGAATGTAATTCAAAAGAATGTGCTTTGTCTAAATGTAGGTCATGCCTATGGATTTGTTATACTTGTCATAGGAAGTTACTTGCAAACAGAATACCAGCAGAGGCAAGTGCTAATAATTTAACTCTGTCAGAAATTCCAGAAAAATTGAAACAACTTAATACTCTTGAACAACATTTAATTGCTAGAAGTATTGCATTCATGAAGATAATTAATCTCCCTAAAGGTGGGCAGAATGGAATCATTGGACCCTGTGTGTGTGTTCCATCAAATACTACAGAATGTGTGCAATCATTGCCAAGGAGTCAAAATGAGAATGAAATGATTCGGATCAAGTTGAAGAGGAAGTTGTCATATAAAGGCTACTATGAATACAAATTTGTCAATAAGTCACATATTGAAGAAGCTTTACATTATCTTAAAGCAAATAACAAATGGTACAATTATATTATAATTGAGGAAGAGTGGATAAATCCTGTACCTGATGAACCTCCAAACAAAAAAACTGAGGAACCAAATGAGAAAAGTGAATGTAGTGATGAAGAAGAAGATACTGATGAAGACAGATTATGTGGGATTCAGCTTGATACTTGTATGCAACCAGCAGATATTGGCCAGGAAATATTGGATCAGTATTTTGACGATGTATTTTGTGTAGCTCCATGTGAAGGTAATAATCCAGTCAGAGTCTTGATGGAAGAAGGAAATGAAGCCAAATGCTTTCCTACATTATTTCCAACTGGTAGTCCAATATTCAGTGATAAGCGGAATGTCAGAATAACACTGTGTAGATATTTCCTCAATAGATTAATGAACGTTGACAACAGATTTTCAAAAAATGTGGACTACATTTTCTATGCACAGTATTTGTCTGAAATTCATCAAGTATTATCAAGTGTGTCTATTGCAATGCGGAAAGGTTGTGTAAAAACAAGAGAAGGACGTATTTTAAATGCATCAATGTTAAATAACAAGGATAAATTAAGGAATATGTTGAAAAGTGATTATGGGTACAAGTTCTTGAAACCAATCAGAGGCACTAGTCCATATTGGCAATCAACACAGAGAGATATTTATGCTATGATAAGACAGCTTGGGTTGCCAACTTGGTTCTGTTCATTTTCCGCTGCTGATATGAGATGGCCTGAAGTCAAAAATACATTATTGAAGCAACAAGGTGACTGTAGAAAAATAGAAGAGCTAGATTGGAATGACAAATGCATGTTACTTAAAAGTAATCCTGTAACTGTAGCAAGAATTTTTGATCGGAGATTTCATGTGTTTTTGAAGGAAGTTATTTTGTCAGAAGCCCAGCCAATTGGTAAAGTTATTGACTATTTCTATAGAATTGAGTTTCAATTACGTGGCAGTCCACACACACAATGCTTGTTCTGGATTGAGAATGCACCCAAATTAGATATTGATAAAGATGAAGAAGTTATCAAATTTATTGCTAAATATGTATCTTGTAAAATGCCATCAAAGGAAGAAGATATTGAACTAAATGAGATTTTGTCACATGTTCAAATGCACAGCAGGAAACATTCAAAAAGCTGCAAAAAAAAAGGAACAGAATGCAGATTCAACTTTCCAAGACCTCCATCTGAAAGGACATTTGTTGTTAGACCTAAATCAGATGATGAAAATAAAATGAACAAAGCAAGTGCAAAACAAGAATCTAATAATGCAAAAGAAATCTTAAAAAATGTTTATGAAGCAGTGAAGAATGAAGACAACCAACACAAATCTACTCATGAGATCTTTACAAATATTGGACTAAGTCAAAATGAATTTGAAGAAGCTAATAATATTATGACAACAAAAATTAGTATTGTGTTAAAGCGTAATCCACAAGATGTCTGGGTCAATCAGTATAATCCACATTTGTCGCGTGCATGGAATGCTAATTTAGATATTCAGTACATTACTGATATTTATGGGTGTGTTGGATACATTGCTGCATATATTTCTAAGGCAGAACGTGAGATGGGAATGTTGCTCAATCAAGCACAAAAAGAGGCAGTAAAAGGAAACTTGGAAGCTAGGCAAAGTATGAAACAGATTGGACAAGTGTATATGCAAAATAGAGAGGTTTCAGCCCAAGAAGCTTGTTTTCGTGTGTGCAATTTGCGATTGAAGGAAGGTTCAAGAAAAGTGGAGTTTATACCGATAGGAGAGAATCCTGTGAAAATGAGTATGCCACTCAGATTGATTCAAAATAAACAAGATGATAAGGATGAGAATGTTTGGATGTCTAGCAAAATTGACAAATTCAAAGCCCGTCCGAAATCACATAAGTTTGATATGATGTGTTTAGCAACATTTTGCTCAGAATATCGGATTTTATGTAGCACTGAAGCAGCAAAGGTTTATAGACATAAGAAAATGCCTAAACATGTTCATAGATTACAAAACAATTTAGGACTCATACAGAAGCGCACTAGAACTGGTAATGCTGTTATAAAGTACCCAAGGTTCTCTCAAACCAAATATCCAGAAAAGTATTTTCACAGTATTTTACAACTTTTCCTGCCCTATCGTGTGGATTCACATTTAAAGCCTTCACATTTTGAGACATTTGAAGAATTTTACAGAAGTGGTTGTATTAAACTTGATTGTGATGTTGTATGTGTGAAAACAATTTTGAACAAAAACCGTAGTAAATTTGAAGCTAATATTGAGTCCCTGGAAGATGTTGAAGAGTATTTAGCCAAGTTTGGTCCTCAGGAAGATGCATGGGCTTTAATCTGTCCAGAGACTGAAGCACAAAGACTTGAATGTCAAAGTGAAAAGGCTGCTGTAAGTCAACATAGTGAAGATGAATTTGCAATACCTGATCTGAAGTCTAATAAGAAAGATGACATAGGATACTGCATTGAACCCCATACTGCTCACATACCTAGAAAGGAAGCTCAGAGTCTAATGAAAATAATGAATGATGAACAGAGTAAAGTATTCTATACAATAAGGCATTGGTGTATTGATAAAGTCAGTGGTAAAAATCCCAAACCCTTTCACATATTTTTAACTGGAGGAGCTGGCACAGGAAAATCCCATGTCATAAAATGTATTTATAATGAGTCTGTACGGTTACTGCAAAGAATGAATCATAATCCTGATGATATTTCTGTATTATTGACTGCACCTACAGGTGTTGCTGCATTTAATATTAATGGATTCACATTACACAGTGCTTTGTCAATAACTACTGATATTTCACTACCCTATAAACCACTAGGTGAAGAAAAACTAAGCACACTGCCTAAGAAATTGGCAACCCTACAAATTTTGATTATCGATGAAATATCGATGGTTGATCAGAAAATGATGTGTTTCATACATGGACGATTGAGGCAGTTAAAACAAACCAGGACTCAGTGTGCATTTGGGAATGTTAGTATTCTTGCAGTTGGTGATTTCTATCAGCTACCACCAGTGAAAGGGAAATCCTTACATCATAACACTCTAGAATCAAGCTTATGGCATAATAATTTCAAAATGTTTGAATTGGAAGTAATTATGAGGCAAAAAGATGACTTGAAATTCACACAAGTTTTAAACAAGTTGTGAGTGAAACTGAAAGACAATAAATTGTCAGATGAAGATAAAGCTATGTTAAAAGCATGTGAAACTGGAAAGGACATGAATGATGCACTTCACATCTATCCTACTAACAAACAAGTTAATAAATACAATCTGCAAACAATACATGAAAGATGTCGTGATTCTATGTGTATTGAGGCCAAGGATTATGAAAAGGATGGTAATGGTAAACTCAAACAGAGAGATAAGCCATTGCAATCTGAACGGAGCTTGTGTAGATCATTATGGATTGGTGTTGGTGCCAGAGTCATGTTAACAAGAAACCTAGATGTATCTGATGGACTTGTCAATGGAGCATTTGGAACTGTTGTTGCAATAGAAATGTTACAAGATGGATCTGAACCCAAATGTATCAAGGTAGCCTTTGATAAGAATGTTGGAGCTAAATGAAGAAGGCAGTCAGTGTCCTTGGATGATCAGAGTACTGTCTCAATTAACATTGAGGAAGAGAATGATGGTAAAAAGTGCATCCGTCAACAATTCCCGTTGAAACTGGCGTGGGCTTGTACATCACATAAGTGTCAAGGAATGACAACAAACAAAGCTGTAGTGTGTCTAGCAAAAACATTTGCAGCAGGGCACGCATATGTAAGTCTGAGCCGTGTGACATCATTGAGTGGCCTCATTATTGAAGATTTTGATGAGAAGTATATTTATTGTGATCAATCAGTTGCACAATCTTTGAGTGATACGTCTAAATTGAGTTTAATTGACAAGAAATATCCAGGAAAGACTACTACCATTATATTGCATAATGTTCAAGGTTTAAAGAATCACTTTATGGATTTGAAAGGTCAACCTGAAATACAACAGTCCGATTTTCTCTGCCTTACAGAAACATGGATTGATACGGATAATGACATTGAAGAATTGATTTTAGATGATTTCAAATGCTACCATCAGATAAGATCAACATATGATAATTACATGAGAACATTACAGCAACGAAGTCATGGAGGAGTTTCAGTCTATGGCAAGAAAACCAGAAGTTTTAGTCGGTTAAATATTACAGTCGACTCTCGTTAATACGAGGTCCGCCGGACTGGCCCGTTTTTCTCGTATTAACCGAACCTCGTATTATCCGAGCGCGGTATTAACAATGCACAGTGCACAACATAATGGACGCACGTGTAAAATGCACCCGTATTGCAATGGAAACTGCAAAACTGTGATCATATACACATGTGCATGTACGTGTACCATACCATCACACAACATTTGGCGCAAATAAAACTATTTTCATTGAATTAATTTAGCTCTAGAGTCAATTTATAAAAACAATTTACATTTTCCATGACTGAAAAAACGCATACCGTACATCTATGACTTTAACATGCCGTTCTTGGTAGCCAAATTGCGATCGCAACAGACAACATGTGGAATGTTGATTTTCGTTGGTTAACACATTAGTAAGGTCAGAGTAATGCTAGATCGCTCATTGCTAAGGCGGGATACCAGTGAAATCTTACCGTTGCAATAAAAACATGATCTCGCAAACATTAAGCGTCTGTAGTTGTGTTTTTTTTGCTGGAAGCGCACATCAGTGTACTGTATAATATTTGTTGAAAAAAATCTATCTGAAAATGATTGAGTTAAAAAAAGTGATGCTTTTTGAAATAATTAATTGACATGGAATTTTTTTTTCTTATTTAAAATGGACAATGGTCTTAATCTCTGTTTTGAAATTATTTAATTAAAAAGGGACAAGACAGTGTATGATTTTAATCTGTTTTTAAATTATCTAGCTGGAAGGGGGACAAAACAGGGTTTGATTTTAATCCCTGTTTTGAAATTATTTAATTAAAACGGAAAGGGAAATTGGAAAAGGGACAAGACAGTGTTTGATTTTAATCTCTGTTTTGGAATTATTTAATTGAAAAGGGGACAAGACAACGTTTTGTTTTGAAATTATTTATTTAAAAGGGGACTAAACAGTGTTTGATTCATCTCTCTTTTGAATTGTGGTGGCTCTGATAAGAGCCGGTTGGGTTTTGACTACTTCTGTGAGTAGATCTACTTCTGGAAGAAGTCGGTGATTTTTCGCTGAGTCTTGACTCTGTCCAGCTTCTGTGCAATGAAGTCACTCAGCACGGTCTGGGCAGCAAAGACATCTTGGCTGGTATCTGCCAAACTGTACAAAAGTTCTTGTAGCTGCGGCATGATGTTGTGTGCCTCTCGAAGGGACATCGATGGTGGTTGGATACCATCCTCTTCCTCCTCTATCTCCTCTTCCTCCATTTCACCATTCATCTCCACTGCCACTTGATCCGCAATCTCCCTGTCAGTTGGTTCATCAGTGCACTGTATATCTGTGTCTGCATTGGCGTAATCTTGGAAAGAGATAGCGGGTAGATCGAGATGTTGTCAGGTTGACTTTCTTCAGGGTCATCTTCCTCGTCTTCATCTTCCTCGATATCTCCATTGTCAGCTTCTCCCTCATGCTCGACGAACCCTGCCTTGGCGAAACATTTCCCGATGCACTCTGGCTTGACGTTTCTCCAGGCCTCAAAAAGCATGGTGATTGCCTGCTTTACGTCAATTGGTTTCGGGACCTCCCCAGAATCGTAGCTGTCGATAAGACTACGAAGAAGGTGTTTCCGGTAATGAACCTTCATGTTCATGATAACTCCTTGATCCATCGGCTGGAGATGCGATGTGGTGTTTGGAGGAAGAAAATGAAGAGAGATGGCCTGAAGATTTTGTACTATCGGATGAGCTGCACAATTATCGACGAACAGGAGAACCTTGCGGCGCTGGCGGGAAAACTTTCTGTCCAGACGCCGTACCCATTCGTTGAAGAGCTCCGACACCATCCATGCTTTTCTGTTTGCTCGATATGTCACTGGGAGGGAACGGACATTCTTAAAGCACCGTGGATTCTGGAATTTCCCAATGACAAGAGGCTTCAGTTTCTCCGACCCATCCATGTTGGAACAGAGCATCACGGTCATCCGCTCCTTACTCTGTTTCCCGCCATGGCACTGCTCACCTTTAAAGGCCATTGTCTTGTCGGGGGTGAGGCGGTAGAACAAGCCAGTCTCATCAGCGTTAAAAATATCTTTGGCCTTATAGCCGCGGATGATGCCAGGGAGGGTGTCTCTCAACCAGTGCGTGAGGGATGTCGGATCTACACTTGCACTCTCACCGCAGATCTGCTTGTGTAGAATGCCATGCCGCTCCTTGAACCGGGAGAGCCAGCCTGAGCTTGCTTGGAATTCCTGGTGTCCCAACATCTTTGCCAACTGCTCGGCTTTCTCGCGAAGAAGTGGACCATTCACAGGAAGATTTTTGGCCCGCATGCCTTGAAACCAACGCAGAAGTGCCTCCTCAACATCCTCGTGCACAGCAGTGCGGCATCTTTTTCTAGAGGGTTGGTACTTTGAAGACTCAAATTTGGACATGATGTCATCTCGCTTCTTTAAGATAGTGGACAGTGTGCTCGAGACTATACCGTACTGGTGACCGACTTCTGATTTCTTTGCCCCTGCATCTACAGCCCGGATGATCTCCATCTTGGTCTCAAGTGTAAGACACTTGCGCTTGATCTTGATAGTAGACATTTTTTATTCGGTTGTTACAGGAAGAACTTACGATAAACGTATGAGAGAAACCTTCCCAAACCCATCCCTTTTTATAGGCTAATCGTTGTTGTAGGCGGCATTCTGTTGGAAGTACTGTCCAAAATAGGCATAAAGAATTCCAAAGCCCCTCAATTGTTTGGAGTTTTTTTCAATTTGAACAAGTACCATATCCATCCCCCCCACCCTCTCCCTAAAAATCAAACAAACCGCGGTTACGTTTTTGAAGTTTTGCCACGGATCACGCATAGACGAGGTGTATGAAAAATGAAGCTCTGAAAACCCCACGATTTCTAAGTGTTATTTTTGACCCTTTGAAAGTTCCAAACCACAAACGGGTGTGAGTTGCTCATGTGAATTTTAAATAAGCGGTATCTCCTTAGAAATCAAGTTTTCTGCCGGCTGACTCCGTCAGCTTTCTTAGTGGTTTTGAACCACGCGCCGGATTTAAGCCCTCTATTGTCTGCTTTAGATTAGCGATCTGGTGGCCGCCTCTCATGGACGTTGCACCACCATTGAACAAACTGGTACCTTTGCCAATGCTCAGTTAGCGCCTCTATTGATCATGATCAACGGAGCGGTAGCACATGCTTTTGAAAGGCTGGACGTCTATTTTTTCACCTTGATGCAGGTAAACTATCGATGCCCAACAAATCATTCCCCAAACTCGCTATAATAGTAAGACAAACAATACATTTGCTCGTTACGGGGCCGCAAAAATACCTCGTATTATCCGTGTTCTCGTTATGACCGTGCTCGTATCATCCGTATTTAAATGCATTAAAACACGCACGGGGCCGTTCGGGACCGGCAAAATACCTCGTATTAACCGGAACCTCGTAACATCCGAGCTCGTATTAACGAGAGTCGACTGTACATGTCCAAATATAGAATATGTTGCTTTCCATATTGTTTCAGATGTATCAGTAATAGTGGCAGTGATGTACCGACCCCCATCTTACAAGATAAATGATTTTGTCTCAAACCTGTCATACTTAATATCTGAAATTCAGAAGATAAGCCATAGAAGTATAATCATGGGAGATTTTAATGAGAATCTTTTTGATAATCGTTTACATAAAATCGAGAAGTTAATGCAAGAGCAAGGATATAAACAATGTGTACAAGATGCAACTACTGAAAATGGTACATTACTGGATCATGTGTATGTCAGAGGTTTGGATGATATTGTTGCAACTGTCATACCAACATACTATAGTGATCATGAAGTTGTAAAAGTTATGTTTTAATAAAATGTAAAGAAACTACTGTACCAGGGTTAACATGTAAAAACACTTGTTTCGGGGTTTCTTCAAAACAACCTGTATGACTGTTAATGCAAACTACTATTATTGATTTAAGCCTAACATACAAATATTTGAATATACTACATAATTTTTTTTTCCCAATGGACTTGTATTGTTTCTACATATCAGAATTCAGTGAACATTGTGATGTTTTACATGTATTGTAATCAAAGTCACATTTCTGAACAACAAGATCAACTTTTCAGCTGATCAGCTGATTTTCTCTTTTTTTCTTTAAAAACGTTGTCTTAGAAAACTGAAAAACACTACAAATTTAACTGCGGCTGGCCATTGCCTCTTTTTGTACAATTGCAAAGTTGCATCTATTCCAGTTGATTCATATACCTGGAGAAGAAACTGTCATGAAACTTGACTCAAACTTTTGATGTATCAATTGACATCCTTAAATAGAAAGGTCATAGAATTACTAAGAAAAGCAACAAATGTTTTAAGCATAATAAAAGAGACATACAATTAAACAAATGTGACAAAAGAAATTAAGGAAGAAACAAAAATAATTGTGATTTTGAATACTGTATTGAAATGGTTGATTAACAATGACACTGTTATATGTAGTTTACTACGAATCATGGACTATTTCTCAGTTTGTTGCTGATGTTTATGTATACAAAATTAACTACTTTAGAAATTAAATTGTGCAAGAAACGGGTTGAAATTTTAAAGAAAAATACATACAGTATTTGAGCACCAATCACTTTACAACTTTCTGATGTCAATCAATAACTCAATTGATGATATGTTTTATGATCTTTCAGCATTAAACCCCTGGATGTTGTTCAGCAATACATCATCTTCAAATATGCAGTAATCAAGTTAGCAATGTTTGTCTGAAAGAAGTCTCTATCAACTGGTGTCAGCTAATCAAGAATGGTCTGTGACTTTCCATCAATATGAAGTCTTGAACCAGAGAAAGTCACCCAAAGGGTGACCTTTGAACTGCAAGATGTCCTCAGGGCTGTGGGCTTTCTTCATCAGCTGATGTTATGTACCACCGAAGGGTAATCAAGCCAGCGATGTTGAGCTTGAAGAAGTCTCTACCCTGAGCTGTTGTCAGCCAGCTCAGGGTGATTGGACCTCCATGTATCCTCAATATTAAGTCTTGGACTGGGGGTAGTCATCACTGCACAGAATGACCTTCCAACTGCAAGATGTCCGCAGGACTGAGGGCTTTTTTTCATTAGCTGATGTCATGTACCACAGAAGGGTAATCAAGCCAGCAACATTGGGCTTGAAGAAGTCTCTACCCTGAGCTGTGGGATCTCCATGTATCTCAATATTAAGTCTTGGACTGGGGTAGTCATCACTGCACAGAGTGACCTTCCAACTGCAAGATGTCTGCAGGACTTTGGGCTTTCTTCATTAGCTGATGTCATGCACGTTTGGGTAAGCATTTAAAAAAAACTTTACTGTTTCTTCAATGTGTGAATTAGCATTAAAATCTATCAAAACATTTTGATCAGGTTCAATCTGAAAGCTTACAATCAGCAGAGATAGTACATGTGTACCTCTTCTCCTGTAAAATATTTCCATCTGAATTACAGAGATTCTAAGGAAATCGTTTTTTTTTTTTTTTATGCAAGTCATCAGACACACAAGGCCAGTAAGCCATCTGAGGTGTGGGCTACAAATCAACTGTTTTTTCCTAGGGCAGTTGCCACCTACTCCTGGGCTGAAACAGGGTAACCCCCTTTACAGTCCGTAAGGATGTAGGCTTGGGTATCATCCATCAGAAGCCTGGCTGGTAGAGCTTCTGCTCTCCTCCCCAACTTTTACAGAGCAATATGGTTAAGTGTGGTATCTCAAGACCACACAAATGAATCGCCAGATTTTCATGGCACCAATCAAAATCAAGTATGATATTAACACGTAGGTTATAACTGATAAACTGGAAGCCATTATTCAGTTTGTTTTGTTTTGTAAAACAAATGCCCCAAAACGCCTTTTTAAAAGGGCTTATGAAAGGCTATATTTTTGAAAATATATCAAACATTCATGTTTAAGGATAGTTTAAAGAAAAAGGGAAGTAAACTGTTGAACTAGTTATAAGATATAATAGACTTTCAATTTCCACAAATGACCAATCTTAAACTGCATGCACAAGGGGGCTGTTGTATGAGCTTATAACAGCAACAGAGTCTCACAATAGCATTGAAATTGAACAAAATAAAGACCCCTATACTTTGCCAAAGAATTAAGTTGTCAAATCAAAGTATGCACTGGTATGTCTAACCACTCATTAATAAGACGGCACCAAAATATTAATGGAACTGACATGTGGGGAAAGATAAAAAAATCTGCAAACATTTGTGCATAAAGCAACAATTTTTTTGCATCTTTGTGTTTGATGACGTCATAGACTTGCTCATAGTTCTACAAATTCTAATTAACATAAAAAGAAATGCCAGCATGAATACAGAGTTGTGAACAACGTTTTCATTTCATTCCACTTTAGAGAAGTTATTTTGTCGATGTCAGGCATTTACTCACAGATTCAACCACAGTTGAATCTAGAAGTGCAGCTGTTACTAAACAATGTGTAAAACTTTAATGATACTTATTTTCTTTTCATTTCTTTATGTTTTTTTCATATTTAGAGTAAAAGTGCCCAGCTTGATTTGCTACAACCAAGAGGTTCTATACAGCTGAACTCTGTCAGCGATGTCCACCTACATTGCATCCTACATTATCTGTATAATAACTTTTATAGAGCTACTGATGAGTTGGATTACAACAGATCCTCTTGTGTTTGGGTGTCCACATGCATCATACACCTTTAATGTGATTCATTAAGACTTGTCTGCTGTGATTTTAAACATTCCCAACAACTCTGATCTCAAGTAGTTCCAGCTTAATGACAGATACTCATAAAATTCAGAGACACACAGAATAAATTCTTTGGTATTCACAGTAGTGCACCTGCAGTCAATTTCACCAATCTTCGTAATAGCTTAAAGCACCCTAACTCCATCATAGCCTAACAAAGAATTGGTTGTGTGTTAGAATCCCAGTTAAAAACTGCTAGTTGCACTTGTGCCAAACAATGAATGGGCAAACAATAAATTTATTATTGTACTTTGTACTCAAGTTTTGGTGCCCGAGTCTGATGACAATGTGGGTTTCAATCCTGCTACTCATGACAGTGATTGTGGTCTTAGCAAAACATTGATTGGATGAAACAATTGGCACATGTAACTCAAGTTCTGATGTCCAACTTAGGATGTGGATTCAAGCCCTGCTTCTCATGATACTCCTGGCAATTATGGCCCTAAAAACTTGAATGGATAAGTAATGCTTCATGCCTGAGTTGTGGTGCCAGAGTCTGTGGAATGTGGTTTCAAATCCAGATTTAGGTAATTAGATGTAGGTTCAGATCCTACTACTTATGCTGTAATCTTGATCAAATGTACTTAATGGGGGAAAATGGTTAACACATCTGTCAAGTTCTGGTTTCAGACTGGGGATGTGGGTTTGAGCCCTACTACTCATGCCAGACAGGGTGGTTGACATTTTGTGCTTTGTACTCAAATTGTGGTGCCTGAGTCATCAGAATGTGGGTGCAAATTCTACTATTTATACCCCTTGTGATTGTGGTCTTGATCAAGTGTACTGAATGGGTGAATATGGTAAATATGTCTGACTCAAGTTCTGTGACCCAAATGTGGGTTTTAATCCTGCTACTCATGACAGTCGTAGCAAAAGCAATGAATGGGTGATTTTGGTTAACACATGTTTACCAAGTCATGCAGATGTGGGTAGTAGGGTTGTAATTATGCCGTCATGATGAGGTTGTTCAGTGACTTTGACACATGTACATGCATAATTTTATAAGTAAAATAAAAGTACTTATATACAGTATTTACATTTTTATTCAGCCAACTGTATGGTGCAGGGGTTTCAAAAAATTTACTTAACACTAGCTTTATGTTAGCGCCTTAGACTCAAGTTGTGGTGGGGGATTCATCAGGATCTGGATTTGAGTCTCCATGGCTTATCGTCTTGGTCATCGTACATGCTTTTATGATACACCTTGTAATTTGTATACAAAAAATCAGGTGGAAATAATCATTGTGTGCACTCTTGTGTATTCTTACATGATTCATTTTCTTTAAACATAAAAGTCTTCAGGATTGCCCACATAAATAGCTTACTCACTGGATTCTCATCATAACTTTATCATTACATAATATATTCATCAACTATTCCAGTGACGATTGTTCTGAAGACAGTGTCAGTGAAAGGAATGACAAATACGTGTTCTTTCTATTAACAAATTTACAAATGATTCCTTGTCATGCAATGCATGTGATGTCATGGAGAGAATCCAGCCATGTGAGCAATTGACCTACTTTATGTAGGCGGTCATGAAGACTTATTTCTAAATTAAACAAATCATGTGAAAATGCACAGAAGTAAACAAAATTATTTTTCCCTACTGAATTATTTTATGAACCTTATAAGGTGTAACACTAACATATAATACTAACTCTGTATTTCAGTAAATCTTTAAGCATAATACAATTCTCTTCCTATGTGAAGTTTTGTTTTATACAATTCAATAAAATGAATGAACTATTGTTTACAGACAGGGATAATAGCAATATGAGATCTTTATACACTCTCAAAATATGATATAGTATTATTACGCTCTTCGCAATACAAATATGTATACACAATGTAAAAAACATGTCATACATTTATACTATAAATGTAATCTATTGCCGTGCTTTTATTGAACGATTTGCAGGCAGTTTGAACTAAATCTGTATTTATTTATTCTGTTGATATTAATAAAGCAGTAGCATTCAGAAAAGTCAATTTGTGGTAAGTGTATAATTTAATTTAAATTAAAATTATGTCACAAAAGTTAAAACATATTTGTACAAAAAGGTGCCCCTTGGTGGCTGCTCTGCTAGTCATTCATCTTGAGTTACCCCTTGTATATGTTTTTATTGTCTGGTTCCATGCAACAAAGGTTCTTGACGGGGAAGAACTTTAACACAAGTCCCTCTTTTATAAATGGGCGTTATAAAAGTGTTGAAAAAGATTGATAGTCATTCCCTGTGGAGTATTTTATTGTCCTGTGGTTTGAGTTGGTTGTAATCAGAGAAGGGGTAATTATTTTATGAACAAGCAATTTATTTGGATGAAGTAAAACAGACTGATTGAATTAGTGCAATCGTTGCAGAAGTATTTTTTGTACGGAGAGTCCACACCATACTTTGATTCCCTACCCCTTGAACTATTGAACAATTGAGACATTGAACATGCAACTAACATGGCTGACCGCATAAATAATTGCTGTCCAAAATTTAATTTGCATTTGCTAACCCTGGACTACGACGGTGAAGATGTAAACACAATACTACATCAAGGTTCGAATACTGAGTGACTGTGCACTATACGTGAAGAAACTGCTAACACGAAGGTACCAACGTTGATGGCGCACTTCTCTTTTTACCTCGGAAGATATCCCCAAAAATGAAGGTATGAAGGTTTGTTGTTATGAAACTTCAACTTCCGGTTTTGACAGGAACTAAAGGTCAAATGGGGTCACACCTTGTGCATGGTATCTAGAATTGTCAAAGAGCTTTAAATTGATGTAACGATTATTAATGTACCATGTGTCATTAATAAGATACATATTTTTGTTGTACAAACTTATACTTCCGGTTTCGACCGGAAGTGAAGGTCAAATGAGTTTACACTTTGTAAACATTGGTAGAATCGTTGAAGGGCTTTAAAAATAAGTTATTATATTAATACACAAATTTACGTGATGCAGAAACGATTTTTTATAATAAAACTACTACTTCCGGTTTCGACCGGAAGTGAAAGTCAAATGGGGTCACACCCTGTGTAAGATTTGTTTAGTACTTCAAAACCTTTCATATGGTGTAAAGATCATGTATGTAGCATGTATTATTCTTAAGGTATAAAACTTCAGTTTAATGTAATGACGTCATCGATGACGTCCTCATTCCAAAAATTTGGCTTAGTCATACATACACTGTGGTCTAGGTATATAGTAAGTTTCAAGTCCGTACATGCTTTATTTTTTGAAATAGCAAAATAATTTTTTTTTCGACCTCGTGTATCAATTTCGTTGTGACATAGCTATGATGTCATTTATCACATTCCTAGATTGCTCTTGAGCTAAAGAAAATGTTATTTATTGAAAGTTAGTTGATATTTTTAAGCACTTAGGCTCTAGAGCCCCAAATAAGATGATTTGTTACTTGAACTTCCGGTTTCTACCGGAAGTAAAGGTCAAATGAGGTCACGGTGTGCATACAGTTTGTCCAACATTACAAGACCTTTCATATGCATCAAAGATTTTGAATGTAGCATTTGCCGTTCTTGAGTTATGAATTTTTTGAATTATTTAACGTTTAACGTCATGACGTCATCAATGACGTCATCATTCCAAAAAATTCGCGGTTACATCTACTCACTAATATCTGTGTACGTGGTAAGTTTCAAGTTCATACAAGCTTAACTTTTTGAGAAAATTTGTGGACAAGTTTCGACGACTAAGAAAGCCCAGAAAAAAAAGGAAATAAAACTAGAAATGAGTTTTTGTGGCATCACAAAAACTAGGTGTTTGGAGTGTGATGTATCAAAAATTATTTTATGTGTTAAAAGTTAAATGAATTAAAAGTTAATCCAACTGATATATAAGAAAATATGAAGAAATACGTTAAATTGAGCTTTATAATACAATATTTAATTTGAACATCCGGTTTGGACAGGAATTTCTAATCACTTTTAAATGAGGAGGTACTTCCAGTTTGACCGGAAGTAGAGTTCAGAGAGGTCACGCAATGTGTAACAAAGAAGGACCTTCCCTAACTTTGGTATTTGGTTAAAGTATCATGTTCCTAGCTCTTACCATGTATTAATGAGGAGCTACTTCCGGTTTGATCTTAAGTAGAGGTCACAGAGGTCACCCAATGTGCAACAGAGAAGGACCCTCCCTAACCTTGGTATGTGGTGAAAGAATCATGTTCCTAGCTCTCACCATTTTTAAATAAAGAGCTACTTCCGGTTTGACCGGAAGTAAATGTCACAAAGGTCAATTAATGTTTCACAAATGAAGTCTTTACCTAACCTTGATATTTCTCGAAACAATCATGTTCCTAACTCTAATCACTTTTACATGAAGAGCTACTTCCGGTTTGACCGGAAGTAGAAGTCATAGAGGTCATAGAGGTCACACGATTTGCAACAGAGAATGACCTTTCCTAACCTTGCTATTTGGTGAAGGAATCATGTTCCTAGTTCTTAGCAATTTTAAATAAAGAGCTACTTCCGGTTTGACCAGAAGTAGATGTCACAGAAGTCACTTATTGTGTCATAAAGAAAGACCCTCCCTTACTTTGACATTTGTCAAAAAAATAAAGTTCATCTCTCAAACGGTTGATTTTTTGTTAATTTTTAAAGTTTTAAATAAGCCCTGCATTAAAGACTAACAAAGCTCGTTTTATACTGACCAAAGAACTTAAAAATAATAGCTTTATAACAATTGTTTCCTTCAACTTCCGGTTTGAACCGCAATACAAGGTCAAATTGGGGTCATTTCTTTGAGACATTTAAATTGTTTCCAAAAGACCTTTGCGATGATTTGTAGATTGTAAAAATCCATTGTGCACTTCAGGAGTTCTGATTTAATTAATAAACTTTGGTTTATTGTAACTCAACATCTGATGACGTCATGATGACGTCATCGTTTTATTTCGCGTCTTCATATTGAGGTTCAAGTATGTGCACAGTTTCAAGGTTCAGTTTAATTTCAATTTTGAGTTATTTATTTGAAGAAAATTTAGGAGGAATTAACATTTAAAGCAACATAATGGTCTCTATGAGACACCGTATAACACATGGTTTTGATTTTGTTTGATATATTGAAAGTGAAATTAAATAAAACCTTTAAATATAAATATAAAAATTAATTAAAAAGAGTTTTATCATATGTATTTCATGGGGACTTCCGGTTTGGGCAGGAAGCGAGGTCAACTCAGGTCACTAAGAATTATAAAGAACCGCATACATTTATTGTAGCTCGACTCCTGGAGGAAAAACAAGTTACCTTTTTGGTTTTAACTGCCAGGAAAAACAATGTTTTCGTGCTTTCCAAAGTGTTCCTTTTCCACGCAGTGCAATCGGCTGCCGCCAGGTTGTGTGTTCAAAACAGTATTCATATTGCCTTTTATCAAAACATTAACCCTTGCTGCCCTCCGTTTTGTTCGGCATCTATGCGGTGTCAATAAAATAAAGTGTGTATCGCTAGTAAACGTTGGTGGCGCTATATCAAATTAACGGTCTTATTTTGTAACATCACGAACACTGGTGTACTGTACAGTCAATCTGACAATTGACAGATTCAAATTCCGAGCTCATTATCTGTATTAAAAAGTTCCAAAGTTTTATAAAAACTACCCCACTTTGATAAACATCACAAACACAAGTGTGCACGGCTAAAGAAATACACGGACATTTTGAAAAGCGATGACTTTATTTTTTTAATTTTCATTTTTGAACATTTTTACTCAGCGTATCCCGACAACAACTCTCGCGGGGGTAAAGAGCCTCTGGCCCCGCTGTTGCACACTTGTGACTCTCGTACGTAAGCACGTACGTGATCGGTATATACAGGACGAAAGACGATCATTTTGTCAATTGCATTTTCTCCACCATTATACATCAAACAACTCACGTGAGCATGTGATCGTCTCAGTAAAGTCTCCTCTTCCTCTCCCTGTCACAATTAAGCCACCAGAATGACATAAAGGGAAACATTTCCACACTGAACTTGGCATGACTTAACAGTTTTTCTTTGCGTCGCCATTATTACACACACACATAACTTAACAACAAAGTTCGATGAACTGTGACAAGACCTGACTTGTTGCGTGTTATGTTTATACATGTACACAGCATGCAGTAAGAGTGCACACGCACGGGGTGCAATACAGTAAGGTAACTGTAGAGACTCTATCGGCGATCGCGCTAAAAACGGCACTTTATACCCTAATATAACTTCGTTACGCAACGGCCAATTTAGTTGAAATTTCACAATTAGGCTTTTATAGTCGTTATCTATTACTAAAAAATTCAACATGTAGTTTGCTCCAAAAAAAATTGAAATAAAGAAAATTTTTATTTTTAAACTCGTCGTCGTAACAAACTGTAACATTTGATGACGTCATCAATGTAATATTTACAAAGGTCATAAACTACATGTTATTTCGTACACTGAAACTATGTCCTAATTCTGTTTCATATTGACTCCACATCTTAAATTGTGACTTTTTAAGCATTTTTTGCTTCAACTTCCGGTTTGAACCGGAAGACAAGGTCAAATTGGGGTCATGTCTGTGAGGCGTTTACGCAAATTGGGTGACCTTTCCGATGATGTATAGATTGTAAAAATCCATTGAGTACTTTAGGAGTTATGATTTTTTGTGTGAAGTTTGAAGTTTATATGAGCTTGGGAAGGGTGCATTTGTTAGCGGACAATCGACAGGCAGAAGAAGAAGAAGTACCAAAAAAAAAAAACCGAACAAAATCAAGAGGTGTTCTGGGCTAGTGCCCGAACACCTAAAAAAAAAAAAAAACGGAACAATAACAATAGGTTTTCGACTGCTGGCCGAACACCTAAATATGGACAGAAGGCACTGCCCTCCCTGACTGATACGAAATAATAACTAAGTAGAGTTAAGGGGTTGGCAGACATAATGTTTGAGTGAAGTGAGGAAGCTGTGGAAAGGCAATAACAATAGACAATGTCTTCTGGTAAATCAAACCAAAGTCTGGGGAAAAAATGAGGAGCAGACAAGTGTAAAAAATCAGTTCTGGCATACAGGTGTTTGAAGGTCAGAACATCAGGGTATCTATGGTTGACAGTAATGATGTCTGCCACATCACGATGAATAAGGCTAAACTTACACTTAATGATAAAAAATATGACAGAAAAATTACGACGATTTGATAGAGACGACCAATTAAGGGCCTCGAGTCTATCAGGGTAAGACATCACACCTATCCTCTGTCCAAGAATAAAACGAGTGGCACGTTTTTGGACACGTTCAAGGGCCTGGATCTGGTGGGATGTATGTGGGAGCCAGGCTGGCATACCGTATTCTAAAATGGGGAGAATCAGAGATTTAAAACTTGGCTGAAACAGAGAAATTGAAAGCAATTGTCTTAATGCGGCCCAATGTTCTGTTAGCACTTGATACAACATTTTTGACATGGCTATTCCAAGAGAACTGAGCATTAAGTGTGACTCCAAGGTATTTCACAGAGGATGTGGGTTGCAAGGGAAAACCTGAAAAAGTGTAAACAGGGGGGTTGAGAGAGTGTTTACGCGAAATATGCATGATTTTGGATTTTGTAGGGTTGAAAGTCATACCATTGGAGACACTCCAAGTAGTCAACTCATCAAGGTCATGCTGGAGGAAGCTCGTGTCAAGTGTGGAACGGAATGGTCGATAAATTAATACATCATCAGCAAAAAGAACACAATTAGAATTGAGGTTGTAAGAGATATCGATGATGAACAAATTGAATGAAATGGGTCCAAGAACACTACCTTGAGGAACACCAGAGCTAACTGTGGACCATGAGGATTTCATTCCAGCAAAAGTGAATCTCTGTTGACGATCGACCA
Organism: Marthasterias glacialis; assembly: GCA_911728455.2. Lineage (NCBI taxonomy): Eukaryota > Metazoa > Echinodermata > Asteroidea > Forcipulatida > Asteriidae > Marthasterias > Marthasterias glacialis. The sequence continues at coordinate 21,018,219 of OU452220.1, forward strand.
AAAAATCTTTGATCCAACTCCAGAGAGAGCCACGGATGTTAAAGTTACTAGCTAGTTTATGGACAAGTGTGTGATGGGGCATACGGTCAAAAGCCTTACTCATATCCAAGAAAACTGCATCTATCCTAGGGGGACTACGCTGGTCTAGAGTGGTTGCCCAGGAGTGATACACATTCATGAGTTGAGTAACACAAGATTTTTGTGGAACAAAACCATGCTGCTTATCAGAAAGTAAACAATTAGAGGTCAAATGATCTTTAACAACATTAGACAAAAGTCTCTCCATAACCTTGCTAACAAGAGAAGTAAGAGCAATAGGCCTATAGTTACTAAGAACGGAACGGTCACCAGATTTGAACACAGGGGTAATATTAGCAACCTTCCAATCACTGGGAAGGCGTCCACAAGCAATGGAATCATTGAAGATCCTACAGAGAACTGGGGAGATCGTAGAAACTGTGTTACGTAAGAATTTAACGTTGATTCCGTCTGGCCCGGGAGCCTTCCCCAGTGGTAAGGAAGATAAGGTACGCTGAATATCACCAACTGAAAAGGTAATACTAGAGAGAGCTGGAATGGGAAAATCACATCTGGGAGGGTCATGACAGACAGGTACATCAGCAGAAAAAACTGAAGCAAAATAACTATTAAAAGCACAAGCTATTTCATGAGGATTGACTAACGTTTGGGCACCATGTTTGAAGGACAAAGTGGTAGGCGACCGTTTCTTGCTACGTACAAAAGACCAAAAACGTTTTTTGTTGTCCTTAGACGAGAACATATTGTCAACAAAATGTTTATAAGCTTTACAGGACGAATACTTTAAGTGATTGTGCACATGTTTATAAGAGCTCCAATCAACAAGAGACCCAGAACGCTTGGCCTTACAAAACAGTTTATGTTTTAGTGCACATAAATGTTTGAGATCAGCATCAACCCAGGGAGAATTGTTTCTTTTCCTTGTACGCTTTGTTGAACCAGGAATAGCGTCTTTAACTGCAGCATTAATAAGGTCCAAGACACCTTCCCACGAAGAGTCAATGTCATCTTTGTCAAAGACAAGATCCCAAGGAGCATACTGGAGGAGAGCGTTAAGATGAGTGATGGAGTCAGGATAGTACGACAAAAACTGTCTTACGACTGTGGGGTGTGGGGGAGAAGAGTTAAGACGAGTAACAAACTGAACAGCATGATGATCACTGGTCACAGGGTTGGGAACGGTCTCAATTGATAAAAAGTTATGTGGAGAACCACTGAAGACCAAGTGGATTGTGGACCCAGAAGAAACGGTATCGTGAGTGGGACGGGTGACGTCGTTGACAAGCTGGAATAGGTTTAACGAGTCGGCAAATTCATACAAACGAGAACGGTTTGTGGAGTCGGCTACTGCAGGATTACAGTCAATGTTAAAGTCTCCCATGAGAAGATTACAGTCAAATTTGGGGAGATAGTGATCCATACTGGAAACCACAGCATTGAGTTTATCCCAATAAGAAATGGTTTCACTGGGAGGACGATATAAAGTACCAAGAAGACACTACGACGACAGGATATGCATACCCACAAGAGTTCTAGATCGGGCGAATCAAACTCGGAATGAAGTACTGGATGAAGGTTAGCTTTGACTGCAGTCAGGATGCCTCCGACGCGAGTGGGACGATCCTTGCGAAAGATCAGATAATCATCAGGGAGACCCAAAATTGAGTCTGAGTCATGCATATTCAGCCACGTCTCCGTTAGAGCCAGGATGTCAGGAGGGGTCGAGGAGGAGATTGATGTAGCAAGATCAATGCCCTTTTTTCGAACACTACGTGCATTAAATAATAGCCCAGATAGGTGTCATGGGGAAGGGGTAGTGAATGATGCACCATCTGAGTTATTTATAAGACGACTTGAATGTGAAGCTGGAGCATGTGAAGTGTCAACTGGTGGAGTGGATAGATCAGGCAAATCGGCAAAAAATTCCTGGAATGAAGAGTCACTGCATGATGAGAACGGCAAGGACGTGCAGGAAGAAATGCAATTAGGACAAAACCAGTCAATTGAGCTTGATATGAGCAACGAGTACTGGGCAATGGTCATTTCTGGAATGCATTTTTGATGCCAGTACAGGTTACAGTCCTCACAGAGTAATGCCAGTTGATTGCATCTCACTGGATGGCTACACTCACCACAAGGGTCTTTTGTAGGGCCTGGATTCAGTTCAATGTCACCAGAGACATCCAAAGAGATATTGAAGGTTGCTGTGGAGTTGGGATAATAGGTGACAGGTGATTTACCAAACTTACTGTGCTTTAGAGTTCTGGGTCTGAAGTAAGTGTTTGGAGTCAGCCATGTTGGTAGCAGTGGAGACAGCCTATTGTTATACAATGATGTTTGTTGGTAACAAAGACTTGCATTGTGATGATAAAGGAGTCGACCAGGCGTGCTGTGTGTGGTGCAGTGGGCTTGTAAGTTTGGTTGAAGATCAAGACTGTTTTCAGGATAAAAAACACTCAAAATGGAAAAATCTTCAGCTGCAAATCCTTGGAAAATGTGACTAGGTGGATCAGCAAACAAAACTTTATCATGTAGTACGAAATTCAAACTACTTTGAGAGCTGAAAACAGGAATGTTTACAATGAAGATCAGAGCCCAACAGAAAGCTTGCAGACTGACCGCCATCTTAGTCACCATCTTTATTCCCGTGTACCAGCAACATGGTCCATATGATACAACAACAGCACAACCACAACGGGCTTGTAAACGATGGATACTTATGGATAGATCAATACGAAGACGAACTCAATTTAAGAGAACTTGGTTTATTCACTAGAAAACAATCAGGCAAACTTGGGAATACAACGTTCGCATAGGTCAAAAAATTGTATTCTTCGGAGATGAACCAGTTGGGTTTCATCATACTAAAGATCCAAGAACCGACGCAATAATGGACATAGACCACACATGGGGCGATGATGCCGCAATTCAACATCAGCCACCAAAATATATGGAGAATAGAAAGACTACTAGAATGTGACAGAACAGATCCCCTGAGCACATTTGGTTTACAAGCACAAATTGGTTCGAATTACAAAGCCACGTTAGAACAATACAGAAGAGCACAAAGAGACAGACTAGTTCAAACACAAGGCGCTAGAGGCTATGCAGTTACTTTACATTCAGATCAGTTCACCACAACAAACAAAACAGTTCAACCTTTTCAATCGGTAATAGAACTAAATTATGGATCATTATACGCATACAGCAAATTTGATAACTGTCTTTTTTGTTTTGAGGGAGAACATGCACTCCACCAATACGACTAAGTAGAGGTACCAACATTTTCTCACAAAGCACTGCCTTTAATAACGATGAGAACACAGTATAAACCAAGACACCCACCAGAGTACAACGTACAGACTTCATTATAGAAAATGAAATGTACCTAGATAACTTTAAAAGAAGACCTAGAAACAAAAGACCAATGGTAGCTGTTGCAATGGCAGTAGACGAACCTATGCAAACGACAGACATGGCAATGGCTTTCAAAAAAAACCAATAAATTCAACAGATCCAGTTGCAGAAACAATAAATGTAAAAGAATGAGCAAAAATGATGTGGACAGCAATGGACCAGAAAACAAGATTTATGACAGCAAACGATTTCGCATTTAGATACAGAGTAAAAGAAATGGCAGAAAAGACAACAGATACAGTTAACCACCCATTAAACAGCAGCGCAATAACTGCCACAACAAAGATGGACATTCCCAAATGGCTACTATACGACTAGGTAAACGCAAGCCAAATACACCACGCCAAAAGAAGAATGCCAGAAACGTTGGGTAAAATTGCACCAAGAGGACCAGCATGTGAATCAACAACATCGCAGTTTCAACTGGAGAGCAGCACCAACACTAATAGACAAATGGTTCGGGTTATACCCAACCATACATACATACATACATATAAAGTATTTATAAAGCCACCCCTGCACAGCCATTACATCAGTCCTCACATCACCTTGGAAGGCCAAAGACTGAAAGATGTTGAGCATTTCACCTACCTCGGCAGCACTGTTTCCAACAACAACACCTTGGACAAAGAGATAGAGCGTCGTATCAGCTCAGCTTCTGCGGCCTTTGGCAAGCTGCAGAATAAGGTGTGGAAGAGGCCAGGATTGAAATCTGCCACCAAGTGCAAAGTCTACAGAGCAGTGGTTATCTCCTGCTTACTTTACTCGGCTGAAACCTACATCCTGTATAGAAGGCACATAGCTAGACTACAACGAGTCCAACTGTCTCATCTTCGCAGGGTCCTGAATATCAAGTGGCAGGACAGAATATCCAATATTGAGGTCCTGGAAAGGGCTCAGATGCCATCTGTGGAAGGACTCCTCTGTCAGAGGCAGATGAGATGGGTTGGTCATGTGATCCGGATGGAAGACAACAGATTGCCAAAATCTGTACTGTATGGAGAGATATCCCAGGGATCCAGGCCCATAGAAAGACCACGCCTTCGATATAAGGACTGCATCAAGCATCACTTAAAGACTGGTAGCTTAGACCTGAATTCTTGGGAGACAACTGCCTTTAACAGAAGTAAGTGTCGTGGAGCAGTAAGGCAAGCTTCTGAGGCCGTTCATGAGACCCTACACAAAAGGAGAAATAAGAAACAGCAGACGGGAAGGAAGTCAAGCCCTACTCCCCTCTCCTTCAAATGTAACACCTGCAGTTTCGCCACCACTCACCGAATTGGACTTCCACATGCGACGATGTCAGAAGGCATGCTCTAACTAGAGTGACCGCATACCTACTAGTTGCGTAGCGCCCTCACCTTATTTTGCTTTGTTTGGATTTTGCGGGCTTCGTGATTACCATTCCGAAACGAAGACTGTTAAGACGTGTATATTTTTGTGTCTTCGTTTCACAGGTAATGAGCACTTTCTTTATTTTCATTATGTTTTACCTCACATCAGATCATTCTTTATTTCATGTTTGAGTACAGTTCAATAAACTTTTAGTCTAAGGATTAACAGATTTCTTAGAATTAGTTATATTTGTTTTGTTAAATGTATACTTCGAGCAAATACCAGAATGCAAAGATGGCGGTTCCCATAACCATTTTGGCGGCAAGCTGAAATTGTAAATAGAACCTGATTGTAAATAGATAGTTATCAGTCATGTTTTCATATTGATCATTTTAATATTAGTCAATTTGTTTTTGTGATTTAACTTAATGTATTGGAAGTTAGGATTACCATTCCTGAACGAAGACTGTTAAGACGTGTATATTTTTATGTCTTCGTTTCACAGATCTTGATTAAAAGTACAGAACTTTACAAAGCCGCTTCCTCAATTTGATCCTTAATACAACTCGTCACATATACAAATGACTTTTTTCAATAGTGTGGTTGGACTGAAATGAAAGGTCAAAGTGGGGGTCACGTTTTTGAAGATGTCATATGGTGTAAGACACAAGAAGGCACAACGATTATGACTGTGTGACTTGTGGTTTAGGATGATTTTTTTTAGTTCAGAGCTTCTTGTTTGGGCCGGAAGTAAATATGTGACCTGTTCCCACGAAACCCGGACAAAGTCACACCAGTACACCTTCATAGTTAACTGTGCAGAGAGGAATGGCCTGGTTATCCCAGGCCGTGTACCAGGAGTTAATGGTGCTGACCCCAGAGTGAGGCTCCTTCCGTCACGGGATAACAAGTCTCCAATATGGCAGCAGTACAAATCACAGTTGGAGTCAACCAATGAGGCCCGTCGTTTAGCAGGTACGATGTTTCTTATTTTTGTTTTAAGGTTACAGCAGAGAAAGTGCGTGTGTGGAAGTACAAGTAATATTCTTTGTTTTTGTTATGAACTGCAGTGATGATAGTTTCATTTAAACATGGCATTTTTGTTTGGAAAAACATTCCAGTACACACAATAATTTTTATGTAGTGCGAATGTAATTGCGAACAAAAAGCACACCTGATTTAATTTTTTTTTTTTTATTTTTTTTTATTCAGTCAATCAGTATAGTACAATACATCTCAAAATAGTTGCAAAAAAAATACAATGGATTAAACAAAAAAGCACAAATTATATAATAAGGGAATAAAGGTGTGATGAAGAGGTTTTTAACTATTGTTTAAAACCGATGAGGAGCCTGGTGGCCGATAATTGCCCGAGCTGAAGGCGAGGGCAATTATCGGCCACCAGGACCCTCAGAGGTCAAAAACATGCAAAAACCTTTAAAAGTTGGGAAGAAATCTGACAGTTTAGACTCAGCTCACCTCGATTCTGCGTTAAATTTCTATCCATATTTACGGGCCAATTCCTTGAACGGAATGTTGATATTATTTCTGCCTCTGATAATCATTGGGAATCACACGTTACTATATGGAAACCAGACTAAATGACTATGCTGTTCGTTTCCCACACCAGTTAGAAACAGACAACATAATGTTGATTTTAAAAACATTTCAGCAACTTCTTTATTACGTTGTTAATTAAAAACAAACATAGATAAATGGAAAAATAAACATAGAAAATTTTTCTGCAATAAATATGGATTTTCCCTTAACATATTTTGACTTTTATATAATTAAACTTCTCTGGAAATAGAACAGCTGAAAACCGTAGCGTCGCGGCGCAGCATGCAGCCATGCCATTGCGAGTACTCGAACTCTCGCAATACTTGTTCACGAAATAAACTTACAAAAAATGACCACTTTCGGTCTCAAAAAACTTATCAAAGTTCTTGAGAGATTCAAGTGTCCTGGCGATATTTTTATTATGAATATGTGTTTGTACGTGTGTGAATGCAGGAAAATGTGTTTAAAAATTATTGCATTCTTTACTATGTAAACAGTGACCAAAAAGAGCAGACAACATTTATACAAGTTTTTAGGCTCTTTCATGATGATTGATTTCATTGTTTTGTTTAAAACCAGTCTTTTAACAGAAAGTTGTTTAAAACTGGTCTTAAACATATTATTATATATTACCCAAAATTTCCCTAAGCATCAGAACCCACCCGCTTTCGGGGATACATCAGCTTCTTTGATTAAAAAAACCAATTGAGAGACCAGGTTATGACGACATAATCCCAAAAGCTGGAAACACGTATACTTCTTAACCTGATTCAGGGGCCATATTTTATGTTTTAGGTTTTAAACACTTTTTACAGTGTTTATATCGCCCGTTTAAACATGACCACAGGATGCCCTCTCGGCCAATCAGAATGGATAAACTGACTAGGGTATTTATGAATGTCTTTTAAACAGTGCCATTTAAGATTATGAATTTTAAGCTTATCTCTCTTCTGGGCAAAATTAAATTCAATCCTTTCAATTGAAGTAACCAGGTTTTTGAAGGCGTTAAAGACAGGCGGTTTCTCGTCATATTTTCATTTATAAATGTATTGTTTACCAAGGATAATCAAGTGGTTAAGGAGAAAGGGGTCGTAGATATTGTATCCAAACATGATGGCAAATTCTGAGAAAACACTTTTGATCTTAAATATAGTGGACAGCCACCTCTGTACCTGGGTCCAGAAGGATTGTACATACATGCAATTAAAAAAAAGGTGAAAAACATTCTCCTCATACGCCTCACAGAATGTACACTTTGGGCTATTGATAAGCCCAATCTTATGCAGAAACACATTATTGACTTTCAACCTGTGAAGGAACATAAATTGAAAAATTCTAGTTTTAGTATCTATTGTACATCTGTAAGGTAGAGAGAAAATGTAGCTCCAATCCTCCTGGTTAATTGTATAAGAGGCACTCCATTTAGAAATAAATTTCATTGGTTTATCCCTGACTTTTATCCATAAGTTTATTATAAACCTGTTTAACAAAATCTTTCTTCTTAAGGAGCGGGTTGATTTCAGTATTAACCAGAGGCTACAGGTTAATACCAATCCATTTAGATTTCCAGACTGAAGGGATTGCTTTCAACAACCCCAAAAATTGGATAAACGTGGTTTTTAATTTATACCTGAAGCAGAGGTCCTTGTATGATAAGAAAGTGCCATTTGAAGCAACAATGTGATTAAACTTGAGAATACCTGCTTCTATCCAATGTGTATTAAATAAAGTCTGACCTTGGATGGAAATAAAAGAATTAGCCCACAGGCTCTGGTTTAAAAATTCATCAGAAGTAGCTGGTGCCTTATATGTTACCAGGCTCCAAGCTTACAAAATGTCATTTAACATAGAGGAGTTAAGTTGAAGAGACTTTGCAAATTTTGGTGAAAAATTCCCTTCGAATAAAACATGGCTTCCAAATTGTTGTAGGTGCATACGAAAAAAAGCTTTCCAACTACCACTATTTTCTCGATCAAGGAATCTTTTAACCCAAGCAGCTTTTAAAGCAAGAACATGCTGTTCATAACTTATCATGTTCAAACCACCTTGATCAGGGTTATTAAATAAAACGGTGCGTTTAATTTTATCCGGTTTGTTGTTCCACAAAAAAGCAAAGAACAGTGTTCAAGTGTTCATTTTTTTAACTAAAATTGAAGTTGGGTTTGGTAACACTGATGAAACAAAGGTAAGCTTTGGAATAATAAGAGATTTAAGAATAGTGTTTACCCTGTAAGGTCAAATTTCTCATATTCCAAAGTTTAAGAGAATTTTCAATGGCCAAAATAATGGGATCAAAATTTAAATCAAGAATGTGGTCTCTATTGAGTGAAAAGCGGACACCCAAGGATTTAAACATTTGTTCACCCCATTTTAGTGGAAGATCAAAATTGAATTTGATCGAACTGTTTTGTTAGAACCAATGTGAATCACCTCAGACTTGTTATAATTAACTGCCAAACCAGAGCATTTTTTCAATTGTCGAGTGTCTCCAAGGTCTTTCCTAAAGATGTTTCAGACCCATCCAGAAAAATAGTGGTGTCATCCGCAAACTGTGAGATTTTTAGATGATTACCATCAACATAAATGCCATTAATTTCATTATCACTCCTTATAGCTTCTGCTAATGGTTCAACTGCTACAACAAAAAGGAAGGTTGATAATGGGCAACCTTGCCTTACTCCTCTTGTCAAAGGCAAAAACCTGAAGAATAACCATTATAAATATCAGTACTTTCAATGTTTTTGTAAAAAACCTTGATCCACTTTCTCAACTCTTCACCAAAACCATAATAGATAAGGGCTTTATTAATAAAATTCCATTCAAGTTTGTCGAACGCTTTTTCAAAGTCTACACAAAGTAACATACCAGGAATATCTTCTTCCTCTGTATATTGTAAAACTTCCATTATAGTTTTCCCCAATATATCTACCTGCAACAAAACCTGTTTGATCAGAGTTTATCAGAGAAGGGAGAAAATTCTTAATCCTTGAGGCCACAGCTTTAACCGCAATTTTATGTCAGTATTCAAAATAGAAATGGGTCTCCAGTTACTGAGCGATAAAGGATTTTTATCATCTTTCGGCAAAAGAGTAATGATTCCCCTTCTCCGAGAAACTGTTATTTGGCCCGTTTCAAATGAATAACTAGAAGGCTCGATAAGATGGTTATGAATATCTACTCACATAACTTTGTAAAATTCTGCTGGAAGACCATCTGTGCCGGGAGTCTTTCCATTGGCCAATGATTTCACACAAGTAAGGCATTCTTCACTACTTAATTGGCCTTCACAGTCTGTCTCGGATTGCTCAGACAAAACTTTTACATGAGGCTCAATAAAAAACTGACTGGAATCAATAATCTCAAATGGATTGTCATTGAAGGCGAATTTGTATAAATGAAAATAAAAAGATTTTTCTGCATCCAAAATTTTCTTGGGAGTCAGTTTCGATCTGATTGTCAATTTGAAGCTTTGGGATAGTTTTGTTTAAATATTTACGTTTGTCAAGGTTAAAAAAATATTTGGTATTTTTTTCTCCTTCATACCATCTTGCTTTAGAACGAATTAAAATACCTTTTGTTTCATACACAATAACCTCAAGTTCTTTGTTTTTATCATGAAGCTTGTTGAAACTCAGATCGTTGGGTTTGGCATGGATGTGTGATTAAAGTAAAGTAATATCCTTACTAAAAAGTTGCTCAGTCTTATTAAAGGCCTTTTTCTGAGTAAAGGAGAACTTAATAGAAAAACTACGGATACCGCATTTGATCATTTCCCAACGTAAGGCGGGATTACAATCAGAATTATCAAAAGCTGCATTACGAATAACTTCTTTCAGTTCATTCACATAATGCAAGTCATAAAGCAAGGAGGCATTTAATTTCCAAAAACCAGGTCCTCGGGGGTTCAGAACCCAACGAAAGAAATAAGGTAATCATTGAGTGATCGGATTTAAAATCACTAACAATTTCTGTTTTGTCAATACGAGAAACTAGATTAAAAGAAATAAGAAAATAATCCAATCTACACAAAATAGGGGGTCATGATTCGAAGTCCATGTATACCGTTTAATAGCTTGATTTTGTTTCCTCCAGATATCCACAAGGTCAAAATTATTCTGAAGGGCCATAAGCTCATTTTTAGCAAAAAAAAATTAGTATGATAACGACCACTAAGTTTGTCAAGGTTAAATCCTGGATAATGTTAAAGTCATCTCAAAGAACTATGTTCCCTTCGGCATACAAATCTATGACATGGGCAAGTTCTGAAAAGAATCCAGGATCGTCATTGTTCGGAGCATAAACATTAACCAAAGAAATATCACCATCGACCTGAATATTTAATAATATGATACGACCTAGGGTCGCGCCAGGTATTTAAAATCTCAAATCTCACACCAGCACTGTTACTAGAAAAATGATTAAAAAACATTTTATAGCCCCATTCACTAGACCAGGATTTTTCAACTTCTGTAACACTGGGTTTCCTGAAGAAAAATCATGTCATATGGTTTATTCCTCAGCCATGTAAAAAATTGCCTTCTCTTTGCAAAATTCTGGAGGCCTCTGACATTGAAAGAACTAACAGTAAGCTGCTTCTTTTTCTCCGTCACTGTCTGAAATCATTGCAAAATTTTTTTTTAAAATAATAATGTGATCTTATATGAAATAAGGCACATAATTTGAAAAAAAAATTGAGGCTTGATTATTTTGAGCTTATTGTTACTATTAATACTATGTAAAACAACTGATTGAACTGATTTTCTATTTATGGGTGGGATAGGATTCGTAGTGATGGGATAGGGAGGAACACGAAGTGAAGATTGGGGGAATGAGTAAAACAACACAATGGGAAGCAACAAAAAGGTGTTCTCATGGGTAACTTAACCAAACAAACAGAGAGAGCATTATCCACCATCACATGCCGCTCCGTACAAGTTTCAGGGGGAAAAAAATTAAAATAATGTATTACATACTAATCTGGTCCACCCCACTCCTGCGTGGGACAACGCAAACCCACCGCCCCCGGAATCACCCATGTCAACAAACCCAGGCAGGACCGGAACCCACGACCCCCCACACACAAGACCAGATACCCCAACCCCCCAGACCGCCGAGCACACCCGGGGCAGAGGGGGGTCCCCCCCGAATCCCCCAGCAGCAGACAGTGTGGTTAGTGCCCACCGCCACAGGACCCGAAACACGAACCCCCCATCACGGCCACGCCCAGCGGTCCAGAGGCCAAGATACCCGGCCCAGCACGCAGGAGGCCGCAGGCCCCGACCCCCAACCGAGCCACTCAGACGGCCCGCGCACCCCCCCCCCCCCCGGACCCGGGAAGTTACCGAGCACACGGCGCCACCACCACACACCAGTGCAGCGTAGATCAAATCAATATTCATTCTCCTACGCAAAAATTGTATCTATAAAATAATAAAATAAGTAATTTTTCACTTCATGACTACAACGTACAAGTACAAGAGGTTTAGCAACACCTACATAGTAATATTAAGTAAAAAAAGAAAAAAACACAGTAAATACCACAAATGCAGAATTTAAGGGTAGACATTATAAAAAGTCCACAGGGGAGCCCTCAGAGTTTCTCCAACGGCCAGCAGAAAAGTGGTAATGGATCCCTTTCTTGTATGCCTCTGTTACCTGAGATGACCACATTCTCTTCTCTGTATAGTCCCGTGTACTTAGGTCATCCACAAAGAAGAATGATTGTCCTTGAAGGCATTTTTTTGGCCTGTTTAATCACACTGATGTTGTCTTGAAAACTCAGAAATTTTACCAGGATATGTTGGTGACCTTCTCTTCTGGGTCCATTTGTATGCGCTCTTTCAATGATAATGTCATTCAAGTCAAAACGATCCTGTAGAATATCATCAACAATTTTTATACAGTTTTCCGGACCATGCTTGGTGGATGGGGGGATGCCGACTAATCTCAATTTGTTTCTTCGGGAATGTCTTTCCATTCGATCTAGACGATCGGTGAACGTGTCCATTGCTTCAACAGCACGTTCAGTGGTAACGAGTCGAGCGTCCATTTTGTTCACCTTCGCCGAAACCTAGTTTAAGCGGGAGGACTGAAATTCAATAGCTCGATTAACCTCTTCTTCCAGTGTAGAAACTTTCTTGACAAGCTGTTTTTGTCAAGAAAGAACAGTAGAAAGTGTTGCTTGGATGGCTCGAAGGGACGTCCTGACGAATGACTCAAACTCGCTGTGGTCAACGGTACTGCATGTGACATCTTGAGCGGGCGACTCCTCGTGTTGTGGCATAGTAGTAGTAGCCATAGACGGTGTTACTCGACCCAGCTCGAGATTGGGTGCGTTGTGCAATGTCATCGTGTGGTCTGTGTGGAGTGCCAGCATGGCAGCCTGTCGAACCCCCAGACAGAAATGCCGAAATTTCTGCCTGAGATTTCTTCCTTGTAGACGAGTGTTTCGGAGGCATTTTTAGGCTTGCGACATCTATGACTTTTTATGAATATGTAGGTGTTGCTAAAAAGCTCAAGGGTAGTGAAAAAGGTAATTTTTGATCAAAAAACGAAGGAGCAGCATGTGTCCAGCTGTTGCTCTTTCAATTACCCATGATGCAACAGAGTTTTACTCACATCACAAAATGAACTACCAATGTGTTGTGTATTTGCTTTGATAATGTGACAAAAATAACAATTTGCCCCTCTAATCTTGTAATCCGGTTAGTGCATAATATTGGTCAGAGGAACTTAGGTGCTAAAACTTCAAAAATCATCAACAGTCAGATTTTTAAAAACTGCATTTCAACTTAACTTTTTAATAATTTATGATCTGTTCTTGAAGTGTGCCAATTTTCAGGGTAATCCAATAATTATTATTATTATTATTATTATAGAAACATAGTGGTTGCTATGGATATTTCAAATGACCTTGCAGAGTGCGCTCATGCGGGTAGATTGTATTCACTGTGTGAGTGTTGATTTTTCTTCCTGTGCACACACCGCTGGTTTTCTCGTAATACATTTTGTAGAGGTGGGGCAATCCTGGAGACTAAATCGCTTCTCATGGGAATATAGGGAGGGATAAACAATACAAATGATGCATAATCGGAAAGCTGAATAACTGGAGAATTTGATAGTACCAAAATCTCTATTTTTGATTGATGCTACTTTGTCCGGGTTTCGTGGGAACAGGTCACATGAAAGTGGGGTAATGTTTCCAAATAATTTGTCACAAGTGTGGTATGGTACAAGACGGCACAAGGATATGACTGTGAGATGTTGTTAAGGAGATTTGAATTTTTCAATATTTAGTAAGTACAAGGTGGTGAAAATCCTAGAAACAAAAAAGAAAGATTTGACTAATATGGTGTCACCACTTTCACTGTCACCAGCCTTTTAGAGTGGAGACCCCGGTTAGAAACCATCAGACCGAAAGAAGTGACCAGGAGGCAGGGAAATAGTTCAACTCAATATTATATTCAGTCCTTAGACAACTTTGTACAACATTTACATGTGATATTCTTGGGTTCGGTGCTCAAGCCCATCGTCATGGACAAATTAAATTAAATTAGAGCATTCTGATAAATCAACATTACTGTAGTCTTCCTTTGACACAATACTTCTTCGATTACTTTTCTCTAGTAATCTTCACCAACGTTCAATCAATCTTCACACACCAGATGTCTTACGTTCTTTTGTAAGTTCAATGATTCCAATATCTTCACTAATTCGGCAAATCTTCAACTTGGTTCAATCATTCCAACCTTCACTAATTCGACAAATCTTCAACTTGATTTCGAATTCCATTCTTATTAGTCTTCAATCCAACTATTTCTAAAGGTCGTCATAAATTCGGCGACTCTTCGACTCAATCTTCAAATTAATACAATTCACATAAATGTTTGATTGCAACTTCAACAATACACCGATCCAGTAGGCCACGGCCATTGACAAATTGACCAATCACAATGCGTGATCTAAGGTCCGACAAATCACCGCCATTTTTAATTTGTGTAGTGCTTACTACACACTTTTCGTTGACTACTTTTGTTTTGTATGTACAGGGCATTTCTTTTACAAACCCGAGTTTTATCCTTAACCATAGTCAAGCGGTGTTTATTGGGTGTTTGGACACAAGTCCGAAGACCCTTTGTTTTTGTTGGTTTTTTTTTTTCGGTGTTCGGACACAAGTCCGAAGACCCTTTGTTTTTGTTCGTTTTTTTTTTTTTTTACTTCTCCTTCTTCTTCTTCTTCTTGGGTGTTCGGACACAAGTCCGAAGACCCTCTGTTTTTGTTCGTTTTTTTTTTTTTGGGTGTTCGGACACAAGTCCGAAGACCCTCTGTTTTTGTTCGTTTTTTTTTTTTTTTTACTTCTCCTTCTTCTTCTTCTTCTTCTTCTTCTTATGCCTGAAGATTGTCCGCTAACAGAAGCACACTTCCTAAGTTTGTATGAACTTGAAACTTCACACATAGTTAGATACTCATTAGGACACGAAACCGTTTGAGTGATGTCATGATGACGTCATCCGGTGTCGAATTACATTAAATCAAAGTTTATTATTTCAAAAAATCATAACTCTTAAAGTACACAATAGATTTTTACAATCTATACATCATCGGAAAGGTCATCCAAAACTACGTAATCACTCCACAGACATGACCCCAATTTGACCTTGTCTTCCGGGTCAAACCGGAAGTTGAAAACTTCAAAAACTCGTATTTTTTGAAGTATATATCACATGATCACAAATCTTACATCAGATTGTAGAGAATTTAGTCCTCTCCAACTTTTGCATTGAGGTCACACAATTTTGACCTATACTTGCGGTTCAAAACGGACATTTAACGCATTCTTTTGTGCATGTGCGTTCAAGCGTGATAGGCAATGCTATACAACAATCCAATGCCATTATACATGTACACGTCCGGGTGGGTGTGTGCGTGTGTGGCTAAGTTACGTTGAAACTGTACATGTACATATGCTACTGTATGATACAATAAACCGCACGTTGTTCATAGTCTCTTCTCAAGGCACGCACTCCACGCTTTGTTAGTCTTTTACACATAGCTTATTTAAACCTTTAAAAATCAACAAAAAATCAACCGTTTGAGATATGAACTTAATTCTTTGACAAATGTAAAGGTTAGGGAGGGTCTTTCTTTGTGACCCATTGAGTGACCTCTGTGTCATCTACTTCCGGTCAAACCGGAAATATCTCTTTTTTAGAATAATGCTAAGTGCTTGGAACATGATTTTTTCACCATTACCAAGGATATGGAAGACATATTCCCTTGCACATTGTTTGACCCCTTTGACCTCTACTTCCGGTCGAACCGGAAGTAGCCCCTCATTTAAAAGTAAATAGAAGTAGGAACATGATTGTTCCTAGAAATATCAAACTAAGGGAAGGCCTTTCTTTGTGAAACATTAAATGACCTTTGTGACCTCTATTCCGGTCAAACCGGAAGTAGTTCTTCATTTAAAAATGCTAAGAGCTAGGAACATGATTCTTTCACCAATTACCAAGGTTAAGGAAGGCCCTTCTCTGTTGTACATTGCTTGACCTCTTTGACCTCTAATTCCGGTCAAACCGGAAGTAGCTCCTCATTTAAAAATGGTTAGATGTAGGAACAAGATTCTCTCACCCAAAACTAACGTTAGGGGAGGTCCTTCATTGTTCTCCTCATTTAAAGGTAAATAAATGTAGGAACATGACTGATGTTCTTGAAGTCCTAATCAGATATTATTTCATAATGCAATATTTCATGTTTCTATTTTCAAATTATTTTAGTTGTGTTAACTTTTTTTACATCAAATAACAACTCTATCCGAACACCCAGTTTTTGGGTGTTCGGACACAAGTCCGAAGACCCTCTGTTTTTGTTCGTTTTTTTTTTTTTTTACTTCTCCTTCTTCTTCTTCTTATGCCTGAAGATTGTCCGCTAACAGAAGCACACTTCCTAAGCTTGTATGAACTTGAAACTTCACACATAGTTAGATACTCATTAGGACACGAAACCGTTTGAGTGATGTCATGACGTCATCCGGTGTCGAATTACATTAAATCAAAGTTTATTATTTCAAAAAATCATAACTCTTAAAGTACACAATGGATTTTTACAATCTAAACATCATCGGAAAGGTCATCCAAAACTACGTAATCACTCCACAGACATGACCCCAATTTGACCTTGTCTTCCGGGTCAAACCGGAAGTTGAAAACTTCAAAAATTCGGTTTTTTTTAAAGTATATATCACATGATCACAAATCTTACATCAGATTGTAGAGAATTTAGTCCTCTACAACTTTTGCATTGAGGTCACACCATTTTGACCTATACTTGCGGTTCAAAACGGACATTTAACGCATTCTTTTGTGCATGTGCGTTCAAGCGTGATCGGCAATGCTATACAACAATCCAATGCCATTATACATGTACACGTCCGGGTGGATGTGTGCGTGTGTGGCTAAGTTACGTTGAAACTGTACATGTACATGTGCTACTGTATGATACAATAAACCGCACGTTGTTCATAGTCTCTTCTCAAGGCATGCACTCCACGCTTTGTTAGTCTTTTACACATAGCTTATTTAAACCTTTAAAAATCAACAAAAAATCAACCGTTTGAGATATGAACTTAATTCTTTGACAAATGTAAAGGTTAGGGAGGGTCTTTCTTTGTGACCCATTGAGTGACCTCTGTGTCATCTACTTCCGGTCAAACCGGAAATATCTCTTTTTTAGAATAATGCTAAGTGCTTGGAACATGATTTTTTCACCATTACCAAGGATATGGAAGACATATTCCCTTGCACATTGTTTGACCCCTTTGACCTCTACTTCCGGTCGAACCGGAAGTAGCCCCTCATTTAAAAGTAAATAGAAGTAGGAACATGATTGTTCCTAGAAATATCAAACTAAGGGAAGGCCTTTCTTTGTGAAACATTAAATGACCTTTGTGACCTCTATTCCGGTCAAACCGGAAGTAGTTCTTCATTTAAAAATGCTAAGAGCTAGGAACATGATTCTTTCACCAATTACCAAGGTTAAGGAAGGCCCTTCTCTGTTGTACATTGCTTGACCTCTTTGACCTCTAATTCCGGTCAAACCGGAAGTAGCTCCTCATTTAAAAATGGTTAGATGTAGGAACAAGATTCTCTCACCCAAAACTAACGTTAGGGGAGGTCCTTCATTGTTCTCCTCATTTAAAGGTAAATAAATGTAGGAACATGACTGATGTTCTTGAAGTCCTAATCAGATATTATTTCATAATGCAATATTTCATGTTTCTATTTTCAAATTATTTTAGTTGTGTTAACTTTTTTTACATCAAATAACAACTCTATCCGAACACCCAGTTTTTGGGTGTTCGGACACAAGTCCGAAGACCCTCTGTTTTTGTTCGTTTTTTTTTTTTTTTACTTCTCCTTCTTCTTCTTCTTATGCCTGAAGATTGTCCGCTAACAGAAGCACACTTCCTAAGCTTGTATGAACTTGAAACTTCACACATAGTTAGATACTCATTAGGACACGAAACCGTTTGAGTGATGTCATGACGTCATCCGGTGTCGAATTACATTAAATCAAAGTTTATTATTTCAAAAAATCATAACTCTTAAAGTACACAATGGATTTTTACAATCTAAACATCATCGGAAAGGTCATCCAAAACTACGTAATCACTCCACAGACATGACCCCAATTTGACCTTGTCTTCCGGGTCAAACCGGAAGTTGAAAACTTCAAAAATTCGGTTTTTTTTAAAGTATATATCACATGATCACAAATCTTACATCAGATTGTAGAGAATTTAGTCCTCTACAACTTTTGCATTGAGGTCACACCATTTTGACCTATACTTGCGGTTCAAAACGGACATTTAACGCATTCTTTTGTGCATGTGCGTTCAAGCGTGATCGGCAATGCTATACAACAATCCAATGCCATTATACATGTACACGTCCGGGTGGATGTGTGCGTGTGTGGCTAAGTTACGTTGAAACTGTACATGTACATGTGCTACTGTATGATACAATAAACCGCACGTTGTTCATAGTCTCTTCTCAAGGCATGCACTCCACGCTTTGTTAGTCTTTTACACATAGCTTATTTAAACCTTTAAAAATCAACAAAAAATCAACCGTTTGAGATATGAACTTAATTCTTCGACAAATGTTAAGGTTAGGGAGGGTCTTTCTTTGTGACCCATTGAGTGACCTCTGTGTCATCTACTTCCGGTCAAACCGGAAATATCTCTTTATTAGAATAATGCTAAGTGCTTGGAACATGATTTTTTCACCATTACCAAGGATATGGAAGACATATTCCCTTGCACATTGTTTGACCCCTTTGACCTCTACTTCCGGTCGAACCGGAAGTAGCCCCTCATTTAAAAGTAAATAGAAGTAGGAACATGATTGTTCCTAGAAATATCAAACTAAGGGAAGGCCTTTCTTTGTGAAACATTAAATGACCTTTGTGACCTCTATTCCGGTCAAACCGGAAGTAGTTCTTCATTTAAAAATGCTAAGAGCTAGGAACATGATTTTTTCACCAATTACCAAGGTTAAGGAAGGCCCTTCTCTGTTGTACATTGCTTGACCTCTTTGACCTCTAATTCCGGTCAAACCGGAAGTAGCTCCTCATTTAAAAATGGTTAGATGTAGGAACAAGATTCTCTCACCCAAAACTAACGTTAGGGGAGGTCCTTCATTGTTCTCCTCATTTAAAGGTAAATAAATGTAGGAACATGACTGATGTTCTTGAAGTCCTAATCAGATATTATTTCATAAAGCAATATTTCATGTTTCTATTTTCAAATTATTTTAGTTGTGTTTACTTTATTTACATCAAATAACAACTCTATCCGAACACCCAATTTTTGTTCTTGGAACAAAAATTCATGTCTAGTTGTTCTTGGAATAAAAATTCATGTCTAGTTTTACTTCTCCTTCTTCTTCTTCTTCTTCTTCTTATGCCTGAAGATTGTCCGCTAACAGAAGCACACTTCCTAAGCTTGTATGAACTTGAAACTTCACACATAGTTAGATACTCATTAGAGTTCTTTCGTTTAGACGGTTCATTGTACGTGTTAAACCGTTCCACGAGTACCATCCAATCAGAAGACACTTGACGAAACAAGGCCCGCCTTATATCATTCATCCAATCGTATGTGAGCACATCGACTACGTCATTGTAATTTCTGCCCATTAATGAATATTTTATGCATTCATTATTCGCGCTTATTTAAATACAGCTTGTGAGAACATACCACTGTAAGCATTCAGTGTAAAGACTCTTTAAAGCACAAAAGAATTCTTTCCCGGGAAATTCAAGGGTCGTTTATTTAGCACATTGCTGCGTTAGTTGGTCTGGTCTATAGCTCCAATATTCAGTTTCATTGCACACCTGATCATTATTACTGCAGTGAGTGTCTGTTCGCCTCCACCATGAATCCAGTTGTGGTATTTATGTTCATCGACCTTTGCTACAAGATTTTGTCAGCAATACCACCGACACCACCATATTTTGCCGACGACGAAATGTCACTGCTGTGGAATTCATTTGGCAGCATTTTCCGACTCTTCCTTTGCACATGCATTTTTGGTTTGCCTTTGCCCGTACCGAGATTGTACAATCTTCTTTTCCCTGATTTCCAAGACCAAGATGACGTAGACCCTCGAGATTTGTTTGCTGACTTGGACAGAGATCCCCCGAGATTTTTCGATAATAATTAAATAAACCCAAATAGAGCCAGCAACGAATTGTTTGTGAAATAAGTATACAAATGATATACCTACTCAGTACTCACCCGCCATATGTCAAAAAAATAATTACAGTGGTGTAACCGGCGGGGGCGGGGGCACCCGCTCAGACCCTTGCCCCCTATTTCCCCAACCCGCCAAGTGAGCTCCAACACAAATGAATACATATAGTTCGATTAATAAAGTAGTCCCCCCACACACCCACACTCACGCGCGCACTACGTATTTGCCCCAGCTGTCCATGTATGAAAATGTCTGGTTACGCCTCTGTCTATACTAAGACAACAGCCACAAAACTATACTTAAAAAAGGTTGAGCGCGAAACTACAAAGGTTACACATTTCTGGGTGATTTTGTCATGTTCGCATCTTCTTAATTTTAATTTTAAATCATTTTGTTAAATTTGACATAAAAAAATTGCAAACGACATGTTGACAATCTGTTAAGCATGTACAGGAACATGAGACGGTTTATACGGTCTAGTGTATTGTCATTACTAATGAGGCGAACCGTCAGTGCCTTTTGTATTTGTACATGGAACGGCTCGGACGGATTAGGGCTTTGTTACTATTAACGAAATGAACAGTCAGTGCTTTATTTCATTGTACATAGGACGGCTTGGACGGATTAGGGCTTTGTTACTATTAACGAAATGAACCGTCAGTGCTTTATGTCATTGTACGTAGGACGGCTCGGACGGATTAGGGCGTTGTTATTACTAATGAGGTGAACCGTCAGTGCTTTTTGTCATTGTACGTGGGACGGCTCGGACGGATTAGGGCTTTGTTACTATTAACGAAATGAACCGTCAGTGCTTTATGTCATTGTACGTAGGACGGCTCGGACGGATTAGGGCGTTGTTATTACTAATGAGGTGAACCGTCAGTGCTTTTTGTCATTGTACGTAGGACGGCTCGGACGGATTAGGGCGTAGTTATTACTAATGAGGTGAACCGTCAGTGCCTCTTGACAATTCCTAATATTACTTTTATTAGTGCGAGGTTTGGTTTTTGGAAATCTTGCAAGGCACTGCTTGGTTTGAACTGCTTTGTTTTAAAGATTTTCATGAAATATGGCACAAGAGCGAGCTGGCGTCAGAGTGAATGAAGACGAGAGACGACTCATATTTGCAGGCTACCGAGCCCACGGAAATAACTGGGGTAGGGTGGTGGCCCACCTATTGCAGCATGCTGATCCCGAAGGCCCCATATATCAGCTTTACATGCAACGGAACGCAAGTCAGCAAAGAAGAAGAGTCAGAGATGTAATTAACAGAGACATTGTACGGTATGTATTTCAGTGTTTGGGGTCGGGGCGAGGACTGAAGAGGGTTAGGAAAGGTGTTGTATAATGTATATATACAACTATTAAAAGACTGCAAAATTAATTTCTTCATATCAATTTTTTCATTATATAGGATTCACATTTCTATTTGTTTTATATCCTTTTCCGTTCCAATGTAACATTTTCAGGCTCCAAGACCGAAGACTGAACGACATGCGATACGCTGCCAGGGGCAACCCTTTGGAGAGAGCAATGCGAAACCACCCAGCACCAGCTCCACAGCCCGACCACCCAGCACCAGCTCCACAACCCGACCACCCAGCACTACCTCTCCAACCAAACCACCCAGCACCACCTCCACAGCCCGACCACCAAGCTCCACAGCCCCAACAGCCCGACCACCCAGCACCTCATTCCCAACCAAACCAACCGGAACCTCCTCAGCAACAGCCCGACCACGCAGTACCTCCTCCGCAACCTAACCCCCAAGCACAACCGCCACCACCGCAACGACGAGACGGGAACTATATTCCCATTCCACGCGGCGAGCCTGGAAGGCTGCCTCTTCATGAAGTTGTGAGAAGGAGCCATGAGGCGTTCTATGAGTACGTCACCAACACCCTGCCTGAATTGTCAAGAGTGTCAGACTGTTTAACCGTTATCTAGAAGACAACTTACACCCCCGTCCTGAAGAGCCATGAAAAAAGAGGATACGGAAAAGAAAAGAAGAAAGAAAGGAAGAAAAAGGGAAAAAGAGTAGACCTTTGACAAATAAAGCTTATAAAGAAAATAAATTAAACAATAAAATAAAAATAAAACATCGTCTTGTACTTTTCTTTAACTGTCAGGTGTGTATCGTAATTCAATGCTCAATGTTTCATATTTATGTCCGTATGCATAAAAAAAAAGTTACCACATAAAAACATGCCAATTGTTATGTAGCTCGCCCACCCCCACCCCCGACGTCACGCAACCACTCCCCACCCCGACCCCCGAAACTCCGAGCCAGTGGCAAGGCCCTTGCAAACACGTACAACCATGGTCCTTTCGCATGCTTGCTGTGTCATTCTTTTTGAAATTCCTGCTGTACACTTGTTCAGTAAAATGATGGTTCAACGCCCACGCCCAACATGTTTTTGGATCAAATACCTTTTAAATTACCCGCGATTACACCTGTCTTTCGTTGTCACGTGGTTTTCCAATACCACACACATACACGTACTTTTCCTACAAGCGGAATTAGAATGAATAATGCATTATTGCTCATTCATTAGTAACAGTGGACGTTGGAGACGGTTCGGTACTCACACCTTGATTGGATGACACCGTGGTGGGTGGGATGTATTGTACGTCATGGCTTCTGATTGGATAGGATACTGTGTACCGTATCCCACGTATGATAAACCGTGTAAAACGACAGAACACTATCAGGACACGAAACCGTTTGAGTGATGTCATGATGACGTCATCCGGTGTCGAATTACATTAAATCAAAGTTTATTATTTAAAAAAATCATAACTCTTAAAGTACACAATGGATTTTTACAATCTATACATCATCGGAAAGGTCATCCAAAACTACGTAATCACTCTACAGACATGACCCCAATTTGACCTTGTCTTCCGGGTCAAACCGGAAGTTGAAAACTTCAAAAATTCGTATTTTTTGACGTATATATCACATGA
Organism: Marthasterias glacialis; assembly: GCA_911728455.2. Classification (NCBI taxonomy): domain Eukaryota; kingdom Metazoa; phylum Echinodermata; class Asteroidea; order Forcipulatida; family Asteriidae; genus Marthasterias; species Marthasterias glacialis. Next base: position 21,041,291 of record OU452220.1, read on the forward strand.
TCACAAATCTTACATCAGATTGTAGAGAATTTAGTCCTCTCCAACTTTTGCATTGAGGTCACACCATTTTGACCTATACTTGCGGTTCAAAACGGACATTTAACGCATTCTTTTGTGCATGTGCGTTCAAGCGTGATCGGCAATGCTATACAACAGTCCAATGCCATTATACATGTACACGTCCGGGTGGGTGTGTGCGTGTGTGGCTAAGTTACGTTGAAACTGTACATGTACATGTGCTACTGTATGATACAATAAACCGCACGTTGTTCATAGTCTCTTCTCAAGGCACGCACTCCACGCTTTGTTAGTCTTTTACACATAGCTTATTTAAACCTTTAAAAATCAACAAAAAATCAACCGTTTGAGATATGAACTTAATTCTTCGACAAATGTAAAGGTTAGAGAGGGTCTTTCTTTGTGACCCATTGAGTGACCTCTGTGTCATCTACTTCAGGTCAAACCGGAAATATCTCTTTATTAGAATAATGCTAAGTGCTTGGAACATGATTTTTTCACCATTACCAAGGATATGGAAGACATATTCCCTTGCACATTGTTTGACCCCTTTGACCTCTACTTCCGGTCGAACCGGAAGTAGCCCCTCATTTAAAAGTAAATAGAAGTAGGAGCATGATTGTTCCTAGAAATCAAACTAAGGGAAGGCCTTTCTGTGTGAAACATTAAATGACCTTTGTGACCTCTATTCCGGTCAAACTGGAAGTAGTTCTTCATTTAAAAATGCTAAGAGCTAGGAACATGATTCTTTCACCAATTACCAAGGTTAAGGAAGGCCCTTCTCTGTTGTACATTGCTTGACCTCTTTGACCTCTAATTCCGGTCAAACCGGAAGTAGCTCCTCATTTAAAAATGGTTAGATGTAGGAACAAGATTCTCTCACCCAAAACTAACGTTAGGGGAGGTCCTTCATTGTTCTCCTCATTTAAAGGTAAATAAATGTAGGAACATGACTGATGTTCTTGAAGTCCTAATCAGATATTATTTCATACAGCAATATTTCATTTTTCTATTTAGGTGTTCGGACTCTGGTCCGAAGACCTCTTGTTTTTGTTCGGTTTTTTTTTTTTAATACTTCTTCTTCTTCTCACTGGCGATTGTCCACTTTCAATTGCACACTTCCGAAGGTCATATAACCTTGAAAATTCATACATAGGTAGTTTATGGCAAGGAGACGAAACCGTTTGAGTGACGTCATGATGACGTCATCGGGTGTCGAATTACGTTAAATCAAAGTTTATTATTTGAAAAAATCATAACTCCTGAAGTATACAATGGATTTTTACAATCTATACATCATCGGAAAGGTCTTTAAAAAATAATTAAATGTCTCACAGAGATGACCCCAATTTGACCTTGTCTTCCGGTTCAAACCGGAAGTTGAAGCAAAAAATGCTTAAAAAGTCACAATTTAAGCTGTGGAGTCAATATGAAACAGAATTTGGACATGGTTTTAGTGTACGAAATAAAGTGTAGTTTATGACCTTTGAAAATATTACATTGACGACGTCATCAAATGTTACAGTTTGTTACGACGACGAGTTTAAAAAAAAATAAAAAATTATTTCAAATTTTTTTTGAGCAAACTACATGTTGAATTTTTTAGTAATAGATAACGACTATAAAAGCCTAATTGTGAAATTTGAACAAAATTGGCCGTTGAATAACGAAGTTATATTAAGGTGAAACGTGCCGTTTTTAGCGCAATCGCCGATAGAGTCTGTACAGTTACCTTACTGTATTGCACCCCGTGCGTGTGCACTCTAGGCTTTTACTGCACGCTGTGTATATACTTACACGCAACAAGTCAGGGCCCAATTTCATAGAGCTGCTTAACGGCAAGCAAATTTTTCTGCTTACTAAGCGTAAACGTATTTCACCAGCGTTTGCTAACTTAAGCACGTAAACAAACTGCCCACGCAACAAAAAAGTACCGTCTGCTTAAGCAAAAAATACTTCCGATCGAAAAATTTATAAAATGGCGGACGAAGTCAACGGAGTAGCGGTGGCTAAAAAATCAACAAAAAAGGAAATTATCGATGGAAATAATAAAATTTTCTGATGGAATTGGGTCACGTCAGAAAGCGCCCCCTTTGGTTCGAATAATAAAGAGATATACAGCCAAAATGAAACTTTGTATTACATTGTTACAATGTTTGATCGATGTTTGGTAAAACTAAGTTTTCACAATGTGTTTGTACACATTTTTACGTGCAATATACGCGTACCTCACACACAAAATAACTAGCTGCCGATGATGTTTCATTACCGTTGCTGTGCACATTTTTAAGAGTACTGCTGGGACTGGACTAGTACAAAGTTAACTTACATTAACGACTCCGTGATGATACTGAATGGATCACAAAGGACATTTCTTTCGTCATATTTCTTATTTATCTTAAAGATCAAGGTGAGTCATAACAAAAATTGTGTCAGTCATGATGTCCGTTCCCTTTCTAAATTCTGTTCTACAGTACTGCAAAGTTAACGCCGTTATTTTCCCAAGTTTGATTTGCTTTGGCAAAACGTTCACACCGTATGAAATATGACTGTTGTTAAATTCATGTCTTTACTGCAATTCAGGGCAATTTTCCAGCCATGCCTTTCAATAAAACTAGTCTATTAACAGGATAATACATTGATTATCATGACAATATTGTGACTCTCCTCCAAATTATAGCGGCCATTTTGACACAACATGACTTGCTTAAGCACAAAAACGAGTGTTTAAGGCTGTTTGTTGGTTGCTTACCGCGATAAGCAAAAAATCGTGCTTAATAGAGGCTATAAAATAGAAAATCTGTTTAACACGCCCGTTAAGCACAAAATTGGCTTTTGAGCAGCTTTTTGAAATTGGGCCCTGGTCTTGTCACAGTTCATCGAACTTTGCGGTGTGTTAAGTTCTGTGTGTGTAATAATGCCAACGCAAAGAAAAACTGTTACGTCATGCCAAGTTCAGTGTGGAAATGTTTCCCTTTATGTCATTCTGGTGGCTTAATTGTGACAGGGAGAGGAAGAGGAGACTTTACTGAGATGATCACATGCTCACGTGAGTTGTTTGATGTATAATGGTGGAGAAAATGAAATTGACAAAGTGATCGTCTTTCGTTCTATATATACCGATCACGTACGTGCTTACGTACGAGAGTCACAAGTGTGCACCAGCGGGGCCAGAGGCACTTTACCCCCGCGAGAGTTGTTGTCGGGATTCGCTGAGTAAAACTGTTTAAAAGTAAAGTCATCGCTTTTCAAAATGTCCGTGTATTTCTTTAGCCGTGCACACTTGTGTTTATGATGTTTATCAAAGTGGGGTAGTTTTCGGCATGATTGTTTCGAGAAATATCAAGGTTAGGTAAGGTCTTTCTTTGTGAAACATAAAGTGACCTTTGTAACCTCTACTTCCGGTCAAACTGGAAGTAGCTCCTCATTTAAAATTAGTAAGAGCTAGGAACATGATTCTTTCACAAAATATGTGATGTCTATTTCCGGTCAAACCTGAAGTAGCTCGTCAATTAAGATTGGTAAGAGCTTGGAACAGGATTCTTTCACAAAATACCAAGGTGAGGGAAGGTCCTTGTCTGTTACAAACCGGAAGTAGCCCCTCATTTAAAAGTAAATAGAAGTAGGAACATGATTGTTCCTAGAAATATCAAACTAAGGGAAGGCCTTTCTTTGTGAAACATTAAATGACCTTTGTGACCTCTATTCCGGTCAAACCGGAAGTAGTTCTTCATTTAAAAATGCTAAGAGCTAGGAACATGATTCTTTCACCAATTACCAAGGTTAAGGAAGGCCCTTCTCTGTTGTACATTGCTTGACCTCTTTGACCTCTAATTCCGGTCAAACCGGAAGTAGCTCCTCATTTAAAAATGGTTAGATGTAGGAACAAGATTCTCTCACCCAAAACTAACGTTAGGGGAGGTCCTTCATTGTTCTCCTCATTTAAAGGTAAATAAATGTAGGAACATGACTGATGTTCTTGAAGTCCTAATCAGATATTATTTCATAAAGCAATATTTCATGTTTCTATTTTCAAATTATTTTAGTTGTGTTAACTTTATTTACATCAAATAACAACTCTATCCGAACACCCAGTTTTTGTTCTTGGAACAAAAATTCATGTCTAGTATTTTAATTGTAACATTGACTCTCGATACCCAAAACCAAAGTCCAACGGAGAGAAGTGCTTTCAGTGAACATGCAACACACGGCGTGTGTATGTACCATGATGCCAGGCTTCCCACATACATGTACATGTACATGTACATCCATCATGCGGCGATCGTGACATGTTGTTTGTGGTTGCTTGGTCGTTGCTATGGTGGGCATGGCCTACTGGATCGGTGTATTCTTCACATTAGAATCAACACTTATTTCATATGGTAATTATTCCATTCAATAACAGTTTGTTCCGATGTTCGGTTGGATGATTATACAATTCTATTAATGATTTGCCTGTTGGTAGCCTGCAACGGTCCTTGCACGTTCAATGGAAGCGGTTCAGCTTGGCCGCCCCTTGCGACGGCCCTTTCAGACTCATGAAACTTGTACCCAACGCCACTGGAGACTTCGTAGTCTTTTGTGGAGTGTCGTGGCCGAGTGGATAAGAGCACCGGACTCAAGCTCTGCTGTTTCTGATCAGCAGAGTGTGGGTTCAAATCCCGGTTGTGGCACTTGTGTCCTTGAGCAAGACACTGAACTGTAATTGCTTAAGAGTTAATTATCAACTAATTAATGGATTCTGCCAAAAGAAATAGAAAACAAGTTTAACGCTAATATTTTATTGTACACATGAAAAACAGCTTTGCAGTAAAAGGTGTTCATGGTCTGTTGTAAAGATCAATAGCAAAATGTCTGACGTAATGTAAAGGTGGTCATCGGGAAAACACAGGACACCCGATGCTGAAATCAGGTATGTGTAATTACATGTATTAACGGATATTTCCAAATTGGTCTATACAGAGACCTACTTTGGCTTTTAATGTTTTAAAATGTCTTTTTAATCAATGCAAATAAAAACTAGAAATGAAGAGATTTTGATTTCGATGAGGGCTGCAAACGTAATAGATGCCATTTGGACTGTAATTGTTCGCCTGGAAGTAAAGGTCAAAGTGGGGTCACGCCTGTAAAAACCAAATGTCACGTGCTGTTAAGTACAAATGCTACAAAGATTATGACTCTACAAGAATTGGCTCAGGAAATGTGATTTTTTGAAATTTTGAACTTCTTGTTTGAACTGGAAGTAAAGGTCAAGTGGGGTCACGCAAATAACCAAATGTCACATATGATGTAAGCTACAAATGGAACAAAGATTATGACTCGACGACATTTTGCACATAAGATATGACATTTTGAAATTTTGAACTTCCTGTTTGGACTATAAGTAAAGGTCTAATGGGGGTCACGCCTGTAAATCAAACGTCACATAATTATAATGTAAGCTACATAACAACACAAAGATTACGACGTTATGGAATTTAGTTCAATAGATATGACGTTTTAAAGTTTTGAACTTCCTGTTTGGACTGGACGTAAAGTTCAAACTGGGGGTCATATGTTTAAATAAAATGTCACACGTGTTATAAGCTTGAAATTGGCACAAAGATTATGACTCTATGATGTGTACTTCGGGAGATATGATTTTTTCACTATTAAACTTTGAATTTATGTAACTTGACACTGATGACGTCACGACGAAACATGTTTGCCTCCCAAACATTTGATTTTTTTGTTTTATTCCTATATGATGCCTTTGAATAAATATCGTAAAAATGCAAAGTTTCGGCCAGTTTCATGTAGTTTAACATTTACCGACAGAGGGCGTTTGTTGCATATGAGACATCCTAAGAAATAGTTAATGAAAGTCAAACTAACATCTGAGAACACAACGTGAAGTTCTAAACGCTAAAAAGAATAGCGCTACCCCGCCGCATTCATGTTTGCAGATTTCCCCTTAAAAACCTGTATAGGTTCGCAACACTGGGGAACCCCTATTGGTTAACTGGGAAAAACAGGCGAGTGATGCGAACTTGTGTGCAGGGTGTGTAATAAACTCTGTGGCGACAAAAAGCGACGCATTCCCCACAACGTTGTACCAACTGTAGGTTGACCCCAAAGTCAAGGTCAACATGGGGTGACGGTTAACAAAATCTGATCTTTAATGTCCATTGATTTGATATTTGAAAATAGGTTGAATATTGGATGCGTGGTTTTAAGATTTAGTCAAACTTGCAGTTGACCCGGAAATCAAGGTTAATATGAGGTCAAGGACAGTAATTACAGCGTTTATAGCTAGATACGTGGAAAGCTAGTGTAACACAGCGTGCATACGTGGCCGGACGCTATATTTCTTTCTGCTGTCTGAAGTTGCCACAGTCGTAATGATTTTCAATGAGAAATATTTTGCTCTTTGAATCGGCTCCACAAAGGGGAATTCTTAATAAAAAATGGGGTTTTTTTTCGAGGATGGCAATAATTGTGGTCTGCAGAAAGAAAAATTGCGGTAGGGACGGTTGTGCACACAATTTTGTACGGAGCTTGCTGTGCTCACTGACTTGTTCAGGTCGTTCGTGAATATGAGATGGCATCAACGTTGATGGCAGCTTTTTTTACCCTGGTCCACCCTGGTCCACCCTGGTCCACCCCCCCCCCCAACAATCAGGTTGGCCAGGAAGTTTTGCTACGCTCCGAGTGCGCATACGTTGTCTCTCTCTCTTTCTGTTTAGTCGGATCCTCATGTGGGAGTACTATGCAATTCACACTGCCACGATCGAGCTTCGCTTGGGTACCAGATCCCTTTAGCCAACAATCATTTTGCTCGAGAACGGTAGGTTGTGTGAAAAAATAGTTTTGGTAAATAAGTTATATTTTGTGTTTATTAGGAGCTCTAAGTAGTAAATTTGCGAAACAATTTTTAGAAGAAGAATGCGATTATCTAATGGGATGGGAAACGACAACATTGTTGTGGTTGTGTGTGGTGTAAACTATAAAATTAGTGTAGGCCATACACTTACGATTACGTAAATTTTTTTTGGCAATAGTCAATACGTTAAGTTTTTAACAGACAGTAACACTACAGACAGTACACTACATACATACACTGAAACGGCATCACTAAGTATTTTTTTAATAGGCCTATTATTAATGGGTAGCCCCTTACACAGTAGCTTAGTAGTAGGACAAAGTATGCCAAGGATTGTTGACATCGGCAACCGATGTCAAAAATCCTTGCCACACATAGTGGGGCAAGACAATGGACTATCTTAATTCTGAACAAGTAACTGCTGTCATGATGAGACTGAGAGTGGCTTTTTCTTTATATTTATGTAGTAATTGTGCATTAGGGTTGATTATGTAATAAACCAGTCGGGCGTGACCGTGGCTGGGCCGCAATGTGCTTCCCAGCCAGGAGTCAGCCCGTTGTCCAGCACCAGAACTGAAAGCAGCCAGTGTTTCCTTCTCTACTTGCATGCCAGACGACAGGACTCGATGCTTGTTGGGTGCTCACCCTACGGGTAAGCATCGCTAAAATACACAGAATACAACATTGGCGACGAGGATAAATTTGTTGCAGGTATCTGATATTTGGGGTACCGATATTTGTTTTCAAGAAATATCTCTATTTAATCATTAGTTAGCCGATAGTTCTTGGCATTTTGCAATTTTTTTTTGCGTGCATACTATTTGCATTCGAGGAAAAGCCCTATTAAATCATAGTCAGCCAAGAATTTTCATTGTCGGCTGATTGACAAATTATTTCACTAATTCTAAAAAATCAGCACAACTCTGCTTCCGCTGGGTCAGTGCTGAATTACTTCTTAAACTTAGCGAATTACTTCTTAAACTTATTCATGTTTTTCGACACCACGCTGCTTTTGCTGAAAGTGCCGGGAAATTTGAATTTTAGCACGTGTTAGTGGATGTATATTTCATTAATGTTTCATTAATGGTGTGCTTATTCATATCGCTTTTCGCAAATAGTAAGTACGGTGACTTTTCCTGTGCTTTTACTTTTACTGTGCTTTTCAGCGCAATTCACGAAAAATATAACTACTGCTAATCAGGTCAGTCTGTTGTGCGTCACGGCGACAGAGGCGTTGGCAGTAGCACTAGTGACAGGCAAAATTTTTGCCACATTTAATGAACAACTTCCTAATTTATTATTACTCTAATATTACTTGCAATCATCAGATATGGCCCTAAATATCAAAACCGCATCCCTTAAGGAATTAACTACACTACTGGGCATTGGAATTAAGTATGCAGAGACTATAGTCGCAGTTAGGCAGATAACAGGGACGGTCACTGTCAATGACTTTCATGAGACACCCGCCTTGCAAACCAAATTAAATGAACTGCTGGATAAAAAGCCAATCCAAGTTGATCATGCTGTAGATATTCCACTTGGCCAAAAGGAACAGGAAAATGAAGATAAGCTTGACAAAATGATCAAAACCCTGGACACATTGACAAAACACATTAGTGTCCTGACAAAGTATGTGGAACAAAATACAACCCAAGTTGCTCAAACACTCCATTCAAGCATGGGGGCTATTACTGAAGCTGTTGGTAAACTCGACAGCAAAATCACAACGGCATTCCAAGGGAATTATTCCCCGCCAGTAGAACCTCAAAAGCAGGGAGTTTCCCCCATTGCTGAAGAATTTACCGGGGACAAAGTAATCAATGCAACTCCAAAGGTCATTGGTGATAAAGCGCCACCGTTACCTACCCTCATTATTGACTCAATACAAAAACCAGTAAGCAGCGATCCAAGGCCACACCCACAGCTGGCTTTCATGGGTGATCAGGCTGCACAAAAGCCAATAATCCCCCAAGAGCAGGCAGGGTTCGAACAAAAGCCTACACTTACAACTCCAAAACTGTTGATCCCTCCGGAGAAAGCTGGGTCAGAACAAAAGCCTGTGCTTACAGCACAAAAACCATTGATCACTACTGAAAAAGCGGGGTCGGAACAAAAGCCGCTGGCTTCCACTAAACAAAAACTACCAACACCTACAGGACAAAATCCTGTTGTAGTTGCAAACATGCCATCTTCTTCTCTTCAGAATGCGGTCACGCGTACCAACCCTTTTGTGGCGCCTAAATTGTCTCCTTATGATGGAAAAGGTGATTTTCAGGCTTTTGTAATAAAGTTTGAAGTAATGGCGGACTGTTGCCAGTGGAATGAAGCCACTTAAGTTAGTTCAATTGGTAGGGGCCCTTACAGGCAAAGCATTAGACTGCTATGCGTGGCAAGAGGCTGAGACTAGACGCGCGACTATGGCAAAATTAAAGATAAACTTCTGAAAATGTGTGGAAAGTTAAAGGATCCAATAGTGCAAAGCCCGTCAAAGGGAAGACGAGTCTCTGGAAGAATTTGGGCAGAGAGTACGTCAAACTGCCACTTGCGCCTACCCACCTGCAAACACAGATGTGTTCAAGACTTTAGCCAGAGAGGCATTCCTTAAAGGATGTAGCGACACAGACTCTGCCGAGCTTGCTTTGTTCCGTGACCCCAGGACACTCAATGAAGCTGTTCAATTTGTACAAACGGCCGCTCATAACCATAAGCTCTTAGGCGTGAGATCTTTTCTCCCCCGGTAAAAAACCGCCCCCCGGTAAGCCTGCCCGGTATTCACCGCCCGGTTTTAAATCCATTTCACGCGGTAAGTTCTTCCAGACCCGGTCTCTGTTCGGTCTGGAGTTGGAAGTATAAAGTTAGTGAAGCGGTTAGGATTAATAGCTTACCGACTGGTCTCCCTGACCATACTTCCAGGGAGTATAATGGACGATGTAATCGGTTTACTTTCTATTGTTAATGGATTATTCACTGTTTACTGAGTCAAACAACAGGAGCCTACACTTACTATTTTTGTCCCCTTTATTACTGGGCCTTGGGGAATGTTTTCCTGTGAATATGTCATGATACTGCTTCCAACGATGTATATTAAGAAGAGTAGTACTCAGTTCTAATATTTTCAAGTGAAAGGTGTTTTTCAGCATTTCTTTGCACGGCATATCGCTATTTCATCCGTTGTTGTGTGACGATTGAGGGCGCAGTTTGATTTATTTTGTCTGGTACCCCAACCTGAGAACACCTTTTTTTCTTAAAGTAGGTTGGGAACCAGATTTGTATAGGGACCGTATTTCCAAGTGGAAGATCAAACTAAAAATAATGTTTTAATGTAAACACCGATTTGCTAAAATTTTGAATCTGACTTTTTTTCTTAATCATCTCGTAACACTTAACTATACTTAATAATGATATATTTCATACATTTTAAAACAATTAATGATGTAAAATGTCTTCCGTTGAACTTTGACTACAGTGAAATCGCACAATACAACTGGGAATAGCGACGTCTGCTTGTTGAAGTAATATTCATAGACGTCTTCAGTGCACTTTGCCTAAAAATGTACACTGAAGCCAGACTAAAGTGCACCCTCTAACGCGTGGAATTGTTTTGTTGGTCCCCAGACTTCTGCATAGCTTTGCGTGTATTAATTGAAAATGAAGCCATACTTAAGTGCGTCCTCTAAGGTTAGGACATTGTTTTTAAAAAACCAGTGTTAGAAAAGTGGCTTTAGAACACCTTTCAACTAAAATGTTTATTATGATTAGAAACTTCAGATGTTCAGAATAAAACGTAAAAGCGCTATTTGTAACAAATACATATAAAACATTACGCCTGATTTGTATCAGTTTCAGAAAGTCACTTTGGAGAGTTCTTTGGAAATAAAATTTCGAACTGCTGTTTCGATTAGAGTACGGAAACTTTCCTGTCCTGCTGCCTGGGTGCCCCCCCCCAAAAAAAAAGTCCAGATACATGAAAGCGTAGCGCCTCGACCCCCACCCCCAAAAGGAATTAAATAAATCCCGTAGAAAAATAGAAACGACTGAGATTTAGGAAAGAAAGGGAGGGAGGGATTGGGAATGGAATTGCATAATTTTATAATAATAACTTTATTACAATATTTTGCACAACAAATTGATTCAATCTCTTTTTGGAAACTGTGTGGCCCTGAAAAGGTCCGTTTGGTGGCCCTGAAAAGAGCCGTTTGTTTTGTCTTGAGTTGTTTGTCTTTTATTCAGCCTCTCCGTCTGCTGCCGCTTCAAACCCATGAACAAGCCGGTTGTGTCTGTGTAAGGGGGTCGTTGCCCCTTGTCGATTGTGCGCCCTTGCGCGATGCGCGGCGAGTCTACCGTTTTTGTTTATGTTTCGTATATTTCATGTTAAAAGTTTACAAAAATACTAATCTGCTTCTGTCCCGACATCCACTACACGTTCCATTGTTTTAGCTCACTGGTTTCGCGGGGTTTGGTGACCTTTCACGTCACCGCCTGCACAACTTTCAACAGGTAAACACACATTTTCTTACTCTCACTTTTAAATCTCTGATTTCGACATATTCCATATTTATTTATTGCTTTAAAATGTACTCAAAGTAACAGCAAATGTCTCCTGATTATTCTGGGTGTAATTTTGGTGAATATTGATTAAGTATAAAGAGAAATTTTCGTCTGGGAAATTGTAGAGACTAACGTGTTTGTGAATCATGTAGGAATTAATATGGTCGTGTGTCAATGTTATGGGCGGCCCGGCCATGTGATCATGCCGTTACACTGTGCACGGTAGTTTGTTGTGCATGTGTATTGGTGTGACCCTATGGCATGGCTGCTGCGTGTTGTTTACCAGATAAATAAGGGTATTGCATTTTATTGTGGTTTTAAATAGGATATATGAATGGGTGTTTTCCTTGGTTTAGATGGGGACATTGGACTTGGAGGCATCGGGTTTGTGTGTTTGTTGTGTTAATGTTGATGGATAGTGGCCGGCCCGAGTGTTAGTTAACTTATGCCTTCTTGCCCAGTGTTATGCTATGCCATGGTCTACATGCACTCATGTTTTTGTTGTATTTAAAGTAGATACTAGATACAGAAATGATGATGGGTAAACACATAATGGTCAGGAGTCGCCTTTAATTCACTTTTTATTTACATTTGGGAATTTGGACTGTGTTTTGAAATGTAACTGAATGTATGTATTTTATTGACCGCCTGCACAACTTTCAACAGTTGCCGCAGGTGTTTACAGAGAATAAAACAACCAGAAGCCAAGACGACCATTTGCAACCTGTGTGTCCTTCCCTCTCCAAGTCCAAGAGCACTGGAAAGACCCCCGCCCCCCTTAGGATGTCCTCACATCTGTCTCTGTCTGCCCCACTCTGGGATACCTTTCTGCAGCCTTGCATGCACACTCGGTCCCCTGTCAGCTTGAAGGAAATACCATCATCCAAACCGAGTGGCTCTAGTTGTCCTGCAATAGCTCTGGATGCTGTCTCGTGCCATGTTTCAAAATGATCTGGAAGATCTTGTGATGCCCTCGGCGTGAATATATGCCCCCCCTCCGAACTCTTGAAGAAACGTCATCAATTTTTTGGCACGAATGGGGTTTGCTGTGTGTTATGTTTTTCCCCGCCCGTCTCGTTCACGTATTTTTTGTCTAGCGCCCTCTTGGGTTTTCCTGGGTTTTTCGCTACAATAGTTTTTCTATTGTTTCATTCAAAAATCTGATCTGAGGCACCAGGAGGAAGATGTGGCCAATGCATTACTCCTTCTGGGTGCTAAGCAAGATTATGCTATGGCGGAGGCAGAAGCAGAAGTCCTGGAGTCCGCTGCATTAAACGAAAAAGTTCCCGTCATACAAGAAGATTTGCAGCTGCCTTTGGCCGACTCCGCTGATCGCACCTATGCATTTGTCTCAGAGCATTTCCAAAAATGTAATGAATTGGAAGATCCTGAGACAAAATGTGACCAGACAAATGAAAAGAAGTCACAAGAGAAAGAGAAATCAGTGGAGGCTGATGAGAAACCTTCGTCAGAAGTTAAGTCACGGAGTGAAGACCAAAAGGCTGACAAAGAAGAAACAACGACAAAACAAACCCAATCACCCAGTGAAATTGACCAGTCGTCAGAATCCCCCAATCAACCACTGAAAGAGCAGCAGCTCAACTCCATTAGCAACATGCTGGTCACAAAAGAGCTCGTGAAAAGCGGACTGAGAAAGTTCCGTGGCAATGCAGGAGATTACAGGTCTTGGAAAGGCAGTTTCCAGCAGGCTACTAAAGACCTCGATCTGAAATCCTTCCAAGAAATGAACCTCATCCTCGATTCCCTCGAAGGCGAAGCTAAGTCCCTTGTTCAGAAGATTTACGTCATCCATGTCGGCGAGCCTGATCTGGGACTACAAAGAATATGGGCATACCTAGACGAGAAGCATGGCTCATCAGAAGCAGTCGAACAGGATTTGATGAAGAGAGTGGAGCAGTTTCAAAAAATTCCACCAAGAGCCAGCACAAAACTTGAAGAGTTTGGGTATTTTCTTCTGGAAGTCCAATACATCAAGGAATCCAAACAGTATCCAGGTCTGTTAGTTTTGGAATTCTTCAAGGGGGTTGCAGCCTTTGGTTCAGAAACTCCCAGATTGGCTTCAAATAAAGTGGCGTGAGAAAGGTTCGCAGTACAAAGAAAAGCACTCTGTGATGTTTCCACCATTTGAGGTATTCGTCAAATTTGTACAGGGCCATGCTCGTGTACAGAATGATCCAAGCTTCCAGTTCACAGATGTTGTCAAGGGTGCAGGCGACCGCACATTACAGAAATCGGCTTTCACCGTAAGAAAGACTGAAGTGAATAACACACCTTCAGCGAAAGAGTCACCTCATTGTCCTATCCACAAAACTGCACATGAATTGCAAGCTTGTAGGGTCTTCAAGGATAAAACTCCAGACGAGAAGTATACATTTCTGAAAGAGAACCGCATGTGCTTCCGATGTCTTAAACCTAATCACCTCATTAAGAATTGCAAGACTGCGGTGAGATGTGATCTCTGTGGCAAGGCCCATGTCACAGTGATGCATAGACCAGCACCGAGCCATGAAGAGCCATCGGCGTCGAACCAGACACCACCCGCTAGTGGGGAGAATAACAACCAACCTAAGAGAATCGTGACCCCCAAATGCACCAGAGTATGTGGCCAAGGAAGAGAAGAGGCAGTTGACGTACTCATAAGAACCAGAGATCTTCTGTCGACTGCGAATATTCGTCTGCACAAGTTCACTTCAAGCAACAATGACGTCCTTGCAGCCTTTGAATCAAGCGAGCTGGCACCAAACTTGGTGGAAGCTGACCTATCTACCAAACATGAGGGTACAATACGGCGAACATTAGGCGTATCCTGGGACTTGAAGAAAGACTCCTTCACCTTCCAACTAGCTGAACATAATGCAGACGCACGCACCAGAAGGATGGTGTTGTCAGAAGTCAACAGTGTTTACGATCCAATAGGCTTAGCTGCGCCTGTGATCATCAAGGGGAAGATGCTGCTGCGAGAGATGACACAAGATGGTAATGGCTGGGACGATCTACTTCCAACAGACCTGCTCCGTGAATGGGTAATATGGAGAAAGTCCTTGAGCGCCTTGACAGATTTGCGGGTTCCTCGTTCATTTTCTCCTTTCCCAACCACTGATGTAGCGAGACGAGAACTACATACTTTGGGGATGCTTCAAACAAGGCCATAGGTGCAGTCTGCTACCTAAGAACGGTTGGTGTCAACGGTGAAGTCTACGTCAGCTTAGTGATGGGAAAATCGAAGCTCTCGCCCTAGGCAGCCACAACCATTCCACGCCTGGAGCTTTGTGCATCAGTTCTGGCAACAGAAATTGAAGACTACGTAACTCAGGAGCTGAGGGTTGGCATGTCTGTGAGAAGGCAAAGTCCGTCCAAGAACGTTTCAAAGCAGAAACTGTAATGATAAATAGTGTGCAGGGTGAAGCCTTTGCTACCGAGTTAGCTGAACTGAGGAGGGGGGAAATGACTTAGATGAATAAACTGGCTGCACTAAGCCCCTACCTTGACAGCAACGGGATTCTCAGAGTGGGTGGCAGATTGCAGCAAGCTCAACTGTCAGACAGAGCAGCCCACCCAGCTATACTTCCAAAGAACAACCACATTACAAATCTTGCCATCCAACACTTTCATCAGCAGTGCAGCCACCAGGGCCGACATATCACCTTTGGCACACTGAGAAATGAAGGCTATTGGGTTCTTGGTGGCCAGAAGCTGATATCCAAGGTAATCCGAGACTGTGTGACATGCAAGAGACTTCGAGGAAAGCAACAAGACCAAATTATGGCCGACCTCCCAGAAGAGAGAGTGACAGAAGCACCGCCGTTTACGTTTGTTGGGGTAGACGTTTTCGGTCCGTTCGAGGTCAACAGCTGGAGAACCAGAGGATGTACAAGTAGACCAAAAAGATGGGCGGCCCTGTTTACGTGTATGGCATCGCGGGGTGTCCACATCGAAGTCCTGGAATCGATGGACAGCTCATGTTTTATTAATGCCCTAAGAGGGTTCTTCGCTGTCAGAGGTCCAGCTAACCAGATCCGCTCAGCTTGTAATGAACTTGGAGACCAGCTGGAGGACAAGGAACCCGTTAAGCGGTATCTACTCAGCCGGGGTTGTGAGTGGGTTTTCAACCCTCCCCATGCATCAAATATGGCCGGAGCTTGGGAACGAATGATTGGTATTGCCCGCCGCATCCTAGAAGGCATTCTGAGAGATGTCAAGCCTAGCCAGCTCACCCATGAAGTCTTCACAACTCTCCTGGCTGAAGTAGCTGCTATAATCAACTCCCGACCTTTGCTGCCTGACAGCGACATCCCAGAGCTACCTTTGAACCTGTCATTGAATATGTTGCTTACAATGAAGCCATCGCAAGTCACGGCCCCTGAAGGACCATTTGAGCAGAAAGATCTCATGAGGACCCAGTGGAGACGCGTCCAACACCTATCTGACATGTTCTGGAACAAGTGGCGGAAGGACTACCTACCTTTGCTACAGACGAGAGTGAAATGGCAACAGCCAAAACGAGACCTGGAGATAGGGGATGTCGTTCTCGTCAAATGTGACTCCAAGCGAAATGACTGGCCACTAGGTAAGGTTGTTGGCGTTGAGGCAAGTGGTGATGGGCAATCAGAAAGGCCAGCGTAGAGATGGTCGCTTCTGACCAAAGATCCATGTTCCTCCTACCAGTTAGCAAGTTGGCAAAGAAGACATTGCTGCGGCCAATAAGCGACTTAGTGCTTCTGATACCATCAAAGGGATTTCGACCTTGATCTGCTAGGAACTTGAAGTTCTGGACACTACCTTTTGTACTTTGCTTAAAGGGGTTGACACCTTATAGTGTTTAATCTGTTTTCTAGTTACATTAAGTATGTTATGGACTGTTATTACTACCTTGTCAATCACATTGTGATGTTTGCATCATCACGGGGGGAATGTTATGTTTTTACCCGCCCGTCTCGTTCACGTATTTTTTGTCTAGCGCCCTCTTGGGTTTTCCTGGGTTTTTCGCTACAATAGTTTTTCTAAAGTTTCATTCATGTCAACCGCTGCCTGAAAAAAGTGTCACTTTTTCCACCTTTGAATACTTTTCTTGAGATGACCAGACTATAGAAGATTACTGGTGAGTTAAGGATTCTAGTTATAAGTGTGTTTTGGATTATTGTTTGTAATTTGTAGAGTAATTAGTGGTGTAATTCTGGACATGTTTTCCTGCCACGATCACCTTATGGACAACATCATAAGTATTTTAATCAGCCCGCCGCGGCCCGCCCCGGCCTCCTGCGGCCCAGGTAATTTTGGCAGTATCGAGAGATTCCACTGCGGCGCCGCCGCAAGACCAGCAGCTCATTAACTCGGCCCCATTGTGCTTCTGTTATTTGTGTTAACAATAGGCAATGAATAGAGGCAGCGCGCCGCGTCCAGCCGAAGTCATAAACTGAATGCACTGGACCATGGAGAACTGGTGCTCATTTTGGTACAATTGTATTCCAACCACTTTGACCAACACATTATCTCCTATTTGAACAATGAGATTCTATGAAAATCTTGCCCAAATTTCGAGATATCACGCATTAGTGTTACTAAAAAAAATGTACAAATTGTTAACACATAGAATTCACTTCCATCCAAAATCTACGTGACCGGAATTGTACAATCATCTTCCCATTAAAAAATTACGGGGCGTGAATTCTACAATCAACTTCCTCCGCTGAACGGTTTTTCGGGCTGGATTTCTACAATCTTCTTCCGTTTAAAAAATTCAGGGGCGTGAATTGTTCGATTGACTTTAGTTAAACAATTACGGGGCTAACTTCCGTTTAACATTTAAAACCTTTCGGGCGGAAATTCTACAATAACCCCTAAAAACATTTACAGGGAGTGAATTTAAAAGTTACTTCCTCACTAAGGGAAAAATGGGTGGGGAATTTTACAATTACCTCTATTGAAAAGTTGTTCGGGCGGCAATCCTACAATACGGAACTCAATTAAAAGGTTTACGCCAGCAGGAATTCTACGAACTTCTTCTTCTTAAAATATTTACGGGGCGTGATTTCTACAATTAACTTCCATGTAACATTTTTTGGGGGCAGAAATATTACAATCTTCTTCCGTTTAAAAAATCAGGGGCGTGAATTCTAGATTGACTTCAGTTAACAAAAATACGGGCGTGAATTCTACAAATTAACTTCCGTTTAACGTTCAAAACCTTTCAAGTGGGAATTCTATAAAAAAAAAAAACCTTAAACAAATTACACAGCGTAAATTTACAAGGGTTAAAATTGGGGTGGGAATTCTACAATTAACTCATAAAAATTGCTCGGGCGGGAATGCTAACATAGGCCTACTCCATAAACAGGTTTACGGAGCGGGAATTCTACAAACTTCTTCCGTTTCAAAATTTATGGGACGTGAATTCTACAATCGTTTCAAAATGTATGGGACAATGCATGGGACAATTTAACAAGTTATTTCTTCACACAAGGGGAAAATTTGGAGTGGAAATCAACTCTGTAAAAAAAGGTTATGGGAAACTTCTTCCGTTAAACATTTTGGGCGGGAATTCTACAATCTGCGTCCATTAAAATAAAATAGAAGTGCGTTGATTTTACAAGTAACTTTCTTCCAAGGGAATGTCATAAAGGAAAGTACAAGTCAAATGTTTAATAGTGAGTATAGATGTTTATTGCATCTCACAACACACTTTAACAGTGAAATATGACAAACGTAATAGCTGTTAAGCAACCAACAACAAAATGATTGGATATTATGAATAAGTAAATCAATAGATAGATTAAAACTCTAAAGATAAATAAGTTAGTAAATAAACAGATATAAAAATATAAATAAATAAATAAACAAATAAATAAATAAGTAAATAATTAAATCAATCAATCAATCAATCAATAAACAAATAAATAAACAAACAAATAAACAAACAAACAAATAAATAAATAAATAAATAAATAAATAAATGATAAATAAAGATGGAACATTTCAACCCAGTTTCAACTTCACAGCCCGAACTCACCCGTCCTAATTATACCCATGCTTTACAGCTAATTTTCTACACTTCCCATTTAAGGCATCCTTTAAGGACTTCGCATAGTCGGGGTGGGCGGTCGCTAATGGCCACTCTATATCTGCTTGTGCAGCAATCGCCATAAATGTTGGGTGGCGTTTCAGGCAAAGTTTCGTAACGCAACCACCCTTGCACAACACTTCACCCCCATGGTAATTCGACTTAGCAAGTTCATCATCATCGAATAACTTTGATACCAGTCGCAAAATGAAGTCCTTAGGTGTGTTTACCCTGTCGTGGATGTCCAAGTAATCATTCTTTGACATGACATACACAGCTACTTGTGGGCTTCCTATCATGACTTCACCACCCGTATCCAACTCGACGAATTTTGGCGCCCCTTTTCTCAACTCCATCTCGTCTCGCCACCTGATTCCGCAGCATGGTAACCGCAGCATGAAGACCATTTTAATTGACGCACTGTTTTGGTATTCATGTTTTTGAGGGACTTTTTGGCTTATCTTCAAAAAGAATTTCAGTCACTAGTTTAATTGACTCACAATTATTTATTTGTTTTTTTTTCTGTTATTTATTGCAGGGACAAATACTATTGCTAGATGGATGCAACCACCCAACAAGACATTCCGTTCTGCTGCAATGTACCATGGCCTTATCGACGCACGTGTCCCCAACAAGGAGAACTCTGTGCGGAAAGAAGACGACAACGGTCATTTTTACTCCGCACGAGTTCGCTATGCTCTGGAGATGGCGTCAAAGTTTTATTCCTCGTCAATGGTGTACTCCGTTGACAACAAGAATAAAATAAAGCTCGGTGACCAGGTCACTGCAGTTGACAGACGCATCAAAATAAACCGTTTTTTCCCCACCACGGACAGGCCAAACTACTCAGATCACGACTTCCCAACACCTGGGTACTACATCGTTCCTTGTGGGTACCTGCAATTGACCCCGCCGTCTCCTCCCTCCCTGACCAAAGATCATCTTGGACGACAGCAGTTTGAGTAAGTATAATATGCAGTTCACTTGTACCAGTCCGCTTAAGAGGCTGCCTATTATGCAACTTTACCAGTGTTTATATTTTTAAAAATAGAATCCTTGAATTTTTGAGTTGCAAAATACAAACGTCGGTCACTAGAACCCAATATTTTTCGTACCATGGCCATGAGAATGAAAGTTTCAGATTTGCATGTATTTTTTTATAGCCATGATTTTTTTTTTTTTCATGATTCAAATTTATTATTTCTCGATAGGCACTATCCAATCTTCGCGCGCCATTCCAACAGTAACATAATTGTTAACCTCTAGCCCGTTATGAACAATGTACAATCTCTCACGAAAAAGGCGATTTTGAGCGGGTTGAGTCATGGAGGCAAAACTTTGTTTTATAACCTGACAATTTAGTTGGGTGCCTTGCAACACAAAGACAATTCAGGCGAAATGTCGTCATAAAATGGCTAACTTCTGGGTAACAGCCGTCGTGTGTCTTTTTTGTTTTATTATTATGTAAAGTGTTTTATTTATTCTTTTACAAACACGCTGCACACGAACGAAACAGTTAATCAGCAAATCATTTTAGCTCTCTTGATCATTTTTAAACTTCTTGGACGGGAGGAAAACCCATCAAATGTATGCCCAGTTGAAATTTGAAACTAACTACGAAACTTAAATAGTAGGCGGCAGATGCTTTTGGCTTTAGCGCTACTGAATGAAGAGGCTATTTCGTGACTGAATAATTATTTTTCCCATTTTTTCTTATACAGGCTTCCGGCAAGAGGCAAGGCAACCATTATCAACAGGAGCCCCCACAACCCCTGGCACGTGTCCTCCCATATGAATGACCTAATCAACGTGCTCAATGTGGGAGGACGGGTTCAGCAAGGGCGTTCACTTCTTGTACTGCTTGCTGATGGCGGCCCGGACTTCAACGTTAACCATGTGGTTAATGAGATGTACTATGGCCGCCTGTTTAAGCAGTGCAAATTGGACGCCCTTGTTGTTACGAGTTACTGCCCCGGCCACTCGGCCCTGAACCCTGTGGAGCGGTTGTGGGCACCCTGCACCCGAGCCCTGACCTCCTCCTCCATTCCTGCCGCTCTCCCTGGTGAAGTTCCCCCCTGTCACCAGAAGGACTTAACCAGAGAAGAGCGGCTTCAGAAGGAGGAGGAGATCTTCAACAGTGGCTGTTCTACTGTCGGGAGATACTGGGAATCGACGACTTACGCCGGGGAGCCAGTGAGTGTTTCCTTCATCCCCAGCGGTTCTGTCGAAACACCATTCACGGATTTTGATCGCGTGCATACTGCAGTGTCATCGTCAGCTACTCGGTTGCGTGAGGATGCAGCAGTGTATGACGAATTTCGTTTCGTCTTGCGACACATGGATCGGCGCATTGGTATGGTAATTTTTGCTAAATGCACCGATCCAGCGTGTCAACACTGCTCATCTAATCCACCGATAGATGACGAGATGCTGCAGTGTGTTCGTGATTTCCCAACACCGAAACCTTCTTCCAGTCATCCTGGTCATTTCTTAACGTTTATTGACGCGTTGCATCAACCCAGGGACTTGCCTTGTCAACACATGCCATTGTTCCATCGCAAGAACCTGGGTAGGTGTGAAGCTGGGTGCAACTATGTGTTCACCAGTAAGAAAGACCAGGATGACCATCGGAAGAAGGTCCACCCAAGGAGATGACACTTCTTGAAATTTTTTTTAGTTTTTTTTTTTAAATTTTTATACCAAATTTCCACTTTTTTTTATTTTCACGCCCGAAAATGCCATCTTGGATTTTGTGTTTTCAGTATGAGTTTAGAGGTTCAAAGTTCATATAATTATGCATTTTTTTTTAAATGAAGGAAAATGTTTGCAATATTTATCGTACGTGATTGTTTTTGTTTGTTTGTTGTTTTTTTTGGTGCTAATCGTTTGCTGTTGATATGTTTAAGTATTTACTACCTAGGCTGAATTATCAAATTTAAAGCTTGGGATTGCAAGAAATTTATGGTTAAAACGTATAGGCCCTATACCTTTTTTTTTAAATATACAAACGCTTTTATTAAACAATTAACTGAGCTACATGTCTTTGATAATAAATTTTGGCTTGAATTTTCAACTTTGTGTGTTTTTATTTAAGTTTTTCAGTGTGTTTGGTCATTTCTTGTTTACAATAGCACTTTAATATTTATGATTATTAGGCTTATATGCCAAGGAAGTTGCCAAGTTGTTTTCCTAACCAGAACCAGTTGCACTTCCAGAGATTCATAATGCTCTCGTCGCTTAATTTGTCATTCAGTCTTGTTCTTGATCTATTTTGTCAATGCCATTCATATTTCAAGCGATGTTTTAATAGCAAAATGACCTTGATGATCCTTTGATGATGTTTGTAATTTTAATTATTCTGCAAGATTTTTTTAATGTTTTTTTCACGCGGATTGTTTTTTTTTTACCGTTAAAAAAAACAATCCCAAACGAAATCAAATTAAGCTCTTAACATTCTAACAGAAGTAACAGCTTTCACCTCTACAGTGTTTGCATTTTTGAAAGTAAACAGACTGGGCGAACACGATCGTTGAAAAGATTTACCTTCCAAAGGTTCGACTGTCCCGTCCCCACATCCAACATATTTTTCTGTACCGCGCACTAGCTTGGTATACACGTATTATCTATTGGCCCAATTCCAGATCCTTTACCGCACACACTACAGAAAACACCCGTTACAGAAAAAAATGCACACATGTGCGGCAATGAACGATCCCGGACGGCCAATAAAAAGCCACGCATAATGTAAGGAATGAATATGGATGGGCCTGTGTGGACGACTGCACTGCTGGTAGCAGTGTTATGCCTGGACCACAGCTCTATGGCCTGGACCAATCACAAGCCACAAATAATCTTACTAATGATCATGTGTACATGTGAAAGGTCGCTGGAGTGCATGATGCACTGCTGCATGCACGCGCTGTGAGCATTGGGTTTTTCCCCGTAGACGTTGTGTTGACGTCCGGTCCGTTCATATTTCAGCCGAAAATTTGCCTGTTTCTCCGGAAATTTATCTAACACAATAACACTACAATGTTTTTACCCAGCAATATCTTATACGTACGTCATATAAATTTGAGTTATGTATTTTATTTTAAAGAATCGTACGCTGATGGCAGTGCTTGTGTTTTTCCCATTGCCACTCTTCCAATTATTATTTGTCGGCTCAAAAAGAACTCCGTCGAACCACAAACCAATCTTGACTTGACCCAGGATTTGAACACTTTGTGGTCAGTTTGATGGAGGTAGAAATAGATGGTCAGTCGCCTGCGGCCGGCTGCAATGTATAGAAATACAGACAGTGGCTTTTGTTCCCACTGTTATGCATTTTTAATCCTCTGAGCCGCCCTTGGCCGGGGGTAGGCGGGCCGCGGCCAGCCGAGCCGCGGCGGGGTCGGCGGGCCGCGGCGAGCTGATTAAAATACTTATGATGCTGTCCCTTACTGATCCTATTGTTTTGCTCTGATTCACGAACTCTCCCTCATTTTGTTCGTTGATATTTCCTTAAAATTAATCTCGAGGCCGGAAAGCTAGATGTCAAGGCCTATAATGTTCAGTAATTTTTACTACTTTAGGAAAAGTGTTTAATTGGTCATTTTATGTTGTATAAGTACCTTATCAGTGATCTCGAGGCCGGAAAGCTAGATGTCAAGGCCTATAATGTTCAGTAATGTTTACTACTTTAGGAAAAGTGTTTAATTGGTCATTTTATGTTGTATAAGTACCTTATCAGTGACCACATTGTGAACTAGTTACTTAGTTTTTGGTGTGTAGACATGACCTGCCTAAAGGCGTCCACTCACCATTTTATTTCGACATCATGAATATTCATGAGTTTGTTACCTTATTAGGACATCGCATAGTTATGAATGCGAAGTTTACTCTCGCTGTAAGTTAGCAGTGAATAAAGGAGTGTATGCACTGTTTTTTGTATTTAGGTTGGGAATTGACCTTCCCAGATGAGAAAGCAGTGATTTCATGTTGAGGACATCTTGAGCTATAGAGAGAACAGTTCTGTAAGAGAATTTTCATGCTTGTCTTATGTGATGGAAATTTAACTTAACTTTTAAAGATGTTTGCATGCATTATCATGTATTCTTTATTTTATTGTGCTAAAACTATTGTCAAGCTTTACGTACTTAGATCCATTGTATTGTACTTAGTTATATTTTATTTTCTGTATTTTCAGTTTTACCATTCATGTGGCACACATATGATGAAGAGGATAATAAAGCAGTTTAAAGTTATACTCTGAGTCAATGGTTATCTGGCTGGAAAGAGGGCCCCCCGGTACCCCAAGTCCTTCACACTGTGCAATGTTTGCATGTCCGATCTTGGCACTTGATAAACTCCAGTTGATACGTGCGTTGAACCGAGTGCTTTGCAAGAAACTGGTACTCTAAAGCTAGTTTTGAAAGAGCGTCATCAGTGCGAAGTCTTCTTGAGCTGGCGTCTGTCAGTTCTTCAACTTTGGCTTCGTCAGAGTACGGCAATTTCGAGGAAGACTTGACTGCGACAGGTTTAACTTTGAAAGAGTTGTAGGATTGACCCTGGAAGCAACGTTGAACGTCATCAATGGCATTGTTGAGGACGATACCATATTTCCGCTTTCTTTCACTGTCAGTCAGAAATGGTTGTTCAGCTGGAGTTTTCTCCTCACCTGGAACTGTTGCTGATAGTTGCAGTCCCGTCAGCCACATAGTTAAAGGTGCCCAACTGTGTTCAATCATGTTGAACTTGCTGTCACCGGGGGCATATGCAATACACAGATAGTCGAGGTCCAAGTCCCGCCAAAGTCTTCCGATCATCATCAAAACTTTTACGCTGTTCTTTCTCCAGTCAGGCCCATTGTCAGATACAATGACGGCCGAGTTTTTTCCGTCCTCGTCACGCACCTGACGAATGAGAGGGAGAAGATCGGCATAGTGGTTATAGACTGATGCTTTGCAGAACTTGTTCCCTCACAGACAGACAGTCAATGGGCCAGTTCTTGGGTATCGGTAGTGTACACGACCCAACTTGTCTTGATGGTATTTTTCACAATCACCTGACCGATGAAGTAGCTGCATGTATCCACTTGGAATGACTTTATACCCTGTTGCAAAATTGTGATCGGGATAGTGGATGGTGTCGTTGCTCATGAAGTAAGTTTTGAAAGCCATGCGTCTGTCTACACATGGACCCCCTCCTACCAGCAGCTTGTTTTTATCGTCAACTGACCAAGACAATACTTCACTGTCGAAACAACTGGCCATTTCCAATGCGTAGTTTACAGTTGCGCAACAGAAGTGCGAACTGTCATGCCCGCGGGCAATGTCATTCTTCTTCACGCCGATCTTTGCATCAATGAGTGAGTGATAGCTGCTACTGGCACTAAAATGGCGATTTGGAGGGACAAACAAGCGTTTAATTGAACTGAGGCAGATTTGACGTTCGTGTAACTCTGGGATCTTCTTCATGACCTGATCTCTCAAACGTTGTGCTGAAACCCCCACCAATGACCATGTTTCAGACCTTCTCCGATGGGCCGCAAAACCGTGGTCTACGAGTGTCGACAACAGTTGGTACAAGTGCTGTATATTTCTGATGCAATGGCTGTCTTCCGCATTTCTGGGGCATTTCTCCCCGGGACGGAAAGGTACCTCCATCGAATAGGCATTTTCTAGATTTTGGTTCCAAATCTCTCAACAAAGGTTTGAGTGGTGAGAACAGGGGGGAGACGGTTTGCCTTTTGGGCGGCGACAAATTTCCTCTCAATGGGCTGAAAAGTGTAGCTAGTTGTCCTGCAGATTCGTTGCGCTGTGGGCTGAACTCCATCTTGTCCAAACAACTTTTGAACTGATAGTGACGCTATCACACAATAGAGAAAGGACCACGACACATCGCATTTTCTCTGATGCACAAACTGAATTATGACAATCGAGTATCAATGAGCTCGCTGATGTGAATCAAGCTATCTGTTGCTAGAATGTCATTTTGCATCACGATCTTTTAGACGAACGCCACTTCAATTATAGCGCTCACTTCGACTGTATCAAGAAAACATCACCAACATCTGGGTTGCAGACAAACTTCTTTTAACAGGATGAACAAACGACAATGTAATCCCAGCTTAAGGTTGTGTCTATTGTTTGGTTCCAGAAAGGCAGCCAGGGTCATGGACTCGACAACAATGGCCTAAAAGCGAACAGTTTGAAGCTGGGCCAGTAAGTCATTAACTTGAACTGGACAAGTATGTACTTCACCCGGTAGCTCACCCGGTTTGAGTACACCGGGTGAGATACCGGGGGGCGGTTTTTTACCGGGGGAGAAAAGATCTAACGCCTTATCGCGTTCTGGGAGGTCTAGGTTTCGAAACGTGTCGTTTACTGACCATGATTCCGCCGCAAATATTCCATCGGTTCAGCAGGTTCAAATTAAACAAACCGGTAGAAATAAAGTTGATATAAACTTAGACTGGTCGGAGATCAATCAAAACATGAGCGAAATTCTGACATACATCAGAAATTCGAAAGGGGACATACCAGAAAAATCGAAGAAAGTCACATTTGATCAAACTGTTAACTGATTTATGCCCCGAAACTCTCCGCAACGATCTCCACTTCCCCAAAGCCCTAACGTTAGTCCGAAACGAACTACTGGAGCGTTAGGATGCTTTATTTGTCACCACAACAAGGGCATTTTGCCCGTGACTGCCCGAATCGGACTGTTAGATCGCGATCACCATCACCCGTCGGCGGAGCGTGACCTTTAAATTGTTAAAAGCCGGCTGTGATGACCACCTACGCAAACGGTACAAACAACCGCAGTCAGGCTACACCCCAAAAAAGCGCGCGATTTCTCCCCGTACACAGAACAGGTGTTCCGCCATCTGTTGGACCATCCTAAAGTCTGTGCCCTGGGAGAAATTGGTCTTGACTACTCGGGCTGCCACAATCGTAACCGCGAAACCCAGAGGTCTGTCCTTAGGAAACTACTTGCTGTCGCCGTAGAATACAACAAACCTGTGGTAATTCATTGTAAAGATGCTAACGAAGACTGTTTTACTATTCTTTCAGATTGCCTTCCTCGGTATTGGAAGATTCACATGCATTGCTTTATGCAGGGTTGGCATGAGGCAAGTAAATGGTGCAGTGCATTCCCTTATCTGTACTTAGGACTGACACCAATTGTCACCTGGGGAACTCCGGGACCAAGAAGTGTCGCTCAGTATGCCCCTCTCGAGCGACTTCTTCTGGAAACGGACGCCCCCTACTTTGTGCCCAAAAGCGTTGCTAAGACGGTACTCTTTAGCATCCCTACAATAGCCAAATTAGTGGCTCAAGAGATAGCTAATGTCAGAGATGTGGCCATCGATGAAGTGCTGATACAATGCCTCAAAAACACAAGAAATATGTATTCAGTCAATCTGTAATGAAGTAAATAACACTTGATTAACCTCGAAGTTGGAAAGAAATCAATGTAAATATAATGTTTCCTCCATTCTAATAACGAACATTTATATGTGTTTAAAATAAAACAAACACAGCCAAACAAAGTTGGAAAGAAATCAATGTAAATATAATGTTTCCTCCATTCTAATAACGAACATTTATATGTGTTTAAAATAAAACAAACAGCCAAACGAAGGGAAGTTAGGGAACGTTTGGTTTTGTAAAAGATAGAGAAAGATCAAAAAGACAATTGTTAGTTTTGCATTTATTTATGATGGCATGAAAGAGAAATATAATGTTCACAGATTTACACATAACTTACGTAGTGTAAAGAGGATGACGGGAGGAAATTCTCCTTGAATTGAGTTTTCGTCTCGCGAGCTTGAAACTGTGGCCTTAGAATGAATACAAAGATTTTGAATGCGCATTTACTGATTCCTTGTAAAGGAAATAATGGGTGAACCAAAATTTTAAAAGGTTGATTTTATCTCTGGATTCTGGCTAAGCGTGCAGGAATTTACGGGGAATTGCCAATAATGTGCAATAGTCTTTAAATACATCTCTAAAAAAGAGAACATTGAACGGTAGAATTTTGGATATTCTGAAATTTGTGCCACACAAAATAATCAAAATATTTAGTTTTCTGAGAAAGACCAGATTACCTTTATGCGTTTTTTATGACATTCTAGCTGCAGTTGAAGTATAATTATATTGTATGTTTATGGATAGCTCCTGATGTATAAACATTAATAAGTGGCTGTAGGCCCTGTGTATTTTCTTTTCTTAGAGGTAAGTACTTCAATAACATGCATGACCAGGGCAGTGGTCTAATAAACTTTTTACTTTACGATCTAGCTAAAAAAAAAAGGCTTCATGGGAAAGAGTCTATGTATAGAAAATAATTAGAAATTAAAATTCAAAAAATGGTCCTGTATGGTCTTCAAAAAAATGAAGGAACCACGTAATAACTGACAAAGAAGGATGATGCAAAGGCACATCTTGTTTAATGTTATTTTCATGTTTTAATTACTCTGGATAAAGAAACACAGCTTAGAACAAAACAAATACAACGGAGAGGAATGTAGTGATTGTGCATTACGGATGATTATGTAATAAACCAATCAGCCGTGACCGTAGCTGGGCCGCAACGTGCTTCCCAGCCAGGAGTCAGTCCGTTGTCCAGCACCAGAACTGAAAGCAGCCCCTGTGTTTCCTTCTCTACTTGCGTGCCAGACGACGGGACTCGATGCTTGTTGGGTGCTAACCCTACGGGTAAGCATCGCTATAATACACAGAATACAACAATTAATTAATAATCATTGGAAAGGTATCGAGTGTGCAGTACGTCCATATTGATTATTTTTTGTGGTATGAAAGTGACGCATTTTGAGTGTTTTTTTAGATCTTGTTACTGTTAGTCATGTTAGTAATAGTAGTGGTGCCTATATATTTTATTTTCCTGTACCATAATTTGTGTGATGTGTTTTATCTAAAGAAGATTTTGTCTTTTTTTAATGGACCGATTGTGCGACCAATGTTTACATGTCATCACGTGACCTGTGGATAATAAGTCATCTGAGCTGATGGCAAACTAATTGCAAATACATGCCGTGATTGACAGAGTCACACCAAACGTCAGCTTTTTGTAGTAATAACACGGTAACTCGGCCATGTATTGTTATTAAAGTTGTGAAGTTGTATGTTGTGACATTGATATTGATCACATTACTGTTTCACAGACTACCAATATTCTACAAGGCCTACAAAGGAGGTTTATCTTGAGTACTAGTCTACCGGCATCGGTAGCCACTTGTCTGTTAGTTTGTAATGTAGGCATGAATCACTGTAAAAAAAGTAACAAATGTTGGAAAAGTGAGCATTTATACGTAGCCTTGTGAAATTTCAAATAGGCAAAGGAATCACACAGTTTGGGAAAGCAGTTTCTTTGGATGATTCCAGCTTCAAAGCTTTAAGTTCTTGTGTTGAAAAGTGTGTGACTGTGGCTGTTTGGCCTAAACGTTTCATCGTGCACTAGTACAAGACCTTACAAAACTACACTACCTTACAAGACTTGCTGGAACTGTACTTACTGGCTTTATTTAGCCACTCGAAGGTATCTTGTACAAACTCTGGAATTTTTTTCACAGATTTTGTGAAAGAAAAGCCATAATCGAATAAACAAATGCAACAATCAACATGTACTGTACAGCACTTTCCTATGGAGGACGTCGTGTTTGTTTACATTAAGTACCAACAATAGGTCATGTGGCGTGGGTCGCACAATCGGTCTATTATCTGTTTTGGTCTTCCTATTTTCTTATTTTACCATCTGTATGCAGAGCTTTTAGGGATAGCAGTTGTTTTAATGATATGGCTACCCATAAATAAAACTGTAAATAAAATTGTAAATAAAACTGTCATAAATGAAGGTACTGCTGAGTAAATCAAACATGTTGCTCCTTTGAATTGTTGATAATTTCCCATTTCAAGTTGCTTCTTCAAACATATAGGACCATAGGCTATGATTGATATCTAAATAAAACTGATGATGGCATCAAACTCATATTTTTGGGTGGTATACTTGGAGCTCAAACCATTTTTAAAATGACAGTTTGTGGACATGTAAAATTGTGCATTTATTGTAATGAGAAATGAACAATAAAAAAAAATAACTTAGCATTGTGGTAACAAGTATTGATAAGCACTAAAAGTACAGTGGTCGATAAGAAAGTAATCCTGACTAGGCCTAATATTAGTATTACTGTTATTGGCACAAGTTAAGCTTGCGGCTTGGAATTGCTGCAGTAATGTACTATGGTCATGATTGATAAATGGTTGATACCTTATCCATGGTTAAAACTATTATTCCTATGTTGGTCTCGATGTGATGGCTGCGCACACGCAAGTGTGTATGTACATGCCTACAAGATGCCTAACTTTCTCTGCTCCCCTTTCCCCCTCTTTTTGTTTTCTTCCCTCCATTAAACTTTTGTCTGGAGAAAAAAGGGAATGTGTGCAGAGTACATGTATTTGAATTTGTTTTAATTATTAGTTTTAAACATAGTTGACACGATATTTGTTTGTCAAAAATAAGAAATATGAAACCATGAGAAAAGGTGCACATGTCAAGAGGTTGGCACCTCCTCGCGACATGAAATATGAAACCTTAAGAAAAGATGCACCTGTCAAGAGGTTGGCACCTCCTTGAGACAGTTTAAATTTCAAAGCCATGAGAAAAGATGCACCTGTCAAGAGGTTGGCACCTCCTCGAGACAGTATGAAATTCGAAGCAATGAGAAGATGCACCTGTCAAGAGGTTGGCACCTCCTCAAGACAGTGTAAGATTTGAAGCCATGAGAAAAGATGCACCTGTCAAGAGGTTGGCACCTCCTCGAGACAGTATATTCATGAAATTTGAAGCCATTAAAGATGCACCTGTCAAGAGGTTGGCACCTCCTCGATACAGTATATACATGAAATATGAGACCATGAGAAAAGATGCACCTGTCGAGAGGTTGGCACCTCCTCGAGACAGTATATTCATGAAATTTGAAGCCATTAAAGATGCACCTGTCAAGAGGTTGGCACCTCCTCGATACAGTATATACATGAAATATGAGACCATGAGAAAAGATGCACCTGTCGAGAGGTTGGCACCTCCTCGAGACAGTATATACATGAAATATGAAACCATGAGAAAAGATGCATCTGAAGTGAAAACATGTGAAACAAGCAATGACAAGCCTGAATGTAACATTAATTGTAAACCTCAAATAATTTCTGTGATAGTTGTTAAAGAGAAGTTTGATGAAAGCACTGAAGGCAAGCATGTAGTTGAAGATGCTCAAGGAAGGTTTCAGGACAATTGTGAAAACTATAAGAGAGATGAATAAGTAGGTAAGAAGATAGATGATAGAGGGGATATTAAGATAAGTAATAAGAAAGAGAGAGAAATAATCAAGAAAAGTGAACAGAATGGATCAGTGAATCTTGTCAATAGTAGTCATGAGTCAGGAAGAAAAGCAATTAAGCTGAAGAAGTTAAGAGTGAATGTCCTGACCAAACAAAGTGTACGTAGTTTAAAAGCAATTGATATGTTGAAGGCAAAGAAACAAAGCTGTTGTAGTAGGAGGCAGGTATTGGAGTGTGTTTTAGAGTATTGTCGGGTTCCAAAGCCAAACAGAAAGAAGATCAGAAGGAATGAGCGGAAGAAGATGCTACGAAGGCATAAGACTGGCAAGGTGGTGGAAGTCTGTATGTCTAAAGAAGAGGGAAAGAAATATGAGAAGGCACAGAAGAATATTGAATGTCATACAAGAAGTTTGAGTTGTGACATGCTTGCCAAGACAGTATTGCACAGAAAGAAGCATAATGACGGAGAAAGCTTGAATAAGAAAAGTGTGTGTACAGAGGTAGTAAAGGAGAATAAAAAAGCAAGGATTTTCTGTAAGAATGAAAGCATTGAGGATCAAAAGAAAAGAGAAGTTGATCAATGTTGGATATGTGATGAAAAATTTAGTCCAATGGTAAGAGCAATCCAATGTGATAGTTGTAATGTGGCGTACCATGTACATTGTATGGGATTTGCGAATGTGGAACTTGGTGTAGTAAACAAGCCAGTATCATGGATGTGTTGCAAATGTGGTCGATGTAATTACACAGTGTCATTGTTTTATGATTTTGCAATTCCTACAGATGAAAACGTATAATATGAGAGTATCATGCAAGAAGAAGTAGTTGAGTCATATGCTGACAGTGATTCTTGTTGTGATGACTCAACAATCAAAGGAACTGAAGGTGAGGCACAATTTGTTGGTGTCATGATATATTATGTAGTTGTTGATGAAGTGTGTCAAGGTGCAGCTAAAAAGCAAAGTATTGTTCATCAAACTGGAGGATATAACTTAAGGAACAAGAAAAATAAAGATAAATATGAAGGAAATAATATGAAGGAGACCCAAGAGCAAACAGACAAAAATAACAGTAAAGTGGTCTTTGAGTCTGGAGGCATTCTTCATTCTCAAAATGCACAAGTGTCTGTATCAGTGGGTAGTGAAATAGACAATGATGTCAAAATGATAAGCAAGAGAAAAGCTGAAGTATATGTGGAAAGTTTGAATGAAGACACGGTACATGTAACTAAGAAAAGATGTATGAAAATCAAAGCAAGGAAGCATAAGAATATTGAATTAAATGGAAATTTGAAAAATAAACATGATGGGGAAGTGGTTGCTGATAACAGTAATGAAATGTTGGAAACAAATGCTCAATTAAGACAATTACATGGATCAATACTTGCACAAGGAAGTTTTCATCAAGGAGACCAACGATTTGGAGTAAATCGTGGTAAACAGTGTGTTGCTAATTGTGTAGTAGCAATGATGTATAGCAAGAAAAACATTTAAGGAATTGGATGTGTAGTGATCTGGATAATATTCTTAAGACTGGGAATCAATTGTATAGTTTCTTACAAAAAAGCTCAACAATGAACAATGACTACTTATTGATTAACACCAGAAAAATACGCATACAAAATGATTTAATGTTGCAGTGAATTTTGCCGGAGTTATTTTATTTCGAAATCCAAGTTCAGTAGTAATGAACACTTATAATAAGGGATTTCCCTTCATTTATTATTTATTTCCATCCTTTAAATAGCAATTATGTTCCAAATATATTTTAATCCAAAACATTTCCTAGCCAGTAATATCCACTCATATATAAATAAATTTTCCAGTTCCAATAATATACACTCTGAAAATGGTAATATTCCAATTTGCAAAGGTTCCCACTTCTCAGCGAATTGCTAAAGAAGGTAACAGTCCATTATAAAATTCCTGCACTCATTGACCGGAGATATTCCAGATCGATGAGGTTCCCACTTCCAGCGAATTGCAAAGAAGGTACCGATCCGTACTGGCCTAACTTCTTTATTGAAGAAGTTTCCAATTATATTTGTTTCTTTATACACAATCACATAATTTTATTACCACAATATATCTATATAACAATTCACATAACATACTTTCATGCATAACAGCTTAGTTATGAAGGGAAAAAACCTAAACTTACCCCTCGGAAGGAGGGAGGGAATTTTTTCGAGAAAAAACACAACGTCCTGACTCCGTGGTGGCAGAATACTCAATGACATTTCTTGGAAAAACGATCACCCTTTCTCCGAAATGCACTGCTTTGGTTGGTTGAAAAGAACAATAGAAAAACCTCTGATTGCGCAGCGACAATAACAATTGCTTAGCAGTCAACTGGGGCATGAACATTTATATTTCCCGATGTTAAACCAATTTACTGCGTTACGCAATAAACTCTATTAACACCAGAAAAATACACATACAAAAGGATTTAATGTTGCAGTGAATTTTGCCGGAGTTATTTTATTTCGAAATCCAAATCCCGTAGTAACGAACAATTATAATAAGGGATTTCCCTTCATTTATTATTTATTTCCATCCTTTAAATAGCAATTATGTTCCAAATATATTTTAATCCAAAAAATTTCCTGGCCAGTAATATCCACTTATATATAAATAAATATTCAAATTCCAAGTGCAACGTTTGCCAGCCCCTCTCTTAACTTCATCGGGATAATCTGCCCTCAACAAAATGTCAGACAAAATTAACCGTGTGTTGGGCCAAATATTCCTAATTGCCTCCAAACTCTCTTTGACCCTATTTCTAATCTGACCCAAATTTTCCTTAGCCAGTATTATCCACCCATATATAAATGAATATTCCAGTTCCAATAATATACACTCTGAAAATGGTAATATTCCAATTTGCAAAGGTTCCCACTTCTCAGCGAATTGCTAAAGAAGGTAACAGTCCATTATAAAATTCCTGCATTCATTGACCGGAGATATTCCAGATCGATGAGGTTCCCACTTCAAGCGAATTGCAAAGAAGATACCGATCCATACTGGCCTAACTTCTTTATTGAAGAAGTTTCCAATTATATTTGTTTCTTTATACACAATCACATAATTCTATTACCACAATATATCTATATAACAATTCACATAACATTTCACATAACGTACTTTCATGCATAATAGATTGAAGGGAAAAAAATCAAACTTACCGCCAAAGCAAATTTATGACTCAGAAATTTGCCCAAACTCCCCCCCCCCCTTTTTTTATTATTATTTTTTTTAATTTTTTAACATCACCTATAGGTAGTCACATGGTGGAAAATGAAAGGTCGTGGGATGTGCGTTGAAGAATACAAGTCCATCGGATAAATTTTGACGGAAAATTAATTTGCCCCTTACATCCAAGTGAATCTTATCTTCCCAATACACACCTTCCTGGGAGGGATTGATGAGATTAGAGTGTTTTATCACATGTGCATTTTGCATATCCCGAAGTATCTTCCTCGCATACATATTCAAATTCCAAGTGCAACGTTTGCCAACCCCTCTCTTAACTTCATCGGGATAATCTGCCCTCAACAAAATGTCAGACCAAATTAACCGTGTGTTGGGCCAAATATTCCTAATTGCCTCCAAACTCTCTTTGACCCTATTTCTAATCTGACCCAAATTTTCCTTAAAGATGTCATTGGTCCCTAGATGTAAAATTATCGTTGGTGGTGCCTCATTTTTTGCCAAATATCTCCTGAGCCTATTTCCAAGCCCGGCCAGGCGTGCTCCTGATAAACCTTTCCATATCACTGTCCCACCACCGTGCAGTTGTGTTACACTTCCCAGCATGACGAATGATACTATTCCCTAGTATCAAAGTTCTGGCTTCAGACCGACAACCATCTGTATAAAGTGAGATAAAGGAAAAAGAAAAGGAAACAGCCTGGGTATCCTGTTTTGACAATTAAAAAATATGATTCAACTTAAGGTTATTTGCCACAGCAAATAAACACAGAATAAACCCTCTCCTTTCTTGATATGCTAAATAGGAAATCCAAAAATTATACCTCAACAAGTACTTTATATTATTAATAATAACAACCAACTCAACATCCTTAAAGTTTGTAAGGGATGTTTTCTCTTATACAGCAAAGTGCTAATTAAAGAAGCTAGTTGTTTACAATGCTTATCCATAAACCTTAATACCAGCCGAATAATTCTACACAAATGAAAACATTAGGTCAGGCCTAATATATGATTCAATGCTCCAGACTTCCATCTCCCCATACTTTTGATTTGTTCTTCTGGAACCCCACACATTGACGCAGATGATGCACCCCAATCCTGAAACTATGAGATGAAAAAGGCTGTGGGGCAACCCAATAGCCTAATCCCCTGCTCCAAGATGTGATTGACTTGTTGGGCATACAAAGGGTCTCCTACGAAGTGTATGAACAACAGCCCCTTCCTTGGAGGTCATGCCCCTAAAAATTGTGTCAATGCCTGCACTGGGCACAATTCAGTACTGACATTCCTGCTATTATATGAATTATAGATGCTTTACCTACTTGATCAGTTTTGGAGTATCTTAAAACTATCTGGAGATCCCCTTTCTGATTAAAGGAAATATCACCAATACACAATGCCCATGAAGTTGCCAACATATTTTGTACTAGTGAACTCACTCACCCTAAGAAATCCAAGAAAGGCATGCAAGAATGCCGCTTTAAAAAGCAGAACCTCGTATGCTGTTTTGCAGACTGACGATAAAATTCTAATCAGACTACAGTAGTTGGTGTAGACTCTCTGGTACACTTTGACCTTTGGCGCAACGGACCATGAAAGGTCAAACTGTACCGGAAAGATGATAGGAATATGAAAGGAATATGGAAATGAGGTATGACTGTATAATAAGGGTGAAGTTGACCTAGTCTATGGGAAAGAGGACATAACGGGGGAGAAAGGGTAAAAAATGGGGAACAGTTTGACCTATTGTATAAAAGATGATATGATTGCAAGTGATGGTGCAATATTTGATAGTATTAAACGGGCGGCGTATTTAGGTATGCCATCATGCCACAGTGGGGGGAGATAATCCCCCGACAAAGGGCAGTGGTCAGACGGTCAGTCAATGGGAGTCTCGTGAATGGAGAGTTAATTGTTTATCGATTGATACAAGATTGCACAACATAACGC
This sequence comes from Marthasterias glacialis, assembly GCA_911728455.2. Lineage (NCBI taxonomy): Eukaryota > Metazoa > Echinodermata > Asteroidea > Forcipulatida > Asteriidae > Marthasterias > Marthasterias glacialis. The sequence goes on from OU452220.1 coordinate 21,077,306, forward strand.
AATGCTATAAAGGAGGGAGGAAGTTAATCTATCGGTTAATACAAAATAGTTTATCCATGATACACGATATTTTATACATTGGTCTCCACCTATTAAAAGATAAATACATACTAAACTGTATGTCTGAAAAGTTATCGAAACACTAAGTACGAGTGTATCAACATCTACATCGTCGCGGATTGTTTGAACGTTACTTAGAAAGCTCGTTAAGACGGTGGAGCGAAAATAATCATGGATGTATATCGAGACATACAGAATTGTCAGACGTACGAAGCACTCGGCATTATTATCGATAATGTTGAACTCAATGCCGATCAATCGGCATTCCCTCTGAATCGTCTGTACGAGTTGACTCTGTCAAACAATGAGACAGACGAGGGGTTGGGTCGGGACGGGGGTGAAATCCATGACGAAGAGGAACCGTATCAGTTCGGGTACGGTAATCATGATGTTACATCGGAGCAGCCAGAACCTTGGGTCAACGAAGGAAGAGCGGGTGATGACGGCGAAGATATCCAATCGCAAGAGCCTGGAGACGATAGAATGGACGAAGGAGAGACTTACTCCGATGATGGCGAAAGTATTCAACCCCGAAGGAAGAGAGCACGGACGCAAGGACCCGAAGACGAGGAGGAGGATATTCCGGATCAATCCGAAGATGACTATCGGATTGTCGATGTAAAAGAAAAATTTGTTAAGAAATATCAAGCCACGACGTTTGATTATAAAATTCAGTTTAAGAATCTAGAAGAGTTGTCGTTGAGGGAGTTTTTACCTTGCCTGGGATATATATTTGAGAGTATTTTGTATCGATTGACTGATGGTCTTCCGGGTGATGACAGAGTAAGGTTAGTGTTTCACTCCACAGATTTAAACTATCCCATCGCTCTACCATTTTTACAGGTGGACAAATTAACCGTAGAAAGATTCTTGGCTCGTATAGAGCAAGTATTACAATCGTATCAACAACTTCGATTGGATGACACGGTCGAAATCCATTTCGTACATATGCGAATGCCACAAAAGGGGGGAAAGAGCAACAAGAAAAATCACGGTGTTGTTAAAATTCAAGACATGTTACGGGACAAATGTTCTGTCATTCGAATCAAAGATACTAAGACAGAATTGTGTTGCGCCAGGGCAATAGTGACGGGAATAGCCATTAAAGAAAACCACCCTAAAGTGAAGCAGATTAAAATAGGTCGAATTGAACAGGAGTACCTTGCCAGGGATTTACACGCCAAAGCGGGTGTAATGGAAGGGCCTTGCGGTCTTGAGGAAATACAAAAATTCCAAGACGTTCTGCCCGAGTATCGATTGGTGGTGTTATCCAGCGATCATTTTAACGACAGCATTTTTAAGGGGCCCGTGCGACGGCACACGATCTATTTATGTTTTCACGATAATCATTACGATCTCATCACCTCCACGAAGGGATTTCTCAATAGGGGTTACTTTTGTGACACGTGTCAGAGGGGTTACGATTCTCAAGACAGACACAAAAGATTTATAGACGATTGCAGTTTGTGTTTTTCTCCCGGTTGTAAATCGGGTGAGATAACTACGTGGGTACACTGTACAGACTGTAACCGTAATTTCAAGGATCAGAGATGTTTTGATAATCACAAGAATAAGAAAATCAAAGGAAAAATAATATGTCAAGTATATTACAGATGTAAACGCTGCGGTTGGTACGTAAACACCGATTTAAATGGTAAATACGGTGGAGAGCACGACTGTACGAAGAGATATTGTACCATCTGTAAAGAGATGGGGTCTATCGATCACAAATGCTTCATGAAACCCATTGATAGGCAAAATGAAAGGAAACAAATCGATACGGGTGGTCGAGTTGGTACTGAAGAGAATGATAAGCGTGCAAAGGGGGGTAAAAAGGAAAAAGATGTTGCCAAATACGTGTTTTTTGACCTTGAGTGTACTCAGGATAACGGTGTTCACGAACCAAACTCGTGCGTGGCTAACGTAGTATGTAAATTGTGTGCAGATAGGTCTGAAGATGACCCGTTGTGTATAGCGTGTAGGCATTGCTCACACTGTCGCCAGAAGATATTTAAAGGCGATCGATGTAAAGAGGAGTTCTGTGATTGGTTATTTAGTTCCAAAGACACGTCAAATTCAACCGCTCTGGCTCATAATATGAAAGCGTACGATGGGTTTTTCCTGCTCAGTTTCTTGTATGAGAATGTTATCATACCCGAGGTTATTTACGCGGGGTCTAAGATACAATCTATCATATTGCCCAAGCATAAACGAAAAATAATCGATTCCATGAATTTCTTACCCATGGCATTGAGTAAATTGCCTCACGCCTTTGGTCAGAAGGAATTGCATAAAGGGTTTTTCCCTCATTTATGGAACACGAAACAAAACCAAGACTACGAAGGCCCCTTTCCGGACGTCAAATACTACGCCCCTGATGGCATGAGTCCCGAAAAGAGGCAGGAATTTTACGATTGGTACGAGAAGGAAAAGGGAAACCACTTCGTGTTGCAAGACGAATTATTAAAATATTGCATCAGCGACGTTGAGATTTTACGCCGCTGTTGCCTTCAGTTTCGAACCTTGTTCAAGAAATTTACTGCCATGGGGGAGGGTGACGAAGGTGTAGATCCGTTCCAGAGTTGCATTACAATCGCTTCGGCGTGTAACCTGATTTACAGGAGAAATTTCCTGAACGCCGACACCATTGCCGTGTTACCCCCCAACGGATTCTTAGGCAAGGAACAACAATCCAAAGTCGCAATGCAGTGGTTACACTACGTACACTTGACGGAGGGTAGATACATACAATACGCCAGAAACATGGGAGAAAAACAGATCGGGAAATACAAAGTGGACGGTTATGACGCTGAAAGTCAAACGATCTATTCGTTTAACGGGTGTTATTACCACGGGTGTGTCAAGTGTTATCCCAATAAGAAGACATTCAATAGTACGCTGATGACGCCAATGTCAGAATTGTATACGCGCAATCAAGAAAGGAAAACGTTCTTACAATCCATGTGTACACGGTTTGTAGAGATGTGGGAATGCTAGTGGAAAGCTGTAGTCAAAGAGTTTTCCCAAGATATGAAACGTGTCATTCAAGATGAAAAGATTACCGGACCCCGCGCAACGCTGAATCCACGGGATGCATTCTATGGGGGGCGTACCAATGCCACCCGTTTGTTTTATCAAGTGTCGAAAGATGAGACGATTCAGTACGTAGACTTTTGTTCGTTGTATCCTTACACAAACAAGTATTCTTCCTACCCAGTCCATCACCCCGAAATCATCACGGAAAACTTTAAAGACGTATCGGCCTACTACGGCCTGGTGAAATGTAAAGTTCTACCGCCACAAACGCTATACCACCCCTTGTTGCCTTATAGATCGGGAGGTAAATTGACCTTTCCCCTCTGTCGCACATGCGTAGAAACGCAACAACAAACCTTATGTCGACATACCGATACTGAACGGGCTCTGTCTGGCACGTGGGTATCCATTGAACTGGACAAGGCGATTCAATTGGGGTACAAGGTAATCGATATTGAAGTTGTTTGGCATTTTGATCAAAGGGAGCATTATGATAGACGAACCAAAACCGGTGGCTTATTTATGGATTATATCAACACTTTTCTTAAGCTTAAAGTTGAAGCTTCCGGATGGCCAAATTGGGTGAACTCAGAAACGGACAAAGTGAAATATATCGACGATTATTTTGAGCAAGAAGGGATCAGGTTAAGCGCCTCTAAGATAGAAAAGAACCCGGGATTGAGAGCCCTCGCCAAGCTCATGCTCAACAGCTTTTGGGGGAAATTTGGTCAGAGAATTAACATGCCAAAAGTCAAAGTATTGAGCGATCCCGCCACACTGTATGAACTTTTATTAGCCGATGATAAAGTGGTACAGGACATTAATTTTTTCAATCACGAAGTTGTGGAAGTTCGTTACGAAACGGAAGAAGAATTTGTCGACCCCAACCCCAAAACAAACGTGGCTATTGCCGCGTTCACAACGACTCATGCAAGACTCAAGCTCTACGGGGTACTTTGAACAATTGCAAGAGTCCGTGTTATATTACGATACGGACAGTGTCATATACGTGGAGAAACCGGGTCAATACAAACCTCCACTGGGAGATTATCTGGGCGACTTGACCAATGAAATAAGTCCAAAAGATGGACATTATATCGAGACCTTTGTGTCAGGGGGACCGAAGAATTACGCGTATCGGTTAGACACGGGCAAATCGTGTTGTAAAGTGAGGGGTTTTACCTTAAACTTTAGAAATTCGCAGCAGATTAATTTTGACTCCGTGGTCGATATGGTGAAAGGCGTAGGTCCTCAAAAGTTAGTGATATCAGACCCACACAAGATAGTGAGAAATAGAAAGACCAAAGGAGTACTGACCAAGTCAAGCACAAAAGATTACCGCGTGGTCTATAGTAAGAGGGTAATAATAGATGAGTATAACACGATACCGTACGGATATAAAAATTGACGCACCCTCGACGTGTCATCATTCTGCTCAGAGTCATTATGGATGGAACGTCTGATAACGGCGCTCGGGATACTAAACGCCATATGCTTAAACTGATGCTTATTTTAGTGTTGCTGTTCACTAGTATTTTTTCCATCCTATTTGGAAATACCATGGTTCGAGAAGAACACATTAATGAACTGTTGACTCTGTTTCTTAGCAACGATACGTGGATCGAATAACCAATCACGGAGCTTGTCTCGATACTGTTATATACCCTTCATTATTACATTTTTAATTCAGATGATCTCATGACGACTAAACTGAAACATCCATTTACTTGCATTATTGCAGGGCCGAGTTCGAGTGGTAAAACGGTCTTTGTAAAAAAGTTACTGGAACAGAAAGAGGATGTCATTCATGATACACCTGAAAGAATTTTGTGGTGTTATGGAGAATATCAGCCGCTTTTCCAAAAATTGTCTAATAGTATACCTGGTATACGTTTTGTGGAAGGGTTGCCGGACGATTGGTCCGAACATCTTGACCCTAGACACAGAAGTTTAATCATCATCGATGATCTCATGTCTGAATGTGGTAACGATTCTCGTATTACTAAATTGTTTACGAAAGGGTCTCTCACCATTGTAATGTATCCGTAATTTATATCGTACAAAACTTATTTTATCAATCGAAAGAAAGTAGAACCATAAGTTTAAATAGTCACTACATCGTTCTCTTTAAAAATCCTAGAGATAGATCTCAAATATTGCATCTGGCCAAACAAATGTATCCGAGTCAGACACGTTTTATGTCGGAAGCTTATTTCGACGCCACCTCGGAACCCTACGGGTATTTATTTATAGACCTCAAACCAAACACGCCCGAAAAGTATAGATTGAGAACCAATATTTTTGAGGGAGAGATGCCGTACGCTTACGTACCGAGAGTATAATAGTCGCTTACGCGCATCTACATCTTCATTCGGTCACCATGACGCAGCGACTCAGGAACAATGCTCACGCTCTAAAGATATTGAGCAAATCTACACCCCGTGTCAGAAAGAATATTCTGGAACGTGCGGACAAAGAATTGATAGCGTGTCTGTGCGAATGTGCCCTGAACGTTTTAAAAGGTCATGTACCTTTGACATCTGCTCAGAGGAAGAAGTTAGCACGCCACAAGACACACCTGAGACAATTGGCTAACAAACGATTGTCGCACAAGAAACGAAAACAGTTGCTGGTGCAAAAAGGTGGCTTTTTAGGCACGCTCATCGCACCCATCCTGAGAACCATCGGTAGCCTGTTCCTCGGGAACTGATGCGTTACGCTAAGAAAATTGAGATGAATGCTCCCGCTGACCAAGTCACGCGCGCCATCCAGAATGTACTTTTAAAGAGAGACATTGGAGAGAATAAAGTACAGACGCTGGAACGGGACATGAAAGATGTTCTGGACAGAACAGACCTGGATGATAATACCAAGGTGCTCCTATATCAACAAGCGCTCCAACGCTACCTTCAATTTGATCGAGCCAGAAGGCAAGAACCCGTCACCGTGACAATGAATACCCCGAAAGAGTACTACGATATGACCGAAGATACGACCGATAAAACACCGGCACCCCCATTAAAACAACCCGACTCGACCGCGGAAATCATTGAGGGTGTGCCCAAAACGTACAAGCGTAAAGCTCGATTACTGATAGACAAGATTAAAAAATCTGACGTCATGACTTGGAACGACAAGGGCGAACTTAAGTTTGGCGAAGATGTCGTTAAGGGATCTAATATTACCGATTTAGTTAATGATGTATTATACGCTAGAAAAGGATTCGACCCTCTTGGATGGCAGCGGTTTGTACACGGTTTGGCGAGTATGAACGTGCCCAAAACGCTCTTGAGCAATGCGTCACGCCGTACCATAGCCCAACGCTACAAACAAAACATGCAAACGCCCAATGAGAAAAGGGTATTGCCCGTTTTACCCACGGAACGTCCAAAACGTAAAACTAAAAGGGTCCCCCGGTCCTTTTCTAAGCAGAATCCTAAAAAACGATTACTCTGGGAGTCTTTGTAATAAAGTAAACATTATACAATAATTTAATGATGCGATAGTATTGTTTTATTGAGAAATAAAATGGTTTACACGAAGAAGATCGGATGTATACATTGTCTCGTTTCTTTTTTTCTTGTCTTTTAATGAGATTACTTTAAATTAACTATTCTAGACACAGCAAGCTTTAAATAAACAAAGTTAAAAAGACTTCTTTATATAAAAGAGAAAGGGAATAACTACTTAATGAAAACGTTTTACAATTTGATTCACGATAAAATCAATATCAGATACCGGAATATCGAGGTTGTAGCGGGATTCCACAAAATGATGTACAAAGGTATCGTTAAAATGAGTATCTTTGGTAAACATGTTTACAATAGTCTTCATATCAAAGTTTCTACATCGGTATTGAGCGAACATGATGCAATACTGCCCGCACACTGTACTGTCGAAAGATTGAAGACGGACATCGTTGTATATAACCCCCGAAGAGTGTCTTTGAATAAAACGCATCAAATGTGAATCGTATCTGTCGGGCGGGTTACCGTAGGAATAAAAAAATTCTGCCCTTTTATCATCGTCGAAATAAACGGCGATCCAATGACTCCCCGGTTGGTCGCTGGTATCGGCATTCACAATGTATACGACTGGAAAGGTCGAAATTTTCCCCGGTAACTTATCAATGGGGAACACGCCGCCATGTTGCCTTTTGGTTATGTTGTCTGCCTTCAGCACGCTCAGTAATTGGTTCGTATTCATGATGAATAATCGATTAGTATATTACGGGACTTGTCGATTTCCAGAATCGAATTGTACTCTGCATACACCAAGACGTTAACCGTGTTTGCCAAAGGATCTCTGAAGGCGAGCTCTAAGCGTACATTACCGCTACGTAATAAATTAAAATGGCCTCCCGAACATAAATCGGGCGTCAAGTCAAACGCAAACAGGGTGTACCCGTTAGCGTAGTCCGATCTGGAAATGTCATTACCCGAATCCTTATGGAGGTTATTTATACCCGAAAATAGAGTCTGATAGGCCATGAGATAGTTACTGTCGGGTCCAGCAAATTTTGGTTTGAGTGGTTTCCACGGCAATTGCTCCCCGTCGATATACAGCGCTAAAAAGTTTAAATTAAAATGTTTAAAATTGTAAGGGTTTTTGGTAAAATCCCCATTCATGGCCGTATTATCTACACACCCAATGACAATGCGCGTGGGAGTTTGGCCCAGAAACATTCTCTCCCTCGTAAAAGACTGGTTACCCTGTGGAATGGAGAATGTTTTCACTTCCACTTTGCGCAAGGGATATTTTGCAGTTGCTTGTTCCATGGTTCTTGCCTGGCTAGAGAAACCATAGGGTTGACATTAACTCTTCTAATGTACAGGGTGGCGTTCTGTATCTTTACTTTGTATTCTGCAACGGGGGTTGAAGACATCAGACAGAATGCGTCCTTACTTCGGTGTAATTTTACTTTCATGTTTACACCGTTTAATAAAAGCCTGTCTTGAAAAAATATGTCTGCGTGTAGAGGTCCTATCAGGTCGATCATCTTACTCCCCTTTGTGTGTGAAAACCTCTGCCCCAGACCTTTGTTTTGATTCTCCTCCAAAGTTGGATCGGACTTGTCCATCTGCCCAGCCGTATCCTTATAGAATAAGCCCGAGGTGAGGTGAGAGGATTTAGCGGCTGGTCCGTAACTCAACAAGGTTTCCAACATAGCCCTGTATGGATACGTGTTGGTAGAGGGCGTGATGACGCGGTCATTTAAGGACACGTCCACTTCGGAGAAAAGAGACTGTAACATCAGATTAACGGGGGCCACCGGTACGTCAGCCGCAAGTACACCCCCGTCGGCATCCACAATTGTAGCCTGCACGTGAAGCATGGTCTGCGCCAAATCCAAATACGTCTCGCTGGAGCCATTGATTAAAAATTCAATGGGACCCGCATCCACGATGTTGGTCAATGGTTGGTATTGTACCCATTGTCCCTTTGTGATGCTGGTCTGGGTCGTGGGCAATGAAAATAGGTCGAGTTCGGACTTTGTACATTCCGAAGAATTCTTATGAATGAAAGCCATGATGATGGTGCTTAGGAATCAAATATGTCGAGTGACCTCTTTGGACGTTTCCTAACGGTTGAAATGATGGATCGGCCTCGACCTTTCCTCTTTATAGCCCTTTTGCGTACTCCAACGGGTCGTGCGTTCTTCCTCGGACGGCGCAAGGTGGTGTCAGTTTGACCATTGAGGGCGTCATTTGCCATTTGCAAACCCGTATGAAGAGCTTGTTTACCGAGGGTCTTAGCCCCCTGGGTTAAGACGGGTAGAGCCGATCGAAATAACCCAGACAGGATTCCTCCTAATCCGTATCCTCTTTGCATCTGAGCACCTTTAAAATAATTTCCACTTCCAGCCTGAGATTTGTAATATTGTTCGTAGAGCAAATTTTCTGCCCGTGTCGTCCCTTATATTAATATTTATAACGTCAAAATGTTTTGTTTTAACCGGAATATAATGAGGCATGGTGTATGTCGTAGAAATCATATCCCCCGTAGTTTTGCTGCCGGTTTTCAGCGGTTTAATTTTCAAAAGGGGTACGTTGGCATCGCCTACATACTGCGGTTCTACGATGTCGCTGTATATGTAGAGACCGTATACCCCGGCGTAAATGTCGGAAGGTTGAATCCCTGCCGTCGTTTCAAAGAGTGCTTTGCGAGGTAACCCTAGTAACTTGTACAAATCATCATTGAACGTCATGTAAGCGCCTGCTTTCAATCTCACGAGGACTTTTCTCGATTTCTTATCCACTACCAAACTTATACTCGACTTTGCTTCGTCGATTAAATAATCGTTGAAGGTGTCGAGAACCTCTTGTACGGAGCCGTAGTAACCGTGAGGTATTTTTAAGTATCTGGTAAGTCGACCATTTTCGGAGTAAGTCAACAAATTATTTTTATCCGTGATGTTAAAGTAACAGTGTGGATATTGTATTTCGCTCAAGCCAACTTCCCATTTACCCGACAGTTGAATGGGATTAAACAATCTGGTCGTGTAATCCGACAATGTATTGTTCGGGTATATATCTAGAGAAGCGTTGCTAGGGAGCGTGAGATAAAACTGTTGGTCCGACATGGTTCGAACTCAACCTGTGTCTGCCTATGGGGATGCTTGGCCGTCATTATTAATACAGTTGAGTGACCCAACTGTTGAATGAAGCGGGATAACCCAACCATTTAACAAAATATTCCTTTTGACCATTGCTGGTTCTCTGGCGAATGACTTTTTCCACTCTGTACGTATCAGACTCGTCTTTAATCACTTTTTGAAGTTCTTCTTCGTAAAAAGTGCCCTTTATCTCTTCACCCCCGTAATCTTTCAACGCGTATAACGGTCTCACATTGCGTACACGTCTATTCACGGTAAATATTTCCTCGGACCATGTAGGTAAATAGCCCTTTCGGAATACTTTAGCCGCCACGCTGACCTCACTTTATCCCCCACCCTAAATTTAAACGTGGGTCGAGACGCGCGTCTGACGTCACCGTATAATGTCTTCCACACCTGTCCATCATTCTCGTCGGACACTTCGCTGGGTTTCATACGTATCGACCGATGTTTTGAATTATTATATGACTTCACCAGCTTTTGCAAGACATCCGTGTATTTGAAGGTATTACGGTAGGAAAAATATTTCCATAGTTTGGTCTTTAGCGTTCGGTTAAACCTTTCTATTACGCTAGCCTTGGTTTCATTATTGGTCGTGTAAAACTCAATCTTCTTTTGTTCGAGAAAGCGTTGAAAATGGCGATTTAAAAATTCTTTGCCCTCGTCAGAGGCGCCCTCTTTTGATCCAGTATGGAACGAAAGGCCTCGAGGATAGTTTCACCCTTTTTGTTTTTCAAAGGCCTCGCCCACGCAAACTTTGAAAATACATCGATGCAAGTCATTATATATTTATACCCCTTATTATATCTGGAGATCAACTGAACGTCGCACAGATCAATTTGCCATATTTCATCGATTGCAATAGCTAGAACACGATTCCTAGGAAACGTTCTTTTGATCGGTTTATGTAAAGTATACGTATCTTGCTTTTGTAAAAAGTGTTTTATCTGTTGTCTGGACAACTCGTACAGCCCCTCTGTCTTCACCCTTTGATACAGTTTTTCCAGGCTACCTAACCCCGATTCATGCTCAATATCATAATACAACGTTTTTAAGTAAGTATTAATCTCTTTGTCCATGTTGACCCGTTCGATTAAAAACTAATTATGAACCTATCCCCTTTTAGTAACAACTATTTATAGACACGATGTATAAATCATACAGTAAAACAACTATGTTCTTGTCATTCAATTTATTTTGTACCTCATGAAAACCAGTTATACAATTATTTACAATTTGAAAACACGTTGTTTAAATTTACAGAAACACCAAACGTAATTTTAAATCAAATGTGAAAATATCAAAACGTTTTTTTATATTAAAAACTAAACGTGTATATACATTTTTTTTTTTTAAATAAAAACCAAACGTAGAAAAAGGATTTTTTTTTTCAAACAAAAAATTGTTTTACAATTTTGTTTTCTATATTAAAAACTACACACTTAAAAAGTTTTTTTTTCAAATATAAACCAAACGTGCACGTTTTTTTTTTTAACCCAAACATTTTTAAATACATACATCATCATTTTTGTTTAAATCTGTTTGTCTTTTTAAACCAAACACTTTATATAGCAAATACGCTACAATCAAAACTCTTAATCCATGGAAAGTCTTTGACGAACTTTTAAACCGCATAACTTTTGAGTTCTTCGATAACTTCATTTAAATCAAGATCAAAGAATAAAAATTCATTAAATACCGTTGCTGCTACGGCTTCGCAACGATAGTGCCGTCTGAGAAAACCGTTAGTTCTGACTCTTTCAAGCCAGTGATGTAGACAGACGACACTATCCTTGCGAAGGTCTTCTAGCATAAAGTATATATTATTATCAAAATGATCCAATGGATCATCCATCAAGCAACTGTGTTGCCTTTGTGAGGGGTGATCCACGGAACATCCGTAACAGTTTCTGTGTACATAAGACCACAGAACAATTTTAATATATAAGCCAAAATGACATAAAAGATGTTCACGAGCTTCAGCTCTATGATCTATGGACTCGTTGTCGGCTTCTGGGGGTGGTGAAACCGGCGATGGCGGAGGTGGTGGTCCTGAAGATCCCGATGGTCCTGGTGTTGGTGGCGGTGGTGGGGGTAGTGGCCCTTGGGCTCCTAATGGCGGTGGTGGGGGTGGTGAGGGTGATGCTGGGGGTGGTGCTGGAGACAGTGAAGGGGACATAGGGGTGTCCTCCCACTCAAACTCCAAACCCGCAAAAATAGACAGCGCGTCCGATCCTGCGGAAAGAATGGAACTCGCATTAAGTACATATCGATGCTATCATCATCATCATAGAGGGAAATGTTTATACATTTTGCGATAGTCAGTCGCATGGTTGACAATTACGTTTAAATCACTCAGACACCAAGAGAAATCAACTCACCGTATTCGGACGTTAAGTCAATGACTTCGCCACAGTCATCTTTCGGAAGGTCAGTCGAAGGAATATCTAATGAAAAGAAAAGGAACGCTTATATAAGTATATATTATAAATCCTAAAGGAAAAGAATACATCGTACACAACTACGCACGAGTCCCTATGCTTGCGCAGAGTACCAAAATTACACAAGAAAAATTAAAGCTATTAAAAGTTGAAACAACAGTGAGCCAGATCTTTAGATTACGACCTTAAAAGCAATATAAGCCAGAGATAAACTTACCAAGTTCCCAGTCCGGACTACTTTGATTCAGTGCCAGAGGAGGCGGTGAAGGGGGCAATGCCTCCAAGGCCCCGGAGGGCCACATCGGGCTGTCCCCTACCAGGGCGTTCAATCGCCGCCATTCCTCCGTCGCTTCAAAATCATCACCAAAAAAGTAGTTCGATGCCATGTTGATGCTGTTGACGATGATGTTTTCTGGAGACCGATCCAAGGCTTTTTATACCTTTGTTTTACCTATACTTTACACGCTTTTTTGGGTGTCTGAAGGGTTGATTTTTAGTTTCTTTATTTCACTTTAGCCAATGCAAGCGTCGGAAACTTCTTCGATGGCCTCATCGATGGCAGGAAGCATTGTCTTAAGACACTCCCACTTGGGTACGGTGAGGTTAATCCCTCGACCGGGAATCAATGGGAAACCCTTCTTTTTGACTTGAGCGTAATCTCTAATATTTACGTAAGGCACATCTCTAAATTTCTCTATGACTACGTGCCTTTTGTTTGTAAGTTTCAATCTCCTATGAAAAGTTAATGAAAAGGGTTTATTCGGTTCCGGTGAAATTGATCTGGAGGGAGTGATCATCCTCCGTTCTAATAAATCGTGTTTTCTGGTCTCTGTGTCCGTTTTAATTAACTTTGATTTTTTCATAGGCAGTTGAGCCAAACCATGTTTTTCAGTATTTTCCGTTTCTTTACGGAATTCACTGACTTCGTTCCGACTACCGGCCGAATCCCAGCTATAGTCTGGTCTGGGTAGCGCCATACTCTTGGGTGACCAAGCAGCTCTTGTGTCGTGATCTTGGCCATTCATGTTGTTGTCGACAAATGAATCAAAAACACACTTTCCATGGGCTTTTTATCTCTTTTTGGGTGAGAAATATTGTGCAACGTACTGAAATTTTGAGCCTATATTTAGATATGACGTCTTAAACTCGGCAGTATTACGGATCAATAAGGATTATCTTTTCTATTACAAATCGCATTGTATGAAGACATCCGCTTGCGTTCTCACGCTCTTTTTTTATTAATTATATTTATAAATTTACGTTCGGTCCCAAATAAAGGTATCCACCGCACGTTGAGCACGTTTCAACGATGTCCACTGTTGTACATTTAAATGAATTCCCCTGATGGTGGGATACAAACCCCTCGAGGTCTCCAAAAATGTTCTGATGTCCACGATGACCTCTCCCTGATAATAACACACGCTTATAAATTCCCGTTCACCCAGAGGAAGAACGCGGTCATTTCGACAATTAAAATCTGTCGATACGTTAGGTCTGAAAATATTAACAGTTTGTATTGAACCATACGTTTTGGTTGGCTTTGGATCATGCGTTGTGGGAATGGAAGAAAACCGATCGCACGCGTGTTTGGCTCGAATAAACTGTATGATGTATATCACTTTTATCAGAAGGGTCGCCGTAAGTAAACCGAATAAAAGGACATCTATGACCCGGGAACCCATCTTGCCTCGTGTTAATATAAATAAAGCTCTACGTGGTATCACTGATATTATATATCATTTTTAAAATGTTGATCGTGTTTACTCTCAAATGGTGCCTGTTTTGAGAGTTCAGTAACCTATACCTTTTAAAACTCCCGCCCCTAATGCAACAATACACACCCCCTTTCCGATCGATCCCCCTTAATCCCCTTCAAATGGCCCGTGAGTAAAAGTAATGAATCTCACGGTACTTTGTGTTGACTGCTAGGTTCATTCACCCCTTTCCCTCTACACTATTCGTGAATGGTGCTGAAAATATCAACTAAGATGGAAGTAAAATTCATAGAACGTTATACAATAACATTATGATTGCACCATCACTTGTAATCATTTCATCTTTTATACAATAGGTCAAACTGTTCCCAATTTTTTTACCCTTTCTCCCACGTTATGTCCTCTTTCCCATAGACTAGGTCAATTTAAGGTGGAAATCTTACCATTTACCCCACGTTATGTCATCTTTCCCATAGACTAGGCCATCTTTCCCATAGACTAGGTCAACTTCACCCTTATTATACAGTCATACCTCATTTCCATAATCCTATCATATTCCTATCATATTTCCGGTTCAGTTTGACCTTTCATGGTCCGTTGCGCCCAAGGTCAAAGTGTACCAGAGAGTCTACACCAACTACTGACTACTCAAAAATGGAAAAGTAATAGGGCATCTTGAATCTTGACGAGGGTCCAAGCGTCTACAACCCTCTTTTATCTTAGAAACAATGAAGCTACTGGTGGGATCCTGCCAATTGTTCAATTTATGAATATATGAAATGGCTGATATATATGTGCCAATGGAGGAGGATCCAAAGGCTTGTAAATTTAAATAAGCAATATAGGCTACCACCTGATTTATGGATGCTGGCCATGTTATTGCCTAAGGACCAACTATTCCGAAAGGCTATGAAACTTTCTACTGCCCTTGTATATGTACGCTTAGTTCTTTCTGCCATTGATGCTTCTAAAATTGAATGGGTTCTGGCCATTAAAGGTTCCATAAGAACTCTGGTACTGGAGCTGCTTTCTTGTCTTTCTTATTTTGCTTCCCTGGACTGTGTTTGGCTGAAAAAGCTACATTGTTTTTCAAACACTGTAGTACAAAAAATCTGACTAACCTCATAATCATGGAGCATTTTGATGTTTTCTTATTCAAAATCTCCACAACCCCTTTATTATCTGATTGCACCAGAATGCACTTACCCTTAAGGTCTCTTCCCCATAAAACCATTGCTACGATTATAGGAAACAATTCCAACCATGCAATTGATCGCTTTTCACCTTTTACTGCCTCAGTAAATCACCTGATTTAGCTGCCCACTCCAAAAATGTTGAAAATTTTCAAACAAAGCTGGAGAACAGGATGCCCCCATAGGGAGGGCCTTATCCACATAAAAGAGATCACCCACTTTCATCCCCAATAAACTAAAATCCTCAGGATGAACCAGAAGTAACCTGAAAGCACTTTTGATATCGGCCTTGGCCATCAGCGCCCCTCTCCCAGCTCTCATGACACAATTAATTGCAGCATCAAATTTTGTATACTGAACTGCGCAATAATCCTTGTCAATGCCGTCATTAATAGAGTCCCCATCTGGATATGAAAGGTGATGAATCATGCGATATTTTCCTGGAACGGCTTTCGGTACTTAACCCACTGGTGAGATTATAAGATTTGGAACTGGTTTTTGCTTAAAGTGGCCCGCAATCCTACCCAACTTTACTTCCTTTGAAATCTTCTCCAAAACCTTATCATGTAATTGATCAACTGACTTAAGATTTGGTGCATCTCTTCCTAACCGGGTTCCACAATACCCCAATCTAAACCCATTTGAAAAACCATCCTTCAGAATTTTATCGGATTTTTTTGTCTGGGTATTGATCTAACAATGACAATAAAGTTCTTAGCTTAATTGGTGAAGGATATTTACAACATAAGCAGAATGACTTTCATATGTCAAAAATGCCAAGGTCCATGTATGAATAGAAGTAATCTGACGCTTATGTTTATTATCTTTCCATATAATCGAACCCCCTTCATTTACAGCCAGTGAAAACTCTTTCATGTCTAAACTACTTCTTACACTAGGATCTATCTTCTCTAAAATCGTAGCAAAATCCACATATTCGCTATTGATAATCTTTGATTTTACTGTTTGCGTTAGACCTTCACCCACTTCGCTACAAACAGATGTCAATGGATTGAAAGGAGTCGATGGCAAACTCATATGCAACATATTACTGTCCACAACTGGTATGCCTCCAGAACCCGCTGTACAATTAATTAACCCCAACGTGCTACCAACTGTATTTGTGATTGACCCTACATTTGACGGTTGAGCACCCCCTAATCGTATTGAAGATGATGTTATCCCCATTATGCCATTGACCCCATACCTGTTATGCAGTGAATAACCTGAAAATCGGTTAGAGTTGGCCAAATTGTAACCTAAACCGCCACTAGAGGTATTAATTCCTGAGTATCATGACTGATTTGAGCTAACATTCAAGTTAAACGGCAAACTGCCAGAAAAACCTGATTGTTTACCCCAATTCCACCTTGTCCTTGAATACCCATACCAAAGCTTGTTGACTTGAATTACTTTGGGCTACGTGTAAAGGCCAAACAATATTATGACTGTTAATGCTTGCATTAACCTGCGGCATATTGGTGATTAACAGCCCCTTAACACTTGTCGTTTGCAAAACCCCCGTACAAGTATTCACCGTACCCGAAAAACCTAACGTTACTACTGGTGCTACTGTGTTTGCACTATCACTTGGCCCACTAAGCCCAATATTTTGTAACTCACCCGGTCTCCCAATCATGCCAGCTAATCCACCACCCCTTACATCAGCGGGAACTTCTTGTTGGACTTCTGCTCCAGTTGCAACCAAAGCTGGAAGAACTTGAATCTCCTCAACAGGCCTAGGCTCCTCCTGTGCTGTTTGAGACCCGCCATTACCGGTACTTCGTGGCTGTTGATGCACCTCTGCAGTTACGTTTATGGTGTTACTTGAAGAAAGCATTGACCTCGCTTTTTCCTGAGCTCTAGTTTGTCTGTTACTGGCGCTGGCACCACGTCCACATAATAATCGAGATGCCGTCGACTTGGAAACTGGAGTTAAATTACTACGAACTCCTTGTTTGCCACGTCCTGTCCCCCGCCCTCGTTTCCTACCTTGATTCCATCCCATTTGACTTTATTGGTACAATTAATATTATTTATTTTTTTTCGAATGAGCAATTTTTTCGAGAAAAAACACAGCGTCCTGACTCCGTGGTGGCAGAATACTCAATGACGTTTCTTAGAAAAACGATCACCCTTTCTCCGAAATGCACTGCTTTGGTTGGTTGAAAAGAACAATGGAAAAACCTCTGATTGCGCAGCGACAATAACAATTGCTAAACAACCAACCGGGACATGAATATTTATATTTCCCGGTGTTAAACCAGTTTACTGCGTTACGCAATAAACTCTATTAATGAATTGCCAACTGACTTGGATGTATTTGACACACAGTATAGTATGAAGTATCATGTGTCTGTAACGGGTACATTTGTTGAAAATGCTTGTCACTTGATTGAATTTATTTTTGATACCATTGAACACTGCACTTGAACAAAATCTTCAGAAATATCATGCATGCTTCTTAAGTTTCCATGGAAACACAGTTGCTGTAATTGCTCAGGATGGCAAGTATTTTATATTTGATTCCCATTCCAGAAGTATCCATGGCTGTATGGTTCAAGATGGAACAAGTATTCTGATGCAAGCAAGTGCATTTGAACAGGTATACACTTATTGTAAAAATTTAGCTCATTCCATGAATCTGTTTGATAATGAGCAGTATGATTTAACTGGTGTATTCCTTTGTTTCAATGTTGCTGCTGTAACATGTACATGTACAGATGATGAAGTTTCAAGTGATCAGCAGGGCATATCAATACCCATAGTTGTTTTTTAATATGGAAGAGTATGACTTGTTTGGAGTACCAGAAAAAGATCACACGAGTACGAGGAAAGATATGAATATTTGTCATCAAGATACAGAGAGTGTCAATAAGGAATATTGTAATGTTAAAGATGATTTTGATAAGTCAAGTAATCAGATTAGAAGAGATAAACATTGTAGTGACAGTGCAGACAGTGAATCCAGTAATGAAGTGGAAATAGTTGAAGTAAGTGGACCTGGTCTTATGAAATTCTCTCTGTTAACCTTCGATGCTAAGGTCGCTCTTTGTAATGCATATGGTTTTGATGTATCACACTTGAAGTCCAACACAGTTGATGTACAATGCCGAGTCATGGGTAAACCCAGATCTGTAAGATGTATAAGCGGTGATGGTAATTGTTTCTTCAGAGCTATATCATTTACCATGTCAGGAAATGAAGGTAACCATGTACAATTGAGAGTAGCTGTGTCAATCATTTGTTGAGAAATGCTGATAAATTGACATGTTTTTTGCCAGATGGATTTACTGACGTTGAGGATTATGTAATGAGACAGAGAATGTTTGATACTGGTACATGGGCTACAAAAATAGAAATCATGGCAATGGCACATGCTTTGTATTGACATATACACGTTTTATGAGTCATTTAAGTGGTTAAAGAATGTTGAGGGAAGTGCTGATATATCCGATATGGGAATTTAGGGAGCAAGGATAAATTATGTCACGGGCGCGGCCGCGATCCGACGCGTTCCTTCACGTGACAACTCAAACAAAAGGAAAACCACCCAGTGTCGTGCACTGTCACGCGTTTTTCTGCGATTGCCCGGTGTTCATGGAGAATCACTGTATAACAAAGGAACAATGGTGTTGGCCAAATGCCCCTGCGTAGTTATAACCGGCTTACTAGATAAACCCTAGCTTTTTCCACCGCAACAAGTCTGTCATTTCAATTTAAAAAAAACAGAACTCACGTAAACAATAAATACTGTATCTGTGGTATATTTTCACAGGTTTCTGTATAAAAGGATCAATCCTAGCCCTTTTCACGCAATAAGTCTACTCTCGTTTCAATTGAAAAAATATCAACCACGCAAACAGAAATTGTATTTCCGTCCTGGTTTTATAAAAAAATATATTTTGCTATTTTGGAAAAGTAATTTCCTGCACATTGTCAACAGATTTTTTTTCAAAATGCTATATGAAGAGTAAATTACTATTGTTATTATTTTTAGAGAAAGAGCTTCGTTGATAACCGATACTATTTTAAGAATTTGTTGGCCAACATACCAATAGGAAATAGAAAGTGTGTCCCGACTGATTTTAGAAAGGGCAGAGGCAAAGGAAGTCAAAACAAACAACAAGGTTTATATTTTTGAGTATATTAAAAATAGTAGCAAAGAAAAGGTTTAAACACACAATGGTCAAAATGCTTTAATACACAGTTACTACCAATAAATAAACGATAACCTAATTTTAAAAAGCAAAAACAGAAAGAAAAAAGACAAGGAAATAAAAACTAAATAGGAAAAATGAGGTTTTGCCTGTTCCACTTCTATAAAACTGTGCGTGATCTTTGTGCTATTTTCCTGCATTTAGAATTAACAGAGTGCTGTATCTCCTTCCCAATGGCACCACTCGTGCAACTGGGAAACTCCTTTTTTGCCTGCGCAAGTATTGCCTTAAACCTGTCGTCTTCTATCAGACCCTTCTTCTGTACAATTTGTCCCACCACATGCACAGGTCCCCCAAAGTTATTAAAGTTCGGAATCTCCTCTTTGGAGAATCCCATCGACAAAAGTCCAAGAACGATGTCCTTTCCAGAAGCTGATTTCTGGAGGAGTGTATCGTACTGCTTTCGAGGAAGTGCCATGGTTGCACCTTCCCCTCTATTACGATGTTTTCAGGGCAGTCCTGTTGGACGTACTGAGATGGTCGTGTGACGGTCTGGCGAAAGACTGGTACAGAAGGCTGCGGGATAAGGGGAGCGGGTTGAGGTACAGCTGACGGTAGTGCACTTGCCGTTCCCAAAATGGCGGCCATTCCCCGAACCATGGTGAACATGGTTGTGATCGAGGTGAACATCATTTTCATCTCCTTCTTGACATCAGCCACCTCTTCTCGTGTTGCACGAAGCTCTGCGAAGAGTTGGTCCATTGTACCAGTGGATGAATTGAGCGACTCTGCAGCAGAGTGGTCTTGACATTGGCTTGTGGGCCTTTGACAGCGAGCCGGGGTGCTTGTTGAACATTCGGCAATTTCTTGGAGGATGGTCTCACCAATGTCACTGGATTCCATTCGTCTTGGGATTAGCCGATATAGTGGAATGTCATCAGAATCACTGTCCGATTCAGAGTCCACATCATGGACGGTTTCGGGCTAAAATAAGAAAGAAAGACAAAATGTATACGCCATTTTATTTGTATTGCAGATTTTTACCAGTATTTTTACATGCGTGCTACCAATGGTGTCACTAAAGATGCAAAATATTAAATTACACTATTTAAATAAAGCCTATTTATAAATCAAACGAACACAGAAGAGGTCTAGTCAACAAAAAATGTTAATTACAATGAAAAATTATTTATTACTGAAATAAAATGATCCTATACTTACTGTGGATATGTAAAACGATGGCCTTGCACAACTTTCATTTGGTGCTTGATATGTGGCAAGATTTTCCACCCCCTGTACCGTGTAGACTACCTACACTCTACACAGAAATTCAACCCCCTGTACTGTGTAGACTACCTACACTCTACACTGAAATTCAACCCCCTGTACCGTGTAGACTACCTACACTCTACACAGAAATCTGAAAAAGGACCATGCTAGGGCGCCCGCACATGTTGGTTATGGCACTGCGTTGTGCTATACGTAAAGAAAAGTACCCTATGAGAAATCTTTACAACCATCTACCTTGTACAACATAGATCAACACCAATATATGTACCTTGTACAAAAAAACTACACGCATCTACCCTGTACAAAATAAACCCTACACGCATCTACTCTGTACAAATAAAATCTACAACCATCTACCCTGTACAATAAAACTCTACAGGTATCTACCCTGTACAAATAAACCCTACACGCAACTACCCTGTACAAAATAAACTCTACACGCATCTACCCTGTGCAAAATAATCTCTACACGCATCTAACCCTGTACAAAATAAACTCTACACGCATCTACCCTGTGCAAAATAATCTCTACACGCATCTAACCCTGTACAAAATAAACTCTACACGCATCTACCCTGTACAAAATAAACTCTACACGCATCTACCCTGTACAAAATAAACTCTACACGCATCTACCCTGTACAAATAAACTCTACATGCATCTACAGTGTACAAAATAAACTCTACACGCATCTACCCTGTGCAAAATAATCTCTACACGCATCTAACCTGTACAAATAAACTCTACATGCACCTACCCTGTACAAAATAAACTCTACACGCATCTACCCTGTACAAAATAAACTCTACACGCATCTACCCTGTACAAAATAAACTCTACACGCATCTACCCTGTACAAAATAAACTCTACACGCATCTACCCTGTACAAATAAACTCTACATGCATCTACAGTGTACAAAATAAACTCTACACGCATCTACCCTGTGCAAAATAATCTCTACACGCATCTAACCTGTACAAATAAACTCTACATGCACCTACCCTGTACAAAATAAACTCTACACGCATCTACCCTGTACACATAAACTCTACATGCATCTACAGTGTACAAAATAAACTCTACACCCATCTACCCTGTGCAAAATAATCTCTACACGCATCTAACCTGTACAAATAAACTCTACATGCATCTACCCTGTACAAAATAAACTCTACACGCATCTACCCTGTACAATAAAACTCTACACGCATCTACCCTGTACAATTTAAACTCTACATGGATCTACCCTGTACAAAATTAACTCTACACGCATCTACCCTGTACAAAATAAACTCTACACGCATCTACCCTGTACAAATAAACTCTACATGCATCTACCCTGTACAAAATAACTCTACACGCATCTACCCTGTACAAATAAACTCTACATGCATCTACCCTGTACAAAATAACTCTACACGCATCTACCCTGTACAAATAAACTCTACATGCATCTACAGTGTACAAAATAAACTCTACACCCATCTACCCTGTACAAAATAATCTCTACATGCATCTACCCTGTACAAAATAAACTCTACACCCATCTACCCTGTACAACTAAACTCTACACGCATCTACCCTGTACAAAAAAAAACTCTACACGCATCTACCCTGTACAAAAAAACTCTACACGCATCTACAGTGTACAAAATAATCTCTACACGCATCTACCCTGTACAAAATAAACTCTACACGCATCTACCCTGTGCAAATAAACTCTACACCCATCTACCCTGTTAATTTTGTACAGGGTAGATGCGTGTAGAGTTTATTTTGTACAGGGTAGATGCGTGTAGAGATTATTTTGTACAGGGTAGATGCGTGTAGAGTTTATTTGTACAGGGTAGATGGGTGTAGAGTTTATTTTGTACAGGGTAGATGCGTGTAGAGTTTATTTTGTACAGGGTAGATGCGTGTAGAGTTTATTTGTACATGGTAGATGCGTGTAGAGTTTATTTTGTACAGGGTAGATGCGTGTAGAGTTTATTTTGTACAGGGTAGATGCGTGTAGAGTTTATTTTGTACAGGGTAGATGCGTGTAGAGTTTATTTTGTACAGGGTAGATGGGTGTAGAGTTTATTTTGTACAGGGTAGATGCGGGTAGAGTTTTTTTGTACAGGGTAGATGCGTGTAGAGTTTATTTTGTACAGGGTAGATGGGTGTAGAGTTTATTTTGTACAGGGTAGATGCGTGTAGAGTTTATTTTGTACAGGGTAGATGCATGTAGAGTTTATTTTGTACAGGGTAGATGCGTGTAGAGTTTATTTTGTACAGGGTAGATGCATGTAGAGTTTATTTTGTACAGGGTAGATGGGTGTAGAGTTTATTTTGTACAGGGTAGATGGGTGTAGAGTTTTATTGTACAGGGTAGATGGTTGTAGAGTTTATTTGCACAGGGTAGATGCGTGTAGAGTTTATTTTGTACAGGGCTAGATGCGTGTAGAGTTTATTCGTACACTGTAGATGCATGTAGTTTAGACAAATCCAATCGTGTGCGGGCGCCCTGTCACTGTCAATGGTCTTTTTTTTGTTCGTGTTTGTGTAGGTGTAGTGTAGTCTACACGGTACATGGGGTGAAAAATCTCGCCACATATCGGACATGGTATAACAACTTTGACCTGATATTGACACTAACTGTCATGCCAATGGTCAAGTCTTTTTCGCTATACGACTATGATGTACCAACTCGGAGTTACCAGCTTTATTCTCAGGTTCAAGCCAAGTTCAAGCCAAGTACACTTGCCATGATTACTTTTTATATTGATAGTTTCACAAAATTTAGTTGAATTTATAAATTTTGCTGTTGCTCTGTCAATGTCTCAAATGAGAATGAATGGGACAGGCCTATGTCTCTAAAACACCTGCTTTTGCACCCCAAGTACCCTGAAACATGAATGCAGCTTCCAAACAATTATTTAATCCTTTCACCCAGCTATTCTTTATTCATTTAAGTCATATTGTTCTGTGTAGCATCATTTTCTTCCAAACTCTCGGCATGAGAGTGAAAATGACGCGATCGGGAGTTAATATTGCTTTGTGAAGCTGACTGCGCGGAACTACAAACCAGCCGCAAAAATCGGTTGGAAGACTCTTCACAAATTGCGAAGGAACCCCCCCCCCTTGACCCCTTGGCCTTCCAGCCAGCGGAGTTCGGAGTAAAAGCCTATGTGGAGCGGGACGCAGAACTAATGTTGGTAGTTGACTGTGCGGAACCACATTGTTTGAGGAGGGAAAGTCCGTGGCGCTGTCAGCCTGATAGTGACGATGCGTTGCTATGCCAACACAATGAATACCCAATGGATATCATGGAATTCTGCGCAGACCTTTTGAAATCACTAGTATCAGTATCAGCAAAGATTTATGCGTATATGTGACCATTTCCAAGAGGACAGCCATTTCAACATGACATGTTAGGGATGGACCGTTCGAGCATAAACTGGATATTGCAAAACAGAGAATTTGGACCCAAGTCTTATTAGTGGGGATCCAGAAGATGCTGATAAAGAATGGTTGGTTAATTCATCAGATGAGCTGAATTTTAGTAGGTTCTACACACCAACCCCCTGTAAAAACCCTGTGAACATTAGACCTGCTCTGGGTTTAAGTAACAGTGTCTCGAGAAAGAAGGGAAGTTGGAGGCCATCACTCAATAGCACATTTCCTGGACTTGTAGAGGCAACAAGATCCTTCATCGTTGAGAATTGCTTTGAAGCACATCGTCGCAGACGAGGTCATGCAACTTGTGGTGTGTCCCTTGGTTAAGTTCGAGAGCACCTAATGACGACTGTATCCAGTGTCCAAGAGTCAGGCGTCAAATTAGGTAAATATAGTTTTACAAAATCAATATACATTATTGATAAAAGTAAACAGTAGCAATCGGAAAAAACATCGTTTAAAGTTGACCGCTTTTTTAAATCAAGTTTTCCTATACAAATATTAGGATATTAATTTCAACTATATTCTTGTTTTTACACTGGAGTCTTGATGCATTGAACGACATTAGTATATACGGTTATTTCTATATTCTTCATATATACTTCTGTACGTCCTAATTTCTAAGTAATTTAGTAAGAAACATTTTTGCTAGTTCGATGTGTTGAAAATTAATGCAAACGAGCATTTACAATTTCCATCCACTGTAATACTAGGCGTGTTTACCAGTTGATAAAAATGTAGGTCAACGCGTCGCTGATGATATTATTTGTAGTTGAATAATGGGGAAAAAGTCAATTATGGCACCAAGAAACATTTGCATTATTGGACGGTCAGGAATATTGAAATTAAAATCGACCATTGATTTCTTTGTGTTTTCTTTTCGGTGTTTTAATTATCAAAACAGATAAGAAGAACATATCACATTGGCTGGAAGCGCCAAACGAGGTTTAAAGCCTCTCATAACTACAAGGGTGTGATCGAGGCAAGAATTCCACCAAAGGTGAACAGCAAGTCACATGAGACCCCAATGACCACTATTACAGCGCCCGGGTGACTTACTGTCTGGAGTTTGTCGCCAAATTTCCAAAGAATTGCACTGTTTTGTCTTTGGATAATAAGAACAAAATTAAAGTAGGTTCAAAACTGTTGCTGTTGATCGACACCTCCAAATACATAATTTTTTTCCAACAAGGGATGCTCCAAATTATTTCGACAATGACTTCCCCACCCCAGGCTACCTCAGCACTCCTTGTGGTTACCTTCGTAAGGAGCCTCTGAACCCACCACAGCTGACTAAAGACAAGAGAACACTTCAGGTGAGAATCGTTTGTTTTGTTTTTGCTGTTGTGTTGTCAGTTGTTGTGACAAAAGTGGCTGCGTTGATGTACTTTCCAATGTCTTTATCTGTTTTTTTATTATAAACTAACCAACACATGTCAGAGAAACAGAATCATTTGTTGTCTTTTTGAGTAGTCAAAGCTGCATTTACAGGAAAACAGATCTGAAGCTAAATGTGATGCAAATGAATTCTGAAGCTGGGTCCGTCAAAAAATAAATACATAAACTCAACGATGGTTTAAAGACTAATATAGGATAGAGTAATAAAAAAAATGACAAGTCCCCATCCCTTTTTGATAATTGTTTTTATTTGTTTGAAAAATGTATACACCGTACTTAATTTTGTTCTATACCAGGAGGGAAAGACAGCCTTGGTGTTGATTGTTGATGGGGGGCCAGACTACAATGTCAACCATGAAACCAAGGAACTGTTTTATGCTAGAATCTTTAAGCGACTTAACCTTGATGCCCTCGTCGTAACCTCATTCTGCCCCAGCTTCTCCAGACAAAACCCAATAGAGCATATTTGGGCACCCCTGACTAGGGCATTGACATAAGTCTACCTGTCAGACCTACTCCCAGGTGAAAACAAACCACCGTGTCATCAGAGCGACCTCTCTGCAGCTGAACGCATGGCTAAAGAGAATAGAGTAAGACTATGGGTTAAAATATTGATAAATAAATAAATATTAGTAATTCGTGGTCTGCAAACTGGATCAGAAATAGTCGTAAAAAAACAAAATTTACAAGAATTACTCACAATTTGAAGCCTGTTCGCCCAAAAGACGGGGCAACACGTTACCAAAATCACGTGCGCCGATGCTTGTTGAGCGCATTCTACGGATTTGCACAATCTGCAGATATTGTCCGATTCAGAAAAATAAGCATTTGAAGATGCACAATCTGCAGAGCGCAATCTGAAAAATGTGCAAATCCGAAGAATGCGCCTAACGAGAATCGGCGCACATGTTTTTGGTCACGTCGCCTGCTCGTTGAGTGCATTCTGTGAATTTGAACACAACATTCAGATTGCGCAGTTCAGATTCGGCAGATTCATCTGCCGTTGATTTCAACACACATTGAACTGTATTTATCAGCATTATTTTTTTTCTATTGATATGTCTTATTCTAAACAGGTATTTGACAGCGCCATTAACGTCTAGGGGAGTATTGGGGAGATGTTAAGTTTGAAGACAAGACAATAAAGGTGGACAGAGTTGTTTGTGGAACTCCACAGGCTCCAATCAATGATTACGAAGAAGTCAAGGCCATAGTCACCAGTTCACTCACCCAGCTTAAAGGCAATCCACTGGTACAATCAGAAATGCTCTTCACCCGTAATCATCTGGACAGACGGCTTGGAATGCTTCTTTTTTCTAAGTGTTTTGAAAAATCTTGTTGTAATTGCAAGGTAAATCCCATCAGAGACATTAATATATGGGGTTGCGTCCGTAATTTCCCATCGCCAATCCCATCCACCCTTAATGAGGGACATTACTTGACATTTATAGAGGCACTACAGCAACCAAGATGTCCTGTCGATGAACACATGCCGAAGTTCAATAAGGAGGGGATTAGGTAGGTGTTTGCAATGTCAGTTGCCATATTTTTTTTCGTCAAAGACAAATAAAATAAACCATACAAAGAAGTGTCATCCTAGGTGACATTATATTAAATGTACATCAAATGTAATGTACATCAAATATTGATAACTCACGGGAAAAAGAAGATAAAACAAGATAATTGCTGTATACTCCCCAGGGATCTGAGATGGTTCAAGGAATGCAATAAATAGCCCAGTGACCAGGGGTAATAATGTTGGAGCGCTTTGACACGCCCCTCGGGTGTGTAAAGCGCTATATAAAAACCTTTTATTATTATTATTGTATTTTAGTTTGTAAAAATGACTTTAGTTCAAACAAAAGGTTTGTCAACATAACAGTTAATGTATTTATGTAAACAGTTAATGTATTTATGTAAAATTTTTTCATTTCCACCGAACATTGTAATTAGGAAATAATTGCTTTTTTATATAAATGTGTATTTGTTTCTACTCCTTGAACTTGTGATCACGTGATTTTTGACGCAAAACAATAATGCATTTCCTTGCATACATGTGTGACACTAAAATAAAAAAAATATAAAGATATGGTGTTACAATAAAACTGTTCGTGTATATGTATTGCAATTATTTATATCCGCTTTTGAATTATCTTTCTTTAATTTGTAATGGGTGACAAACAAGTTTGTAGCTGTTAAGTGAATAAAAAATGATATTACGGCTCACACTAATGACATTATATCACGAACAATCAGGGCGATGTTTAAGCGTACAATTTCGCCGTAAAAAGGGACGTTTAAAAAGGCCAACATCTCTAGCTATTAGTTGCAGAACTTGTAACCAGCTCTAATTATACCAATCAAAATAGAACTAAAGTTCAACTTTTGATAAAAATACATTGCAAGAACTTGTAGCATATTGCCTTTCACAAACTCAAGGGTTGACCGTACATCTCTCCATCCCTTTGTCTGGTATACCTGAGCTAGACCGCAAACACTACTCCTTCACTCCTTTGTGGGCTACTTTCGTGCTGCCTTGTCCGTGTAATCTGACCAACAAAAGGCACCAACAATAGAGTTCGATAATGAGGGAACCTAAAAATCACTGGAGCGCAAATTCCATCGTGTCACGGGGCAGTGACAATTTTGGAACGACCGCGTGCTGTCACGCGTCAGCACGCTGGCGACTGCAATCTTAATTTATCCATGGTCCCTTATCTGAATCACAAACACAAAGTGCACTATGATGTTGTCACATCAGTATATGAGTTGGTGCCACAAGTAAGTGATGTTCACAAAGAACAAGAAATTGTTTTAAAACATTTGATGTCTGTGCAGTAAACACTGAACAGAGAGATGACAAACGGTCTGAACGATGTGAGAAGCAGGTAACAGATAAGAGTATTAATGATAGACTACAGTACGGAAAAAATCTGTCAAAAGAAGTACTCAAAAGAAAAGAAAACGTCTAAATGTAGTGAAAGACAGACAATTAGCGAAAGAACTGATGAGAGAAAAACGTAGAGGAAGTACATGTACTAGTCAAAGTGAAGTGACTAAACTTCGAAAAAGGAAACATGAGAGTGATAAATACAAGAATGATGTTTTTAGAGAGACAAAGAAAGCAAGAATAGAGAGCACACAAAAATGCAATACAAGTATGATGAGGAATATAAACAAGTCAGAGAGGCAATGAAATTTGAGAACCAAGTGAAAATATCATCTACGTGAGAAACAAAGGGTCATAAAAATTGATCATAGTAAAAGAAAGTACAAGACTAATTCAAAGTTTCAAGATGAAGTAAAGAATGCAAGTAAAATACAATACAAAGAAAACGAAGATTTGCGGACTGAAGTAAAGAATGCTAGTAAAATAAAATACAAAGAAAATGAAGATTTCAGGACTAAAGTAAAGAATGCAAGTATAATAAAGTAAATTGGAAATGATATTTTCAGGAATGAAGTGAGGATAGCAAGCAGATTGAAGTATCAGGAAAATGATGAATTCAGGAATGAAGTGAAGAATGCAAGTAAAGAAAAATACCACAATAATGAGACTTTTAGAAAGGAAGTTATTAATGGGATTAAATTCAAATACTGTCACAACCCAGAGTACAAGAAATCAACTATTGACAGAAGTGCTCACAAATACCATGATGATGTATTTTATAGAAATAAACTAAAGGAAGCTTCTACATCCAAGTATCAGAAAAATGAAGAATTCAGGAAGAATATTATAGGATTTACAAAAAATAAGTACCAGGATAATGCAAGTTTCAGACAGAATATTAAAAGAAAGAAAACCAGTCGATGGATGCTAAGGAAATTGAAGAAACATGATATCAAGATAGTGATAGCCAATTTTAAGAAGGAAATATCAAATGGATCAGAGTATGTTTGTGCAGTGTGCATGAGACTGTTGTTTCGTAAGCAAGTCATCAAATGTAACAACAAGAAATACAAGAATATTGATTGTATCAATGAAAAGTACCTACACAATTGTGATGATAATTGTAGATTACGTTGCACTGTATATGAGTCAAGCAGGTCTTGTCTGTGGATATGTTACACATGTGATCGCAAGTAATTGAGTGATAAGGTACCTGCTGAAGCTTGGTGTAATAATTTGCAGCTGGCAGACATTCCTGAAGAGTTGGCATGTTGGAACAAGTTGGCAGAGCATCTCATTGCCCTAGATGTTCCATTTCTAAAGTTGATGACATTACCTAAAGGTGGACAGCATGGTGTACATGGACCGCTAGTATGTGTACCTTCAAACGTGTCTGAAACTGTGAAATCCTTACCTAGACCTCAAATTGTTGATCAGATAATACGTGTCAAACTCAAGCGGAAATTGTCTTATAAAGGATACTATCAGTATCAATTTGTAAATAAGGAACACATACAAACTGCTTTACAGTACCTTAAACACAATAACAAATGGTATCACGACAATGAAATTGATACAGAGTGGAATAATGACTTGTCAGAGAATGTGGAAAAGGAAGATAACAGCAGTGATGTCACAGAGAATAATGAAGACAATGTTGAAGATGACAATGCAAATGAGGTAGAAACAGATGAACGTATGAGAGGAATACCATTAGATACATGCTTACAGGCTGCCAACATTGGACAAGAAATTTTGGATCAGTATTTTGATGATGTGTATTGTGTAGCACCATGTGAAGGAAATAATCCAATCAGAGTGCTTATGGAACCATTTAATGAGTGCAAATGTTTTCCGGTTATGTTTCCAAATGGTGGGCCAGTATTCAGTGATAAACGTGATGCAGAGATAACACTGCAGATATTTCAACAATAGACTAATGAATGTGGATAATAGATTTGCAAAGAGTACACAGTACATCTTTTATGCTTAATACTCTGATGCTTTTCTGACAGTTTTTAATAAACATAATATACGAATATGTTCTGCTTCTATGTGAAGATATTGGCACGGCACTCTCACTAAAATTTTAACTTTTCAAATGTATTGTCTCCAGCATTGAAGAGTACTATGGACCCAGACGAGCAGTCCGAATTGGCCTCTAAGAATACGGTATCTGAACCGGTAAGAAGAAGCAATCTTTTTTATTTGTATGATTACTATGAAGAAGGTCATTCTGCTAATAACAATCTAAGATAATTCGCAATGTATTATCTGCATTTGCTATCAGAATTCAACAATAATTCAAGATATGGATGAAACCATCAGTGAAGTTTTTGACATGGCCTTGCAAGAACTGTTCTCTGAACAGCTATGGTCTTTTGGCCCGTTCTTTCTTTAATACTTATTTTAATACACACAAAAATAACATACATACTTATAACTTTACACATTAAGATATTCTCCGAGTTGTTATGATCCAATTGTTCTCTTTTGCTTCATTGAGTTGTTTGATTTTAAGGCTAGTCAGTAAGTTTATACCAGTCTGTTTGATTTTTCTCTCAGGCATCTACTAGTCAAGATACACTGGACCACAACAGCAGGACAATGAGCCCACAAGAGCTAGAAGTGCCACAAGGTGAGTTGCTTATTTACGCACTTAAATCAGTAAATAAATCAGTAAATACAAAAAAAGAAAACAAATACAATACAAAAACAAAAATCACAAGTACAAATCAATATAACAACATTTAATAAATAAATAATATAAAAACGGACAATATTACAAAGATAGAAATTGAGGATGATAATAAAAATCTCAGAAGAAAACAACATGTTTTTGTTTTGTTTGTGGTCGATGTATATCCCTTAACAAATTTGAATAACGGAAACAATGAACCCCAACAAGTACCCCACCAGCAGCATCTGAAGGGTTGTGTGTGTTGGTACTATGTATGCGGTGTCGATGGATGTGTTAAAAACATGAGTTGAAAGATAAATTATTGGAACAGGTAACACCTTCACAAAATACATTTCTCTCAGAGCATTGGTGCTTACAACATCCATGAACTACCCAAGTAAAAACATATTTCCGCCTATAATTCGCACTTGTTTCACTTTCGGTTGCAGAACACAAGAATAGTTCCCATCTGAAATGCATCTTACATTAAGATGATGGTGTGCAAGAGTTTGATCAAATCTGTAATTTCCAACCGGAGCAATGGGCAGCAGTACAAAGAGCAGCAGAGGCCAGGGCTATGAAGAAGAATTTTAAGCAATCTAAGTATTATAGTATTGTTAATTCTTTGTCAAATGAAGCTACCCAAAGTGATTGTTATCATTCAAAATGTTATAAAAATTTCACTGCTGTATCGTTAGGTGTAAAGGGAAAATTGCCCAAGGTAACATCCCCTGATCATTAAAAAAAAACATTTGCGCTCTGAAGCGCATATTTTCCATGGTCTGCATCCTCTGTAATATGGTGAGAAAGAAAAAGAAAGGAAAGATTGAAAGAACAGGGGCATGTGAAACAAAAGATGCAGAGAGGATGATTAAAGAAGCTGCAAAGTTAGGAGATGACAAAATCCTTGCTAAAGTAGGGGCTGTAGATTTCACAGCGAAAGAAGTGAGGTACCATCATTCTTGCCGGAAGGTTTACGTGGCGTCCGCAGAGAGGGCAAGCCACCACAAAAGAAATCCAGTTGGCCAGGTAAAAGTTAGGCAATATGTTCATTTGTTGAAAAATCAGTAATTCAAGAAAAGCGAGCTGAGCTCCTGACATCTCTCTACTCACGATATTGCGACATGCGCCGATGCAAACGAGGTGCCTGTACAAGCAGCACAATACCTTCAAAAGATACTTATAAATAAATTTGGGAGCAGTCTAAGGGTACAATCCCAAAGAGGAAAGAAGCTGGGCAGCATACTCTATGAAGCCGACACCATTGATGCGGCAATTCACACTGCATATGACTTTGACTCTACACCAGAGGGAACTGTAACAAAAGCAGCTCTACTACTTCGGCAAGTAGTTAAACAAATACCTGACACTGTATTCCCCGATCGACTAACAAGAAGACCTAAAAAAAAAACACCAATACCACCAGAACTTTTGTCAACGTTCTTCAGCGGCTTTTCAAGGCTATTGGCAAGCTAATTGCCGAGTCTGGTGGGCCCACCATGCTCACAGACTGTGGAGTATTGGCACCCGGATCTCTCAGAGGGTTTCCTGAAGGCAAACACTTTAATCGATGTAAGCGTCTGCACCCGATCCTTGCCCTTGCATTTGAAACCAAACATTTCCATGCATTTTTGTCCAACTTCGGACGAGAAGACCAGCTCCTTGGATGGCCGACAGAGCTTGAAACTCTCGCCTGAAGGTACTGAAGAATTTATAGAATCGACCGATGTTTGGAAGGATTGTCTGGAGTGATATGGCAATTTCACTGCACAGACCAGATCTGGTGAGCATGGAGCAACCGCCAAATTTTGGATCATGTATGTACATTGTATACACATATACCATGACATGGAACGAGCCATAAGAAGTAACAACATCGACTTACCCTGACACCAGTTATAGACCTTTTCTATGTAAGCAATCATATCAACTACTCCCGCTGGCTTTCTAAACTTCAATTGGACCTTCTAAACATAGATGATACCCACCCAGGTCTCCGCAACTTGCTAGAGAAAGGAGCATTTACAGTGCGCCGAACAGACAATTCCTTCAGCAGATGCCCAGTCGATCTGACCCTTGAGCAAACAATTAATGCAGATGCAATATCTCGACTAACCGGTATCACTTCAACCACAAATAGTTACAGTGCACGTCTGAGATGGTCACTAACAAAATCTGCAAGAGCTTTCTGTGTTGCCATGGTCCAAGAAATGGTTGGAATGATTGTAAAGGGAGATGCATCAGCAGAGCTTAAACCAGCACGCATACGAAGGGATTGCAACGACCTTCGTAAGGTTGGGGACCAAATCACAGAAACTTGCGACCCTTTCCAAAGCTTCTCCTCCACACCAGATTTGTTGTACAACATCAGCACAGGAAGAGCTGTTTCAAATGCTACTCGAGAGTACCTACTCGGTGTTCCAAAAATTGGAGAGAAGCGTAATCAGGAGTTTCTTCAGACATGCAAAGATGACCCAACACGGTTTGAACAGTCCATATCAAAAGTCAAACTAGCAACCTTCAAGGATGAATGTGCCAGGAATAAGCGGGCCGTTAACAAAAAGATAGCGGCACTGAAATGT
The DNA here is from genome assembly GCA_911728455.2 of Marthasterias glacialis. Lineage (NCBI taxonomy): Eukaryota > Metazoa > Echinodermata > Asteroidea > Forcipulatida > Asteriidae > Marthasterias > Marthasterias glacialis. The sequence goes on from OU452220.1 coordinate 21,110,808, forward strand.
ACCCGTGACTTGATGGGTCGACTCGTTGTTTTGGCATCGAAGAGGAAGCTTGACCTGGAACATATCTTCTCGTACCCTCTGACACCTGTCCCTCTGTGTTCTGGGGATGGAACAAGGGCAAAAACACCAAAAAGCACTCTCCTGAAGATTTTGGAGGGCAGAGTTCCTCGTTCATATCCGGAAAGTATTGATGCCGTCATCATTGATGGTAACTTCCTACTTCATACCCTACCACCTAACCTACCGCCGACATATGGAGGACTTGCGACAGCTTTGATTATTCAGATGGTTTCGTTCTCTACCAAAAGAGTTCACATTGTCTTTGATACTTATGCCACGCCGACTATCAAGGACTGTGAAAGGTCCAAAAGGGGCTCTACAGAGAAGGAATATGTCATCTCTGGCCCAGAGCAACGTCGCCCGAGTAAGATCAGTGATGCTCTTAAATCAACCTCTTTCAAGAAGCAGTTACCTTCCTTTCTATTCAACGAATGGCAGAAACCAATGTATGCACCTCTGATTGCAGATCGACATCTCTACTTTGGTCACCTCGGAAAGTGTTTTCACTTCTTTGTATCCAACAGAGTAATTCACAGAGAACCTACCCCAGAACTGGAGAACAACCATGACGAGGCAGACACTGTTGTGTGTCTGCATGCTAAGAAGATTGACGAAGTTGGTGTGCAGAACATCATCATCCGGGCATCCGATACCGATACTGCTGTCATGCTGTACCAAAGTGACAAATTTAATGCCAAATTGTGGATGGATGTGAGAACGACAAGCAAGAACAACCGTCGGTACCGTGGGAGAAGATATGTGTGCAGCACTGCCTGGTCTCCATGCATACACAGGTTGTGACTATACATCTGCGTTCGTGAGGAAAGGGAAGACCCGTCCACTTTAGTTGAAAAAAATGTAAACATACAGAAGGTCTTCAGCCAGCTTGCCAAAGATTCGAGCGTCGATGAACCCACCCACATACACTTGGAAGAGTTCACAGCTACCTTATATGGGGCTAAGAAGAGGTGTGCCCTGAACGACCACCGTTATTACATGTGTGAGGGGGCATTTGCGCCGAAAACGAGGGCGGCACATCCACTACTAAAGCTAAAAGGCATTGATGGTAGCAGTCTTCCACCTTGTGAAGCTGAGCTAAGGCCACATGTGAAACGAGCTGCTTTTGTGGCAAGAATGTGGGGAAAAGCAACAGAGCAAGAGATTATTCAACACCCAACCTGTAGTGATGGATGGACACTGGATGATGAAGCCTATGAAATAACATGGTTTGAGGGACCACAGCTCCCTGACAACTTGGTTCCAAACGAGATTGATGATCAAAGCAGTGATGATGAAAGTAGCGATGATGCCAACTTGTCATCTAATGATGAGGCTGAAGTACTGTCTTCAGATGAAGATCAGAGACAAGCCTTTCTCTCAACCCTTTGCTTGTCCTCAGATCAATTTTTAAAAAACAAACAACAACTAACAAACATCCATAAAAAACAAACTTCGCCCAGTCCTTTGTTAGACCATGTCAAACAAGGATTAATGGAAATGGGTTATTTACTCTTAAGACCAAAAACAAAATTAATTTCACTTTAAAGTCTTTTTCAAGAAACGCCCTCTTTAGAAAAAAAAGTTGTTGTTACTGAAATGCCGGAGAGGGTTGCGTTGGTAGAGTTGTATTTATTTCACAAAAAGCCTTTACGGAGAGTCGTACATGTAAGTGTACTCAATCACGTTATATTGAAAATATTCCAAACAGTCCAATAAATGTACCTACATCTATATGTAGTTCTATTTTGAGTTGGATATCAGCTAGGGCTATCAATCACGACATTAAAGTGACCACCTGAATATTCTTTTGCAAACTTTACACTATAAATTGACTGTCATGACCTCTTGTGTTGTAATTTCGTTGACTGTACTTTTGCTGAGCTTCCATTGAAAAAATGATTATAAGTACCACTTGCATTTTGGTCTTTACTTTATGTGTCTTGTTTAATTTGAGAAAAATTTGCAAAAATTTAAAATCACTGTGTTACTAATTACCCACAAATCAAGCCATATTTTCGATGAGTTTATTGAAAAAGTGACAAACAATAAGTTCAGTTACGTTTATGCAAAGTCGTCAATCGACAATTTGTTTTCATTTGGATTTGTTATTAACATTACTGTATTGAGCATGTTATTAGTGATTTACTATCTTGGTGCCAAAAGCATGTTCTCGTTGATTGGCTATATGTCTTTTATTTATGTAAGTTTACTTAGAAAGCAAATTATTACTGAGTGTAATAAACTGTTAATCCATACATCACGAAAAGTTTCATTCAATAATGTGATTATTAAATGGCTCGTGTTAACTCGTAACCCTTTCTTAATTAGGGATGGCACCCCTTAAAATTTTCTTAAGTGGCACATTTTGAACCTACTACCTATAAGGTGCAGACTGACACTTGCTTTATCCTTGCATTTATTAGTATGATTAAGCATGTAATTAGCGCTAATTAAATGGCTTCTTTATTGGGCTTAGCACCAACAACGGTTTTCTTAAGTATGGAATTCCTTTTCAGTACATGATCATCTTTATATCCATGAAGAAAGATTGCTTGCACTCAAGATTATGATTAAATCACAAATTTTGCCAACTTTAGGGGGCTGCCCCCTCCCAAGGCACCACTCGGTACACTTAAGAATTCACTTTTTTAAGTTGTCTTGGTAACCCCTACATATTCCACACTTCAAGCCTTTTGCACTCAAAAGTATGATAAACCCTGGCTGGGCTCCCGGACTACTAGATGGTGCGACCATGGACACAGACGAGATAACGTCAATCTTAAAGAGAGACCGCTGCACCCGTCTAGTCTTCCGAGGAGTGTTTTCGAGTAATACCATTCCAAAGAATCGACTACCTCACCCCAGTGCCATCGTCGTCAACACAGATCCCTCCAACAAGCCGGGTCAGCACTGGGTGGCCATTTACATCACCAGGGACGGCGTGGGAGAATATTTTGATTTTGACAACCCCCGAGCCTTTTGTCTATTAAAACTTTTCTCCAAAAGAACACTCGTCAGACTGTACCTAATCGAATTAATTTACAAGGCCCTCTGTCGGCCGTATGTGAAATGGACGGGGGTATTCAATCGTGTACAGCCGTATCAATCATTCCAGATTTGTTTGTTTTTTGGTCGAATGGGGGGGGGGGGGAAAGTAGGTGTTCTAGAATTTTATTTTAACTTGGTGATTAAACTATTTTAATGGGGCGTTGTTTATTTAATGAAGTTAACGAGATAACGGTTGACCCGAAACCAAACTTTATACTACTTGTCCCGACGTGTTGATATCAATCGATACACACGCACACATTTGAACTTTGACTCGGCCGCGCTGAGGTGGCGAGATAATGAGCAGTCGGTCGCACCTGTCTACATACCTATCAACGCATTGGGCTTTGATTTACATTCAATACGTTCAGCGATACACAACTACACAAAAAAGACGACTAAACAATTCAACGTAATAAAAAAAAGAACTGAAAAAAAAACACTATTAACATCCTCCCTTTTTTCCCCGTCTTCCACGTCTTAGCAGAGGTCCTGCAGTCGTTTGCTTCTGTTTTCACTTCGTGAAAATACAACCGAGACGTTAACGTCTCGTTTGTGCTGCGTGGATGTTCCGTCGGCACTCCGTGATTTTAAAAAAATCACTCCCGCATCTCCCAACTGAGACAAACAATAACGGTTTGTCTCAGTGACACTGTCGTGAGACACTCTGCGTCTTTCAGACGCTCCTCCACATGATGCATTCTGCATCATGGTTCCACCCACTATCGGCACTTCCTGCCTCCTTACACTGCAGTGAGGCAATGACTTAACGCGCATGTTTATCAGCATACGCTGTCCCGCTACTGCGCATTTTGCTCATTTCTTGCTCAATGGACTTTGGTGTTGCTGCTATATTTAGCAGAGCTGCTCAATGGAATTAGGTGTGTGTTGCTTCCCTATTACTACTTTGAACACATTTATACAATCGACCATCACATATATCTTCAATGTTATTCAGATTCAATTTCTGTCTAGTAAATTTATAGTCAATGTTATCACATATATTTGAATCTTGGAACAGATCTTCCAATTGGTCTTTCAATTAGTTCACAAAAAAAAAATTCCCCGCTTTGACAAGATCATTTATCAAATGTTCCTCATGACAGCTTGTACATGTTACATGTGTGTTATCTTCACTGACATCCCCAATGTAAGCTGAGCAGATGGGACAAAAAATATGCAAAATTACCTGTTCTTTACTTCTTTGTATGTATTTGCTCAGCATGTATACAGTGCTTGGTATATTACTTAGTCCAAAAACTGTGTATATCAACTTCAGCAAATCTTGTACGGCAAGTTAAGTTAATGAGTGCCTTAATGCATATGAATATATCATAGTGACTACTTGACCGACTGTAATATCAGAGCCTTCAAAAATAGGCTTGTCCTCATTGTCCACGTCCGCTTCGTCTCCACTGTTCTCTTCATCTCCACTGTTCTCTTCATCTCCACTGTTCTCTTCATTTCTACTGTTCTCTTCATTTCTACTGTTCTCTTCATCTCCACTGTTCTCTTCATTTCTACTGTTCTCTTCATCTCCACTGTTCTCTTCATTTCTACTGTCCTCTTCATCTATACTATCCTCTTCATCGCAAGTTGATTAGGCCACTGTATTTGAAAAAGTTTTGCAACGTTTACATTTTCATTTAAAATCGTATCCAAACTTAAGGCAAAATAGAAAAAAATACCAGTTGATCGCCCGGGTTTTTCCAAGAAGAGGATGACGGTCTCTTTATTTTTTTATTTTTTCCCATGAGGGATGCAAAGCATTTCAGTTTAAAATAGCCACCAATTCTTAAGTTTAAAGTCTCCTCTTACTTTCTGCATTTCGAAGTTCTAAATGTTTGGTAAATTTTATAAAAAAATACACGGAAAATTTGTCTTTTGAAAACAAAAATGTAAAATAAAAAATTATTTAAAACAGGATGTCGCCCTCGGTCCATAAATAACGTTTATAAGGACCCCTACCAGATGCACCTGGACCAAGATTATGACCACGTTGATTTGGATCCATATCATTATCAGAATTCATTTAAAATTCTAGAAATATTTTGTGAAGCTGCGTTCACATTAGTCATTACACATGTACATGAACCAGTATGTACATGTTATGTATTCATACCGACTGGTACGCGGCTTAGTACATCCTACTATTTGAAATGGTAATCGAATGCTTAACCAGCCCAAAATACTAAATTGAGTGGTAAACGTTCATTATCATTATAAAATGTGTGCAATGCATGCGTACCAGTTAGCGCACAAGTAGCCGCATTTTTGCGCCCAATTTGCTGTACTATTCATAATGAAATCGTGCGCGTGATCTCCAATTGGGCGCCTGCCCTGTTTTTACCACATTGTGCTTGCTCATGCATGCACCCGGACTGTACACGTACACACACACGACGAAAAAGTACATTGACACGTCAACAGTCAAAGTTTAACATTCAATTGATTACGACCTTTGATCTGTTCTTTCGTAAATTAACGTCACAACAAGATAAATAATTGGTAAATTTGCGTTAGTATTTTGGACTAACAGCAACAGCACGAGCGTTGTACCATCGACAGCGGTGCTTGACACAGAAATGTCAGAGGATCCAATGAAAAATAGGAAAATTGTCGCTGCTGTTGGTATGTAAAGAATATTGTGAAGTTTTTATCGACGAACTAAATTAGGCTGACCTAACCTAAGAAAAGCTTAATTGTAATGGATGCCTCTGTGCAATTTTCTAAGATTCAACCGGAATTCTGTTTTCCAAATTATTTTAATTTCATCAAGGATTCAAGCCTAGGTCTATTTTTATTGAATAGGTTAAACATGCTAAACAAGAAATTGTGAAAAAAAATTCTAAAATTAGGCGTAGGCTTTATCATCGGAGTCTATTTGGGAAATCAAATGTATTTTACTATTTACCTAATTTCAACTTGCTCTTATTACTTAGACATGTTTGAGCATTGCGAGCATTGTTTGCTCTATGTACAAACATACTCTCGATAGGGTTTCACTTCTCAACAGTATTTTGTGAGGGGATTGAGCACCAGTCTACTCTTAACATAATATTTTTAATATGTTGAAATGCAGATAAACTCCAGGTTCTCAAAACTAGAGAAGTTTCTTTTTTAAAAGAAAATGAAGAAGCTGTGACTGGGCGTGGCCATCGCAAGCGTATGCCTTACAATTTATTGATAAGGAGTCGGATGAGGCATTGAGTGAAGAGGAAGAGATGGTACATGTAGCTAGTACCTCTAAACATGTGCCTGCAAAAAAAGGTAGAACCTCAACTTTTTGTTGCGACAGTTTTGCATGAAATTAAGGGTGTATTATTTTCAGTTTTTACTTTCTCAAATGGTTCATTAAATTGTTTTTATTGATATGTAAATAGTTTCTTTGTTTGTTAAGACTTGTCATGAGCAGATGAAGCATCTTTAAACAGTAAACTTCCTTACTTCATCAAATATTTTACATGAATTGTAGTAAGAACAATTTGAATCGGAGCTGATTTCTCTTTATTGTGATATAGGCACAACAAGCCCGCGCGGAGGGCATCATCTATGCACTTAAGGAAAAAGAGCAGATGCGCCAGCCTACTTCCTGTCTGAACTGCAGATTTGAGGAGGAAGTGGCAAACCTAAAAGAGGAGAATCTGGCCCTCCTCAAAGGTAAGCAAATACAACGATTCTTTGTAAATTTCAAACTTGAATCAGATACATTGTACTTATCAAACTTAGCAGTTTGAGTGAGCATTTGCATGAAGAACATACATGGACTGGGCGTCAGGCTGCAGTTAATCCTATTTGCATTGAAAAGAAAAATATTACTGTCTGAACTGTGAAAAATGCCAAGGAAATTGCAGTTATTATAAATAAATATTTATCTTTTATTGAAAGGACTTCCAGGTGTAGTTGCGGACCTGGGTGTCCTGGTAAGGAGTTTCACATCTGCAAACAGAGCACCTACTCGACAAGGGAGTGTGTCCCCCGCTTTTCCATATCGAACATGCTCCAGCCCATCACCAGCAGCTGAAACTGGGAGCGTGAATGAAGCTTCAGCATAACATGATTTGGTATGAATGATTGAAAGTCCCACATACAATTTTTTTAAACTATTGAAGATATGTTCCTCATTTGGTTTTGGGCATCGCTATGCTGATTTATAGGCAAAATTATTGAGAAAGATACACTAAATGTCACCTGTGACAGGTTGAATGTAATATCTAATTGTTGAGAAAAAAGCAAAACAAAATTGTATTTTCATCAAGAACGTTGAGGTATATCCTACAACAATTTTGTATGATATCCTACTAATATCCTTCACCAAAAATTATTGGAATGTTTCTTGTGCCGCTAGACTCAAAATAATCAAAAGGTTTCATTCAAATCCGCAGAGGACTTTTCATTGAACTTTTATTCATGCATATTTGTCTTCATTCTTATTAGGGTTCAGGCATTTCAATTCCATTGGAGATTCTGAGGCGATGTAAGAGCTCAGATTATAAAAAGATGACGCGAGATTTTATGACAGCGCTCTTCTCACAAGAGCAAATGAGTACATGTAGTGTATTTGGGAAGAAGGCGTTTGGCACCGGGACTGAGCTTCGTCAACCACTTCCAGTCAACAAGATGCGGGCCATTAGAGGTAAGATAATAGTTTGGTCCTTACTTCATTTGTTCCACCAATACTTACAGCTGCTTTATAACTATCTAACAGCTACTCTCTAGTATCTAACTGTTTCCTTGTTTTAAGCATCAGTATATTCTGAAATTGATAGTATCTTAGATACACTGTCACCCTTCATCACCTGAGGAAAGATGTGATTTGTGAAGATTTGTGAAACATTTATCTCAGTCATCAAAATAATCTTGAAGGAACCATATTAGTTTGCTTATTTCTAAAATCTCGTCAATAAAGGAAGGAATAGTGATAACTTTTTTACTTTAAATTTGTTTAATCATGACAAATATTAAAAAAATCATGAAATAAAACCATTCAAAATGCTTAAACCAAAAATCGTAAACATCAAGTAACAAACATATAAAGTTCATTGTTCTAACTCATTTTTTCTCTTTAAACGGTTGATAAGTTGCATGCCTGGACATACAAGTACTTTTAGGTCATAATTCTGCAATATTGATACATTTTGATATATGACTTCAATAGTAATTTATGTTTTATTCCAAGTATGCCATAAACCATTTGTTGTAATGCTCTTTCATTTATACAGATCATGTGAAGAGTTGCTTCCCTTCAGTGGAGGTCGCTCAAGTTAACCAGACCATGGCTTATAAGTCCAAGACGACATAATATTTATGGATATTTAAACAGCGGAACAAGTATTGATATTATTTTTATTTTTTTTTTTATTTTTTTTTTATTGTTAATTTTTTTTTTTCATGTCTTCTTCTTCCTTATGATCCTTGTGCAATTTTGTCGAAACCGGAAGTTGAAAACAAAAATTCATATGTCAAGAACTATCAATCATATCAAAATTTAAATGTCAGTTTGAAGATAGTTAAACCTGCTCAAACTTTTTGCACAGGCATAATACAAGTTTGACTTTGTCTTCTGGTCGTAAAAGCGCGCATTTGTGTTGAAGTCCATTCACATTACTCAACTACACAAGCTATTTTCACACTGAAAACTTCATATGAAAAGACTTTTCAAACAGTTCAAAATTTATTAGTGATATACATTTGTATATGTACTTGAAATATGTGTTTAAAGATAATGGATACTTTTGGTATTTAGAACTGTTAGTCCATTTCAACCCTATATGATTGTAGAAGTACACCACAAAACTAACCTGTGAAAATGTCATCCCAAAAGACGGGTGTTTTTTATATATTGGCGATAATCTGAAGCGATTTTCGTCATGCAGGACAGGACTCCGTAAAATGCAATTGACGTTACACAAAAATTCAGGTAAAAGACTTTTAGTGACAAATTATCTCTCAAAAACTACGTTACTTCAAAGGGAGTCGTTTCTCAGTGTTTTATACTATCAACAGCTCTCCGTTGCTTGCTATCAAGTAAGTTTTTTATGGTAATATTTGTTTTGATTAATTTAAAAAGGTCATTGGTGCTATTCTTGTATTTTAAACCAAATTCAGCGTCCATGCAATAAAACACTATGTGGTCTTATTGAAGTTCACGCAAAGTTTCATTTATTTTGTTAAACAATTTTACTGATTATGGGATTGTAATGGGCAAACCACGGGCGAATTCCTTATGGGATTCAGGATTGTCCATGTGATCCCCATGAGATTTTCTAGGGGACCCTCATGGGACTATCTATGGGGTTGTTTATGTGATCCCCACGGAATCGTGTATGGGATCCCCATGGGATTGTGTATGGGATCCTCACGGGATTGTGTATGGGATCCCCATGGGATTGTGTATGGGATGCCCATGGGATCCCCATGGGATCCCCCCATGGGACTGTCCATGGGATCCTCTTGGGATTCCCATGTCAAATTCACCATGGGAATCCCATGGGGAATTTCCCATGGGATTATACCATGGGACTTTTTGTAAGGGTAAACATTTATCTCTCAGTAAAACTATAAATAATCAGTTTGAAGAACAGATCTAAGCTTTTATTTCAAATGATTTTAAGATAGAGATTTTATTGCTCTGAAGTATGCCATCTGAAATTTTGCTGTCACTTTTGATAACTGAAGGATGATTTAGTTAACACACTGCAATAATTAAGTAGGAATCCAAATTTTCTTTAAATTTAGTGACATTCCTTCTACAATTATTATGATTTGAGTAACATACAACTCACACTACTGTAGTTCACACCACTCACACCACTGTAGTTCACTGTGTAAAAAAAAATTACAACCCAACCACATTGACCCCAAATTACATGCCTCAAACAACTAAATTCACCTATAATTCAGATTTCGTTATGTATATATACCTTTTAAGTGTGTTTCATTTTTTTATTTTTCTATAAAACTAAACAAACTTACCCATTGCATACTTTTTTCCATTTTTCTCTTTCTGTATCACTAAATCAGTGATACAGTATATATTCTCACGGAGGCAGACGAAATCCTGTCAGTCAACCGTGACATCATGGAGGAAGCGGTGGGAGACCTGCAACAACTTCAGCATCAATTGCCAGTATCATGCACTATCACCACAGATGCTAGAAACCCATCAAACGTGCAAACAATGGTTGTCACAGCTTAGAGCCAACCTCTGTGATCAAGTAGTTAAGATATAAAACACTTAATGATGTGGTACAATATTTATAGCATTTACCAAAATGTCAAAGATAACATGATTCCAAACTTTCCTATAAAGCCAAGTACAAAAAAAACATACAAGTTGATCGTACAGGTTTCTACACAAAGAGGTGCATGAGGTTTTTTTTTTTAGCCAATACGGCTGCCATGTACCTGAAATAAAAATAGCTGCCAACTTTTCAGTTGGAAATTATCTATAATAAAAATAGTTTATTAAAGTGAGAAAACAGTTAAAAATAGAAGGATGCACTTTCAAAAAAAGGAAGCGGGAGGGGACAATCAACTGAAGGTTTTTTTTACTTGGCCTAAATACCCACTTTTCTTTCCGTTTTTCACTCTACCACCACCTCCACCCTCATCAGTACTGTATTGTACCACTTTCTTGAGAGTGTTCTTATTCTGATCAAACCAGTAAAATTTACAAGACTATGATTTAAAAATAAAAGTTATGCCCATTAAAGGCATTGCATACGTTTGGTAATGACTCTGAAAATTTTTGGCAATAAAAACTTACTTGGTAAGAAGTACAGCAGCTTTGGATAGTATAATGCATTTTGAGAAAGGTTTCACTTCGAAGTAGTGCAGTTATGGAGAAATACTATCACTTTTTATCACCCAAAAATTTGAATCTGAGAAGCGTTATGGCCGTAACGCTTCTCAGAATGTGTATTCCAATGACGGATACTTCTTCTGCGTGAACACAATTGCTCCAGATTTTTGGCGATATCTAAAAAACGCTGCCACCTTTTGAAATGAAATTTACACAGGTTAGTTTTATGGTATATATCTACAATTATATAGCATTAAGGCAAACGTACGGTTCAAAAACCCAAACGTATACTTTGCCTTTAAAGAGCCAGGCTTGTCAATGCATGACAGATTACATCACTGATCTCTATTATACTGACAGATTAGCAGATTGGACTATGCATATTGAGTACGAAAACAGTCGATTTTACCTTTCCAATAGTCTGGCGCCAATTTACAAACATCAGGAATCTAGGAATCTTGTATCCTAGCCATAAAATTAGTGGAACACCTTGAATCACAATTTATTTTAAAGAAATATTGACTGCTGATGTGTCATCTAATCAAGGTGTCTCTACACTTTAACAGTTTTTATCCTTACAGACAATACTAAATTTAGCCCAGCTCTTACTGTACAAAAGGTACAAGCTCATTAAAACTATGACCAAACGTACTTGATCTATAAGAAAGTAATGGAAAACTATGCTAGTGTTACTGTTCATTCAACATTAACCTTTCAATTTTGAAGTATTCTGGCCTTTGCAGCTATCCAGACCTAAACCTCGTCTTCATGTCAATTCGAGTGAACCCTTCTATAATTTTTCCCTTTCTCCCTAATTACACAACCTCATCACAAAACACTAAGATACATTAGCTCTGTTCCCTCATATCATACATGCATGTGTGCATGATGTTTTTTAAATGAGCTTGTGCTTAATAATGACCCAATCCTACAAATTCTTGGACTTTTACCATTGCATTGACAGCCTGCCTCTTTAAAGGCACACTGAAATACACAGTATTGATGCTTTTATGTTACACATTGTAATTTCTGTACAATAATTCAGGTATTTTTAATCATTTTATTTTCTTTACAAATAATAGTCTTAAGCAACACCCACAGGAATAGCTCACTTGCTGGATTCTCTTCATGACGTTATCTTTATATAATCATGAATTATTCCAGTGAACAATTGTTCTGGAATGAGCGTCATTGGCCAAAGCAATAACAAATATGTGTTCTTTCTATTGACAAAATCACAAATGATTCCATGTAATGCAAGCATGTGATGTCACCCTCCATGATGTCATGGAAAGAATCAAACATGTCAGAAAGTGACATACCTTATGTAGCTGTTCATGAAGACTATTATTTCTCAATCAAACAAATCATGTAAAAATACACAGAAGTACAGACAACTATTTTCCCTACTGAATTATCTTATAAAACTTACAAGGTGTTAACATATAAGCAGTAGTACTTTGTATTTCAGTGACATTATAAGCCTAATCAAAATAAAACAAAACACAATAAATGGGGCCACCCTGCACTTGTAATAATTAGATTTTCCAATGGTTCCAACAAGTACATGTATTTCAACATAAACAATCTCAGTTTATTGCCTTGGTCGTTTGTTGGTTCATTTTTCAATCACCCTACAAACTCTTCACAAACAATGGAGAAAAGCTCTTCTGTTTTCCATCAATTTATGAATAGAAATATGAGGGTTGTTACAGAATTGGTAACAGTATTGAACTCATAGTACCTCACCAGGTGCAGCTCTAGAGCACATATTTATTCACGGAGGGGCTACACACTTAACATGTGAGAACATCTAACTTTTCCTGTGTGCTGCATGTATTTTAAGGAGTTCAAAACCCCATAAAAAGTACCTTTTCATGTATTTGGAGCGTAATCACCCTGAAATAATCATAAAATACTAGACCTGAAACAGTTCCATGAATCTTCTTTTTCTTGTTTTTTCAATTTTAATTTTCTTTTTACGAGGTGGCACGACTCGGGAAAAATTGGGATACTTCTTTATTTACCTTTATTTATTTATTTAATTGATTTATTTTGTATTTTTTTTTCTTTTGCATTGAAGCTTTACAGGTTCATTTATTCAAATTTCAATGCATATAATGAAGTACAATACATGTATGAAGTTAAAACAATTACAGGAAAACTAGAACAACTTCTTTTGTAAGAAGGAAAAACATGACAAAAACACCAGCACAAAAATAAAATAGTAATACCCGACGAAATTTAACTCGTCTTAAAGTCAGGATAATGAGGTTAAAATAAAATTAAATTAAATAAAACTAGTTTCTTTTACCTAGACTACATTGTGAGAAAGCACAGAAGGTATGTTGATTGTTCTTTAGGTTTGCAAGATAAACCAGATCACAAAACCAAAACACAATTTTCCCTACTCGAAGGGAGCATATGGCTTCGTTTTTAGAATACAGGTACCTAAAATACTCCGTTGTTAGTCTGCTACGCTCAAAATAAATGAACTGTTTCAAATTGCTTTTATATTTTTGAATAACGTTATCTCTGGCAGACATATTCTCAAAAACTAATTTACACCTGAAGATCCAAATTTCTCTGATCATTTTACAACTAAGAAAGAATTTACATCGCTGAGTTTTTCTCCTAATATTCTAGCACAATCGTTCAGGAAGTAATGATTATTACCTTCATATTTTTTCAGTAATGATTCCAAGAAAATCCAAGCCTCTTGATTTTTTGTACAGTAAATATAAAGATGTTCTATTGTTTCTGGTTCATTATCACATAAAGGACAAACATTGTCGGTTACTTTCATTTTGTGAAGCAGACTTTTCATGGGAAGTATTCTGTGTTTAATCTTAAACTAAAGGTCTTTCTCATCATTATCAAGTAATTTTTCTTTTTTTTTCTCTCTTGCCTTTTCCAGGCATTTGATCTTCTTTCTTCAACTGATAATTATTTAAATAAACATCACTCGATTACATACTGCAATGATACTAAACAAACTTAAGTTAAGAAGACAGATACATTGAAATTAGGTAATAGAGACTCCGTAAATTTAAGTTCATTAACAAAAGACGTCCAGAGAAACCCAAAGTTAAATTTTTTCTTAGAATTAGATGTGTTTATGACCTTACATTTGAAAACAGCATAAGTTGCAATTATTATAATAAGGTTGACATTATCGAAAGTACTATTATTAGTTCTATTGCCGAGTACAATGTCTTTGAAACTGATGCATTTTTGAAGTTTGGATTAACAGTAATTATAATGTGATTAATACGTTTCCAGAATACATCCAGATGTTTACATGAAAACAAAAAGTGATTTATATCGTCACACCCACTACAAAAGTCGCAGTTACTTATTTTCCACCTGAATAAATTAGGTTTTAGGGTAGGGAGTAGGTTGTACAGTGCCTTAAAACAAAACTTTTTATATTTATTTATCAGCACTTTTTTAATTTTAAAACTTCAGACCTGTTTCCAGTTAAAGTCATGGGGAAGTTGGAAAATATTTTTCCAGTGAGTTTCACTTCTGCTGACAATACTCTTTTTCTTCACAAAAATGTTGTAAGCTACCTTGGTTTTCAGCTTATTAAGGCAGGTAATGTTGTTTTTACATATTGACAACTATTTTGTTCATATTCGGAACAATAAATTGAGGTAAAGTAGCGCTTTTAGTTGTTTAATCCAGATGTTCGGAACTGCTTTTCTAATCTTGAAAGCCTCTGCAATGTGGTTTCTTTTACTGGTAAGCTGATTCAGAAAGTCTTTACAAGGCTCAAAAACATCTGGGCAGAAGTCTCCAACAAACACAATACCTGATTCAATCCAGTGTTTGAAGATAATCAGATTACCATTAATATTGTAACGAACTCAAATTGTGTATTAATGGAGATTGAGCCGACGCATCGCAACGCCCCACCGGATACCGGAATGCCCCGTCGGAGCGGCAATAACTTACGCTTCCAGGAAACTATTTGGTTATCGACACTGTGATTGGACAGAAACCGCGGGCATTGACTGTGAAAATATACATTGTATAACTATGTAACGATGATTCAATGAGAAACCAGGTCACGCAGGTGCGCTGGCAGTTTGGGTTCGCGCTGTGTGTGGGTAAGATTTTTGATGTGAATGTTGGCAGTCGTGGATTTCATGTTGTCCGTGTGAGGACGTAAATAAAGTTGATGTTGAAACATTCAATTCTGATGGACAGTTTCGTTTATTGTTTGGCGTTTGGCTGCAGTAAACAAGGACCCAGAAAGCACACGCTACAAGTTACATGACATTTAAGGACATCGGGAAAACTCTTGATGACATCGAGAGTGCGTTGGTGGATCGTAGGGAGAGCACGCCCAAGGATGTTGGGACGAAACGAGCCAGGAGCAAGCTATCAACTTCCCCAAAACCACGCTTCCAATCAAAGACGACTCAAAGTGACCTCTGGTTAGACAGTTTAAGAAAGCAGTGGGCAAAGGAGTTGGATAACTCAGCCAAAGCCGACCAGTGTTTAAATCGAGACAGCAGCCACGAAATTCCGTCCATCAACCCAGTGTCGGTCGCTGGTGTGGGTTCTGCTTTTTTGGACACGACCGGGGAGCACACGGTGACCGCTGGCAGCGGTAGCCCTGCTGCTCAAGGGGATCGTTGTTCGAAAGGCGAAGCCCGCCCCACGACTTTACCAAGGGTGAAGGCCCGAGAATTCGATGGCTCGTCTTGCATTGAGGAATTGACCTGCTCGCTCCACAAGGAGTCTCAGTCCAACTACGCAGACTTATTGAAAGCCTTGGAACGCCGATTTGGATCAGAGAGACAACGGGTAAGAAACCGAGCGGAACTAACAACAAGAAAGAGGCGAGAACATGAAACCCCAGCTGAACTTAGCCAGTCCATAAGAAAGCTTGTCAGACGGGCTTATCCGGACAGCGGACTTGAGTTCCAAGAGGAGTTTGCCATCGAACAATTCAAAAATGCTCTGGATGATTTTGAACTGAAGCAGGCACTGTTTCGGGGAAAACCAAAGACATTAGATGAAGCCACAGAAATAGTGACCGAAGCTGAAGCTTGGTTAAAGGCCGAGAAAGCAAGCCACACTAGAGTGGTCAAGGCGGCAGAAAACGACACGACGACTTCAACCGAACTACTTGAGATGAAAAACATGTTCCAGGAGCTGTTGCTGATACTAGGTCAAAACAAGAGAACCAATAACAAGCCAAAGGAGTGGAAACCGGGATGTATGGGGTGTGGCAGCCTGGAACATTTTCGAGCCGACTGCCCAGCGGCTGCAGGTAAGCCCACGCAGTTAAACTAAGAAGGGCTACGCTTGAGAGCCAAAGTGTGGCCGGTAATCATGTAAGGCTTAACATAACAGACGTGAAGAAAACCCAGATAGGACGGCATACCACGCCGGTGCAGGCAGCTCCACCAAATTGGACAGCCCCACCGGTGATGGTGGCTCCTTTGGCTCGGGCAACCCCGCCGGGGCGGTCCGCCGCGCCAGTGCTGGCAGCCCCGTTGGTTCGGGCGGCCCCACTGGTGCGTACGGCTCCATCGGCGCGGGAGGCCCCGCCGGACTGGGAGGAGGCCCCGCCGGTGCAAGCATACACATCAGTGCTTGCATACCCGAGCATTGATGATGTGTCGCCAGACCAAGGTTCTGAGTTGCGTGCAAGTTCTTCAAAGGTCACTGGACTGTACGTACATGGACACATGTTAGAAAGGACAACGGCGTTACTAATAGACACAGGAGCTACAGAGAGCTTTGTTTCAACTCGTCTATTTGATGGAGTAGCCCCACACTTGAGACCAAGATTGGCTGCCCCTGACCGCACTTTTCGTCTGGCTGACGGGGGTCAGCTTAGGGTAACTGGACGAGCTGAAGTGCACATAACACTGGGTGGGTGCACGCTGATGCACCCCATGTGGGTTGCCGACGTTAGTGACGACGCAATTTTAGGACTGGATTTCCTGAGAAAACACAAGTGCACCTTGCTTTGGGAAGACGAGTGCCTGCAAGTGGGGAACTTCAAATTGCCTATGCAGATTTCCTCGGAGGAACCAACGGGTTGCCGTGTACGTCTACTTGAAACTGTCGTTGTACCACCCTTGACGGAAGTCCTTGTTGGTTGCCAGGTGATACACAATGGCACCGGAAGTTTGCCAACCTGGGGCGTTCTTAAAAATAGACAAAATCTGGGCGACGATCACACAATATTAATCGCCAGTGCCCTTGTTGAAACTTCAGGTAACATTGTTCCAGTAAGAATTATGAATGCGTCTACAGAACCGCAGATGCTCAGGAAAGGAACAGATGCCGCTGTGTTGGATCCCGTGGACAGTGTGACGATGCTGGGGGATTGTTTACAGGTCGGAGGCATTAATAAGGTCCAAGCTACAGGGGTCCACGTCAACAACAAGGCCAACTTAGAAGTTCCAGAGCACCTGCATAATCTCTTTGAATTGAGTAGTGAAAACCTGTCTCCTAATGAACAAGAACAACTTGCATTGTTGCTCAGGAAATATGGTAATGTATTTTCCATGGAGGAGGGTGATATTGGCAGGACCAACATTACGAAACATCACATTGTGACAGACAATGTTCAACCAATTCGACAAAGGGCAAGACGAGTCCCGTTGAGTCAACGAGTGGTAGCAGACAGGGAGGTGGAAAAAATGCTGTCCCAAGGGATAATCGAGCCCTCCAATGGTCTGTGGTGTTCACCCATCGTTTTGGTAAAAAAAAAAGATGGATCCGTGAGAGTCTGCATCGATTACAGAAAGCTGAACGAAGTAACGAAGAAGGATGCACATCCCCTACCCCGCATAGAGGACAACCTTGATTCATTGGCGGGATCACAAATTTTCTCAACGTTAGATCTTGCTTCCGGCTATTGGCAGGTAGAGGTAGCCAAAGAAGACAGGCCCAAGACCGCTTTCAGCACGGGGCGTGGTGGACTTTACCAGTTCATTACCATGCCTTTTGGTTTATTTAACGCCCCCTCTACCTTCGAGCGCCTGATGGAGCGAGTACTTGACGGACTGCAGTGGCAAGTGGCAGTGCTGTACCTTGACGACGTAATCGTCTTTAGTCAGTCTTTTACGCAGCACATGGAGAGACTGACTTCGGTTATGGAGAGACTTCAAGGAGCGAACCTGAAACTGAAGCCGAAGAAATGTAGGCTATTTCGAAGGAGAGTAGAATTTCTCGGTCACATTGTTTCAAGAGAGGGGGTTGCAACGGATCCCGAAAAGGTTCTTGCTGTACAAGACTGGCCTCAACCAATGACAGTAACGGACGTATGTAGTTTCTTGGGCCTCGTGTCGTATTACAGGCGGTTTATTAAAGGGTTCGCAATGATTGCCAGGCCACTCAATCGCGTGAGAGAAAAAGGAATAGACTTTCAGTGGTCTACAGAATGCCAAGATTCTTTTGACACCCTCAAGAAATGCCTGACTACTGCTCCAATATTAGCCTACCCTTGTGCAGACACGCAGTTCATCCTGGACACGGATGCTAGTGGTTTCGCCATCGGAGCGGTACTGTCCCAGGTACAGGAAGGGAAGGAGCGTGTACTGGCCTACGGTAGCAGAACAATGACGAAAAGCGAAAGAAACTACTGCGTTACACGACGAGAACTACTGGCTGTGACGTTTTTCATACGGAATTACAACCACTACCTGTACGGGGCGCACTTTTGCATCAGAACTGACCATCGACCACTAAAATGGCTACACAGCGTTGAAGAGCCACAGGGACAGCTTGCAAGATAGCTCCAAAAGTTAAGCATCTACGACTTCACCATTGAACATCGCCCTGGTAATCAGCATGGAAACGCTGATGCCCTTTCAAGAAAGTGCTTTCCGGAATGCGACCATGAAGGAATGAAAGCTAGTATCCCAGCAGGCGCAGAGCTTCCCGTTAGGAATCTACGACAAACAAAAGACTGTACAATCATTGTCGGACAGCTGCAATTGACCCCACCATTGGAGAAACCCCTGTCTGAGCGTAAAGCCGCGCCAACGGTTGCCACCTCACCGGTGTTGGCAGCTCTGCCAATGCAGGTTGCCCCGCCGAGGCGGATTGCACCACAGACGTCGGCGGATGCGCTACAGCAGGGAGCCCCGCGAAAAGTCCCGCAGGAAGCCCCTCTGATGGATTCTGAGCCACTACACATTGTCTCTGGTGCCAAAGAAGACAGGCCCAAGACCGCTTTCAGCACGGGGCGTGGTGGACTTTACCAGTTCATTACCATGCCTTTTGGTTTATTTAACGCCCCCTCTACCTTCGAGCGCCTGATGGAGCGAGTACTTGACGGACTGCAGTGGCAAGTGGCAGTGCTGTACCTTGACGACGTAATCGTCTTTAGTCAGTCTTTTACGCAGCACATGGAGAGACTGACTTCGGTTATGGAGAGACTTCAAGGAGCGAACCTGAAACTGAAGCCGAAGAAATGTAGGCTATTTCGAAGGAGAGTAGAATTTCTCGGTCACATTGTTTCAAGATAGGGGGTTGCAATGGATCCCGAAAAGGTTCTTGCTGTACAAGACTGGCCTCAACCAATGACAATAACGGACGTATGTAGTTTCTTGGGCCTCGTGTTGTATTACAGGCGGTTTATTAAAGGGTTCGCAATGATTGCCAGGCCACTCAATCGCGTGAGAGAAAAAGGAATAGACTTTCAGTGGTCTACAGAATGCCAAGATTCTTTTGACACCCTCAAGAAATGCCTGACTACTGCTCCAATATTAGCCTACCCTTGTGCAGACACGCAGTTCATCCTGGACACGGATGCTAGTGGTTTCGCCATCGGCGGTACTGTCCCAGGTACAGGAAGGGAAGGAGCGTGTACTGGCCTACGGTAGCAGAACAATGACGAAAAGCGAAAGAAGCTACTGCGTTACACGACGAGAACTACTGGC
The DNA here is from genome assembly GCA_911728455.2 of Marthasterias glacialis. Classification (NCBI taxonomy): domain Eukaryota; kingdom Metazoa; phylum Echinodermata; class Asteroidea; order Forcipulatida; family Asteriidae; genus Marthasterias; species Marthasterias glacialis. The sequence continues at coordinate 21,130,635 of OU452220.1, forward strand.
TGTGACGTTTTTCGTACGGAATTACAACCACTACCTGTACGGGGCGCACTTATGCATCAGAACTGACCATCGACCACTAAAATGGCTACACAGCGTTGAAGAGCCACAGGGACAGCTTGCAAGATGGCTCCAAAAGTTAAGCATGTACGACTTCACCATTGAACATCGCCCTGGTAATCAGCATGGAAACGCTGATGCCCTTTCAAGAAATCTACGACAAACAAAAGACTGTACAATCATTGTCGGACAGCTGCAATTGACCCCACCATTGGAGAAACCCCTGTCTGAGCGTAAAGCCGCGCCAACGGTTGCCACCTCACCGGTGTTGGCAGCTCTGCCAATGCAGGTTGCCCCGCCGAGGCGGATTGCACCACAGACGTCGGCGGATGCGCTACAGCAGGGAGCCCCGCAGGGAGCCCCGCGGGAAGTCCCGCAGGAAGCCCCTCTGATGGATTCTGAGCCACTACGCATTGTCTCTGGTGCACGGGTCATACAAGCACCTGTTGCCACAGGATCTCAACTTGATCTCAACTTGGAAGTGATAATGGATTCACAGCGGAATGAAAAGGATCTGTGCGAAGTGTTTGAGTGGCTGGAAAAGAACAACCGACCGACATGGGAGGACGTGTCTTCTAAGAGCAAAGAACTGAAATTCTGGTGGGCCCGAGTTATTGGTCGTCAGCCGAAACATTTTGTGTATCCGCTGGGAAGCCGCCCGCCCGACGGACGAGGCTCAGTTAAAGATGATAATGCCACCAGATCTGCGACCACCAATTATGGAACATGTTCATGACAACAAGACCGCTGGGCACCTGGGAATCGCCAAGACATTTTCTAAGCTGTGCCGTAGCAAATTTTATTGGCCAGCAATGCGCCAATATTCACGACGATGGGTGCAGAACTGTAAGCAATGTCAAAGGCGTAAGCAACCAGACCGAAGAAAACGAGCAGAAGAGGTTCACTACCAAGTGGGAGCGCCACTCGAGAGAGTCGCCGTAGACATCATGGGACCCCTTCCAACTTCCGACCGTGGAAATAAATACGCCATGGTGGTGGGGGACTATTTCACGAAATGGACAGAGTGTTACGCCATCCCGGACCAGAAGGCTCACACCGTGGCAACGAAGCTTGTTGAGGAATTTGTGGCAAGATTTGGAGTGCCACTGGAGCTCCACTCTGATCAGGGAAGGGACTTTGAATCGTCACTGTTTCAAGAGATGTGCTTACTTTTGGGTATAACCAAGACACGAACAACACCCTACCACCCGCGATCAGATGGCATGATCGAGAGGTTTAACAGGACAATAGAAGCTATGCTGAGTCTCTGGGTTGATAAGTCTCAGATTGATTGGGATCAACATCTTGCTTTACTCACGATGGCTTATCGATCTGCTGAGCACGAATCTACGAAGGAAACACCCAACGCAATGATGCTTGGGCGTGAGGTGTCCATGCCGATAGACCTTTTAGTTGGATCGAGTAACCACAAGAACAAGAACCAGCAAGTGGTTATGCCCAAACACTGCAACAAAAACTTCACACCGCCCACAGTGTTGAGAGGGAGGTCACGAGTAAACAGATGCGCACCCAAAAGAAACACTATGATCGGAATGTGAAACGAATACTGTATAATCCAGGCTCAGTGGTATGGCTACATGAGAAACATCAAATGAAAGGACGGAGCCCAAAGTTGACCCTGAACTGGACGGGACCGTATGTAGTCGTAAACAAACTGTCGGATGTTGTGTATAGAATCCAAAAAGGCCCTCGCACCAAGCCACTTGTGGTTCATGCTGATCGACTGAAAATATGCATTGGAGTATCTCGGGAAGAGTGCGGTTTTAAGGGCCCCCTCATCACCGCTTCGGGAGGCCCCGCCAGTGCGGGCAGCTCCATCGGTGCCGGCGGCCCAGGCCAGGGGAATATTTCCCATGGTCTGGGCAGCCCCGCCGGTGCATGCAGCCCCGCAGACGTTGACCACTGTACTCGTGTACATAGCCCTAGTCGTGCTGAGAGCCCCGCCGGGGCTAGCAACCCCACCGGGGCGGACAGCCCCGTCGATGTGGATCACACCTCTGGTACAGAGAGCCCCGCTGGTGTGCACAGCCCCGCTGGTGCACAGAGCCCTGCTGGTGTACACTACCCCGCCCATTCCCAGCAGCGGCAAACCACCACGGTTCATTCAGCAAGTGAGAGTGGTAGAGCAAAGTACTGCTAACAACATGGAGAGAGACGGATTTAAATGTAAGATATGTGGAAAGGAGTATTCTAGACAGCAAGGCAGGCGTCGTCATGAAAAGGCGGCTCAGGAAGGGAAAATGTACTCCTGCTCGACCTGTGGACAATCTTATCTTCGGCAGGACTATTTGACACGCCATCAGCGTGGCACTGGCCATCGCCTGCCGGTCAGGAAAACCCAAAGCCGTCCTGAAACTGGTCACCGTCGGGGCGAGGCCACGAATCCGACGGCGCAAAGTATTCCTATGGTGCGTCGTATTAGTAGCGAGGGACCGGGAGCAGTTGATGGAGGAACCCGGTTATATACAAACGGCCAGTGGTACTCAGCGACATCAATTCACACCGTCGGGTTGTCGCCATGTGAACCCCCTACAGACATCTTCCGCCGGGCCCCGACCAGCGACCAAGCGTCCCAAACGGAAACTGTTCTGATGAGGGAGGAATTTGTCACTGAAATGAGGGAGGTCACCGAGGACTACGGCAATGATGTCTTAACTACAAGGATGACGGAGTCACGAGGGATTCGGGGGCCAGGGGACGTCTTTTGGAGCACATGGCACCCGGAAACTGGTCTTCCACAGTAACAAACTTTGACTTTGATTATCGAACAGTTTTCTTCTTCTTGTTGTAATTCGCTAATTAGTCAGGGTAGTCGACATGGGTTTGTTTGATAGTTGCTTGAACCGTGTAACCGTAGCCAAAGCCATTTCAAAAAAAAAAAAAAAAAAAAAAATTGCTTCATGTTCAGCTATTCAGGAGAATAGCTCAGTCTCAGGAGGGAGTAATGTAACAAACTCAAATTGTGTATTAATGGAGATTGAGCCGACGCATCGCAACGCCCCGCTGGATACCGGAATGCCCCGTCGGAGCGGCAATAACTTACGCTTCCAGGAAACTATTTGGTTATCGACACTGTGATTGGACAGAAACCGCGGCCATTGACTGTGAAAATATACATTGTATAACTATGTAACGATGATTCAATGAGAAACCAGGTCACGCAGGTGCGCTGGCAGTTTGGGTTCGCGCTGTGTGTGGGTAAGATTTTTGATGTGAATGTTGGCAGTCGTGGATTTGATGTTGTCCGTGTGAGGACGTAAATAAAGTTGTTGTTGAAACGTTGAATTCTGATGGACAGTTTCATTTATTGTTTGGTGTTTGGCTGCAGTAAACAAGGACCCAGAAAGCACACGCTACAATATGTATTAGACTGTTACCCCATATTATGTGGTTTCTTATTTCTGTGGCATCTAGTTGCAAACCAGAGACACCGAGATTTTGATCTTTGATTTCGAACCAAAACCGTAACAAATCTTTATAGAACTCCAGCACATTACAACTCGATCTTTCCACCATTTTAACGATATCAACAGGAAGACAGTTAAATTGAAATATTAACGAAACTCCTCCGTACGGAGATAAAACCTTCTTAGCAAGACATTTCCAAGAACCTTGAGAATTGTCACACAATCGTTTAACCCACATAACCTTAAGTGCTTTAATTTGAGACTGAATATCAATATTGTATCTCGTTTTACCTTGTCACAATTTGAATTCCAAATAAAATGATAGAGCATTCGTTTTACAGCTTTGATGACTGAATCTGGTACATGCAATACACTAGCATTATACATAATTTGAGAAAAACCAAGTGTTTTAACGATTGTAACTCGACCAAAAATTGTAAGGTGTCTAGCTGTCCAAGCACTCAATATTCTTTTTAACTTAGTTACCTTGCTGTCCCAGTACATCTCTCTCAACTTCTCTTCATTTCTGCCAAAATACACACCTAGACACTTTATAGGGACCATTGGCCATTTTATACCTGCAAAATCACAAATATTATTACTTTTACCTAACCATAGACCTTCTGTTTTATTAAGGTTAATCTCTAAACCAGCCGCCTTTTCAAAATTACTAGCTTCCTTAAGTACACCCATGATGGAGTTTTTATCTTTAACAAAGATAGTCGTGTCATCAACGAATTGAGCAATTTTGATTTCCAATAGGTTTCCATCTGATTCAATCTGGATACCTTTGATGTGTTTGTTAGCTTTAATCTTCAAACCCAAAATTTCTGCAGCTATTATAAACAATAATGCTGATAGAGGACATCCTTGTCTGATGCCTCTGGTCACATTGAAATAGTTTGACAACCAGCCATTTTGTGTGACACAACTCTCTATGTTACTGTACAAAACATCTGTCCACTTTAAAAAAGACAAACTAAAGTTGAAAAACTCCAACGCTTTCTTTATGAAGTTAACCTCAATTGTATCGAAAGCCTTTCTAAAGTCTAAGAAAAGAATGGCTTCTTCAGTTTCTTTATCCAAGTGTAGGTCAATAATGTCTTGAATTAGGCGAATGTTTTGTCCTGCACTTCGCCCTTTTAAGTAACCACATTGGTCCTCATTCAGTATCCAAGGTAAGACTTTATGAAGTCTTGTTGCTAGGGCGCTGGTAAGGATTTTATAGTCATAATTCAGGAGTGTTATTGGCCTCCAATTGTCTAGATTATTAATTTCACCTTTCTTATTAATTACTGAAATGATACCTCTTTTTTGTGTAGTGGAAAGTTGTCCTTTCACGAAACCCTCATTAATGGAGTCAACCAACATGTTTTTTATGTCATACCAGAAAGTTTTATAAAACTCAACAGAAATCCCATCGGGACCAGGAGCCTTGTTATTTTTCATAGCGAGTAGCACCTCTTCACATTCTTTAACTCTCAGTAAACCTTCACAACATTCCATGTCTTCTCCATTGAGTTTTTTATCACACGTAATGTCATTGAAATACTGATCAATGCTTTCATCAGGAATGTTTTTCGAGGAATAAAGCTCTGTATAAAAGCTTACAGTTTCTTTCATAATTGAGGCTTGATCGTGAATGACTTTACCATTTTTGGCTTTAAGGGAAGGTATCAACTTGTTATTAGCGCTAGATTTTTCAAGGCCCATGAAATATTTAGTGTTTTTTTCACCATCTTCAAACCATTTCATTCTGGGGCGAATGATAGCACCTTTTGTTTTGTAGGCAACTATTCGTTCTCGTACAGCCTGTTTTTCCCCGATTTCAAGCTTAAGTTTTTCGTCGTGGGAGTTATCCCATTTACTCTGCAAGTCAAGCAGCTCTTTTCTCAGTTTGTCCGCGCTGTTACTTTTTTCACTTGCCATGGTCTTTGAAAATCTGATAGAACTTTCCTTTACTTTCACTTTGAATATTTCCCAAGTGATTTGCTTTGTCTGAGAGTAGATCTGTTCCTGTGATTTACACTGCTGAATAATGCTATGTATGATGTTTTTATACCGAGGATTGGTTACAAGCTCAGTATTGAATTTCCAATACCCAGGACCTCTGGTTGTTATTCTGATCAGAAAGTTTAAGTGAAATAGTATTGTGGTAACTTTTAATTGCTGGACGTATGTCACAATTGATTGCACAATTCTGAATATTCTTTGTTGTCAACCAGAAATCAATTCTTCATGCAATATTCACACTTAAATGTCTCCATGTATTTTGCTTTATGTCTGGATGTATTTTTCTCCAAATATCACAGAGATCGAATTTAGCAATAAGTTTCCACAGTGCTTTGACCCTCTTATAATTGCTGCTTTCGGTTTTTACATCAACAATTGGGTTATGTACACAGTTGAAATCACCTCCTATTATCAAGTTGCCATTGTTAAGTCTGTGCCTTTCAATCCACTTGGTGAGTGTTTTAAAGAATTGTTATTTGTACTGAGATACTGTAGTAGCGTAAACATTCACAATACAGAAGCTCTCATTATTGATTTTATAATTTAACATGATTTTACGACTGTCCTCACTGCTGTGGTGATTGATAACATCAATATTGCACAATTTATTAACAAATACAGAGACCCCACGGCTGTGGTTCGTACCATATGCATGAAAACAGATACCTTGCCATTCGAGGCTGATGATTTTCTGCATGTCTTGGCTAAGAAATGTTTCTTGCAACAAAATAATATCTGCTTGGTGATATTTTATCCACTGAAATAATTGTCTTATCTTATCTTTATTTCTCATACCTCTAACGTTAAGTGACAGATTATGCATCTGGATGTATCATTGGTGTGAGTTACGAAACAAATTAAGACACATGACAATAATAATGCAGATACAAATTTTATCATGTTGTTACCATATTTAATGTCTTAACGAAAGACTTGCTTATGGCGACGACGACGTCTCCGTTCGGTTGAGTTGCTCGTTGCTTGGGTAGGTTGTTCTTCTGAAGTTTTGGCGTTCTGTTCTGAATGTTCTTGAGTCATTTGCGCATCGCTTGCTTTGTCGGTAACCATTATATTGTCATCATCGGAAGCAGGTGGGTCGCTGTCTGTTCGCGGTGATTGACTGGAACTGATACGAGTGCGTTTTGAGCGACGTACGAAGTTTGTGATCTTGGTCTGCTGAGTAGTGGACTCGCGTGGGGTCGGCTGAGGGTCTTCGGGGGTGGGAGGTGATGTTGGCTCTCGGGGTGACATACCGCTTTGGGCACGCTCTGTTGCACCAGAGTGTTGACTATACTGTGCTGGCTGGTCAATAGTATCCCGGGCAGGTTTTTATAATTTGTTGTTATGATTATTTTTCCAAACTGTTTTCCAATCAGTATCTGTACGATACAAAATACTTTGCCACTTTCCTTGAGCTGATGGAGGGACAACCTTGCTTATTACAAAACTGTAGTTGTTAGTCTTAACCGTGGTGTCAAAGATTGGAATTCCAATGTTTTGGTCGTGGTTCCAGAGTGTCAGCCAATGGGCTACATGATTCATTGGGCCACTTCTAACTTCTTGAATGAAATCCTTGTTTATGTTATTTTTTAACTTTGAGGCTAAACGACCAGCAATAATATAATGTAAGTTACATCTGTTGGCTACTTCCCTATGATCGATAATTTTCCCGTTGGTGATTATGTCTTTTAGCAATATAATTCATTACTCCACAGTGGTATATTGTAAATTTCGTGAGCACAAGAGTAAGAGGGTGAAATTTTCCCTCCAACCTCCTTAAATCCTGTTATGAGTTCACTATAAAATCGTGTTGTTTGACAAATACCTCTATAGTTGTTGTTGACAATATACCATCCTAGGTTTTCACCGCTACTTACTTTGCAAATCCAGTAATTGAATAGTTTTTTCCACCTACCATTAGATTTACAATAATTAGTTAACCATTTAACTTTAAGCACTTTATTTTACAATGTAGGTTAACTAGCCCAGTTCCTCCAAACTCTGTGGGGAGGTGATAATAGTTCTTTTAATTTTATCTGGTTTTCCGCTCCAGTAAAAATTCCAGATAATATCATTCATTTTACCAATCCAATAGTCATTAACAGGAAGAACACTTCCAAAGTAATTTAACCCATTTCCAACCAGGGTATTAACAATAACTGCTTTTCCATTTAAAGTAAGCTTGAATTTAGTCAACCTATTAAGGGTACATTGCATTTTATTTAACCTTGGGCCCCAGTATCTTCTAGAGTAACTTCGTGGCCAAAGTATATTCCTAAAATTTTAAGTCTGTCATTAGTCCAAGAAAAATTACAGGGTTTCTCTTGTCGAAATCTCCAATTTCCTAACCACAGACATTTAGTTTTAGTCACCTTATCTTAGACCCACTACCCCTACCATAGGTATTTAAGATATCATCAATAATTTTAAATTCTTTATCCTTGGTGACGAATACAGTCGTATTGTCTGCATGCTAGACCAACTTAATACTGTTATATAACAGTTTAATCCACTGAATGACTTTCCCCTGTATACCCATCTTGGCCATAATACTGAAAAGGTATTTCAAGTTGACTCTATCAAAAGCTTTCTCTTGATCAATGCTTATTAGAGCTCCATCACATTTATTCCAGTTAATGTAATCAGTGACATCTCTGAGAATCATAAGACTATCCTGAATATTTCTGTTAATAACTCCGCTGGTCTGCTCCTCTCCAATAATAACATTCATAATAAGTTTAATTCTATTTGTAATAGCTTTGGCTAGAATTTTATAGTCAACTGTGAGGAGACTGATTGGTCTCCAGTTTTTTAGCTCTGTCCTGTCTCCTTTATTTTTATAAATTAATCTGACTAGAGCATTGTTCATGGAATTAGGCAACAGATTGTGAGTCAGACATTCCTTAAGAACACCGAGAATTTCAGTTTTTAGAATATCCCAATAGGTAAGGTAAAATTCAACTGCGAGTCCATCAAAACTAGGAGACTTGTTTTTCTTCATTTGCTTCAAAGCTTCAGTAAGCTCCTCAACAGTCATGTCTTTTTCTATTTCGTTGACGATATTCCCAGGAAAATGTTTCTCTTCTTTTTTCGATAAGATCTCATTTATGTGCTGAATAGAAACGTCTTCATTTTTGTACAATTCTGTATAAAACCAATTCACACATTCAATAACATCTTCCGTTTGGTCAATATAAGTGTTTTCATCCTTTTTCAATTTGTCAAGTTTGTGGTTGTTTATTTGTTGTTTTTCCAGACTCAGAAAATATTTAGAAGATTTTTCATTTTGGTTTTTTGTAATATTTCTCACCGGAATTTTTGCTTTTTCCCACTGTTTGATTTAAATATTCTTTAATCTATCCTCAATCTGATGAATCTCATCGTAGTTGGGTTTTCGATCACCCATAATGCTGTCATACCGCCTTTGTAAAATCTCAGTTTCTCTTTTCTCTAAGAAAGCTTTTTCTGAGCTGAGATCACAGATAATTTCTTTTAATTTTCTTTTACCCGTCTCCCACCATAATAGTATTGTAGGATAATCTGAACCTTTCGTTCTCCAGTAATCCCAAAAATTAGTTATTCTTAACTTACAATCTTCATTGTTTAAAACACTTTTGTTGCAAATCCATCTACCGGGTCCTATGGGATTGTTAATATTGATAAGTTTCAAAAAACTATTTCATGGTCAGAAAGTCCTGTTTGATTGGTACCGATTTGCTCAATGTTGTTTAGAAGATCATTAGTGACAAAAAATAATCAATTCTGCTAGGCTTGGCCATACATTTACGGTAGTATGTGTGACCCGGTTTGTCATAATGAATTTTTCGCCAAACATCTCTAAGACCATGTTTTTTAATTGTATTTGCAAAATCGATTCTACATCTGTCGTACACATCGGTTTTATCAAGATGGCATTTAAAATCACCTCCCATAATATTATCATTCTCCTTCAACATATTGTCAATATTTTTAAAGAATACAATCCTGGGATTAATTTTATTTGGGGCATCAACCGAAATTACAGTAATTTTCTTTTCACCCCAATCAAGATCTGCTTTAATCCACCTTCCTTCATTATCTTTATTAATATTGTCCATTGTAAATCGTGATTTGTTAAAAACTAATATTACGACACCTCTCGATGTTTTATTCTCGTGGTTGAATATAACCTCCCCTTCCCACTGTTTACGCCAAGAGTACTCGTCAGTGATTTCACTGTGGGTTTCTTGTAAAAGAACAATTTGAAATTTTCTACGAGTGAGGTAATTAAACAAAGGTTCACGTTTGGTGTGGTCACATAAACCATTTCCATTTAATGAAGCTATTGATAGTGAACTACTGACAGCCATACAAACAATAAGATACAATAAATCATGAATAAGTTTTAACTTTGCCTCGCCCCCCGACCTCGTTGGCTTGAAGTCTTTGGAATGTCCTTGCCTTGTTGACTGTTTTGGCCTTGTGTTTCATGTTTATGTCCTCGTTGGCTTGAATTTTCATGTTTATGTCCACCTTGACTTGAGGTTTGAGGTTTTTGTCCACCTTGACTTGAGGTTTGAGGTTTTGTCCACCTTGACTTGAGGTTTGTGGCTTCTGTCTTTCTTGATTTTCCCGATTTTCCCGATTTTCCCGATTTTCCCGGTTTTCCCGGTTTTCCCGGTTTTCCCGGTTTTCCCGGTTTTCCCGGTTTTCCCGGTTTCCCGGTTTCCCGGTTTCCCGGTTTCCCGTTTCCCGTTTCCCGTTTCCCGTTTCGAGTTTCGAGTTTCGAGTTTCAATTTTCAATTTTCAATTTTCAATTTTCAATTTTCAATTGTACTTTTTACTTCTACTTTCTACTTTCCACTTTCCACTTTCCACTTTCCACTTTCCACTTTCCACTTCCCACTTCCCACTTCCCACTTCCCACTTCCCACTTCCCACTTCCCACTTCCCACTTCCCACTTCCCACTTCCCACTTCCCACTTCCCACTTCCCACTTCCCACTTCCCACTTCCCACTTCCCACTTCCCACTTCCCACTTCCCACTTCCCACTTCCCACTTCCCACTTCCCACTTCCCACTTCCCACTTCCCACTTCCCACTTCCCACTTCCCACTTCCCACTTCCCACTTCCCACTTCCCACTTCCCACTTCCCACTTCCCACTTCCCACTTCCCACTTCCCACTTCCCACTTCCCACTTCCCACTTCCCACTTCCCACTTCCCACTTCCCACTTCCCACTTCCCACTTCCCACTTCCCACTTCCCACTTCCCACTTCCCACTTTCCCACTTTCCCACTTTCCCACTTTCCCACTTTCCCACTTTCCCACTTTCCCACTTTCCCACTTTCCCACTTTCCCACTTTCCCACTTTCCCACTTTCCCACTTTCCCACTTTCCCACTTTCCCACTTTCCCACTTTCCCACTTTCCCACTTTCCCACTTTCCCACTTTCCCACTTTCCCACTTTCCCACTTTCCCACTTTCCCACTTCCCACTTCCCACTTCCCACTTCCCACTTCCCACTTCCCACTTCCCACTTTCCCACTTTCCCACTTTCCCACTTTCCCACTTTCCCACTTTCCCACTTTCCCACTTTCCCACTTTCCCACTTTCCCACTTTCCCACTTTCCCACTTTCCCACTTTCCCACTTTCCCACTTTCCCACTTTCCCACTTTCCCACTTTCCACTTTTTACTTTTCACTTTTTACTTTTTACTTTTTACTTTTTACTTTTTACTTTTTACTTTTTACTTTTTACTTTTACTTTTACTTTTACTTTTACTTTTTACTTTTTACTTTTACTTTTTACTTTTTACTTTTTACTTTTACTTTTTACTTTTTACTTTTTACTTTTTACTTTTTACTTTTTACTTTTTACTTTTTACTTTTTACTTTTTACTTTTTACTTTTTACTTTTTACTTTTTACTTTTTACTTTTTACTTTTTACTTTTACTTTTTACTTTTTACTTTTTACTTTTTACTTTTTACTTTTTACTTTTACTTTTCACTTTTCACTTTTCACTTTTCACTTTTCACTTTTTACTTTTACTTTTTACTTTTACTTTTTACTTTTTACTTTTTACTTTTTACTTTTTACTTTTTACTTTTTACTTTTTACTTTTTACTTTTACTTTTTACTTTTTACTTTTACTTTTTACTTTTTACTTTTTACTTTTTACTTTTTACTTTTTACTTTTTACTTTTTACTTTTTACTTTTTACTTTTTACTTTTTACTTTTTACTTTTTACTTTTTACTTTTTACTTTTTACTTTTTACTTTTACTTTTTACTTTTTACTTTTTACTTTTTACTTTTTACTTTTACTTTTTACTTTTTACTTTTTACTTTTTACTTTTTACTTTTTACTTTTTACTTTTTACTTTTACTTTTACTTTTACTGTTTACTGTTTACTGTTTACTGTTTACTGTTTACTGTTTACTGTTTACTGTTTACTGTTTACTGTTTACTGTTTACTGTTTACTGTTTACTGTTTACTGTTTACTGTTTACTGTTTACTGTTTACTGTTTACTTTTTTACTTTTTTACTTTTTTACTTTTTTACTTTTTTACTTTTTACTTTTTTACTTTTTTACTTTTTTACTTTTTTACTTTTTACTTTTTTACTTTTTTACTTTTTTACTTTTTTACTTTTTACTTTTTTACTTTTTTACTTTTTTACTTTTTTACTTTTTTACTTTTTTACTTTTTTACTTTTTTACTTTTTTACTTTTTTACTTTTTTACTTTTTTACTTTTTTACTTTTTTACTTTTTTACTTTTACTTTTTTACTTTTTTACTTTTTTACTTTTTTACTTTTTTACTTTTTTACTTTTTTACTTTTTTACTTTTTTACTTTTTACTTTTTACTTTTTACTTTTTACTTTTTACTTTTTACTTTTACTTTTTACTTTTTACTTTTTACTTTTTACTTTTTACTTTTTACTTTTTACTTTTTACTTTTACTTTTTACTTTTACTTTTACTTTTTACTTTTTACTTTTTACTTTTTACTTTTTACTTTTTACTTTTTACTTTTTACTTTTTACTTTTTACTTTTTACTTTTTACTTTTTACTTTTTACTTTTTACTTTTTACTTTTTACTTTTTACTTTTTACTTTTTACTTTTTACTTTTTACTTTTACTTTTTACTTTTTACTTTTTACTTTTTACTTTTTACTTTTTACTTTTTACTTTTTACTTTTTACTTTTTACTTTTTACTTTTTACTTTTTACTTTTTACTTTTTACTTTTTACTTTTTACTTTTTACTTTTACTTTTTACTTTTTACTTTTTACTTTTTACTTTTTACTTTTTACTTTTTACTTTTTACTTTTTACTTTTTACTTTTTACTTTTACTTTTTACTTTTTACTTTTTACTTTTACTTTTACTGTTTACTGTTTACTGTTTACTGTTTACTGTTTACTGTTTACTGTTTACTGTTTACTGTTTACTGTTTACTGTTTACTGTTTACTGTTTACTGTTTACTGTTTACTGTTTACTGTTTACTGTTTACTGTTTACTGTTTACTGTTTACTGTTTACTGTTTACTTTTTTACTTTTTTACTTTTTTACTTTTTTACTTTTTTACTTTTTTACTTTTTTACTTTTTTACTTTTTTACTTTTTTACTTTTTTACTTTTTTACTTTTTTACTTTTTTACTTTTACTTTTTAACTTTTTTACTTTTTTACTTTTTTACTTTTTTACTTTTTTACTTTTACTTTTTACTTTTTACTTTTTACTTTTTACTTTTTACTTTTTACTTTTACTTTTTTACTTTTTTACTTTTTTACTTTTTTACTTTTTTAACTTTTTACTTTTTTACTTTTTTACTTTTTACCTCACCCCTCACCCCTCACCCCTCACCCCTCACCCCTCACCCCTCACCCCTCACCCCTCACCCCTCACCCCTCACCCCTCACCCCTCACCCCTCACAAGGGTAACGGGTAACGGGTAACGGGTAACGGGTAACCCTTTACCCTTTACCCTTTACCCTCTACCCTCTACCCTCTACCCTCTACCCTCTACCCTCTACCCTCTACCCTCTACCCTCTACCCTCTACCCTCTACCCTCTACCCTCTACCCTCTACCCTCTACCCTCTACCCTCTACCCTCTACCCTCTACCCTCTACCCTCTACCCTCTACCCTCTACCCTCTACCCTCTACCCTCTACCCTCTACCCTCTACCCTCTACCCTCTACCCTCTACCCTCTACCCTCTACCCTCTACCCTCTACCCTCTACCCTCTACCCTCTACCCTCTACCCTCTACCCTCTACCCTCTACCCTCTACCCTCTACCCTCTACCCTCTACCCTCTACCCTCTACCCTCTACCCTCTACCCTCTACCCTCTACCCTCTACCCTCTACCCTCTACCCTCTACCTTCTACCTTCTACCTTCTACCTTCTACCTTCTACCTTCTACCTTTTACCTTTTACCTTTTACCTTTTACCTTTTACTTTTTACTTTTTACTTTTTACTTTTTACTTTTTACTTTTTACTTTTTACTTTTTACTTTTTACTTTTTTTACTTTTTACTTTTTACTTTTTACTTTTTACTTTTACTTTTACTTTTTACTTATTTATTTACTTACTTTTCGAGAAAACACAATCACCACAACCGACAGTACACAAGTGGCACCCTTTATTGAGTTTTGTAGCAAAAACCATTCGTTACTCATCACAAATTTAATTTTGAAATAGACAAATTCTCCTAGATCTGTTTTTCACCAATCTGATGTTCATAAAAATTTGTTTTTCAAAAAACCATCGAAACATTTTAAAATACAGTGCATTACAGAAGCACTGTAGATATCGTTTTGTCGTTTGCATACAATGTGAAGACTTACAGGCTCCTTCAATACTATCATTGCACAGGGTTTCTGTAATGATCGTTTGTAATTCTACCAGCTTAATAATGACAAAAGACACATACATGTGCTTCCAAGATGGCAGTCATTGATCAAACCTTTGTCAATAGAGGGCGGAATACAATTATAGTGGTATTGCATGATAGATGTAAACATTCCTGTCGTACATATTATTACATCTCCCTTTTTTTTTTTTGAATTAAAACTGATTTCAATTATGTTTGCTGATAAGAGTCCACTTAGTTCCTTTAAACAAATACAAGAGTTCATTCAGTTCAGGTCAGTTCAGTGATAGCATAAAAGTGAAAATTTACAAAAAACAAACAACCCTGGAAACGAATTTTATATTTCTTCTAAAAACATCTAGCTGTTTTACCAATAGCACAATCATGCTTGTGAACAGAGGTGGACTACTCTGTCACTAAAGTGATTATACAGGGATTATTCTGCCCTTAAGTGTACAATCACAGGTCAAGTTTAATGAGGTGTTTAGAAGTGCGTTTAGGGTAGCGATTTGGGTTTGTCTGTGTGTCTAGCACTTTCTTGCACATGAGTGTTTAGAGTTTTATGAGTTTTGTTCAAATCTCTGCGATTTCTGCGATAGTGATGACCATCGCTTTCCACTATGTATGCTCGTGGGCTGTCATGTTTCTTGATAACAATCGCTGGTTTCCATCTTGAGCTCGCTTTAGAACTTTTTCTAAGCATTCATTGTGTTGTTTTCTGGTCAACACCCCATACTAATATGTCATCCATGATGACTTTAGTACCATCTATGTCGTCGCACATCTGTGTCATGACCCTCTGAAAGATTTCCAGTGCTGACTTTATCCCGAAAGGTAATCTTGTGTATCTGTACCTTCCAAATGGAGTGTTGAACGTACACAGCTTTGAGCTTTCTGTGTCAAGCTGTAACTGCCAATACCCACTGCTGGCGTCAAGCGTGCTGAATATCTTTGCTTGCGGCAGACTTGTCACTACTTCTTCGATTGTTTTCATTGGGTATTGTTCTCTTTCAATGGCATCATTTAGGTGTTTTGGGTCCATGCAGATTCTTACTTTGTCTTTTTCTGGTTTGATTACTGTAACCATACTGCTTACCCACGAACTCGGTTCTTGTACTTTCTTTATTACTCCAAGACGTTCCATTCTCTGTAGCTCTTGACGTATTTTTGGTCTTATTGCTACTAGAGTTCTTTCGTTTAGACGGTTCATTGTACGTGTTAAACCGTTCCACGAGTACCATCCAATCAGAAGACACTTGACGAAACAAGGCCCGCCTTATGTCATTCATCCAATCGTGTGTGAGAACATCGACTACGTCATTGTAATTTCTGCCCATTAATGAATATTTTATGCATTCATTATTCGCGCTTATTTAAATACAGCTTGTGAGAACAAAGCTCTTTAAAGAACAAAAGAATTCTTTCCCGGGAAATTCAAGGGTCGTTTATTGAGCACATTGCTGCGTTAGTTGGTCTGGTCTGTAGCTCCCATATTCAGTTTCATTGCATTACTGCAGTGAGTCTGTTCGCCTCCACCATGAATCCAGTTGTGGTATTTATGTTCATCGACCTTTGCTACAAGATTTTGTCAGCAATACCACCAACACCACCGTATTTTGCCGACGACGAAATGTCACTGCTGTGGAATTCATTTGGCAGCATTTTCCGACTCTTCCTTTGCACATGCATTTTTGGTTTGCCTTTGCCCGTACCGAGATTGTACAATCTTCTTTTCCCTGATTTCCAAGACCAAGATGACGTAGACCCTCGAGATTTGTTTGCTGACTTGGAGAGAGATCCCCCGAGATTTTTCCGGATGTCGGGAGAGACACCAGAGTCCATGATGCAGATCATTGCTGATTTGGAGCCGATGCTCGTCAACCAAGGGCGTGGAAGGCAACATCGACACTCTCCGAGGAACAGGGTTTTGATGGCCATGATTTGGTTGCGCCAGTATCCTACATATGACGTTTTGTCCAGTTTATTTAACATTTCTCAAGCAGCCATTACAAGGGACCTTTTTGTTATTATCCCGTTACTTTGGTATTACTTTAATTCTAAAGTTTCCTGGCCTACAACTGAACACTGGTTACAGCTTAGAGGTCGGTGGTCGATGTTTTATGGCGCAGTTGGTGCAATAGACGGAACACTACATGAAATACAGCGACCACTAATGGAAAATCAGCATGAATTCTACAGCGGATATTCCCGATACCATTGCATGAGTACCCAGGTAAATACTAATGATTTTTATGGCCTCATTTAAATCCAATTATCCTAACCTTTGCTCTAGTCAGAAAATGGCAAACCATAGTGTTATTAACAAATATATTCCAAGCTGTATCAACTAAACAATGGAACCTGGAAAACTGGGCCAAACAACATAAATTGTACCATCTAAAGTGAAAGTATCATTCAGAAGTTTTTGTTCATTTTCCATAAAAAAATTGACATCATATTTAAAAAATGATACAAAGGCCTAAATATAAATTTAATATTTTTTGGTTTATAGGCCTAATCTGGGAAAAATATCGCGGATTTTCGCAAGACTGTTTGTTTGCCGCAAGAATTGGAGATTTTCGGGTTTTTTTCTTCATATAAACAACTTTTGAGCATGATCAGTGATTGTACGATATATTTCACACGGTACATTAATTTTAAACTTGTCATTTCGGTCTCTGTGTCTAATGTGGTAATGTTCTTTGTTTTCTCCTTTTAGATTGTAATCGACAACAATCGTAACATACGGTATGTCCAGAGTGGCTTCCTGGGACGCATGAATGATGCAAGTCAGTACACTTTGATGCCAAGAATAGGACCAGGGCTCGATCTGCCTTTCCCTGAGGAGGCGTATCTACTTGGAGACAATGGATATGCCAACAGATATCCCATCATAACCAAATTTCGCAGAGATCAGATCCGGCAAGTTGCTGATATAGATGACCAGACAGCCATGCATATATTCAATGAGGAGCACGCTCGATGTCGAATCCATGTAGAACATGCCATTCCTACTTCAAGACATACAGAGCTGTGAAGGAACTGTATCGACATCCCAGATGGATGATGCCCATTGTTGCTGAGTTATGTGCATTCCTGGCCCAAAGACACATTCGTCTTTCTGAAGAAATTCATTAATAAAACCATTCCTCAATCAAACCCTATAATGCCTCTGATCTGTTGTTTAATCTTTCGTATTGTGTTATACGTCAGTTTAAAAACAAAGTTTAAAACTATAATCGATAATAATTAAATAAACCCAAATAGAGCCAGGTTTTTGGGGCCACCCGGGGGGTATTCCTTCCCATCCTTACCTCCCTCTATCCCTATGAGATCTCGGTCAATCATCAACGAATTGTTTGTGAAATAAGTATGCAAAATTAATGATATACCTACTCAGTACTCACCCGCCATATGTCAAAAAATAATTTGCATTTGACGTCAAATAATGTTTAACAGTGGTGTAATCGGCGGGGCGGGGGCACCCGCTCAGACCCTTGCCCCCTCTTGCCCAAACCCGCCAAGTGAGCTCCAACATAAATGAATGGTTCGATTAATAAAATAGTCCACCCACTCACCCACACACACGCGCGCACTACGTATTTGCCCCCGCTGTCCCCGTATGAAAATGTCTGGTTACGCCTCTGTCTATACTAAGACAACAGCCACAAAACTATACTTAAAAAGGTTGAGCGCGAAACTACAAAGGTTACACATTTCCGGGTGATTTTGTCATGTTCGCATCTTCTTAATTTTAATTTTAAAGCATTTTGTTAAATTTGACATAAAAAAATGCAAACGACATGTTGACTATCTGTTAAGCATGTCAGGAACATGAGACAGTTTTATACAGTCTAGTGTATTGTCATTACTAATGAGGCGAACCATCAGTGCCTTTTGTATTTGTACATGGAACGACTCGGACGGATTAGGGCTTTGTTACTATTAACGAAATGAACCGTCAGTGCTTTTTGTCATTGTACGTAGGACGGCTCGGACGGATTAGGGCTTTGTTACTATTAACAAAATGAACCGTCAGTGCTTTTTGTCATTGTCTGTAGGACGGCTCGGACGGATTAGGGCTTTGTTACTATTAACGAAATGAACAGTCAGTGCTTTTTGTCATTGTACGTAGGACGGCTTGGACGGATTAGGGCATTGTTATTACTAACGAGGTGAACTGTCAGTGCCTCTTGACATTTCCTAATATTACTTTTATTAGTGCGAGGTTTGGTTTTTGGAAATCTTGCAAGGCACTGCTTGGTTTGAACTGCTTTGTTTTAAAAATTTTCATGAAATATGGCACAAGAGCGAGCTGCCGTCAGTGTGAATGAAGATGAGAGACGACTCATATTTGCAGGCTACCGAGCCCACGGAAATAACTGGGGTAGGGTGGTGGCCCACCTATTGCAGCATGCTGATCCCGAAGGCCTCATATATCAGCTTTACATGCAATGGAACGCAAGTCAGCAAAGAAGAAGAGTCAGAGATGTAATTAACAGAGACATTGTACGGTATGTATTTCAGTGTTTGGGGTCGGGGCGGGGACTGAAGAGGGTTAGGAAAGGTGTTGTATAATGTATATATACAACTATTAAAAGACTGCAAAATTAATTTCTTCATATCAATTTTCTCAGTATATAGGATTCACATTTCTATTTGTTTTGTATCCTTTCCCGTTCCAATGTAACATTTTCAGGCTCCAAGACCGAAGACTGAACGACATGCGATACGCTGCCAGGGGCAATCCTTTGGAGAGAGCAATGTGAAACCACCCAGCACCAGCTCCACAGCCCGACCACCCAGCACCAGCTCCACAACCCGACCACCCAGCACCAGCTCCACAACCCGACCACCCAGCACCACCTCTCCAACCAAACCACCCAGCACCACCTCCACAGCCCGACCACTAAGCTCCACAGCCCCAACAGCCCGACCACCCAGTACCCCATCCCCAACCAAACCAACCGGAACCTCCTCAGCAACAGCCCGACCACGCAGTACCTCCTCCGCAACCTAACCCCCAAGCATCACCGCCACCACCGCAACGACGAGACGGGAACTATATCCCATTCCACGCGGTGAGCCTGGAAGGCTGCCTCTTCATGAAGTTGTGAGAAGGAGCCATGAGGCGTTCTATGAGTACGTCACCAACACCCTGCCTGAATTATCAAGAGAACTCTGGCAGAGTGTCAGACTGTTTAACCGTTATCTAGAAGACAACTTACACCCCCGTCCTGAAGAGCCATGAAAAAAGAGGATACGGAAAAGAAAAGAAGAAAGAAAGAAAGAAAAAGGGAAAAAGTGTAGACCTTTGACAAATAAAGCTTATAAAGAAAATAAATTAAACAATAAAATAAAAATAAAACATCGTCTTGTACTTTTCTTTAACTGTCAGGAGTGTATCGTGATTCAATGCTCAATGTTTCATATTTATGTCCGTATGCATAAAAAAAAGTTACCACATAAAAACTTGCCAATTGTTATGTAGCTCGCCCACCCCCAACCCCGACGTCCCGCAACCACTCCCCACCCCGACCCCCGATACTCCGACCCAGTGGCAAGGCCCTTGCAAACACGTACAACCTTGGTCCTTTTATATGCTTGCTGTGTCATTCTTTTTGAAATTCCTGCTGTACACTTGTTCAGTAAAATGATGGTTCAACGCCCACGCCCAACATGTTTTTGGATCAAATACCTTTTAATTACCCGCGATTACACCTGTCTTTCGTTGTCACATGGTTTTCCAATACCACACACATACACATACTTTTCCTACAAGCGGAATTAGAATGAATAATGCATTTTTGCTCATTCATTAGTAACAGTGGACGTTGGAGACGGTTCGGTACTCCCACCTTGATTGGATGACACCGTGGTGGACGGGATGTATTGTACGTCATGGCTTCTGATTGGATAGGATACTGTGTACCGTATCCCACGTATGATAAACCGTGTAAAGCGACAGAACACTAATGGCACCTTCCTTTGCGGGTGCACTACTGGAATAGCATCTTGTTTCAGTTTTATGTGATGTTCACCTGGAAGTTTTCCCAAGGCCTTCAAATACCTCGGTGAACTCATTCACTATTTCTGGACAGTTGTTTTCCACCGTCTCAATCTTCCGTATCAGACCCAACTTTTCACACGCATGAAGTCCCAACACTGGCGTTACACTGTTGTGGATTATTTGGAACTCCAATTCATGGTGCTTGCATTCGTGCTCACATACCATGGTACATTTTCCTGTCGTTTGTATTTCATGTCCGGAATACGATACAAGCTTTGCTTTTGATTTTCTGACTTGGTTACATATCTGCTGGTGTATTTCTGCAGGCATGGCATTACACTGCGCTCCTGTATCCAGCTTAAATTTCACAATTTTCTCTGTGATGGTGCCTTGTACGTTAATATTAACAGTCCAGTCCCTGGTTTGAACTGCATCCATGTCTATAGAACTCACTTTCTGACGATTCAATTACTTCATGTAGTCTTCTCTGTTTCCTGTGACTACTATTTTTGCTCTTTGGGTATGCACCAGTACCCAGTACCACTGAAGCATTTGTTGGCAAAGTGATTCATTCCATTACACTTTGTACATGTCTTTCCATAAGCAGGACACTGTTTAATTTCGTGATTTTTTCCGCATCTTTTACAATCTCTTATTTGTTTTCTGTTTTGCTGATTTTGCTTTCTTGTTTTCAGGGCGTGCATTTCATTCCCTTCACTCTGCTGTGGCTTTATGTTTTCTAGATGTTTTCCAGCAGCTTCTGCTGCATGACAAATGTCAAAAGCCTTTACTAGTGTCAAATCTCTTTCTCTCAGGAGCCTCCCTCTCAATGTATCACTTGTGATACCGACGACTATTTTGTCTTTTATTAGACTGTCACACAACTGTCCAAACTCACATGATTTGGCTGTCTTTCTTAGATCAGTCACAAATTGATCTATCGATTCATTTGTCTGCTGGCATCTTGTGTTAAATACATGCCTTTCGTATGTAACATTTTTCTTTGGCTCAAAGTAAGCTGAGAATTTTGCCATTAGTTTCTATGCTGTCTTTATTCTCATCATCATTAACTCTCGGAGCATCCACATTAATCAACAACTTCCCTGGATCCAGGAGATTAAAAAATCGTCCACCCTGTCTTTAAGGTCAATAACCCGCCCTGCAAGCCCAAAACCATTATAAATCACTGTGGTGGGGGTGAATTGGAGTGCCAGTCAAGACTTAGACTTGTGTTGTTTACGACCAGTATGCGGCGCAAGTTGTTTTCACAAAGTGCATACCACCCTGTCCCAAGGGAATACTTGACACAGGGTCAATCAATTACTACTTCTCTGTGCTGCAAACAATTGGTAAATTTCAGTACTCATAAGCATGGTCACACTCTTGATTTGATGATATGTCGTATGTCAGATAATATTGTAACCGGGGAACCATGGCCGCATGGATCTCTGGTTTCTGATCATATACCAGTCATGTGTTGTCTCAACTCGCTCAAACCACCTCTGCCTTCCAAAACAATATCTTTTCGGAGGCTGTCTTCTATAGATGTAGACATTCTGAGGTCAGATATTGCGGAAAGTGAGTTGTGTAAAAAGACACCCAGAAATCTTACAGACCTAGCCACATTGTATGATGTTACACTTACAAATATCTTAGATAAACATGCAAATGTAATCACGAAAAAAGTTGTCTTACGCCCCCATGTACCTTGGTACAATCATAAAGTCAAGACAGAAAAGAGGAAAAAGAGGAAAGCTGAAAGACGCTGGTTGAAAACAAGGTTGGATAAAGACTGGGACGATTATAAGTTGGTTCGAAATTCAACATTGCATATTTTGAACGAAGCTCGTAGGAACCATCACAGAGATGTGATAACAAGCAACAAAGGTGATCAAAGGGGACTGTTTAAAGTCGTTAAATCTTTGTTAAATGTGTCAGATAAAAAACCTGTCATTCCATACACTATTGATAAATACAATTTTGTTAACGCGTTGGGAACATTCTTTCATGAAAAAGTAATGACAATTCGTAAAGATGTTGATGAGGCAAGTGCACATCTAGATGCTATAAATGAGCTAAGCATCAAATCTCCCGTAGGGACCCCACGTGATATTGCTGTGTTTTGTAATTTTCAACCACTCTCTGAGCATGATGCTGAAAAGCTTATAACGAAGCTGAGTAAAAAGTCATGCCCGCTGGATCCAATGCCCACAAAGGTCTTGTTACAGTGCACAAATGAGCTAATTTCTGTGTTCACATCTTTGATTAATATGTCTCTCACAACTGGCAAGTTTCCCTCACAGTGGAAGGTTGCTCTAGTACAACCACTTTTGAAGAAACCTGGCCTTGCTTCAGAGTTCAGCAACCTGAGACCAGTGAGTAATCTAAAATATATATCGAAACTGGTCGAAGGTGCTGCTACTGAGCAAATTATCAATCATATCAAATGTAATTCCCTTTTGCCAACTAACCAGTCAGCCTATAGACAATTCTACAGCACAGAAACTGCACTTCTAAGAATTAAAAGTGATTTTTTAATGGCCATGGATGATCAGAAAGTCAGTTTTACTCTCTTTAGATCTAAGTAGTGCGTTTGATACTATTGACCACTCTTGTCTTTCAGACATTTTAAAAACTGGTTTCCACATTGACGGCACTGTCCTCAAGTGGATTGAATCATATCTGAACGATAGGCATCAAAAGATTCAAATTGATGATGCCGTTTCTGATGCCTTTCTTGTACCAACTGGTGTTCCACAGGGGTCTAGATTAGGCCCTCTGTTGTTTACATTGTATACGGCTAATCTCATTAATAGTGTCCAGATAAAATTCCCAAGTATATTATGTCACTGTTATGCAGACGACACTCAGCTTTACATCTCATTTAAGCCTGATGCAATTGCTCAAGTACAAAGCATCTCAATTCTTGAAGCGTGTGTCAAGTACGTACGTGGATGGATGTTGCAAAAAAAGCTGAAGCTAAACGATGGCAAGACTGAACTGTTGATTATTGGCACACCAAAACAAGTATCAAAACTTAACCTTGATGGAGTCACAGTGGGAGACTCTGTCATCAAGCCTTCTAAGAATTCTAAAAATCTTGGAGTGTACTTTGATACACATTTAAATATGGAAGGGCACATCACAAGTGTATGTAAATCAACATATTACATGATATATAACCTCCGCCGTATTCGAAAATATTTGGATCAGGAAAGTGCCAAAAAAATAGTTCATGCCTGCATCACTAGTAAGCTAGATTATTGTAACAGTTTGTTGTATGGACTTCCTGAATCACAAATAGGACGGCTCCAAAGAGTCCAGAACACATGTGCTAGACTGATATGTGGGACCTCTAAATTTTCACGAATTACTCCTGTCCTGAGAGATCTACACTGGCTACCTGTGCGCCAGAGAATTTTGTTCAAAATATTACTAATTGTGTATAAAGCTTTAAATGGTCAAGCCCCAAGTTATATTACTGAACTACTGAAAGCCAGGTCTTATACTCATTCTCATAACCTTCGTAGCGCACATGACAATCTGTTATTGCAAATCCCATCACATAAAACAAAAATAACACTGGGTGATCGTGCATTTGTTTGTGCAGCCCCAAAAGTATGGAACAATTTACCTTTAGTGATAAGGAAATCTGAGTCTTTGAACACTTTTAAATCAAGATTGAAGGGACACTTGTTCGTGTAAATTTTTATTGTAGTGCTATTAAACAAGCAAATCAGGAGCTCTTGCAGCGCATGTGAATATATAAGAATAGGGTTTGCGCTTTATAAATATATTATTATTATTATTATTACACTGAGACAGGTGGCTGCTGTCTTTCAACACTCCTTACTCCGCACTGGTTAGGGTCTGTCCAATGGGAGTCTACAGGCTTGTGGGGTGTACCAGGGGTGAGGATTACATGGAATCTTGGCCTTATTGGCCCATTGAAAAAAAAATTATGACCATATTTGGTAACCATTGGATAATTTTTTAACCTCCCGGCTGCTCCGAGAGTTAAAGGTGAATGTATTATACACTTCTAGTGCATCCTCACCTATGACATGGAGCAAACAACTACACTTTATTCGGCCAGTTTTCTTTTCCAATCCACTCGCCGTCAGATACAACTCGAATCTCTGCCTCCATTTTCTCCATTCCTCAGCTAAATTTGTGCTTTCTAGCTTCAAAGCAAGTGGTGGCTTTAATCCTTCCATGATGCTATCTTTTCAGGGTTTTTTATCCACTCTGACACCATGTAATGATCGTTTGTAATTCTAGCAGCTTAATAATAATGACACAAGACACATACATGTGCTTCCAAGATGGCGGTCATTGATCAAACCTTTGTCAATAGAGGGCGGTATACAATTATAGTGGTATTGCAACATAGATGTAAACATTCCTGTTGTACATATTATTACTGTTTCCTTTTCCAAAACAGTAACAACAAAACTTGATAGTAAACCTAAATTTCAGGTACCTTCAGCCAGCCATCAGCCAAACATGGACTACACAACAAAAGATGATAGTCAGAGAGCAACGTCGTCGAGAGGGAGGTGCTTTCCTGGAAACAGACATGAGAGCTGATAGCATGGGCCATTCGACTAAATATGGCTGTTACAGCAATCTTGAAATGAACTTAAACAAAGTTCTACACATAGAACTTGTACATGTAGTTCAATAAATTTGTATAGCATAACTGTGATTAGTTTTTGTTTTCAGTAGCGCTCCATACCCACTTGTTGTTTTAATTGTTATTGGCTCTAAACAAATTCTATTCGGCTCATGACAACTCACTTTTAGTGTGATTTCTTTTTTCACATCACAAGCAAACATCAATATTTTTCAGAAAGCAAAATACAGTTCGATGATTTTGTATTTAAAAGGTTTTTTTGAAAGTGCCTGGTTTGATACTGATACCATCTTTAGACCAAGTAAGCTTTTCATACATGTAAAAAGCTTTTGATAAAATAATTGGCTCCTTACCAAACCTGTACCATATCATAAAAAAAAGGAAAAACAAAAAAAGAGACATTACTGAATCCCTTATGCAAAATGTATAACCCACAATAGCAACACTGAACTTAAAGGCTTCCTTCTTTCTTTTCACATTTTTTTGTAGAAAAGTGAGTGTGGAAATAAGTCTACTTTGATAGAAAAAGAAGGATTAATTTGAAGCATCAAGTGGATTGATAATCAGTTGGTTCCAATCTCAATCTCAGCCATCGTTACGGATCGTCATCGCCAGATAGCGAAATACATTATAGAGGAAATGGCGCCAAAGGGAGTTGAGCAATATTATGATGTTTGGCATGTTGCAAAAGGTATAAATTCATGCTATGATGAATTCAATTCAATTCAATTCAATTTATTTATTCGTCATGTGTGAAATACATGAAATTTGCTATCCTTTGTACAGCAGTAAAAGTACATGAAAATATTTAAAATTAAAAAAATGTACAATATTGGCAAATAAACGATTACCACAGTTTAAACCAACAAGGAAATAGCACATTAAGATCACTACAACAACAAACTAGTCAAGTAAAAATACTGAAAATAGACCAAAAGAAATAAAACACCCCAAGGGTGTCACATAACCACGGGAGGTGGCTCCATACAACAAATGTAAGAAAGACGAACAAGCCATGCACTCATGAAATAAATGAACAGTGAAAGAAACACTTCTAATTTACTATATACATCAATATTTAATTATGAAATTCCTCATCGAACTCTATCAATCAAAATGTATGTCCAATATTCTTTGGCTCTAATTACAATTCCTTGATTCAAATAAAATCTCCTCCAAAATTAAACCAAAATGATGTATCTATCCTTACTAATTGAAACTTCAAATCTCAAAACGTTGTGAACTTCACTTCAACTTACTATCTTCATTCAATGAAAATCAATAAAGAAAAACTATACTCTGTTCTCAAACTCCACAAACTTCTTCAAATGTCAATATAATAACTTGGGCTAGTAGAAACCCTCCACTTCACTTCAAATCTAAATTACGTCTTAGAACAACTTCTTATCCCAACTTCTGCTCACAACTGGAGTGTATAACAACTCCCTTAATCTCAAATAACAATATTTCTTCCCAACTTCTTTTTCACAACTGGAGAATAAACAACTCCCTTTTCTCAAATAGCAAAATTTCTTCCCAACTTCTTTTTCACAACTGGAGAATAAACAACTCCCTTTTCTCAAATAGCAAAATTTCTTCCCAACTTCTTTTTCACAACTGGAGAATAAACAACTCCCTTTTCTCAAATATCAATATTTCTTCCCAACTTCTTTTTCACAACTGGAGAATAAACAACTCCCTTTTCTCAAATAGCAAAAATTCTTCCCAACTTCTTTTTCACAACTGGAGAATAAACAACTCCCTTTTCTCAAATAGCAAAATTTCTTCCCAACTTCTTTTTCACAACTGGAGAATAAACAACTCCCTTTTCTCAAATAGCAAAATTTATGGCTATGGAAGAAGAAAATTATTCTCCCAAATGTTAAATGTATAATGTCAGCAAATACAAAATTGTAATCCAACCTGGCTTTTACTGACTATCTACAAAAAGTGTCTTTACTCTCATGGAAGACAAAAATTACTTAATCAATTGCTCCCATCTTCCTATGATAAATATATTTATATAAGCATAGAGTTTTTATATACAGAACCAGTGTTCCAAAATTAGCGGGCTAGCTGTTCTTTCGACGGAATCCGTTCAGAGGATAAAAAGCTTGAAGCTATACCCAGTCTTCATTCTTGACGAAATTCCACAGTTCAAATGGTTAGCTCAATCATGGTTCATCCAGTGTAGGGTGGTAGGAAAATGAAGTATCCAGATTAATGTCTGTCGCAAATGTTTACCCCGGAACCAGTGCCATCTACAAAATCAATACCAACCACACAGATTTACCATAATGATAATTGAACAGTTCTGTCTGGAAATGCTTATAATCAAATAATTTCTACACTTGGTTTGCACTATAATCATAAACTATCAAACTGTACATTTTCGTGCTAAACTTAGAATGAATTTCAAAGCAATATTTGTTCACAAAGTATTTCACAACTTACGGTTAGGAGTTCCCTTTAAAACTTAAACGGTGTCTGCTTGTAATAGATTTCTGTGGAAACAGCAAAATCTTCAACTTGTCGCAATGATACGATTCATCAAAAAAGAGTCTGCATGAAGGTCCTGCAGTATGTCTGACCTCCCTGATAGCAGATCTTGGAATGACCAACCACACCCTAATATAAGGCTGCAAGGAATTCTAAAACTCACCCAACCATGGCACCCACTCTACAGAACAATAGTCACCTCTCAATGCACACACATACACCCTACATCAGCCCACTCATGTCTTCCCAAATAAGGACTTGTTCACTCAACTGTAGTTCACTGACTGCATCACAGAACTAACTGAATATTCATTGGATCTCTAAACTCTTGACCAATAAAATAAATGAGGGTAATAAAAAAAATACACATGGGTTATTTACAGTACTAGATCACTTGTGACATTTCACTCCCCCTTTAAAAAAATGTATTTATACATTTTCTCAGCTTCTTTTAGCTTCTGCTTCAGAACGACTCAAGAAATCAGCTCCTATGTTATCACTTCCCTTTATCGCTTCGATGTGAAACCTATAGGGTTGTAGGGCGAGCGCCCATCGCATTATCCTTCCGTTGGCTACTTTTGACTTTTGTAGGAATGTCAAAGGTTGATGATCAGTTTCTAGAGTGAAATTTCGGCCATAAAGATATGGTTCAAACTTACGAACTGCCCAGATAATCGCCAGACACTCTTTCTCCATTACCGAGTAGGATTTCTCTCGAGGAAGTAGTTTTTTGCTGGCATATGCAACTGGAAATTGTTCACCCTCTTGTGCTTGTAGAAGCACTGCACCAAGACCCAAGTCTGAAGCATCTGTTCTAAGAATAAATTCTTTGTTAAGATCAGGAAGGTGAAGAATTGGTGCGCTAGTAAGCTTATCTTTAAGAGTAGAAAAAGCTTGTTGTTGACTAGCTTCCCAAGAAATTCTGGTTGGTTCTTTGTTTTTGGTTTTATCAGTCAGAGGAACTGCTATAGCAGAGTAGTTTGGAATGAATCTGCGATAGTAGTTTGTCATGCCAAGAAATGATCGAAGTTGCTTTTTTGTTTCAGGTTGTTTTGCTTGTTGTATGGTGATTATCTTCTCTGGTCGAGGTTGCAATTGACCCTTTCCAACCACATGACCCAGAAATTCTACTTGTTCATGCCCAATGAAACACTTGGATGGCCTAACAGTTAAATTGGCTGATCTTAGTCTTCGAAACAATTCTGTCAGAATTTGTACATGTTGTTTCCATGATGCTGTATGTACTAATATGTCATCTATGTAGTTCACTACACAGTTCATGCCTTGAAGAAGTTTATGCATAATTCTACTGAAAGTTGCTGGGGCGTTTACTAGCCCAAAAGGCATGACAGTAAACTGGAATAATCCATCTGGTGTAATGAATGAGGTAAGAGGTTTTGTGAATTCATCTATAGGTACTTGCCAGTAGCCCTTGCTGAGATCTATCTTTGTAAAATAATTGTCAGTAGCTAGTTTGGTGAACAACTCTTCTTGATCAGGGATAGGTTCTGCATCAAATATAGTCACTTGGTTCAACTTTCTAAAGTCAACACAGAATCGATTGGACCCATCTGGTTTTTTGACTAGGACAATTGGTGACGCAAATGGTGCATTGGATGGTTCCACAACTCCCATTTTCAGCATAGTGCTTACCTCCTCCTTGACGGTGTCTCGTAAAGCATGAGGAAGTGGGTATGACTTACTTCGTATTGGTTCATTCTTGTGTAGAGTGATGGTATGATGTCCCAATGTAGTCTTCCCTGGTAGATCTGTTAGAATATCTGGATAATTTCCTAGCAGTCTGTTAACTTCTCTGCGCTGCTCTTGATGAAGGGTTGCATTGATGTTAACATCAGCAATGGTCTCTTTGGCTGTTAGAGGATGAAGCTGTAATAATTTCTCATTAGACATCGAGTAACACTTTGGGGTCTCATTGTCACTGTTGGTTTCATTGTCACCGTTAGTTTCAGCTTCAATGACAGAAGTACACACCAATTCGAAAAGACATTGAGAAGAAGTTATAGAATTCGGGATTGTCGCCGACTCTTCGGGTCTCTCAAAGTACTTTTTCAGCAAGTTGGCATGAAACACTTTGGATTTACCATTAAGATCAATGCGATAATCCATAGAACCAAGTTTGGCTAGGATAGGGAAAGGACCTTTCCAGGGAAGCAGCAATTTGTTTCTATCTGTGGGTAAGAGTAACAATACCTTGTCACCGACTGAAAATTCTCTCACTTTACTTCGTTTGTCGTAGTGGTGTTTATATCTAGCGCTGGACTTCTGGAGCTCTTTGTGTGCGGCTTGACAAGTGTTTTCTAGCCTCTCTCTCAAGTCAATGATGTACTGATAGGTGGTTTTGGTCTCAGTTGTACTCACTTCTCCTGTCCACAATTCCCTTAGAATAGTCATCGGACCTCTTACTTGACGACCATAGAGCATCTCAAAGGGAGAAAATCCAAGACTTTCTTGTGGCGCTTCTCTAATTGCAAATAAGAGTGGGTTAATATAGCGGTCCCAATCTCTGGGTCTTTCAGCACACATACGTTTCAACATTTGTTTCAAAGTCCCATTAAAACGTTCGACTAACCCATTACACATGGGATGATAAGGAGTGGTAGTCATCCGATGAACTGAGAGAAGTTTGCACACTTGTTTCATTATCTCGGAGGTGAATTGTGAACCTTGATCTGTAAGCATTTGTTTTGGAACTCCTACCCTGGTGAAAACACTAACTAGGGCTTCTGCAACACGTTCAGCTTCGATACTAGGGAGTGGTATAGCTTCGGGATATCGTGTGGCATAGTCAATGATGGTAAGTATATATCTGTTACGTGTTTCTGTTATGGGATGAATGGGACCAACAATGTCTACTGCAATTCTTTCAAATGGAGACTCAATTAGTGGCATACTACCAAGAGGAACCTTAGTTACCCTACCCTTAGGAACTGTTCTTTGACAAACGTCACATGATCTGCAGTAACGTGTTATATCAGCTGTTATACCAGGCCAGAAGAAATTGGTAAGTACTCGGTCTGTGGTCTTCTTAGGCCCTTGATGTCCTCCCAATAATGTTTCATGAGCCATGCGCATTACTTGTGATTGGTACTTCTGAGGAACAACAACTTGTTCGAAGACGTCACCATGTTCAACATTTGGAGCCTGGAATCGCCTGAACAACAATCCATTTCGATAGAAGAAAATTGACGTTGCCTGATTTCGACTAACCTTCTCCAACTGGTTTTCTGCAAGTTCTCTGGGTCGATGGAGACTAACATCTTCTTCTTGGGCTTTCTGTAGACTGTCAGCTGTCACTATGTCATTCATCGGCTTTGGCACCTTCAGTGGATGAAACGGCTTCTCAAGAGACTTTGTTTGGGCTCGAGTTTGGACGGCACAGACAGGGGCTGTAGTACGAGTCCAAGATTCATCTGGATCATCTGGAGAGCGTGCACTTGTAACATTTCCTATTATAAGATTATAAACTGGTTTAGTCATGCACAATGCTTCAGTTTCCCCTGTGAAGAACGGAGTACTCACGGTCACCAAGGCAACAGGAACCTGCCTGGCGGTTCCGTCGATAAGAACGCAGGTCTTTATCTCACCAGTAAGTTGATCATCAGTGACAAGATCACGCCTGATGACGACACCACTGCATCCGCTATCTCTGAGGACAGACACTGTGTGTTTCCCAACTCTTCCCGAAGTAGCTGGCATCTTCTTGAAAATCTTGTCACTACATGCAGCACTCATAATTGGTAAGAAATGACCACATTTGAGAGTTACTTGATCAATGTTTTGTCCAATACAGCATGCTCCTGGCAATAATACTTTGTTAACAACCATACAAGCAACAGTTTCAGTTTTCTCTAGATGGTCCTTAGCTTTACAAGAACAACCTTGACAAGTAGACAAGTGGGACGGGGTTTCAAAGCAACCAGAGTTTGAGCTTTGCGGTGAGGCATCTGTTTCCTTACCTGGATATGTTACCATAGAAGCAAGTTGATTTTTGTTACTATAGCAATTTTTGGCAATATGGCCAGGTCTGTGGCAGTTGAAACATGTGCGGGGGGCACTGTTGTTAACTGACGTGTATCTACAATCTTTTGCCATATGACCATGTTTATGACAGATATAGCAAGTAACCAAAGGTTTGTATGAAGAAACATTTGATGATGACCCCTGTGGAACTACATGTGATTGTACAGTTCTAGGTTCTATCCTCTTAGTCATTGTAGTATCACTTCTCTGATTTGGATTACGAGAAGTAACAGGGTTCCCAAACATACCACCACGAGCTTCAAGATATTGTTCGGCAATAGTAGCCATAGTGGCAATGGTTTTAGGCTTTCGTTCTTTAAAAAAAAGAGCTAACTCACGACTACATCCAGCTGTAAACTGTTCTCGGAGCAGGAGATCACATACACCCTCAAAGGTTTTGTCTGCCTCTGCTAGGTCGATCCATCGAAGTAAGTAGTTCGCCAGTCGTGTGGCAAACTGAAGTCCGCTCTCTCCCCCTTCTGGTTTGGCTGTTCGGAGTTTCAAGCGGAACCCATCTGCTGTAAGCTGGAACCGTTTCAACAATGATGACTTCAGCTTCTGGTAATTGCTTGCTTCATCTGTGGGTAGTCTAGAATAAACTTCAAGAGCTTTTCCTGTTAACAATGCACTCAAATTAATAGCCCAATCTTTTTGACACCAGTCTTGACTAGTTGCATATCTTTCATATCGTTTCAAATATGCGTCTTAATCATCTTTGCTGTCATTAAAGGTTGGCAATTTAGGAGTTCTTGCCTTTTGTCTACTAACACTGTTTCCTACAGACGACTTGCTTTGACCTTGTTCTTTTACTTCAGCCCTAACTTTCTCAAATTGTATCTTTGTGTCTAAAATCTGTTGGTCTTGCCTACGAATTTCCAATTGGTGGGCTCTCTCATCCCTAGCTAGTTTATCTTTCTCTTTCTTACTCTCCTTCTCTCTCTCTTTTGCCTCATTCTCACGCATTTGCACAAAGTCCATCAACTCTTTACCACTCAACCCGAAACTCTTGCCAGCCTCAATTAGTGTGCAGATGTCCATTTCAATTTTTGTCGCTAGCAAAAAGCATAATAAAGCAGCCATTAACAAACAGATCCCTGGTAATCTATAACTCGGTCTATTCACTTTCCATTCATTTCCTCAGTTTACATACTTGGCATGTTCGTTTTCTGCTCCCGGACAAGCCCCCATAAATTTGTCACATAACCACGGGAGGTGGCTCCATACAACAAATGTAAGAAAGACGAACAAGCCATGCACTCATGAAATAAATGAACAGTGAAAGAAACACTTCTATTTTACTATATACATCAATATTTAATTATGAAATTCCTCATCGAACTCTATCAATCAAAATGTATGTCCAATATTCTTTGGCTCTAATTACAATTCCTTGATTCAAATAAAATCTCCTCCAAAATTAAACCAAAATGATGTATCTATCCTTACTAATTGAAACTTCAAATCTCAAAACGTTGTGAACTTCACTTCAACTTACTATCTTCATTCAATGAAAATCAATAAAGAAAAACTATACTCTGTTCTCAAACTCCACAAACTTCTTCAAATGTCAATATAATAACTTGGGCTAGTAGAAACCCTCCACTTCACTTCAAATCTAAATTACGTCTTAGAACAACTTCTTATCCCAACTTCTGCTCACAACTGGAGTGTATAACAACTCCCTTAATCTCAAATAACAATATTTCTTCCCAACTTCTTTTTCACAACTGGAGAATAAACAACTCCCTTTTCTCAAATAACAATATTTCTTCCCAACTTCTTTTTCACAACTGGAGAATAAACAACTCCCTTTTCTCAAATAGCAAAAATTCTTCCCAACTTCTTTTTCACAACTGGAAAATAAACAACTCCCTTTTCTCAAATAGCAAAATTTCTTCCCAACTTCTTTTTCACAACTGGAGAATAAACAACTCCCTTTTCTCAAATAGCAAAATTTCTTCCCAACTTCTTTTTCACAACTGGAGAATAAACAACTCCCTTTTCTCAAATATCAATATTTCTTCCCAACTTCTTTTTCACAACTGGAGAATAAACAACTCCCTTTTCTCAAATAGCAAAAATTCTTCCCAACTTCTTTTTCACAACTGGAGAATAAACAACTCCCTTTTCTCAAATAGCAAAATTTCTTCCCAACTTCTTTTTCACAACTGGAGAATAAACAACTCCCTTTTCTCAAATAGCAAAATTTATGGCTATGGAAGAAGAAAATTATTCTCCCAAATGTTAAATGTATAATGTCAGCAAATACAAAATTGTAATCCAACCTGGCTTTTACTGACTATCTACAAAAAGTGTCTTTACTCTCATGGAAGACAAAAATTACTTAATCAATTGCTCCCATCTTCCTATGATAAATATATTTATATAAGCATAGAGTTTTTATATACAGAACCAGTGTTCCAAAATTAGCGGGCTAGCTGTTCTTTCGACGGAATCCGTTCAGAGGATAAAAAGCTTGAAGCTATACCCAGTCTTCATTCTTGACGAAATTCCACAGTTCAAATGGTTAGCTCAATCATGGTTCATCCAGTGTAGGGTGGTAGGAAAATGAAGTATCCAGATTAATGTCTGTCGCAAATGTTTACCCCGGAACCAGTGCCATCTACAAAATCAATACCAACCACACAGATTTACCATAATGATAATTGAACAGTTCTGTCTGGAAATGCTTATAATCAAATAATTTCTACACTTGGTTTGCACTATAATCATAAACTATCAAACTGTACATTTTCGTGCTAAACTTAGAATGAATTTCAAAGCAATATTTGTTCACAAAGTATTTCACAACTTACGGTTAGGAGTTCCCTTTAAAACTTAAACGGTGTCTGCTTGTAATAGATTTCTGTGGAAACAGCAAAATCTTCAACTTGTCGCAATGATACAATTCATCAAAAAAGAGTCTGCATGAAGGTCCTGCAGTATGTCTGACCTCCCTGATAGCAGATCTTGGAATGACCAACCACACCCTAATCTAAGGCTGCAAGGAATTCTAAAACTCACCCAACCATGGCACCCACTCTACAGAACAATAGTCACCTCTCAATGCACACACATACACCCTACATCAGCCCACTCATGTCTTCCCAAATAAGGACTTGTTCACTCAACTGTAGTTCACTGACTGCATCACAGAACTAACTGAATATTCATTGGATCTCAAAACTCTTGACCAATAAAATAAATGAGGGTAATAAAAAAAATACACATGGGTTATTTACAGTACTAGATCACTTGTGACATTTCACTCCCCCTTTAAAAAAATGTATTTATACATTTTCTCAGCTGCTTTTAGCTTCTGCTTCAGAACGACTCAAGAAATCAGCTCCTATGTTATCACTTCCCTTTATCGCTTCGATGTGAAACCTATAGGGTTGTAGGGCGAGCGCCCATCGCATTATCCTTTCGTTGGCTACTTTTGACTTTTGTAGGAATGTCAAAGGTTGATGACCCCAAGGGCAACATACTCATCCCATCTCCCACAAACTCCTATGTGGACATAAGCACAAACAATCCAGGTGAAAAATAAAATATAAAAAAAAATATATATATAAAAACACAAGGATAAACCAAATTATCTGCAAAATTTACAGTTAAATTTGTGAATGGCATGAGGTAAAAAAGAGTTCTTAAATCTGTTCGTTTTAAGGCTTAACTGACGCATTCTACCGGATTTGTTTGTAACCACAAACGAGTTGAGAGGATGTGTATTGTCAGACATTATGAAATTAAACTTACACATGAGACTATTATGGACCAACTTCTGAAGACCATCAGTGTCATCACCTATATAATCCTTCTAGCATGTTTCACAATACGTTCTAGTTTCTTACGATTACTAATCGACAAACCCACACGGATTACAACAACCTCTGCCACTTTAATTGACAACATTCTCACCAACATTCTTCCTTTACCTACGTCTCATATCCTAATCTCCGACATAACTGACCATCTCCCAATTTTTACTTCTATTCCTTTCTCCAATGCTTACCCAAACCATGCTGACTCTGGAAGTTCTTCCTACAACTATAACAGGAGTAATCTGGATAGATTGAAAGAACACCTCAGCTCAGCAGACTGGTCCTCAATTTACAGCACTGATGATCCTTGCTTAGCGTACAGCAATTTCGTGAACACCTTCAAGCACATCCATGATGCCGATATTCCATTTTCGGCTAAACGTAACACCAAGAAAATTCCCAAATCTCCTTGGATCTCGGACTCCATCCTTCACTCCATCAACCACAAAAATAAGTTATATCGCAAATTTCTCACCTGTCGCAACACCGACAATCACCTTGCTTACACAAAGTACAAAAATATTCTCACTAAAGTTCTCAGAGAAGCAAAAAGGATTTACTATCATTCCCAGTTTGATAAAGAAAAAAGCAGCATCAAGAACACGTGGAAGATCATCAATTCTGTCTTAAACAAGAAACGTCCAAATGTCTGGCCTAGAGTCTGTGGTGTGGGATAGTATGGAAATGGGAGACTTCCAGAACGCTAGGTGACAGCAGACCTACCGGGTTTTTCAATTATTCGAAGATCACCTTGCTTACACAAAGTACAAAAATATTCTCACTAAAGTTCTCAGAGAAGCAAAAAGGATTTACTATCATTCCCAGTTTCATAAAGAAAAAAGCAGCATCAAGAACACGTGGAAGATCATCAATTCTGTCTTAAACAAGAAACGTCCAAATGTCTGGCCTAAAGTCTGTGGTGTGGGATAGTATGGAAATGGGAGACGCTAGGTGACAGCAGACCTACCGGGTTTTTCAATTATTCGAAGATTAATGGCAGGACTGAAAAAAGGTAATGTTTTGTCATAAATGTTCGCCATCTTTAAATTTGTTATTTAACATGTTTTTGGTGGTTTTTTTTACTTTTAGAGCCCAAAAAATAAAAACAATATAGTTTTGCCAACCAGGAATCATTATTGCACGTTGGGTATTCAGCTCAGCAGAATGAAGAATGAAAAACCACACCATCGTGGAACTAGGTGCCATAATGTAGGCAAAAAACATTCAAAACAACAAACACGAAGATGGAAACTGTAAAAAGTGATAAAAATCACAAAAACTGACGAGAGCTGTACAAAAGGTGGTCACCACAGTGCAGCGCCCTCTAGGTTCGAAGAGAGACAAGTATAATTTATGTAGGTTTTTAACACCGACTCTTTCATGAACTTAGTCTTGTGATTCATGAGAGCGTCTCCTTTCTTTCTTGAAGTGGACCTTCTATGCCTATCCTTTCAAATGCCACCCGCCCCCACCCCACCCGCCCCCCCCGCCCCCACCCCACCCCTGACTTTCCATGCATACTACTCCCCCGTGCCTTTTCATTCAAGCAAAAATGCTTACACTATTTACATTTCTCTTCAACAGGGCTCAAGAAAAAACTTATGAAGGCCAGTAAGCTGTCAGGTCGTAGTGGCATACAGCCCTGGATTCACTCCATCACCAACAATTTGTTTTGGGTCGCTTCATCAACACCTAAAGGTGATCGAGACCTTATGCTGGCTAAGTTTGATAGCATTAACTGCCACATCATCAACGCACACACACATGAGAATCCCCTGTTCCCCAGGTGTCTTTATAGGGACCTACAAGAGCTTGAGTGGCTACAGCCAGGTAAGATATCTTTTGAAAATCATTTAATAGGTCACTGTCATCACCTGAGTGGACCCATTGGATCCGGGAACTTAATAGCTGTACATGTATGTGCTGCAGGATAAAGTGCTCGTTAAAAAATACACATCTCAAATACACTTATCGGGGATGAAAAGGGGTTAGCCTTTGTTCCGATTCATCTCGCAGCCTAAGTTTGATTAAAATTGGGTTCTATGGGAGAACTGTGAATACACTTGTCAGGCTACCCATGATAAATAAGGACAAATCACTTTTTAAAAACAAAAACAAAACTTTTTAAAAACTTGCTAATATTTGCATTTGTTTATTTTGAAATGAAGGACCCAAACACTGCGCGAACGGGTGTCGTTTCCGAAATGTCCAACCCCAACGAATCGGGGGTAGTAAATGCACCCAGTCGTTTCCGCTGCTGTTTTACCAGCGACGTAAACGGACGAGGAAATAAATTGCCAGTTTCCCACGTTTACGGTAGGCATAATACACGATATGAAAACTGTACGTGTTCAAAGTTTCCTGCGTTTCCAGCTCCTGTAAATTCCTGCTGTTGACGCTCCCCACATGATCAAATTGTTTTGTCAACGAAGAAGGTCTACAAAGCTATCTTATAAACAATTTTGCTACGGCGTGAACTACAAGTATTGATGCCAAGTCAAGATAATTCTAATTGCCCGTTTTGGGGTATTGTTTTAATATTGATTGTTCATTAAGCTTCTCCAATATGCTTGTCTATTTAATTATAGAGCAAAGAGTAGTTGGACGGAATAATGATGTACCTCCACGGTTGAAATGTCATAGAACAGTTTTACTATAGCTTGACCACCATCATCCCTCTGGTTTCCGTCTAGCATTATCTTGGCATAGTCTTTGATTTGCCAACACTTGGTATAAAGAGCATACGTTTTTTATTTTTTTAAATTTTTTATTTGAGCTCTCAAAGGTGTTTATACAGACGTAAAAATGGAACCCTTACTTTGTCATGTGAAAAACACTAAACAAATCACATTCTAGCGCCCTCTATTGTTTAGCGTCTTGTAAAGCGCTATGAGCTATTCTGATCCCCTGGGTGTCATACCATAGTATTACTGAGTTAAGTGATTTGTTAGAGATAAAAAGGAACAGCTGAAACTCTTGGCCTTATGAGGTCAAGCAGACACATTACTATAATGAACCATAGGCCAACACGTCGTCATATGCTTTACACTGGTGTGATGTTATGGGAATCTGGAAACGTACAGTTGCGAAATATAATATTTTACTGTGATTGCGGAAAATTTAGTGAAAAGAAACAAGAACAACTAGAAATTTAGAGTTTGTGAACAAACTCATGGTGTTCGGCTTAATTACGTAATTGAAAATTTTAATTTCAATATTGTGTGCAAGTTTTTTGTATATTGGTGCTATGCTGACGGGCGAAACATTTATTTGTACTTTTTTATCTTTATGCATGAAGGTTTGTGATATGAAACTTCAACTTCCGGTTTGACAGGAACTAAAGGTCAAATAGGGTCACACCTTGTGCATGTTATTTAGAATTGTCAGAAAGCTTTGAATTGATGTAACGATTATTAATGTACCATGTTTCATTAATAAGATACATATTTTTGTATAAACAAACTTATACTTCCGGTTTCGACCGGAAGTGAAGGTCAAATGAGGTCAAACTTTGTAAAAATTTTTAGAATCGTCGAAGGGCTTTAAAATTAAGTTATTATATTCATACACAAATTTACGTTATTCAGAAACAATTTTTTTACATAAAAAACAGGAAGTGAAGGTCAAATGGGGTCACACCCTGTGTAAGATTTATTAAGTACTTCAAGACCTTTCATATGGTGTAAAGATAATGTATGTAGCATGTATTATTCTTAAGATATGATTATTTTAGTTTAAAAATTTAATTTAATGTAATGACGTCATCGATGACGTCATCATTCCAAAAATTTGGCTTTGTCATATACACAATGTTGTCTAGGTATATAGTAAGTTTCAAGTCCGTACATGCTTTATTTTTTGAGATAGCAAAATAATTTTTTTTTCGACCTCGTGTATCATTTTCATTGTGACGTAGCTATGACGTCATATATCACATTTCTAGAATGCTCTTGAGCTAAAGAAAATATTATTCATTAAAAGTTTGTTGATATTTTTAATTACTTAGGCTCTAGAGCCCCAAATAACGTGATTTGTTACTTTAACTTCCGGTTTCTACCGGAAGTAAAGGTCAAATGAGGTCACGGTGTGCATACAATTTGTCCAACATTACAAGACCTTTCATATGCACCAAATATTTTGAATGTAGCATTTGCCGTTCTTGAGTTATGAATTTTTTGAATTATTTAACGTTTATTTAAGGTCATGACGTCATCATTCCAAAAAATTCATGGTTTCATCTACTTACTAATATCTGTGTACATGGTAAGTTTCAAGTTCATACAAGCTTAACTTTTGAGAAAATTTGTGGACAAGTTTCGACGACTAAGAAAGCCCAGAAAAAAAACAAAAAACTTGAAATTTAGAGTTTGTGAACAAACTCACGGTGTTCGGCTCAATTACGTAATTGAAAATTTTAAGGTCAATATTGTGTGCAAGTTTTCTGTCTATTTGTGCTATGCTGACGGGCAAAATATTTATTTGTACTTTTTTATCTCTATGCATGAAGGTTTGTCATATGAAACTCCAACTTCCGGTTTGACAGGAACTAAAGGTCAAATGGGGTCACACCTTGTGCATGGTATCTAGAATTGTCAGAGAGCTTTAAATTGATGTAACAATTATTAATGTACCATGTTTCATTAATAAGATACATATTTTTGTTGTACAAACTTATACTTCCGGTTTCGACCGGAAGTGAAGGTCAAATGAGGTCACACTTTGTAAACATTTGTAGAATCGTCGAGGGGCTTTAAAATTAAAATATTATAGTAATACACAAATTTACGTAATTCAGAAACGATTTTTCATAACAAAACTACTACTTCCGGTTTCGACCGGAAGTGAAGGTCAAATAGGGTCACATTCTGTGTAAGATTTGTTTAGTACTTCAAGACCTTTCATATTGTGTAAGAATCATGTATGTAGCATGTATTATTCTTAAGATATGATTATTTTAGTATAAAACTTCAATTTAATGTAATGACGTCATCGATGACGTCATCATTCCCAAAATTTTGCTTTGTCATATACACACTGTGGTCTAGGTATATGGTAAGTTTCAAGTCCGTACATGCTTTAGTTTTTGAGATAGCAAAATAATTTTTTTTTCGACCTCGTGTATCAGTTTCGTTGTGACGTAGCTATGACGTCATATATCACATATCTAGAATGCTTTTGAGCTAAATAAAATATTATTCATTAAAAGTTTGTCGATATTTTTAATCACTTTGGCTCTAGAGCCCCAAATAACATGATTTGTTACTTTAACTTCCGGTTTCTACCGGACATAAAGGTCAAATGAGGTCACAGTGTGCATACAATTTGTCCAACATTACAAGACCTTTCATATGCACCAAATATTTTGAATGTAGCAGTTGCCGTTCTTGAGTTATGAATTTTTTGAATTATTTAACGTTTATTTAAGGTCATGACGTCATCAATGACGTCATCATTCCAAAAAATTCACGGTTTCATCTACTCACTAATATCTTTGTACATGGTAAGTTTCAAGTTCATACAAGCTTAACTTTTTGAGAAAATTTGTGGACAAGTTTCGACGACTAAGAAAGCCCAGAAAAAAACAAAACAAAAACAGAACAATAACAATAGGTCTTCGGCCGGTAGCCGAACACCTAAAAAACCAGAACAATAACAATAGGTTTTCGGCTGCTGAAAAAGACAAACAAAATAAATAGGCCTATAAATAAATTATATATATAGACATTTCTTTTTCAAGTTGCATATCTTGCTTCGGATTGTACAGTGATCGCACATGCTTGGATACATTGAAGACAAGTTTGGGACATGCTTTATATATTTGTTTTCCCCTTTTAAGTTGTAGTGGGCGGAGTTTTGATTTAGAAATGACGTAACACATAGCGTAAGGTAATTGTGACTACGCTATCATTACAACACGAGTCAAAGACGTAATGGTCACTGAGGAAAGTTTGTGGTGAGTACTGGGGGGACCTTGAGGTCATAGACTAAGAATGTGTGTGGTGCGCTTACTAAGAAATCGGTGCCACCCTTGAAGTAACAAGGGCTATCTGTTGACAGGTGTAAAATCATCCTTACAGTATTATCATTATACATTTGTAATAAAAACCAGTAAATTATATTTGGACACTAACTTGAAGACAGATAAGTAATACTATGGTTTAAACGAGTCTGAAACATATCTTAACATGTTTGGAGAGCTCCACATGAAATTAGGAGACATTGTTCAGTAAACACTTGAATGGCCTTACATTTAGGAGACACAACCTTTTAACATTAAGACACAATAACTAAACTTTACTTCAGCAGACATAAATATTAGAATATTAAACCATACGCTTAGGAGACGTCAAATAACTGAATGAAGGTATACATTAATGAGACAGTTATGAGTAACTAATTTATACTTTAGGAGTTGAAGAGACTTGTTTAATAATTATTCTAATTTCACAGTAACACATAAAAACGTTTGTATTTTAATTGTTGTCAAGGATCAATCGATTCCAGTCACCCATCTCAATCCATGAGACCCCAGGATTGTACAATGTACTCACCCATTCTCAAAGACAGAGCCCCAGGATCTTGAAAATCTTTCTTTCCAATACTTAGAATACTAATGAACTTGTATTTCAATTGAATTTCTATTGCTTTTTTATGTATCCATCAGTCAGGAATTGATTGATTCCAGTCACCCATCTCAATCCATGAGACCCCAGGATTGTACAATGTACTCACCCATTCTCAAAGACGGAGCCCCATGATCTTGAAAATCTCTCTTTCCAATATTTAGAATACTAATAAACTTGTATTTCAATTGAATTTCTATTGCTTTTTTATATAT
Organism: Marthasterias glacialis; assembly: GCA_911728455.2. Lineage (NCBI taxonomy): Eukaryota > Metazoa > Echinodermata > Asteroidea > Forcipulatida > Asteriidae > Marthasterias > Marthasterias glacialis. Next base: position 21,172,847 of record OU452220.1, read on the forward strand.
CCATCAGTCAGGAAGTGATTGATTCCAGTCACCCATCTCAATCCATGAGACCCCAGGATTGTACAATGTACTCACCCATTCTCAAAGACGGAGCCCCATGATCTTGAAAATCTCTCTTTGCAATATTTAGAATACTAATTAACTTGTATTTCAATTGAATTTCTATTGCTTTTTTATATATCCATCAGTCAGGAAGTGATTGATTCCAGTCACCCATCTCAATCCATGAGACCCCAGGATTGTACAATGTACTCACCCATTCTCAAAGACAGAGCCCCATGATCTTGAACATCTTTTTTCCAATACTTAGACCATTCAAAGATAATTTGTTGTCTTTTTTTTCACAAGTGTTGAATTAAACTGACCATTTCTTTTGTAAAAAATATAACGGACTTGATGAATTTGCAAATACTGAATGAGTACTTTAACAACCCTCCTTCCCAGCTCAAAAACGCATCCTACCAAAAGTTCATTATTTGATTTAATGCAGTGCATCTACTTATAAAGAGGTGGGAGGAATAAACAACCCTTTGTTACCATATAATCTTGCTACATGAGTGGAAATTCTAAAATTAAATTCTACACCAGCCCGAGTGTCCTTGTCCAGCAAACCAAGTTGTAACGACTGATGTATCAGTAAAATGGTCCTTCTTTGATCTATGGAGAAGCATACGTACATGGAGAAGCATAAGTACATTTCCAATCATTCAAACACTCATCGTGATCAATTGATTAAAAATTTACATCATGTACAGTCTTCAATTTTACCTTAAATATTTCTTGCAAAAGTTCCGACCTGGGTCATATCTTAATTAAATAAAACACCGCCTTAGAAAGTTATTCTTAACATAAAGTGTTCGAAATATGAATAAAAAACTTGCAACAAAGTTGTATCCAGTAAAATGTTTAGTTATCGGTCACAAGGGAAAATGATACGTCGCATAGAAATATTTTTTTCAGTGACCAAAGAAAAGTATATACCAGTGGAATCTGTGCTGAATCTGTGACCTCCAGGTTACCGTACAACTTGTTCTATCAACTGAGCTATACCTAGCAGTATGTTGGTGGCCTCTCTGTATTTGTACCTTATGTGTATTCTATTGATCTGTGTTCTATTGATCTGTCATTGATGCATTACAACCAATGAAGCAGCAGTATTAGTAATGAGATTCAGAGAATGCTATCAATCAATCAATCAATCAAACGTTATTTGTATAGCGCCTATATCAAAAGTTTGCTCAAAGGCGCTGAGGCACAGAAAAAAAATATAAAGTCATTGGTGGTAGGCCTCCTGAAACAACTGGGCTTTCAGGAGTGCCTTGAATGTGTTGAATGATGTTGTGTCCCTGATGTGCTTGGGAAGTTTATTCCAGACTTTGGGTCCATATACCGAGAAGGCTCTATCGGCAAAAGTGATGTGACTTGTTCTTGGTACTACAAAGTATGGTGAACAGGAGCTGTTTGACAGAAAGAGTCTCCGTTCAGTACCAACTTGCAGAATGTCCATGATGTAATGAGGGGCTTGTTGATGTAAGGCCTTGAACATGAGAACGATGACCTTGAAGTTGATCCTTTGTGGGATTGGGAGCCAGTGTAGTTTGATGAGTTCCGGGGTGATAGAGTCGAACTTGCGTTTCTTTGTGATGAGTCTGTCAGCTGCTCGTTGCACGTTACTTAGCCGCCTTTTGAGTTTTTGGCTGATTCCAATCAGGAGACTGTTGCAGTAGTCAAGTCTTGAAGTGACCAAAGTGTGTACTGCAAGCTTCAAGACAAATTGTAACAAACCATCAGGAAACTGACTGGGTATTTTGAAGTAATTAATTAGGTTTTCAAAGATTTAAAATTTACAATTGCCAATTGGGACAGAGGCACCTTTTTATGCTCACCTTGTTTAATCTATACTGAAGTAGGTTAAACTCACAAAACTTCACATAAAGTGGGTCATTCTTGTATTGCCAAACAATGGGTGAGCCCGATGAGCTACTTGATGATGAAGGTGTACATGTACTTGTAGATTCACAAGATTCATAAGACGATGGAGGAGAACTTGAAAATGGGGGTAACGATGTAGAGCTTACGTCACTAACCACTTCATCTGTACTGGAGTCAGCAGAAGATGCTTGTTGTTTAGGCAGCAGCAGTTTCTTTAATTGTTGCTTTGTTTTACGTTTTTGATGGTATGACCTCAAAGAATGTGTCTTATGCTGACCCATAACCAGTCTGAATCAAATCATCATTAAAAAAGAAATGTGGATACACCAAATATTGTTAACAGTAAGCAATAAACCACAAGGGAAACTCACTGGAATTGTTATAACGGGGTGAAAAAAGAAAGATTTGCAGGAGAGGGATATGAACCATTGACCCCTGGATTAGCGTACCGGCGCTCCACACTGAGCTATCTAGCCCTAATGTTGGCGATCTCCTTATTTTGACAATATCTTTTTTTTGGGTGGGGGTGCCAGTCAAAGCCATTCAAACGGTTACTGCCATGTAGTCAGAGATCATGCCCCACGTATACAATACAACTACAAACCCGTAATATATACAGCTAAATAGATACAACTTGGGTCTTGTGAAGCGGTAGGATACGGACATAGTAATTGTGAACTTTAGACTGCAAAGTTAAAGTTACACTTTTGTAAAGTAATTGTCCATACTGGTAAATGAACATCAACAGCTCTTCAAGTTGTTCCTTGTTACTTCAAACAAATAAATGATTAAATAAAAATAAAAAGCTCACTGGAATGTATCTACCGAACAATATTAATTAATTTACATGTTCAACATTTTTAGAAATGCGTTGCATTTAAAAGTAAGACCTACACACACACTCCAGTCTTGCCGTCCACAACGAACAAATGTCATGATCAGATCTCCTTAATAAAAAAATAATAAGCAAGAATACAGGGGAGGGAAATACCTGATTAGAGTTTAATAATACGAGTATAACGATTGTATGACACCACACTGGCAAAACGTAAGGCAATTTTACCTGAACGAAGATGACGATGATCAGATGATCGATAACACCATGCAGAGGTGTTACTCTGTAGCTCTTGTGGTCAGTGACAGCAGTTGGAGCTAGAATTTCCTTCATGGTGAGAGTAGAGCACATGAGTCTGCAGGGCGGAAAGGTGTTATGCGCGCGCACTTTCGGTCCCGGGGTCATGTTCACGAGCTCATACAGTATAGTGATTGTTAAGTTTTTAGTAAACGGGTCAAGCAAGGCACCACATAAAACTTCTGAAACATCAGAACTGTACAAAATATAAAGCTGAAAGATACAAAAGAACCTTTTTCTAATAACTGCATGATTTCAGATCCACAAGATAAGTAAATCGTTAATGTTAAAATGATTACAATTGATCTCTACAGGATGGAGCAGCCAACCAGATTATTTGCACCCGTGCAGTTGAGGGTCAGTGATCGTTCGCTCCATCAGGGCAACCGCACCAATATAGCTGCGAAGTCACATTACCAAAATCCGACCTGGCGGGATCCTAGCCCAGATAGCGTGATTTAAATCCAAGACAGTGCTATTCAAATCCAAGACGGCACGGGTAACAACTTTTTTATTATGAGATCAATGTTAAACAGACAAAAACTTAAAACCTCAAAGGATAGGGAGGGACGGAGTGATGGGCCACATTTAATGTAAAAAATAAAACCCTGTAATTCCATTCCAAATTCAAATTATCACGTATTTTTCCCAACTTCGCTATATAGTTTCAACTTCTTTTGTCTGTAGCTTTCCCCAGGACGGTTGTGTAATGGTTAAATTTTGTAGCCTCTTGATCAAAATATTAAGCTGTGATTCACCCAAGCGTACATGAATGCAAAACATAAATTGAAAATGTAAATGTAAAACAAACACAAACACAACAGTTAAAGTACACATCTGCATATGCAATTCAGCAACAAAGGAAAGTGTTCATTTAATATATATACATATGCCTATATACATGCATATCACTTTGGTCACAATAATTAACAGAGTCTGTATTAGCTTTTTTTAGTCAAACGCAATATCATAAAATCAGATTATAAAAAATGAAGAGTCTAATGTGGGAAGATTATTAAAGTGAGAGTAACTTCCCATACACTGAAACATTGTTGGTTTTCAACTTGTATTCGTTTAATGGTGGAGTATTAAACTAATAACATGTTGCCTGTGGTACCGGTAACATTTTTTTAAGTAAGGTCCTTTTTTTAAAATTCATGTTGGAATGAGATATTTGCTGGTAATACTTTAACTTGATTTACATCGTTGAATTTTTAGTCACACTCCTGTGGAGTCAATGACTTGAATAGTTCTGGTAATTGCTCAGCTGTAGCTTCAAATATATCAACCTGCGTCCTGTTGTATTATTTTCCTCGCATTCTGAGCATGCATATAGGACTTTTCCGCTTTGGCAATTGTAGCCAATTATAGAATATGGTGCGGAAAATGGACTGTTGCCAAACAAAAAAATAGTTGGTTTATATTTTTGCTTAATATTCAACATAATAAAATTAGGCCGTCGATATTCGTTAAAGTAAAATCGAAGACGGGCCTCGGCGGGAAACTCTCATCCAATGTTTGAGTAACCTTATTCTTTGTTTGATAGACAATTAGATTTATATACTGTTGAAAAATGACCGTTCTTTCTTAAAGATAATTTATAGACCAATTGCGCGACAAAATTTCACATGTCATCACGTGACCTATTGTGGGTAAAGAAATACGTCATCTGAGCTGAAGGCAAACTATGTGCAAATACATACCGTCACTGACAAAGTCACACCAAAAGTCGGCTTTTGGTCTTCAGTAACACAGTTAATAAGCCATTTCATTAAAGTTGTATGTTGTAACATGCGCTGATATTAATCACATTTCCGTTTCACAAACTACCTGAAGTATTCTACTACAAAAATTGTTTATTTTTGGACGACTATGTAGCCCCCCGCCGGTTATTATGTTAGTAATGTAGGCCTATAAAATCACTGTATAAAAAGGGTAAGGAACGTTAGAAAAGTGAGCATTTTTGGTTAACTTAGAAAAACAGTTGCCTGTTGAGCTCGTTTATAACAACATTGCCTTTACCATCACACAGCGACAAATTTCCCCTGAATTCGTTGAACCGGTATAAAAGAAGCCTCACCACCTTGAATGTATGTTCTTTTTTTCCAAGTTGTTAACGGGGCCAAATAAGTGTTATTTCCATCCTCTATGAGTTCACCTTTTACAAACCATTTCACACAGGCCATGATGTGGGTAACCGGTTCACTCTTGATGAATAAAGTGTGCTGTATATAATGCTTTACTGTCCCAGGTCGCAACTCAGCAGGGCAATTTATGCTGCCTCTGTCATCTGCCCAACGTGCAATAACTGCACTATTGCTACGAGATCTTTTGTTGAAAGTGGAGCCAAATACTTTGTTCCCAATGTATATATTTTCAAATTTACGGCAAGTGAGCTGCAAGTTATCCCTCAGTATGTTTTCGTTTTCATAAATGTGTTTGTATGCTTGCAATAAGTCATTTATATCCTGAGAGTCAAAGGCAGTGACAATACCCAATCCTACAGGTTTAATTGCATTAAGGTTTGAAAACGAATAAACAACAAATGGCCCTTTCCAAGTGTCCACAAGTTCTAAAACAGACGATGACGTCGGTAAATTTGCATGTTCTGTATTTATAAAGGGTGAAATATTTTCGAAGATGCAAGAAAAATCTTCGCAGAAAAATGAGTAGTCAACAAATCTTTTTACAAAAGGGATTCGGGTAACAGTTCTTATAAGTTGCACTTCAATGTTAATGTTATTAGTGGGAATGTCTGCTATAAAGCCATTAAACCTTTCAAAGGAAAAACACCAGAATGACATCACAGGACCAAAGTCAACAATGCATTGCTTGAGGTGAATATGAAGAAGCATGTTTGGTGTTATTGCCAAAGAACCATACAGTTGTTCGTACTCTTTGCAAAATTTGAGAAACAAATAATCGGCCCTTTCGACATCTGCTAATGAAATGTATGACTTCCAAATAAGTCTGCAAGCAAGAACAAACGTTTGCCAACATTTGAGATGAACTGAAGGTAATATTCCGTCGAAGGCATATAACGAGAAATACAACGTCCAACTTTTCCACTCTTCTGCAGTGAAATGATTGTAATTAGACGATATTTTTGTTGGGATTAGCCCGGGTTTTAATGAAGCCAAGATATGATTAATTTTATCACCAATTTCATCCAGTGCCTTTCTTTTCAAAATGTTGTGTTTGACCCATTGGCTAAATACCCTTTTAGCTGTTCCTGTGAACACATTATGCATAGGATCTATGACACCAAATCTCACTGCATCAAAATATTCCAAGTCAAGCAAGCACGAATACCGCACTCCTAGTGTTTTTTCTAATTATTCTCGTTCACTGAGGCTGGAACACCGAATGACACGTGTAACTGATCTACGATGGACAGAGTTATCGCGTGAAACCCATGTGTTTTTGTTAAACCCCCCGTAATCGCTTTTTTTCTTTGGTCTACCACACTTGTCAATTTCTCCAGTGTGGATGTGAGGCGCTTCTTTCAAACATTTAGAGCAAAATAATCGTGCGCTGTGACTAAGGAATCCGCAAAGTTTGCGATTTGCTGGAAGATCAGACGAGCAGCATATTAGTGCCCCACGGATCGTAAGCACCTCGCCATTTGCACTCACTCGGACCCCTGTCCATAGAGCCTTTAGTTCCTTAACAATTGTTTCTAGGAAAGTATTAAGAGATGATGGCTCTTTGTCAAGTGAAGGAATAACCCCAACAACAATTGTATTCTCAGGTTTAAACCTTATATTTCTCGGCAGATTTAAAACAGTTAAATAAATAACGCCAACGGAGACAACTCTACGCACATATGGCTAAAACCAATCACAGTTTAGCATGAAACCAAAAGTGAACCGGTCAGTCAGAAATGGTCGCTCGTTGATTTTTTTGAATTCGTTCCACATTTTGCCATTATATATATCCGCTAAATATTCAGATGGTATTGTAGTGAAATTACCCCTTTTCACTAGTGGTTTGGTCCAGTGTTCGGTTCCCCTCCCTGAGGGAGACATGGACTAGTCCAGGTCAGTGACTTGTTGAGGTTGTCATGTTTTTCCCTTGGAATTAGGGTTCCATCTTATTAGTCCTTTTGTAGTGTACATTGAACCATCACCTGTATACATTCACTCTTACAGTAAAATCAGCTGTGACAGTCCTTTTGAAGTGTACATTGAACCATCACCTGTATACATTCACTCTTACAGTAAAATCAACTGTGCCTTAGTTCCTTTGATTCAGTTACATCAACCACATGAAGCACGCCCCAGTTAATTACAATGTATTTCTATAACCTTTAGTATTTCTTTAGTTCTTAGATTTACAGCTCTGGCCAGAGAAAGCTAGGCTAGGGTGAGTTGGCTTTTTGGGTGCGGCCAGGTAACATCATGTGTGCGGAGGGCTGAAGGCTCGGCACTTTGGGTTGATGAGTGTAGTTTTTGTAGGTGCACTGCATGCTAGCGCAAAACTAAAGTAAGTTATTTATTTTGCTCTGGATAAAATATTAGAGTATTCTTATAAGGTGTATATTTACTTTCCCAACTTCTTGTCTGTACCAGCCACTAAAAGGGATTTTGCAAATAGGGTTTCTTAGTGCATTTACCAGTCATTTCTGAATTCATTTTAATATTCCCAGTAATTATTGTACTTTCTCATAAGGGCCTGGGTCTTCAGCTGTAACTTATTGAGTATTTGTAATTCCTGTTTGTATTAAATTTGCATGTTCTTCGCTAGAAAGTAAAGCCATAAAAAAACTTGGTTCGTTGTTGGAGTTTGAGTTTAAGCGCCCCGTCTACGCTACATTTGGTGACAGCGGTGGGATCAGTAAAATAAAGATAATTCTAATTACTGGTCCCACAATACGAACCAGCCATTGAGTAAATTTTCAGGTTAAGCCTTGGCCCTAAAGTACAATTAATCTGCAGGTTGAATAGAAGAAAAAAAAAAAAAAATAAATAAATAAAAAAAAACATGCTCAGTTTCAAATAGCAAGTAGAAAACTAAATATTTCCATTTTGCTCTCAATACAACTCTCAATACAACTGTTCAATTTGTTGGTGAATCCTTGCACTGGCTCTTGGCAAACTGATTGCTGAGGTTTTTAAGTGAAGCATTTGTGTTGTTGAGGGGTTTCGCAAAGGTGTCTTAAAATTGTGGAGAAGTTGCTGTTGCTTCTGGGTTGTGAGCTGAGAGCCAAACTAACCTTTGCAATTGGCACATTTAAATTAAATAGATTTAAACTTAAAAGATTTTTGCAGAATCAAGTTAGTTACACAAATAAAAACATCTTGTGACAATAAATTATCTTGCAAAAGCACATTTAACTTGCACTTGCACACAAAAAAAAAAACATAAATAAATAAAAAAAAAAATACATAAATAAAATAAAATAAAATGGCAGAGGGAGGTGCCCGAACAAAAATTTCAGAGGGAGGTGCCCTCTCACCTTGCGCTCAGGCCGAACATGCGCTGCTTAAGAAAACAATCAAAGTATTAGAGGAGGAGATTGACGAGGCATACAAAGGTTTAAGTAGGTCCCCTGTGACTGGTACAGAACATTTTTTTGACTCCCTTGAGGCCATCTCATCAACCCAGCTCTCCGCAGCCGCACCCAAAGTTAGCTCCGCCAAAGGGGAGCCATTAGAGGCCTACGGTGGGTTAAGCACACCTGTGGGACAGTTTTCTAGTGTAGGCTACAGTGATAAGGAAGGTACCACTACTGTGCCCTTAAGGCAGAGTAAGGTACCAAAAGGTATTTGTGAGAAAAAGCTTGTAATTAATGAACAAGTAGCACCAAGTGTAGTGGACAATTTGCCCACCCCACGAGCTACATCCACTCCGAGTTTAAAGCAAATGACACCACCACCTTCTTACCGTAGCCGATCTGGTTCACAAAACGTTAGTGTAGCAGAGCCTAAACCTGTGGTGATGCCAGAACCGTATAATGGAGAGTCTACTTTGTTTGAAGATTGGTTGACAAACTTTGAATTGTGTAGTGAGATTAATGGTTGGTCTGAAACTCAGAAGTGTACGTTCTTGGCTGTGCGACTTAGAGGGGCAGCACTGCATGTCTACACTGATTTGTCGGCTGAAGATCGAGCCAATTATACTGAAATTGTTCAAGCACTACAAAATCGGTTTGATCGAGCCAAACAGACAGATTTGTATAAGGGACAGCTCCGTGCTAGAGTGCGGAAACCGGGTGAAAGTTTGTCAGAAGTTGCAGCAGCAATACGCAGATTGACTAATAGGGCTTATCCTGCAGTGTCACAGAGTGTCAAAGATGACATTGCAAAAGACCAATTCTTAGAATCACTAGATTCTCGCAGCACTCGCCTGCATGTCAGACGCAACAAGCCAAAAACGCTTGATGAAGCACTAACACTTGCGATAGAAGAAGAAATGCTTGTTTCTTTAGAGAACAAAAGAAGCAGTGAAAAGCTGGCTGCTGTGAAAGATAATGTGCAGGCCAGCAGCCCCACAGTTGCTGCGTGCTCAACGATTCCTGATGCCCAGGGTCACTTTGATGAACTTAGCAAAAAGATAGAGGAATTGGCTAAAGCAGTAGCAGCGCTAACACAAACCAGAGGTCGCCGCAGCAGCGAAATTGTTTGCTGGAAATGTAATGCGAAAGGACACGTCCGAACAAATTGTCCCCTAACAACTAATCCAGCACATACTAACATAACTAATAAGCCTATGTCGGAAAACTAGATTTGACTGGGTGTGGTGGGCCCAAATCCCAGTCGACTATGAAAGTAAGGGCCCAATCAGATAATCAAAAATGTGGACAGTCACTCTTTGTACAGGTTACAGTATGCAATTATGACGTGAGGTTTCTCATTGATTCAGGGTCATCGCATACAATCATTCACTCCAGAGTGTGGAACGAGTTCCCAGATGAAGTTAAAAATAATCTTAGGCCCCATTTGACTCATTTGGTTACTGCTGGTGGAAACCTGCTTGATGAAGTGGGTGAAGCAACGATCACCTTACATTTAGGTAAAATGAAGTTGAAACAGGATATCGTCATTGCAGATGTAACTCAAACAGGCATTTTGGGTTCTGATTTTTTTAGTGCAACATCATGCAGTACTGGATTTTGCACAAGCTAAACTTGTCATTGAGGAGTGTTTGATTCCGTTGCGAAGAGAAGTTGACAATCCACGGTGTTGTCGGGTTAGTGTTGCAGGAACTGTGACAATACCGTCAAAGTCCGAACTTATTATTAGTGGGAAAGTTCGAGCGAGAGGAACCTTGCCAAAATTAGGTATGGTTGAAGCTAACCCACAATACTATATGAAGTCTACTGGTGTAGTGTTGGGTAGAACTTTGGTAAATCCTAAGAATCTTACCATACCTTTGCGTGTTATTAACCCCACACCATCAGATCTTATTTTGTATAGGGGAACCAATGTGGCTTTACTACAGCATGTGACCGAAGTGATGTCTGTCACGGCGGATGACTCGTCTTGCCAGCCTGCTGTGTTGGGACCATCCCTTACCGACCTATTGGAAAAGAGCTCGAAGGGGTTGACGAAGGCACAGCATGACACACTGCACCAGTTGCTCCAGAAACATCATGGTGTTTTCATGGGTGAAGATGGGGTGATAGGGAGGACCAAGGAAGTCTATCATCGAATCGACACTGGCGATGCTCGACCCATAAAACAACCTGCTCGTCGATTACCGTTCAGTCAGCGAGCTGAAGCTCAAACGCAGGTAGATAACATGCTGAAACAAAATATAATTTCTCCTTCACATAGTCCCTGGGCTTCACCTGTTGTATTAGTCCGAAAAAAGGATGGTACTTTAAGATTCTGCATAGACTATCGCAGATTAAACCAAGTTACAAAGAAGGATGCCTACCCCCTGCCTCACATAGATGATAGCTTAGATACACTGGCTGGCTCGTGTTGGTTTTCAACATTGGACCTGGCATCTGGATATTGGCAGACTGAAGTTCACCCCAACGTCCGTGATAAAACGGCGTTTACTACTAGATCTGGTTTGTACGAATTCAATGTCCTTCCATTTTGTTTATTCAATGCGCCAAGCACCTTTGAAAGATTGATGGAAGTAGTCCTAAATGGACTTCAGTGGGAGATCTGTCTGATATATTTAGATGACATCATTACATATTCCCGAACCTTTGATGAACACATTGAACGCTTGGCAAAAGTTTTCATTGCTTTGGAGATTGCTGGGCTGAGATTGAAACCCAAGAAGTGCTTCTTGGCTCGCAGAGAAGTTTTGTATCTGGGGCATGTGGTTTCATCTGAGGGTATTTCTACAGACCCGGAGAAACTGCGGAGAGTAAAGGAGTGACCTACTCCATGTAGTTTGACTGACGTCAGGAGCTTTCTTGGACTATGCTCCTATTATCGTAAGTTTGTGTTAGGCTTTGCCCATATTGCCTCACCTCTTCATCAGCTTACACAAAAAACACCAAATTTGTTTGGACTGCAGAGTGTGAAGTAGCATTTCAGAAATTGAAGGTGTTTCTCACCACTGCTCCCATACTAGCTTATCCAGATTTCACAAAAGGTTTCATTATAGACACAGATGCCAGCGACAAGGGGATTGGAGCTGTGCTATCTCAAGTACACGAGGGTAAAGAGAGAGTCATAAGCTATGCCAGTCGAACATTAAGTAAAACTGAACGATGCTACAGTGTGACCCGTAGAGAGCTGCGTACCGACCATGGGTCCCTGAGATGGCTGTATAACTTCAAAGACCCAGAGGGCCAAGTTGCAAGATGGCTAGAGTTTCTCAGCGCCTACAATTTTGACATTCTTCATCGCCCAGGGTCCAAACACAACAATGCAGATGCCTTGTCCAGGTACCCAACAGTCTCGCAGCAATGCGATGCCATCCAGATGCCAAGCTGGGACCCAGAAGAGGTGAGGAAAGCCCAAATTGCTGATCCTTTGATAAGCCCCATTATCCATGGGAAGACGAGTGATCAAAAACCAGGGTTTGCATCAATCTGTAATCTAGACCGGGTTACGAAAGGTTACTGGTACCAATGGGATCAACTGGAACTACATAATGGTGTTCTGTATCGACGTTTGGCAGAAAGGTCCGGCCAGACTTCCCGTCTTCTTCTGGTGGTTCCGACTGCATGGCAGGAAGAGGTGATGGAGCGATCACATGACAAACCTGGTGGTGGCCATCTAGGCATTACTAAAACGATGGAGAAGGTCAGAAACAACTACTTTTGGATTGGATGTGCTGGTGATGTTAAAATATGGGTTCGCCAGTGTCCAAAATGTCCGAGTAAGAAATCTCCTAATCCAAGGTGTCGTGCTGCTCTGAATCCTGTAACAGTTGGTACCCCCATGGAAAAAGTAGCGATCAATATCATGGGCCCCTTACCAGTATCTACCAGAGGGAATCACTTTGTGTTAGTGGTCTCTGACTACTTTACAAAATGGACTGAATCTTATCCTATCCCAAACCAGGAAGCAGCGACAGTAGCTCGTGTGTTGGTTGAAGAGTTCATGTGCAGGTATGGTGTGCCGTTTTCACTCCATAGTGATCAAGGAAGGAACTTCGAGTCTGACCTAATCCGAAGTGTATGCCAGCTCCTGGATCTCAACAAGACCCGAACAACCGCTTACCATCCGCAATCTGATGGTCTTGTTGAGCGTTTCAATAGAACTTTGCAAACGATGATCACCATGTATGTCCAGGAGGATCAAACCGACTGGGACGACTATCTCCCCTATATAATGATGGCATACAGAGCAAGTGAGCAATCTTCGACCAAAGCAACACCCAACTTCCTGATGTTTGGGAGGGAAGTTAATATCCCCCTTGACCTGCTGGCCGGCCCAATTCCTGGAAAGCAGTCTGAAGATACCAACGCATATGCCCACAAACTTCACCATAACCTGAGAAATGCTTACGAAAAGGTCCGCAACACCACCAAAGGAGCACAGGAACGACAAAAACGTTTGTACGACTCCAAGCAACTTGGCACCCCGTTCCGTCAAGGTGACCTAGTCTGGCTCTACACCTACCAGAAGAAACGAGGACGAAGTCCCAAACTACAAGCCTTTTGGAAGGGCCCCTTTAAGATACTGCAGAAGTTTTCCGATGCCAACTACAAAATCCGACATAGCACTCGGGGCAGGCACCAGATTGTACATTTTGATCGTCTCAAGCCTTATGAAGCACGTCAGACACCCCAAACTACCGCGAAGGAAGCAACTCATCCGATGGATAAAGAGCAGTCAATTGTGGAGAGCTACGCAATGAATGACACCATGGAAATTCAAGCAGAAGGGAATGACAACTGGGATACATGTATCTCAAACTCGAACTCACCTGCACCAAAACCGAGAAACACAGAAACAACAATTTGCCATGGACGTAGACACAATGCTCCTGCCTGGATGAGAGCTGGCGATTTTGAACAATTTTGGTGGTGGGTATCGGTAGTTGTTAAACAAGACCTTTAAACAAACTAAGTCCTACAGTTGCTCATATCTCAAATTGTTTTTTTTTTTTTTATTCAAATAGATCCAAACATTGATACCTGCATGAATTCCTGCCGAGAGGATTGCAGAAGAGTCTAGACTAACGAGAAATTCTCAAAAGTGCACTTTCAATCTGCACAACATTGCGCAATGTAAAAATAAGATCATCTGTAAATAATTTAACAGTCGACTAAAAGTAATATAAAAAAACAAAAAAACAAAAAACAAAAACAAAAACAAAAAAAAGTAGTAAGAAGTAAAATATACTGTAGACCTTGTCGTAAATTAACTTAAACTCTCAGAGACCTAGGCCCTAAATTAATAGTTGCATAAGGATTTTCCAAATTCTAATGTCTCTTCAGTTTATATTTTGTTTCTCTACAGGTCAGCTGATATGGATCTACGTTGTTAGGCCAGAGGGGCTAAAGACGTGAGGACACGTCTTCCCGGAGGAGGGGGCTGTGTAGTGAAATTACCCCTTTTCACTAGTGGTTTGGTCCAGTGTTCGGTTCCCCTCCCTGAGGGAGACGTGGACTAGTCCAGGTCAGTGACTTGTTGAGGTTGTCATGTTTTTCCCTTGGAATTAGGGTTCCATCTTATTAGTCCTTTTGTAGTGTACATTGAACCATCACCTGTATACATTCACTCTTACAGTAAAATCAGCTGTGACTTAGTCCTTTTGTAGTGTACATTGAACCATCACGTGTATACATTCACTCTTACAGTAAAATCAGCTGTGACTTAGTCCTTTTGTAGTTTACATTGAACCATCACCTGTATACATTCACTCTTACAGTAAAATCAGCTGTGACTTGGTCCTTTTGTAGTGTACATTGAACCATCACCTGTATACATTCACTCTTACAGTAAAATTAGCTGTGACTTAGTCCTTTTGGAGTGTACATTGAACCATCACCTGTATACATTCACTCTTACAGTAAAATCAACTGTGCCTTAGTTCCTTTGATTCAGTTACATCAACCACATGTAGCATGCCCCAGTTAATTACAATGTATTTCTATAACATTTAGTATTTCTTTAGTTCTTAGATTTACAGCTCTGGCCAGAGAAAGCTAGGCTAGGGTGAGTTGGCTTTTTGGGTGCGGCCAGGCAACATCATGTGTGCGGAGGGCTGAAGGCTCGGCACTTTGGGTTGATGAGTGTAGTTTTTGTAGGAGCACTGCATGCTAGCGCAAAACTAAAGTAAGTTATTTATTTTGCTCTGGATAAAATATTAGAGTATTCTTATAAGGTGTATATTTACTTTCCCAACTTCTTGTCTGTACCAGCCACTAAAAGGGATTTTGCAAATTATTGTACTTTCTCATAAGGGCCTGGGTCTTCAGCTGTAACTTATTGAGTATTTGTAATTCCTGTTTGTATTAAATTTGCATTTTCTTGGCTAGAAAGTAAAGCCATAAAAAAACTTGGTTTGTTGTTGGAGTTTGAGTTTAAGCGCCCCGTCTACGCTACAGTATTTTACGACACTTCCACTCCTCACAAGCATCCAAAAAACCATCTTGCTGTACCATAATTTCTAACCTATCTATTATACTTTGGTAGCTATACACTTTCAAGGGGTAGTATTTCTTGATCCACCGGAGAGTGTAACCGCTTTAACAAGTTTTCCATCACATCTAATCTGACGTCCTCTCGACTGTTTCCATATATTTGAACATCTCCGAGGATTAAGTATTCCATTCGTTTCGTAAAAAAGGTCATTAAACTCGTACAATTTGGTGCATGTTGGACATACGGCATACTTTGTAAATGCATCTCTGTCAAATTTTAAATGTTTTCTGATCATATGTATCGATTTAGGAATAGCAATTCCTGCTATAACAGACACCTGACGACCTATCACTTGAAATAATATTTGTAAAAACCCCAGAAGTTTTTCCAAAGCTCGGTCACTGAAAGGAATGTCGTCTGCCATAAAAGAAGAAAATGACAAACCCACAGTAGGAGAGCTTTAACTTTGCCTTGTATACCCAAATTGTCGAGTCCGTCTTCTGTGCTGGCCTCCTTTAGCTGTGAACCCGTATCAATTAAATCTCTTCGATCTCTTGGGTCTATTTCTTCTTCCTCCCAGTGATCGTGTTCACCATCAGAACTGTCGCTGGTATATGTTGATTCATCAGACGAATCACTCATGTCATCTTTAAACGAACATTACAAGAATATGACTGTAATTAGTGAAAGTTTTGCTCTTCTATAGTAATATACAACAATCTCAAAAAATAAAAAGCAGGTCGTGATCTATACAGGTATTTAACGATTCATCTGTACAAGAAGTATTTGTTAGACTAATGCCCATGTTTTCACAATTTAAGTTCAGGAAGCGAGGGTAATTTCAATGGTATGCCTATTTGCACCTGTGGTGCAATTGTCCTGGGATGAAAACCATTAACATAAAACCAAGGACATACTCAAACAATAAAAAGCCAAAGGAAATAGTTAAATGGTTTTTGCGTTGTTTCCCCTTAGTTTTATTTATTTTTGTTTTTAGACATTTTTGTGCTCATGTGCTGAGAAGTTATAAATGTTGTTCTGATCATGGAGGCACTTTTGTTGCATACATAGGTATGAGTTTCTGACAAAACCATATTTTGCTTTCCCATTATTTAAAAAAAAATTCTTCAGGCACATATAATGTCATTATGGTGATTGAACCTAAGAGCAAAGGCTTGCCAATGGTTGACGCGTATGATTACTGACAACTAATTATGCTTATGTGATTTTACTCTTCCCTAAGCAACCATTCTAACTTCTTTTTTTGTTACTTTTTAGTTTACTGGTGTTGAGTCATCATTATTATAAAACTAACGGTGGGTCCTACATATAGAAAATATCGTTCTTTTTAATTATTTCATAAGTTCAGACGAATGACATAAATTGAAACCTACGTCCTGTAAGCCGAATAAAGTAAACCATAGCAAATCGAAAATGGGAAACTTGTAATTGCATACCGCACCGGTACTGTTTGACGGCTAAGTAATAACCTCATGAGGGGGAGTGGAGGGTCAAAGGAGACATTCCATAAACCTAATATTGGCCTCAATGGGAACAATCATTTATCTCAGTCAATGACCACACAATGGCCTTCCTATAATTGTGCCTAATAGGCCTTCTGTTTAACTTACGTTTTTACTTTCTTTACTACAGACGTATTTGACAAAAACAGTTTGATTTAGTTTTGTGTAGGGCTTATGTTCAAAGACAAAAACCTATGTCTCAACTGTACTGTAAAGACCCCATGCATCGATAAACTATCTCATATCATTTGTAACTTCAAACGTTTCCAGATAGAGATTTAAGAAATTCGGGTTGTGTGTTCAATGTATAAATAATGCTAACCTGAATATTGATATGGTGAACTTATCCGGAATCTCGGGTGTAGAATTGGAATTATAACCAAACTAATACAACCCGAGCAAAAGTGTTGATATGTGAATGGAAACCCACATTTTTTTAACAATCCCCTCGGGCTGTTACTGAATGAAACTTTTGTAACGTTGCCCCTCGACTGTGTGTATAACTATGGAGGACGACAAATTGACATAACGACAACAATCGGATGAACTATGTTTGAAAAACTCTTACACGACTGGAATTCATTAGATGAAAATATGAAAACCGTCAATTTTTTTTTTAATTCAGGCTTCCAACTTAGGCCATAATTTCATTTGTAATCAGGGCGGATCCAGGATTTTCAGATAGGGGGCGTAAGCTTTCAGGGCTATAAATATTTGCAGGTTGATAATGTTCAGTAATTCCAAAGTATAAAAGGAGTTGGATATATTTTGAATGATAAGCAGATCACACAGAATTTATCACCAGCAGTTCTATCCATAATAAATGCGTAGCGGGTGGCCCTATGCTGCGGGGTTTGGAGCCCGTTAAGTGCCCCTGATTCTGCTTGATCTTTGGTGAAATCTGAGGCAATTCCTTACTATTTTCCCCTCGATTGAACAACAATGTTTTCGCAAAAAGATAATTATATTTTATTCGTTTACGGTCTTTCGGTCTTATTGACGCTATGTGGACATTTACAGAAGGATACAATTTATTTTTTGTTAAGGGCAGGCACTACTTAAAATCTTAAAACTAGGTCAACTTCGTTCACTTTTAACTTTTTTTGTGGGCCCAAGCAAAAGTAAAATATGAAATTTGTGCAATGTCCCTAGTCTCGTCTATTAGTGTGAAAAAATTGCTTCCCAAAGTTTGGTGCGGGCTTATTGTCAATGCTGATCCGAGGTATGATAAAGTGGCGAATACTCATAACAGACGATGGGAACCCCCACAAACGTGTATCTTGAAGCGGGCGATCCGTCCCAAGAATTTCCGCCGGCAGAAGCACCACGGGCAAATAAGTTTGCTAGTCAAGGTAACCCGTCGGTGCACTGTCCTCTCCTAAATGATTATACGTTGAGGCCAAGATTGTTTTTACGGACACTGTTATTGAAAATGTTAAACATTAGATGGGCTCCGGTGCAGTATACATGTAGGACATTTCAGATGTGTTTTACAAGCTCCTTACCCTTTTGTTAATGTAGGAATTTGCTTTTTTCAGTTGCCTTTCAATTCATATAAGTCAGCTCCTGGAAATAATTGCCAAACCAGCTTTTGTAGACTTGCAAATTACCGTTGCCTATTGCACTAACTTAAGTAACGAATCGAATCTAAACGAGTTTACTCTTCCAACAAGAAATTGTGTAGTATAACTTCAATTGCTTCCATAACATTTGGAATGGACATTCCTGAAAATTTAAATTTTCTCAAAGAAACGACTTTGTTAAAAAAAAAAATGCTTTTTGTGGTTTATAAATAAATAAAAAATAAATAAATCCTTACTTCATCATTTTTGTTGGCTGAATCATCTTGAGGCACTGAACTGCTTGCGTGAGTGTGATCCGTTGAGTCAATCTCGATTTCTGTACTGGAATGAACAGCAGCTGAAACATCGTTTGGTATACTATCATGTGACTGTTCTTTGGATGAATGGACTGCAATTAAAGTACCAATGGAAAGTTTGCATACAACAATTGAAAACAAAGCACAGAATTGGTAAAGAGTACCTAAAGCAGAAATAAAAAAGCGTATAGGCCTATGAAATTTATAACAGAAGCCTAAGATTGGTAAAGGTTTGTTTTTTTGCGTGTATATGTTGAACCACACAAAGTGAGATCATTAATTTTGTCACTGTAACTGTTGAGTTTTTGATAAATGGTTTCACATAAAACCAGTAAAATACCTTCTTGTGGTAAGGATGAAGAGCAGGAGAGTGGCTGTTTGTCACAAGTCCATCTGTCATCTTTGTAGAAGTTTTGTTTATAGTAGTAGAATGCCCTTCGTGACAAATCTCTCGCTTAAGCTGGACATACTCGCCGATTTTCCTTCATTCTTACAAAAAAGATCTATAGGGGATGGACACAAATCATCACAATGAAAAGCATTGCCATATAGAAATCAATAATATATTTGATCCTAACATTACAAGGATTAAAATTGTTCAACTTAATTTTCTTATCTTCCAGTACGAGCTAAATAAATCATCAAATCAGATGATCCGCTAATATCTCTAATTCGGAGAGTGATAATAAGACTTTAACCGCACACACAGATTATGTTCATTTCATCTTGAATACACACCCTCTTGATACGAAATGGGAAACAGAATATAATTTTCTTTCAGTCTCGTTTTGGTTAGATTGATTTAGTAAGACAAGACACAATAATGTAAATGCAGACATAACACTGAAGTAGGGGGATATTTAAGTTTTTATTGTTACTTTATTTATTTTTACATGTACTTGCTGATTTATTGTATTTACTTACCTTAAGGTTGTAGGTTGGACCGTGTTGAAACAGGAATAAGGTTTAGAAAGTAAAGTGATGAGTTGCTACTACACAGTCCTGTTGGCTTGAAAGTATCGGCCACTAGGAAACGTTAGGGTAGTCTTGGCTTCAGATTTTTTTGTGGTTTTGCTTGAGGTCACATCTGCTAGTGATGAATCACCATTCGTATTCGGAAGCCAAAGGAACTTCTAACTAATTGACGCAGGCTCTGATCATGTGATTGCAGTTTTGCCTTCTCATTGGAGAGTAAATTCTGTGGCACGAACTTTAAAAAACACATTCTGACTTTTCAAGCTCACACTGCGCTTTGTCTTGAGTAAACCCACACTTAAACCAGACAACACAACATGGCATCTCGCCGCATTCTAGTCGCAGATGACATCTTAAATGAAATTTATCGTGACTCTTTCATAGACGACGAAGATATCGATGAAAGTTCAGAAACTTTGTTTTTCGAGTCTTCTGCACCAATGTCAAGGAAGAGTTCATCCGGCGGTCCTTGTGTCAATGCATTAGGCTTTTCACTTCGTCCACAATCATCCTCAACGGGTGAGCTACGTGCTAACGTTTTATATCGGTCCGACACACCGACTCGATCTAGTTCACCCAGGCCTGTTTCATCTGAGAGTCCAACTATTGCTTATCGGTCCGACTTTTTACCGACTCGATCTAGTCCCAGCTAACAATTTCACGTTTTTACAACGTTGTGAGGACGTCAGACTTTAGTGCCAACAACGCTATTTGTATAACGTTGTAGCAACGAAACTTTGTTGACTACCATTTACGTAATATAGAACGTTATACGGCGACGTAATAACGACGTTCCCTCTACGTTTTAGGGACGTGAGTTTTGACACCTGTCTCACGTTGTGAGAACGTACCAGAGTCTGTTACTGGCAACGTTATTTACATTACGTTGTAGCAACAAAACTTTGTCGACTACCATTTACGTCTTAAGAACGTTATACAACTAGGTAATGAAGACGTCCCCGACACATTTCAGGAACCTTTTGGTCACGTGTCTAGCACGTTGTGACAACGTTTACGGATACATTAAATCAATTAAAAAACTAATTACGGTATCAATTATATATGGTTCAAACACTTTCTGGATCCTACTGAATGTAAACTTCAAGTTACTTATACTATTTGTATTGTAATTATGACATCATACTGTACATATTATGTTACAAACTGTAATTATTATATTCTACTTATTACACTAATTAGTAGATGTTTTTTCTACAACATTAACTACTTCACAATAGTCTACCACGATTATCTTACCTTGATCACACCGTCCTTGCTCTATGGTCACACGACTGTGTCATCATGCTTGCTATACTTAAATGGTGAGGAACTTGTATAAATGTAGCGTATTTCCAATGGCTAAGTTGCCATGGTGGGTAATTACAAAATATTGTTTTAATAATTAGTACCCACCGTTGTCAAAAAATTTGAGTTTAATCATGCTAGGTGTATCCTAACTATATTTGTCTTTACGAAATTAGATTAAAACTATCGGAGAGTAACCCCCAATTAGTGGTTCATTGAATATTTCATTAAAACAAATGGTGGATTAGGTTTGAA
Organism: Marthasterias glacialis; assembly: GCA_911728455.2. Taxonomy (NCBI): domain Eukaryota; kingdom Metazoa; phylum Echinodermata; class Asteroidea; order Forcipulatida; family Asteriidae; genus Marthasterias; species Marthasterias glacialis. The sequence goes on from OU452220.1 coordinate 21,193,856, forward strand.
TGGGACTTGCGATCTATAGTATATGATTATGCAAATTTATGCACTGTCTCTAAACAACGTTTCTACAACGTTTTACCAATGTTGTATTCTGCAAAATAATCGAAAAACATGATTTTTGTATGCATGATTTACCGAAAGGTATTACAATTTATAGCATGAAAAACAGTCCAAGAGCTGTGGGGTTGGGTGGATTGGGGCGGTTCAGACAGAAGTTGCTATGGAAGCGACTAACGGCATAATGATTATTTCTTTGTCATGCATATCTTTCTACTAAAGTGCTCCCCATTAACCTTGATGAAATGTGTTTCTATCAAGACGGCGGCTGCGGAAAAGTTCAGATTCTCATAAGCAAAGGCGTGAAGACAGAGCACGAAACGTGCATTGAACTTCGCTGAGAGTTTATTTGATGAATCCCACCGTGATCGCTATAAGGGGAATTGGTCCAGCCTTGCCGGTTCCCTTGTCGACAACGTGAGTCAACAAGAAAGTTACCCATATTTAGAAGGATTGTTCCCAAAAAATGATGACATTTTATTTAACAGTGACTGCGTATTAAAATGAGCATCTCCCGAAATTGTTCCTTGCTATCAGTGAAACCATCGTTAATTTTGGTAACTTCCTTTCGGACTCGAGCTGTACAGTCCAATGCAGACATAGTTATAGTTATATAAGTTATAGTTATCCTAGCCCCTATTGCCAAAAACTTTGATATTAATTTTCGATTTGAGGCTTTTGGCAATTTTTTGGCAAAATGTTTGCCTCGATGATTCAACATGTGCTACCTCCTTTTGGTGGAATTTTATGAAAATTATCATCACTGACCGACACCAAACATCGTCGGCGCCATGATGGTTGCTGTGTCACGCATGGCAGCAGCCGAAGTTCGTGTATAAAACATGAACCGTTGGTTATCGTGTACCATCGTTGGGCACAGCCTACCATTAACAGCATGACTTGATGACTGGCTATACAATGAAGCAAACTGGTATGCCGTGTGGAACGCCGGTCAACGATAACGGTTCGTGTGACGAAGTTGTTGGTATGCAAAAGGTGAATTTTCCCATAATTGGGTTTATAAGTGTATTACAATCACAACATTCTTGTGACTAGCTTGTACCATGGAGGAATAAAATATTGTGTTCCTCCATGCTTGTACCATAGGTGGATCTAGTGTGGAGTTCCCGGGTCCGACCAGCTCCATCCCATCTTTGTGATCACCTTTTTTAAATTTAAATAGTAAACATTTTTAATTCTGTAAAGGCCTCTTTTCAGGGATTCTTTTGTTTTTTGGTTGTGGGTATTATTCGCTGATATGTTTTTTTTTTTATAGTTTTTTTTCCAGTGGGGTGTGGGGATAATAACTGGCCTTTCCATTAATTATGGAACACATGGAAACCCTATAGTATGCCTCAGTCCCACCCCTACCCCACCCCACCCCAGTTTACATTAGTACGTTGTGTTTGCAACATGACCACAACATTACCAAAATGCTACATTTATACTACGTTTTGTTTGCAACATAACCACAATGTTAGGAAACCTACGTCTTTACTAGTACGTTGTGTTTGCAACAAAAGCCGCAACAGAAATGGAAAACCTAAATACGACGTGTTCACTACCTTGTGTTTGCAACATAACCACAACATTAATAAAAAAAACATAAATAATACGTCTTCACCACTACGTTGTGTTTACGACTTCATCACAAAATTAATTTTAAACCTCAATACTACATCGTCGGTACGTTGTGTTTGCAACATTACTACAACGTTAATAAAAAACGTAAATACTACGTCTTCACTACGTTATTTTGCCAACATGACCACAACATTACTGGATAACCTAAATACTACGTTGTCAGTACGTTGTGTTTGCAACATTACTACAACGTTAACGGAAAACGTAAATACTACGTCTTCACTATGTTGTGTTTGCAACATAACCACAATATTACTGGAAAACGTAAATACTACGTTTACGCTACGTTACGTTCGCAACATTAATATCATGTTATAAAAACACCAACATCCTACGTTGCCACAACGAGAGGCCTTGGACAAAATGACGTTACATTAATACCAATATACAATGTTAATATCACGTTGTGATCCTGAAAGAAAATGTTGTATAAAATACCAAAATATAAAGTTCTAACAACGTCTTGCATGGAACACATCAACAACGTTCCAAATAATACCAAAATACAACCTTTATACAACCGCCTTCTTTCAATCTAACGTTCTTACAACGTTGTCACAATGTTGTAAAATCAGTACCTTATGACAACCAAACCACAACGTTGTGAAATGTTGTGGTTACGTTGTGTGTCAGCTGGGTAATCCATCATTTTAAAATGTGTTTTGGTATGTCACATAATCAGAGAATTGTATTCTTCCTTTGTTTATAAGTTTTGAATTGTCCAAATGTTTTGATAAACTAATGCTGTATTCATTTATCTGATACTACCAGCAAGCTGTCCGTGAAGTTTATGGTGAGCTGTTCTGACCCGGGGATCAAAATGAAGGATTCAACCTTTCCTTGATGTAAGTGTAAACATGTAATTTGGAAAATAGAAATTGTGTATAACATACTTGTGTAATACCGTTTCAGCAAGATTTTATTTATGACAATTAAAACAAAAATAAAAAAATAATAATAATGCGCTGTGCAGAGAAAATAAATATAAACATAATTAAACAAGGGTAAACAGATGGGTTTTGAGCAGGGATTTAAATCCGTCCAGAGTTTGTGCGTCCTTTATGTTTTGGGGGAGTTTATTCCACAGAGCTGGGGATGCTGTAGAAAAAGCACGCTGGCCGTAAGTCCTTGTCGATGACGATGAACAAGAGAGTAGGGATTGTGACTGAGAGCGGAGTTTTCGTCGAGGTTCATATTTCTGAATCAGACCTTGTAAATATGTTGGTGCGTGACCATGGATGCAGTTATATGTGCGCAGAAGTGTTCTGTACATGATGCGTTGTTTAACCGGAAGCCAGTGCAGATCGCGTAAAATTGGGGAAATGTGTTCACTAATTTTGATTTGTGAGACCATTCGGGCTGCTGAGTTTTGAACTCGCTGTAATTTGGAGATAGTAACGTCGGGTAGGCCCAGAAGGAGACTGTTGCAAAAATCGAGGTGGCATGTGATGCAAGCGTGAACTAGCTTTTCTGTAGTGGGTACATCTAGGAATTTGCGAATTTTTCCAATCTTGTGTAAAGCGACGTATGATGATTTGCAGATTCTATTTATATGGGCGTCCATCTGGAGATTGGCCTGAACAATGACCCCTAGATCCCGCACTTTCTGACTGGGTTCTATTGAAAAGCTGCGAGAATGGTTTCTGAAACGAGATGTAATGTGCATAACCTCTGTCTTGTCATCATTCAATTTCAATTGATTATCAGTAGACCATGCCTTTATGTCATTGAGGCAACGCTCTAGATGTGGGAGGACTGTTGGGCGGTCCTGCTCATTTATTATGATGTACACCTGTGTGTCATCAGCGTACATCATTCGTTGATACCATGAGCCTCAATAATGTCTTCCAAGGGTGATGTGTACAAAGTAAAACACAGAGGTCCAAGCACAGATCCCTGTGGGACACCAGAATGTAGTAACTGTGAAACGGAGAGATTATCGCGAATGGCAACACTGAGTGCGATCCTTGAGGTAGGATCCCATATCGATTTTGTTAGTCGCTGAAGCATGATGTCTTGATTTATAGTGTCAAAGGCTGACGAATAATCAAGGAGAACGAGAACAGCTTCTTGTCCCTTGTCAGCGGCCAAAAGTAGGTCGTTATGGACACGCAGAAGGGCAGTCTCGACGCTGTGGTGTTTCTTGTACGCCGACTTCATGATACCATGGAGATTGTTGTCCGAAAAGTAATCTTGGAGTTGGGAAGCAGCAGCACGTTCAACTGTATTTTAGAGGAATGATAGATTGGCGATGGGTCTGTAGTTCTTAAGAGGCTCACTGTCCAGGTTGGGTTTCTTGAGGAGGGGGGTAATGTGGGCTCGTTTCAATGATTCAGGAAAGTGTCCATTCGTTAGAGAGTGATTGGTGATATTTGTGATGACGGGAACCAGCTCATCTAAACACCTCTTTAGAATCCAGGTAGGAATCAGATCAAGCCTAGATGTTGTAGAGGGTGAACCAAGGGTAAGTTTTCTTATCGAACTAGCTGACAAGGGTTCAAACTGCAGGAAAGACACTGGCTTGGAGAGTACGGGACAACGAATGTTGTCAAGTTCTTCAGTGATACTCTGCGTTTTGCTGGCGAAGAACTTTGAAAAGCGTTCAACAAGTGGTCTGGATGACAAGTCAGCTGTTGGGAGGGTTTGGGAAGACTTTGGAGTGGAAAGTTTTTTGACTCTGCAAAAAAGTTGGCGGGAGTCGCAGCCCTTTAACTGTGTTTTGTGGTATTCAGATTTGGCATTGATTATCAGTTGGTTATAGTGATAACTCTGCTCCTTGAGAATTTGTTTGTAAATCTCTAGTTTGGAGGATTTCCACTTAAGTTCACACTTTCCGAGTTGTGTCTTTGCTTTGTGAATGTCTTCACTGTACCAAGGTGCGTGAGGGCGACATAAAATAGTCCGAGAAATCAGAGGGGCATGTTTATCCAGAAGATCACTTAAAGTTGTGTCATATTGATGGATGAGGGAGTCAAGATCGTTGGCTGGTGTAGAGATTAATGGTGAGGCAAGAAAATCTTGCCGAAAGGCCTCAATATCAATCCTGCCAAGTTCAAGAAATTGGATTTCTCTTTTCACAGGATCAGGGCGATTGATATTGAGCAAACATGTTACAGCAGCATGATCGGAGGGCAGGTAGTGAGTAGTGTCAACGTTAGAAATTACGTCATCTGTTGAGCGCGTTAAGAGAAGGTCAACCCAGCTAACACACAGCGTAACCACAACATTTCACAACGTTGTGGTCTGGTTGTCACAAGGTACTGATTTTACAACGTTGTAAGAACGTTAGATTGAAAGAAGGTGGTTGTAAAAAGGTTGTATTTTGGTATTATTTGGAACGTTGTTGATGTGTTCCATGCAAGACGTTGTTAGAACGTTATATTTTGGTATTTTATACGTTTTCTTTCGGGATCACAACAACGTTATATTAATGCTGTATATTGGTATTAATGTAACGTTGTCATTTTGTCCAAGGCCTCTCGTTGTGGCAACGTAGGATGTTGGTGTTTTTATAACATTATATTAATGTTGCGAACGTAACGTAGCGTAAACGTAGTATTTACGTTTTCCAGTAATGTGGTTATGTTGCAAACACAACATAGTGAAGACGTAGTATTTACGTTTTCCGTTAAGGTGGTAGTAATGTTGCATACACAACGTACTGACAACGTAGTATTTAGGTTTTCCAGTAATGTTATGGTTATGTTGGCAACACAACGTGGTGAAGACGTAGTATTTACGTGTTTCATTAACGTCGTAGTAATGTTGCAAACACAACGTACAGACGACGTAGTATTTAGGTTGTCCAGTAATGTTGTGGTTATGCTGGCAACACAACGCAGTGAAGACGTAGTATTTACGTTTTCCATTAACGTTGTAGTAATGTTGCAAACACAACGTACCGACGATGTAGTATTGAGGTTTAAAATTAATTTTGTGATGAAGTCGTAAACACAACGTAGTGGTGAAGACGTATTATTTATGTTTTTTTTATTAATGTTGTGGTTATGTTGCAAACACAAGGTAGTGAACACGTCGTATTTAGGTTTTCCATTTCTGTTGCGGCTTTTGTTGCAAACACAACGTACTAGTAAAGACGTAGGTTTCCTAACATTGTGGTTATGTTGCAAACAAAACGTAGTATAAATGTAGCATTTTGGTAATGTTGTGGTCATGTTGCAAACACAACGTACTAATGTAAACTGGGGTGGGTTGGGGTAGGGCCCTATAGGGGTGGGACTGAGGCATACTTTAGGGTTTCCATGTGTTCCATAATTAATGGAAAGGCCAGTTATTCTCCCCACACCCCTCTGAAAAAAACTATAAAAAAAAACATATCAGCAAATAATACCCACAACAAAAAAACAAAAGAATCCCGAAAAGAGGCCTATACAGAATTTAAAATGTTTACTTTTTAAATTTCAAAAAGGTGATCACAAAGATGGGATGGAGCTGGTCTGACCCGGGAACTCCACACTAAATCCACCTATGGTACGAGCATGGAGGAGAGGAACACAATATTTTATTCCTCCATGGTACAAGCTAGTCACAAGAATGTTGTGATTGTAATACACTTATAAACCCAATTATGGGAAAATTTACCTTTTGCATACCAACAACTTCGTCACACGAACCGTTGGTTATCGTTGACCAGCGTTCCACACGGCATACCAGTTTGCTTCATTGTATAGCCAGTCAACAAGTCATGCTGTTAATGGTAGGCTGTGCCCAAGGATGGTACACGATAACCAACGGTTCATGTGTTATATACGAACTTCAGCTGATGCCATGCGCGATACAACCATCATGGCTCCCGTTTGGTGTCGGTCAGTGATGATAATTTTAATAAAATTCCACCAAAAGGAGGTAGCACATGTTGAATCATCGAGGCAAACATTTTGCCAAAAAATTGCCAAAAGCCTCAAATCGAAAATTAATATCAAAGTTTTTGGCAATAGGGGCTAGGATAACTATTGACAAAGTTTCGTTGCTACAACGTAATGTAAATAACGTTGCCAGTAACAGACTCTGGTACGTTCTCACAACGTGAGACAGGTGTCAAAACTCACGTCCCTAAAACGTAGAGGGAACGTCGTCATTACGTCGCCGTATAACGTTCTATATTACGTAAATGGTAGTCGACAAAGTTTCGTTGCTACAACGTTATACAAATAACGTTGTTTGCACTAAAGTCTGACGTCCTCACAACGTTGTAAAAACGTGAAATTGTTAGCTGGGAAGTGTGTAATAATAGTAGTAATAATAATAAAAACTCATTTTGTTAAAACCACTTTATTATGAGCTCTGCTAGAAACTGTCATTCACGAATAATTATGAGTTTTGTGCTGAACACCAGTACATAAAACGTTATGTGTGTCTTTTGGCTGCAATCTGACCGGGTTACAGTATATTACTCACATGTGTTTTGTTTCGGTTACTTTAGGTTCACAATTTAAGGAATCCAATCAGGAAATAGTTTCACTGTTTTTTTTTTTGTGTGCATTTCAAACTGATACAAGCAGATCCCTGATTTGGGTGTGGTTAGTCTGAACGCTATTATTGACCATAGTTTTGATCCCATGAGGGCGCTTCAACAGCCAATTTTCTTGCATTGCAACTACAGTTCTATATTTTTATTTTACTTTTTTTTTTCACTGACAGAATGTTTTATTCTATCAATGACCGATTAAATAATAGTGAAAACAATTAAAACACGGTTCGTTTTACTTGGTTGGCATCACACAAGTTTGGTTCACATGGGCCCTCACAGTATAAAAAATACTGCGACTTATGCAAGTATTTAAAAAAAAGAATCGTCAGCCCTTAAACATAGCATGACATTTACAAAAAATTGACTATCCTTAATCAGTCAGTCTGTGTGTGTTTTATGTTTTTTATTAAAGGAAGTCGTGCTCAGAAAATGAAGGTATTATTGCAAGACTAACGAGAGACGTGCAATCTCTACATGGCAGAAACAGAAGGGAAGTTGTTCAAATTAAAAGTAAGTATAATTGCATGAAAATGCATGAAAATAAAGATTCCCAACTCAAAAAGTTCAGGACCATTATCTCGGCGTTGTGTTATGTTGAATGTTATGTTGAAGTAAAAACAAATAATCTATCCGAGTAAGGGTCGGAAAGCGATATTCCGGCTTGATTTGCCGAACGAACAGTTTCAACGTTGTAGGCCAAGTGTTGTAGTGTGAAAAGTCAAACTTTGAATTACCAATTTGAATATTCTTGGCAACGTGCGGATCCTTAGCTATGAAAACTTTTAAACCCATAGAGCGTCTTGGGGCTTCGCCCCGGACGGCCCCTTCAGAACGTTCGGCCCCTCAGACTTCATTAAGGGCATGAATCAAAATGGCTGCCTTTTTATTAGCCCTGAAAAAGTGAAACTCTTATAGCGTCCAGGGAGTTTGCCCTGGACCACCATTAGAATTGTTGCCTCTAAACGCTCGAACAGAGGATTCGTTGGAAAAGTATTTAAATTTGAATTTCAAAACTAAAAGTCTTTTTACGGAAACTTGACAGCCCTCCATAGCCCTGAAAGCATTTTAAACGGGAGAGCGTACGGGGGCTTCGCAAGGCACGCAAGCACATTATTTGATTCTTTTGCGGTAGGCTACCGCTGTTGACTAATTTAAGTCCTGAGATATTATAAGATACTAAAATAGTTCATCTATTATGAAGCCAAGCTTCATAATAATAAACCAATGGGAATACTTCACTTTGTAGCCCTATGCTCTGCAAGCTGTTAAGATTTGTTTGGAAGGTTGAATAAAATTAAGGAATATACTCTCAGAATTGTGTTTGCCTTGATGTTAATATGTTTGCTTTCCTTGTATATTTATCTGAGAGTCATATTAATTATGAAAGGGCCTTCAAATGTCACTCAAGGAGAGGGCTAGAACAGGGAAGGGGTGGAGGGGAAATGGAATCTATTAAGTTTTTATGTTAGTTTTTTTTTTCTTATTGTGTACTCCTTTAAACTACATAAATATGTTTATATGTAATACGATACCGATCGAATAGCCGAAAAGCATAGAGGCATTTCCAACAAGCGTTTCGTACCGGTGGTAAATTTAGGAAACGAGGGGTGCATTTACGCTGTTTGAAATGGGTCACCGGAAAACAGCACGAAGCAATCAGGAAACTGGTTGGTTTCCGGCCTATATCCGAACAAGTTTCCTTCAACGGAAACCAGAGTTTTCGCACAGTGAAAGCAGCACAGGAGGTTGGGAAAATCCTTGGTGCTACTTATCTTCGAAAGGATATCAAGTAACTCTCTCCATCTATGCAGACCTCGAATGTTGAGTTGTTCCATGCAGTGATTAATCATTTTGCACCCAAAATGTTTGTGTTTTTATTCGAGGGAATGCTGTGCAGGTTAGTGTTAAGGACTCTTGGTTAATTAAAAAATGCTCTTAACATAATTCCAATCACCTGTTTTTACATGGCCTAGAGTAAGCTAAGTTGTTTAAATGCTTTGTATATCCATCAATGTAATAAATATCTATTTTGTTTCATTCAGACTGTACTTGGCAGCTTTCCACTACAATGAAAATGCTGGACGTAAACAAGCAACGACAGCTACAGGGGCATTGAGGTTCAATGTTGTGTACCCAAGATCCAAGCAGGACAGCGAAGGGCAAAGGTACACTGTTCAGAAGGTACTTGTCAACAGCACATACAGTAAGTAAAGTTCGAGACATAATTCATAAACACCCCGGACACTTTATCCATTCTAATTGGTCTGGAGGAGATCACATGACCATTTAACTTATTCAAATAAATATTGGTACTTAATCTAAAATTTATTAGTACGTGTGAGTCCACAAAACCAGCAAAACCGCTAAGTGTGGCATGCAGTTTGACCCTTCGCAAAAAGAAGCCTGAAGCCGGAGGATGTGACAGGAATTGAAAATTTTCATAAAATTTGTACAAATTGTCCGATTTTATTACACTTTTGAACAATGCATTCAATAATTTATTGCCATTTATGAAAGGGAACACAAAAGTAGTGACTTAACCGGCTATATAAAGACTTGAAGGGACACGGCCTTCAGCTCGGGCACGACCCTGCTTGTTTTTAACAGCCGGTTAAGACTTCGTCACCACTCTTTTATTCCCTTATTTTCTGTTGATTTGTGGCCATCATGCTACTTGGTTTTACCCTTACACAGATGTGCGTTAGCACTGTATACTCAGTACTTTCCTGAGTTCTGTGAAAAAATTCTCGGGTGGGATTCGAACCCACGAAAGTAATATGCAATTCTAGAGCAGTATTTAACCAAAAAGACCACCGAGATTGCCCGATAGCAGTACCAATCCTATGTTTTAGCAGCGGGTACCGCAATGATTTTTTAATGGATGGTAAATTTGCATCATGTATGTTCTAAATAATTTCAGACTATTTAAAGAGAATCGTCAAAGCTGCAGTGCTCGTTTGCCAGCAGGGTGAAAAGTCGTCCAAACCAAATTTTCCACAGCTTGTGTGCAATTCTGGCCCCCTATCGAGCACGGTAACAAGACCAGACAAAGACACTGCTGTGGAAAGGTTTGTGTCAAGGTTTAATTTAAGAATTGAACCTGTTGGCAGACCGAAACCGGCCATTGAAGATGTCCCAGAAACACAGAGTGGACCGGGAAGCATGATGGCAGGTATCGAGGGCAGAGCGAGACAGCAGCAGAAGAGAAGAAAAGTATTAACCAAGGGAGGTGATGATTCGTCAACAGGAAAGAAGAGCACAACTCGAGGCAAGAAGTCAAAGAAAAGAACTAACTAAGGACGATGATGATAGGTCAGACAAAGAACAAGAAACATCAATTCAGGGGAAGAAGTCTGCGAAGAACTCAGGACGGTCTGGAAGTAGCTGATTGGTTATGATGGTTTTCAATAAGGTGGTCAGGTAGTGTAGATGTATCTTTTCTCACCAGTTGGGGAGTTGTGGCCTTGGGGCTTTCAACACATAACAATTGCCCTTCTTTGTTACAAGTTACCAGACAACCTGTCTTGCGAAGTGTTGACAGTAATTTTTTGTTTACATTTTCTCATAACTCAACATTGAGCTCAACATTTTGTAAAGGTGGTCTTTTAGTATGTCTTAATGCAAGAAGAAGAAAGCTTCGTTGTGGTAACATTCCCTTTTATTTTGCTGTTTTGTATTGAATTACTGAACTGAAATTGAAACAACAGGGGAAGTCGACTTTGTGAATACAAGACTATTAATTTTGGTTTTACCCTTACACAGATGTGTGTTAGCACTGTATGCTCAGTACTTTCCCCGAGTTCTGTGAAAAAAATTCAGGCACTCGGGAAAGTACTGAGTATACACTGCTAACACACATTGGTGTAAGGGTAAACCAAAATTAAGTCTTTATCCCCGATGCAAATTTAACATCTAGTGAAAACAAAACTTGTTTTTTACTTTGTAATTCATCTTGAAAACCCTGCATTGCACCAGTCCATTATTAAGCCAAGTCCACACTGTCGCACAGTAGGCAACTGCGCTTGTATAATTGCGTGTTATTATTTTTTTCTGCTCACAAACTCTTCAAACTTGGTATCAATAGACTCAGAAAGGTTCACTGAATCCACAGAACCCCACAAAAAGGCCAAAAAAAAAATCAATGTGTGCATGGTGCCAATATACACAGGTGGTCATAATTGCAGTTCGTTACTGTGCATGTAAATAGCATGTAATATAACTTTGTTCAGAGTCACTAGTGGCTCCATCTTCTCCATCATCTTGAAAAAAGCCCTGCATGAGCATCAGAGGCTGACATCCCACTTGTTGAAGCCTTAGTGATAGAATGAACTCACACAGGATATTACTGTGTGGTCATATGGGCAAGCAAACTCAGTCACTACAAAAAGAAAATAATGTTTCCACTGCTTACCAGTCTACTGAGCAAACACATAATGTTTGCACTGCTTACCAGTCTTCTGAGAAACAAGGTATCTTACTGTCTTGGCCTACCCTAAAACCACAGCTTGACTTCCTACAATAAACAGCTGGTGATCTTATCTCAATGATGTCTGTAACTCTGACAGGATGATTGATGAAGGTTATTGCCTGCCCTCACCGAATTGGGGTGTACACCCCAATGATTGGTGTAGTTTTGGTGCACATTTGGTGTACACCAATTGAGCACCACGCTTATGCAAATGAAGTGACTACACCAAACATACACCACAAAATCTTTGCCATAGTGGTACATACACCAAAAGTACACCACAAACTGTATGTTCTCAAAGCATGGCACCAAACGTGCACCACAAACTGTTAGCTCTCAGAGCATGGCACCAAATTGGCACCACAAACTGTTAGTTCTCAAAGCATGGCACCAAACATTTACTACAAACTGTTAGTTCTCAAAGCATGGCACCAAAATGGCACCACAAACTGTTAGCTCTCAGAGCATGGCACCAAATTGGCACCACAAACTGTTAGTTCTCAAAGCATGGCACCAAACATTTACTACAAACTGTTAGTTCTCAAAGCATGGCACCAAAATGGCACCACTAACTGTTGCCTCTCAGAGCATGGCACCAAACATTTACTACAAACTGTTAGTTCTCAAAGCATGGCACCAAATTGGCACCACAAACTGTTAGTTCTCAAAGCATGGCACCACGTACTGTTAGCTCTCAAAGAATTGCACCAAATATGCACCACAAAAACTTCAGTTTATGCACTTCAAATTTACCACAAACATGTACGTAAATGTATGTACATTTACATGTACATAGGCGATTCCGCGGTAACACGCGTTACGTTTTAGGGTGTCCTTCATTGTTCTCCGTTTTCTGGCTGCAAGACTAATTTGATTTAAGTGTTCATCTTTTGTATTTTAATACATGAAACTCTAAGCTAGATCCCCATGTTCACACAAAAGTGAAAGATTAACTGGTGTAGCTGAGAGAGCTCTGCGAAAATCGGTAACACGCGTTTCGCTGAATGGAAAGGCCAAAAAAATACCAAACTTCATTTCAACTTTGTCCTAAAATTAACCAGTCTACAACAAATTGGTTTCTATGGTCATCAAGTACTATGCTAAGGTTTATTATACCGGAATAATAACAATAATCCAAGTGCTACATTTTTTAGTAAATTGCAAAATAGTCGGTAACACGCGTTACGGTAACACGCCTTTCACTTTTTCCTGCTACATTGTTGATAAGTTATTTCAAGTATTGAGTTACAAATTCTCAAAATTATCAACCAATATCAGTTGCACATCATATTTGAAGAGCAAAACAGTAAGCAGACCTTCTTATTTATTTATTTTTTTAGTTTCTCTACAGATCACAAAATTTGTAGTGCATGCGATTGTTTACTACCACTGGTTCTCCAAGTTTCCTAATGATCTGATTCCTAAAATAAAATGTTTTGTCGTCTTTAAGACTTGGTCACTTCCAATTCCTTCCGGCAGGATGCATCACTGAAACACGAAAGTAATTTTCTTCACTTACTTCCATTACAAATGTACTTCACCAGGGAAATAATCCCCATCATCTACCACTAGAAACCAACTCCCCCATGTATCTCAATGTTATTATTCACAAAATGGAAGTTCGCACAACACAACAATAAAATGAACATACATGTACATGTTATTATTTTATTTTTGATGCACTTCGCGCGCGCTGCATGCAGAGCGTTGACCGTGTACTTTGAGAGAGGATGATTCACAGCGGCGTACGTGGAGTGTGTTGCCAAATTTGTCTAACATCAACTGCACGATTAAATTGCAAACAATACATCAACCTCGTAGACGTTGCGCCTTTGACTCGTTTTGTTGCTGCAGTGGTATTATGGGAGAACGAGGTACGTGGGGGTACGTGGTTGAGACTTAGGGTCAGTACCCTATCCTTCCCTATCGCCTGCCCGCGCCTATGTTATCGCAGTAACACGCGAAACCAGACTGCAATAAAAAGCGGGAAAGATCAGTATTGCGGAATGATCAACCGTCGCTGATGTCCTAGTCCGATCCCGATCCGGTTGTTGATTTACAACAAAAGACTTTCCAGAACCAAGACGCTAGTGTAGTGTGCTCACCATGAAAAGAAACCGCAAACAAAAGCAGCTGCCAGGGAGTGAGGGTAAGTACACATTGTCTGTCATCATGAAGCACAGTGCAGACTGTGTGCCAGTTAGCCATGAATTAATTGAAATTGTTGTATCATGTTGTAATAATGTAGGCCTAGGCCTATATGCCAAATACGAAACGTACATGTACTTTGGAGCCAAGTCGATCATAAACACTTATATCTTATACAAACTAAGACACAATTATGCATCAAAATATTCTCAGTACAAAAATAACGAGTTTGCTCACATAAAGTATTCAACTAGATTGATAGACCTGGAGATTTGTCATTTGCTGGTAATGGTTGTGCCGTTGCTTTTGGTTTTGCTGCATGCTTTGCGGATGACCAAATATCAAAATAGATAAAATGAATATTGGCTTGCTTTTGGAAAGATTATGGATTGAAGGGTTATTTTTACCAAAAACAACAGGGTTTAAGTTTGTTTAAAATAATACAACTAAAACCCTATTAACAGTTTGTGCATGGTAAAAATAATCCTTCAATAATCTTTTATTCAATAAGCCTAATTTTCTTTTTATCTATTTAATTTTTTGTTCAGAAGACAAGGTGAAGTCCGCAAAGCATGCCGCAAAACCAAAAGCAACGGCACAACCATTACCAGCAAATGACAAATCTGCAGGTAATAAATATCAATCTAGTTGAATAATTTATGAAAGCAAACTCGTTTTTTTTTTTACTGAGTATATTTTGATGCATAATTGTGTCTTAGTTCGTATAAGATATAAATAAGTGTTTATGTATAACACATAAACATTTTTGTGGAGATGATGTCGATGCACCGTTGATGGAATGAACATTCTTCATTGACTCCAAAATTCTTTGACACATTTGCATGTACACAAGTAAAAAACAAAAGATTCAATTCCGACTATAATTTGAGAAATGAACTCGAACTATGTGAATTGAATACTGCAACACTAAAACACAGTAGAACTACTCCATGTATTTGTCTGTTTTATGCCATGCAGTTTCATACAGACATGTTCATGTACTCGACGCTTTTGTGTCTTTTTGTTCTCATCCTGTAGGAACTAGTCAAGGCAATAAACGTAAAAAGCAGCCAACAGATGAAGACCGGGCTAAGAAGGCTGCACGCATAGAAATGCTCCAGGCCATGGGACTTGGATTGCCAACAGTAGTCAACAGTTCAGATATCTATGATGACACAGTCTCACCACCTCCCTCCCCTCTAGCCCCTACTACCACTACAGATGTTGACCTTCAACCTCCTGTTGAACGGCCATCGCTTGTGCTGCTGGAGGATTACATCCCCCAGGTCCAGCATACTATGCCACATGGACATCCTCCTGTTGGTGGCAAATCACCCAAGTGTTGGAACCCTGCTTGTGTAGCAGCAAGGGAACAAATAATTCAGTTACAGACAGAAATCGAGTTACTGAAGGAAGAGGTCGATGGTAAGTTATAAGTGCAGTTCCTGATCAACCGGTATAAACAAGTCTGCCACTATTTGTTAATGGCCACTTCTATTAATAATTAAAGTGGCCAGTAACAACATCATTGCTAATGACAGCAGTTTCAAAACACAGCATATGAATTGATGTTGCAGCTAGGGGAGGAAACGTCCATCCATTGATTTGGTGAAGTCAATTGTTTGCAATCCAAAAATGTTTTCTTCTTTTTGCAATATCTGGAAATTTTGAGATCTGTTTAATTAAATGCAACAGAAAACCTAACTTCTCATTCTAGTTCATAACAATTTATGCTTTATTATTATTTTGTACAGCAAAAAAAAGAACTCAATGCACCCCATTTTGAGGATCAGTACTCAAGACCCAAAGCTGGGTTCCTGGACATTGAGGTTGCCAACAATTTTAAGGTATTGTCTTGAATGAGACTTTATTATTACGACCATGCTTGTTTGCACCAGCGACTTGTGTTACTTTATATAGCAAGTAATGAATGTATTGAAAAATTAAAACAGTGACTGTCACTTTAAAAATATCAAATGAGAGTAATTTCAGGGAAAAAAGATGGCCCTGAAGCGTTCTATTATGTTTCGTTCAAAATGTTTACATTGAAGGCAATTTTAGATATTTCACTGTTGTTATTGGCTCCTATCCATCTTGTTCAATAATTAATTATGAATTTGGGGTTGTAATTTTACACCTTTACAGATGATTGAACTGGTGCCTTGTAGCACAATCTACATGCACCGTGACGAGGAAAGGATGGTCGTATCAAAAACTGATGGACTTAAGCAGGTATGCTGTTTGTTCAGCATTATGTTCACAAAGCAGGAGTTGTGCACTGGGACACTTTGCGATGGCCCGAACCAATTGGATCAGTCTATCTGCGATGCAATATTTTGTAAGTAAATTTGAGTTGTTTCATTGTTTGTTTTAAATATTTTTAGACCTTGCATCCATCTGATATGAAACAGTGTATGTTAATATATCCCAGTGTGTGGAATTAAAACAAAAACAGGTTTGTCAAACCTTTGAAAATTCTTTGTCATCCTTTTGTGGTATAGGAACGGTCATTGTGGGTGATCATGAGTCATTGGTCATCTACCAAAATAAATCTTGTCTGGATTTTCATACTTTTGATTTATGTTTTCCTTTTCTAAAAATACATGCTGTGGTTGATTAATCTTTTGCAATATTTTTCTTTTTAGCTTACGTGGTGCAAAGTCAAAGCACAAGCTTCAATAAGGCAAAGTTGAGGCAAGCAATCAACAGGAAACTTTCAGCCTTCAGGCACAGAGCCAAACAAGTTCATAAATTTTAAAAGCCAATCAAGGTTCAAATTTGTGTGTGAATAATTAACTCTTTCAGTCTTTCTCAAAAAAGACATTACTTCAAAGGGGGTTGTTTTTAACAATGTTTTATAATACAAACTTTGCCGGTATTTGTTTGTTAATAAAAACATGTTAAATTTTGTTTTAAATGCAATCTCCTTTCCATTTTTTGTACCTAATCATAGTTCTGTATGTATTAATTTCATCGATTATAATGATTGGGCTCATCTACATGTAAAGGTGTTTAAGTTAATTTTTATACTACACATAAAGGAGAGAATGACATTTGGAAAAACATTAGATGCAGTGTTTATAATATGAAAATTTCAGGCAATTGATATTACAATCCAACAATTAGGTAACGAATTGAAGACTCCAAAAGCGCACCACATCACAAGGTGCAGCTTTGGTGTAAGACTTTTGCCCACTGACCATAAGTGTGCACCAATACAGCACCCCACATGTGTGGTGCTCTTTTGGTGCTAATTTAAATAATTGGAACGCACCACAATGGCACCCCATATCTGCACCAAAACAGCACCACACGCGTGGTGCTCTCTTGGTGCTAATTTAAATAATTGGAACGCACCACAATGGCACCCCATATCTGCAGTCTGCACCAAAACAGCACCCCACGTGTGGTGCTCTTTTGGTGCTAATTTAAATAATTGGAACGCACCACAATGGCACCCCATCTGCAGTCTGCACCAAAACAGCACCCCACGTGTGGTGCTCTTTTGGTGCTAATTTAAATAATTGGAACGCACCACAATGGCACCCCGTGTACAATTTTCAGGTTGAGATTTCTACAGGGTGCACCAAAATGGCACCAGTCACGGTTGAGGTGCCATTTTGGTGTACACCAGCTTTTAGAAAACACCTACACCAAAACTACACCAAATGTGCACTTCAATTGGGTGAGGGTGCTCGTAAAAGCGGCTAAGATCTTAGCAATTGGAGTGTATCAAATGACAATGGTTTCCTATGGGGCTTCGAAGTTAACAGGGAATGTAGGTCCAAAACTCACCCCCAGCTAATTTTGCTGGTTATAGCATTATCCGGCTATGTTCCATTGAGGAACTTGTGAAATTTCAAGTTTTTTGACTGTACCGTTAATGAGTAACCGCAATTAGTACACATTTGCGCAGTAAGCTGCTGCGCCACGGGAGCGTGCAGGGTAAGTAATACTCTTAACTCTTGAAAGACTGCTTTGTGTACAAAATGTGGTTGTTTATTATGTCTTTATGCAAGAAGAGTAAGGAACTCATACTACTCATACTGTATTAGTTTTGGCAACATTTCCTTTAGTTGAGCTGCTTTCTATTTAATTACTTAATTCAAAATGAAAATGGAGATGGGGAGTTGACTTTGCATTTTTTCTTGAAATTAAATAATACATTGTACTCACTAACTCATAAAATACTGCTTTGTGTACATTAACAGTGTTTACTGTATTTTACTCATGGATCATCTACAAATGATTTTAACACCCTAAAAGTTGATAGTATATATGGAGGCCACCATGTTTGTATCCGCAATCCTGAAAACCATGCATCATGAATGACTGTTTAATTCACCTCCATAGCCACAGTGGACAAGCCGAACGTGTTTTGATCATATTCTAGGAGTTAAATAGGATTTGAAACTATGCATGGTAAGAGTGCAATTAGGGGAGATTTGCGGTTACAACATATGTAAAATCTCCTTTGAGTAGCGGTGGTTCTGAGAAGAACCAGTGGTTTGACAATGTCCTGAAACAAGAGATACTGAACGAAATGAGTTGTGAAACCACTCGTGCTTCTCAAAACCACCACCACTCAAAATATATTTTACATGCAAACATCACTTGATTCTAGATAATTGTTCTTGTGATGACATACATCCCATCTCAGTGAGCCAACTATTTACATATTTTTATCCAAGATTGTGGGTCTCAAAAAAAGTTGCTTTTTTGAAGCCTCTATACCATATAACTTCCGTGTACATGTACAGTGTAAGTATATAGTGAGAATAAAAGCCAGTTGAATGCAAATTTTACTATTTTCCAGAGAAAGGCATTAGCTGTTTGAGCATTGAGTGTACATGTAACTTTTGTGTCTCATTTTGGAAGCATTTACAAACATTTTAATACCATAGAGCAAGGCCCAGAAGGAGTTACAACTACTGCCCCAGTCTTATCAGGCACCATTTATCCAATTACCGCTCCACCCAAGTCCAGTAAAATCTCTATGGAGCCCACCTGCTGCGTGCGTAAACATCCCGACCGCTGATAAGCCCCTTGCGGCCTACGTGTGTTACCGCTTTTTGCTGCTCATCGCTGGTGCGCGTCATTTTCATTCACAATTATTCAATTATTAGAGACCAAAAAACACAACAAACGAGTTCAACACATGCGCAGTGTTACCCCGATGCCCTGCTGTATGCGCAACGTGTTCTACGGTGGACTCGAGATCTCAAGCTTCCGATGCACTTTTGAATCATCAAAATCGGATATTTCTATGGTGAGTTATGAAACTTTTTCTTTTGATGATGGTGGGAAATGCTGAAATATGTATTTTCGATTTTTGATTATGAAAAATATGTAAGTTATTTCAAGACGATGGAAGTTAGTCTGATTACTTCGCAAACGTTTTCTCTGCATGGGGATATACGATTGAACTATGGACAGAAGTGGACAGTGACTAAAAAAAGGGTCACGAAAATTTCATTTTCCCCGAATATTTTTAGTTTTCTAAGGTACACAAGTGTATATTTCATGTGTTGCTTGATCTCTCAATTGTTGTTTGAAACTGATAAAAATATTGTTAATGTCTAAAACGACCGATTTGGATTTGATTTCGTTTCTAAAAATCCAGAAACCGATCAAGAAACGATAATAAACCTTCAACCCAGGATATGTTCAATTTGTTGACATAAAACAGTTGTTGGTTCACAGTGAACTTTGTGCCCGTTGTAATGGTTGGAGTAATTCAACAACAATTTCATGTCTATTGACAATACTGAGCATGTACTTGTGCTCGTTTTTACATGTATATCATATCATTATCAACCCATAAATCAATTGAGGCTAACATAATTATGATTAAATTTTCTCTATGATTATATTTAATTTTATTCACTTGAATCTTGATGGGAGAAAACATTTTGTTCTGTTAGAAAATTATTAGGCCTATTGGTGTAAACCTGGGAAAACAAATGAAAATTGACTTGGTAATTTTTTTTATATTGCATTTTTCTTTGTTTACATGTAAGTTACATGTATCTGTCAGTTAATGTACCCTGTCAATTTCCCTTGTGGTTAGTGATAACACTATTTAAAAGGTAAATGTCATTCTTTTACTTTTGACTTTGAACATTTTTTAGTATGATTTTTTACCAATAGCAGTTATGCCAAAATTTTGATGTTGTGTTTTTGTTCTGTTCTTTTTTTAGCTCTATTTCAATGCAGAAAGATGTCTGAATGCCTGCAGGACTTGTGCAGGCTTTGTGGAGGAAGCGGAGCTGGAGGTGTTGATAAGAGAAAGCCCCACAGCAAAGAAAAGTATCAGAGTATTTTGTTGAGAGCCCTTAAAATAGACATCGGTCATGATGTTGCATCCACTCATCCACCATTTATCTGCCACAGTTGTTTTAAGAAGCTAGACAGATGGCAGAAAGCTGCAAATACAAACAATAAGACAACCTGCAGAATTGAGGTGATTTCCTTCATCCCTCATGTTTGTGGTGACATCTGTAACCTTCGTAAAGTGTCATCAACAGAACCTGATGTGTCTTTTTTGGACAGCTTCATCACAACAGCAAATCAACGAGGGTGCTTGACCTGGCGTGGTGAGGATCGACTAAAAATAATGAAGTTCGGCGCCAGTGGCTGTTTAGAAATAGAGCTGAGTATCTTTAATGATAATTCTTGGAGGTTGGATGTCTTTGGGGTTGATGTTATGGAGTCAGGTTTCTTGTTTCGTGATGTGCGTCCTCTTGGTTGTGCAGACGTTGAATTTTTCCTCAGTGTGTTCCAGAAGAATAATGTTTGTCTTGGCAACCCAGACTACCCTGCTGTTGTGAAAGCAAAAGAAGGTCCAGCGGGACAGATCCCCATCTCTATCACCAACAATGATGTATATCAGACACATCCACACAGAACGATCCGTCACAAGAGGTGTAATTTGCTGATTTTAAAGCCCAAATTACGTATGTATGCCAGGGGCTATGTGTTGAGTTGAGTATAATTGCATCACGATCCACTAACATCCAAATCATTTCAACATCTTCATCAGTGAGAAATGATGCTCTATCTCACACTCGGCTTCAGGAAAAGGTCAAGCTGATGAAAGCAGAAAGCAAGTCTCTCAAGCGGAGAAGTGTGGCACTTCAAGAGAAGGTTTCTTCAATGATGGAGCAGGATAGCGTTCCGGTAACCCAGAAACACGACGGATTTCTCCATCAAGCCACGGAGGAGGGGGAATCTGCATTTCAGTCTGCTGTACAGCAGAATTCGTGTTCAGCTCTACTTTGGGAGCAGCAGAAGGCATCTTTCAGCAAGGGAAAAGGGATGAGATGGCATCCGGCAATTGTCAGATTTTGTGTAGCTCTGCACAACAAATCTTCCTCATCGTACAACTTCCTGAGAGAGTGGTTTTATTAAGCTCCCCCATCCGAATACATTGCACCCCTATACACATTTTGGCAACCCTTCTTCTGGTTTCAATTGTGATTTGGTATTGAGAGTTGCAGAGGATTTGAATCTCCATTCCTTGCCGGAACATGAGCGTAATGTCTCTGTCATGTTCGACGAGATGAAGGTCAAAGCTGGGCTCGTATACTCAGTTCGCTCTGGAGCTATTGTGGGGTTCGTATATGTGGGCTCAATTGGCAACGAGATACTCCAGTTCGAAACTAGATGCAAGGGAGCAGATATTCCGGTTGCAAGCCATGTGTTGGTTTTGATGATCAGAGGTATTTTTGCGTCTTTTCGGTCACCAGTTGGATTTTATTCCAGTCACCAGTTATACCCCTGCATCTGGGAAGCAATAATCTTGCTGGAGTCCGTCGGTTTCGTTGTAAGATCCTTAATTTCAGATGGGGCCTCCGCCAACCGGAAACTCTACCGATTGCATGGCCCAGCAAAGTCCTTGACGCATTCTGTCAGCCATCCAGCTGCACCAAGGAAGGTTTTCTTTTTTTGCGACGCCCCACATCTGATGAAGACTACCGGGAATAACTGGGAAAACTCTGGATGTCGCAACAAAACAAGGAACTTGCATGTAAGTTTTTTCTTGTTATCTTTTTTTGTAAAAGTTTAACTTGACAGTGTCATCACTGATTGAAGTGAAGGTTTTAAAAGTTTGATTATGTATTGTTTATGTTATTTATTCAATCACTGTTCAATTTACAGTTTCAGAAACAGGACATCAGATGGAATCATCTTCTGCAACTATACGACTGGGATATTGGGCTAAACAGATCTTCCCCGGGTCTATGACGCTTGCACAAAATCACATTCGAGCATCTTCACTTGACCCCTCACTAAGGATGTGTGTATATTTGGCCACACAGGTACAAACTCTTCATTTTTTTTCTCTTTATTATTGTCAATAAAATTTCACATTGAATGAGAATATAATTTATTTATAACATTATTAATAAAGACTTATGTGGCGCACTTGCCCCGAAACCCGATCAAGGCTCCTGTACAATTAAGCGATAGAATAAACAAAAATTTAAACAAAAACACAAGCTCAACAAAATTAAAATGTAAAGTTTGGAACTAGCTAATGCATGTATTTAAGAAACCACAGAATAAAGTTTACAATGATTGAGGTTGATGACAAAAGACTGCAAAACTGTACCATAGTGCAAGGACTAGTCAAGGACTAGACTAGTCTATTTTCCAAGGAACCTTTTTCAATACAGTATTGCAAATCGTGTAAAGAAGATATTTAATACATTGAAGTAGTACACAGTAGTATTGTAACCGTTTTTCTGTTTGTCCAACTTAGGTACTAAGCAGCACGGTAGGAAATGCTTTGGAGGCATTTGGAAGACATGACACGTCATCTACCCAGTTGTTTGTCAACATGTTTGACAAATTCTTTGATTGCCTTAATGTGAGCAACCCACACAAGTCGGCCCACAAACTGAAGCCAGCTTTGGCTCCATACAAGAGCACTGATGACTGGCGTTTCAAGGTAATTTTAATTTTTCTTTAAAAAAGGAACTGAACTGGAAAAGACGGAATTGGATAAAAAAAAACAAGCGATGTAAACAGCACACTACAGATTAACCCGAAGCCTCTAATATCCATCCCTTAGTTTTAGAGATTTCGATCGATTTTAGTGCTGCACATCTAAACAAAATTTGTGTTTGAGGCTGGATACAAGTTTAATAATTTTGTAAGCAACCACAGGTTTGGTTGACAAAGTACACTATATTCTATTGGATTCTGATGGATTAAGACATAAATTGTAATATGTGACCCGCTCTAAGGTTTCCATGTGAATTTGTTGTCAAGCATAAAAACACTGATGACAATTTTTGTGTAATATATAAAAAAAAATGATTTT
This sequence comes from Marthasterias glacialis, assembly GCA_911728455.2. Taxonomy (NCBI): domain Eukaryota; kingdom Metazoa; phylum Echinodermata; class Asteroidea; order Forcipulatida; family Asteriidae; genus Marthasterias; species Marthasterias glacialis. The sequence goes on from OU452220.1 coordinate 21,216,989, forward strand.
CAAAATTTGTTATCAATAATTATTTAGAAGACAAGCCAAGAGTGCTGTTGGCGTACCAAATGATGTCAGACAGAAGATGTGTTTGAGCAGGGAGACTATTGAAAGACTTCGAATAGCCGGTAAATATTTACATGTAACCTTAAATTGTTTTAAAGGGAAAAAAATGCATTTTAAATGAACAAAGAAACAATGGCTAGAGCAGGATTTGAACCTGCGACCTCTTGGTTGACATGGCAGCACTTTACGAACTGAGCTATCTAGCTATCAGTTGGCGCTCTCTATAGGGCTAGATAGCTCTATATATTACATGACCGATTCTCATGTGTTTTATAAGAAAAGTTTTAAATTTCGGTCATGGTTCCTGACCATTAAAAGTAAAAGTTTAACAATTTTTTGTCAGAGCAGATGATACCCTTTAAAAAATCATTCACTCAAAAAATAATATTTTTCAATGTTTGGGGCAAACAATAGCATCTTTGAACTCTTAAAAAACAAACGTACAGCTTTTATCATTAACAAAATAGCAACAGTTTTGTACTTCATCCCTACTATAAAGTTCATGTTACTGGCACCTCAGGCTATCAATTGTTTTTTACTGTTTATTAAGTTTTAAGTTTTATTTATTTTTTTTCAAATTTCAGTTAAATCGTTCACAGAATTGGCTCAAGTGCTGCTGGAAAGACCTAAAGTAGACTACCTGTTGAGTGAACACTTTAACCAAGATCCGCTTGAAATGTACTTTTCGAAACAACGCTCAGCAGGGGGCACCTGCGACAATCCAACTGCCGAGCAATTCGGGCAAAATATGATGTCTTTTCATGTGGCAAGATCGTGCATCAAAGCCTCTAAGAGAGGGAACTGTCAGTAAAGTAAAGGGGATGACACGATGCCTATCATAGATGCAACCCCACTTCCGAAACGTCCAAAAGCAAAGTAACAGTATATAAATTAAGATGTGAAATACATGTACATGTATATAAACAAAAATGTGATCAAAACTTGTTTTGCATTATAAACCATACATGCACAGTGCATAAGTACATGTACTTGCTAAACTACGCACATCACTTTTAACGTTTATACAAGTGTTTATATTTAGAATTTAATAAGTTGTACAGCAAAAGAGCACTAACCTCCAAAGTTTATCAAAGATTTGTTGATTTTGATTGACTCGGTGCTACATTGCCAAATGTACAATCCCTTTGTTGGAAAACACAGGCTTGGCTGCTTACTAATTTTGTCAGCATCCAAAGGTTCGAGTTCAATATCGGTGTTTTACTAAAGTGAAGTGGTACATGTACATGTGTATATTACGTAAATTGATGTATTGAGGAAGCTTTCTTGGTCCAGAAATAACCACTGAGGGAGTTAAAATGTTAATAGTAATATGAATACAATACATGATGTTAAATGTACTATGGTTTAACTGCATCCAAACCAAAGATTACTTTAATCCTGCTTTAATGATAGAACTTTACAGATCTTTCCGTAGAGCCTTTTCTCCCTTTTTAGAAATGGCTGTCCTTGAGTTTGCTTTTCTTATGTCAAGATATACCTTTAAAAATGCCTTACACCTGAGCTTGATGTAGAATTTAATTATCACTTCTAAGAAATTCTTTGATAATTCACCACTTATTTTACTGTCTGTCAAAGTACGCCAGTAGGTTTGCACACGATAATTTGATGAAATATTGTTGGTCAATACGGAGTTAATATTGACTTCGGACATTTTCTGCAAATTTGAAGTTGTCAAAAATGCTCTGCTAACCAACTCCATTTACCTGAAAAACAAGTAAACATCATCGGAAATTTGAAATAACCTTCCTCTATTCTGGGCATCAATCCATTCCTTGGTTAAAAATGTTTTCCCACAAGTAATAGATTGTACGGACCAACATTCTAAATATCTTAAATATATCTCTGCAGTGTTACTAGCTTGGCGTTTATATTTCTTCATTAAGGCAAATGGGATATATCCTGCAACGTACCTCAACACTTTTTCCTCTTCTTTATCAATTTCACTAGAAGTACTGGAGAGTGAATCTTTGTCTGGTAAATCTGTATTATTTCTTTCTTTCATTAACATGCCAAAAACGGACTGGATTAGATATTGGTACGCTAACTTTGAAGAATGATCAGATTTGCTGGAGACATTAAGTGATTTAAGAAGTTTCTCCCATGCATCAGTGTCAGTACGGTAGATATGGAAACTTCTCCACATGCCTTCATACAATTCTGGCTTGAGAACCTTTTTTTCATCAGAAGTGAGAATCGGCCACAGGGCTGACACAGTAGCATTACAAAATCCTATGAATTTGAAAAGCAGCAGTTGTGTAACAACCTACATGATTCCAAGAGATGGTGCACTTCCACAGTTGAAGAGGGGGTTTTTCTTCATCTGCTCAAGACTGGTTATAAAGAAGGATGTTGCGCATCTTGCAGCGTCAGTTTTAGTAAACACTTCCTTTGGTCTCTCAGGAGCTGGATAAAGAAAATACAAATTTTTACATTATTTGAATCAGTTACAATTACAAGCCGTACGTGTGAATTTGTATATATTTTTTTTCATTTTGATTATATGGTTATTTTTTGTACAAAAGATTAAATAAATATTTGTAGTGTGGACCTTTTTGTCAGAAAAGTACACTGAAACGTTTTGCAGAAAAGTAGTTGGAAATTTTTTTTATCCTTGAATCCTGATTTAATAATACTGTAAAGAGTACAAGTTTATATAATTGATCAAATCATGCTTTTTTGGTCAATCCATAATCATGCCATTTCATGCTCCAATATCTTTATTGTTGCAGTTCAACAAACATTCAAAATGATTATTGGTATTATCGTCAAGCACATTGTATAGGTATCAAGTGTGTTTTTTGTGCCGCAAAAATAAATGTTCGTCATAGAAAATAAATATTCTGATTAAATTGACAATAGTTCAGAGATAAGGTATTGTTCTTGCTGTACAAAGTTGTGTTGTAATATTTCCAGTGAAGTAAAAATAATTTCTTGTTTCAAATATTTTTTTGTACTATTGACCATGTGTTAACCAATTTTAGACCATTTTACTGGTTAGATCAACAAAACTTGATTTTGCATTGCGGAGAGGGATGTTCCTTGATCAATGTACTTGTATTTTAATTGAGCAAAACTTGTACAATGCATGTATGTATCTTTAAGACCAACAAATTGTTCTCAACAAGGAAGCAAGTTCTCATGTAGAAAAATTATTTAAAACTCTTACATTTGATGGGGGAAAGAAATATTAAAAAAAAATCCTCTTTGCTGGGAAAATTGCTTTCTTGTCATTCAATTCAGACTTTTATTTCCAAAATACTACGTATTTCAATTCGATGGAAACATTTCCATCTAAATACTTTGTGGACAAACTTTGTAGGACGAGTTTGCAGGAAGGTTTGAATATACGTGTAGAGTACATGAACTTGCATGCCATCTCTTAAATTTACCTTTCTCTCTAGGCTTTGTCTTCCCTTTGGTCTTCTTTTGGCCTTCAGATTGATCACCAGCTGAGGAAAAAAAGAAAAGGATATTAAACACATGAGCTTGAATTGAATACTAAATAGCATATTATTGGGCTTCAAATAAAAGTATTTTTCATTTACAATGACCGTATTTCATGTCAAGTTTTTGGATTGGAATATAAACTGTTGATAATCTCAAGAGAAGTTTAAAATGATACTACATATTGCATTGTCTTGGCAACGTACCTTTGCCTTTTGTCTTTCCAGTTGATTCTTGTTGTTGATTGTGATGTCACAAGCTCTGCAAGGGGCTCTCTGGTTGATGATGGACCTGTGTAAAATAAGAATGTTATGGGAAAACCATGATAAATAGTTATGAAGAAACATCATTAACACCTGAATGCACTCGTCCAAAGATATTCGACCTCATCACAACAAATTTCAATCACAACTAGTGTATTTTTTAAGAAGACATGCTCAAACATTTAAGTTTGATTGGCCATCTCCATTTCCCTTTTTTCCCCTTTTTGTTCTTGAAATTGTTTTGTTCCTAGACTTAAAATTACAGGCATTAAGAATAAGATGAAAATACGGGGAGAAAATAAAATAAAAAATACTAACGTTCAGAGCGTTTTTATTACTAACGTTGTCGTTAGGCCCTAACTTGAATAACAGAATTCATTAGCATTTATTTAGGATATTATTTTTTTATTAACAAAAGTGTCAATAACAACTGACTACGTTAGGGTTGGTGAACATCAAGTCTTTGTTCACATTTCTTTTTCACATGTCCATTTTCATGGATTTGGTTTTAACCAAAAGACAAGTGACACTCTGGTCATGACGAAAACTTGGAAGGTAAAGTTGACTGGGCCGTAAACAGGTTCAAAGATGACAAAGAAAATTCATATTTATCTGGACATAAAAGACGTAAATCGTATGAAAATATTTACCGGCCACGTCTGGTCCAGGATCAAGAGACGCAGGACGGCATCGAGGGCAGAACCAGTCACCGTCAGGGACGGCATCTTTTGCAATGCCAGCGCATTCAAAATGCCACCATTCGATGGGGCATTTTTCAGCGTCGCAACCAATCATTTCTTTCGTCATTACACCGCCATTACACCGCCACAAACACACTGACACGCAACTTCATCATCTGTCTCCGAAGCTTCGCCGCTGACATTGCTTTCTTGATTGTGTAGAGGGCTGCGGTTGCAGACTCTGATGTTGAGTCCCACTGGAGGATCTCTATGATGGGTGTGTACCCATTGATGGAAGCAAAGAAGGATGACCCAATCAGTAATTTACTTTTGATGGTTGTCCATTTATTCCTCTTGTGTCAGTATTCAATCCAAGCAATGATAAAAAAACCCTGAAAAAGTTATTCATAAAATATTACAATTTATCACCCTCAATGTTGCCATTTGTCCACGAGTATCATTGTAAATGTAAACTACTTAATCAAAACTGAGTGTCCTCACTCACCCAACACTTTCCCGGATGACTACAGCTATATGTAATTACATGGCACAGGCACACGGTGGTTGCCCTCCAGACTCCAGTACGTTATCTAGCATAAAGTTATAGCAGTACATTGGTTTACATGTATAAAGCTTTCGGTGTAAAACTACATTTGAAAGACAGCTCGACCCAACCAACACATGTGAATAATATTACTAATCATCGAATGATGGCTACATGTATGTTGTTAATTTTAACCTTGTTCCCTATCAATTTAGAAAACATCCAATCAGTATAAATTAACCACAACCCTTTATATAACTGCCAAGAAACATTTTAAAGTCACTTACTCTCTTCGAACCCGAGTAAACTCAATGTTTTTGGTCCTAGATCTTAACCCCATGCAGAACACCGCTGTAAGCCAGAAAAAAGAGAGCGAGCCTGCTGTGACGCCGCGAGAGGGCGCCCTTTCCCCAAAACTATAGAACCTTGAACTCTACAATTGCTATAATCGCTAAAATCACTGAAATCATAGTCGTCAAAACCGCTAAACACAAAGTTGTCCTTTCTGTTAGCTGCCATGTTAGTTGATAAGGACACCAAGGCCGCAATGCAGTTTAGGTATTTTCCCTGACGTCTCGTACTTCACTGGGCTTGAGATCGCCCTGGGGTTGTTTATCTGATTCATTAGCGCTGGTCGTAAAACAGCTGTTTTACGACCGCGGTAACACACGTAGAACCTTTGAAGTCGGGCTAGTTGTAACTCCTTCTGGTCCTTGCTCTATGTTAATACCAACTTAATGTGCAGGGGATATACGTACACTAAATTCGGGTGGGTAGAGGAATTCTTACAATAAGATTGGTAATAAATGTTGGGAGGTTTTATCTAACAATTAGTCTAGTGGTGGGCATAAAAATCCTTTGTATTGTCCATTAGGGTTGGGGTATGTCGTCCTGATGGCTTCCATTACACATGAAGGAAGTGGCACTCTGTTGAACTTTCGGAGGTAGCCCCAACACCATCTGACCACTTGCCGATAAGCAACATGGCAATATTTTCTGCAAACAAAGTAGTGGAAGAATAACAGACAGGAAAACAGTTGATGTCAATTTTTGTTTGTACAAAGTTACCCATTTTGCAAAAATCAAGTACGAGTAAGGGAAGAAGTATACTCTTCTGATTTGTCAAGTCAAACACTGAAAAAGATGTGTCACAACTATTTGTCTGTAACAGACTCGACAATTGTGACACTGATAGAGATCAACAGTTTTTGGAAACAATGTGTTTGTCCTGAATATAATAATTCCAATCCAACAGTCAATTAATGGGGGTGGGGGATGGTGGAGGTGCTCATTTCAATTTAAAAAAAAAACTTACTGGTCTAGAGTCCCTTCAACTGCATCCCTGCCATAGAATGCCTTGTACTGAAGGTAAGCTGTTTGAAGCAGTTTGAGAGACGGCTTCAAACTAATCATGCACAGCTATGCATTGGTTTCCATCCTCGACATCAATGTTCAACGATGCCATTTGCTCTCTGGTCTTCTGCACTTGAAACGATGTGTATCTAATTAGGCCTGGACTACTAGTGAAATTTACTACTTGACTAGTCAAACCCAACGGAGAAACACTGATTCAATTTGACATGAATGTTATAGCAACCATATTGGACAACAGCAACCATTTCGTGACGAAAAAAAACCCAAAATTTCGCTGATATTTTGATCCATTATAGAGTCCTCATTCTTTGCAAATGTGCCGCATATTATAAGTACTTCATGTCAATAGTGGTGGAGAGTAAACAATAAACATTGCATCATTTGTTCTTCAACGACCGGTGACGTTGGACTTACCAATCAGTGTTGTTTAGTCGCTCAGCGTCTCCTCAGGATTCTCACATTCGTGGTGATCTGCGGCCAGTGGCTCAAACCTGTATGGTTCAGCACCTCGCACCTCTTCGTCAAGCACACCCGCAGCTTCGTTGACACCCTCCTCGTCTTCGGGGGAGCTCCCCCAATCGTCAGAAGTATCCTCACTATCAATGCTATCGTCAGTATTTGCCAATTCTTCTTCATCCACGCTGTACTCTTCCCACGACCTGCTAGTGTTTGACATTTTTGTTTCGTCACTGAGGGATTTGCTGTAGCACGTACAGTAAACACACTGCGCTGCGCAGGGGGGTTAACAAGACATGTACGTCATCAAAGGCTTTAGTATATTTTTGTCACGTGACACGCATTTTCCAGAAACTCGCTATCTGGAGCTGCTGCACGCTGGTCAAAATGACTTTTTTCTGTATTACCCAACCACCGCTAAGGATTTTCCATGAAATATACGTAATCATGAAAAGCAAATTGATTTGATTTCGGCCAAAACTAAATTATTTTAGTGCCGTTGCAGTAGATCTTTAAAGTTAAAATCATGTTATTTAGGGTTCTAGAGCCTAAGTTAATGAAAATATGAACAAACTTTCTACGCATATTTTCTTTAGCTCACGTGCATTCTAGAAATGTGATATACGACGTCATAGCTACTTCACAATGAAAATGGTGCATGTCACGGAGTGAAGTTGTGTTTAGAGAAATTACTCAAACCATTGTAAATATTCCCAGCGAAACGTTAACTTTATTTCGTATGGCCATAAGCCATTGTACTTTTTAAAGGTGCTTCACGATCAGATCGTCCTTTGTTATGTTTATTTATGAGCTCTCGTGAGCTACGATTGGATGGTTCGTAACACTCGAGTGAGTCTATTATTTTCGGGTTGGAGTTTAAAGGGAATAGAGATGGTCATGGGGTGCAAACTTTCGCGGGGATTTTTAGATTTCGTTTTGCCGGGTTTTTCTTAAGGTCACCTTGATTTGAGATGATCCGAGGAGAGGACGTATGTCAACCTCGATGAGCCAACATTAATTTGTGCTATTGTGAGAGCCAATTATTGAGAATTGTGCCAGAGTCAGAAGAAATTCTGAGAGTATTTTATAAGCAATTGAGCGCTATTTGGTGAACCTCAGAAATCTACGGGAAAAAAAAAATCGTTATCTGACGTACCTGTGGGTAGAGCACACCAAACTTAGAACCAGGATCTACAGAAAGACCTGTAAGTGTTAACTATGATTTGTAATTATCATTTGTAGAAATTATCCTAAGGAAACTTCAAGTTAATTAAAATGCAGAGGAATGTGTCAAAACCAATGTGAAATATTATAGTGTTTATGGTTGGTATTCCATTTTGAAATATGCATGGATTTCGGAATCAACGCAGAAGTCTGCACCGAAATCAACCTTTTTCTTTACAATGTGCCATTTAAAGTTAACTTTGTAAATACATGTACTGATAAGAGGTGCACATAAAACAGTATTCACCTTGAAATGGCCGTATGGCAAATGAGTGTGGATACTCTAAAAACGGAAGTTTAATCTTTGATTTGGTGTACAATATACGGGTAGTTATACAACTGTATACAATACATTATAGAGAGGGTATTATTTATTAATTTCAGGGTTCTTTCCTGAGGGAAGACAACCCCATCGTTGAAGGGAGAGATATTTGATACTTATTCTTGGGCCGAGAGTGTTTCACACTGCGATCCCGGCAGAGACCCGAGAGGACCGCAGCCCAACTTGCAACCTCCACCAACCCTTAACCTGGTGCTCAGCCACGGAAAGAGAGGGAGAGGGCACACACTTCGAGTCATTTACTTAAAGGCAAAGAAGAAACTTAGCCCGGTAGTAAAAGAAATTAACGGAGAAATGTAAAGATATTCTTGTAAACTGATTTATCCAGGTAATTTTCCTATGTAAATATCATTGGAAATAAATGTAAATTATCTTGTAATATAAAGAGAATGTTTGTATTGCGTTTGCATTCTGTGTGACTTGTGACAATTGGGGGGGGGGGGACTACTGAAGGTTGCGTACCCTGGGGTGGGAAACTTAACCGGGGTTTGTGACAATTGGGGTCTTGTCCGGGAAAACCGAAAAGGAAAATAAAATCAATGGGTGAAGAAGAGACAACCAGTAGTCCGAACAAGTGTCATGCAGAAGTGAAACGTATAATGAGATGTATGTGGCGTTCTTTGCCAAACCAGCGTGGTAATAGGCGCCAAAATTGCGATGGTCATGTGTCAGTTCTTTGTCAGTAGTGAACAAACTGTGAAATCTAGGACAAGTGCATTGTTGTTGCGTAAGCTTGGCAAATACTGTACGCCCTTGTACAAACCAACACGAACTTCTGTAAAGATTTGCACAATTTTTACCCTAGTCATATTGCTCACTATCGCAACTATGGATTTCGAAAAATACTTACAGCTAGGCAAATCACTTGGCATACAGGGAAAAGAATTGGTAGAATTCGCACAAGATTAACTCAAGTTTAGAAATGCCAGACGCGATACAGGTGAAACGTTTAGTCAATTCACAGATCGGTTGTTGAGTTACATTAATCGTTGGGTAGAGCTTGATGAATCTAACAAAACATATGACGGCCTTTGCGATCTACTGTTGCGTGAACAAGTCATTTCAATATGTGGTAGAGAACTTGCATTATACCTCACCGAACGTAAGCCTAGTAGCATTCGTGAAATGACTAAATTGGCAGATAGGTATGTAGATGCACATCGTAGGATGGATAATGATAGGCCTGTTAGGAAATTCATTAGCAAACCACCTGTCAGCAACGATCACCTGCAGCACCAAATAGCACCAAAACGCGCTACGTCCAACATAGATACCACGCGTACACAAGACACGCGCGACTGCTACATTTGCGGAGGAAGAGGCCATATTGCTCGAAATTGTAGGCACTGCAATCAGAATTATTACAATCAGAATAGTTACAGACCTACGAAACCCCGCACTGCTAGTCTAGAAGTAGCTACTGAAACAGAAAATGATGTAGAGGAAGAAGAACTGGTTGAAGAAATAGCAGCGTGCATAACCAAAACTGCTTCACTGTGCAAATGCTCATGTCAAGTTGGCAAAAGTGTAAAATTGTCTTGCGGACACAACATACCCATGATAAGTGCAGCATGCACCATAGGTAAGCGAATGCCAGTGCGTGACGGCTATGTAGGCAATCAGATAGTTAAAGTTTTGAGGGACAGTGGATGCAGCACTATTGTAGTACGAACCGGTCTGGTAAATCCCAGCTAACAATTTCACGTTTTTACAACATTGTGAGGACGTCAGACTTTAGAGCCAACAACGTTATTTGTATAACGTTGTAGCAACGAAACTTTGTCGACTACCATTTACGTAATATAGAACATTATACGGCGACGTAATGACGACGTTCCCTCTATGTTTTAGGGACGTGAGTTTTGACACGTGTGTCACGTGTTGACAACGTTGTGAGAACGTACCAGAATTTGTTACTGACAACGTAATTTACATTACGTTGTAGCAACGGAAGTTTGTCGACTCCCATTTACGTCTTAAGAACGTTATACAGCTACGTAATGAAGACATCCCCGACACATATCAGGAACGTTTTGGCCACGTGTCTAGCACGTTGTGACGTTTACGGATACATTAAATCAATTAAAAAAACTAATTATCAATTATATATAGTATGGTTCAAACACTTTCTGGATCCTACCGAATGTAAGCTACATGTTACTTATACTATTTGTATTGTAATTATGACATCAAATTGAATATACTATATTATTGTATTTATCATATTATACTTATTACACTAATTAATAGATGTTTATTCTACAACATTATTTACTTCTCAATAGTCTACAACAATTCTCTCACCTTCGTAACACGACTGCGTCCTCATGCTTGCTATATTTGGTGAGGAACTTGTATATATGTAGCGTATTTCCAATGGCTATGCTGCCATGGTGGGTAATTACAAAATATTGTTTTAATAATTAGTACCCACCACTGTCAAAATATTTGAGTTTAATCATGCTAGGTGTATCCTAACTATATTTGTCTTTACGAAACTAGATTAAACCTATCTGAGAGTAACCCCCACTTTGTGGTTCATTGAATATTTCATTAAAACAAATGGTGGATTAGGTTCGAATGGGACTTGCGATCTACAGTATATGATTATGCAAATTTATGCACTGTCTCTAAACAACGTTTCTACAACGTTTTACCAACGTTGTATTCTGCAAAATAATCGAAAAACATGATTTTTGTATGCATGATTTACCGAAAGGTATTACAATTAGCATGAAAAACAGTCCAAGAGCTGTGGGGTTGGGTGGATTGGGGCAGTTCAGACAGAAGTTGCTATGGAAGCGACGTACGGCATAAAGATTATTTCTTTGTCATGCATATCTTTCTACTAAAGTGCTCCTCATTAACTTTGATGAAATGTGTTTCTATCAAAACGGCGGCTGTGGCGAAGTTCAGAAGCAAAGGCGTGAAGACAGAGCACGAAACGTGCATTGAACTTCGCTGAGAGTTTATTTGATGAATCCCACTGTGATCGTTATATGGGGAATTGGTCCAGCGTCGCCGGTTCCCTTGTCTACAACGTGAGTCAACAAGAAAGTTACCCATATTTAAAAGGATTGTTCCCTAAAACATGATGACATTTTATTTAACAGTGACTGCGTATTAAAATGAGCATCTCCCCACACAGCAGATAAAAATAACCACCGAAATTGTTCCTTGCAATCAGTCAAACCATCAGTGGAACCTTCTTTTCGGACTCGAGCTGTACAGTCCAATGCAGATGAAGTTTTAGTTATCCTAGCCCCTAGTGCCAAAAACTTTGATATTAATTTTCGATTTGAGGCTTTTGGCGATTTTTTGGCAAAATGTTTCCCTCGATGATTCAACATGTGCTACCTCTTTTTGGTGGAATTTTATGAAAATTATCATCACTGACTGACACCAAACATCGTTGGCGCCATGATGGTTGCTGTGTCGCGCATGGCATCAGCCGAAGTTTGTGTATAACACATGAACCGTTGGTTATCGTGTACCATCGTTGGGCACAGCCTATCATTAACAGCATGACTTGTTGACTGGCTATACAACGAAGCAAACTGGTATGCCATGTGGAACGCTGGTCAATGATAACCAGCGGTTCATGTGACGAAGTTACTGGTATGCAGAAGGTGAATTTGCCCATAATTTGGTTTATTAGTGTATTACAATCACAACATTCTTGTGACTAGCTTGTACCATGGAGGAATAAAATATTGTGTTCCTCCATGCTCGTACCATAGGTGGATCTAGTGTGGAGTTCCCGGGTCCGACCAGCTCCATCCCATCTTTGTGATCACCTTTTTGAAATTTAAATAATAAACATTTTTAATTCTGTATGCCTCTTTTCGGGGATTCTTTTCTTTTTTTTGTTGGTGTTGGTATAATTCACTGATATGTTTTTTTATAGTTTTTTTTCAGAGGGGTGTGGGGGAAAATAACTGGCCTTTCCATTAATTATGGAACACATGGAAACCCTATAGTATGCCTCATTCCCACCGCTACCCCACCCACCCCAGTTTACATTAGTACGTTGTGTTTGCAACATGACCACAACATTACCAAAGTGCTAAGTTTATACTTGTCTGCAACAAAAGCCGCAACATAAATGGAAAACCTAAATACGACGTCTTCACTACCTTGTGTTTGCAACATAACCACAACATTAATGAAAAACGTAAATAATACGCCTTCACCACTACGTTGTGTTTACGACTTCATCACAACATTAAATTTTAAACCTCAATACTACGTCGTCGGTACGTTGTGTTTGCAACAATACTACAACGTTAATGGAAAACGTAAATACTACGTCTTCACTACGTTGTGTTGCCAACATAACCACAACATTACTGGACAACCTAAATACTACGTCGTCCGTACGTTGTGTTTGCAACATTACTACAACGTTAATGAAAAACGTAAATGCAACGTCTTCACTACGTTGTGTTGCCAACATAACCACAACATTACTGGAAAACCTAAATACTACGTCGTCAGTACGTTGTGTTTGCAACATTACTACAACGTTAACGGAAAACGTAAATACTACGTTTACACTACGTTACGTTCGCAACATTAATATAATGTTAGAAAAACACCAACATACTACGTTGCCACAACGTGAGGCCTTGGACAAAATGACAACATTACATTAATACCAATATACAACGTTAATATCACGTTGTTGTGATCCTGAAAGAAAACGTTGTATAAAGTACCAAATATAACGTTCTAACGTCTTGCATGGAACACATCAACAACGTTCCAAATAATACCAAAATACAACCTTTATACAACCACCTTCTTTCAATCTAACATTCTTACAACGTTGTCACAATGTTGTAAAATCAGTACCTTATGACAACCAAACCACAACGTTGTGAAATGTTGTGGTTACGTTGTGTGTTAGCTGGGATGAAAGCCAATTACTTAAGACAAAGCAGAAGTGCGTTCTTCTCGACGGTACTGCACGTAATGTTCCCGTTGCCCGAATAAAAATAGACTCGCCGTATTTTGTTGGAACAGTAAATGCGCTTTGCATGGATAACCCATTATATGACCTAATTTTAGGAAACATAACAGGCGCAAGAGAATCACATGATCCCGATTTAAATTGGTCAGCAACAAACAAACAAGGCAGCGCAACCATTGACAAATGTGAGACTGAAATAGGCGAAATGACTGCTGCTGTAGAGACTAGGGCGCAAAAGCTAAAAAGCGCGCAAAGTTTTCGACCTCTGAAAGTACCCCAGGCGCAACATCTTTCTGAATCGCACGCAGAAATCATTAAAGCGCAATGTGAAGACAAGGCGTTAGATAAATTATGGGCACTCTTACAATCAGGACAAACTCAAAAAACCGGCAAAGAAAATGAAGCTCGGTATTTTGTCGAAAACGGATTGCTTTTCCGTGACTTTACCTCACCAACCGTAGAAAATCGCCGTGTATTCAAGCAGTTAGTTCTTCCAAAGGAATTACACCCGAAAGTACTAAAACTTGCTCACGATTGTACGATGTCTGGTCATCTCGGTATAAAGAAAACTACGGACCGCGTGTTAGCAAATTTTCATTGGCCCGGCATTCAAGGCGACATCCGTAGATATTGTCTATCTTGCGACATATGCCAGCAAATGCTCCCAAAGGGCCGTGTAAGCAAGGTACCGCTAGGCCGAATGCCTCTCATAGATACACCATTCAGAAGAGTTGCAGTAGGTTTAGTTGGACCCATTTTTCCAGTTACTGATCGTGGAAATCGATACATACTCACGCTGGTGGATTATGCCACCCGTTACCCGGAAGCAGCAGCTCTGCCAAAAATTGAAACTGAACGAGTAGCCGAAGCGATGTTTGAAATCTTTACGCGGATGGGTGTACCTAACGAAGTACTCTCAGATATGGGCAGCTCAGATATTTTTGGCAGAGCTGCTGCTTTCGGGTAACGGGTGGCATAATCCACCAGCGTGAGTATGTATCGATTTCCACGATCAGTAACTGGAAAAATTGGGTCCAACTAAATCTACTGCAACTCTTCTGAATGGTGTATCTATAAGAGGCATTCGGCCTAGCGATACCTTGCTTACACGGCCCTTTGGGAGCATTCGCTGGCATATGTCGCAAGATAGACAATATCTACGGATGTCGCCTTGAATGCCAGGCCAATGAAAATTTGCTAACACGCGGTCCGTAGTTTTCTTTATATCGAGATGACCAGACATCGTACAATCGTGAGCAAGTTTTAGTACTTTCGGGTGTAATTCCTTTGGAAGAACTAACTGCTTGAATACACGGCCATTTTCTACGGTCGGTGAGGTAAAGTCACGGAAAAGCAATCCGTTTTCGACAAAATACCGAGCTTCATTTTCTTAGCCGGTTTTTCGAGTTTGTCCTGATTGTAAGAGTGCCCATAATTTATCTACCGCCTTGTCTTCACATTGCGCTTTAATGATTTCTGCGCGCGATTCAGAAAGATGTTGCGCCTGGGGTACTTTCAGAGGTCGAAAACTTTGCGCGCTTTTTAGCTTTTGCGCCCTAGTCTCTACAGCAGCAGTCATTTCGCCTATTTCAGTCTCACATTTGTCAATGGTTGCGCTGCCTTGTTTGTTTGTTGCTGACCAATTTAAATCGGGATCATGTGATTCTCTTGCACCTGTTATGTTTCCTAAAATTAGGTCATATAATGGGTTATCCATGCAAAGCGCATTTACTGTTCCAACAAAATACGGCGAGTCTATTTTTATTCGGGCAACGGGAACATTACGTGCCGTACCGTCGAGAAGAACGCACTTCTGCTTTGTCTTAAGTAATTGGCTTTCATTTACCAGACCGGTTCGTACTACAATAGTGCTGCATCCACTGTCCCTCAAAACTTTAACTATCTGATTGCCTACATAGCCGTCACGCACTGGCATTCGCTTACCTATGGTGCATGCTGCACTTATCATGGGTATGTTGTGTCCGCAAGACAATTTTACACTTTTGCCAACTTGACATGAGCATTTGCACAGTGAAGCAGTTTTGGTTATGCACGCTGCTATTTCTTCAACCAGTTCTTCTTCCTCTACATCATTTTCTGTTTCAGTAGCTACTTCTAGACTAGCAGTGCGGGGTTTCGTAGGTCTGTAACTATTCTGATTGTAATAATTCTGATTGCGTCGCCCACAATTTCGAGGCAATATGGCCTCTTCCTCCGCAAATGTAGCAGTCGCGCGTGTCTTGTGTACGCGTGGTATCTATGTTGGACGTAGCGCGTTTTGGTGCTATTTGGTGCTGCGGGTGATCGTTGCTGACAGGTGGTTTGCTAATGAATTTCCTAACAGGCCTATCATTATCCATCCTACGATGTGCATCTACATACCTATCTGCCAATTTAGTCATTTCACGAATGCTACTAGGCTTACGTTCGGTGAGGTATAATGCAAGTTCTCTACCACATATTGAAATGACTTGTTCACGCAACAGTAGATCGCAAAGGCCGTCATATGTTTTGTTAGATTCATCAAGCTCTACCCAACGATTAATGTAACTCAACAACCGATCTGTGAATTGACTAAACGTTTCACCTGTATCGCGTCTGGCATTTCTAAACTTGAGTCTAAAACCTTCGTCTGTCAAATTATACCGGTGTAACAATGCAGTCTTAAGATCAGCGTAAATATTAGCTTTATCTACTGGCATGCGTGAGTAAACCTCGAGTGCTTTACCGGTTAATAAGCTACTAAGTGAAATAGCCCAATCTTTCATTTGCCAATTTGCGGTTTGAGCGAAGCGTTCGAATCTGCGCAAGTATGCGTCCATTTCATCACGCGTGTCATTAAATGAAGGTAGTTTGGGTTTTTTGACTGGACAATGTTCAGGCTTAGGACCAGTATTGTTCGACTTCTTTTGCTGCTCTAACTTCAACTCGAGTTCTTTTATGTCTTTAAGGTGCGCTCTTTCTTTAGCCCATTCGTTGCGTTCTTCTTGGTCTTTCGCGCGTTCAACCTTTTCTCTATCTTGTGCGAATTCTACCAATTCTTTTCCCTGTATGCCAAGTGATTTGCCTAGCTGTAAGTATTTTTCGAAATCCATAGTTGCGATAGTGAGCAATATGACTAGGGTAAAAATTGTGCAAATCTTTACCGAAGTTCGTGTTGGTTTGTACGAGGGCGTACAGTATTTGCCTAGCTTAGGCAACAACAATGCACTTGTCCTAGATTTCACAGTTTGTTCACTACTGACAAAGAACTGAAACTTGACCATCGCAATTTTGGCGCCTATTACCACGCTGGTTTGGCAAAGAACACCACATACATCTCATTATACGTTTCACTTCTGCATGACACTTGTTCGGACTACTGGTTGTCTCTTTTTCACCCATTGATTTTATTTTCCTTTTCGGTTTTCCCGGACAAGCCCCCAATTGTCACAAACCCCGGTTAAGTTTCCCACCCCAGGGTACGCAACCTTCAGTAGTCCCCCCCCCCCAATTGTCACAAGTCACACAGAATGCAAACGCAATATAAACATTCTCTTTATATTACAAGATAATTTACATTTATTTCCAATGATATTTACATAGGAAAATTACCTGGATAAATCAGTTTACAAGAATATCTTTACATTTCTCCGTTAATTTATTTTACTACCGGGCTAAGTTTCTTCTTTGCCTTTAAGTAAATGACTCGAAGTGTGTGCCCTCTCCCTCTCTTTCCGTGGCTGAGCACCAGGTTAAGGGTTGGTGGAGGTTGCAAGTTGGGCTGCGGTCCTCTCGGGTCTCTGCCGGGATCGCAGTGTGAAACACTCTCGGCCCAAGAATAAGTATCAAATATCTCTCCCTTCAACGATGGGGTTGTCTTCCCTCAGGAAAGAACCCTGAAATTAATAAATAATACCCTCTCTATAATGTATTGTATACGGTCGTATAACTACCCGTATATTGTACACCAAATCAAAGATTAAACTTCCGTTTTTAGAGTATCCACACTCATTTGCCATACGGCCATTTCAAGGTGAATACTGTTTTATGTGCACCTCTTATCAGTACATGTATTTACAAAGTTAACTTTAAATGGCACATTGTAAAGAAAAAGGTTGATTTCGGTGCAGACTTCTGCGTTGATTCCGAAATCCATGCATATTTCAAAATGGAATACCAACCATAAACACTATAATATTTCACATTGGTTTTGACACATTCCTCTGCATTTTAATTAACTTGAAGTTTCCTTAGGATAATTTCTACAAATGATAATTACAAATCATAGTTAACACTTACAGGTCTTTCTGTAGATCCTGGTTCTAAGTTTGGTGTGCTCTACCCACAGGTACGTCAGATAACGATTTTTTTTTCCCGTAGATTTCTGAGGTTCACCAAATAGCGCTCAATTGCTTATAAAATACTCTCAGAATTTCTTCTGACTCTGGCACAATTCTCAATAATTGGCTCTCACAATAGCACAAATTAATGTTGGCTCATCGAGGTTGACATACGTCCTCTCCTCGGATCATCTCAAATCAAGGTGACCTTAAGAAAAACCCGGCAAAACGAAATCTAAAAATCCCCGCGAAAGTTTGCACCCCATGACCATCTCTATTCCCTTTAAACTCCAACCCGAAAATAATAGACTCACTCGAGTGTTACGAACCATCCAATCGTGGCTCACGAGAGCTCATAAATAAACATAACAAAGGATGATCTGATCGTGAAGCACCTTTAAAAAGTACAATGGCTTATGGCCATACAAAATAAAGTTAATGTTTCGCTGGGAATATTTACAATGGTTTGAGTAATTTCTCTAAACACAACTTCAGTCCGTGACAAAGTCTCCCATCCAAGAGAATTACTCTAAACAGTATTTACATGAAACTATTTACATTATCTTAATCCACATCGAAGTAGTCAAATGGACATCTACTTAGAAAGTCTGCTCCGATATTCTCAGTTCCTCTGATTGCTTTCACAGTGAATCGGTGTTGTTGTACACACACAGTTACACACAGTTTTTTTTTATATAGCGCTTTATCACACCCTTGTGGTGAGTCACCATTGTGGTGACGTCATGATGACGTCACCAATTCTTGAATTTTGAAAAATCAAAGTTTATTATTTCAAAAAATTATAACTTTTGATCTACACAAGGGATTTTTACAACCTATACATCGGAAAGGTCGTCCAAAACTGCGTAAACACCCCACAGACATGACCCATTTGACTGTCTTCAAACCGGAAGTTGAAAAATTTAAAAACTTCATATTTTAAGTAGTACTTATCACATGATCATAAATCTTACATCAGATTGTAGAGAATTGAGCCTTCTCAAACTTTTGAAATGAGTTGAGACCATTTTGACCTTTACTTCCGGTTCAAACCGGGCATTAACGCAGATCAATTGTCCCTGTGTGTTCAAGCGTGTCCCACATGGCTATAGAAGATCCAATGCCATTATACCTGTACATGTCCTTGAGTGTGCGTGGCTGTGTGACATTGATGCCCCATTGACATGTACATTAACCACTGGATGTCCTTAGTCTCTGTTCAAGGTGGTGCTCCATGCTTTGTTAGTCTTTAGTACAGCCGCCCATGTTAACCGCATTAAATCAAATGTCGGCATTCAAAGTGATATTTTGAAAAAACCATATGAAACTACGTAAGCCATATTCACAGTCTATACGCCATATGAAAGGGCTTAAAGTACTTCACAAAGCTATACCAAAATGAGACCTTATTTGATCTAGTTTCCTGTCCAAACCGGAAGTTCAAATTTGATATTATATTATGAAGCTCAATGTAACGTTTTTTTATGTTCATATTTTAGATATTTAAGTTTATGTAACTTTACATACATGAAATAACGTTTTTTATGTTCATAAATAGATAGATATTAATTAGGAGAGGAAACCGTTGAGGTGAAGTCATGATGACGTCATCAATTGTTGAATTATTAAAAAAAAAATCATAACTTTTGATCTACACATAGAATTGTTTCCAATCTATACTTCATCATAAAGGTCATCAAAAACTGCGTAAAAGCCCCACAGACATGACCCCATCTTGACCTTGTCTTCCGCTTCAAACCCGAAGTTGGATATTTCAAAAATTCATATTTTAAGCACTTATCACATGATCACAAATCTGACATCAGATTGTAGAGAATTGAGCCTTCTCAAACTTTTGCATTGAGGTGGCACCATTTTGAGCTTTACTTCCGGTTCAAACCGGACGTTCAAGCAAATCAATTGTCAATGTGTGCTCAAGCGTGTCCCACGCTGCTATAGAAAATCCAATGCCGTTATACATGACATGTCCTTTTGTGTGCGTGGCTGTGTGACATTGATGTCCCACCCAGCTAACAATTTCACGTTTTAACAACATGAGGACGTCAGACTTTAGTACCGACAATGTTATTTTTATAACGTTGTAGCAACGAAACTTTGTCGACTACCATTTACGTAATAAAAACGTAATAGGGCGACGTAAAGACAACGTTCACGCTATGTTTTAGGGACGTTACTTTTGACATATTTGTCACTTGTTGACAATGTTGTGAGAACGTAGCAGTGTTTGGTACTGACATCGTTATTTACATTACGTTGTAGCAACGGAAGTTTGTCGACCCCATTTACGTCTTAAGAACGTTATACAGCTACGTAATGAAGACGCCCCCGACACTTTTTAAGAACGTTTTGGCCACGTGTCTAGCACGTTGTGACAACGTTTAAGGATACATTAAATCAAATTTGGTATGCTTGTGAGAACGTACCAGTGTTTGGTACTGACAACATTATTTACATGACGTTGTAGCAACGGAAGTTTGTCGACCCCATTTACGTCTTAAGAACGTTATACAGCTACGTAATGAAGACGCCCCCGACACTTTTTAAGAACGTTTTGGCCACGTGTCTAGCACGTTGTGACATCGTTTAAGGATACATTAAATCAAATTTGGTATGCTTGTGAGAACGTACCAGTGTTTGGTACTGACAACATTATTTACATTACGTTGTAGCAACGGAAGTTTGTCGACCCCATTTACGTCTTAAGAACGTTATACAGCTATGTAATGAAGACGCCCCCGACACTTTTTAAGAACGTTTCGGCCACGTGTCTAGCACGTTGTGACATCGTTTAAGGATACATTAAATCAAATTTGGTATGCTTGCCAAAATTGCCAAGAAAAACTACAAATGTTGACTGAGAAAATACACTCAATCCAGCGTCACATCGTTAATGTAACACACACCAAGAACTGTGACGATGAGCCTCTTACAGACGCAGGCTGCAGCCAAAAAATGGCTAACTGCAGGTTCCCCACCCCACAAAGCCCTCCAGGAGGTTATATTTAACAAGAGGCTTGTGAAAGACTTCCCCTGCTTGACCAAGGCTTGTCATACTGGACAGTTAGAAGTCTTCCACAGCCTTCTTCTTAAATATTGCCCCAAAAGGCAAGAATTTGATTATCCACAGATGCTTGCCAGGTTGCAGTTGGCAGTGATTGACCACAATAACAACTTGGATGGACAGCAGGTAACTTGCACCAAAACTAACTCGGGGGTCATTCCGTGCCAACTCACCTGAAATTCTGAAAAGTTTGGCAGTGACCGACTCAGATTTTGCTAATTTATGGGTGCGATGAACAAACAGAAGTTTACATTCCTACCCCTTGCCGTTTCTGAGATATGGACCCGTAAAAATGTAAGCCCCGCCCCCTCTTTTTGAATTTGGTGTTTTTTGGCATTTTTGGAGGCCTATATCTCCAAATTGAGATAAGATAGGCCTATATATACTGTACAAGGGGCAAAATACGTTCATTAAAATAATTTTCTGAACATGAAGGAGTTGAGAAACCAACTTTTTTTTTACACAAATAGACTGGACATTAAGTGTTTTGGGAAAAAATTGTGAAATTTGGCAGTGATGTCCCACATTATGAAATAATCACTTGAAAAAGGCGTTTTTTGGCTTTTTTCCAAGAGGACCCATTTTCAGACCCCTGCCAAACACCCACCAAAAGTGTGATTGGTCTATCCTTTTTTTAGGTCAGACCTAAGCACCTAGTTGATAACCAAATGTAATATCAAAGCAATCGGACAATTCGCGCAGGAACCAGGGGGTCTCAGAAATAATGAAAAGTTGTTCTGTAGGCTAAAATGTAGGTTTTTAAAGACCTATACCTTGATAGACAAATTTTCTGTACTACTTCTGACAGCAGATTCTAGTTGTTTTGATGCCAGTCAACCTGTGTACCAATTGGTAGCAACATATCTTATCTCAATTTGGAGATAAGGCTTTCAAAAATGCCAAAAAACACTAAATTCAAAAAGAGGGGGCGGGGCTTAAATTTTTGGGGGTCCATATCTTAGACACGGCAAGGGGTAGGAACCAAAAATTTTGTGTTTGTTCATTGCACCCATAGAGGATTGTTTAAAAAAAGAAATTACCAAAATCTGAGTCGGTCACTGCCAACCCATCAGGTGAGTTGGCACAGAATGACCCATGTCCACCACTGCAGAAGTGGGCCTATGTGAGGAAATTGTTATTTTTTGTCCAAACAGTCATTTGCATTATAAAATTTCAAATCTGAAAGTCTTTCTATTACTGTTACTAAGAGTCAACTGTTTCACCTCGGCAAGTCCATATCTGCCAACTTAGTTACCTGAGCAATGTTGCAGGAAGATTTCAAAGCAGTACAGTGTGTCATCTTCCAATTCTCTGAGGTTAGATCCCTGTGGAGATGTGTCCACTTCATACAGGTCCTTCATGTCCTTTGGAGTCAAGGGTGTGTCATGCTTTACAAAGAGGAATCTTGCTGAATCTGGGTTGTGCTGGATATCTTGCCAGAAATCGTCCCCTAGTCCACAGATAAACTGATTCAGTGCTAGCTGAACCCAGTGCTGGAGAATAGAACAGCTATTGTAAATGTTGAAATGGTGCAAAGCAATATTGAGTTCTCACAACATAATATAAATAATGCTGCAGGGTTTAATTGCATTCCTTGGCGATATCCCCACAAACTTATGGTGTCCACCCAGTTGACCCATAACATGTATTTCATTAAAACATGGTCCCTGCACCCCCCACACACGCACACTGAGAAGCTGTGCTCCCCCAACCCAAATGCAGATGCATAACTAACGGCGGTGGGGGCACGGCCATCAGTTGGGGGCAAGTGCCCCCAACTGATGGCCGTGCCCCCCCCAGGTGTACCCTATTGGAGATGCACTCTACATGTGCCCCCTTAAAAATTTACACTTATTATGCCGCTACCCATTTGAGTTATGGACTAGCTGGATAAATCCTTTTGTTTTAGTCCATTATTTTTGTTTAAAAGAACAGGCATTCCCTCCTTACCTGCACAAAGTAGTGGTCCAATAATCCTTGCACAAGTTCAGCCCAACTGATGGCCGTGCCCCCCCCCCCCAGGTGTACCCTATTGGAGATGCACTCTACAAGTGCCCCCCAGGAAAGATGGTGCACCTTCATGTGCCCCCTTAAAAATTTACACTTATTATGCCGCTACCCATTTGAGTTATGGACTAGCTGGATAAATCCTTTTGTTTTAGTCCATTATTTTTGTTTAAAAGAACAGGCATCCCCTCCTTACCTGCACAAAGTAGTGGTCCAATAATCCTTGCACAAGTTCAGCCCTCTGGACATTCCGGACATTGTTTACCCCCTGGTCAATCAACCAATCTGTTAGGTCCTCAACAGTTGCTTAGAACTGTTCTAAAGAGCAGCCTTGTAACTAATGCAGGAAAAATATGAAATATTATAATTGGTCCCTACCTATCTTATCCACAGCTGGCTTATTTGGGAGTCTTGGAATTACCTTTCCCCCACTAGTGTGTGCATTTGAAATACAAGCGGGTGCTAAACCCACTTTCCTTAGGGAGGAGGGTCTGCCAACACCCTCCTCTGTCTTATCCCAATCAAACCATTACTGTTATGAGCACTATAATAGAGTACTCCCCACAAGCGTTCTGCAAGTACTTAGCCTACACCTTCAAAAGTTCAAATGAGCAGTACATCTAAACTAATCAATTAATATCAAGTGTCAGTAAAATGTTAATAACTCAATGACAGTGACTGTTATGCAAAGGATATTTTTACTTTATCATTACCTTCTGTACATTTTTGCGAAATGCTGCATCAGAAATGTTGTCAACTTCACTTAAGCTTACATGACTTTTTCCCACCACAGCCTGAAATACTGATGGGTTCAATCTATTTAGTCCTGGACCACCATGGCTCAGACTCCAATGTATTAACTGCCCCACTGTTCTATAAGTACCCTTTTGAATATGCGCAATGTTGTATCTAAATGTCAGACTGCCTCCATAACCTGGCTGGCGAGTTCTCTCATCAGTAAGAGCATCGGACTCAAGCTCTGCTGTTTCTGATCAGCAGAGTGTGGGTTCAAATCCCGGTTGTGACACTTGTGTCCTTGAGCAAGACACTTTACTGTAATTGCTTCTCTCAACCAAGGAGTAAATGGGTACCTGTGAGGGCAGAGATGGTTTATGTGAATGATAAGCTTGGAGCGCGGTTACTCGCAGCACCGGCTGTATACTCCCCAGGGAGCTGAGATGGTTTAAGGAATGAAATAAATGACCCAGTGACCAGGGGTAGTAATGTCAGAAGCGCTTTGATAGAGTGTGATAAAGCGCTATATAAAAACTGGTTATTATTAGGTGTTCGGACTCTGGTCCGAAGACCTCTTGTTTTTGTTGGTTTTTTTTTGTTTTAATACTTCTTCTTCTCCCTGGCGATTGTCCACTTTCAAATGCACACTTCCGAAGGTCATATAACCTTGAAAATTCATACATAGGTAGTATATGGCAAGTCTTTAAAAAATAACTAAATGTCTCACAGAGATGACCCCAATTTGACCTTGTCTTCCGGTTCAAACCGGAAGTTGAAGCAAAAAATGCTTAAAAAGTTACAATTTAAGCTGTGGAACCAATATGAAACAGAATTTGGACATGGTTTCAGCGTACGAAATAAAATGTAGTTTATGACCTTTAAAAATATTACATTGATGACGTCATCAAATGTTACAGTTTGTTACGACGACGAGTTTAAAAATAAGAATTTTTTTTATTTCAATTTTTTTGAGCAAACTACATGTTGAATTTTTTAGTAATAGATAACGACTATAAAAGCCTAATTGTGAAATTTGAACAAAATTGGCCATTGCATAACGAAGTTATATAAGGTGAAAAGTGCCGTTTTTAGCGCGATCGCCGATAGAGTCTGTACAGTTACCTTACTGTATTGCACCCCGTGCGTGTGCACTCTAGGCTTTCACTGCATGCTTACATACACGCAAGAAGTCAGGTCTTGTCACAGTTCATCGAACTTTGCGGTGTGTTGTTAAGTTCCGTGGGTGTGTAATAATGGCGACGAAAATAATGGCAAAGAAAAACTGTTAAGTCATGCCAAGTTCAGTGTGGAAATGTTTCCCTTTATGTCATTCTGGTACCTTAATGGTGACAGGGAGAGGAAGAGGAGACTTTACTAAGACGATCACATGCTCACGTGAGTTGTTTGATGTATAATGGTGGAGAAAATGCAATTAACAAAATGATCGTCTTTCGTTCTATCTATACCGATCACGTACGTGCTTACGTACGAGAGTCACAAGTGTGCCACAGCGGGGCCAGAGGCACTTTACCCCCGCGAGAGTTGTTGTCGGGGTACGCTGAGTAAAATTGTTTAAAAGTAAAGTTTAAAAGTAAAGTCATCGCCTTTCAAAATGTCCGTGTATTTCTTTAGCCGTGCACACTTGTGTTTATGATAATTATCAAAGTGGGGTAGTTTTTATAAAACTTTGGAACTTTTTAATACAGATAATGAGCTCGAAATTTGAATCTGTCAAATATTAGATTGACTGTACAGTACACCAGTGTTCAGTAAAGGTGATGTTACAAAATGAGACCGTTAATTTGATATAGCGCCATCAACGTTCACTAGCGATACACACTTTATTTTGTTGACACTGCATAGATGCCGAACAAAACGGAGGGCAGCAAGGGTTAATGTTTTGATAAAAGGCAATATGAATACTATTTTGAACAGACAACCTGGCGGTATCCAATTGCACTGCGTGGAAAAGGAACACTTTGGAAAGCACGAAAACATCGTTTTTCCTGGCAGTTAAAATCAAAAAGGTAACTTATTTTTCCTCCAGGAGTCGAGTTACAATAAATGTATGCGGTTCTTTATAATTCTTAGTGACCTGAGTTGACCTCGCTTCCTGCCCAAACCGGAAGTCCCAATGAAATACATATGATAAAGCTCTTTTTAATTCTTTTCATATTCAGATTTAAAGGTTTTATTTGGTTTCACTTTTAATATATCAAACAAAATCAAAACCATGTGTTATACAGTGTCTCGTAGACCATTATGTTGCTTTAAATGTTTCATTCCTCCAAAATTTTCTCCACATAAATCACTCAAAAATGAAATTAAACTGAACCTTGAAACTGTGCATACACTTGAACCTCAATATGAAGACGCGAAATAAATTGATGACGTCATGATGACATCATCAGATGTTGAGTTACAATAAATCAAAGTTTATTAATTAAATCAGAACTCCTGAAGTGCACAATGGATTTTTACAATCTACACATCATCGCAAAGGTCTTTTGGAAACAATTTAAATGTCTCAAAGAAATGACCCCAATTTGACCTTGTATTGCGGTTCAAACTGGAAGTTGAAGGAAACAATTGTTATAAATCCATTATTTTTAGTTCTTTGGTCAGTATAAAACGAGCTTTGGACAGTGGTTTCAGTGTGTGAGTAGGTAAAGGACTGCGTTTTCAAGTTTAAAACTGATGACGTCATTACATTAAACATAATGAAAACTAGCGCGCATCTGCTCTCCCGGAAATGTCCACAGTGGCTTTAACACGTAAATCGTCATGTTTTTAGCACGCTTTTTTCCACTAAAACACATGTATCTTTACAACGGGTAATCGCCGCTAAAAGGGGTGAACGGATTCTCAAAGTTCATTATTGTAGCTTCATGGTCATATATGTTTTACTAAGTAAAGCCACAAAACCAGTGATCATTTTTCTTTCAAACTTGGGCATTCGAAGGCAATTGTCTATGGAGAGAACAGAAATGTGATCCTAAATTTGCTACCCCGCGTTGTTTATCTGGACGTGACTCGATAAGATGACGTCATGTCGCAAAGGGGTGAAAGGTTTTGGAAAGAAGATGAAATTCCCCGTCCACTCATATAAGATCCATGGTGATTGGTCAAACATCCACTGATCACTTTTTCTTCAAAGTTTTCTTCCAATAAGCAGAATTGTAACAAAGGTCACCCGGTCAAACGTCGGTATGTGGCCATGTGACTAAAGCGTTGACCTTTTTCGTGCTTTCTGGTGAATGTTGCGCTGCCCAAACTGAACATCATCTGCTGATTTTTACCCTCTTTTTACCACCATATCGACCGTGATTGCTTCTCTGGTATCTTTTGTTCATTTGGAATAATGTAAACGCGACCAAAGTGATTTTGACAAAGGAGAAGAGTCTATTTGAGAGAGTTTTTTAGATCGTCATCGCCTGAGTTCTGAGACATCGCGGGATTTTGGACTGTTCCACTAGCAACCAGGTGAGTAAGCACACTGTATATGCCAATGCTGATTGTGCTGCCAACGCATGAGAATGTGCATGCATAGAATTCAGGTTTTTGTTGTCAAAATGAACTCGGATATTAAAAAAACATGGCATTTTAATTAACATACAGTCAACTGTCATGAAGTACATATGTGTAAAGAGCCCTGTACAAATGTTGAATTAGACCCTAGCCGGTTTAGTTTAGCATGTTTAGACTTAATTGAAATTGAGAATTTTGGCAAATAAATTTTAATTTGGGCAGTCATGACACTGACAGTCCAGTCCAGTTGGTATTTAAAAATAAAAATGCTATTTAATAAATTAAGTCTACAGCCTAGCCACTCGCCATCTGTGACTAGGTGAGAACATTTGTGTGTACATTTTGTTGAACACAGTGCTCTATTTCAGATTTATGGAAAGTCATGTAGGCTAGGCCCCAAGTCATTTTCACAAGTGAAGTCTCAACAGTTAGGTCGCATTTTTTTCTCGAGTCGCAAGTAATTTGTTGTTCAAAATAGACGTCATGTTTGCAGAATTGTGTTGATAACTAGTATATGATTTACAGAGTGCACGCATCTGTGCATATGATATGGCGGTGTTTTCCATATTTTATTTCCACATTTTTTCCAGCTTTAGTTGAGGCTTTCTGGGCCTAAAAAAGAAAATTATTAAAGTTATTTTAGTGTAACTAACATGTTTTCACTGAGTCAAGTCGAGTCGAGTGACCCAAGTCTTCATTTCCATACAAGCCCATGGAAGTCAAGACAAGTTGCAAATCAATTTAAATAAAATCGGATTCAAGATTAATTTAGTCTAAAGTGAAAACAACACTGATAAATTTCCTACAGGTGTGATGATTTTGTTCATTATTTTTTCCCATCTTTGTCTTTTTGTTTCAAGGAACTTGTACTTGGCAGTTGTATGGCAGACCGGCCAAAAAGGTGCCAACGTAGAGTTGACTACAAAGCATTGGCAGAGGGACCAGCATTCCACCGGGAGCGACAAACGGCCACAAACTGATCAACAAGTAAGCTGTACCCTCTGACCATTTTAGATTTCAAAACAGAACATCACATCGTGTATGGCTTAGTACACTATATTGGCTGGGACAAGCGTTACGATGAATGGCGGCCAGTGAATGAAATTGTTGATATTCCCAAAGAATTCATAGAAACAACAGAAGAAGCCACATCATTCTTTTATTTGCAACTTGCCGCAAGAATCAAGGAGGCGCTTCACATACAGCGGAAAACAGACAGCTCTGTGGAGGTGCGTCTTCCAATGCCAAGGGATGCCTTCGAGCCATTGAAGTTGTATGGACAATTAAACAGCAGTGATAGATATTCCCTAACCAAACTAACTGATTTAAATGAACTGTTGGGACATAATTGGCACTTCAAGATCGTCAATGCAAACAAAGATTTTGCCTTCATCATTGAAGGTACGTTTACCTTTCACATGAAAGAGAGACCCCCGCATGTAGAATTCAACGCCGATGGTGGAAAAGTCAGCACTCGTCGAGGGTTTGTGTTGGTTGTCAAATTTGTGAGAGACAGGGGTAACACTGGGGATTTGCAGGTCTGTTTACATGATTTGAACTAATGTACATCTGCTGCATTATTTTCTAAAAATGGTAAACAAAATATGAAAATTGGTTTCTCAGCCTGAAGTGACTGTTTTGGCTAGTCGATGCTCTGCTGACACAGCCGACTTCCAGTTAAGCAGAAAAGCTTACGTCACAAAATACTTCATGTAGAAAAAACAATATAGTAAATTTTGATTACGGAGAACATAATGCAGCGATGATCATCTGAACTGAAATCTGTTTTATCTTGTTTTGATACAATAAGAAGTACGTGTACATAAAAAAGTACATGTTGCCTGCACTGGATGCATTGTTTAGGTTAACTATTATCTTACATTGCCCTCTATAAACCAATCCAGGCCCACAATGGCGGTCAATACAATGATGGTGAATTTGTTTTTTACCTGTATCTTGTTTTGTTTAATGATCCAGTACTGTAGTGCCTTGCCTGAAGAACCTGTGAATCATGAGTTCAAACATTTTGTGTATTTACAGCTGAACAATTTAGTTCTGTACAAGTTGGCAGCTGCCATGACAACCTGTTCACTATTGAGTTCTGAAAATTTAGAACATGTCTTGCGATCTATTCTGTCACAATATCATTTGAAGAAAGATCAAATCAATGCAGTATTTGTCCTTAACAAACTGAAGAACAAAATAAAATTCATGTTTCGCCAGTTAAAGAGTGTGAATCGATCAGGCTTTAAACTACAAGCCTTAATGACAAAGTGGGAAAACACCACTTTTACTTTGGAAGTACCACATCGCACTGGATCACCAACAAAACGAAAGCTTAAAAACACTGAAGAAGAATTATCCAGGGTTGCTGATGAGCTAACTACAACTAGGCGAGTACTGGCAGACGTTAATGGGAAAAACAAAGAACTCGAACGGAGTATTGATAGATTGAGGAATAAAAAAAAACGCAAAAGTAGAGAAAGGGGGAAAGAAAAAGGAAAGGTAACATACAGTAACTCACAGAAACGTTGAATAAAACGACAGAAGTTGCAAACTGTCCAAACGGTTCTGCAGGATTTTTCTGCTGGGTCATGGACACCTGTCACTGTATCGTTTAGAGACGATTTTGATGACGAGATTGTAGTTTGCTTAGAGAGTGGGAGGGAAATATGTACCGATTATTCCGAAGACAATCTCGATGAAATTTTATTTGTCCTAGACCAGTACAACATTCCGAACAGGGGCTATCATGAGCTAGCTCAGAGTCAGAGTAAATCTTCGTCACTTCCAAAAGCATGCAGAATAATAGACAGGCAACACAATCTCAATAAAGGTATAACGATCAAAAAAACGATTGCCGATTTCCCAGGGGTATACACCTCACTTTCAGTCTCACTAACTGAAAAACTATCTGACCCCAAAAGGACAAATCTGATAAAGAATGGAACAGTTCGAATTAAAATCAGTGGGGATGGGACAAGGATTACATGTAAGCAATCGTTTGTTAACATGTCATACACACTTGTAGATGAAGAGAACTGCATGTCTGAACATGGAAATTATCTGTTGGCTATAGTCAAATGTGATGAAAAAAACTCGACTTTGAAAGCTGCACTAAGGGATCTTATTCGGGAGTGTGAAGATTTATCATCTGTGTCTGTCAATGGACAGTTAGTCAGAGTAGAAAAATTCCATGGTGGTGACCTCAAATACTTGAATCAAATTATGGGCATAGCTGGATTCGCAAGTAAGCATTCATGCTTGTGGTGTCACTGCCCAAAGGAAGAAAGCTTTGATATGACGAAAACATGGTCAATGACAAACGTGGAACAGGGGGCAAGAACTGTTGACAAAATAGTCGCTTGTGCTCACAAAAAAGCAAAAGATGTAACAAAATTTAATTGCAATGAAGAACCAGTTTTTCTCTCAGTACCGGTCCATAGAGTTGTTCCCGACACTCTTCACCTTTGCCCACGCATATGTGATCAAATGGTGGGTCATCTTGTTGCTTTTCTGTTGAAGATGGACAATGTCTCTAAAAGCAGCGTAACTGCCAAGAAATTGGAAAATGCAAATAACATCAAGACATTCCAAACTTTCATACACAAGACAGCTGGCATTTGCGACTGGAAATTTTTCATCAATGATGGAAAACTTGAATATCGGTCTTTCAGAGGTCCAGAACACCGTAAAATCTTGAAGACTATTTGTAGCGGCAAGTTGGTTATTGTGCATTGTTTTAATTATTGATTGATTGTTCAAAGTGTTTTGCGCCTAAAGTAATTTCCAATCACTTGTATATCTTTGTCTAAAATAAGTTTGTTGCAGTTAAGCTGTTTTTCTATGCTTTTGGTATAGCGCCCTCTATTGACAAGAAAGTAATGAGGTCAAAGGTAAAATTCTTCATGATTCCGATGATTCGTAAACGATTGACATGTTCTAAATTATATTCCCAATTAACGTAAAATTAAGAATGATATAAGGTCCCATTTCTTGTAGTTTCGGATTCCAACACAATCGGTAAGTTCGTTGATTCATATAAAGTTAGCAATTATCCTTTTCATAATGGTTTGATAGTTTATTTTGGGATCAAAAGTTGGCCTTTCTCAGTAAAGTTTTCATGTGTTTTGTTCAAGTATTGTTTACATATATTCCAAGGCAGGGTCACGAATCTCGGTTTATTATTTAGTGTATGATTTATTCTTGTTAATGATTGTTATTTAATTTAAGTACTGTATTTGTTGTAATTAAAGTGAACCACACACAGCCACAGAGTGCGTTCAGAGAGGGACCGAATAAACAAAATATGTAGAAAGGTTTCAAAGCTACACTATTGATCTAGACTACTTGATTCCATCCCATTCCAAACTTAATGATTTAAAAATACTGTGGAGAGATTTCCCAGTGTTGTTGGAGGAAATGGAAAAAGACCTGACAGATGTTGAAATTGATAATTTCCAAAGGATGGCAAAAGAGTGGGTTATTTTGTGTTACACTGTTAACTGTAGCACGGATATCACGCCATACATGCATGTTTTAGCGTATCACGTTCCTGAATCCATGAGACTCCATGGCAACATAAACCACTTCACCCAGCAAGGCTTAGAAAAAATTGAATGATCTTGTTACTAAATGGTACCATCGCTCTACCAACTTCGGCTCAGCAGCTATGACACAGATAATGACCAAACAACATAGACTGCACCTTTTAGCTAGTAAGTTCAAACGCAAGCCAAAATGGAGTGTCAGATGCAGTGTGTGTAAAACAAATGGCCACAACAAACGAACTTGTGAACAACTGTAAATGTCTTACCATTGCCACATTACGGTAACAAACTTAGAGGTACATGTAGGGTACATCTTTGGTTGTTTGAAGCGTATACAAAAGTCCTACACAAATGTATGTATTTGTAGATAAAATTAACCTGTGAAAGTTTTGTTTCAAAAGATGGTAGTGCTTTTGAGATATCGGCGAAAATATGGTTATTTCCAAGTGAGCTGCTGAAACTGCATGTTTTTTTTCATTATGTGAGAATGGCTTGCCTAAAAGTCTTTCTCGGATTAAAATATCTTAGGTGAAAAATGATCTCTTTCTCCAAAACCACATTACTTCAAAGGGAATCGTTCCTCACAATGTTTGATACTACATGTACAGTACCTACAGCTCTTCAGTGCTTACCAATTAAGGTTTTATGGCCATTCATTTATGGAGTAACTACCAAAGATGTGATGTACCTTACATGTACCTTTAAACAAGTTTGGCCCATTATTTTTCTCTTGTATTATTCAAGTAGAAAAATTGTGTTTTTTGAAAGCGAAACTATTTTGTAATTCTACTGGTACTTGTTTTAGGAGTGCACATGTAATACATGTATGTTACCACAGCTTCATATACATGCGCAAAGAATTTGGTGAAATAATTGTTGTGCATAAGGTGTTTAATTGTAATCATTGCTTGAGTGTTTTCCCATTGAGGAATGTTATGTAGAATAAACGTATTTTAGTGTATTAGTCAGTAAATTGCATGTGGTTACAATAATTGCTATTAGTTGTTCTAGTTCGACATTATTGGGTGAGCCACATGTTTTGACAGGTTTTGATCGGTGTTTTCCTATTCAATAGTGTTTGTTTGAAGGATAGATTTAGCCTGCTCATATCAAAGCATTTTGTACTTTTTCCAAACTTTAATGCTAAAGCTTTTTGTATTGGTTGATTAATGGATGCTTTGTTTTGTTGGTTTGCTATGATAGGCAAACAGGGTGCGTGTAAGGAAATACCTGTTAAAAAAACATTTATCTTCTACAAAACAACGCAATCTAAAAAATTGTGTGCAATCTTAAATATCTATGAACTGTTGCATTAGGAGAATATTGAGGTTCTAATTTTAAACGCACTGCCAGAAACTAATAAGCAAAAATAAGAGGTTTGGTTATTTATATTATTAATGTATTTGGCATACATCATCATGTTTGTGTTGCCAAAGCCCATATGAACTTGTCAGTTTATTCACTTCAGTTTATTATTACGAATGTACATGTGCTAAGTGCAAATGTACGTAGACAGAATTACTTGTAGACAGAAAATCAGGGTCCTAAATGATACTCACTACCTCGTTTTTGAAGCCTCCTGTCATTGCAGCTCTTCCTAGTTATTACAATAAACATGTATTTTTGTTGTGGTTTATTTTATTTAAATATGCAAACCTACATTGTACCATTATCCCAAGTGGAAATCATTTATTTTATTTTTTGTATGGACATTTTATATTTATATTATTATCTTTGTGACATATATCATCTTGTTATATAGGTCTTGCCAAAGCCAATACCAACTTGTCAGTTTATTAACTTCAGTTTTTTTATACGAGTATAGTTCATTGATAGTACTCTGCTGATAGATAGTATGTGTAAATGTAACATACATGTAATGAGACAAAAAATCAGGGTGCTAAATGTTCCTCACTACCTCATTTCTGAAGCATCATATCTTTTATAATTAAAATGTGTTTTGTTTTACTGTGTATTTAAATATAAACGTTCCCTTTTTTACAAAATAAATTTTCAAGTTTATTGTTTGTCAAAAAACCTGACTTGTCTGTGTCATTTTAATTATAGTATTTCTTGTGTGTTATAAACTTGAAAAGTGTGCTGCACTTTCTGTGTGTGATGGAACAACCTGGGTGCCCCTCAATTTAGAACCTCCTACCCCACAATCTGCAATGGACGGGTCCAACACAAGTCCACTTCCCCTCACAGCCTGTGTTGTGTGTGGTATGCTAATAGGTCAATTTCCACCTTTTCCGTGGCACGCACACACACACAGACCTTATGCACGTTTAGGGCCAAATATTTTCATTATGCAGCGCCCTCTGGTAACAAGTTTGGAATCAATGGTGCTACAACACTAGTTGTAACAGCTTTTTTTACATATTTGTGTGTATTAACTCATCAATGTTTAGAAGCGATTGGTTATTCCCGAACACCTAGTTTTTGTGATGCCACAAAAACTGGATGTCGTTATTATTATTATTATGGTGGGAGTGTCTGTGTCTTCAAAGCTTGAAGTGGCAATTGAAGACTATAGTAAATGTACAAATATAGGTTTTCCCGGCCAAATTCAGCAAAATATCATTCAAATTCATTATTGCGCTTTCAAATTCACGCGATTTCTCTAATTCAGTCAAACTAGGGTTTCTCTTTCAGTATTATTGCATTCAATTTCGTTTTCTTGCACTCAGGATCCCTTTCTTTTCATTCTATTTCGTTTATAGGCATTCAAGATTACAAGATCGCCATTCTTATGTTGAATATTCACCATCTTTTCCCAATAGGTGCAATCAAATTCAGAGTCATCGAAGCGCTCTGCAGTTTCTCACCTAATGTTCGTTTCTTTTTCGTTTATGTGTAACGGATTTCAACATTTTGAGCGTTCAAATTCAACAGGAGTTTGATACGGCTTATGGTTGCGTTTAAAATAAGCGATAATGTTCTTTTTTCGGCAGTTGCGTGGATAATCTGTCTTATGAGTTTTGAATTTAATTCTTATATTTGATCTTAATTGCAAATGTTTTGCTTTTACTTCCGTTACACACTAAAAAATTAGATTGAAAAACACTCTAATTAGATTGAAGATCACTTTTTTTTTATTGAAGCCAGGGTCAAACATTTTGCATTTTGTCCCTGGTTTCAATCGAATGGAGTAAGTTTTAATCAAAAACTTTTAAAGCATACCCCGTGATTAAACTTTAAAATGTGTCTAAGAACAGTTAAATAAAGTTTTATGGTATCGAGTATAAAAACAATAAACAATGTTTTGATTGCATTTGCTTGCAATGTAAATGTTTGTTTTGGTCTTAAATTCACTTTTTGTCATCTTCTTTATTCGTTAATGTTTAGACCTTGCAAATTAACTTGAATAATTCAATCAGCCTTCCTCTACTACAGTGCTCGATTTTCGTAATGACCACGGGCAGCCATCATTTTTTGCTTTACATTGTAGAAATGAATTCCCCTCATAATCCTAACTTTATAGGCAAATACGAACCAGAAAGAGCATACCGAAGAAACGAATTTGAATGCAAACATTTCTAAAATGTTTGCCAGTTGACGAAAATGAATAGTCAACCAGCCCGTTCCTGCTGTCTTTGACGAAATAGAATGAACTAAGTGACCATTTTAAATTGAATGATTTTATTTGTCGAATGAAAGCTCAAGTGTCGAAATTGAATGACTCTTTTTAACTGTTGAATGTTGATGTACCAGAGGATTTATTTTCAAGCGAAATTGAATGACCCGGGTATTAACTTGAACGGATTTATGTTGAAATTGGCCGGGAAAACCTATAACATCTTGTCATTTTACAAAGAGTGGAATTCTCATGAATAGAATTTGTCAAAAGTCGATTCATTCATTTGGTTAAGGTGAAATGACTAAAACAGTATATTCGATGATGTCAGAAGACTGACACAAATTGTACCTCTTTAAAGCCTGCCTACCTTCATATTTGTTACAGTGTTATTTTTATTTAGTTTAGGAGAGAATACTCTTCAAAGGACAGTGTTTTTCAGATTATTAATAAGACTCTGCAACATAAAATTGGCTGATTTTCATCCTTAATTTTTCGTTAGGTATAAGCCATTCATGCAGAAAAGATAATGTTGCAAAAACAAAATTACCTCATTGAGTGCAGCAGTTGATGTCCCCAGCTCAGACTCAGAATTAGAAGATATGTCAGTGCCTCTTTCAGCTGTCTTATCTCTTGTCTGAAAGGTAGAATCGAAGCACTCGCATCTTCGGTTTCATGTACGTCTCATCAACAGTACGACTGCTAAGGATGTGCTGGTGTGCAACATCGACCAAACTTGTTTCTTGGTCGTCAAGTTTCCCCTTTGTTGATTTGCCACCTTTGAAAAAGAGACCCTCTGCAATTTTCTGGACAGCCTCAGCTGTTGATGTCCTGTTCACAGTTAGTGACCGTCAGCGTTTTAGCTAGCGAGCCGTGCAGCCGTGTTTTGCACGGCCATTTTTCTGAAATCACGGCCTATTTTTTCAAGCACGGCTTTGTGTCTGAAATCAAGCCGTGCACTACTTTTGAATAAAATATGTGCTGTAATATTATCCCAGTTTAAAATTGTATTATTATTCAAATTAACCATAACAAAAAAGTAACCAAAAAAGTAAATAAAAAAAGACAGAAAACCGTTGACTGTGATCCCCAAAAGACGCGGGTACCGTGTGTGTTAAGCAAATTAAATGGATTCGTAAAACCGAATAATAATTGTGGAATGAACACATGGAACCATACCTGTCCTACGCAATCGTATGCGTGTATAAAAACTTTGATGGAGAAATCGGAGAGAAGAAAAAATAACAGATTTCGTCTTGAAGGTAAGGATTGACCCGAGTTTCTGCCTTTCATTGTTAAAAAAAACCGCCAAAAATTCAGTAAATTCTTCAGCCATTATGAAACAAGATTATAGAACATCGGCCTTGTCCAGTGTCAGGGTTGGACTCTGGCGTACGTTGGTCAAATAACATGGCGGCGCGACC
The DNA here is from genome assembly GCA_911728455.2 of Marthasterias glacialis. Classification (NCBI taxonomy): domain Eukaryota; kingdom Metazoa; phylum Echinodermata; class Asteroidea; order Forcipulatida; family Asteriidae; genus Marthasterias; species Marthasterias glacialis. The sequence continues at coordinate 21,253,589 of OU452220.1, forward strand.
AGCTGAAACACCTTGCCAAATGGTCCGGCCGGCTAGTCAAAAATATCCGCAATGGCATAATATAGGCCTAAACTCCTACAATTTATCTTTTTTTCTGAGGAGGCTACCCTTTTCAATTAAAACTGCAAGCAAACTTTAAATAAGCAATAATTATCCAAGTATTTTGCCGCGTGGCTATTCAGCACTTCCACCTGACGAACGTTCAAGTTTTCGATCCTCTCGGTTCGAGGTTGCAGTGCACGCTTGCTGAATTTATTGCAACCGCTGGCCGTAGGGCGAAATTGGCCAATGGCAAAATTCGTTACACGCGGTGTAGGAATTCAACAGCCAATAGAAACATTCGTTTCTCGCTATGTAAATTAGACAGTGAAGTCCGTTCACCTCCATCGGTAGATTGCCATGCACCCTGTGCGGTATGGCAATGTAGACTTGTGTAGGCAAAGCAAACTGGTTTGCAACGTCCAGATTTTGACTCGCACGTGTGGGTTGTTTACGATTGAGCAACAGTAGTTTGGGGTTCTACAACTAAACTGATGCCTCCAGCTTGCAAGTAAGAACAAAACTGTAGTAAATCGTTGTTTTTCTGCATGCATGAAAGTTAGAGAACTTTGTTCTCCTTTTAAATCAAGTGAGGCTACATCGCTACCTTGTCCACCAATAATCATGAGAACTAAAAATAAAATGACTGTTGCGACGATCGTACAAGCCCTCCAACTCCGATATCGAAGGTTCAATGACTAGTTCATGTTTAGTTCATGTCATTCACTTCAGTTTAATTTTTATCAAGTCGGTTGTAAAGTTACTTGTTTAGTTCTTCATGCGTGATTAACTTCACGCATTTCTTTTTTACTATCAATAATTTACTTGTACTATGAACATACTTGGCGCTGTTTTAGGTTTTTGGTTACAGAAAATGTTACTGAAAATGTCCACAAAGATCAGTTAAAACTTACCTCTGACATGTGTCCCATTTAAGTAATTATTCATTTCCCAATAATAACACAAATTTTATGCCACCTAAAACGTCAAGACTCGTGCTCAGCTTAACTTTACTAAAGTAATTATAGTAATATGATGTTTATTGAGATTCTTTTTATTGTGCATATCATTGCAGAGTTTTGTTAATTGGTATTCTGGTGTTTTTATGGTTATTTCATATAAACTAAAGCCACTTGCTTGCACCTACATGCACTGAATAATGTCTCATTAACAAAAATCACTTAACAGTATTTAAAAGAGAAACACATTAATTTTTAATTTCTTAAAATAAACTCCAAAAAACAAATATTCATAAGACACAACATTGGACCCAGATTCAGTGCCAAGAATACACCAGATAGTATCTACAATCAATAAAGAGCTTCCTGTGCCCTTTATCCTATTTAATTCAAATTAATCAATATTAAAACAACAAAATTAATTGTTTAAGGTAATTTGGAAGACTTAGCGCACTGACCGCGTTGTGCTCGTGCATGGTTTGCGCACCAGGTAGATTTTTGCTAAAAAAAAGTTGCACACCCTATTTTTCAATTTGCACTCCCACTTTTCAAATCCTAGCTAAAACACTGGGACCGTGTGCCACCTCCATGTGGTTTCCGGACCAGCTTGAATTTCTGATCATTCTTATCCCAATGTAGCCACCCAATATCTATTTGTCTTGACTCCTGTTTGTTGGGTTTTCGTTTCCCAAGTAACCCTGGCTTCAGATCTCCTCCACGTCGGGTTTGGAGTTTCTTCCTTAGTTTTTGCAGCAGTTCTCCTTTCTTTCCATCATGTGTTGTTTCTTCATCATCCTTTTCTGCTGCAGACTCTGAGTGTGCTACTACTGGACGGCAAAAATGCTTTACAGTAGTTCTATCTCCAATGCGGGTAATAAACCTGCTCAAATCACTTTCCTTCATTAGCATTATTGTCTGCTCATCAACCTGTGTATCACAAAATGCACAGAATTTAAAGAAAATTCGAAGAGTACTTCACAAAAAAAAATCATATTCAACAGGATTATAGGGCCAGATTACACGATATATTGGATATAATTGTTACCCAGGTGTGATTGAAAACAACAATTTTGTAGAAAATTATGGTGCAAGACTGGGGTTGGCATACTTCCAGCTCACCCAACCCAATAAATAAATAAATGAAAACATAAATAAATGCATAAATAAACAAACAAACACAAAACCAAAAAAAATTGCATTGCTGTGACCACATTGTTGCGTATCCTCATGTCATCAAACGTAACATCCAGTGACTTCTTTGTGGGATAGATTAAAGAACAAAGTGTTAAGCAAGCCTGAACTACCGGCAGGATTTGTGCAGACTTCTACAGTTCGCATGTTTTACGAGCAAAACAATGGCATCACTGAACTCAGAAAAGTAGAATTTAAGTTTTCTAAGCTCCTATACTTTGCTTTAATTTTTGGTCTTATGACTTAAAGCCTAAAAGTATGAAGTTTTGCTGATGAATGCTTTCAATGAAAGCTGCATAGGCTTGTTTAGCCAGGTTCTTGTTGGCCCACCCTTCTTCCCCTTGGGTTAGAAATACAAAAAAAGCAGCACTTATATGAACTTGGGGATCCAGGGTGGGCTTCCGGATGGGGGTTGGTTACAACAGGTGTGATTTTTGGGTATGATGGGCTGCAATAACAAACATACAAATAAAGTTAAAAAAAGAGATTGGTGCATGTGGGGATAACATTACAAATATTGTCTTGATAAAGTTGAATGGGGAAATTTATATATAAAACTTTAATTAAGTACATAAACTGCTACGTGCAGAGTTTATAAACCAGTAACAGGCAGTTAACTTAGAAAAAACTTGTAGATTTTTTTTCTTGTTTATTCTTCAAATTAACTGAATGCGTACAACAGCCTTTTCAGAAATTGAGGTCAACTCTCATCTGGTAGCCTACACTGCAGTTCAATACATAGACAGACACAGGGGTTGCTAGCCCCTGAAATAGCAAAAAATGTTTTCTATGGTGGTTACTAATGTGTTTCATAAAGTTGGGGCTTTTGAAGAAATCATGAGTTCTTTGACAATCTATGGAAGGTTCCAAACCCAATGGCACTTAGGCATTCCTTTTTTTCATCTGCGCAAATATTGATCAATATAAATGTGACCTGCTCTGCAAAAAAGGATATTAAGTCGGACCGTGCTGTTTCACGTAATGGGCCGTCCTATGTGGAGGGGTGTCTTTTGGTTTGATGTTTTGGGGTTTTTTTTCTTTGCATTTTTTACATCATTGACATCTATACTTTCATAAATCATCATCAGGAATGTTGATTTTGATCAATAAAGATTACAAAAACGTGTTTTGTCTCCGTTGTTTTCTTGCTTTCTGTTACTTTGTTGTCCGTAGAAACAAAAAAACAACAAATTCATGCCTTTGTCCGTGACGTTCATCAACCCCCATTGCACAATTTGGTATCATCCGAAAGCTTACGAGGCATGCTTTCCAAATTTGGGCATCAGGAAGGTAAAGGGTCATAGGCAAATGACCACAAGGACAACGAAAACTGTAAACAAACCCCCACTTGTTACTAAGGACGTCATCAAACCCTGTCACATGTTCTAAAAAGAGAGCCATGATTGGACAAAGCACCCAAGGATCGAGACCGCGCATGCGCATAAATTGCATGTGTACGCGTTACTGCATCGCAACACCTGTCAACTGCCTATCCGATGTGACTTGTGTTGCTTTTTCAGTCGAGAACATTTGCTAGAATTTTACTTTTTCCCTACAGATTTATCATTGTTTTGTGAATTTGTTTGATTGAAAATGAGTTCTAAGGATCAGTGTCTTGCTGAGGCTTTGAACTTCGAAATGCAAATCTTTTCAGAGAGGAACGAGTGATGGTCGGTTTCGTGGAAAATTACTTCGTCAACTTCATGCATAATGATGACGATGTTGAATCGGATTCAGATTTAGATTCTGATTCGACATGTTCATCACCATCGGAGGATGACCAAGCAATTGACCAAGAAAGCTACCATGAAAACGACGAAGTAGCAGAAGGCCCACTGCTTACGGCAGAAGTCTTCCCTCATGATGGCATCGCTATCGACACCAATGGAGCTGATGAGATCGATGTTCAGCGGGCGAAGGCGAGGAACTTCAGCTGCAAGTGTCATCTTTTCAACGGTGGACCATGTTCCAGGCGATATTCCGTGGACGACTTCGTAAATTCCCAGTGCGAAATTTCTGAACTGTCAAAAGGTAGGCCTACTTAAGGCTTTGGCGCTTGTTTGTGTTTTTTAAGTTATGCTAGGGTGCCTATTAAAAAAAAATAATTAGGCCTAGGCCTTACGTTAGTGTATTTTTAGTAGCCAAAATGAACTGTATAAGTTTGACCAGACCTGTTTCTAACTAAAATATCCACCGCATAAACAAATTTTAATTTGTTCCTGTAATTTGGAACAATGTTTTAAATATTCAAATCATCTCATAGGTAACCTAGACATGCTACTGTTGGGGCAGATAAGGTGCATTACAAACAACAGTGAGGAGACAATGTGTTCAGAGAGAAAGGAGCAGAAGAAGCGAGTACGTCAAAGAGCATCATTTTTGTTTCATGGCCAATCAGTCTGCAATCCCACGTTGCGGTTTCTGCACAGGTAAGAGTGACGGTTAGTATTTTTACTAGTAATTAGGTGTTCGGACTCTGGTCCGAAGACCTCTTGTTTTTGTTCGGTTTTTTTTGGGTGTTCGGACACAAGTCCGAAGACCCTCTGTTTTTGTTCGGTTTTTTTTTTTTTTACTTCTCCTTCTTCTTCTTCTTCTTATGCCTGAAGATTGTCCGCTAACAGAAGCACACTTTCTAAGCTTGTATGAACTTGAAACTTCACACATAGTTAGATACTCATTAGGACACGAAACCGTTTGAGTGACGTCATGATGACGTCATCGGGTGTCAAATTACATTAAATCAAAGTTTATTACTTCTAAAAATCATAACTCCTAAAGTACACTATGGATTTTTACAATCTATACATCCTCGGAAAGGTCATCCAAAACTGCGTAATCGCCTCACAGATATGACCCCAAATTGATCTTGTCTTCCGGGTCAAACCGGAAGTTGAAAACTTCATAAATTCGTATTTTTTTAAGTACTTGTCACATGATCATAAATCTTACATCAGATTGTAGAGTATTTATCAATCGCCAACTTTTGCATAGAGGTCATACCCTTTTGACCTTTACTTCCGGTTCAAAACGGACGTTTAACGCATTCTTTTGTAAATATGCGTTCAAGCGTGACCGGCATTGCTATAGAAAATCGAATGCCATTATACCTGTATACGTCGATTTCCTCGGGGGGGGGGGGGGCGGACACGATATTGCGCAATCCTTTCCGCGGCGCTGTGTGAACGTACTATTTAAAAAAAGGGGTAAATAATTTCTGCTCAAACGCGAATGGATTTAATTAGATAACAGTAAGGCAGTATTTGACCAATTATATATGCATAGTTTATTTGTAATATTTTTGCAGTGGAAGTAAATGCAAGAATTTGACAAAAATCTATAAAAAAATTTTGGAAAATGCATCCGTCCCTGCAACACCAGGCGCGTGGCCGGCAACAGCATCATACCGTTAATCAATGTGTAATGTTGCTTTGAACGAAAATTTCGATACCCCTAAAACAGTGTCACAAAACGTGACGAAAGTGACAAATTGGCCCATTCTACCCCTGAGATTTTTCAAGTTCTTCTTTTAATATATAGTTTTCTAACATTGTGAAGTTTTTTTTTTTAATCCACCCTTTCTACCCAATCGATTTTTATGATTTTCAAAATGTAACGTTTGGATTAAATAGTAAATTCCGTTATCGGTTTCATGTGTAAACCTGTCGGCGTCCGGAATCTGTGTGTGTTGGTATGGTATATCAAGCAGTCAGGGTGACAAACCGTGTATATTGCGCAATGTCAATAACGGCTACACACACACACAGGCCTGGGTACGTCCCAGCATGCTCGCTTTTGACTGGGCCCTGACTGCGTGCGTGCCGTGTGTGTGCAATGGTGTAAGGCAGGCTCACGATTGAGACGAGTATCAACGTTGACGGCGCCCTTTTCTTTTTCGTGTCCGCCTCCCCTGGATTTCCTGTTGCTTATACATGTACACAATAACCGCACGTTGTTCATTCCACACTTTGTTAGTCTTTAATACAAGGCAAATTTTAACATTTTAAATCAACAAAAAAATCAACCGTTTGAGATATGAACTTAATTCTTTCGAGAAATGTCAGGGTTAGGGAGTTTTTTTCTTTGTGACACATTGAGTGACTTCTTTGATATCCGGACAAGCCAGAAGTAGCTCTTTATTTAAAAATAAGACCTAGGGATATGATTCTTCCACCAAATACCAAGATTAGGAAAGGTCATTCTCTGTTGCACATTGTGTGACCTGTGTGACCTCTATCTCATGACCCCATGTAGACTTGACCTTCTGTGTCAACCGGAAGTTGGACCATATGGAGAAGCAGTTATTTATGGTCTATGTTCAAGGCTGTGTCCAACATGACCTTTCCCTTTGGTTAGAAAGTCTTTATTTCAGTCAAAACTCGAAATTAATTTTGGAGTAATGGAAAATCAGTTTAACATATAAAAAAACATACTCTTTGATCTAGACAAGGAATTTTTTACACGCAATACATCATTGATAGGTATTTAAATTGGTGCAATACTTAATACAACCCTTCGAGTAATCATGTAATAAATTGGAGTGGCTGTTTTTATAGAGAGATGCTAGCTATAGACCGACACATCATGTACATGTACGTCGTTGCTGATTACAAAACTTCCGTTCAAACCACAATAACCAGTATAACAATTTTTCTAAATGCACGGTCGTGGCCATACAGTCAAAAATTGGAACATTTGTTCTTGAAAATGGCCAATTTCAATTCTGAATGGCTCAACTTATACTTTGTGCATTACTGAATTTTTAAAAGTTTGCATGCTTTTTTTTTTTTTTTTTTGCAAACATGGGCGCTGGGTACGATCAGAACATTATCATCTTGCATCATTTAAATTTAGTTTTTTGCAGATTATCTAAATTGTAAATTCTGTTTATTTAAATTTTACTTGTTACTTCTTGTTTGTCGTTTGCACTTTCTCTTTCTCTCATCCTTTTTCACTGGTCTTTTAAGAAGTTCAAACATGCAGGGCCCAAATGGAAACCGGTCTTGCTACTGATCAAGCTTAGGATGAATGAGGAAAACAAAGTAAACAAATAAAAAAATAGTCGAAAAGCACTGAATCTAATTTTTCTTGTTTATTTATTCATTTGGTTTACACTATTTTGCACTACTGTATACAAAGAATTGTAACACCTCTTCCTTTGATTCTATCTGTTGATTGGCTGAACGTGCGTCACGTGGTGTTGTGTATTTTAACTATCACACTGCGCGCCGACCAAGAGAACTATCAAATGGTACTATTCAACAAAAACCTCGCACCCGGTGACACCATCAACAAAGACGTGCTTTAGAAATCAGTGTGATACCTTTTAGGTATTTGAAGACTGATATACGCACAGTTGTTTAACAAATATTACCACAAAATGGATGAAATTGAGGTGTTATAAAACAAATATTGACTGCTTTATCTCGTGTCGTAGTAAAACTAGTCACTCTCAGTGATCCCCAGAGCCGCCTATCTTCCCTCGTCTTCGCTTTGGGAAGAAAGGCAGCTCCCGGGGATCACCTGGAGTGACTAGTTTTACTACACCACTCGCAGCAGTCAATATTTGTATACTATTGACTAGCATAACAAACATTGTTTGTTTTCAAAGGTTAAATGACATATTAACAAATCACTTCTTACCCAATAGACAGGCAAAGTGTATGTTCTTGACCAGCACACTAAACTATGGTCGTTTTTGAATCAATGGTTTCGGCTCTGGATTCACTCAGGCTAGCTTGACCCCTCAGTTGTTTCCACCATTTCGTGTGCTTTACTTTCAGCCTTCAGAAAAAGGGAAAAGCCTAAAACAGATTCCAAAGCTAAAGCCATGGATTCGAAAAGGGCCTATAATCACATACGGGTAACTAAATACATTTGTAAACACAGAGGGTTTCTTTTTCATTGTTTTATCTAGCACCTAAAATATGCGCAAAGATTTATACACACACACAGGCCTCAAAATTAGCAGAAAATCTAATGAGTACTTAATGCGTACATGACTACAAGTTATTTATCAAAATGGTCTCCCTTATACCCCCACAAAATTCTCTACCTGTTCAAGCTCCTTCTCTCCTTGCTGATTGAAAGTGGTAAGAATCGGCCAGGAATTCAAGTGGATCAAGTGAAATTCCTGTAGCTGTTGAATGAATTCACTGGTCTCATGTTTTTACTTGCTGCTTATTAATCAGTTAATGTGGTCTTCATACGAAGAATAATAGCAGGAATTGTTCAAACAAAAGCAGTCCACATCAAACTATACATCATGGTGTTATTGTAAACCAAATGTACAAAACATAATATTTTGTAAGCATGTCCAACAAGTCCCGTCTCTCAATCTAATTTAACCCGCTTCGAACCAAATGAATGCTCAAGTTTATACACTAGCCAAAATGCTTTGCCACACACATCATAATGTGACTGTATCCTGCTAATATTTGGTTAGAAAACAATACGAATGCACATGCACTCTTTATTTACAGAGTAATATACCTTTTAACTGTCTCCAAGAGCACTATGTATGGTTACATCTTAAGAGTTTTGACAATCACTTATAGGAAAACAATGACTGGCTCCACAAGTATCATATGAAGTTAATCAGAGCATGGTGTGTGCTATGTATGTATCTTCAAAAGGACATGTGCAGAGATGAAGAATATTATTCCTGCAAATAAACAAAATACAAAAAATCAAAATGTTAACTTTTGAAAATAAAGATGTTCAGAAATAATTTTTAAATGCTATCTTTGAAATATGAAGAGGATGACAAAATATAAGTTAGTGGATTTGTAATGACTTCAAATATTTTCAAGTTTTTAAATGTATCCTTATTTCGTGTCCTCAAATTAATGTGTCATCCCCAGGACACTACTTGCGGCTCTCAAAAATGAATTTCACATATATATATGGAGATAATTTTATAATGTCACCAGTATCATGTTTTACTGATTGTAAACCAGCAAAGGACATTGACATTATATATCAATGAAAACTATAGGTCTCAGGCATTGACGTAACTAGCTGTAATTACGTCCGCCATTTTGGACGGCAAGCACCACGGTAAATCATAGCCTGGTACATATCAACCTTGTCCCCATATAGTGAACCCTGGGGAAACTCTTTATTTGGACCCTAATTGGACAGCGGCTTTACAGTATTAGCCTATGGCTATTGATTCTGGTACCGGGCAACGAGACTATGACAAAGACGCAAATTTTGAAAAGCAGCCACACTATTCTTATTTGCATATGTATCCAAAATTTTTGGATATGCAAATGTTCCAATACCAGGGTGAGAGAGCAGTCAACCTCATACTGCTGGACTCACCCTGGGGACAAGGTTGGGTGCATATGTAGGTGAAGTTATTGCTCAAATATAATGCAAAGGAGAACTACTACGTTGAATCATAACTGATCAAAGTAGGCCTATACTGAGTGAAATTAGAAGGTTATGTCACGGATTGATATTTGTCAAAATTAGTAATGTTGTGGTGAAAATGTATGCCGACAATCGTGCAGTAGAACTGCCTGCATAATACGCGTGCCGTACAAAACGACTGATAACCATTTGTAGTTATCAATGAAGTGACATCACATGCACAATCTCTATACATGAGGCATGGTCATTTTTGTTGTTGAGGTCATAAGAAAGTGTCAACTTACTTTAGCAAATACATAGGACTTGCAGTCTTGCTTACATCTAACTTGAACTGATGGTGAATGTTAGTATTACTGTCCACAGAAAGATTTGTTCCTGAAATTAAAATATAAATGAAAACACATTAGATAACATGTACATACATGTAAAACTACATGTACATGATGAATACCACTAAATATCAATAATTTCATGTTAAACTTGATGACAAATACAATTTAGCACTTGCAAGGTTGAGCAGCACAATAAAGGCAAATAATGCGTACATTGATGGTCACCAATCAGCAGACAGGATTCAATACATAGACCAATCTGGATGTGCAAGTGCTTGGTGCCACGCATACTAATAACAAGCAGTATTATACTGTATATTTAAAGGAACACTGTATGCAGAATAAAAAAAGGATTAAGGTTTAAGTAATCTATACACTATATACTAACTTGAAGCAATATCACATCAGGTCACTGTGTGGTGACAACATCTTCAAAAGAAAATTGCTGATCCTGAAGAGTGCATCTACACTGAATCATGAATTGTTGATGACATTTGTATGATGACATATCTTCCAAGGAAGACCAATAGTCTTGATGAAGAGTGCTTAGTACTGAATCATCCATTCATTGTGAATCACATTTCCATGATCACAGCGTCTTCCAACAAAGACCATCATTCATGTTAGTCCTGAAGAGTGCTTAGCACTGAATCGTCCATTCATTGTGAATCACACTTCCATGATCACAGCATCTTCCAAGGAAGACCATCAGTAATGTTGGTCCTGTAGGGTACTTTGCACTGTATCATCCTTTCATTGTGAATCACTTTTCCATGATCACAGTTTCTTTCGAGGAAGACCATCAGTCGTGTTCGTCCTGAAGAGTGCTTAGCACTGAATCATCCATTCATTGTGAATCACATTTCCATGATCACAGCATCTTCCAAGGATGATAAACTATCCCAAAGTGTACTCAGTAGTGAATCATGTATTGTTGACATGGTTGATTACATTTGTCAGAAGGCATTCTAATGAAGACATTTAATCCTGAAGGGTATTTAGAACCATCAAATGATTGTCTCATTTGTTTGATTGCAACTTCTAACGTGGATCATTAGTCATATAGAGTTACTAAACAGTGAATCATTCATTGTTGATTCCATTTCTGCAATCAATTTCTTGCAAGCAAAATTATTGGTCCTTTGAAAAGTGCTTAACTAAACTAGCAATGGCTTATCGATTCTCTATCACAATTCTGCCAAACAAGTGTTGACAATATCTTTTCAGTGCGATCATTAGTTTAAGAGTGCTTAACATTGAATCATCAATTATCACATTTCAATCAAATATCATCAAAGGTCATGTCAGTATACAGATCAACATGTACTTGTTAAGATTATATCCATCATCTGAAATATCTTTCTTTGATGGAATCAATGGACATGAACAATGCAGTATTCACATTTCAAAAGCAAACATGTAATGTAGGCTGTGCATCAATGAACATGTACAATGCAAGTCCAGACATAATTTGACTTGAACATCATGATGTAGTTTGAATTAATAATCCTCACATTCTTTTAGAAAACTGTTAATAGTAACAACATAATCACACCTCTTAGTCTGCTAGTCTTTCTCACAATTATTTGTATTACGGTATTTGTAACTGTTTGGGGGACAAGCAAATCTAGAATTACATCATTTTGCTTGAGGAAAAAACCCTCTAATCCACTGAGTAATCTCAGGTCTTGAACTCATATTCTAACGTATCAACTATATGACAAATATTCAGTGTTTGGTACTTAAAGCATGACTACCACATCTGTCATGAGTAGTAAATGAGTCCAGTAATTAAGACCCACTTGCTGATGAGTGATGACTAACGCATCAACACTTTCGTATAATGTGTTAACTCTGCATATTTAGTTATTCAGTGATGACTAAGGCATCAACAAGTCCGTATAACATGCATAATGTGTTATTTACATGTACACATTTAGTTATTCGGTGTCTACCATGTCTACAATGTAAATCTACACAACCATAGCCCTAGAGACGGGTTGAGTAAATTTGTGATATAATAGTACCAGTCAGACCCATACATATGCACATAATCATGTTTAGGCTAAAGTGTTAAACAACCACCACGACTGACATGAGTAGTGACATTTAAAGTATAGAGCAAGGCTCAAACCCACACACTAAGGCCTCACTATTTGACATCATTCAGTGGTTAAGTTGAAACAACCACCACGACTGACATGAGTATTGACATTTAAAGTATAGAGCAAGACTCAAACCCACACACAAGGCGTCACTATTTGATGGTGAAGTGGTAAGTACTCTGTCATTCAGTGGTTAATTTAAAATAACCACCACAACTGACATGAGTACTGACACTTACAAGTAAACAAACCATTTACCATACAGCAAGGCTGAAACCCACACACTAAGGCCTCAGTATTTGATAGTGAAGTGCCAGATACTTTGCCATTCAGTGGTTAAGTTGAAACAACCACCATGACTGACATGAGTACTGACACTTAAACCAGAGTAAGGCTGAAACCCACACACTAAGGCCTCAGTATTTGATGGTGAAGTGCAAAGTACTCTGTCATTCAGTGGTTAAGTTGAAACAACCACCACGACTGACATGAGTAGTGACACTCAAACCGAAAAGCGAGGCACAAACCCACACACTAAGGCCTCAGTATTTGATGGTGAAGTGCCAAGTACTCCGGCATTCAGTGGTTAATTTAAAACCACCCCTTACGACTGACACTCAAACCGAAAAGCGAGGCACAAACCCACACACTAAGGCCTCAGTATTTGATGGTGAAGTGCCAAGTACTCTGCCATTCAGTGGTTAATTAAAAACAACCACTACGACTGACACTCAAACCGAAAAGCGAGGCACAAACCCACACACTCAGGCCTCAGTATTTGATGGTGAAGTGCCAAGTACTCCGCCATTCCGTGGTTAATTTGAAACAACCACTACGAGAGACATGAGTAGTGACTCTCAAACCGAAAAGCAAGGCATAAACCCACACACTAAGGCCTCAGTATTTGATGGTGAAGTGCCAAGTACTCCGCCTTTCCGTGGTTAATTTGAAACAACCACTACGAGAGACATGAGTAGTGACTCTCACACACTAAGGCCTCAGTATTTGATGGTGAAGTGCCAAGTACTCCACCATTCAGTGGTTAATTTGAAACAACCACCACGACTGACATGAGTACTGACACTCAAACCGAAAAGCGAGGCACAAACCCACACACTAAGGCGTCAGTATTTGATGGTGAAGTGCCAAGTGCTCTGCCATTCAGTGGTTAATTTGAAACAACCACCACGACTGACAATGAGTACTGACACTTAAACCAATGATCTTAAATGGGACATATGGCATTATCGGTCAAGCCAGCGGATGATTATTTACATTAACCATGTTAACTACAATGTACCCTTAGAAGATTTGGCTTAGCAATCAAAGACCTTGTCACCATTCATGTTGGTTCATTCGACCACTGTTAGAATATGCTGTCCCCGTCTGGCTTCCTGGTCTTAAAAACACAATGCACTGCTTGGAGGGTACACAAAAAAAGAGCGTATAGGATTATTTTAGCCGATACTTATGAATCTCACCACCATGCCCTACAAGTGTTGAAACTTAAAAAAATTAAACAAAAATTGCGAACATGTCTGCCTTAAATTTGCCAATTATTTGATGAACAGTAAAGAGATTCGAGAGTGGTTTCCTAAAACTAGAGGAGATAGTAAAGACCATTTATTTTGTAACTCACATTTATTAGCAACTCCTCATGTGTGTACCAAGAGACATGCTAATGCAATTCCTTACATGGTCAAACTACTAAATGAAAACTGCCATTTAGTGTAAAATTTTCCAATGGTTGAAATTTGTATATTTTATACATTTATACTCATTTCTCTTTGTCGGGCCACATATGTTGGCTTCTTTTTACCTACTTTTCATTTCAAATATCACATCATGTTTCTTTTTATTTGTTTATTTATTTTTTTTATATTTTTCCATCATCTCTCTTTGACATCTCAAATCTCTATAATGAGGTAATTAGCCCTGTATGTTATGTAGCATTTTTTTATATGTGCTTGTAGATATCTAAAAAAAGTTTTTATTGTAAATTCAACATAATTTTGCCATTGTCAAACAAATTGAATGTTTTTGATTAACCATGCATAATAATAATAATAAAATATATGTACATTTGCACATGGATGTACATGTATGCGGTACTTTGATACTGCATTAAAAGGTTGTAATTTAAATTCAATTTGTATCCAACAACAGTGCTACATATTTCTAATAATATTTAGGGAAGTTCTCATTACCATCACAACACTAGCGATGCTAGTTAAAAATACAATGTAATCAGCTATCAGCTAATCATATTATGTCCATGACAATTTTTAGGTTTTTTTCTACACTGTATTTATAAATATTTTCATTAAAAAGACAGTTTAGGCACTACCAACTTTTCATTGGTTAGACACAATCAACTTTGATTGGTTAGGCACTACCTTTTGGTTAGGCACTATCACCTTTGATTGGTTCAAAGGCACTATCACTTTTTGGTTAGGCACTATAACCTTTGATTGGTTAGGCACTATCACTTTTTGATTAGGCACTACCACTTTTTGGTTAGGCACTACCACCTTTTTGTTAGGCACTATCACCTTTTGGTTAGGCACTACCACCTTTTGGTTAGGCACTACCACCTATGACTGGTTAAGCACTACTAAGGCACCATGTTGTCAGTATCATGAGCGATATGTAGGTATTTCAACTTGACTTGTATAGCTTCATGGTAACTATAATATGTTGGCCTAACTGTAGTTACAACATTCTCTATACCTCTGATATAAACATGATCAATTAATGTACCATTCTCTGTTGTCGCATCTGTTACACATTGTTTATATCCATGCTCTGACATTTTTTTTTTAACTTGTAATTGATTTCCATAAATGTTCTCATTGAAATCTCCCACTATAATACATCTACTGCTGACCTTGTGAATGTTAATAATTAATTTTGACAGAACATCAATGAAGTCTTTCATCTTATAGGAAGGCGGTCGATAAATAACGGCAACAACAATCGATACATGAGAAATCATATGAAAAGCAACATATTCTAGGTTCTGCACAGAAAGATTTAAACGACTGAAATGTTTGTCTGTTTTGCCATAAACAGAAACTCCTCCATGATTTAGCTGCTGTAATGTTTCCATGTTATCATTGTATGACAAATCTCGTGTTTGGTGGAAGCTTTTGAATCCATCTAAATTAACATCAATCATTTGATCAGCTTTAATCCAAGTTTCGGTCAAGCAAATGAAATCTGATTCCATCATCTCTCTTTGACATCTCAAATCTCTATAATGAGGTAATAAACCCTGTATGTTATGTAGCATTATAGTGACATCATTGAGATTGTCATCATTCTTAAAAGATTCCTCAAGTCCACTCACAACAAGCATCGTCTTTAGAGCTTCTGCTACTGATTTATCACAATATATCAACTTCTCATTAAACCCTTCAATAACAAGACCCTTCAGTGAAGTAACACGACTCAAACTCACATATGCCTGACCTGCTGAAAATGTTTTTTCAAGACACACAACAGCTTTATTAGTAGTCATACCTTGTACTTTATGTGAAGTGCATGCCCACGCAAGTTTCAATGGAAATTGTTTACGGGTACACTTCTTTCCAATGTGCTCTTCCTGTATCTCAATTGCAACAGAGTTATGATCGTAAGTTGCTGCTGAGAGTCTTCTTAGTTTAGAACCCACAGTCTTATTGTCAAATGTTACATTGATACACTTAGGTCCAGATTGATCAGGTAACATGTCTATGCCACTCACTGTTCCAAATGCACCATTTACAAGTCCATCGGATACATCTATGTTCTTTGTCAACATAACTCTAGCACCAACACCAATTAATAACGATCTACACAAACTACATGACCGTGCTGACTGCAGAGGTTTTGCTCTTTGTTTCAGTTTACCATTTCCATCTTTCTCATAGTCTTTTGCTTCGATATAAATGGCATCTGAACATCTCTTGTGTATTCTTTGTAGATTGTACTTATCAACTTGTTTGTTTGTGGGGTAGATATGAACACCATCATCTAAATCTTCTCCAGTCTCACAACTTTTCAGCATAGCTGTTTCTTCATTTGTCAAATTATCATTTTTTGTTTTTACTCTCAATTTGTTCAACACTTCTGTAAACTTTACATCATCTCTCTGTCTCATAATTTCATTTAACTCAACTTTCTTAAAATTGTCATGCCATAAACTAGACTCTATTACATTGTGATGCAATGATTTCCCTATGACTGGAGGTAATTGATAGAAATCTCCAACTGCAACAACACTGACATTTCCAAAGGCACATTGACTTCTTGTCTGCTTAATTTGCCTCAATCTTCCATGAATATAACAAAGCATATTTTGATCAACCATAGAAATCTCATCAATAATTAAAATTTGCAATTGATCAAGTTTGTTTCGAAGAGTACTAATTTTCTCTTCACCAAGGGGTTTGTATGGTAGTGACATATCAGTAGTAATTGACGAAGCACTGTGTATTGTAAGTCCATTGATATTAAATGCAGCAACTCCAGTAGGTGCAGTTAGTATTACAGATACATCATCAGGATTTGGATTCATTCTACCAAGTAAACGCACAGCTTCATTATAAATACATTTGATTAAGTGAGATTTTCCAGTACCTGCTCCACCAGTAATGAACATATGGAATGGTTCAGGATTTTTCCCATTGACTTTATCAAGACACCATTGTCTAATCTTATAGAATATTTGACTCTGCTTGACATTCAGTGATCTCATTAAACATTGAGCTTCCTCTCTTGAAATCTTGGCTTTATTATACTCAATATTAAAACTCCTTTCTTCTTTCTTATCAGATTGCAAATCAGGAATAGCACATTCATCTTCATTTTGTTGCTCTACCTGACTCTTTTCATCAGTGCATTCATCTCTCTCTGCTTCAGTTTCTGGACTGATCAATGCCCATGCATCTTCCTGAGGTCCAAACTTTGCCAAATACTTTTCAGCATCATCCATTGACTCAACATCTGCTTCAAAATGTTGTCGATTATATTCTACGACAGCCTTCACAGAACAGATATTACACTCGTGTAACTTAATACTTCCAGTTTTGTAAAATTCTTCATATGTTTCAAACTGAGGAGGTTTCAAATGGGCGTTAACACGATATGGTAAGAACAGCTGTAGAATACTATGGTAATGTTTCTCACGACTTTTTATTACACAGAACCTTGGGTATTTAATAATTGCACCATCAGTTCTTGTACGCTTCTGTATGTATCCTAAACTTTTCTGTAATTGATGAACATGTTGATATGTTTTTCCACTATGAACCTTTAATGCTTCTGTACTTGACAACACTCTATATTCAGAGCAAAATGTCGCCAGACACATAACATCAAATACGTCAGTTTTAGGCCGTGCTTTATATCTGTCAATTTTACTGACCATCCACACATTATCATCATCACCATGGGATTTATTCTGAATCAATCTCAGTGGCAAACTCATTCGGACAGGATTTTCACCTATTGGTATAAATTCTACCTTTCTAGAGCCTTCTTTCAACCTTAAATTACACACTCGAAAACATGCCTCTTGTGCTGATACTTCTCTATTCTGTAAATAAACTTGTCCAATCTGTTTCATAGTCTGCTTTGCATCAACATTACCCTTCACTGCCTCACTTTGTGCCTGACTGAGCAATTGTCCCATTTCATGTTCAGACTTGGACATATATGACACAACATATGCTACACATCCATAGATATCTGTGATGAACTGAACATCCAAATTAGCATTCCATGCACGAGAAAGATCTGGATTGTACTGATTTACCCATACATCCTGAGGATTGCGTTTCAAGACAATACTGACTTTCTTACTCATAAGTGTGTTGGCTTTCTCAAAGTCTTCTTGAGTTATTCCAAGACCTTTAAACATTTCATTCACTGATTTGTATTCATTGTCTCCATCAAGTAATGCTTCACGAACTGATTTCAACATATCAGCAGCTGCTTTGAGATCATCACTATTTTGTTCACTGTCATCAACTTTCTTATCACTATGATTTGTATTTCCATCATCAACATTTGGTTGCTGTCTAATTACAAATGTTCTATCTGAAGGAGGTCTTGGGAAGTTGAATCTACATTCTGTTCTCTTTTTCTTGCAGCTTTTAGAGTGACGTCTGCTATGCATTTGTACATTTGATATTATTTCATGTAATTCTTCATCTTCCTCCTTTGTTGGTAATTTACAAGATACATATTTATCAACAAATTCAACAATTTCTTCATCCTTATCATGATTTAGTTTTGGAGCATGTTCAATCCAGAATAAACAATGTGTATGAGGTGAACCTCTCAATTGAAACTCAACTCTGTAGAAATAATCTTTAACCTTTCCAATAGGATTAGCATCTGACATCATTACTTCTTTCAGAAAAATGTGAAATCTTCTATCAAATATTCTAGCCACAGTCACAGGATTACTCTTTAATATCATACATTTCTCAATCCAGTCCAGATCTTCTATAGTTCTAGGGTCACCCTGTTGTTTCAGTATTGTATTAATAACTTCAGGCCATCTCATATCTGCAGCAGAAAATGAACAGAACCATGTTGGCAGTCCAAGTTGCCTTATCATTGCATAAACATCTTTCTGTGTTGATTGCCAATATGCAGGGGTTCCTCTTATAGGTTTCAAAAACTTATACCCACTATCAGATTTCAACATATTCTTCAATTTATCCTTGTCATTCAACATTGCTGCAGTTAAACTCTGTCCATCTTGAGACTTAACAGAACCTTTACGAAGTGCAATGGACACACATGACAACACTTGTTCAATTTCTGACAGATATTGTGCATAGAATATATAGTCTGTACTTTGTGAGAATCTATTGTCCACATTCATTAATCTATTATGCAGGTATCTACAAAGTGTTATTCTAATGTCACGTTTATCACTGAATATGGGACTGCCTTTAGGAAATAATGTTGGAAAGCATTTGGCTTCATTTCCTTCTTCCATCAAGACTCTGACTGGGTTATTACCTTCACACGGAGCTATGCAAAAGACATCATCAAAATATTGGTCCAATATTTCTTGTCCTATGTCTGCTGGTTGAAAACAACTATCAAGCTTCAAACCACACAATCTTTCCTCATCTGTAATCTCCTCATCCTCATCATTATTTAAGTCTTCTTCTTCCTCGTGTTTGTCAAAGTCTTGTTGATCTGAACCTTCAGGTATAGGATTAACCCAGTCTTCCTCAATTACAATGTCATTATACCACTTATTATTCAACTTTAAGTAACACAATGCCTCTTCAACATGAGCTTTGTTAACAAATTTATATTCATAGTAACCTTTGTATGATAATTTACGCTTTAATTTTATACGTATCAATTCATGTCCTCCAATTCTTGGTAACGACTGTACACATTCACTTACATTAGCAGGCACACAAACACATGCTCCAATTACTCCACTTTGACCACCTTTTGGAAGATTAACAATTTTCATGAAAGCAATGTTTCTGGCAATCAAATGCTGTTCTAGTGTATTCAATCTTTTCAATTCTTCTGGAATTTCTGATAATCTTAAATTGTTCAGACTCGCTTCTGCTGGTATTCTGTTTTTAATAAACTTCCTGTGACATGTATAACAAATCCATAGACAGGATCTTGATTCAGACAAAGTACACGTTCCTAACTTACATTTGTCGTTACATTTATGCAAGTGCCTTTGTGATATGTACTCTGAATATTGGTATCTGTCTTTATTACACTTTATTACTTGATTCTTATAGAGTAATTTCTGGCAAACAGCACAAACACAAGATGGTCCACTACTCATTTTCCTCCTGAAATCATTTATCACATTTGTAATAAACTGTTTTTTCTCTTTAGACATTACTTTATTTTTTTGGGCATTGTGTACAACCTTTTCCTTAAAAACTGCATCTTCATTATATTTCCTTTTAATGCTATTTACGACTCTCTGCTTATACAATACATTCCCATGGTACTTTCTCTTAATACCATTAATAACTCTCTGTTTGTATAATGCATCGCTGTGGTACTTTCTCTTAATGTCATTAATCAAATTCAACTTAAATGGCACATCCATATGATATTTCAATTTCATTTTACTAATTTGTCTCATTCTGTACATTTGGTTGCAATTATATCGAGCTCGGTCTGCAGCTATTTTTTTTCTCCTGTGACATTCATTTAAGTTGTACAATGTTCTTTTAGAACCTTTCACTTTGTCTTTATTTCTGTCATAATCCTTTTTGCTTGCATTCTTCTTTGTTTCTCTACAAACAGAACTATCCTGATATTTCATTTTCATTGCACTCTTTTTCTTTTCCCTACTAACACAACAATCCTGATATTTCATTTTCATTGCACTCTTTTTCTTTTCTCTACAAACTGAACTATCCTGATATCTCCTTTTCATTGCACTCTTTTTCTTTTCTCTACAATATGAACTGTCTTGGTATTTCATTTTCAAAGCATTTTTTTTCTTTTCTCTACAAACTGAATCCTCATAACTTCTGTTCACAGCAAAAATTTGCTCTTGCCTGTGTGTTGTGTTTACATTATATTTCATTCTTTGATAATGTTTTTTGCCAGTAATTTGTTTTTTTTTATTTTCATTTTGTACTTCTCTATTACCAATTGCAACTGATTCGCATGTTTTGTTTTTATCTTCAGAACGTTTCTTTCTTTTCCTTTCTCTATCTATCTTTCTTTTCAGTGCTGCACTTGTACGTTTACGTTTCGTTTTCTTTGCTACTTTCATTTGTTTTTCCGTACCATCATCCTCTACTTCTTCCATACAGTCATCACCTAATTTGGCTTTATTACAAGGTATTTCCAGATCAGCATCTATTGTTTCAATACTTTCCTTCCATTCATTGTTTGTACCATCATCTAAATCAACAACTTGTTCTTCGTTCACACTCCTTTCCAGTCTTTCTTTCTGGACAGATAAGACCACATCGTAATGTACGCCATTAGTATGATTCAGATAGATTCCTGCATCTGATGTTACAGAGCCAATTTCTGCTCTCTTTCCAGAAAATATAAACCACCTATCATTGAATGTGTATACATCAGTTTCAAGCATGTGTGCAACAGCCATGATCTCTACTTCTGTAGCCCAGACTCCAGAACAAAACATTCTTTGCCTTTCAACATACTCTTCAACATTACAGAATCCTTCACGTAAATATGTATTATACTGACTGGCGTGTTTCAACAAATAATTCACTGTAGCTAGTCTCAATCGCATATGATAACGTTCATTACCAGACACAGCATAAGAAATAGCCCGGAAAAAACAATTTCCATCACCTTGAATACTTCTTATATGATCAGGACATCCAATTACTGCACATTCTTCTGAAATCACTGACTGAGAATAAATCCTGCCAATTCCAAGTGATTTGCATAATGATGTCTTATGTTCAGACTTCAGTGGAACAAACTGAAAACATACTGCTTGAGGTACTTCCACTATTTCAACATCATCACTGTCTTCATTTTCAACATGGCCATTTCTATCTTCAATTGTCATCTCCTGATGTTTTAAGTCGGTATTATATTCACAAGATGATTTACAGTTACCAGTATTATCACTTTCTTCACGTGTTATTCCTTCTATGCCTTGAGTATCTACAACATCTGTCCCTTCACCAACATTTTCAACAGCATCAATAAAATGTCTATTTGTACTTGAATCACCAACTTGACTAATTGTCACGCCACTAATTTCAAACTGTTCATTGTCGCATAAATTCATTGAAACAGCTAATTCAATACAGTACCTGTGTACATCTTGCCAAGTAAGTTCACATTTCATCAAACTTCTTCCGTCACTTGATTGATGACCATTGCAATCTCTGGAATGTGAATCAAATACATAGTACATATTATCTTGAGTAATTACTCCAAATGTATTCCCATTGAAACATATGAAACACAAGTTATACTTCTGCAATGTTTCTTCAAGAGCTCTGTTTAGCTGCCTCATGTTAAATTCTGATAAGTGACCATCATCCTTGAAGGTACCGCTGACTGATTCATGATAAATCATAGTGAATGCTTTGTCAAATGCAATTAATTCATTGGGCAATTCATTAATAAGTAAATAGTCATTATTCATTGCACAACTCTTTGATAAATAACCATATAATTCATCACCAGTATTTAATATCAAATCCATGTCCTGACTTGTCCAATATCGCAATTGTTTTATGTGACTGTACGTCATTGCACACAGAGTGTTTGCTACGCACTGTTTGCCAGTATTAACACCAAATTTCAAATGACCTTGATGAAAATGTCCCTGTACAACCAAACTCTTCATCTCCAGTGACTGATCATTTGTCTTCACTTTCTTCTCATTTAATTTTTGACTGGCAGAAAATGGTCTCTTCTTCGATTTACGTGTTTGGGGAGATTGGTTTCGATTATTAGTTTCAACATCTTTTGTCATTCTTTTCCCTTCAGTTTCTTTCTTAGTTTCATCTAATTTTTCAGTTGTTTGTGTCTTAGCTTTTATGTTTCTTAAATTGTATCCTCCACTTTGTTTAATTATGACTCCATGTCTTGAGCTACTCAATGACTTCATGGTTTGTTCCTCGCTATTTCCCTCCTGATCACCTTTAATATTAACCTCACTCACATATGTTGTGTCTTCATCTTGATTCATGTTCATCTCTTCTGTCATATCATTGCACCAATGTTCAGCTTCTTCATCTAAATCAAAATAAAACACATTCGGATCTGTGGAAATACCAAAGTCATCAAACAAATTATCACAATAATTTGACTGTCCACATTTACAACAAATCCAGGAAGCAGTTTTATACATTAATGCTTGATTCATGATCAGAAATCTTGTGCAAGTTAAATGTAACCATACTTTACATTTCTCACACTGTATTTCTCTCTTATCACCTGACCTTTTTACTTTATCACACATCCAACAGACATGTAGCTTTTCACAATGAACTTCCTTCACATTATGCACCTGTTCAGAATTACTTCCAAGCTTATTCCTTTCAGACTTAGTTGCAGATAAACCAGAGACATTCTTGACATCTCTACCTTTCTTAGTCTTTCTCACTACATGTACATGCCCAATATCTTTTTCAGATTTTCTGTTCACACCTGCAGCTCTTCCACTATCATCAATCTTCTTTCCAATCCCACTGATTGTTCTCTTGGTATGATTATAGATACTCATCTGTACTTTCACTTGGATCTTCTGCTCTTTCTTATTTACACGACATTCTATTACCTTTCCATTCCTTCTATGATTATACTTCACTCTGTTCATTGCCTTCTTTGTCATGTTTTTATTTTCTTTATTCGTGCTTGAAGTACTCTTCTTCACATAGCCTTGCACCACATCCGTCTCTTCTTCTTGCAAACAGCAATCACACTTAGTCTTAAAAACAGTGCTTTGCTCAGATTTGTTTGTAGGCTTTCTAGGCATTACTGTTGTTAATTTACTTTTTCCACAGTAAAAAGTACCAAGCACCTTCTTTCTTCTGTGATAATTTCCTATCCTACCATCTTTGCTCTTCAAGATCACATTAACTTCCTTCACAAGTTTACTAATAGCATTGCAGTTCAAGTCAATTAAACTCCATGCCTCATTCATACTATTCCTGTATTCGGTTAATTCTTTCCAGTTTTCATACAATTCTGTCCACTTCTTGTTGATTGCAATATCTTCTTTTGTTACATTTGTTACATTTATCACCTTCTTTGCATCTTCATTTGTATCCGGCACTACCACCGTCTTTGTATCCGGCACTACCACCGTCTTTGTATCCGGCACTACCACCGTCTTTGTATCCGGCACTACCACCGTCTTTGTATCCGGCACTACCACCGTCTTTGTATCCGGCACTACCACCGTCTTTGTATCCGGCACTACCACCGTCTTTGCATCCGGCACTACCACCGTCTTTGTATCCGGCACTACCACCGTCTTTGCATCCGGCACTACCACCGTCTTTGTATCCGGCACTACCACCGTCTTTGTATCCGGCACTACCACCGTCTTTGCATCCGGCACTACCACCGTCTTTGTATCCGGCACTACCACCGTCTTTGTATCCGGCACTACCACCGTCTTTGTATCCGGCACTACCACCGTCTTTGTATCCGGCACTACCACCGTCTTTGCATCTTCATTTGTATCCGGCACTACCACCGTCTTTGCTTCATTTGTATCAGGCACTACCACCTGTGTTTTGCACCTTTTATGTTTATCACTCCAGTTGCAAGGCACTACCACCCTGGCTCCCTTTAGGTTGGAATCCAAAGCTCTACCACTTTGAGATTCCTGGGAAACAAACACACATTCTGCGTCTGCCAACTGGTTTGCGCACAGCCCCGCAGTAAGAGCTGGACGACTTCCCTGAGGAGGTGCCAACCTCAAGGCTCTCGGATGAGAGGAAGATGGAATGGTAGATGAGTGGGAGTGAAATGAACATGATGAATCAGGAGAATGACACGACTGCGACAAAACAAACATGAACAACTTACCATGTCCTCCTCCAACACCATCACACACACACACTCCGGCGTTGTTATTCTTGAATACTTTCACCATTTTCTAAAAAAGACACATTTTCAAGACAAAATCACAAATGGGCCAGATCAACAGTTGTTGAAAAGTAATTTTTACATCAAGGATAACTCATGACTTCATATTTGTTTATTCATATTCCAATGATATACTCGGTCCTTTCCCAAGTTCAAAGGGATGAAAACACACACTCAAGGCTCAGCTGGGTTTTAGGATTTAAATTTTACTTGTGTTTAGTCAGCAAGCAAACTTCTTGCTTAACCTGCATCTAACAAGTATTCAACATGCCTCTCAAACAAGACATGCTACATGTACATCATCTATCTAAATTTGATAAATCCGCTCCACACCAGTTATGGGTTTAAATCTAATTCAACTAGCTAACCTACTTAAACTGGTCATCTACATGTACCCAGAGACTAGAAAACGCCAACAGTCACACTGATCTTTAAAAAGGGATAGCACCGACCAAGGCTGGCAACTATAGAAGGCAGAATTCACCGCCACAGATGTTGGTGACGCTATTTTCATGCCCACAATGACCTCATATTTTGTGACCGCCTGTTTTGAAAAGGTTTTGAAATGAAATATCACATACAATGGTACAAAAAACAAGCTGGAAACATAGAAAAACAAGAATTGCAAGGTGGAGTAGTCCTTACAGTTTGGTTTGTTATAAAATCATGCTGCTGAAAACAGCTAAATTGATCCATGAATAAGCAATGTCGTTATTCTTTGCATCAATGTGTGTAAAATTCCCATATCTCTGTATGCATTCAACTCTATGTGGCCACATTTATTTAAGCCAAAAGGAGCAACATTTTAAAGCAAAACCACCTCCTTTGAAATTGCAATGATTTGAGAACCACTTACCATATGAAGCTAAAGAGTCCCTTTATCTAATTGCATTTTGAAAGCCCTTTCAGTTAAAGTAAATTCTGCAACTATAAAATGAACTTTCAAATTTGATGATTCTATCTATAATTATAGACCTGTTAATGTAACCTGCATTTCATGTAAGATACAAGAAGCAATTTTAAAAATGCACAAAAATGTTACAATAGGCCTACTGAGGATCACCTACATTCTTTATGTTATAAGAAACATGGCTACCTCTCCATGTCACAACGCATTTGAATGTAATTTTAACTGGGGATTTTTGTTCATCATATTTTATAAAACATCATATCTGGACGAATTTATCAGAAGCCTCAGCATGAATCATATTCAGTGGCATAAATTTCTCGTGAAAAGTGGGGGGGGGGGGGGGTGATAATGTAAGAAAGGAATAATGCTGATATCACGAAGGGCATGGTGAAGGTTACATGTAAGTCCACAAAAGATGTTCGATTACATTATGGATGCCCTGTTGTTAATGTTCTACTAGTTTGTTCAAATAATTACATTTGGCTTTTCTGCATAGTCGTTGGACATTCATTTGGAAATGTGAAATAACCTGGACGGCAAACTGACATTCTATACTTTCATTTACAACTAGTATTATTTTAACTGGAGCAGCGCTAGTACTGCACGGGCATATCCATTTCTCCAAAAAAGAAACATTTATTTTCAGCGAAGTGAAATAAAGTTTTTAGTGAAAACCACCATTTTATTTAAGTACCAAAAAACTGGGGGGATGATCCTATGGACCATCCCCCCCCCAGACAAAAAGTTGGGTGGGGGGGGGATATATCCCCCTATCCCCCCTTGGTATTTACGCCCATGATCATATTTCCATAAATTTGGATTGGACCTATGAGTATAAGGAATAAGATGGGTGAAACTATTGTATTACCATAGAGCAATTGCTCTATGGTATTACTAACCGTAGGAGACGTATGCAATGTATAGAAGAGGCTGATAATCATTGATCAAATCATCATACAGAATTAGATGTCAAGTAAGTAGGCCTACACAATACAACTTACCAATATTCAGCCTGTTTTTCCGGCTCGTAGCCCCAACTTAATTTAAAACCTTAGCATTTTGGACATGAGACCGATATCAAAAGAAAACCATTTATAATACCTCCACGGTTGGGCCAAACGTACTAATGAATTATGAGGTCGGCCAATAGCGGAACGACCTCATAATTCTAGGAGTAGGCCAGACGTACCCATATAGGCCTAGAACCGAGTACTACTACATGCTAAACTACCACGAATCATGATTTATGATAATTGACATTTTAATTGATATGATCTCCGATTGTTGGCATGGCACACCATGCATGGAGGAAGGGGCACACACCGGACATGCCGGACTCAGAGTGAGTTGGTTACAACTTAAAAAATTCTGAGACCATGAATGAGTTTTAAAAACCAAGGGATATAAATGACGTGAGTGTTAGGTTTCATTCGATTTAAGAAAACAACCAACTGAACAAAACATCAAACCAAATTTTTTGGAGCAAGTACTACGAACTATTAATTAAAACTATTAAAAAAAAAGTGTTTCACAACACAGCAGATAACCCCTTTCGCACTCACCATTAATTTGCTCGACAATAATCTGGCTAGCTGCATGGGATGCTACTACTACCATTGAACTTCATGCACCATCCACTTCTCATCACTTTTGGGTGCCTGACTATTAGCTATAATTCACAACTAAAGAGGGCGTCCTGTCCTGGCCCAACCGAGCTGACAATGCATAGACTACTTTATCTTGACAAAAGCTGAATCGTGCATATCTCGGTTGCAAAAAACACTTTAATATTATATCATATTAAAAAGCTTTTTAACGACAAAGAATGATAATTAATGAAGTTTCAATAAAAATACATTTTCACTTGATTTTGAGGAAAACTTTGAAGATTCAAACGGAAGTGATGATCACTTTAGCTATTTAATTGAGAGAGAAAAATCTAAATATTAGTCACAATGCTTTCTCATTAAAAAGGAAATTTGACTGACTCATTGAGGTCTACCTCCATGACAGTGGCGTAACCAAAAGGGTGGCCTGAGGCCCCCCCGAACTCTTACCCCCCCCCCCATGAGATCGATCAAAATGCACAAATGAATGGTTTGATAGTTAAAACAGTCCCCCCCCAAAAAAAAAAAAAATATATATATATATATTAAACATAAACACAGGTGTTAAATAATTCCTCTTGGCAAATAACTACTATATTTCCATGCTTTTACATTATCAATATAGTATTCTCATTTTTATAGCCCCCTCTCTATTATTCAATGTTTACACTTCTACTGCTTTATTTAGGGAGATTACCCTTAATCACCTCCCTCATGTGAGTAAATAATCCTGTCCTTTCATGTCAGCCGCATTTCCCACCATGCAGCTTTCCTCCTTTGTTCACTAATCTCCTTTTTGTACTAACCGACCACTGGACATCCCTTTGTCCACACTGCTGTATTTTGATTGGTCATCAACAATCTCTTTGTCTGTATTTAATTAACTTTGATTGGTTGTCTTTTTCCCGCCTATTTTGGATACTCTCCATCTATTTTAATCCCTAGGTTTTTCTATAAAGGGATCTGTTTTTATGTTTGTGCTTGGTTTTGCCTCTGACGAAGGTCCGGTTTGGATCGAAAGCTAAGGCCATCAACCCTACTAGTTTTATAGGGGGGGCATCAGCCAAATTTCCTTTGCTCACCCTATTTATTTATAATATTCTCCCAGTCAGTTTCTCATGTACTTTCTCTGTGTAAATCCACGTAAAAAGCTGTATCCATTCGTTGTGTATCCCCGCTACTGCCATTTACCAGGTTGTTTGCATCTTAACCGGGGTAGTGATCCCTGGCTTATCGGCAACACGGTTCGGCTTCTGACTGGTCCCCCCGAGCAAAGTAGATTTGGTATTGCACATAGGACCGCCCACCAACAATAGGGCTGGTTAGCTGGTAGAGCGCTCGTACGATATTCCAGAGGTCGCGGGTTCGAGTCCGGCATCAGCCAAATTTTCTTTGCTCACCCTATTTATTTATATATAGCGTCCTGCAGAGAACACAGCGCAATGAAAAAGTCATAGTTACCCACGGGGGCGGGACAACAATGCCCCTAAGAGACGGCCGGCCCAGACACAATATTTTTTTTTCTTAACCACACGCTGGTCATTATTACGGATTCGTTAAATAGCCATAGAGAAACCAAAAACACTAATAAAAAGTAGCAATATTATTATTATGACTTAGTATCTCATAATTATGACTTCGCGTTAAATCACTACTTCATCAAAAATATGACTTAGACTTATAATTTTAGACTTATGCCAACTCAATAAAATCATAATTAGTGGCTTATAGCACCCCGCACTAATGTTCAAGATAGAAAAAAGTTCCCGGATCTCAGACAACGTGTCAATAGACCATTACAGGACCGAATTTTCCCGAACGCATCACGAGTCATCATGAAAGTACTCGAAGTGCTTAAGCCCTAAACCAATCAGACGCCTCCCCTGCGCGTACGAAACTGCAGGAAACTTTTAAAAAACACACACGCGTTGTCGCGCACGTGAACGAGGCGTTCGTTGCGTATGCATAAGCATGAGAGCCATCGTAACGAACTTGTTTCTCTGTGCTCTGTAGCCCCACTGATAGACCGGTTTTAGCCGTATAGGGTAATAAATATGCCGACCTACTGTTGTGTTACTGGGTGCAAACAGAGACATCGAAAGGATAACCTAGGTGGGTTTTTCTCCATTCCACGGTTATGGTTATGGTTGGATTTTTTTGCAATCCAGCGGATGATGTTATATAAAACAAACAGTTGAGTCCAATGTTCGTACGATCAAACGGAATGAGCATGAAGTACACGTACAATACACAAACCACGTTACCACACGATTAGAAAGACGACACGTTTCAACATTTTGGGCTACCAAATCTACAAAACTGTAAAATATACTCCCGTATATTATTGATTACAGAGATAAAACACCACTTGAAATTTGAAGTCACCCATACAGGTAGTATTCAGTCTATTTACTTTGAAATCTTGATTCTACCGTTTTTGAAAGTGAAAATGGTCAGCCGCCATCATTCTACAGTTTTCTACAGATTTCTACGGGCGCCGCTCACGACCATGCGCGCTATTATGCAAATTAGGTTTCGCGAAGTTTACCGAGCGCTGGTGCACGAGACCATGATGGTCTATTCAACACGAACGTGTGTCAATTCAACACGAACGCGCGCGTACACATTTCTGTGGTGTTCTATGTTTACAAGCATAACTGTTCTAATGCGGTCTGGCCACTGATCGAGATCAATGGGTGTGGCGCACATACGTGGCGTGTACCCACGTGCGTATGGTGGAAACTTTGACTGACATCCGGGTATTTGGACGTCATACAAAATCTTTCGTGAACCAGACTAAGATTTCGACCACCGATTCATGCCATTCATGCACCAGCGCTCTCCCCCCCCCCCCCCCTCAACAACAGATCGACGTTGGACGTCCATGTTCAACCAATTAACTACAGTACTTACTAGCACTAGTAGTAGCAGCAGTACAGAATACAGAACTACTACAGAAATAGTCAAGGTATTTATCTCATTTAAATTCTATAGATTTGCATAAACTATAGATTTAGATTATTAAGGTGACATTTTAACAGCATTTTGAAGTTGCAAAGTAAAGTTACTTGCGTTAATTTTATGCAGAAAATGTGTGGACCCGAAATCATCCATACACAACGGGCCTAATCAAGATAATGTCCACCTGATTAAAACAAAACACACCATCTGCAGGTGAATCACCAGCCCTGACACTACAGTACAGAAAGTGTATAGCTCCATGGTAGAACATAAATCAACCAATTAATTTATGGCGCTTTACATAGAAATCCATACCAGGAACCGAGAACTTCTGCAATAAACATCAAAATATAACATTTTGAAAATGTTTTCGAAAGAAACTAACTTAAATTTGTATT
This sequence comes from Marthasterias glacialis, assembly GCA_911728455.2. Classification (NCBI taxonomy): domain Eukaryota; kingdom Metazoa; phylum Echinodermata; class Asteroidea; order Forcipulatida; family Asteriidae; genus Marthasterias; species Marthasterias glacialis. The sequence goes on from OU452220.1 coordinate 21,284,062, forward strand.
AGAATCATTCGCATAATTCATAATTGCCAATGAATGATTTTTCAAATGGATCAGCTGATTCATTATTTTTAAAACATACCACAAATACACCAAAATTTACACCCCTTCTTTAAATTTTAATCAGTGTCACTGAGGCCGTGAGGGTTAAATTAAATTAAATTTTAACACAAAAGCTTGCTACAAGGAAAATTATTGTACAATTCGTTGTTAGAAATGAACAACATCCATATTTCAAAATTCAACATACATAATATCAAATTCTGGTAATGCTATCATGTGTTGATATTACAGAAACAGTAGAAATATTAAAATTAGGCAATGGTTAAAAATGGACATTAAAACCCTATCAGTCCCAAATCCTTCTAAATCCTTTTTGCCAAAGTGCAGGATTTTTCAGGGCTTGGGCTCTAAGGCCCAAAACAGCCAGTGCTTATCTCAGGATTTGACATTTAAAGAATTTCTACATTAAGTCCAAACAGTCCTGTGTGGATTGACATAGGACAGGAGGATCTGGGAGGATTTGGGCTGCATGCTAGCCAAACTGACTAGTCTGTTAGGGTTAAAGCAGTTTACACCATGGATGCACCAAACAACCAAACAATAGGACCGGGCATGAAGCGTTTTATGTTTGGGGGTCAATAACTGTGTTCGGGGTCACAAATGGTTTGAACAGACCCTGGACACACACACCAATGATTTGAATGTTCTGGCAATTTAAGTTCACTATGGCAGTATGGGCTATACCATTGAGTTATACACTATAGCATAGGATTAGGTTTTTGAGCACAAGTCAACAGGACATTGGCAGAGACCATTTTTTGTTAAGGTTTCCCCTAACCAGTGAGGGAACTCTAGGATAAAAACTGTTCAGCCACATTTCTTAGCAAGGGTGAGTGAAAGGCCCCATGTCACCCCCCTCCCCCACAAAAATAAATCAGTCGCAATTGAATGAAAGATGTTGTCACAACTAAAAATAAACTACTAAATACTGTCAAATACCTGTCACTTCAAAGGGGATCCTTGGTGCACGTTTTAAACATACTAATATCAAAACCTTCAGGTTTATAAGTGTTTATTATCTATGTAGTTAGTTCTTCTTTTGGTCAATGAAATAGTGTGTAAGGTAGTTGCTTTGTTCATATCTGAATTTATGATTTTTTATTTACAATAAACAACTGTTATCTAATCTTTTGTTGGTATAGGCCTACATGTAGCTGGCATAATTTCAAACTTTTATCAATATCTACTAAAAAAACTTAAAATATACTGTTGGCTCAATGAATAATATGTATTCAAAGATTTTTCAAGGGGAAGACTTCTACTGATGAAAATAGCATTGCATTTATTGTTAATTTTCATAAAACAACTTGCTTATTGCAAATTATGAATTATCATTTTTGACTCACAACAAATTCTCTAAACAGTCCATTTGACATTTAACAGCCATAGAATTGACTAACTTTGATCACAATCTCAAATGTTGCTTGGAAATTTAAATTATACCATCAATTTCCACTTTCCACTCAATCTCCATTCAACAGATGACGTCTATTAACATGAAGATATTGACATCAGCTCATGAATATGGCAAAGTGTTCAAGGCACGAGGCATCAATGAAAGCTTGGAAATAATGGACATTACAGTTTTCACATCGAATAATTCCAAGCAGCAAAGCGACAAAATAGCTCGAGGAGAATTCATAAAATTTATGGGATATACCCTAGATGCATCCTCTCAAACGTCGAGCCTGAAAACCATCAAACTCAACTCAAAGTCAAGGGTAAGTTACTGTGAACAATTTGGCTACTTTATGAAAACAATTAATACAAACCACTATCATATCTAACATTAAAATTGCTTGACTAAAACGTAGATTGATAAAAAATTTGACCCCTTCATTTACAGTTAAATTGCATCCATTTTTATACAATACGAAAATGTACAATTTATTTCTATTAATGTCAAAGCAAAACAGTGAACAATAAATTATAAAAACAAACAATGCCCAAAGTAAATTGTCAGAAACCCAACAATAAATCTTGTAACATATCCTTTAATTTTACATTAAGAAATTCTCATAATTTCACAATGAAAAGAATAATTATTTTTCTAATGAGTTGGTGATACTGAACCAATATTCGTTCCTCAAAAAAAAATCTCTTTTTCATATTTTTTTGAGTCAAAAACATGGACTAGGCATTTTTTAACATTATAAATAAAATATAATATTTCCCTATAGCTAAATAGTTTCCTTCAATTGCTCACTATTAGATTTTTATTACAAAGAACAATAGTGAGCATAAAGTAAGCCTTAACACAAATTACATTACATCATAAATTTAAATTTACATCTTCTGATTAACTTCAAAAATTCAACATTGTAGCAATGACCGCATGATTTCAGCTTAACATTCCAGATTTATCACAATGATAAAAAACAATAGAAATAAGCAACTTCAACTACACTTAATAGCTACATACCATGAAGTCAAGTTCGACATGAATAGCAATTAACATTTAAAATGTATACAATAATTTTTATAACAATTTTAAATCATGGCATTTACAAGAAATACTTTGAATTATGTTTTATTTCAGGTTTTCCAAACTACACCATTCAGTGTACCACAAGACATTGAAAACAAGTACTATTCAGCAGATGTTGTATCTGTGCCTGAAGCTCTAGCTTCAGGGAGTGATAGAAGAATAACCGTGAACGGTATTGTCAACAATGTAAGAGATACTCAGGATGGTCTTTTCAGTTAATGCTTAACAAAACAAGAGGACCATACATAACTTATCCATTAATTTTAATTCAGAAAAAAACAAATGTTCACCTTCATCCATAAATAATATAAAGCATAACAATAAAAAAGTACACAAATATTTTCAAAGAAGTCAATGCATTTACATCAGTAACTTTAATACTTTAATATTCATCTAAAATGATCAAATTTTAGCACACAATTCAATACTTCCAGTTAAAGCAATTTTACAATCAATCCCACTTTAACTTGAAAATTCACTGATACTTATTTGTAGAATCAAACATGAACAATCAGCTACAATCAGAACAATCAACTAATGGAAGACTTTTGGATGGTCCTTAAGTTTTTTACAATTCTCGTCAGTACGCATACTCAAATCTATACGCACAATACTGAGCATGTGCATACTCGCTCAGAACTGTCAAAAAGGACCGTTATGTCTGCTGCCGCCAGCGTCTCAAAAGTCTCACATTCAATTAATTTCCAACAACTTTATTTTGAAAATGTACTTAGGTCTCGCCACTGAAAGAAGGAGCAACATGGAGACGAAAAGAATTCCGAATATCTGACCCCCACACCAAATGTAGCATCAAGTGCAACCTTTGGGGACCTCACGCAGATCAGCACATAGAAATAGGAGCCCATGCTACCATCTCCAATGTAGAGACAAGTATTTTCAACTCAATAGTGAGTGTTAATACAACTGTAGAAACTGACATAACTGTAAGTTAACACAGAATTCACTATTTTCCATATTCATTACAATTTCATAATCGATACTATCACATCAAAACAAATATCAATACTACTTTTTATTAGTAGAACTTACGAACACTAATATTATTTAACTTTCCATTACCATTTATATTTGAGAAATAACTTCAGTCAAATCTACAATTCATATTACCCAAAATAAATCCTAAATAAAAAGATATTCATTACACTTGCACATTGCACCATGATTATGAATTACCTCCCTAATACATCCAATGAAACTGTTACTATTCCATTCCTGAAACTCACCTTAAACTAATTAATAAAATAATAAAACAAATTCGTAGTCCCCCACCTTCCATCATAACTCATATCCAATGATATTTTACTAACTTCTCTCTGACTTTTACACTAAATCTTACTTGCAGATCAAACAAGACAACCCAGAGTTCCCATGCACCATTGTTGCATATTGTGCAGATGACCTGAAGTAAGTACAAAATAATATCTTACACCACTGCACAATTTGCCCAATTTATGCAACAACAAAATATGAACGTCAATTATTAAACAAACATAATATATATATATATATATATATATATATATATATATATATAAAACTAGTAGGGTTGATGGCCTTAGCTTTCGATCCAAACCGGACCTTCGTCAGAGGCAAAAACAAGCACAAACATAAAAACAGATCCATTTATAGAAAAACCTAGGGATTAAAATAGATGGAGAGTATCCAAAATAGGCGGGAAAAAGACAACCAATCAAAGTTAATTAAATACAGACAAAGAGATTGTTGATGACCAATCAAAATACAGCAGTGTGGACAATGGGATGTCCAGTGGTCGGTTAGTACAAAAAGGAGATTAGTGAACAAAGGAGGAAAGCTGCATGGTGGGAAATGCGGCTGACATGAAAGGACAGGATTATTTACTCACATGAGGGAGGTGATTAAGGGTAATCTCCCTAAATAAAGCAGTAGAAGTGTAAACATTGAATAATGGAGAGGGGGCTATAATGAGAATACTATATTGATAATGTAAAAGCATGGAAATAAAGTAGTTATTTGCCAAGAGGAATTATTTAACACCTGTGTTTATGTTTAATCCGAATGGTTGGATTGTTCGGAGTTTGTGAATCCAGTGGGATTCTCTGAGTTTACGATGTGAATCGTCGCCGTTGCAGGCCTCAATGACAGTTAGTTCCACATCTTTAACACTATGATTAGGGCTATTAAAGTGGATAGATACTGGGTACAGTTTTTTGGTCTTTATGGAGGAGACATGGTTCGCAAAGCGAAGACTAAGTTTGGTCTTTGTCTCTCCCACATACTGTACTCCACATCTCTTACATGATATGACATAAATGACATTTGGGGTTTGGCATTGGGAGTTGGTCTTGATTCTGTAGGTAAAGCCAGTGCTGTGGCTTTTAACCTGTACAGTGGGTTTGATATACATACAAGTCTTGCACTTAGAGCGGGTGCAGTGGTGACAACCCTGTATGTCTTGTGGGGAGGGAGTTTGGCCTGTACCTGGGGGGAGTTTTGCTCTAACTAGAATGTCACCTAGGCTCTTAGGGCGACGAAAGGCGACCATGGGGCGCTCAGAAATTGCTGAGCGCAACCTGTTGGAGGAGTGGAGAATTGGCATGTTGTCATTGATTATAGATGACAACTTGGGTAACCTAGGGTGGAAAGTAGTGACCAGAGCAACTCTATTGGTCGGGGTTCTCTTGGTGCCCGTGTTGGTCAACAGAGTATGGCGGGGTATGCCAAAAGCTCTGTTGATGGCAAGTTGAACCCTTCGTTTGCTATGGCCCCTAGAAACAAGGTGGTGCCTTAGGTCAGATGAACGCCTTTTGTATAGAGTATCTGTGGAGCAGATACGTCTTATACGTAAGGCTTGACTGTAGGCAATTGCCTCCTTGCAATGGCTAGGGTGGCAGCTATTAGAGAGAAGATATTGATGGGTGTCAGTGGGTTTGCTATATACATCTGTCACAATACCATTAGGGGATTTAGTTATAGTCACATCTAGAAAATTCACGCAGGTAACAGAGAAATCGGCAGTGAATTTAATGGTGGGGTGGAATGAGTTTATATGATCAATGAATTCTTCCAAGCTATCTTGGCTACCACACCAGATAGCGAAAATGTCATCAATAAATCTCCACCACACGAGTGGGCGGTTGGGAGCAGAAGACAATAGTTTGTCTTCTAAGTCAGACATGAACAAGTTAGCATATGAAGGCGCCATTTTAGTACCCATGGCAGTACCTTGTGTCTGTAAGAAGTGCCTTTCTGTGAAAGAAAAGTTATTCTTAGTTAGGATGTGACTGATGAGTTCTGTAAGGTGTCTCACAGAGGGGCGGGTTTGTTTGTTGGCTCGGAGTACAGAACCACATGCCTTAATTCCTTCTTTATGAGGTATGTTAGTATACAGTGACGATACATCTAGAGTCACCAGAAAAGCAGAGTCAGGTATTTTGTGTTTGATACCCTCCAATTTACAAAGAAAGTCAGTGGTGTCTCTGATGTATGAGGGAATGCGAGGTACGAGTGGGTTTAGAAAGCTATCAACAAATTCAGAGATACGTTCTGTGGGGCTGCCATTGCCAGATACAATGGGACGGCCTGGGTTGTTCGGCTTGTGTATCTTCGGTAAAAGATAAAAGCGTGCTGTACGGGGATCCTGTGGGAGAAGGTAGTTAAGTGTATCCTTGTCGATACCCTTAGCATTGTGGATGCTTACGAGGGTGTCACTGATTTGTTTGGAGAATGAATGAGTGGGGTCAGTGTCACATTCAACATAGTGATCAGTGTTACTGAGCTGTCTGAGGCCCTCAGCTATATAGTCATCTGTGTTCATGACTACAACTGCGGACCCTTTGTCAGCACGTTTAATCACTATGTTAGGTGACTGCCGAAGTTGAGTTAAGGCCTTGCGTTCCTCTTGGGGGAGGTTATTAGGTACTCTGGTATTGGCAACCTTAAGCACCTCAGTGTTAACTGAGTTGATGTAGGTGTCCAAAGCTACATCTCGGTTCTTTGGGGGTACCCAATTGCTCTTTTCTTTGAAGCGATTGCGAGCAGGCTGAGTGGCCTCAGATGACTCATCATCTGTTGAGGGGTCTACATGAAAATATTCACGTAAACGTAGCCTGCGATTGAATTGGGCAATGTCTTGTTGTAAAGACAGCTGGTTGGGTTCTCTGGGTGTGGGGCAAAACTTAAGGCCCCTTGAGAGCAGTTTTACCTGTGGATCAGTTAAGATAGTGTCAGACAGGTTAACAACTGTAGTAGGCTGTGTGGTTACTGATGGCCCTTCAGTAGGAGGGTCACTAAACCCCTGTTTGTGGAAACGCCTTAGAATGTATTTCTTGTGGTTAGCTTGTACATTACGGCGCTTCTTGTTTTGTTTGTCCAATAAGCTGGTCCTTAAGTGGTTGATGTTAGACAACAGAATGGCTTGGAAATATTCATACTCAAGATTGGAACATGAGTCTTTCAGTTGAGATTCAATCTGAGTAATCTCAAGCAATTGGTCATCAATGCATTGTTGGCATTGTACTTCCAACAACATGAGTAAATGGAAAGACGTGTCTGTTAGTGTCTTATTCCATTTCTTCTGAAATGCGGGGTTAAGGTCCCCAAAGGATGGGGCACATTTGATTTGAAGGCCTTTTGGGAGGATACGGGATAGACGGTAAAAACGGTAGTTATCAAGATGTGACAAGTAACGCACATTCTTTTCTTTCAGTTTGCGTAACTGACGGAAAAGACATTTAGCATTAACGGGGAATTCCATGTGAACAATGAAATATAAACAGTGGAAAAGTTGGGTACAATGGAAACGGATATGGAGACAATGGGTAAAAAATATCTGAAAATCAAAATGGTAAACTTACAAATCTGTGGAGAAAACGGGTTATAAAGACCTGAGGGAGACAAAAAATAAAAGACCTGAAAAGCAAAGCGGTTAACTTACAAATCTGTGTATTTATTTATATATATATAAATAAATAGCGTCAGCAAAGAAAATTTGGCTGATGCCGGACTCGAACCCGCGACCTCTCGAATACCGTACGAGTGCTCTACCAACTGAGCTAACCAGCCCTTATTGTTGGTGGGCGGTCCTGTGTGCAATACCAAATCCATATATATATATATATATTAAAACATGGAGGAAGTCCCCTTTCTCCATGGTTGCATCAATAACCCGGGGGTTTGATGCCTGGCCTATCGACAGTCAATGTTTGGCTCTGACTGGCCCCCATAGCAAAGAAGGTTAGGTATTGCACAGGACCGCCCACCAACAATAGGGCCGGTTAGCTCAGTTGGTAGAGCACTCATACAGTAATTGAGAGGTCGCAAGTTCGAGTTCAGCATCAGCCGAAATTGTCTTTACTCTTATTCATTTATATATATATATATGTATATCAAATGAATATGTATGTAGATATATATATCAGTATTGAAGGCCTCAAGGCTGGTTTTGCCAGTCTTGGCCTTGGCCTTGGCACCCTCTGGCCTCGAAGATTTCGACAAAGCCAGTTCGAGGCCGCCAATGAGGACTGAAATTTCCTATCTGTTACTTTTTTAGGGGTATTCGCAGACCAAAACACATACTTTTACTCTAGGTCATCTAATAATCTGCCCCATGCATTGTAATGCACTGGATTGGCCAGACATTTACACACTCACCAAAACACCCGTTCTCACGCTGTACATGCACTTCATGAATAAGCATTCAGCAAATTCAACACAGCGCAAACGTTGAAGTTCATGTTTTAAGTGTACAAGCACGAAAGACACAACTCACATGCGCAACCAGAAACCTGACCCTAAAGATTACAAATTTAAATTAGACTGGTTCTTTCATGTCATCACCTGAAAAAGCACCACCCAAAGTTATGAAACTCAAGTGTATCAATCTTTACACTAATTCCCATCCCAAGATCCCCCAAAATGTTGGTACAATAAGTTCTGACAGTAACCAGTCTCCATACATGGATGAAAATAATAAAAATCATCACTAGTTACTGTCCAAAACGAAGAGGAGAAGATAAGAGAGAGAAGTCACTGTCAGTAAATTCAAGATTTTCATCTGCTGAGTGCTGACATTATTTTGACAGCATGTCTTCGAAATCCTGGCTCATTGTGCTCCCCCTCCACCTCTGCACAACATCCGCCAAAACAAACAGCCATTTTTAATTCCCACAATGCACCTCATTTTATCACATCACCACGTGACAGATATTGAAATATTCCTGAAAAATGTTGAGAAATCACTCAAATACAAACAAACGTCAGACAAAAGTTCAAACAAACGGTTGCCATAGCTACTTCTGCCCCCCCCCTCATATAACAACTTTTTTTACAAAATGACCCTGATAGGCTTCATATATGTGTTATATGTGTTTTATATTACATAACCAGCCTTGGCCTTGACCTCAGACTCTTGAGGCCTTGACCTTGACCTTCCCTCGAAGGCTGTGACCTGGCCTCGGCCTCAAAGACCCATAACTCCGACTCAAACTCGGTCTTAGCCGCAGACACTGTGGCCTTGACCTTGGTCTCCCAACAAAGGCTGTGACTTGGCCTCTACCTTACAGACCCATGACTCAGACTCGACCTTGGCCTCAGAGGTTTTTGACTCGACTAGAACACTGATATATGTTACTCTATATATAAATACTCGTTACAAATAATGTGTTCGAACAATCATTTACAATGCATTACATCCAGTTCAAATACACAAAACAAAAATAATAAATTTCTTCAATTAAAAATTCATAAAATCTTACTCTTTCATCAATTAACTGATAATATTTTGCTCCTATAATTCTCGCTTACAGACACCACATTTGACAAGGCAAACAACTTACACTAATTCGGTATATGAATTGATAAGAAAGCACAATATGATGCATTGGGACACTATCACAAACAAGACATTTATCATTACAAAATTCAAAACTCTCTGCAAAAGCAATAGGTAACTCAACCCAAAGGCATCCATGCCTCTATGAAACACATTCTCACATTCACCAATGCACCAACAAGAAAAAACAGTGTATAAATTCAAAATTCTAACCAATACACTTTTGAACCAGATTTCATATAACTATATCACAATAAAAACACATAGTCACTCCGACTTAACTTCAAATATCAATAAGAACAAATTAAATATGCAATGGATAAATAATTCTATATCATTTCCTTAACAGCCATGCCACAGATCTTGTCACATCCACTGATGATGTCTACTCGATCACCAATCGAAAATTAGACATGATTTTGGAATCCAAGTGCCTGAAGGACATCATTCCGTGGCAGGTGAAGATGCAAGCCGATACTTCAATGCAGATCATTTCTCTGAGTTCTCAGTATGTATTAAGATCACACTTAAAAAAACTTAAAATCTGTCCACCTCAAACCATTACACTATGTGCACTCAATCTCCAAAATTGTATTTAGCATTTGCCAAACCCCCCCCCCCCCCCCATCAAAAAAGAAAAAGACAAGAACAAAATACTAACAACATTACAACATAAGAATTACATTATTCCAGACCACACTTTGAATATTTATACTTGGCACATTTTGTAGAATATACCTGACTTAAATTGATAATTTGTCATTGAGAAATTAAAATGCATTTTACCTACAGTTCATAAAAAACGTTAGCATCAGAAACTTTACAAGGTATTCATAAATACCCACTACAATTTATCTATTCTGCTTGGTTGAGTGTATGTCAGGTGTTAGACTTGATGACAAGTCGTCACTCAGTCTCTATTTGTCTGCCAACGCTGCTTATTACAAGCGCTATGCATCTCCAAAACACATATCCTGCTGTTCATGCAACAGTCACAGTGCAATTATGCATTCATGCAACAGTTGCAGATAGCACATAAAATGGTTGAGGTCTAACAACTTGGCTACCACGTTCCCAGACAATTATTCAATGTAAACGTTTCCATAGAGACGGCATAAATGTAGCATGTGTGCAATGATATCAATAGACTCACACATAGTACATGTATATCACGTATACTGAAAGATGTATCATGAATATTCATATTTCCATGATCCTCAACCAATCAAACTGCTCCGTCCAATTTTCGTAGCAAGTCCAATAGCATGTGTACAAAGCTGGGTACAAATTATTCTAGACAATAATTGCGAGTAACTCACACACATATTGGGATTGAGGATGTGCATAACATCCCAGCAACTAGAGTGAGAACAATACACAGAGGGGCGGGCGGCGGATAAAACTGCACAACAATTACCGACTTTATTGCAAGACTAGTCAAGTATATGTGTTTATAAGTAGCTGATAAAGACACACCCAGAAGTTTTTAAACACAGTCATAACCAACTAAGATGTCAAAATTGATATCTCTGAACAGATTTCTTTGGAAAACATTGAACATTACATGAAGTTAGAGTTTAGACATTAATAAGTCACAGATAATTAATAGAATTATTTTCACACCTTTTCACAGATCCGACTGCAACCAAGAGACACCAGACAGCGAAACTACTGATTAAACACCATCGTGACTTCATATATCTCCAATCACCACCTCTATCAGATAATAAATCATCAACCTGGCCAAATGATACAACCAATTATAACATTAATGGAAATGTTATCAATAACATGATAGACAATTCCCAGTAATCATAAAATTTTTATTTAGAATTCCTTCATTTCACTTATTGATTAGTTCTGCACTAACGCACTTTCATTTCTTAAGAGATCATGTTATAATGAACATACTTATTGTTTCTTAAGAGATCATGTTATAATGAACATAAATATTGCTATATAAATAAATCTATTGATTTTACGAAATCATTTTCAAAATAATTAATCAGAATGGACACGGGAATCATGGGCTTTTGTTTGGTAACTTACACACTTGCATAAGAGTTACAAAATACAAATAAGAATTGTTTTGATCATTTGTTAGGTTTTTCAAATAATTGCATCCTAACATGGTGATGACATTCGCTTATGATTTAAAAATTTTAATTGATAAACACATAAAAAATAGTTGAGTTAAAACAGATAACACAAAGTCACAAACTTAAATTACAGGGCTGTCAATGACAAGGAAGTGGTTAAGTTGATCATCGGTAACATTTCATTTGCTATTAAATTTCATCTCTTTGCAGTGAGACATAAAATGTATCTTTAACCAAGTTATAGAAATAAATTTACCATGTTAATTGATCATGTCAAAACACTCATTAGAAATTACTGCAGCATAGATGTAAACCCAACAAGTTAATAGTATAATAGGTTATGAAATACATCATGTATTGAGGTTTTCAGTTACATCTAACACTAAATTTAGTGAATTCAAATCCTTTACAAAAAAGTCTGCATCATGAGAATGTTGTTTGACTGTGATGTCCAACATTGTCCAACATCAGAAAACTACCTACTACATCATTGTCATTAAATAGTTTAGAAAAATATTAAAATTCCAACGATATTTGTTAAACCTAACATTTCAAATGTCAACACCATGCCAGTGTACCTCTAAATAGTATTTCAACCTTCATTATTAACCCATACGAACCTCAACTCATCACACACACAAAATGTATTTATATATTCATATATATATAACCAAAGTAACAGTACTGTACTTTAAACTATGTAACTATTAATGTTGGTATAAAATGATATATACTGAAGAGAATAAAATATGATTAATTAGACACATACAAACAGGGCACCCAACTAACTGACAAATTAGAAACGTCAAATCATTTTACAAAAATCAATCGCTAAAAATTGTTAGAAGTTAGACATTTTCCATTATAACTAATGAAAAGAGGTCACATTGTTCAGCAATTAGGTTAAGTTAAACAACCATTGTATCCGTTTTGTTAACTAATCATTTTACTTCTAAATTTTCAAGCGAAATAAATCTTTCGAACTGACACATGATAGTTATTAACATAGTGTTTTTCTAAAACAACAATCTGTTCACCTTCATTGTTTTTAACCTTCTTATTCTATGGATCCATTTTTGATGTTAATAAATGACAGTTTTAAGTCAGCTATCGATAATTGCAACTAAGTTCTGTTATTTTTAAGCTTGGATTTACATACTTAGCATACCCCAAAGTCCACATCCCTCAAGCAGCCCCAAATTGAAGCCAACCAACTCTTAAAACTCGTAGAAAGCAATACTTACATGTAACTCTCTGCTTAATTACCCCTAACAGCCCCAAAACCGCCTGTACACGTACAGGTTAGGGAGGGTCTTTCTTTGTGACCCATTGAGTGACCTCTGTGTCATCTACTTCCGGTCAAACCGGAAATATCTCTTTATTAGAATAATGCTAAGTGCTTGGAACATGATTTTTTCACCATTACCAAGGATATGGAAGACATATTGCCTTGCACATTGTTTGACCCCTTTGACCTCTACTTCCGGTCGAACCGGAAGTAGCCCCTCATTTAAAAGTAAATAGAAGTAGGAACATGATTGTTCCTAGAAATATCAAACTAAGGGAAGGTCTTTCTTTGTGAAACATTAAATGACCTTTGTGACCTCTATTCCGGTCAAACCGGAAGTAGTTCTTCATTTAAAAATGCTAAGAGCTAGGAACATGATTCTTTCACCAATTACCAAGGTTAACGAAGGCCCTTCTCTGTTGTACATTGCTTGACCTCTTTGACCTCTAATTCCGGTCAAACCGGAAGTAGCTCCTCATTTAAAAATGGTTAGACGTAGGAACAAGATTCTCTCACCCAAAACTAACGTTAGGGGAGGTCCTTCATTGTTCTCCTCATTTAAAGGTAAATAAATGTAGGAACATGACTGATGTTCTTCAAGTCCTAATTAGATAATATTTCATAAAGCAATATTTCATGTTTCTATTTTCAAATTATTTTAGTTGTGTTAACTTTATTTACATCAAATAACAACTCTATCCGAACACCCAGTTTTTGTTCGTGGAACAAAAATTCATGTCTAGTTTAATACTTTTTCTTCTTCTCCCTAGCGATTGTCCACTTTCAAATGCACACTTCCGAAGGTCATATAACCTTGAAAATTCATACATAGGTAGTACATGGCAAGGAGACGAAACCGTTGTTGTGACGTCATGATGACGTCATCAGGTTTTGAACTACATTAAATCAAAGTTTATTATTTCAAAAAATCATAACTCCTGAAGTACACAATGGATTTTTACAATCTATACATCATCGGAAAGGTCTTTCAAAAATAATTAAATGTCTCACAGAGATGACCCCAATTTGACCTTGTCTTCCGGTTCAAACCGGAAGTTGAAGCAAAAAATGCTTAAAAAGTCACAATTTAAGCTGTGGAGTCAATATGAAACAGAATTTGGACATGGTTTCAGTGTAAGAAATAAAATGTAGTTTATGACCTTTGAAAATATTACATTGATCACGTCATCAAATGATACAGTTTGTTACGATGACGAGTTTAAAAAAAAATACTTTTTTATTTCGAATTTTTTCTGAGCAAACTACATGTTGAATTTTTTAGTAATAGATAACGACTATAAAACCCTAATTGTGAAATTTGAACAAAATTGGCCGTTGCATAATGAAGTTATATTAAGGTTAAAAGTGCCATTTTTAGCGGGATCGCCGATAGAGTCTGTACAGTTACCTTACTGTATTGCACCTCGTGCGTGTGCACTCTAGGCTTTTACTGCATGCTGTGCTGTGTATATACATACACGCAACAAGTCAGGTCTTGTCACAGTTCATCGAACTTTGCGGTGTGTCGTTAAGTTCTGTGTGTGTGTGTAATAATGGCGACGCAAAGAAAAACTGTTAAGTCATGCCAAGTTCAGTGTGGAAATGTTTCCCTTTATGTCATTCTGGTGGCTTAATTGTGACAGGGAGAGGAAGAGGAGACTTTACTGAGACGATCACATGCTCACGTGAGTTGTTTGATGTATAATGGTGGAGAAAATGCAATTGACAAAATGATCGTCTTTCGTTCTATATATACCGATCACGTACGTGCTTACGTACGAGAGTCACAAGTGTGCAACAGCGGGGCCAGAGGCACTTTACCCCCGCGAAAGTTGTTGGGATACGCTGAGTAAAACTGTTTAAAAGTAAAGTTTAAGATTAAAGTTATCGCTTTTCAAAATGTCCGTGTATTTCTATAGCCGTGCACACTTGTGTTTATGATGTTTATCAAAGTGGGGTAGTTTTTATAAAACTTTGGAACTTTAGGCTTTTACTGCACGCTGTGTATATACATACACGCAACAAGTGGGCCCTGGGCCCAATTTCATAGAGCTGCTTAACGGAAAGCAATTTTTCTGCTTACTATAGCAAAAAAATGTGCTGAAGTGTAAACGTATTTCACCAGCGTTTGCTAACTTAAGCACGTAAACAAACTGCGCACGCAACAAAAAAGTACCGTCTGCTTAAGCAAAAAATACTTCCGATCAAAAAAATTACAAAATGGCGGACGAAGTCAACGGAGTAGCGGTGGCTAAAAAATCAACAAAAAAGGAAATTATCGATGGAAATACTAAAATTTTCTGATGGGATTGGGTCACGTCAGAAAGCGCCCCCTTTGGTTCATATAATAAAGAGATATACAGCCAAAATGAAACTTTGTATTACATTGTTACAATGTTTGATCGATGTTTGGTAAAACTATAAGTTTTCACAATGTGTTTGTACACATTTTTACGTGCAGTATACGCGTACCTTACACACTAAATAACTAGCTGCCGATGATGTTTCATAACCGTTGCTGTACACATTTTCAAGACTACTTGGACTGGACTAGTACAAAGTTAACTTACATTAACTACTCCGTGATACTGAATGGATCACAAAGGACATTTCTTTCGTCATATTTCTTATTTATCTTAAAGATCAAGGTGAGTCATAACAAAAAAATGTGTTAGTCATGATGTCCGTTCCCTTTCTAAATTCTATTCTACAGTACTGCAAAGGTAACGCCGTTATTTTCCCAAGTTTGATTTGCTTTGGCAAAACGTTCACACCGTATGAATATGACTGTTGTTAAATTCATGTCTTTACTGTAATTCAGGGCAATTTTCCAGCCATGCCTTTCGATAAAACTAGTCTATTAACAGGATAATTACATTGATTATCATGACAATATTGTGACTCTCCTCCAAATTATAGCGGCCATTTTGACACAACATGACTTGCTTAAGCACAAAAACGAGTGTTTAAGGCTGCTTGTTGGTTGCTTACCGCGTTAAGCAAAAAATCGTGCTTAATAGAGGCTATGAAATAGAAAATCTGTTTAACACGCCCGTTAAGCACAAAATTGGCTGTTAAGCAGCTCTATGAAATTGGGCCCTGGTCTTGTCACAGTTCATCGAACTTTGCGGTGTGTTAAGTTTTGTGTGTGTGTGTGTAACAATGGCGACGCAAAAAAAAAACTTGTTAAGTCATGCCAAGTTCAGTGTGGAAATGTTTCCCTTTATGTCATTCTGGTGGCTTAATTCTGACAGGGAGAGGAAGAGGAGACTTTACTGAGACGATCACATGCTCACGTGAGTTGTTTGATGTATAATGGTGGAGAAAATGCAATTGACAAAGTGATCGTCTTTCGTTCTATATATACCGATCATGTACGTGCTTACGTACGAGAGTCACAAGTGTCCAACAGCGGGGCCAGAGGCACTTTACCCCCGCGAGAGTTGTTGTCGGGATACGCTGAGTAAAACTGTTTAAAAGTAAAGTTTAAAATTAAAGTCATCACTTTTCAAAATGTCCGTGTATTTCTTTAGCCTCGCACACTTGTGTTTATGATGTTTATCAAAGTGGGGTAGTTTTTATAAAACTTTGGAACTTTTAATACAGATAATGAGCTCGGAATTTGAATCTGTCAAATGTCAGATTGACTGTACAGTACACCAGTGTTCAGTAAAGGTGATGTTACAAAATGAGACCGTTAATTTGATATAGCGCCATCAACGTTCACTAGCGATACACACTTCTTATTTTATTGACACCGCATAGATGCCGAACAAAACGGAGAGCAGCAAGGGTTAATGTTTTGATAAAAGGCAATATGAATACTATTTTGAACAGACAACCTGGTGGCAGCCAATTGCACTGCGTGGAAAAGGAACACTTCCGAAAGCACGAAAACATTGTTTTTCCTGGCAGTTAAAATCAAAAAGGTAACTTTTTTTTCCTCCAGGAGTCGAGTTACAATAAATGTATCCGGTTCTTTATAATTCTTAGTGACCTGAGTTGACCTCGCTTCCTGTCCAAACCGGAAGTCCCCATGAAATACATATGATAAAGCTCTTTTTAATTATTTTCATATTCAGATTTAAAGGTTTTATTTGATTTCACTTTTAATATATCAAACAAAATCAAAACCATGTGTTATACGGTGTCTCATAGAGACCATTATGTTGCTTTAAATGTTTCATTTCTCCAAAATTTTCTCCAAATAAATAACTCAAAATTGAAATTAAACTGATCCTTGAAACTGTGCATATACTTGAACCTCAATATGAAGACGCAAAATAAAACGATGACGTCACGATGACGTCATGAGATGTTGAGTTACAATAAATCAAATGTTAATTAAATCAGAACTCCTGAAGTGCACAATGGATTTTTACAATCTACACATCATCGCAAAGGTCTTTTGGAAACTATTTAAATATCTCAAAGAAATGACCCCAATTTCACCTTGTATTGCGGTTCAAACCGGAAGTTGAAGGAAACAATTGTTATCAAGCCATTATTTTTTAGTTCTATGGTCAGTATAAAACGAGCTTTGGACAGTGGTTTCAGTGTGTGAGTAGGTAAAGGGCTCTGCGTTTTCAAGTTTAAAACTGATGACGTCATTTCTTTAAACAGCGCCCTCTGGTAACAAGTTTGAAAACAATGGTGCTACAACACTAATTGTAACGGCTTTTTAGGTGTTCGGGCTCTCAGCCCGGAACACCTCTTGATTTTGTTCGTTTTTTTAGGTGTTCGGACTCTGGTCCGAAGACCTCTTGTTTTTGTTCGTGTTTTTTTTTAATACTTCTTCTTCTCCCTGGCGATTGTCAACTTTCAAATGCCACTTCCGAAGGTCGTAACCTTGAAACTTCATACATAGGTAGCATATGGCAAGGAGACGAAACTTAACTCCTGAAGTACACAATGGATTTTTACAATCTACATGTATACATCATCGGAAAGGTCATCCAAAACTGCGTAATCGCCCTACAGACATGACCCCAATTTGACCTTGTCTTCCGGTTCAAACCGGAAGTTGAAAATGTTGGAAATTTTCAAAAATTCATATTTTAAGAAGTACTTATCACGTGATCACAAATTTTACATCAGATTGTAGAGAATTGAGCCTTCTCAAACTTGTGCTTTGGGGTGACACCATTTTGACCTTTACTTCGGGTTCAAACCGGACGTTTAACGCAAATCGATTGTCCATGTGCGTTCAAGCGTGTCCCACATTGCTGTAGAAAATCCAATGCCATTATACATGTACACGTCCGTGTGTGTGCGTGGCTGTGTAACATCGATGCCCCATTGCTATGCACATTAACCACGCGTTGTTCTTAGTCTTTTTTCAAGGTGCACACTCCACGCTTTGTAAGTCTTTAATACAGGGCTTTTTTAAAACAAAAAATCAACCGTTTGAGATATGAACTTAATTCTTTCGACAAATGTCCAGGTAAGGGAGGGTGTTTCTTTTTGACACATTAAGTGACCTCTGTGACACCTACTTCCGGTCAAACCGGAAGTAGCTCTTTATTTAAAAATGCTAAGAGCTAGGAACATGATTCTTTCACCAAATACCAAGGTTCGGAAAGTTCATTCTCTGTTGCACATTGGGTGACCTCTACTTCCGGTCAAACCGGAAGTAGCTCCTCGTGTAAGAGTGGTTAGAGTTAGGAACATGATTGTTTCGAGAAATATCAAGGTTAGGTAAGGTCTTTCTTTGTGAAACATAAAGTGACCTTTGTAACCTCTACTTCCGGTCAAACTGGAAGTAGCTCCTCATTTAAAATTAGTAAGAGCTAGGAACATGATTCTTTCACAAAATAACAAGGTTTGGGATGGTCCTTCTCTGTTGCATATTGCGTGGCCTGTGATGTCTACTTCCGGTCAAACCTGAAGTAGCTCTTCAATTAAGATTGGTAAGAGCTTGGCACAGGATTCTTTCACCAAATACCAAGGTGAGGGAAGGTCATTCTCTGTTACAAATTAAATATTATCTTTTAAAGAACAATTTCATGTTTTCATGTTCATATATTTAGATACTTTAGTTGCTACATCAAATAACAACTTTAAGTACTATAATCCGAACACCTTGTTTTTGTGATGTCACAAAAACCTATGTCTAGTTTAATTTGTCTTTCTGAAGGTTTGCTTAACAATTTTGAAAGTGTACTTGTAACCCTCGTCATGCTGGTACAACTGTATTTTGTCAGATTTTATTCTACAACACAACAACTGTCTTGTTTTTTTCGACCTGATGGTAAACCGCAAAAATTATTTTGAGTATCCACACGATAATTTAAAAAAATTTTTTTTTAAAGATGTTCGTGTAAAACAAAACTTTACATTTACTAATAAGTCATTGAGATGAAACAACTTTGGTTTACATCATTGCTCGATGGGGGGGGGCAATGTTATAATTAAAGGTAAAAGCTAACCGTTGCCTACTTTTATTATTTGCGTGTGGTTTCTTTTTTTAGTATTAGCAAGAACAAATTGATAGCTCTTCAGACGCACTACCGAGAAAATGGCTGCAAACCGAGGGTCCACAAAAACAGCGGGCACACCTTCCAGAACCATCTAAGGTATGAAGACATCAGTGTGCGTAATTTCATTGGGAACTACGCTGAGACGCATGCCATTCTCCTTCCCGGCCGCATTCCAGGATTCAAGCGAGATGACATCAAGCTTCTACCATCCAGCGAAACCAAGGAGAAAATACAAGGTTGCGAACGAAGAATCAGGTAATAAGATTCAACTTTACCTGCATTATAATTTGGAACATTAATCTGGAAAGTCAATGGCCTGTAAGTCTTTCAACATTTTTTTTGACTCTTGAGACTGTGATAGATTTTAAATTTCATGACAGAACATGGTCTGTTATTTTGTAGAACCAAGTTTGTTAAGGAGCAATGCCAAACAGCAAAAGTTTTAGAGATTTTAAGTCAATTCTTAAGGCACCTCCTAACTCTGTTGTGTTTTTGCAACAATTTGGTCTAACGCCTAAACCATAGTCTGACATGCTAATTGCCTGAAGTTGTTTACACACTTATGTCACACTTTTGCCTTTTCTTTTATTCGTTCATGTAGGTGACGGTGGTAGCTCTCTCCACATTCCTAAAGCTGTGGAACAAGGTCTGCCCTTTCATCGTTTGCTGCAAACCCATGACTGATGTGTGCTGGCACATCAGTCATGGCTACCTCCATCATTTCTTTGAGACTTACGGCTTAGAGGAGACTACAGTCCATCTTCATTGTGACAATTGCAGCGGCCAAAACAAAAATCGGTTCGTCTTGTGGTACATGCTCTGGCGCTGTATGAGTGGTCTCCATCGGTCCATTCAGATGCACTTCATGGTGGTGGGACATACCAAGTTTGCTCCTGATTGGTGTTTCGGCCTGTTCAAGCAGCGCTACCGCCGAACTCCTGTCTCATGTGTGGATGATGTTGTCAGAGTTGTCAGAGTTGTCAGTGATAGCACACAAACAGGAGTGAACATCCCTCAGCTTGTTGGAGATGAAGCTGGCAACACCTTTGTGCACCAATTTGATTGGCAGGAGTTCTTGACCCCATTCTTCAAGCCACTTCAAGGAATCAAGAGTTTACAGTATTTTCGGTAATTTGAATTATCACTTTATAAACGGCAGTTAAAGCCTAGTTCATACTTCAAGCAAAAAGCGTATGCGAAGTGAATTCACTTTCGCAGGAAGCATGAAGCAGGCTTAAGACTCCCAGTGGTGGTCTCCCCAAAAAGTGAAAAAAGGATCAGTTTTTGCTAACGCTGTTATAATTTTTTCCCCCTTTGTTCTTGCATTCACAGCTTTACCTCAGACGAACCTGGCATTGTAAGGGCAAGAAAGCATCTTGATGACCACGAGACAAGCTTCCAGCTCCTCAAGACCTCCAACAGACTCCCAGCAGCTGACCTTGAAAATATAAATGAATGTAATGAAAATATAAATAACTGCATTAAAAATATTAATAAATGCACTAAAAATATAAAAATTTGCACTGAAAACGAAAAAAATGCACTAAAATATAAATAAATGCAATGAAAATAAACATAACTGCAGTGAAAATATAAATAAATGCATTGAAAACATAGATAACTGCATTGAAAATAAAAATAAATGCATTTAAAATATAAATAAATGCACTGAAAATATAAATAAATGCAGTGAAAATATAAATAAATGCACTAAAATATAAATAAATGCATTGAAAATAAAAATAACTGCAGTGAAAATATAATTAAATGCATTGAAAGTATAAATAACTACACTGAAAATAATAAATGCATTGAAAATAAAAAAAATGCATTGGAAATATAAATAAATGCACTGAAAATATAAATAGCTACATCGAAAATATAAATGCATGCACTCACCAAAATAAATAAATGCAGAACCAAAAGTTACTAAAAATAGACTGCGCGTCCTACGGCCTTTGTGAACTTGAGGCCCGCGAACCCAAACTTGGTTTTGTAAAGTTCCATAAAGTAAAATTAACTGCTCTGGAAAATATAATTAGCTGCACTGAAAATATAAATAACTGCTCTCAAAAATATAAATGACTTCATTCGAAAATAAAATAAAGATGGCACTAACGGGCTTTCGTAATTTGCCATGAGAAACATTAAACATATCTGTTGTGAAAAAAAAAGAAATAAAAAACAAAGAAACAACTTGTTAATTGCATTACAACAAAAGACAAGAACAGTTCATGTCTTGCATTTAAATTGATACATTAATGAAGTTTAGTGCATCCACAAAGAATACACTGCAGACTTTTATGGGTTAATGACTATTAATCAGATCACTTGAAATCTTACTCTATTAATAAAAACGTAGACCCTCAATCAGGGTCACAAAATTGGACGCCAACGGAAGTATTATTGTGTTAAAAGAATACAAGGTTAAAAAAGTATTAATACGGGAGTTTTTAATCAACTAAATTTCTACCTCTCTAGTATAATCCATATGGGTCATCTCGTGAAGTTGGGTGCACAACTTAACACTAACGTGTGAAATTTTGTGAATTTCTTCTTGTTCACAATAATTGACATACCCATAACAGATGTTGCTGGGCTATTAACAACATAAAACCATTTTTTATCAAGCTTAAAGTCTCATTTTGGGTGTGCCAAAGAATCTTCTCATGGAAATTTCACTGTCAGGTCGAGGATACAGAGGGGAGTTTACAGTTATCTCATTTAGTGCGATCAATGATTGGATTGGTAGGCCTATATATGTGTGCAGGCTGGGCAAAACATCGTATATAGAGAGCGGAAGAAAGCTGCACTAGTGTATTTCACTAACCAAATTAGCAAAAGGCATCCCGGACTGTGGGACTATATACATGGAACCTTCCTCCTGTCCATGTTTCAATCATACAATGATATAATTTACCTATAATGGGTAAATTAAATAGTTGAATTAATTGCCTTCTCATCGTTCGCGAAGGAAACAAAATGACATATACTGATTACTCAAGTGTCCATCATACAAGTAAGCTACTACACTTTTATGTTTTAACTGTAAGTGGGATTTTATTGCACCATTAGTTGCACCATTGTTTTTAAATTATATTTGTAAATATATGATAAGGAGGTGTTACCATATTTTGTGAGTTGTTTAGGTTTTAAAATTTCTAGGGAGTTGAACGGCCATGAGAGCCGGACGCAGATCTTTGCGACTTGTTTTTGCGTATTATTTCATTATTTTATTTCTATTGTCCAGAAATTTAAAAACTTTAATAAACAGAGTTAGACTCTGCAGCGAGAAGAAACACTTTTTCCTCAGTATCATTTCTCTGACTCCTAAGTTCTTGTCAGGTTCCATCAGTAAGGGTGCTGTTTGAGACGTTCTCGAATTGTACCTGTATACAACTACCAATGGTTGCATCGTTTATACATGTACTTTGATGATGTGAAATATTGCTTATAATATCAAAATCATAGGCGCTGCCACTGTGTCACAACATATACTTCGAACGACACTAAGTGGACTTTGCGAAAACATCTGGACTGTTTGGTGAAGTTACAACTAAATGCCAACGCAATGTATTTATCACTGTCCCTAATAACAAACAGTAATAAGGATTGAAGTACTGACAAACAGTACATTATCTGTTGGGACATTGTGCATAGTTTTAGTTTTTCCTTAATTTTTGATGGCATTTTGATCATTAGTCGTAGAAAATACTAATCCCTTTCCATAATAAGCTGAGACACAGATTAATTTGATTATATTTTACCCCAAGTGTCTCTTGCCCCACACTCCCCAGCCTGGGTGGCAGTTCCCATAGCAATCTCGCTTCTCAAACCAACCATATCCGGATCCCTAGGGCACTGTAAATGATGTTCCTCCTACAAGTTGGCCAACCAGTTAGCTCCATTATCAACAGTCTGTTGCTAGTAAATGAAGACACTACACTCACTAGTTGCTGTACACCAAGTACAAGAGCTAAAATTTACACAGTTTAAAACAGCAAGGTACTAATTATCCAGCGAAAATCGAAATACATAGTCCTTTATTTATCTTTGGTACATACGAAGCTGTCTAAGGGACATGGTGAAAAAAATATTTCTTTTTTCTGAAAACCCGTTGGTACGATTGACTTCTATCTCGTAGGCCTTCGTACGACTTCTATCTCGCCCGTACCACTTCTATCTCGCCCGTACTACTTCTATCTCGTACATGTCCCACTTCTATCTCGCCCGTACCACTTCTATCTTGCCCGTACCAGTTCCTTCTCGCCCGTACCACTTCTATCTAGTACATGTCCCACTTCTATCTTGCCCGTACCACTTCCTTCTTGCCCGTACCACTTCTATCTCGCCCGTACCACTTCTATCTCGCCCGTACCACTTCTATCTTGCCCGTACCACTTCCTTCTCGCCCGTACCACTTCTATCTAGTACATGTCCCACTTCTATCTTGCCCGTACCACTTCCTTCTTGCCCGTACCACTTCTATCTCGCCCGTACCACTTCTATCTCGCCCGTACCACTTCTATCTTGCCCGTACCACTTCCTTCTCGCCCGTACCACTTCTATCTAGTACATGTCCCACTTCTATCTTGCCCGTACCACTTCCTTCTTGCCCGTACCACTTCTATCTCGCCCGTACCACTTCTATCTCGCCCGTACCACTTCTATCTTGCCCGTACCACTTCCTTCTCGCCCGTACCACTTCTATCTAGTACATGTCCCACTTCTATCTAGCCCGTACCACTTCTATCTTGCCCGTACTACTTCTACCTCGCCAGTACCACTTCTATCTTGCCCGTACCACTTCTATCTTGCCCGTACCACTTCTTTCCCGCCCGTACCACTTCTATCTCGCCCGTACTACTTCTACCTCGCCCGTACCACTTCCTTCTTGCCCGTACCACTTCTATCTCGCCCGTACCACTTCTATCTTGCCCGTACCACTTCCTTCTTGCCCGTACCACTTCCTTCTCGCCCGTACCACTTCTATCTCGCCCGTATCACTTCTATCTTGCCCGTACCACTTCTATCTTGCCCGTACCACTTCTATCTCGCCCGTACCACTTCTATCTCGCCCGTACCACTTCTATCTTGCCCGCACCACTTCTATCTTGCCCGTACCACTTCTTTCTTGTCCTTACTTACGTAACTGATCTTGGAGAAACATGATAACCTGATCATTGCTGGTTATATGTTTCCTACGACAGAGACCATGCTTCTTGAGGACCCTCTTTAGGTGCCGTAAGCTCAATGTCATATCATACTTCGTTGCCAAAACAGACAGGATTTCTTTGCGACTAAGTCCCCGCCTAAAATACATCTTTATTAACTGGTCCCGATTCATTTTCCAAACAAGAAAGAAATTCATCAACAGGTTCATGTGCTAAAGCGTGAACTAAATAGTCTGCAACCGTTAATGTTGTCCACGAAAACGTCAACATACAAGGAGGGATTATCACCACGTGGTTTATAATTAAACAAAAGTAGCATGTAGTAGATAGAAGTGGTACGCGCAAGATAGAAGTGGTACGGGCGAGATAGAAGTGGTACAGGCAAGATAGAAGTGGTACGGGCGAGAAGGAAGTGGTACGGGCAAGATAAAAGTGGTACGGGCGAGATAGAAGTGGTACGGGCGAGATAGAAGTGGTACGGGCAAGATAGAAGTGGTACGGGCAAGATAGAAGTGGTACGGGCGAGATAGAAGTGGTACGGGCAAGATAGAAGTGGTACGGGCGAGATAGAAGTGGTACGGGCAAGAAGGAAGTGTTACCGGCAAGATAGAAGTGGTACGGGCAAGAAGGAAGTGGTACGGGCGAGATAGAAGGTGGTACGGGCGACATAGAAGTGGTACGGGCAAGAAGGAAGTGGTTAGGGCAAGATAGAAGTGGTACGGGCAAGAAGGAAGTGGTACGGGCGAGATAGAAGTGGTACGGGCAAGATAGAAGTGGTACGGGCAAGATAGAAGTGGTACGGGCGAGATAGAAGTGATACGGGCAAGATAGAAGTGGTACAGGCGAGATAGAAGTGGTACGGGCAAGAAGGAAGTGGTTAGGGCAAGATAGAAGTGGTACGGGCGAGAAGGAAGTGGTACGGGCAAGATAGAAGTGGTACGGGCAAGATAGAAGTGGTACGGGCAAGATAGAAGTGGTACGGGCAAGATAGAAGTGGTACGGGCAAGATAGAAGTGGTACGGGCAAGATAGAAGTGGTACGGGCGAGATAGAAGTGGTACGGGCAAGATAGAAGTGGTACGGGCAAGAAGGAAGTGTTACCGGCAAGATAGAAGTGGTACGGGCAAGAAGGAAGTGGTACGGGCGAGATAGAAGGTGGTACGGGCGACATAGAAGTGGTACGGGCGAGGTTGACGTGGTACCGGCAAGAAGGAAGTGGTACGGGCGAGGTAGAAGTAGTACAGGCAAGATAGAAGTGGTACGGGCGAGGTAGAAGTAGTACGGGCAAGAAGGAAGTGGTATGGGCTAGATAAAAGTGGGACATGTACTAGATAGAAGTGGTACGGGCGAGAAGGAAGTGGTACGGGCAAGAAGGAAGTGTTACGGGCAAGATAGAAGTGGTACGGGCAAGAAGGAAGTGGTACGGGCGAGATAGAAGTGGTACGGGCGAGATAGAAGGTGGTACGGGCGAGGTTGAATTGGTACGGGCAAGATAGAAGTGGTACGGGCAAGAAGGAAGTGGTACGGGCGAGGTAGAAGGAGTACGGGCAAGATAGAAGTGGTACGGGCGAGGTAGCAGTAGTACGGGCAAGAAGGAAGTGGTACGGGCTAGATAGAAGTGGGACATGTACCAGATAGAAGTGGTACGGGCGAGAAGGAAGTGGTACGGGCGATATAGAAGTGGTACGGGGGCGAGATAGAAGTGGAACGGGCAAGATAGAAGTGGTACGGGCGAGATAGAAGTGGTACGGGTAAGAAGGAAGTGTTACGGGCAAGATAGAAGTGGTACGGGCAAGAAGGAAGTGGTACGGGCGAGATAGAAGTAGTACGGGCAAGATAGAAGTGGTACGGGCGAGATAGAAGGTGGTACGGGCGACATAGAAGTGGTACGGGCGAGGTTGAAGTGGTACGGGCAAGATAGAAGTGGTACGGTCGAGATAGAAGTGGTACGGGCGAGATAGAAGTGGTACGGGTGAGATAGTAGTGGTACGGGCAAGAAGGAAGTGGTACGGGCAAGAAGGAAGTGGTACGGGCAAGATAGAAGTGGTACGGGCGAGATAGAAGTGGTACCGGCAAGATAGAAGTGGTACGGGCAAGATAAAAGTGGTACAGGCGAGATAGAAGTGGTACGGGCAAGATAGAAGTGGTACGGGCAAGATAGAAGTGGTACAGGCGAGATAGAAGTGGTACGGGCGAGATAGAAGTGGTACGGGCAAGAAGGAAGTGGTACGGGCAAGATAGAAGTGGTACGGGTGAGATAGAAGTGGTACGGGCAAGAAGGAAGTGGTACGGGCAAGATAGAAGTGGTACGGGCGAGATAGAAGTGGTCCGGGCAAGATAGAAGTGGTACCAGCGAGATAGAAGTGGTACGGGCAAGAAGGAAGTGTTACGGGCAAGATAGAAGTGGTACGGGCAAGAAGGAAGTGGTACGGGCGAGATAGAAGTGGTACAGGCGAGATAGAAGGTGGTACGGGCGACATAGAAGTGGTACGGGCGAGGTTGAAGTGGTACAGGCGAGGTAGAAGTAGTACGGGCAAGATAGAAGTGGTACGGGCGAGGTAGAAGTGGTACGGGCAAGAAGGAAGTGTTACGGGCAAGATAGAAGTGGTACGGGCAAGATAGAAGTGGTACGGGCGAGATAGAAGGTGGTACGGGCGACATAGAAGTGGTACGGGCGAGGTTGAAGTGGTACGGGCAAGATAGAAGTGGTAGGGGCGAGGTAGAAGTAGTACGGGCAAGAAGGAAGTGGTACGGGCTAGATAGAAGTGGGACATGTACTAGATAGAAGTGGTACGGGCGAGATAGAAGGTGGTACGGGCGACATAGAAGTGGTACGGGCGAGGTTGAAGTGGTACGGGCAAGATAGAAGTGGTAGGGGCGAGGTAGAAGTAGTACGGGCAAGAAGGAAGTGGTACGGGCTAGATAGAAGTGGGACATGTACTAGATAGAAGTGGTACGGGCGATATAGAAGTGGTACGGGCAAGATAGAAGTGGTACGGGCGACATAAAAGTGGTACGGGCGAGGTAGAAGTAGTACGGGCAAGAAGGAAGTGGTACGGGCTAGATAGAAGTGGGACATGTACTAGATAGAAGTGGTACGGGCGAGAAGGAAGTGGTACGGGCGAGAAGGAAGTGGTACGGGCGAGAAGGAAGTGGTAAGGGCAAGATAGAAGTGGTACGGGCAAGATAGAGGTGGGACATGTACGAGATAGAAGTGGTACGGGCGAGATAGAAGTCGTACGAAGGCCTACGAGATAGAAGTCAATCGTACCAACGGGTTTTCAGAAAAAAAGAATATTTTTTTCACCATGTCCCTTAGACAGCTTCGTAGGTACATATTTGTGCACCTCAATCAGTTTTTCCTTGTTTTTATTAGTTTATAGTTAGTTTTTTCATATTTTTTACATGGAATGCTTTACCTTTTGAGAAATGAGTAAAAACAAAGGTTAACGATCAACTGTTATCACGCACAATAAAAACGTGGTTTTTTTTTCAAATTTAACTGAATGCTGCCGTCACTCGGCCGATGTTACAGAGGATATATTCTCAATTGGTGTAAACATTAGATTCCCGAATGGCCCGATCTGAAAGATCCCCAACACGTTGGCTGTGTAAAAGTATAGCTATAGCTTTCCGATAGTGCCAAGAAACGGTCCAAACTTGCTTCAAGCCAAAGATATAGGGATCGACAGAAACTTATCAGTGGTAACTTTAAACTACCATACCAATTTCCCTGATCCAACGGTGGAGAACAAAAGCACTGGAGTCACACATGTCCAACGCCAAGTTTTCACAAAAGCTGCTGGACTTACATGACAAGTGAGTGTTTAGGCTATAGTAATAACTGTACAGATTGCTACCAAAGTTACTACTGGTTTGTCTGTATGGCACAAAATATGTAGAAACATTCAAAATCATTTTGGAACTTAGGGACCGAGTTGACCGGCATCTACACAATAAAAAAAAAAAAACGGAATAAAGTTGGCCTAGGCCCTAGCCACATACCCATACATTGCGCAATACGCTGGACTACCTCCTCATCCATGCCCAATGACCCATGTTCTCTAAAACCAGACAATAACTTTCGAATCAAGACTTATGCCTGGGTACAGTTTTCCCAGGGGGTACCTTGAATCTTGAATTCTTGATAAGAACTTTGAGTTACTCTATAGTCGATTGCCATCATGGAGCAATGAAATTTTGAACAGAAGGCCAAAAATGTAATTGGCATTTTTTAATTTTCTTTAGTTTTGGTATAATGTTGTTTCGTTAAAAAGACCTCAATATAACAGGCACCTTGTTCAAACTAACCATAGCACCCTCATTAATTGCTGTGATGCCATGTGCTTTTTGCCTTGGTTTACTTTGACAAGTTTTTAAATGTTTTTCTTATATAAGTACCCCTTCCAATAGGAAACTAAATAAGCCCCTTCAAGAAACTAGTCCAAGACGTGTTCCTCTAGCTGTGTCCACACCCTGGGACCTTATACTTCCGGCTGGTGTGCAAGGATACGCATCTGAATCTTCAGACAAGTTGAGTTTATATGGTTACATTTGCAAACATTTAAGAATACAGCATGGTAGAGCATGGTGTGTTTAGCTGTTAAATGGTAATGATAGGTACTGCCGAATGGTTAAGTGCTCAGTTGAAGGTCAAATAATGAAGAGTCAGTGAACTCTTGCTCAGACAATACATGTTCAGGCCTTGGCTTATGATACATTCATCCCCACTAAAGTGACTATTTTTTTGAATTGCGGTGGTCAAGTTTTGAATGCAAAGCCCTTTACTACAAGTTCATTGGTTGTGTGTGCAAACTGGAATGGTTAACATGATCAGGACTGCATTTTTATGTTCCAATACTCATACTGTTTTCTCATTCACACTGAAGGTCTGCTTCGTGTATCTCTGGACTCTTTGGAGTTGGACCATTAAAATTTCCTTCTCCAATAGGAAAGAGGTATGTGTAATTGCTGAAATTCAACCCATAAAATACTGCTCCTTTTTAAAAATGTAACAGTTCCATTCCCACAATTTGGTTTGATGAATTGTTTTTATTTTATTTTTATTTTTTTTAAACTCGTACCATGCAAAATTATTGCTATAATGGTGATGGATGTGACAGAATGTCTGGATATTGACAATTAACTACCTCTTTATCATTGGTCGATTTTGTGTGTTCAAAACCTTAAAACATAAGCTTATGCCTGTCCTAAATTAACCACATGTACTTTCAAAATTAAAAACTGAAACTATACCGCAGGTCTCTTTGGTTGGTAAACAGTTTGCAACAGCTTTTATTTGTATCTGTCACCTAATCGAAAAATATTAATTATTATCAGAACGTGTTTACATGCATATTTTTCTCCACAGTTTCATAGAGTCACAGAAGCCCTCTACATCAAAAGACAATTCTGATGATAACTTTAAGTAAGTGTGATGCTTTTCATGAAATACATACATTCAGTTTGCTATCTTAATTATAATAATACCTACCTCTCATAGCACACTTTACAATTGGGCCAAGATAGCATTCATCTTAGTATACAGCCCTTGCCTGCCGGGGCACTCAACCTTTACCCTCGCAGGTACCCAATTACACCCTGGGGTTAGGAGCATCAATTTTAGTAATGTACCCTGATCTAGGACACAAGTGCCATGAACGTGAATCAAACCCACACCATGATGACTTAACTACCAGAAGTTGAGTCTGGTGCACTAAACCACTCGGCCAAGACACGCTTTCTTAAATTGTAAATTAGTTCATTGCAACATGATAGAAAAACCTTATCATTCAATTGGCAGTGTGTTTTTCTGAGGGGCACAATTACATTGTAAGGGGAGAAAAGGTAACACATCAAGTTCTCACTTTTCTGTTTCAAGCGATTTCTAGCCTGAAATGCTGTCATTCATTTATGTCAATCCTTCATGTCAGTTTGTGTACAAAACTTGATGCAACAAAAATTGAAATGTTTGAAATTCCAGGTAATAGAGCAACTCTTCAGTAAATTTCAAGCTTCAGCATCTGATAGTTTGACAGTAATTATTTACAGTCTTCAGGTACAATGCGAGGTGGTCCAGGAACTCGAAAGACTACATTGCCATCAAGGACAAAGTACCGAAGGAGTACACATACATACCGGCTTTGATGCTAAAAATACTAAGGCTGAGACTGGAACATATGCACCCACTGAGTGAGTCCCACGTGAGACGAGATGATGACCCCAGAAAGATAGCCCCATGGCTTGCCACAAAGACTCCTCCCAAAGTTGAGGACAGACTAAAACGCTGTCACTTGTCGAGATTTTAAATGTCTGCCATAACCAAATATAATTTTTACCAAGTTTAAATCTGTAAAGGGACTGTTTTTAAATCATTAAGAAAATTTTAAGGAAATACAACCCAAAAAGCCACATTGATTGCGTTAACTGACTTTATTAGCAAACTGAATGTAAATGTTTAACAACCATTGTTACGCCATGGGTTTTCATTTCCATTTTTGAAAGACAAGAACCATAAAAACAAAAGTAACCTGAGGTGCTTATGGCAAAAGCTAGAAATCGGTGTCCACCGTCAATCAGATTTAACATTTAAATGAAAAAGCAAACCTGTCAAAGATCTTCATTTTTCACCCCAAAAGTGAGAAAAGAAATACCTTATATGTTTTTCTGTTCTGCAAACGTTGAGTCAAATCAGCCAAACACGGGCAATGGATCTTTAATAAAAATGTGTGAGAAACATGAAATACAGGAGGAAATATTAACTAATGAATGTCAGTTGTACTTCAGGCTAATCGGTCATTTCTGAACCCACGTGTATTGGTTAAATGGATCTGGATAAGTGGCCCTAATCTTAAAGGGCCAATGAAATTGGATTTTTTATTACTGGAAACAACTCTACATTCATTTTGATAAAATAATTTCACATTTTGATTGCCAAATTGTGGATGTTTTGATCTTTTTTTCTGGATTTTGTGCTTTATGCAAATTAAATTTTGCATATTTATGAGCAAATGTGTGATGTCATCGAAGGCAAAGCTGCAACATCATAGTTGGTTTGTGCACAAAAAATTACAGATTCTTTTTCTGTTTTTCAAATGGCAACTTCATTAATATTTGGTTGTTGTGTTATGGATGAGTGTTTAAACTTGTCAGTATATATTTTGGGGTGACCGCTGTTTTCTTGTGCAAAATTTTGGATTTTGGTTTTGTACATTTTTAATGCTGCTGTGAGACTTTGTTCCTGTTATGAGTCACACAACAGAGTCCTCATGTGTCCAGTTTAAGACAGGTCATTTTTGAAAATTCAATTCGTACATTTAACCTAAATTTTAGTACAAAAAACTATTTTTCAGTTTCCTTAAACTGTCCTTAAGCATGGATATTTGATAAAAAATGTATTTAAAAGAAATTGCTCTTCATAGGCCCTTTAAGGACAACACAGCTGGGAATGGCTCTTCGAACTACAGCTCCAAGGCGATTATGTTGCCACAGTATAAAACACCTGTAAGCAGTGTGTCGAGACTGACGATTGTGTTGACCTGGATTTTCATCTTCACTGTCGACATTTAAAAGCTCTCTCCAGAGTGAACGTTGAAGTGCAATGGCCACTGGATCTAGAATGTTGTCCATTGTCTGCAACGTAAGTAGAAACATGCATAAAACAGTGGTGTACCTATGCCATTTCCAGTGAGGAGGATGGTAAGTAGTATCATGATATGATTGACGGACCATGGATCAGCAGGCCACTTTAAATTACCCCCCCCCATAAAGAAATAATAAGAATTAATAAATAAATACAAAATTATAGTAATAAAAATAATATTAATAATAGTACTACTAATAACAAATAAAACAAAATAAAAGAGTACATATATATGAAAACACTAAAATAAACAATAATATCAACAATACTAATTTAAAAAAAATAAACAAATGACGTACAACATTTACAGCAAGAAATAATAGTTTTGCTTTAAGAAATGTTTTCGTCATGTACAACAAGAAGTAATAACGGCTACGAAGTATGACACCTAATCATCACTGCTGGGTGCACGCACGCAGCTTCAAATGAACAATAACAGGAATATTTCCAAGTAACTTTTGGCTGGAGATGTAGAATCCATGGTCAGACACAACTGTCACAGTGTGCTATTCATCTTCTTAATGAATGCAGAAGCACATTCGGTGCAGTCATGACTGGCGTTCTATTTACTTTCGTAATACATACTATGTACATTTATTGTGCATAAACCATGCTAATTTCTCACTCGGAAACGGATGTTGTTATAATTACCTGAATTTCGGGTGTCCACATGTCTTCATTATGTTCTTCTGAAGAATGGGACCTCATTTTAGCTGATTGCAATAAAAACATGCGGGGCGAAAGCGCTTTTATTTTTGTGCAAGTTGTTGCTCTGAGGAGAACTTTGCACATATTCTGTTGTAGGTTCATTCGATGAGAAATTCACGTTGGTTTGCCTGAAATTGCTTCTGCGTCGTATGCTAATGCGGCGCAATCCATTTAGTTTATAATCTTTGTTTTATAATTTTGTTTTATTTTCGGGAAAGTAACTCAATCTGCGTGGGCGTACCTAGAAACACTAAGTTTGTCTGTAGGCCTAAGAGTAACAATGGGAAGGCTATCCCATGGGGGCTCCCCTGAAATTGAACAAAAAAATTGACAAAAACAACAAAACTTGCACTATTGTCACAGTGAGAACATTAAACAGAATGATTCTACTGTTCCTCCTCACCTTTTTTTTTTTCACCCTTTGTTCATTGTAGTCGTAACAGTCCGTTTTGAATTATATGCAGGAACATTGCATACAAGATGCAAAGCCATAGGCCGGGCTGGGCAGCAGCATTGCATCTGAAGTGGCTCACTTGTAGCGGCCCGGCGATCTACCGCTTGTCATGGAACAGATATTTCGCAGCCAGCTAGCTAGTCCCCGGCGCACTGCTTCGTTGCTATGAAAATATAATTATTATTTTTCATACGTATTTGTAGTTTCCTCAGAGCATACACATGCATTACAATGTAAATGTTTTATGGGTACATTTAATGTTCATTTTCTTTTGATTTGATCATTGAGAAGGAACTCGATGAAAAAATACTTTTTTTACAGGCCTATGATCTGTAAGTTCATTCACTCTAAAGCAGCAAACGGGCCTATGAATGAAACATTCATTGTTGGTTCCATAGAAGTTAAATAATTCTTTGGCTTGTTTGATTCAATATTTTCCTTACTGCATACTGAACAAAATTACTATCACACAAGGATGGGTGTGTGATAGTCGCCCATGGTGGTGATGTGGAATAATCACTGAAACTACCTTTTTTTTGCATTTTTAAAAAGAAATAATTTAAAACCGCTCTTTACGGACGATAAATCAATTTATTGAATCAAATTATCAACACACATGATGAAAAAGTGATCATCAACAAAATACAGCTCGACACTGTAGCATACCCCTCCAACCAATTCTCCCCGTGGTTCTACAATGACTGCAAGGACGATCGAAAACACTGGTTCTACAAGGACGAAAAGTTTATACACGACGTTCGTACTACTGTATACTCGTAATCGTGCACAACCATGTAAACTGCACACGCTACACACACACATGCATATGCGGTTGGCTCATTTATTATGAAGGAAGCCCACCTTTAGTGAACTTTATCTGACCCAAAGCGCACGTATCTGCAAAGAGGCATCTCCAACGGCCTAATTAAAAACCAGGAAGACATCACTCTATCAATGACTGCTTTTTTAATTTGTGTTCAAAGCCATGTAACAGTCGTCATATATTTGTTTAAAACGTGCGGGGGCGCTATTTACAAATCTAGCCATTGAATTTTACCGTGGGCAAGAATCCATACGTTTCTCCATGTTTCAGTCTAAAAGAGGGAACACTTTTTCAATGTTTTCTTCAATCTCTAATAACTTATTGAGCTGCAACTTTCACAGGTTTGTTATTTCAAGTACATTGTTGAAAACACCCCCTGCTGCTGTTTGAACGGCTCTACCAATCATGTACAATATCTTTA
Organism: Marthasterias glacialis; assembly: GCA_911728455.2. NCBI lineage: Eukaryota > Metazoa > Echinodermata > Asteroidea > Forcipulatida > Asteriidae > Marthasterias > Marthasterias glacialis. Next base: position 21,318,529 of record OU452220.1, read on the forward strand.
AGGATTTCATCCTTCATTGTAGCATTTTGTAGTTCAGTTTGTGACTGCTGAAGCATCGACAAACAGTGCGGAAATCCACTGAACAATAACTTCATCATCAGTATGTGCCATTGCATGTGTCGTAGTAGGAATTAGCAGTGTAGATAGAGCATCAGCAACGTTATTGTGTGCTCCAGCACAAAATTCTACATTGTAGTTGAAATACGCATTGGTTTGTGACCCGTGCCACATGTTGTCAGCGCTTGATGATCAGTTCAATAGTAAAACGACAACCCCATAAGTACTTTTACCATTTGTCACAAGCTCATACGCATGCGAGAGCTGCCTTTTCACTTACTGAATATGTACGCTCAGTCGTAAGTGATCGAGATTCAAATGCGAGTGGAAGTTTGACATTGTTCTTGACCTGTGCAAGTAAAGCACCTATGCCGTAAGCAGAAGCGTCTGTAGAGACGATTGTAGGAAGATCTGGGTCATACAGAGAGTGTAGAAGCATTTGAGATGTGCTGTTTAAATGACGCAAAGCATGATCGCAAATCCTCTCAAAGGATTGCGCAGTTGTTCAACAACAGTTGCGTAGATTGGCACAAATCTGGCATAATACAAAGCCAGACCCATGAAGGATCAAAGTGTAGTTGCATTAGTCGGTTTGGGAGCGTTAAGTACTGCCTTCACAAGTAATTCTTTAATGTTAGGGAGTGGATATTTTTCAACAATGACGGCCTTGTTTACTGCATTGAGATCCACACAAAATCGAACCCCTCCTGTTTCTTGTAAACAACCACCAGTGGTGACACCCATTCACTGGCGTCAATACGCTCGATTATATCTGCATTTTTGAGACGTTTCATTTCATTTGCAACTTCATCGCAAACTGAGAATGGCAAATTGCAGAATTTTTGCTGCATGGGAGGAGAATGGATGGGCGCACACTTTGACTTTGTGTTCGTAGCTTTTTGCAAGTCCAACTTTCCCACTGAAAGGTTGAGGGTATTGTAAGCGTATTTCTGCTGTGGTGGTGCAGGATATAGTTGCTGCTGTAGGAGATGAAGGATTGGAATTCTGAAGTTGTGATTCATTACTATTGACGAGCATAATCTTATCACCTGTAATTGTAATGCCCAGGCTTGGAATTAAGTCTAGTCCCATGATGGCAATTCCAGATTATGTAACGAATATATACGCTGGGGATTATTCACTAGACGAACAGTGGTGTGGAATGTGCCCAGTACTGTAATTGGGTCGTGCAGGTAAACAGTAAGTTTAGTGGATGTTGGTTGCAATGCCTCTCGTTCGAAGAACTTTACAAATGTGGATGCAGGAATTATTGACACTGTGGCAAACAAGCACACATTTTAGCAAGAAATCCTGACCGAATCCTGGGTGTGCCACTTTTAAACGGTGTCTTAAAAAAAATGAGAAATCGAAGGAAGAACTCCGGACATGGATAACTTACCATCAAGCGTGGAACGGACGGCGAATTCTCCATTTTCCAGACCTAGTAGTTCCAACAGACGCCTCAATGCAAGGCTGGGGTACGTGTATTGGACAGTCCCATGTCGAGGGTCGTTGGACGTCCACGTAGAGAGCGCACCACATAAATTATTTAGAACTGTTAGCAGCATGGTATGCACTCAAAACCCTGTTACTTACCTCAACCACAAAGGAGGGACACAATCAAAACAGTTGGTCCAATTGACAATTTGGTCTTGGTGCCTCAAGAGAAACGTACTTTCAGCAGAACACGTGCCAGGTACAAGGAATGTGACAGCCGACAACCTGTCATGGGTTTTCAACGATTGGGCGGAATGGCAACTCAACCCCCAGATTTTTCAGGAAGTCATGAGAAAACAGGATTTACCCCTCAAGTAGATCTGTTTGCCACGCGTCTGAACACCCAGCTCAGAACTTTCATCAGCCAGACCCAATGGCATTGAAAGTGGATGCATTTCTTCAGAATGGGAAGCAGATAGCAGGCTATGCATTTCCTCTGTTCTCACTACTCTCCAAATGCCTTAACAAAATCAGCGAGGAACAGGCTACAGTGGACATCATTGTTCCGGTCTGGGGGACACAAATCTAGTATCCAAGGTTGTTGGAACTGATAATACACAAGACGATTCTCCTTCCAATGAGGCCCAATCTCCTTCAACTACCTCACGATTGTCATCAGATACATCCTCTAATAGATTACATGCAACTAAGCGCATGGAAGTTGTCCGGAGAAACTTACAATCAAAGGGAGTTTCGCAAACAGTGTCCGACACAATCCTCACCTCATGTCGACTTCAGACCAACAAGAGTATAACTCAGCTTGGGAAAAATGGGCCCGCTGGTGTTTTCAGAGGCAGAGTAATCCAATTTGAGCCACTGTAGCAGCTCTTTTGGATTTTGTGCAAGAACTCATGGATAAACACTTGCTTTACAGAACAATTAACGTTTATCGTTTCGCCATTTCCTCAGCTCATGCTCTTGTTGGGGGGGTCTTCCTTTTGGACAGCATCATTTAGTCAAACGGTTTTTCAGGGGAGTACTAAATCTTAGACCTCGACCCCGATATGAATTTACATGGAATGTCACAACTGTTTTGGACTTCTTCCAAGCCTATGCCAGACAACCCATAATTAACAATTAAACTGTTAACTCTGCTGATGGAACTGGTGACAGCTACCAGATGTTCATCATTAACAGCCGTCGATATCAACCACATGAATAGAAGTTAAGACGGAAAATTTGTTTTATGGCTCGTTAAACCTTCAAAGCAAGTTTCTGTCAGTAAGTCTTTCCACGAGATGGAGATTTCTTGCTTCCTAGCCAACAGAAAGCTTTGCCCAGCATGCACCCTTGACGAATACCTCGAGAGAACTTCAGATTACAGAGGAAGTGGTAACTCTAAGAAAACTCAGCTACTGCTTTCGTATTTCAAATCTTTTGATCCGATAGTTTCTTCAATTGTCCCAAGATGGTTAAAAGACATAATGACCCAAGCGGGTTTGGATACATCTCAATTCATTCAACGAGAAGCCCAAGTACCTCTGCTGCGCTACGAGCAGATATTTCAACCGCAGATACATTGAGAACAGCTGATTGAACATCAGTTACCACATTTGCTAACTTTTACAGCAGGCATACAACCCATCTAGCCTTAGGGTCGAGCAGTGCTGTCGTCGGCAACATGACGCTTTGAAATCTACAGTCTTCTGGAATTGGCAAAATAAATTCCCCAATTACATGAAGGTATTACCTGCAATATAATTGAAATTATATAAGACAATGAAGGAGAGACTTGGGTTCCCTCCCTACATTTTATATTATTATATTACTGCAGGTTCCTTTGTCGTCTCCTTCCTGAGAAAGTTGTTGCCGCCTACACCAGACTACTCTCTAGCTTCAAAAAGATGAGGTTCAGTGGAAGAATAAAGCGGGTTTTTTTTCAAAACTTTGAATATCTAATGAGGACAGTTCCATTAGCTTCAAAGGGTTGATCAGATTGCATCACATGGACAATCAACAGGGTGAGTCTCTCGTACATTGTCTTATATAATTCCGATTATATTGCAGGTAATACCTTTATGTAATTGGGGAATTCCTCAACTGTTGTTGGTTTGTAGAATCAGTTAGTTGGCAGAAGAACCTAAATGAACCTAAATGAGAACCAGGCTGATAAAACTCAAAAGCATGTCATGTGTGCAGTGTTGATGCATGAGCTTTAGCGCCCTCAACTGTCATTATTTGTCCCATCAACAGCAAAGCAAGTTAATGTAGGCCTGTAGTGTTATTAATATTAGGACAACTCAGACTCCAGAAATTCTTATGAGACAGCTTCCTCGAAACATATGAATTTGTTGTGTCAAGTCAAGCGCACGGGCTGTAAACAGGTAAAATCCTTGAAAAGTTGCCAAAAAGGGGGTGTTTTTTACACATTTGAGGCCACAACTCCAAACCGGCTTGATCTTTCAAAAAGTTCTTTCCGGGATGACATAGTTCAATCTTTCAGCTAACTATTCATATATGTTAAAAATATAGGGGTGGAAAATTGGTTGTGCCAAAATCCGGTTGTAAATTTCTGAATTTGGTGTATTTTTGTGTGTAACAGGTTTTTTTTGGTCGAAACTTTGCTTTGCGTTTGACATATTGTTTATTGTAACTTACGAACTATACGGTCTATAAAAAAGTTCTTTCCGGAATTTGACAGCTCATTTCTTCTTCCTTATCGTGATCTAACAATTGTTTTGATTGGATAAACTTTGATTGTGTCAAATTTGCATTCCAATCTGAGAGTCTGTTTCATGGAGTATATTCTTTACTACACAAACCCCGCCAAATTTGTACTTTCAAGACGACACAACTGAGACCATCTCCGATTCGAAGCCGTTTTCATGGTAAGATTTCATTTAAAATGACCAATCATCAATGTGACCCTTGGTGGTAATAGAGTCAAATTATATGGATAGAGGACACGGCTTGTTTAACTGTCAGATCTTCGTTTATTCTGAAAATTAGAAGACAGAGAGCAAACGTGACGTCTTGTCTTCGAACCAGAATGTGAATCACGGGGGACTAGGTAGCCCTCCGTATACGGTAGGAAGGTTGCATTTGAATTTGAATAGGTGGTGATTTGCATACTTTAATAGATGAATAAAACATAGAATGGCTAAAAGTTTAGAGGGGGTGGAGGTTATTTTATACCAGTGACATTCTCCCCTCTCTTGAACAAAATGTCGGCCACGACATTTTACTTAATACACACACAACAGTGAACAAACAAAAAAAAATAAAAAATAAAATAACCCCAATACTATGATCACTGTGCATCTTTAGCTTCCAAATAACATGAAATCAACGAGTACACTATAAATGCTTCTTACTCTTGTCACATTATTACATGCAATCAGAAACAAAGGGAACTGGTTTCTTTCTTCTCTAACCTATTTGCACCAAACAAATTTAGATACTTCTCAGAGATAAATCTGAACGCTTTAGGTGACTTCTTTTAGGAAAGAAATGCACATATGGTTATCCATATAAATATGTACACGTTGAACAAAAGAGACAATTGGAAAAGATAATCAATTTGTATCAAGCTGTGAGAGCAGAAACCTCATACCAATCTTCTTTCTTGCTTCAGCCATCTTTGGGCTTTTCCACCTCGTCCACAACCTTCTTCCGGATTTCAATTTGGATTGATAGAGATCTTCGACAGATTTTTGATCGGAGACTCTGTGTTGCTTAGTCTGTCCAACGAAATCATAAGACAGTCTATCAGGTGGTTTGCACTTCCTTTTCAGTCTTAGTGGTTCTTCCGGAGATTGTGATGTAGAATCATCATTATCAGTTGACAATGAGCAATTACTGCTAGATGTTGGCTCACATTGCAGTACCCCGTTTGAAAACTGTGAAGGAGATCGATCTTGTCTGTCCACATTTTGTGAAGGAGATTGTATTGTCTCGTCTACAGGTTGAGAAGGAGATTGTGAAGATTCAGTTTGTTCGTGATTTGTGTTCTCAACTGTAAGTTCAGGAACCGGGAGGAACATACAGGGTGTCAACAGATTTCGATGGAGTGTGCGTTCCTTGCCCGTTTCCTGATTACAGACAACATACACTGGTACATCGGGATGCTTTGACACAACAATGTATGGATGCGTTTCCCATCTGTCAGCCAATTTTTGGGTACCAGTAATATGTTTGTGCTGCACCAGGACACGGTCACCAAGACGAAGAGGCGCATTTCTTGTCCCTCTGTCATACAGCCGTTTCTGTTTGGCTTTAGCTTTCTGGGCGATGTTGCTGGCTGTTTTGTATGAGGACTGAAGGTTTTCTCTCAATCTCTCCACAAACTCTTCATATGATGGAGATTCTTTGTTGCTGTTTGCTGCAAGTCCAAACATGAGGTCAATCGGCAAGTTTGGTTGACGACCAAACATGAGGAAAAAAGGGGCGTGACCAGTTGACTCGTGACGAGTACAACTATATGCGTGAGTCATGGCACCAACGTGTTGCTTCCAGTCTTGTTTTAAGTTTGTGTCGAGGGTTCCCAACATGTTTAGAAGAGTGTGGTTGAATCTTTCTGTAAGACCGTTACCCTGAGGGTGGTAGGGTGTCGTTCTGCTCTTTTTGATACCGCATACCTTGCACAGCTCTCTTATGAGATGACCCTCAAAGTTACGCCCTTGATCAGAATGAAATCTTACAGGAAAACCATAGTGGATGATGAAGTTTTCCCAGAGGACTTTTGCGACGGTGGTGGCTTTCTGGTCTCGGGTTGGGTAGGCTTGGGCGTATTTAGTAAAATGATCGGTTACTACCAGTATATTTTCTATTCCACCTTTGGAACGTTCAAGTTTCAGGAAGTCTATTCCAACGAGCTCCATAGGCTCACTTGTTATACTGACTAGTGGGACTCTGGTCTTTGAAGCAGGCGTCTTACGGAGGCAGCACCTCTGGCAACGCTCACACCATAGCTTTACTTCGTCTGCCATCTTTGGCCAAAAGAACCTCTGTCTCACCATGTCAAGTGTTCGCTCGAACCCGAGATGTCCGAGGTCATCGTGTAGACTGGTTAAAAATGGTATCTCTGTGTTGTTTTGGCAGTACTAGTTGATACGTTTTTTCAGAATCTGTATTTCTGGAACGATACAGAACGTCATCTCTGAAATGAAGCCTGTTCCATTGACGAAGATACTGGCGGCATTCATAGGACTCTTGCCTCCTCTCAAGGTCGGATGGTTTCTTATTTTGTTCAAGGAACAAGATGATTTGTCCAATGGAAGTGTCGTCTCTTTGAGAAATAGCAATTTCTTTTGATGATAAGCTCAGAAACTCTGTAGGAAGGATTTCTTCTGCATATTGCGGTGCTGGTTGGCATGCTGCTTTTTGACACTGAACTGTAGGTCTTAAGAAAGCTTGGGTAGCAACAGGATGACCCGCACAGATCGCCTGAACGACATCTTCTGGTACAGTGACTACTTCCTTCTGGAGCTCTATCAGGCTCATATGTGCCTCTGTATGTGGTTTTCTGGACAGCCCGTCAGCAGCAGTGTTCTTTTTACCAGGCCGGAATTTGACTGTAAAGTCAAATTGGGAAAGTGCAGCCAACCATCGTTGACCAGTAGCGTCTAACTTGGAAGATGTTGTCACGTACAGAAGTGGGTTGTTGTCGGTTATGACGGAGAACTTATTACCAAGGAGGTAGTCACGGAACTTATCTGTAACCGACCACTTCAAAGCTAGGAATTTGAGTTTGTGTGCTGGATAACGTGACTCCGCAGGACTGAGTCTTCGACTTGCATAAGCAATCACACGTTCTTTGCCGTTCTGAGTTTGACTTAATACAGCACCAAGTCCAACACCAGACGCATCTGTTTGAAGGATGAACGGGACGGCAGTCTGCATATGCTAGGACAGGTGGTGACGTGAGTACCTGTTTCAAAGAATCAAACGCCTCCTGACATTCATCATTCCAGATGAACGGGACACGTAAGGATGACTGTTTTCCTTCCCTTTTCTTTCTTTGCTTAGGATCACCTGAGATGAGTTTGAAGAGAGGTGCAGCTATTTTGGAATAACCTTTCACATAACGTCTGTAGAAGCCCGTGAATCCAAGAAAACTCATCAATTCTTTGCGTTTGGTGGGCGTGGGCCACGTGCTGACTTGTGTTATCTTCTCCGGATCGGTAGAGATGCCTTTGGATGACACGATGTGGCCAAGGTATCTGACCTCTCTTTGAAGGAGAAAGCATTTGGAAGGTTTCAGCTTTAGACCGTGTTGACGGAGACAGTCAAATACCTTGGCAAGTCGTTCAATGTGTTCATCAAAAGTAGACGAAAAAACGATGATGTCGTCTAGATATAGCAAGACTGTCGAATAGTTTTGCTCGCCCAAACAAGTGTGCATGAGCCGTTGAAACGTAGCAGGGGCATTTTGCAGCCCAAACGGCATTCGATTGCATTCAAACAGGCCCATGGGTGTGGTGAATGCTGTCTTCGGCTTGTCTTTTTCTTCCACTTCCACCTGCCAGTATCCCGAAGTGAGGTCTAGTGTCGTGAAGAAAGAAGCATTCCCAAGAGCATCTAGTGCATCTTCAATTCGAGGGAGTGGAAATGCGTCACGAACTGTTTTGGCGTTGAGCTGCCTGTAATCTATACAAATCCTTAAGGAGCCATCCTTCTTGTGGACGATCACAATTGGAGATGCGTATGGACTACAGCTGCGTCTAATTGCACCTGACTCTTCCATTGCTTGAATATGTTCTCGTACTGCCTGGTACTGAGATGCTGGTATTCGTCGATGAGGAAGACGGAAAGGTTGGTCATCGATCAACAGAATGGTATGTCTGATCGTCGAAGTACAGCCGAAATCTAAAGAACTAGTTGAGAAGACATCAGAGTACTTGTGAAGAAGAGCATTAAGTTGATTCTTCTCTGTCTCGTCTTTGATGGCTGCTTTAGACAAGTCTAGAGATGGAATTGTGTTGGGTAGTTCTGTTGCTGTTGTGCTTCGTATCCTTCCGGCAATGCTTGAGTCTTTTGTGGTCATCGAAGGAGTGTTGTTTGTGGTCTCGTCAACTCTTAGTATTGAAGAAAGTTGAGCAAGTCGCGTGTTTCTCTTGATGGTGATAGGTCTTGCTGAAATGTTACAGAGTCGGACTGGCACTTGACGGTTTGAATCGATGTCTGCAACAGTACTTCCCACCTTGAGACACGACTTACTCTGAAGAAATCCTTCAACAACAGCAGTGTATGTGCTACCTGCAGGACCACTTGGTGCTTGACAGATGACGTCAACTTCCTTCCCTGGTGGAATTGTCTGAGATAAACGGCCAACGTACTTGGCATAGCCAATTTTACCTTTGCTGTCACCCGGTTCAGATACTGTAGTGTTGATAAAGGCAGTAAGCCATGCCTTGTCTTCTGCTCTTATATGTTTCATGAACTGGTCTCCTCTGCGGATATTCTGGTCTCTTGTTGATGCTCGGATAACATTAGTGCCAATGAGTACAGGTACTCGTCTTCTGTAGTTATCAGATGGTACGACAAAGACTGGGACTTCATTATAGACTACATCTAGGATTGTCAAGGAAACTGGGATGACGCCTAAGTACGGAACACTTTGTCCACTTGCACCTTCAATGCACACACTGACTGGAGTAAGCTGGATGTGTTGTAACTTTGGGTGTTCCTTCCATAAGCTCTCTGTGATTGAAGTTACCTGTGAACCTGAGTCAATCAAGGCGATGAAACTTTCTCCATCAACTTCAACTGTTGTTTCGTTGTTGGGACCAATCAGTTTTTGATAATCTGGACAGGTCAGATCTTGTCTCTCAGGAATACAAGATGAAAAGACTAGAGGGCCTTTGGTGTGTGGGGCTCCAACGGCCTGCCCTGTGACCGTGGGCCCTGCTGGTTTAAAGGTTGTCTGCGACATCCTCTAGCTATGTGACCTTCTTCACCACAGCGACGGCAGATGAAGACTCCACCTGTCTGATAAGTTGGTCTTTGGTGATGAAGTTGTGGTGGTTTAGTTGACAACTTCTCAACTTTATCTGCAAGTTGTTTTACGGTGAGGATCAGATCTTGGAGGACTTCGTCGTTGCTTCTTGGTTGTTTGGTAGTGCAAGATTGTTGGGATTCATGCAGAGTTGTCGATGCGCTCTTCTGCTGTTGAGGTTGCGTGGGAGCGGTCTTTGATCTGGATTGCTGAGATTGTGCAGTCTGTTGAGGCTTGATAAGTACTGACATTTTGGTCTCTCTCTCGATCTGTCTGATCTCTGTTTGTAGGTCCCTGTAAGTCATTTCTCGGGGTTTCATTGGAGCTAGTCGCTGAGTGACTTTATCATCTCTAACACCTCTCATAAATTGCTGCGTAAGCATTCTGTTACGATTTGTTAAAGGACATCCGTCATTCATTCTTTCCTCTACCGTCCTCAGTGTAGCCTCCAACTCTACTTCATATATGGTTGATGACTCGTCTGGCTTCCTAGTTTGCTCGTAAAAGTCAGCCAGAGGGTCACCGAAGAGAGAAACTTCACCGAACTGCGCACGAAGCTCAGAGAATGCATGGCTTGGTGTCTGCTGCCCTGGAGGAAGATTTAATACAAGCTTTCTCGCAGCACCGCCAAGATATCTGACGATAGTTGAGAATTGCATGTAAGAAGGCATAGATGTAGTGTTGATGAGATACTTGATGTCTCGTATCCAATCATCGACGCATACTGCCGAGCCTTCACGGCCTGTGAGTACTGGTACATTCTTCACTTGGTGATATTGTGGCGATGGAGTAGGGAATGTGCCGACAGACGGTAAGCTCTGAGGATTCGGGTGGGAAAGATTAAGCGCTGGTTGTGGTGTGAGGGTAGGAGGATCAGGCGTAACACCCATAGGGTTTCTCCGTGGTGATGAAGATCCTTTGTGCTTCTGCTTCAGTTTTGTCGACTGCTGATGAAGAGTTGGCGTTGGCATGGAATACAGGTGCTGTGAGCGTGAAAGTCTTCTGTCAAGGTCACGGAGGTCTGATATGAACTGCTCTGGTAGTGTTCGAAAATTGCGTAGTTCTTCTGAGGTTGGCATCAAAGGAGACTGTTGGGCAGAACGCATCTTTCGAGGTCTGAATCGCTGAGGGGTAGTCGTTCGCGGATTGACTGGAGGTGTTCTACTGGATGGAGTGATAGGTAGGTGGTCGTCGTCAGAGGGTGGTCTGAAAGATGTTGCCATTGTACTAACAAGATGGAGAATGACCACTATTCGGAGTGCAGCCACAAACTGAAGGAGATATGGAAGGTAGGTTGGGGATGGTGGTGGACGAGATGGAAAAGCTACTACAAACATTCAGAGAGAAAAAAATAACAATGCAGTACAATACAATAATATTACAATCTGAACCTTCTCAGTCGGAAAAGAAAAGAAAATTCAGATTAATCAAATGTTCAACTGAGAATAATTAATCAAAAAAAATCAGACAATGACAAGTAAATAAGTGGCCGGCACTAACTTATATAAACTGCCAATTTCTCAAAACAAAGTGAAGTTAGGTCAAACCTAACGCAAAATATCAATCAAAAGGCAGTAATAATCAACAGAAAATAAATTCAATCAGTGAAAGAATCGCATAAGGATAACGTCATGCGACGTCGTGCCTGTAACTTCACACTGATTTCTAACAAACAGTACAATATGCAAGTCACTTCTGTCGATTTAAAAACTGATTTGGATTTATCTTAATACTACAGTGTAACAAGAAACAACACCATTGTTGTTGAACGTAGGTATAGTATAACCACACTTTCCTTTGTTTGTGAACAGCAAGTATAAAACGGCTTAAGCGAGAAGAAGAAAAAAACATCACACTTTGAGACTACAATGTACACTTCAATCAATGCAGACTTTCAATGAACAGTAGCAATCGTGAGCTACCAAGTCTCACATTATCATGTAAAATAACTCTTTTGTGAGATGTGTTGGCTCTGAAAAGAGCCGGTGTGGTCTCGACGTTTCGAACAGTATACTCTGATCGTCTTCAGGAGAATGCATGAGCATTCTCCTGAAGACGATCAGAGTATACTGTTCGAAACGTCGAGACCACACCGGCTCTTTTCAGAGCCAACACATCTCACAAAAGAGTTATTTTACATGGTTGTACCCGCAAGCTTACTAGTAATAGTTTCTTCCTATTTCCCACACCATGCAAAGCTTCAAACATCACTTAAGTCTCACATTGATTGACTTCACAATACACAGTAGCAGTGGCATCAGATTACGCTAAATAGGTGAATTCAACTTAAGTAATGACGCATTCAATGCAAAACGAGTAGTTCCAATGAACAATACTACACCTGATGTTGGAGTGGTACCTCCGTAATATGGAATGTAGCTAGATCTTGATGGTGAACCACTCAAGCAATAAGTTTGTATGCTGTTTACTATTGAAACCTACGGCAGCTTGGCAACGAATGGGTTCCCTTACAAAAAAACACCATGGAAAATCCCATGCAAACCCCATGGGAAATTTCCCCATGGGAAATGCATGGTGAATTGGACACCATGCGCCATGGGAAATTTCCCATGGGATTTTCCCCATGGAACCCCAAGGGATTTTCCCCATGGAATCACATGGGATTTCCCATATCCCCATGAAAACCCATGGTGTTTCTCCCTTATATCCAATGCCGTTTCTACCATGAAACCATGGGGTTTTAAAAAGACCCATGCAACCCCATGGGATTTATCCCATGCACCCCATGGGGTTTATCCCATGCAACCCCATGGGGTCTATCCCATGCACCCCGTGGGGTTTATCCCATGCAACCCCATGGGGTCTATCCCATGCACCCCATGGGGTCTATCCCATGCAACCCCATGGGGTCTATCCCATGCACCCCATGGGGTTGATCCCATGCAACCCCATGGGGTTGATCTCATGCAACCCATGGGGTTTATCCCACGCAACCCCATGGGGTTGATCCCATCCAGCCCCTTGGGGTTGATTCCTTGCAACCCCATGGGGTTTCCCATTGGTCCCCCACCCGATGAAACCCCATAGCCATGGGTTTTCACCCTGTGGGGTTTCTCCCATGTTTGTCTTCACATATTCTCCAGTACATGTGTATCTGCATTTTTGATGATGATTTCATGCCATGGGTGATGGGAACTACCTTTTTGGAAAGAAATATCATGAATATAAATACATCAATCACAAAATTATGAACACTTAAAACGGATTTTACGGATTCATTTTTGAGACAGTTGTCATTTATTAACACATAGCTTATGCTTGAAAAACTTTGTGAAGAACTTTGACAAGCGAAAATCATCCAGAATTTTTTTTAAAAAGAACTATGTTTAAGGATGCATGGGTTGATCTTTGGCCGCTAACATAAAAAACAGAATTTTCAGAGTGAATACTTCAGAGAGTATCAATCAATCTAACCAAAGATAGTTACTGTTATAATGATCAGGAACCATGAAAAATACTGAAACATTTCTTTAAAAACACATAAAAGTTTGGTCATCTGATATATTTTTGAGACCCAACCAAAACCTATTTTGGGCAAAGCGGTGAAATATCGTGCCATGCACCTTTTAACAAATTCACTCAATGTTCTTATATGCAAGTCTCAGACCGCGGCTGTTGAGTTTCTAAACAAGCTTTCTTAGACGGACATCATTAAAGTTAAAAGGAAGATCCATTTTCTGTTTCTTAACAGTGTGAACAATATCAAATGAATTGCAGCATATCGTAACAAAGAATGTTTAAGTTAAAATTGAAAACAATTACATTTACTACAACTTTTTCCCACATTTTAATTAACCATTTCTTCAACAGATGACAAACTCTGCTTTTTTATATTATAAAAAACGGTGATTTTTACATTTAGCAGAGCTCACAGGAAAAAACAAGAATTTCATAAAAAGGCAAAGACCAACTTTCCAATTTAGATAATTTTAAGTTCAAGTAACGTTTTTTAACAAAAAAAAGTTTTTTTACTGTGATTAAGAGAGACGCAATCTTCATTCTGTGACGAAGCATGCAAGTTTAACTTCACCAAATGGTCAATCCCCACCCCACCCCACACACTAAAAAAAGAGGGGGGGGGAACGATAACATTAACATACAAAATACAAATAAAAACCTCTCCAAAATGTTGGGACACAAATCACTCTGTCGCGGCACGAACATCCTTCAACTTGTAGGCCATGGTCTGAGAAATCTGGGGTGAAGCAATTGTTGGAAACTGCTTCCTGACAAAGTCTGCAATATAACCAAGAACAAAATAAAACAAAATTAGATAAGCATAAACAAAAACAAAATACTTAGAAACTAGAGACACTATTCCCATCAACATGGGCTCCCATCTCTCCCCATTTTCAGCTAGAAATGCCTCAAAAACTTCAGAAAAAAAGCGGGAAATAGAAATCAGCACTTTGATCAAAAAAGCGGAAATCCGCTAAAAAGCGGAGATTTCACACCCCTGCATTAAACAAATTCTGAAACTGAAAACAGCACAAGTCCACAGATGCTCAATGATGTATATTAACATACCTATGATAGCCATCACTTTGTCTCGGGGGAGAGACTCTCGAACAGACTCAGTCTCCCCTCTCCCCCGTTTGCCAAACACACTGCACTTGCCCATCTGTTCCAATGTGAATAGTGCTGACATCAAGTCCCTCGTCAGTCTTTTGAAACTGTCTTTGTTACAGTTTCTGTATGTGACAGACGAGATGGCTACACCATGACCCTTGAAAATGAATTTAATAAATATATATATAAATGCAGAGTATTAAAACATTTGTAAATTCAAATATGGCACAGAATTCTCAATTTGTAAGTGCAAACACTATTGAAACAATGCTTTATTCACTTTGACACAAAAAATTTAGAAGAACGCATTATGTAAAATAAACATGGGGTGGCAAGCTTCTTCGATATACAGCTAACTAGACTATGGGGAATAATTTGTGTTGCCTTATTCACTTCTTGGAAGCAAATGTTTATCATAGTTTCATACAGTTTGACTAGTGAAACGTGTTCCCTTCGAAGGAAGATTGACTTGCTCACAACACGTTAGTGTTTGTATGTAGGGCTAGTGACTATAAATCCAGGGCTTTTAAGGGTTAACTTTAATTTTTTTAAGAACACTCTGATGCGTAACAATATGCCCGGTGAAAAAACTTACCAGCTCAATATCTCCAGATGGTCCTGGCACTGGCATCTCCACTGGTAATGCATTGCTGCTTGTTGATGTCATCTGGCTTGATGGTGAAGGGGATGCGGGTTTTGTTTGTGATGAGGATGACAGGCTGTCAACAAGTCTGTTCATTTTACTGACGATGCTCGGCAAGCCTTTGATAGAACACATAATAAGCTTTGTGAACAATTTAACTTAAGTTTAAATTTCTGTTAATGTACCCACAAAGTAAAACATCTTAATATACCTCATGTGTATTCATGATTGAGATACGAATTGCCACTGGTCCATTCAACATCACATGCCAGATACGGTCTTTGCTGTTTACCAAGTAAACAAGCACAGGGTAAATTGGCATGCACAGTAGAATGACGACCAGGGCAGCCTGGGCCTTCAATGTACTACACATGGGTTTTATGATTATGGAACTGTTCCCTGGGTGCTGTGCACATGCGCAAATATCGTGTGCTCTAGCTACATGTGCATGTAAATTTCAATCCGCAGTTTCACAAACATGCTCTGAATTTGTATGAGGTATAGTAAAACCAAGATAACATGGTTCATTTCAGGTGGACAGTTGATATTAGTTCCCCGGGGTACTGGAAGTTGAAAAACTAGTTCCCTCGGCGAACTTCCAATATCTACCTACCTATTCGAAGAGCTGTATTCTCAGCTTTGAGCTGCTGTAGCTCCTCCTCCATATTTACACAGTTCATGCAGCACACATCAGAGGTGGACATTTCTTGGGTGTTATTGGCTTTTTTCATCAGCTTTTCAATGATGCTTTCATCATTGTTTCTTTTAGTTTTAGCCAGCATCACCTTTCATTAATTAAAACATTAAGAATAGTGCAGTAATGAAAAGTGATAACACTTGTTTATCTTAACAGTCGCAAGTAAGATTTCTTCCTTATCATTATCCATGCCTCAAATTAATCCAAGGCACTAACACAGCAATTTAATTCAAATAATTTCATGCATGTAACTCTACAAGCTACTGACATGAATTTGAGTTTATGAATTTATAATGCAATTTGCAAAATGATTTTAAGAGTATAAAACAATTTTTTACCAACTGATAAAATGTTACTCAGATTACATGATTTTGAGAAAACAAACCGATTTTGAGCTGAATCACATAAATCATATCCCCCCTCCCGACATAAAACAATTTAAACGCAGATAATTTCAGTCACACAAAGTAATATATTCAATTGACATTTTCCTCATACTGTCATAGAAAGTGCCAATATCAGGGGAAAATTGCTATGCCCCTTCAAGACAGTGCTGCTTCAAGAGCAAAATTAAATGCCTGATTAACCACAAATACGTACCTTCTTAGACTTCACTTTTTTGGTCTGTGATAAAGACTCGTCCTCATCATCAGATACTTCTCCCGGCAGAACTTTTCGGATTCGTTGTCGGTGGCCTCGCCCAACTTCTGTGTGCTCTTCCTCCTCTTCCTCTGAGTCTTCATTTACAAAGTCCTTTTCCTTTTGTTTAAGGAAACTCAATTTGTCTAAAAAAAATGTACAAAAACAACAATGATTATAATTCACAGGCCTACAATCATAAATAAGTATTAATTTAAAAATACAGGCCTATACATATGCGCAGAACAAGATGTAAAAAAATAGTGATTGATCATCTTCTTTTGTTTTTTAGACAAAAAATAACGAAATAAGAAATTTCAAAATTTATAACGTTAAACAAGTTTAACATTTATAAACAAACACCACTTGATGCCCGTCGTCCTGATCCTGATTTGTTTTGCTGAGGCTTAGCATTTTTTATTTGTATTTTATTTTTTTAAACGAGAGGGACAAGGACATGGCTGCAAATAGTTGCGACCCTCCATCCTCTCCGATCATCGGGAGAATGGAGGGTTACGATTGTCGCAGCAGTTAATTTCAAAACTGTCATCAAAACATGGTCTCAACAAGGCCAAGTCTCGTTGTCATAACCTGTACTTGTAGTCGTAGATGGTGAAGAAGTAAATAAACGGTATAAAAAAGACTAAAATTAAAATACTAAAAGTTATAGAAGTACGGGAGAATAAATAATGCGATCCCCTCTCACTAGCTAGATCAATAAGGCTCTAGTAATAATATTCTTATTAATGATAATTAATGATTTAATATTTGTTTATGTGTGGCTATAGGGGATTTTGGCAAACATTTGAATTTAACTATGTTTTAGCCCAGTTTACCACCATGACCTCGTTGTAGGCCTATATAACTTAAGACTTTAGTGAAACTCAAACTGAAAAAGTTAACACAGGATTTGATGTAATTTTCAATAACTTAAAAATGCGGTCAGCATGGTCAGAATATTCAACATCAAGTTGAGACAAACTCAACCGTTAAAGACAATAAGAACACCAAGATTCGGTGTGTTATATGTTTATGGCCTCATGAAGTTGTGACAAAAAATAGCAAAAAATTGTACTTCAAGTACGTGGCCTACCATGTGTGCAGATAACCCTGCCGTCGTGCTTGCTCCATCCGGCGGCTGGCTCCTTTTTCCCCAGTACTGCTGCGGGTATTTTCCCTATTTTGACGGGATTACTCACCAACTCACTGTCAATCAACGAACACTGTGTGATGGTAGTGCTGTTGCTATTTGTCCAGTGCACTAGTGCATATTTATTCATTTTGATATGTTAATTTTGTTCACAAATGGATCAGAGATCAGAGATCAAAGTGTCGTTCAATTCAAAAGATCCGTGTGAGTGCTAACGTACGTTGCAAAAAACGTGGCACACATGCATACGTCGATGATGTGTGTGAAAAAAAGCGAAATTGGGCTTGTGGGCTCTTCAACTGGTAAGCTTCGACTATGTGTGAGTTTAATATTACTTCCAAGAGAGCCAGCGCAGACTAGTCTGTTACCCTACGTTTTTCTATAATGTAGTAATGGAAATTGTACGGGTGCACGTCAGTAAATAGGGAGCAAATCAATGCGCGAGCCTAATTAATAATTTGTAGGCCCTAAAATTTTTCTACAAATGACCGATTTGAGGGTCGAAAATTTCAGGGATTGTTGAAATATGGCCCACTATTTGCATCGAAGGGTCACCGACTCTCAATTTGGGGTGGTTTGGGTGAACCAGGCCCTGAAAAATTTGCCCTATTTTGCTCACAAGCGTAGGACCCATTTCTCGAGATGGGTACTTCCGGGTTAGCGTCCGTCGCAGTGCTTTTCGCTCTGGCGGTCGTAGCTCGGGGGACCCTGGACTACCCCCATAAAATACAAAAGAAAATTAAAGTTAAGATGTCACTGAACATTTGTGTTTTTGTTTCGAAAGACTGAGAGACTTCTAAGTATTTTTCCTATATTTTTGAATATTTATCATTTAGCGTTGGTTGAATAGGAGTTTTATTTACTTGGGTGCACCCGTACGGTCACCACTCTCGAAGCGAGCTATGTAACCGAACGAATGGCTTTGGCAGTGGCTACGGCCGGATCGCCTAAAAATCCTTTTCTTCTGCCGTTCGCTGCAACTGCAGGCAGCAGCCATATAGATGTAGCCAAAGCCGCTTGACGGGGGCCCCATCCCAGCATGCAGCGGGCAGGGAGCAGGCAGGGACGCGTGCGACCGGACGGGACAGACACTGACTGCTGCAATGGAACGGAATGGCCACCGCCGAAGTCGTTCGAGAGGACCATATAAACGTTACTTGTCAGAAGATCGAAATGAAGTTCCAAGAACCACAAAACTTCGCTGGGATAAACAAAATAGCACATACGATGACAAGGTGGATGATGAACTTGTTGAAGACAACCGTGACAATGATGACATGGCTGATGAGCGCACGATCATTCAACAAGGGCATTATGAATATGAGGCCAGGGAGGAAAAGCGTTCTGGTGTTGATGCTGAACAAAGTGACTCCGACTCCGAGTTTAACGTTGCCACGATAGAGGTAGGTACCAGTCACTCGCAAAACATTCTGCCTTGTTTGTTTTTCCCCCCGTCATGATCAGAAAAGTGTTCCATACGCATTGATAAGGGAATTCTTCATTAAGTGATCAAAAGTCAACGACACCAATAAATTTGCTTCAACCATAGACATATCTCTATGCTTTAACACGCACACATAGGCCTAAAACTTGAAAGGTAACATAGGGCAAGGTTACTAAACATAAATAAGGTTTCAATCATGTCAAAAAAAATAAGGGTATTGTTTTGCAGTTTCAATGTTTGCAGAAAATTAAAACTCTTCATTATGAATGTTTCTTCAGCAGCGGTTCTCATGTCGGTAAAATTTGCTTTAAATTATTTCAGGGGCTTCAGTCTAGCTCAACAAGTGACTTCTCAGAAGATGAGAGATATGCCATACATGACGAGGTAGGTTATCTAATTGTGTTGTGCCAGTTGGTAATGCAGCTACAGTTGACTCTCGTTATAACAAAATCGATGGGACCGGGCAAATTACCTCAGAAATTATAATAGAAATGTTGTTATAAAAGGACAGCAAAACAAAGAAACACAAAGAGAAATTGAGTTTGGGACCTTGGAATTCGATCTTTATAAGCAGTTCTCTATTGCGGAAAGTGCTCTATATAACGAGAGACCACTGTCATGATTCTTGACTCGACCTTAATACCGTTTAAAAATTAACATTGCAAGGGCTTGGCCACTACTTTAATGTAATTAATTAATTAATGTACCATTTCCACAGATGCCTACAGATATCTTTATTCATTGACTGAAAATTTAATTAAGGACAGGTTTAGCACCTCAGGCCTGGAGTAATATCCCTAAATGGGCAAGGCCACTTTTCATAATAATAAATGTCTTAGGGGCAAATGTAAAGGGGCACCAAGGCCAACACCAGGCAGGGGTAACGGAGGCCATGGCCTCCATGTATTTCTAGATCCCGGCCCCTTGTCCACACAGCAGCATGGTTAGCGTGTGAACTTAGTGTCATGTAAATATCAGTGTGATGTAAAACATGTAAAAGGAAAACTTCGGAGTTGGGGTGGGCTAGAGGCTGCGCAACATGAGGTTATTCCCCAATCACAATCAACGACTCCCTCACTTTGCTAAAAAACAATATATTTTAGTATCAGAATGTTGGTTTGTTATTTGCACTTTGCAGGAGGCTATACAAGACTACCGTTACTCAGGAAGTGATTTACAATGTCAAGATGAAGAAAGGCAGCCCATGTTTGGTTACAACGTCAATCGTGTTGATGCAGATGAGGAAAGAGTTGACGCTGCAGATGAGGAAAGAGTTGACGCTGCAGATGAAAACAGTACAGATAATGGAGACAAACCAATATTTGAAGGGTCAGATATAACTGTAGGACAAGTAGTCACAATGATCTATTCATACGCATTAAGACACTCAATTACCAAACTTGCCCTACAAGATCTCTTGAAATTAATAAACACAATTGTTGGTCCAAATAACATACCAAGCAGTATCTACATGATAAACAAGTATGTGCAAAGTAGTGAAGAAAAAACAAAGTTGCATTTCTATTGCCCTAACTGCCTTCAGTACATTGGGTATTTCACCGAGGCAAGTGGGCATATAACATGTAATGACTGCGAAAGGGAATATGAGAGACCCAATCTTGTCAAGAAGGGAACCTTTTTCATTGTAAATTCTTTGAAGTGCCAATTGAAAGAAATGTTTCAGGAGTCAGGTACATGTATATCTGAAAAGCTTAACTACAGATTCACAAGACAGAAACTCAATCCAAATAATTTTGAAGATATCTATGATGGTGAATTGTATAAGGCAATTGAAGGTCTTAATGATGCAAATAATATTTCACTTTCATGGAATACAGACGGAGTTCCTGTTTTCAATTCGTCTAATGTATCTATGTGGCCTATTCAATGTACCATCAACGAGTTACCTCCCAAACCTCGAAGAGACAATATACTTCTAACTGGTCTCTGGTTTGGAAATGGAAAGCAAGATCCTTCGGTCTTTCTTCAACCATTTGTTGAGGAGTTGAATGATCTTGCTGAAAATGGGTTTACATGGGTGAAACCTAACTCTGGGAATCTTGTGGTTTCAAAAGTGTTCACACTGACTTGCCCATGTGATTCAGTGGCTCGATGTATGCTTCAAAATTTGAAACAGTTCAATGGCAGATATGGTTGTGCCTGGTGCCTCTATGAGGGAGAGCGTGTGGATAAGGGTAGAGGCTCTGTCCAAGTGTATCCATATTTAGAAGAGCCTCCTGCAGAAAGAACCCACATGCAAACTGTTGAAAATGCAGAAGCAGCACATAGACAAGGTGAAGCAGTGTATGGTGTCAAGGGGCCATCCATCCTCATGCTTCTTACAACATTTAACATTGTAAAGGGGTTTACAGTTGATTATCTCCACAATAGTTTACTGGGAGTAGCAAGATACTTTGGGAAATTGTGGTTTGACTCATCTAATCATGGCAAAGAGTATTACATTGGCACCCAAACTGACAAAATTGATGACCGACTGACCAGCATCCAACCGCCAAATAACTTGACACGGGCTCCTCGATCTCTTTCCCACAGACGCTTCTGGAAAGGCTCTGAGTGGCGGTCATGGTTGCTTTTTTATTCTCTTCCATGCCTAGTGGGTGTTCTAAAAGTTGTTTACCTGCGACATTGGCTTTTGTTAGTTCATGGCCTGTCTTTGCTATTGTCAGAATCTATTTCTGAAATTGATATAGTAAATGCTAATATCATGTTAGCTAAGTTTGTCCTGCTGATTGATAGGTACTATGGAAGAATGCATGTGACGTACAATGTTCATCAGCTTCTTCATGCAGCCGGTACTGTTAGAAATTGGGGTCCGTTGTGGGCCAACTCCACATTTATGTATGAGTCGTTTAATGGTATGCTCCTGAAAATGTTCCATGGGACTCAAGGTGTCCCACTCCAAGTCATAAATAACTTTATTGTCTGGAGGCATTTACCAAAATTGGTGTCTAGGTATGTTGAACATAAAAATCCGCATCATGTACAAGCATACTGTAAGAATATGTTAGATGGTCTTTTATCGACTAGCCATGCTTTTTGTTTAGGTGATGAAGTGACCTTGCTGGGGTGTCCACAAATTCGTATTGCCACAGTTCAAGAAAGGTTGGTGTTAGAAACCGTTTTGAATGATCCTGTTCCTGATAGTGTCTCCTTTTTTTATCGTGTAATTTTTCGCAAGAAGTTGATTCATACAAATAGTTACGAGAGAGCAACTCGTAGAAATTCTTCTTGTGTAGTTCTACATGATGAAGCATTTGGAATAGTCACAAACATTTGTTCTGCAGAAAATACATGCTTTATCCTGTATAAATCAGTAGTTGTCAACTCACACAGGAGTATAGTAACTGACAGGCAAACGGGAGCAAATGCACCCCACATAAAGATTGTCACTAGTGTAAGTGATGACCTCAGTGTCTGTCAACCACAAGATATCAGCAACAAGTGTATTTTCATTGAAAAAAAACACATTTTCCCTCACTCCTTCGTCTGCACATTCCCCAACACTATTGAAAGTGATTGAACTACAGGAAATAGTGCCGAGTGCTAATCATATTGCCCTTTTGGAAATGGGACTATAATGGGCAGTGCACATTCTTCCATGTAAATGTGATGGTACTCCATGTGCGCACTCCAGTTAGTTTTTATGTTATATTATTGTTTCTTTTTTTGGATTATTTTGTAATTTTGTCATTGAATTGAATGAACTATTGAATGAGTCATTGAATGAACTATTCACAACATTGGAATATCCTGATAATAATTTAAGGAGTAATTAAGCTTGCTTTAATTAAACTATAAAGACAGAAAGTAAAAGTTGTACATGTGTGTTTGTATCTCATTACTTATGAATTTCACCCACCGCCTTTTGTACCTCCTTTTGTTAAAGTCATCATTGTTATACATTCTGTACAATTGTTCAATTGGAATTCCTATGAATTCCTCAGTTATTCCATGGGCTTCCCATTGGGTCCTAGACACTGTAGGTTTCACCTATTATGGTGAATTTGCCCATGGTGATCACGAGCATGGATTCGCATGGGGCAACTTTATTCCCATGGTGTTTCATGGAATTCCCAGGGTGGTCACAATATTCCCATGGTGTTCCCATGGTGTTCTTGGTAAACCCATGGGATTTGCATAGGGGCAACATTATCATGGGAATCTGATGAAACACCATGGGAATATATTCCCATGGTGTTTCATCAGATTCCCATGATGATGGCCACAATGTTCCCATTGTGTTCCCATGATGTCTTGGTAAACCCATGGGATTTGCATAGGGGCAACATTATCATGGGAATCTGATGAAACACCATGGGAATATATTCCCATGGTGTTTCATCAGATTCCCATGATGATGGCCACAATGTTCCCATTGTGTTCCCATGATGTCTTGGTAAACCCATGGGATTCCCATAGGGGCAACCTTTTCTCCATGGTGTTCCCATGGTGGTCACAATATTCCCATGGTGTTCCAATGGTGAATTATTGGTTAACCCATGGAATTTCCATGGGGGCAACTTTATTCCCATGGTGTTCACAATATTTCTATGGTGTTCCCATGGTGTTCTCAAAAAAACCATGGGATTCCCATGGGCACAACCTTTTCCCCATAGTGTTCCATGGGGTTCCCATAGTGGTCACAATATTCCCATGGTGTTCCCATGGTGTTCTCAAAAAAACCATGGGATTCCCATGGGCACAACCTTTCCCCCATAGTGTTCCATGGGGTTCCCATAGTGGTCACAATATTCCCATGGTGTTCTCAGTAAACCCATGGGATTCCCATGGGGTCCCATGGGATTCCCATGTCGATCATAATTTTTCCCATGGTGAGCTCTCATGCATGCGTGGTGTTTTTGATAATCCCATGGGGTCCCATGGGACTCCCATGGGACTCCCATGAAATCCCATGGGAATTGCATGGGACTTTTTTGTAAGGGTTGACTTGGATTGCTGTGGTGAGGATCGGCGTTCTTGAACTGTACGATAAAGTCTTAGATTTGCACAGTCCGTTAATTCACAGAATATAACCGATCGAGAAAAAAAATCATCAAAACTTGACGATGGGCGGTCTTAAGGTTCATTAGGGTTGCAGGTGAAGACTTCACGCGGTTGTTGCTGCCATCATGGAGTCAGGAATATTTCACGTTGTACACCGGGGATTGGTGGCGATGGTCAGGGTGATGGTCAGGCCCAATGCCCGCAGGGGAAGGTGCGGGCAGATCAGTCTCCAATTGCCTCTGCAGCGGCGTTCTGGAAACTGGATCTATTGCAACTGTATTATATCACCAAGGTAGGGTTTTCATCAAAGCCAGTTTTAATGATGGCGTGCCAGCCAGGATTAAAATAGTATGAGATGGGGTCTTTAAGGATCGTCTCTCCAGGTAGATTTTGAGGTTGGTAAAATGCCGACGATTAATGTCCTCTACCCGGATCTTCCACCATTTGTGACCCTTGGTGGTAATAGAGTCAAATTATATGGATAGAGGACATGGCTTGTTTAACTGTCAGATCTTCGTTTATTCTGAAAATTAGAAGACAGAGAGCAAACGTGACGTCTTGTCTTCGAACCAGAATGTGAATCACGGGGGACTAGGTAGCCCGCCGCTTACGGTAGGAAGGTTGCATTTGAATTTTGAATAGGTGGTGATTTGCATACTTTAATAGATGAATAAAACATAGAATGGCTAAAAGTTTAGAGGGGGGTGGAGGTTATTTTATACCAGTGACATCAACATAGTTGTAAAGATAATATTCTACAGATTTCAAGCATGTTAAAATACTGTTCTTTGTGGTATATTTGGGATAGAAAATATCGAAGAAATGTCTCAACCATGTTTCAAGATCGGTCAAAAATCTACCTTGGTATGCTGTTTGTGTGGTCCACAGTTTGGGTCAAAGCATTTTGTTTTAGGGGGATTAAAGCATGAATGGAGGGGATATACGGGTGTATACAATGGTTGTTCAGTGAGTTGTTCTATCATTCCGCCTGGCCAAACTTTTTCATTTTTAACAATACATTTTAGTCATATTTAAGCATCTGAAATTGTACTACATCGATTGGAAAAGTGGTAATATGAACACATGACACAGACAGCATCGTTCTTGTCTGCTTGTGCCATTTTATATAGTGATAATAAAATGTTCGATTTTAAATCGCTTCATATACTATGATGAAATTCTGTTGACTTTTGTACACAGATCTGTTTGTTGCCCTTGTAATAATATAGACAGCAACTTGCAGACTAGTAATGAAGTTATGACAGGCAAGGAAGATTGATTATCGTTCTTTAGCTAATAATGACCCCATTGGCGAAACTCGAACAAGTGCATCTAAACTTAGTTGGCCGCCATCGAAGCTTTGGAATATTGAGATTCTTGACTCCAGGCATATGGATGAAAAGATGAGGTATTAGTTCACTACACTGATTAGAGTGGCTTTGATGATTGGCGTGATGTTTCAGATGTCGACAGAACCCAGACCTTGAAAATAGTGATGCGTATTGAAGGAGGAAACATTTGAAACATTTTAAATCTTCTTAGATAACTTGCAACTAAAAAAGTGGAAAACCGTGGGAAAAGGGGACATTTACAGAGGATCCATTGCTGATTTCACTACCATCTTCGGACAGGATTGGTGCTACAGGATCCACAATTAATGTGGAAATTTTGCGTATATTGTTGATGGCAGTGTTCAAGTTTGGCTGTTCGAGCGGAACTGTATGACAGAATACACTGTGGACTTGAAGAAAAAAAGTCAGCCATCGGGGCTATGTCGGGAATGATCGTTTGTGAAGCAATACGGTAATAGTCATGAGTTATTCATCTTGAAAAAACCATGACAAAATGCATGTTTAATATGCATTATTCTCTCTGTTAATTATCTTCATGTAGATCTAGAAATTTGATATAAAAATGCCTTGTATTGTAGATATATAGAAGCTCATTCATTTGTTATTGTCAATATATTTTCATTATTTTCTGATTAGTAAGCAGCTGGTCAGATAAAAAGTCGCTTGCATGTATTAGTTTGTTTTTTTCAGCTTGTGCGTGTTCATGAATCTTTGCATTGGCTTTAGTTGAGTAAAGATGGATGGGCCGATTGAAAAGTTCTCTCATACTTTCACTTATCATTACACTGATAGTGACAAATTATATAGGTCAAGCAGAACCCACTGAGGATGCCGATTGGATAGTCGTGGTTAATAATTTTGTCTTATATGAACTTGCAAAGTCAAGTAAGAATCCACCTCACAGCGAGGCTGCAGCCAAATCGGTATTGGACAGAATAAGCCAAGAAAGTAAAAACCATTTAGAATTTTTTGATGTAGAGGGCGCTGGTCAGCGGCGACCACCACTGGTTTTTCGTGCTCCGTTATACATTTTATTATTGTCAAAATTTGTCATCTTTGTGTTTGTGTTTCCGTGGACCTTTGGGGCTCAATATGTTTTCGTCAATGTCAAGCCGACCATGGATCAAGATCTTACTTATAACTATACTGATTTCAAAGTTTTTCATCACCGTGAATTCTGCATCGCACAATCACTACGGAACCAGTACCGACGCCATCTTTTCACGCATGGAGCTATTGCGACATCGTCAATGGCCGTGCCCCAAACCACTTGGATACGAGAACTTTCCACGGGAGATTCTACCAAGGAAAAGGGGCAAGAAAGGGGGCCTTCGTCAGCGGGTTCGGAAGCGAGGACCTAGATCACCTCTTCCCACAATGGTTATGGGTAATGTCCGTTCCTTGCAAAACAAGATGGATGAACTGCGGGCTAACGTTAGATTCCTACATGAGTAGAGAGGCAAGTTTACTTTTACAGAGACTTGGCTCCATAATGGTATACCGGATAGTGCAACAAACTTAGATGATCATGAAATTGTGAGAGGCAATAGGACAAGTGCATCTGGTAAATCCCGTGGAGGGGGGGGGTTTGTCTCTACATTAACTCCCGTTGGTGTAATAACTGGTCAGTGAAGGACCACATATGTACACCAGACTACGAACTACTCATTGTTGGGCTTCGACCCTTTTATTTGCCAAGAGAAATCAATCAGATCTTTGTAATAATCGCTTACATCCCCCCACAAGCCAATACTGCAATTGCGAGTGAAATCATTGCATCTAAAATCAACGACTTGGAAGCCTCATCCCCTGACTCCGCAAGAATTATCTTGGGCGACTTCAACAAATGCAGACTAGACACTGTTTTACCAAGTTACGAGCAATATGTACAACAGCACACACGTAATGATGCAACACTGGATCTCTGCTATTGCGACATTCCAGAGGCATGTGTGTCAAAGACTTGCGCACCGCTTGGGAAATCGGATCACAATAACATTGTTCTGCTGCCTTCTTTCAGACAGAAACTAAAAAGGTTTAAAGCAACAAGACAACAGCGTGTTTGGAGCGATGATGCTGTCGAGACCCTGCAAGCATGTTTGGATTGCACTGAGTGGGACGTGTTCACTGATTCTACAGAGTCAGTAGAGGAGATGGCGATGGTTACATCTGACTATGTGAACTTCTGCGTCGACTCTGTCATTCCCACCAAGAATGTTAAACTGTTTCCAAACAACAAGCCGTGGATCACTCGAGATTTGGGTAATCTTCTCAAGCAGAAAAGATCAGTTTTCTTGCTTGGAGATACGTCACAACGGAAAGCAGTTCAAGAGGAGATAAGGCAAGCAGATTAAAAAGTCCAAAATAGACTACAAACAGAAACTGGAAGAGAAATTTAGTGAGCGGAATCCACGAGCCGCATGGAAAACTACGCAGACTATGACGGGATACAAGGACAAATCCAAGAGACTAGTTACTGACTGTGCTGATTTTGCGGATAAATTAAATGAATTTTATTGTAGGTTTGACAATCAACAATTCTTGCCTGATAATGCGTCTGTTGTGCAGTCCTTAAAAGATAGGGCCAATGACTCTGATGACTGTCTTATTGTGAATGCTCATGAGGTTCGTCAAGTCTTTGCAAGCACTAAAGTCAGTAAAGCCTCTGGTCCCGATGGTATCTCGGATAACGTTTTAAACTTGTTCAGCCAACAACTTGCCACAATTTTTACTAAAACCTACCAATTAATTTTGAGCAGTGGAGTTATTCCCAAATGTTGGAAATCATCTATAATAATCCCTGTGCCAAAAATTAAATGTCCATCTGCACTTGCTGAACATGAGTGTCTCACCTCAGCTTGCATTAGTAATTCAGAGCTTTCTCACAGATAGACCACAGAGGGTAGGGTGCAACAACTCGGTATCCTGTGTAAAATCTGTGAGTTTGGGTGCACCTCAGGGCTGTGTTATTTACCTGTGTTGTTTTCCTTGTATACCAGTGATTTTAACAACTTGAGCTCTAACTGTAGTATAATCAAATATGCGGATGACACAGTTATTAGTGGTTACTTAGTTAACGACCCATCTGAATACTTAACACAATTCAGGAAATATGTAGACTGGTGTAACCGTCGTCACTTAGTTCTAAATGTCAACAAAACAAACGAAATGGTTTTTGATTTTCATCGATCTGCTGTAGTCCACGAACCGGTTGCAATTCATAATCATCCTATTATCAGGTTTCCGAGTACAAGTACTTAGGCACCACAATCGACAATAAACTCAAATGGAACCAGAATTGTCAAAATTTGGCAGGTAAAGCGAATCAAAGATTGTACTTCTTGAGGAAACTGAAGGAGTTCCATGTAGATAGCAGGTTTTTAATCCTTTTTTACCAGTCCTTGATTCAGAGTATCCTCACTTTTTGTCTTGTTTGTAATTTTGGTAACTTGTCGAAAGAAAACATGAAGAAACTAGAAAGACCACGAAGGATTGCCCAGTGTATAATGCACAGAAACCTCCCATCCATTGCCTCATTGTACGAACAGCGTGTTATGCTTAAAGGGGCACACCGGCTTCGTTGGGCTATTTGGGCTACAAAATAGGCTAACATGACTTAAAAGGTCTTCCAGGAATGGAAAAGAATGGTTCCTAAAAGAAACCATCAAATTTTGCCGTTTTCGAGCACTTTTCAAAAAACGATTTATCCGAACCAAAAAAGTGGTTCGGATAAATCACGTGATCTTCGGAGTTAGTTTTACTTCCAGCCGTATAAAAGTAAATTACTGAACCAAATTTAAATCTTTATTTTTACAATTATTTATGAGTATTTGACAAAAAAGACTGTGTATTCAGATTATTGATACAATTTGTAAATAATGATGAAAAATCAAACGTAATATTCGCATTCAGAGAGTCCGTGCATTGAAGCGTGTTTTACGGCGCACCAGCGTGGGAGCTAGCGGAACGTAAACCTTGGGGCATATCCCGTACAGCCGGTGCCGTGTCTCGTGGGGCCAGAGAGACAAACCCCGGGGCATGAACTCCCCAGCTTGCCTCGCTTGCCGGTCTGACGCAAGCTTAGGAGCTTGTCGGAGGGGTAGGGTGCCAGACTAACAATTACGTTTTTTTACGACTGTTTTAGTCTGTACCCCTAGATATTATCCCCTAACTATTGTAACGTGTTGCCTGCGTTACACACACGCGGGACGACGACTGGGAATGTTTATCCATGGAGGTAGAAATTAGACTAATTTCTACCTCCATGGTTTATCCCATACAGCTGATCTATCTACTTCTATGATAACTGCATAATGTCCAGCCCCCCCCCCCCCCCCCGCAATCGCCGCAACAACAACAAAAACGGTGACGGTGGCTGCGGTCGGCCAGTGAAGTCATCGCCCAAAAAACGGGAGAATGCCATTGCTAAAGCTGCCAGGAGAAAGGCAATCCGTTTGCAGCGAAGGCGGGAGGCTCGCTTGGCACGTGCTGGCTTTCCCTTTGGATTTATCGTTTTTGGTTTTTTTTACTTTTTACTTTTCGTTGGACCACCTTCTGGTTTTTCCTTGCGATGTTTTTTTTTGTACCGATCCTTGGATGTCGAAGAAACGTTCTCCATTGCAAGTAATTTGTCCAGTTCGTCAGACACAGAATACAAACTGTCCCTTTATGTCTGTTTTTTATTTACACGTTAATTTGAAAATTGTACAAGAGGCAGAATCACGGACATTTGAAGGGGGAGGGGGCTAGAAGAGCATAATAGGGCGTGCTATGTCTGAATAATCAAACGTATACAGCTCCACGACGACGATTATGTTTTTTTTTTATTTACACGTGAATTTGTGCTGGATGGATATGAAGTCTGGATCCCCATGCCTCGCTATTGTAATAATTCATACTTAAACAGAGCACCATTGCGCAACATCGTCACGTAAACTTGTCAGTTGCAACGGCTGGAAAAGCATATAAGCTGACCTTTGACCGTGTTTTGTTTTTTACACATTTTTCGTTAATTGCGTGATATTTTGATGATTTTTTTTTACAACCATTTGAATATTATTGTCTGTTATTCCACATCATTAAATTAGGTAAACAGTAAGCCGGTGTGTCCCTTTAAAATTCATAAACTAATGCTATACCCCTCACACCCACTGTATACTCAATTCAAACTCAACCGGTCAGGCATTCGTCTTTGTGTACCACATACCTCACACTGCCGTTCTAGACGTTCATTTGTCCCGAATGCAATACACTTATTTAATGGGAATGCACAAAGATAAGGTGGATGTATGGTCACTCCCTTAATGGGTCCTGTAGTGTAAGTTCTTTTGATGTGCATCGCGTATTGTTGTCTATCCGTTTTGTGAGTTCCAGTGCAATTTGTACAGTGTATAGTTATATTGGTTTATCTCTTTGTTAGTTTGTTTTAAAGATAATACTGTAATATTGTAATGTATTGGTGTTTTTGCCTATAGTGTTCGTTCATGTTTGACTTTTTTACAAATTGCGAGTGGAAAACAAATTTTTTTTTTTTAAAATATGGACAATAAACCTATCTTATCTTATCTTATCTTATCTCAGAATAGGAGGTCAGGAGCGTGCATGCAATACTTAGATCACGTCTACAAATTCAAGGCTTTCTTTAAGAAGGGTGGGCGACAATTACAACTGCTTAAAAATGAGGCATACAAACTTCGTCTTGGAGATGCCAAACGAAAAATATTACATGAACTGGAAAGTGAAAGGAAGAAATGAAAATTGGCTGAGGAAGAAACAACTCAAGCACGCATAAAAGCAAAGAATATTCAAAACCAATCTTAACGGACACACACTCTATATGCAAGAAATTTAATAAGACGGGCGGCCCAAAAACGTAATGTACAGAGAAAGAAATCATACTATAGACAATGGAAATCTAGTCAAAAAACAACATCAAGCACAACAAGTATGACAAACATGGGATTTGCTTATCCAGGAAAGATTCTTGCCTAAAGGAATCATAGTAAGTGATGAATATGGGAACACACCCACTTCAGGATCAATGTTAAAATGCAATCACCAAAATATCACCCTAGACAAATCCTTATTCCTAAAAGACTATTCCAGATACAACAAATAACGAATTTGCGATTGCAACAGCGAGCTGATGCCATCTCTACTTTCTATTCAGACAAGAGCAAAGGAAATAAATTCATTGTTTAAAGTTGAGAAAATGAAGGAGGCTTCGGTTGTAACTGAAAGACTAGAAGACAAACTGGTTTTAGCATAAGGCCAGGCACCAATAATCAGAGTAGCACCCATTGTTCTCCTGGATTTCCATTCCCCCTGGAGCGCACGGTCCAGTCTCTAGTGGAATTTCGGACAAAGGAAAACTGTATAACAATAAGCACAAAAGGATCGATCCAGGTGACTGCACTGCGGGCGATCGCAAGGGGACTACGACCCAGAAACGAAAGCAACCTTCCCAGAAAAAAAGCTACATTCCCAGAAAACCATGTGGGTAGTTTTGTTTTCAACCGATAAAAATGTACTTTTCTTTTCCACAGTGTGGAACCACTTTACATTTCATTCTGTTTTCTTTTCTCACGATGTAGGCCTATTGTTTCCAGGTTTTTCGCCAGACCTCGAATTCCCAAGAATCAGATAACAGCTTTTGAATTTTGCCAAGAAAGTTTCAGGGCAACAAATAAATATAGCCCTACAGCCCAGCATGGCGGCGTACAAAGCAAATAATAAAATGTTAGTTTCCTGTGATGTCCCGAATCCGGCGGCGTACAAAGCAAATATGTTGGCAATTACTGGACCATATTTGACAGGATTGTATTAGACTGATGTCAAACAAGAAAAGGGCTGTCAATCATTCTTCCAGGGTATTGAGTTGTTTTGCTTTTGCTGGGGGGGGGGGGTTAAAGTGTTTTATATATTTTTTTGTCATCAAAAACAAAAATTCCCCCCAGATGATAGTG
Organism: Marthasterias glacialis; assembly: GCA_911728455.2. Classification (NCBI taxonomy): domain Eukaryota; kingdom Metazoa; phylum Echinodermata; class Asteroidea; order Forcipulatida; family Asteriidae; genus Marthasterias; species Marthasterias glacialis. The sequence goes on from OU452220.1 coordinate 21,350,524, forward strand.
ATACTTGTGTGAGAAAAAAAGCTATCAATGTTCTGTTTTCCCCCTTTCCACAATCGGGCGGGCGGGCCAGGTCATAATTCCGTTTTATATCAATAATAAGCAAGCAAGTTGAATTGTTTTTCAGATGGGATTTACATGAACACATGTTTATTTCATTAAGAAAATACATAAATTATAAAACAACTTAATAAATAAATAAACGATTAAATAAATTTAACTTACTAAATAAACAAATGAATAAATAAAGTAATTAAACAAATGACAATTTTCCCCCAGATGACTGAAATTAAATTGTTTGAAAAAAATATATATCCAGTTTTGTTATCCCCCTCTCCGAGTTAATTGGCAGAACTTATAAAACAAGAAAAAAATGTGCGGGAGGGCCGGGTCATACTTCTGTTTTATAATAATGGCCTCTATAATTATAGGCAAGCGAGTTGAATTATTTTTTTCAGATCGGATATACATTTAACGAAATAAATGAATTATTAAATAAATGAAACAATCAGTCATTCCATCAGTAAACAGCAATTCAATAAGATTGATTGATAGTATTAAAAAGCATAAATTGTGAAATTCGTCTTCAACAATTTTTCGATATTATGAATGAATAAATAAATAAATACAGAAATAATATATATCAAAAGATAATGTAAACAATGAATGACGTAGAAGTGAGATTTAAAAAAAAATAAAAATGCTCTAGTACCGTATATAATTCGGGAAACCAGTACAACCTAACGATGAAAAAAAATAATAATAATGGCGTGCGGGTCAAATCGGCCCAAAATCGGACCTAGTATTTTTGCTTTGCGTATATTTAATGAAGAAAATGAAATTGCACTGCAGAATAATAAATTTCTGGTGAGTAGGACTCTTATGGCCTGGTTGGGTGGACTTTGAGTCGGTGGTCGGTCTTGTCCTTTTGGCTGGTGAATACATATTTACAAGCTGGAATTTGGCATCTTCCGCTGTCTTTCTCCTGGAACTTTGGCAGATGCTCACACGGTAGTTCGCGCGTCGATGCCAGTGCCTCGCTGAATGACATGAAATGTCCTGGAAAGTTTGTCGATGGTTTTGGTGATGGAAATGTCTTAACAATGTCAATCATCTCGACAGCTTTCGCAGGGTGGGCGTTACAATGGAGACAGTCGGTTGGGTCAACGCATTTCGAAAAAATGATCATTCCAATGCGGCGATCCATGTGTTTACTAGTAAACTTAAATTCGTCGTAGGTTGGCTTGTTTGTTTTTAGTAGAGTCGCTGAGCTGGTGATGGCCTTGTGAATAGCACGATACTCTGCTGCCGAATATGGCTGCTCTGGTTCTCCACTCTTCTTTACTACAGTGCAAATGAGCCTACCAGCAAATGCTGTGTCCGCCCAGTAGCTTTCTTGAATGGAGTCCATTGCAGCATTGAAGACTCTATGCTCTTTGACAATCTTCTCCTCTGTGGACAACCCCGCCTGCGCGCATGGCGGACGGGTTTCACCCTCAAGAACGGCCGGTAAATATACCGACGTAAGCGCTTGAGTGCATGGTGACCACAGACGCTCAACTGGATTGAGAGCTGAATCTCCCGGACAGTAGGATGTCACAACCAATGCATCAAGGTTGCAATCACGGAACAGTCTTGCATAGTAAAGTTCGTTGACTGCATGGTTGACGTTGAAGTCTGCTCCACCGTCCACCAGTAAAACAAGCAGAGCGAGACCATTTCTCACCTCCTCCTTCAGGTCAAGCTCACCAATCATGTCGTTCATATGTGTAGCTATACTAAAGTAACAATAAGATGGCTGAATAAATGGTGCGATGTAGAGGAAGTTGTTTCAAGGAGCAGGGTGAAAACCCGTGATCCACTAGACATTGGCATGGAGGTCCTGGTGAAGTACAAGTCCAATCATCACAAGGCGGCAATTATCGACATGCATGAAAAAAGTAAGTAATACCAGATTGCAAACTGCAAAAACATTGTTTATAGTTCAAGCCTAAGTTTTGAAAGGACACAGGACAACCATATACGTACTTGTCAATAAATACATGTGTCGCTCGTGCAGACAGTAACGTCATGCATAAAATTATCATAAAAAGTTAATGTCTTAATAAAAACGCAATATAGGCCCTCTTAAATTAAAACTCAAACTGCATAAAATTGGGTAGGCCTACTTAGAATTTTAAGGATAATAAATTTAAAAAAATGATTGCTTGTTAATTTTTATCGTCGAGCGACCATCGCGCAACCATTACCTGGTCCTTTTATAGTGGATTGTAAACCATAAAGCTGGTAGATGTTTTAACCTATAATTCTGTTTGAATGTTCTTTTTTGTTATTTTTGCTTTTTCTTTCTGTTTCAGAACGGCCACTTAATTACGAGGACAGCGATTCTGATGATGACATGCCACTCGCTCGTATTAAACGACCTGCAGTTGATGAAGCCGCCCGTCCAGCATTTCCTCAGCCGACCGAACTCGAGCCAGCAGATTTGGCAGTCCCTGCTATCTCTCATCAGCCGATCGAGCCCGTACCAGCAGTTGTGGCCGACCCCGCAACCCCTCATTGGCCGATCGAACCCGAACCAGCAGTTGTGGCCGACCCCGCAAATCCTCATCGGCCGACCGAACCCGAACCAACAGTTGTGGCCGACCCCGCAACCCCTCATCGGCCGACCGAACCCGAACCAGCAATTGTGGTCGACCCCGCAACCCATCATCAACCGATTGAACCCGAACCAGCAATTGTGGCCGACCCCGCAACCCATCATCAACCGATTGAACCCAAACCAGCAGTTGTGGCCGACCCCGCAACCCATCATCAACCGATTGAACCTGAACCAGCAGCAAACCAGGTAGCCCACTTCGCGACCAATCCCGCATCTTCTTTATCTGACCTCACTGCCGAAGATCTTGCCAACCCCATTGTCAAACTGCTACTTGGACAACACGCCACCATCTTAGCCGAAATGCGCGGCATCAAGTCTGAACTGAAAGAGCTGCGGTGCATTGTGGCAGGCCGCCGTACTGTGCCGTAGAAGAAACCCCAGTACGTAGAAATGGAAGGCAACGGGGTTGTGATCGGGTCACTAGAGGAAGCGCTCCATGTGATGGACAAGGAGGCATACCACAGCGTCTGGGACCACGTGGACAATGCCAAGGTCTTTGTGGTGAAATTGCTGCCACTGGTTTTTTCTGAACATGAACTGGCACTCGCGAATTACAACGGTGGCAGGGTCTTTAACGGAAAAGAGTATGTAGTGAAGGACTCGTTGAGGAAGAAACCAAAGTTTATTGCATTAATGGCCCAGACAAATATAGAATTCCCCGACTCAATGAAATTAACAGCGTTTCAGAAACAGATTAAAGATGCTGTGAATGGAAAATGCAGGAAAATAGCAATGAAACTTAGATAGACGTACATACATTGCCCTCTCCTATTTTTTGGCCCGCCTGCTTTTTTTTATTATGTTTTCCTTTTGATTATGTTTTCTTGATATTGTAATGAAACAACTATTTTCCCCATTATTTTTAATTGATATATATTTTTCTGTAACTGAAAGAGCCTAGGTCTTTTTCCGGGAATAAAATACTACAATTTGAAACATGATGTTGAAACTGTATGAATTAATTTTTATGAATGTATTGATCTCTTCGGTTTGAAATGTTACGGTTATTAAAGATAATACTGGTTGGGCTTAATAGAACATAGCTGACAACTCGGGAAGGAGCGGGAAAAGATCATAAACTGAACGGGAAATTATATTGAACGAAACTGGGTAAAACACAGGACGGGAAAACTATACGGGACTGGATTGGAATGACAAATAAATGAGAAACGGGAAAACATATACACATGAGGGTGAAATAATGAATGGGATTGGGAATTAATAAGAGACGGGGGAAAATCTAACTGGGACCCAAGCATGGCGCGGGTTTCCCACTAGTAAATTGGTTGTTTCGCTGCGGGTTCATCATATACAACGATGTATAATGAACATTTTTAGAATTTTTCGGCCTGTGAATTTTAAACTGCAGAAAAAGTGTAGAAATTCCTGCCCGTGAATTTTTCAACTGAAGAAAAAGTGTAGAATTTCTGGCCCGTGATTTTTTCAAGTGCAGAAAAAGTGTAGAAATTCCTGCCCGTGAATTTTTAAACTGAAGAAAAAGTGTAGAAATTCCTGCCCGTGAATTTTTAAACTGAAGAAAAAGTGTAGAATTTCTGGCCCGTGAATTTTTCAAGTGCAGAAAAAGTGTAGAAATTCCTGCCCGTGAATTTTTAAACTGAAGAAAAAGTGTAGAACTTCTTGCCCGTGAATTTTTAAACTGAAGAAAAAGTGTAGAATTCCCGGCCTGTGAACTCTCAAAGGGATGAAAAAGAGTGGAAATCCCGGCCCGTGAATTTTCAAAGGGATGAAAAAGAGTAGATTTCCCGGCTAGTGAATTTCCAAAAAACTGTCAAGCGGGTGCTCGCAGCTGCCGCCGCCGCTTGCAGAAGCCGTCTTTTGTTATCTCACAATAGCGGAATTTAATGAGCTGTTGGCCAACTCCGTCCAGGCCAGGCAGTCGCGAGCGCCCGCTCGGATTGATGTCCTATTGTTAAACAGAGCTAATCCCCGTTCCTTTGCGGGCAATATGCGAGCGCTCGCGAGAAAACACTACTCTGATTATTGGTGCCTTGCCTAACATATGGCAGCATTGCATCCTGATATGTCATTAAATGATGGGGATCTTGTCAAGGTTAAAATAATTGGGGATGGTACAAACTGTGGAAGTAAACTGAAGATTACTAAGGATTTGTACTCATAATTGGAAAGTTTCTGTCGACTGATCATGTACTTGCTATAACTACAAACCCAGAGAAATATGACAAACTTCAACCAATCCTCAAAGACACAATCACGTTCATCCAGAATACAGATAGTATTGTTTTTAATGGCTTGTCATTAAATCTTCAGTTTTGTTTTTGTGCTGACCTGAAATTTATGAACGAAATCATGGGACTTGGAGCATGTTCTAGTAAATATTGCTGCGTATGGTGCAAGACAGAGTCTGAATTTTTTTTTTGATGTTGACATGGATTGTAATCTACGAATTTTGCAAGAGACAATTGAATTGGCAAAACGTCCAGGAAAAAGTAGAGTTAAATTCTTTGGATGTGTAAATCAACCCATGTTTCAAATTAAGTACCGTAATATTGTCATGGATGTACTACACATATCTTCGTATATCTGATCAGCTAATTCGAAAACTAGTCCTTGATTTAAAAACTCAGGACAACATAGCAAAAAATACAAAGAATGTCAATAAGACCAAATGTCATAACATCTCAAAATTTGAAACCTTCATCAATGGACTGGGTATAAAATGGAATTTTATGACTGACAAAACTGCTGGACTGTTAGAATATAGAGACTTCACTGGCCCTGAACACAAGAAAATAAAATCACACATTGACTTGCAACACTTGGTACCTTGGCATAAAAACCTCAATTACATTCAACAATTGTGGGATGATTTCCCCAAATTAGTCAACTGCATGAAACAGGACTTAGAAGCAGCAGGTGTGTTGAGGCTTTAAAAATGAAGCAAATGAATGGGTTCGATTGTACGCTCAAGTTTACCCAAAAAGAGATGTCACCTATTACATGCATGTAATGGTAAAACATGTTGACACAGTTATTTCAATCATGGTTCTCTGAACCGCTTCTCCCAACAAACTTTCGAAAAACTTAATGACAAAATCACAAAATGGTATTTTAGGGCCTCAAACCACCAAATCACAAACTTACAATCACTAGAGCAAGTTATGCTAAAAGCCAACAGAATAAACTATCTATTCCCATCCTGTAGCAGAAAAGTTAACACTGCACTGCACTGCACTAACTGCGGCGATGCAGGACACAACAAACCTACTTGTCCAGTCTATATAAACAATTGTCAGTTTGTTCTTCTGAATTGTCGATCCCCCTAGTAAAAAAGAACGGTGTAGATGTTTATTATGATTAAATGTAAGCCAATGTTTAATTAGTTTTCATAATTGAATAGGTTGCTAAATATCCGCGCGCAAATATAACTCTCAAAATGCCATTATTTCAGTCACTGACTGGAAATATTTACTCTGTTCATAAACACAAAATCAAACAAGCAGTTTAACATAGACTCTTACATCATCATTATAAATTTTAGTGAAGTTTCAAGTTGATACAAGCTTCCAAATTGTGTGTTTGCTTGCGGACAAGTTTCAATCAGAAAAGGGAAGAAAAACCAACAAAAAACTAGAATGTAGGTTTGTCACCTGAAAACACTAAGTGTTCGGGACTCAAACAATGGAACTATAGTGAGATAAATGTGAAATTTGTAACAATATAGGTCATTTTAAACCCTACATTTTGGTGATGCACTGTGACAAGTGATGACGTCATTGTGACATCACTACATATTTTTGTTGGTGACCTTGCTAGCCTAGTGCAAGGCAATTGTTTTGTAGTTTGTTCTGTTCTCAAGCTATTTAAAAAGTGATCACAAATAAAAAGAAAAATAGTAAGAAATCACATATGATGTCACTGCACATTTTTGCAAAAATTGCAATGTCTTACAACATACCAAGTTTTTAAAGGGACACGCCGGCTTACTGTTTACCTAATTTAGTGATGTGGAATGACACAATAATTTTTAAATGGTTGTTCTTAAAAAAAAATCAAAATATCACGTAATTAACAAAAAATGTGAAAAAAACAAAACACGGTCAAAGGTCAGCTTATACGCTTTTCCAGCCATTGCAACTGTCAAGTTTACATGACAATGTTGCGCAAAGTTGTAAGTAGACTGGTGCTCTGTTTATGTATGAATTATTACAATGACGAGGCATGAGGATCCAGACTTCATATCCATCCAGCACAAATTCATGTGTAAATAAAAAACAGATATAAACGGACAGTGTATTCTGTGTACGACGAACTGGACGAACTTACTTGCCATGGAGAACGTTTCTTCATTATATCGCAAGTAGGCCCTATGTTGTAAAAAATTACTTGGGACGAATGCCAGTTGGGTCCAGGACTGATCTGTGTTGTCAGGTCGTGCTCAAATGTACAAAGGGAGAGAATAAGCTTGGCATAATGTGGACATCACGGACATGATGGACCATAAATATTGTCAAAATGTGAGTCTTCATGAATTAAAATAAACGCAGGCATATTCACAATACAGTTCTATGACACAAACCTGTCATCACAAACCTTACCATCAAAATTATGGCAAAGATCACATCCTTCATGTTCTCATCGTGATCAGCCTGCTGCAGTCTAAAAATTAATGGTAGAGTCCCTAATCTTGGACCATCTTTACACATTGGCTTGGCCAATAACAGTCATGTGCCAAGCGAGCCTCCCGCTTTCGCTGCAAACGAATTGCCAATCCTGGCAGCTTTAGCGAAGGCATTCTCCTGTTTTTCGAGCGATGACTTCACTGGCCGGCCGCGGCCACCGCCACCATTTTTTTGTTGAGGCGATTGGGGGAGTGGACATTATGCAGCTATCATAGAAGTAGATAGATCAGCTGTATAGGATAAATATTCCCCGTCGTCGTCTCGCGTGTGCGTAGCGCAGGCAACACGTTACAAATAGTTAGGAGATAATAGCTAGGGGTACAGACTAAAACCCTCGTAAGAAAACGTAATTGTTGGTCTGGCTCCCTACCCCTCCGACAAGCTTCCACACTTACGGCTAGACCGACTGGCAAGCTGGGGAGTTCATGCCCCGGGGTTTGTCTCTCTGGCCCCATGAGACACGTCACCGGCTGTACGGGATATGCCCCAAGGTTTAAGTTCCGCTAGCTCCCACGCTGGTGTGCACCATAAGACACGCTTCGGTTGCACGGACTCTCTGAATGCGAATATTACGTTTGATTTTTTCATCATTATTTACAAATTGTATCAATAATCTGAATACATAGGCCTTTTTTGTCAAATACTCATGAATAGTTGTAAAAAAAAAAGATTTAAATTTGGTTCAGTAATTTACTTTTATACGGCTGGAAGTAAAACTAACTCTGAAGATCACGTGATTTATCCGAACCACTTTTTGAGTTCGGATAAATCTTTTTTTGAAAAATGCTCGAAAACGACAAAATTTGATGGTTTCTTTTAGGAACCGTTTGTGTCCATTCCTAAAAGACCTTTGAAGTCATATGTTAGCCTATTTTGTAGCCCAAATAGCCCAACGAAGCCGGTGTGCACCTTTAAGTTATCCAAGTATGTAGTTTGGTAGATACAGGACTTCAAAAAGTGCACCTTAAATGTAATACCACGTGACATATGACGTCACCAATCTATTACTTGACACATATGCTGTCTGCATAAAGTTAATTGTTCATACCACCTTTGAAATGATTACCATAAACTTCACCAAAGACATGAAGTAAAAGTTTATTTTGAACTGTATTTAACCTGCCGCTAGAGGGCACTCTTGCATTTTATGCCATCAACGGTCCTATTTCATAACAGACACTTGATGTGTTATAGCATTGTTGAAAACTTTAAAAAAGTTGCCACTTTTAAATTACAGGGCACTTCCGGTTGTGACAGGAAGTAGAGGTCACGTGAGGTCATGCACAAAACAAAAACAAGAAATATAGTACCAGATATCCTGCAATACCACCAAAAGTCTATTGTGGTTGATTTGATACTGATTTTCAAAGATACACCAATTTAATGCTTAAAAATCATGAAATTCGAAACCTAATGACTTCATCATGACATCACGACTTTCTTAGCATTTAGAAGTTATAGTCTAACTTCATGTAAAGTTTTAAAAAATTGAATCGCCTTATGTGTTACAATAATTTTACACGTAAGAGCGATCACAAAGCGTGGCAATGCATCCCGCTAGTATATCCAGCCAGTGTTGGAATTTGATGTTCAGACGGCTGCATTGTATCAACAGCTGTTTGAGGAATCAGCAGCTGAAGTGATAAAACGGCTGTTGTTTGTACAAGCCATGTGTTGCAGATCATAGACGCACGAGGGAAAGATGGCGCAATGCCAACTGCGAGTGTATGCGTTTGTACATGACTAAGTAGAAATAGCCTTGAGCTACACAAAATTGTAACTCCGAGAAAACTTTAACGCGTTTCTCCAAATGAAGCGGCAATATCTTTCATGGCATTTACATTTTAAAAATCAATTTCGTTATGTGTAACGGTTTGTGGAGATCATGGAAATTGGGCCCCCCTTTTAATTTTTTGACCACCCCTTTTCTGTGTTTTGGTATAAACCTTTAACCCTCACCTTGTATTTACCTGTAAGAAGGAATGGTATAGCCCAAGATTGCCACATCAGCAAGAGGTACAGTACAGGTGTACAGGAAGTTGGTCATTTTTACCAGTGATGACCACTACCAAGCACATAATAAAAGTTTTCTAAGTGAGCTATTGCCTGACAACGTTATATCATTGTTCTTTCAGATATGTTACTTTTCATTATTTATTGTTGATACTAGATATTGTAGCATTATTTTGGATTGCCATGCTTTGTGATGAAACAAATCCATAAGATCCAAAGGAAAGAAAGTTTAGATTCTTCACAAGTTGTATAGTCAGTTCAAGCATGGAGGTAGAAATAGATCTCCATTGTTCAAGGACATTAGTTTATCATTTTGTTTAAGTTTCTCTTTGTATGTGTTTTAGACTGAAAACCAAGTTATACTGGTAATGTTTCATTTATATATTGACTTTGCTAAATTTGGTTAAGTGCAAAGTTTCTTTTATAACTCAAGTATATTCTTACTTTGATTATTTAGTGAGTTATTTCCAAATCTGATAAGTGCTAGATTTGTTTAGTTTAATACAGTATATGTATTTGGTTCTTGAAAACATTCTTTCAAGACTTTTCTGTACAGCCCCTGTACAAAGGGTGCTTGAGTACAGAACTTTAAGGTTTCTTTGTTAAGTTCACAGTACATGGATGACGTAGAGTTGTGTGTCCATGCACTGTGTGTGGTAGTTAATCACCCATGCACATGTAATGAGTTGGCTGGTCAAAGGGAGGAAGTGAGGATGTCCAGCTGGTCAATGCAGTGAGCTCCAGGAATTGTTTATTTGGGATTAAGAGCCCACCTGCACTGTAGGTTAAATCAAGATTAAATGGAGTGCAGTAGTGACAATGTGTATGGTTTAGAGAAAATCGGCTAAGCTGTATGCAACCATGTAAGTTCAAGCAAGAACACCTAATTTTCTTGTGAATACGTAATGAGGTGGGTTGGCACCTTTGAGTGGAAGTAACTTTAGGAGGTATGCAAATGCCTGGGTCATAGTTGTTTGAGAATAAGTAATTTGGAGACCTTAGGATAATACATACATCTTGTGACATTTAAGAGAAAAGAAATGCAGTCGAGTCAGTATGACACATGTTAATGAGAATAGTATTTAGTTTAGACGTAAGATTTAAAGTACTGTTTGTTTAGTCATTCTTACCAGTGATGACCACTACCAAGCACATAATAAAAGTTTTCTAAGTGAGCTCTTGCCTGACAACGTTATATCATTGTTCTATCAGGTTATCAACCCAATTTAATGTGCCCTGCGTAGATTGCCAATTTGAAAGTCTTGTGTGTGTAACAGGTTGTTCAAACGCAATGTTTTCTTAGGTGACATCTTTATAGACGTACATATTTCTTTAGATAGGGCCTAATTGTTACAAATACCAGCTGTTAAACCGAATAAACTGTCAGTTTTAGAATAAAAGTCACACGTTTTCACCCCGTGCATCGAGCTCGAACCATCGATTTACATCCACCGTGTTCCACCAACTGTCCCTCCTGTGTGTAATTGCAATTGATCTTCCAGCCTCGATTTGGTTATATTGATTAGAGTGGAAGGAAAAACACGATTACTGCATCTTGATAAAGGTCAACTTGAAGGTTAAAGAGTAATCTTAATGGTTATTCTACCATCAAATTCCTACCGCCATACGATTGGCCTTCATGGACGTCCATCTTGATTTGGTATTAGACTTTAAAATTGTAACGTGTGCAGAATTGAAAAGTCTTCCCGATTCCAGGCCAATCACAAACTGGCTACACTGATTTACTCAAGCCCATAGGAGTTGCATCAAGTTAGGTGATTTATGCATGACAAGTTTTTTAATTGGACTTGGCTTTTACAATTAAATGGCTTCTCAGAATGGACCTTGTGCTTTGACGTCATCACGCCGCCATCTTGGAGTTAGAGCAATGATGAAACAATGGAAAACGCACATCTCTGTATGCACGCACACAGGATGGGCAAGGTAAATTTAGTTGTCTATGGACTTGTTTTCAAAAGCACAATTTATCATACATTCTTAGAAATTGAACTTAGTATCACAAACGTGTTAATTTTAAAATTCCTTTGTGTTTTGGATTTATTTGAGAAGAAACAACCCTCTACTACAGTGGACGGGTTCCGAAAGTGATGGCCATTGGGATTGCGCAATATCGCGTCCACCATTGGCTCGTTAGACTTGGTTTCAAGATGGCTGATGCCACAAATATACAAAAAACGTCTACATAATTCTTTTAATAATGAAAAATATTTAAGCATACCATTCCACCAATGTTGATATAATTACAAAAACTAAGTTCCATTACTTGAAAATAAAAAGAAGGCTGTGTATTTTGAGAACATTAATTTCTAAGAAATGTACCCACGGCACAAACTGTTTCTGGTTACCGTCTCTTTTTTTGCATAGCTCGAGGTCGCAAAAACACGCCCCAGATAGCCGGTTTGTCGAAAATTGGGTTTTTGGAATAGCGCCCTCTGTTGTTTGATATGCGAAAGGGACGGTATGAGCGCGGCAGCGGTACTTTACTGAGATCGCAGGCAGCGGGGATCGCGATGGTAAATCTTTAAAAACAACGTCTTTAGCCAAGACTAGGGTGAGACGGCCCGATACCATAGAGATAGCTCTATGGTCGGCCTTGACAAAAAATAACAATATTGACTCAAAGAAATTAAGATAAGAATATAAATAAATGTATATCTTGAATCTTAGCTAGTAGGCTGAATGTGTATTTTATAATGAGGGACTACTTTATCATTCTTTGAGTAGATGGTACAAAGTTCGTCCCTTCACTGCCAAAAATTTAAAGCGATGCAAGAAATTAAAAAAATTGTCACGGCACGTACGTTTAAACCACAAGACGTACAACACGAGCGCATGCAGTGCTAGATATGCGTGCTGATTGTGCGTCTTATTTCTGATATAAGTGATTCCATAGCGCACAGAAAAGGAATGAAGCAGTGGTATGCAAATAGCCGTACAAAGCCGTACAAGATGTCAAGTTTTCCATAGGTTTGTACACAAACATGGATGCGCCCAGGCGGCTTCAACGTAGGAGCCATTGATCTTTCATTAAACTGTATAATGGACATCAATGGTGGGAACAATGCTAGCGCTGTAGTTAATATTATATAGCTCGATGATACTACGTGGTCTCAGCTGCTGGCAAACTATCTACAAATACATGCTGTGACCGAGTAACGCAAATAATTGGCTTTATGTAATATTCATAAATACCTGAGTCAGTTTGGGTGGCATTCCTATTGGTTGAAAGGTGGTCACAAGACCTTTTAAGGCCGGTTTTAAACGGATGATAAAGACATAGCTTGAGTTGTGAAGGTGCATTTTGCGTTAATTAAAGTTATGCACGTGTTGGTGCACTAGCTTACGCGGTGCTAATTTACACGTAGCGCAATCAATATATACGGTAATCAATGTGAAGTCTAATAATGCACACGCGTACGCGAAACCGTATGAGCGTTGAGCCTTTGCAAAATGGAGCCTGAGGACATGCCAAGAATTGGAAATAACTTATGCAAAAACAAAACAGTTTCACGATTGTGTCTACGTTATTACACTTTTTAACAGAAAGGGCATTTCTGAATGGGAATAGAAGGGTAGTGACTTGGTCTAAAACAGCCGTTTAAACCTTTGCAGGGTCGTGGCCTTCTGCTCGGTCCTTAATATCCCACGGACACGACCCTGCTGGTTTTAAACGGCCGTTTAAGACCTCGGTCACCACTCTTTTATTCCCTTAACACAGTTACGAAGCTCTTTTATTAACGTTGTATGTTTTAAAATCATAGTACTATTTCATAATCTTCTATTGTACTAATTGAAGAGGTTTACTTTGAGTTACGCACTATTGGCGTTGGACGACGATGTAGGAACCCGCCAGTTGTTTTTTTTTGTTCGTAATGTAAATCATTGTTACCAAATAAAGATAGTTAGGGAAGTGAGCATTTATACCTAGCCTTGCGGAATTCAAATAGACAAGGGGATCACACAGTTTTGGACAGCCTTTTTTTTTTGATGGTTTTGGTTCCAAAACTGTGATTTATTTGTGTTGAAAAGTGTGTGTTGGTCACGTGTGCAGTGTTAAACGCACACAAACAGGTGTGTGGGCGGGGCTTGCTGCCGAAGCCGGAACGTTTATTCCATAGACTTGACCCAGGTCATACTTTTGTCGAGTCTTTGTCCATCTGAACATATCGCGGCTTTATTTTTGCGTATTATTGTGTACCCTTACTCGCCGGAGATGTGCATTCAACTTTGATATCGAAAGTATACAAGGATAAAGACAGATACTGGCCGTATAAACTGTATGCTTTCATTGGATAGCAATAAAACACCTACACATCAGCATATTAAGCTTGCGCGGTAGTCACATTTGATTGTTGTGAAACGCGCAGTCCATTATACAATTGTTGTCTGCTGTGATGTGGTCCATGCTGTTTTGGACACTCGAGGGGGGCAGATGGCTCCCGAGGCGAAGCCGAGGGTGCCATTGGCCCTCTGAGGGTGTCCAAAACAGCATGGACCACATATCACAGCAGACAATAATTGTTTTGTTATACCATGGCATTAGATTGCAGGATTGTTAAAAAGGCCCTTACCTACATAGTTTGCAGACGACAATATTCAATTAACAAAAGCGCGGAAATGACGGCAGCAGGCAATCGATTACAATTTTTTATTAACCAAAATGTATCAACTGGTCCCTATCGCGAGCATCATATCGAAAGTACAGTAGCGTGCATATGGAGACGGTGAGATAATGTTTTGAGAACGAACTAGGTAATGGACGCGGGCGACATGACCCACCTTTTTCTCGAGTGAATTGCTGACTTCAAATATATTTGTCAATTGGGACGATGAAATGAATTTTCTGAGGACGATCTAGGTTTGACAACATCACTTTTTTGGGAAGACATGAAATTTTTGTATGTCTCGTGATTGGTTCTCGACCAATACAAATTCTCAATCTAATACCATGGTACAACAATACTCTTTGATCTTGCGCGTCATCAATCATCGATCACACGACCATTGCGCAACACATGGAACGCTAGCGCATAAGAGAGGTCAAAGGCTGAATATAGTCAGGTTTTGAAAAGCCGGTCCTGGCGTTATTCACAAGCGTTATTCACATGTTCGGGCCATCGAAAGGGTTTTGCGATCTTGAATTCACTGGATTGGTAATTAATTGACACTAGAGGACGCGCGTTACAAAAAGCTCATTGTTACTGACTTAATCACCACGAAAGCCAAATTCACTGGATTGGTATTTAATTGCCACTAGAGGGCGCGCGTTACAAAAAGCTCAGACACATAATTAGTGACTCAATCACCATGAAACCCGACTTGAACAAAGTCTATCTTTTCCAGGGATTTTAATCGAGCCAGCTTCGAGCAAAACAAAAAAGGGCGCGGCGAGATCACTTACCCATTGCAACGTGGCTAAGCTTGCCTGCACATTTATTTTGGGCATGTTCATTTCCAGAGATGTTTTCAACTTAGATAACACTACAGCAGGAAACTTTGCAGAGGTTGGTAATCCTTTCTTCGTTTTGATCAAAAAATGCAGCAAGTACTGTGAAAATGGTAACCAATGGCAGTCTGGTAATCAATGACAACCAATAACACCATTTTTAAATACCACTTATACCAGTGGTATTAATTTTGTATCATCAATGGTAAACCTTTGGTTTATTTTGTTCGATAACACCTTTCGCAATCCCAAAATACCGTTATAATATACCATTTAAATGGTAGTGTATGGTATTTAACAAAAAGTATATTGGGCTAGGCAAAGTTTTGTGCTTAAGCAGCGCTGTGAAATTGGGCCCTGTTGCTAATTATTAGGCTGACTATTTGAATTTTAGGTTTTTTTTAAAGTTTGAGATAGTATTACCTTTGTAATGTTTACCCTTCCCCCATGTTTTTTTTTTCTACAGATGTCTTCCTCTTTGAATTTGAAGATCTTAACGACCGCTTACAAACATGGCAAGGTGTACAAAGCCAGAGGTATAAGTGAGAAGAGTGAAATTTTTGATATCATTTTCCACTCGAATGAAGATTGTGCTTCATTGACAAGCAGACTAGTGAAGGGGGAGTTTGTTAAAGTGATGACATACAACCTGGACGCATCAAACTCAACGATGAAATGTATCAAGTTAAATTTGAAGTCAAAAGAAAAGTTACTAGCACAAATAGTATTACATTAAAAATTTAAAAATACAAAAATATAAAATATCCTCTCTTCATTAACAGGATGAAATTCTTTGCCCCGCATCCAGTTGGAAATCACAGTGATGTCAGGATTTCCTTGCAGTTTAGTGATTTTTTCTTTTACCATGCTTTTACTGTATTGGAACTCCCTTAAATCACCCTGAAAAAAAATCGTCCCAGACCATTAACTGGCCTCGGTGAATTTGAAGACGCCCATTCGTCAACGCGTACCAAACAAAATTCGTGCTACGAAAGATCGCCTTTGATCTGCACACGCGTTGTATGGAAAAAAGGTACAGGTAAATGACCGTTTTGTGCCACAGAAACAGTCGTCATGTAATGGTGACGAGCAGGCATCTTTAATTGGTGTATTACTTTCAAGAATGTTACTGCCCCTGTCCATAGTTTCATGGAGTTTATTAGCTGTGTAACAGCTCTGCTTCAAATTTAAAATATAATCTAGTAGGTGGTTGCTGCACAGATGAAGTATGTGGTTACATCTAATCATTATACAGTAACTCAACAGAGAAATTGTGAATTTCTTGTTTTTTAATGGATAAGGTGATTAGGAAGTTGTAAATATAAACAAAAAAAATTCAAATTTACATTCTTATTCCCCAAATAAAAATCTTCATTTTGTAGAATTATATGAAAGTTATACAAATCTATCTGTCTGCAATGGCACCCATTTTGGGACCCAGTTACCATGGGCGGAAGTAAAGTTATAACGGACACTATACTGTCATGTGGTTTACCTTAACATGGAAACACAGAAATATATGAAGACATGCCGATTAGCTAAAATTCTAAGGTGTCTGCACTGGCTACATTTGCTGTAAAAAGAATCTGACCCTCATGATCGAGATCATTTCCAAAGAAACAATCAATGAACGAAAATACAGTGGATCTTAAAACATTGGGTTCTGGGATATTCATGTCTTGTTGTTAATTTCTGTTAAAATATGCACCCATGATCTTGTCCGGCCAGTAGATTTTATTGCTAAAAAAATAGCATTATCTTTGGATGAAGAACAAACTTGTAGTATATGGGAACTACAAAATATATTTTTAGGCCTATTTTGCAGAATGATGAAAGTGAAATAGGCCTAAAGTGTGTGGACTGCTAAATCAAAGCAACTGTACAATATGATAAGTACAAGCGTAGAACAAGGGTTGGACCTCCTGGAAGAAGGAATGTGTATGTGGTGGATGCCATCATTGTAAATGGGCAGATAATGTTTCAGAGTAGAGTAATTTTGATTGGGATCAATCCTGTACTGCTGACCTCAAACAAGGTGAGACCACTTTACAGGTTGACAGATTACCCTTATCAAACAGTAATTACCAAGCTGTGTTAATGCCAAGGACACCTTGAATACACTGTGAATACTCCTTGGGATTGAACCACACTAAACAGACACCCAAGATAAGCCTTTTGCTGTTTTTACCATTATTTAGGCTGATAACCAATCCAGAGGGCTCAGAGACTATTTTAGAGTAATACAACAGACTACAGTACGGAGCCACACATTAGAAAATATTTACAATGTCCCTGGAAGTAATTCAGGCCCAATAAAACAAAACAAGAACCCATCTCCACTCCCATCTAACCCCCCTTTTGCCAGTAGCAAAGCTCTGTCCAGACCTATCAATTCTGAGGTTGTTTAAGGGTCAAGCCTTTCCAGACACTGTCGAGCAGCCCCCCTTGGCATGGCTGATTGTTCACAGATGTCAGGAGGCCAGCCCATGCTTAATCATCCTGGGAGGGTATCCTAGGAGAAGTAAGTTTATACATTAAGTGATGGCCTATTAACCTTTGTGATCCCTTGGTTTTCATTCATGGTAACTGGTTCATAGTAAATAATCAGGCTAAATAAGATTTATTGAGCGCTAAATGATGGAGTAATCAAAAAGTAACAAAATGGGGCAGTTTACAACCACCATCACATGCGCCAGAGGGTTTTAAACCCCAAAATGGCACTGAAAAGCCACAAGAAAAACAAGCAATAAATAAATTAGAAAATATATCCATAGGAGGGTAATGAGAATTTTATGTTTTCCTAGTACTTCTATAAATTTGGAAATTAACTTAAGTACATCAACACTTTCAGATTTAAAGTCACGTAAAAGTCATGTATTGAATTCGTGTATTACCGGTACTACTTTTCGAAGCTGGGTGTTCAGAAGCGTAAATATTGTGATATATGAAATGAATGGTTGTGTGGTTTTGTATCTTTATTGTTGTCATGATTGTGTGGTGTATTTTTTAGATCTTTGTGAGCAGTGCATTTGAAGTCTCCAAAGATGTGGAAGATTGCTTCTATGAGGCTGCAGAGGTGACTGTTGCGGAAGCTTTGGCATCATCCAGTTGCAGGAGGATGTTTCTGAAAGGGGTTATTAAAAATGTAAGTTGAATAAGTGTTAATAAATGTGACAAAAAAACTTACTTGAGACTTGTATTAGTTTCTGGTTGGAACTGAAATGTTGTTTGTTGAAAGTAGTTGTGGGATGTGTTCACGTCTGTCCTTTATTTTAGGGTGCTTCTTTGTAGCAGATTAAAGTGTTGATTAAATGTTGGATGAACTGATTTCATAAATCATAAGTAAATGCACTATTGCAATTTGGAAAAATAACTAAATGTGAATTGATTTTCAGTGTGGAGCTTTGCTATTTAAAAATTGCTATTGAATGTGTGTGAATTGATTATTTTAGAGGACTGTACGATTCATTGATTAAAGTTGATTGTGTGAGTAATTAACCTTCATTGATAATAGGTGTCACCTTTGAAACGTGGTGATTGTTGGAGTCGGAGAGATTTGGATATCGAAGATCCAGAGACATCTAGAAAATAAGATGTAATCTCTGGGGAAAGCTTTCAGTAGCAAAAGTTGAGGAGAGGAAAGCACTGATCACCAATTTGGAGATTTCATGCTGGAAAGGTGACTGTCAACTCTTCGGAAGAAACGGTAGTGAAGGTGAGTGTCGTGGAGTGATCAGGACAAAAGTTTTTTACCAATTTGTTTAGTGCCTTTTGAACAGTGTGAAGGAAAGTTGGGCATTTGTTTGTACCATTTGCTTTATTCTAAGGTGGGATTGTGAATGTGGTTTTCAAGATTTTCGTAAAGGAAATAATGATGCATTTAGTTTACTGTCTTGGGCATGTAGAAGCTCAGAGCAGCCTGTGAGCAGAACAATTGAAAACTCATGTTGCATTTTGTATAATAATTGTTTTGCAAATGGTTTAGATGTGACTGAGATAAATTCAGATGGCTCCTGGCGGATTGGAAACAATATGAGGTTTCAAAGATTTTGTGAAGACTCAATGATGCATCTAGTTAACTATGTTGGGCATGGTGAAGCTTAGAGCTGGCTATGTGCAGCATCATTGAGATTTTTTGTGATCCTTGATCAGTCAACTTAATGTTGGTGAAAGTTATAGATCGACCTTTATAAATCAAATTTGAGTTAAATCTCAAACCCTCAATGCACTGTCAGTGAAACAGCAACTGTTGATACTTGATATAATTGATTTTTTTTGTGCTATGTTAACGGCACTTTTAATTGAAATGTTGGTCATGTTTTTTCTTTCAAATCCAGGATGTATTAATTAGGTAATTTGCTCATAGTGAATCAAGTTTAATTCAGTGGTTGTGGTTGGGGCAGGAGTGGGTGTTGGAAAGTCCCTTGCCTTGCCCTAAATGTGTTTAGTTTTATTTATTTTCTGGTTTGTCTGTTTGAAAATGAACTTTGTGAGTAAAGGTTAATGTGATTGAAAGTAAATGTGGTAATTGATTGCAGCTGGTCAGTTCCTCTTTGTTTAGTGTTTACAATATGTGAAAAATTGTTTTTAAATCATGTATCAATATTGTAGTTGTGAGCATAATGTGTGTATATGTGTTGTTTATTTGCAGATGATAGAAAATATCCAAAGAGTTACTTGTACGGTTGAGAGTTACTTGTACGGTTGTTGCCTATGACGAAGATGAACTGCAGTAAGTAAAATATTGAGGTGGTAGAAAAAAATATCTTGACCTGTAATTTAAAGATGAAATGAAGTGGGAAATTGTATCCTTAACCGAATTCAATTTGATTAAAAATGTTTATTAATCTACTATTGGCAAAAAGACATTGGGATTGGAAGTGGCAATTTGAAAACAACAAACAATTTTGTACTTATTTTATATGTTATAAATAATATGGAAGTATTATGTTAATACAAAGGACGCATAAAATGTAAGACAAAACAATAATTACAAAATATTTATTAATCCACTACTGGCAAGAAGACAATGGAATTGGCAGTGGCAATTTAAAAACAACAAATAATTTAATACTTACTGAATAGAAGAATTAATAAAAGATACTAAATAAAAGACAAAATAGCAACTCAAAACGAGCGAAAATCAGACATTGCAAATGAGTATGGAATGTGTAACTATATTTAAAGATATTTTTGTAATTGGTGTTTGAAACTGTTTACTCTTGAGCATGGTGGAATGTACAGTATGATGCAGTGATAGCCTGTTTGACTGATGGTTGTTCGTTTTCTGGAAATGCAGGCAGATAAGGGAGATTCTTGATCGTTGATTCAAGACACTTCTGTTGCAATTATACTTGTGGCTACTCAGCCAATGATGGGAGTTCATTTACTGAGGGAATTTATGTAGACTGTACTAATAGATTTGTTGTTAAAGTGTGTGATTTTAATTGTACAAATAGGTTCCAGTAAATGGAAGGTATGTTTATTGGTATATTTGTGTTTTTGTGTTTGAACTCAGGTTCACTACTGATTTGGTGAGTTCATCTGATGATGTTTTCAAGGTCAGTAATAGCAAACCCACACAAGCCCTGGATAATCTCTTGCTTGTGTTGATTATCTGTTGATTATGTAAGCATATGTTTTGATTAGGTTTCATTGCTTACATGTAAGGTTTTACTGCTTCTAGAAGGGAGATGACTCTTGAAAGTTTTGTTGACTGTAGTTTGAGTTTATTGGGATTATATTTCATTTATATATATATATATATATATTTGTATAGAATGCATCTCTGAATTTGTTGATAGCTTTCTAAACCCACTCGTACCTCGCATTCCCTCATACATTAAAGACACCACTGACTTTCTTTGTAAATTGGAGGGTATCAAACACAAAATACCTGACGCTGCTTTTCTGGTGACTCTAGATGTATCGTCACTGTATACTAACATCCCTCATAAAGAAGGAAATGAGGCATGTGGAAAGAGCGGAGCTCGCTACAGCCCGTCAAAGGGAAGACGAGTCTTTGGAAGAATTTGGGCAGCGAGTACGGCAAACTGCCACTCGCACCTACCCAACTGCGAACACAGATGTGTTTGAGACTTTAGCCAGAGAGGCATTCCTTAAAGGATGTAGCGACACAGACTCTGCCGAGCTTGCTTTGTTCCGTGACCCCAGGACACTCAATGAAGCTGTTCAATTTGTACAAACGGTCGCTCATAACCATAAGCTCTTATCGCGTTCTGGGAGGTCTAGGGCTCGAAACGTGTCGTTTGATGACCATGATTCCGCCGCAAATATTCCATCGGTTCAGCGGGTTCAAACTAAACAAACCGGTAGAGATAAAGTTGATATAAACTTAGACTGGTCGGAGATCAATCAAAACATGCGCGAAATTCTGACATACATCAGAAATCCGAAAGGGGACATTCCAGAAAAATCAAAGAAAGTCACATTTGATCAAACTGTTAACCGATTTATGCCCCGAAACTCTCCGCAACGATCTCCACTTCCCCAAAGCCCTAATGTTAGTCCGAAACGAACTACTGGAGTGTTAGGATGCTTTAACTGTTACCAAGAAGGATATTTTGCCCGTGACTGCCCGAATCGGCCGGTTAGATCGCAATCACCATCACCCATCGGTGGAGCGCGACCTTTAAACTGTTAAAAGCTGGGCGTGATGACCACCGACCGGCTGAACATAATGGTCCTCCAACACAAACTAATAACACGGTACAAACAACCTACAAGGAAAGTGTTTCTGAATCAAATAACACTGTTAACCAACTGAGGGAAGTAACATTTTCCTCGAACTATAATGGCATAAGTCTAGTCATACCAATTAAAGTCCAAGGGGTCCTTACACATGCAATAACAGACACAGCTGCTCAAGTTTCAATACTTAGTGAAAAATTGGCAAAAAAAATTAGCCCACCCTTGCAAGAAACAGAGAAAATATTGCTCAGAGGGGCCAGGAAGTCCAGCAATATGATAGCTGCCCAAATTCCAAAGGTTTCCTTAGAAATTGGTGGTAACATGTATTTATGGGATGTGCTAGTTGCCCCAATTGCGGACGATTTCATACTCGGTTTAGATTTTTTGAAAACTTATGACGCTCAAATTGACCTTGTGAATGATGCTGTCAAACTCAAGGGCAATTCAGTAATATACGCAGCCATGAGAAAGAACAAAGATACACGTTACTCAGTACAACGAGTTTGTTTGAGTAATAAGGTTGTGGTTCCTCCTACACAATAATCGGGCAGAAATTAATTTGGCTTCCGACTCGGACAAATTATATTTAATCAATGCACCTGAAGTTGATCATAAGGGTTTAAGTATACCATATGCTCTAGTTACATCGAGCCCAACATCTACATGTTCAAAACCAATGACAAATCCTGTAGTTGTCCTGCGTAATGATAGTGACCAATATATAAAACTCAAAAAGGGAAACTTGATCGGTAGAGCCGAGGAAATTGACCAAGTCCTTGTGGATGACAATAATTCAAACCAGTCACTTGGTCCTAAAGAAGACCAGCACTTACAATTGGGCGACGCCCAACGAAATATAACTGTAAGGCAGATACAAGAACTCTGGCAAACTTCCAGTAAACAGTTAACTCCTGAGCAATCAAGTGTTCTTGCTGGGGTTCTCAATGAATTTCAAGACGTATTTTCTAAAGATGACGTAGATTTGGGTAAATTCTCCTCAATAAAACACCCAATCAACACAGGGTATGCCAAACCAATTAGACAAAAAATGAGAACACCACCTTTGGGATTTGAAAAAGAGGAAAAGGTTCATTTGGATTCCTTGCTAGCAGCCGGTGTGATCGAACCTTCATCATCAGACTGGGCCTCTGCTCCTGTACTAATAAGAAAGAAAGATGGCAAGGTCCGATAGTGCATCGATTACCGAGCACTCAATAGTGTCACGGTTAAAGATGCTTATCCTCTGCCCAATATTGAAGAGTGTCTAGATATATTTGAAGGAACGCAGTTTTTTAGCACTCTGGATATGAGTAGCGGGTATTATCAAATTGAACTAGATAACGATACACATAAAACAGCCTTCACTACAAAATATGGATTATTCGAATATCAGCGTATGCCTTTTGGGCTATGTAATGCGCCGGTTTCAGCGCGCAATAAACCTAATTCTGCGGGGTCTAACATGGAGTGAAGTATTGGCATACTTAGATGACATAGTTATCCTAGAGAGAGACTTTGAAAGTTCCGTACAAAATCTAATCACAGTGTTGGAAAGATTTCGTACCCATAACCTCAAACTTAAAGCTAAAAAGTGCCAACTACTGCAGAAGGAAGTAGTGTTCCTAGGAAAATTAGTCAGTAACAAGGGGATCTCACCAAACCCTAGTAGCGTTACAACAGTTCAAAACTGGCCAACACCCACTTCAAACAAAGATGTAGAGAAATTCATGGGCCTTGCCAATTACCATAGGGCCCATATCAAAGGCTTTGCTAAATTAGCACAACCATTGTATGAACTCACCAAGAGACAAGTAAAATTTGTCTGGCTGGATGAACATGAGCATGCGTTCCAAAAACTGAAACGTGCACTCACTACCAGTCCAGTGTTGTCATTCCCTCAAAACAATGACAACCCTTTTATCATTGACACAGACGCATCAGAGTTTGCAATTGGAGCAGAATTACTCCAAATACAAGATGGGGTCGAACGCGTAGTTGGGTACGGTAGCTATGTGCTGTCTCCGGCTCAAAAGAAATACTGCACAACTCGTAAAGAACTACTCACAGTAGTAAGGATTACACGCCAGTTCCGCCATTATATCCTGGGTCGTAGATTTTACGTTAGAACCGATCACCACAGCCTTGTTTGGTTGATGCGGTTTAAGAACCTTTCAGGGATGCTAGCAAGGTGGATGGAGGAACTTGGCCAATACGATATGGTGATCCTACATAGAAAAGGAACACAACACACAAATGCAGATTCTCTCTCTTGGATTCCTAACGAACTTTCAAATTGTAACTGTTATTACGCGGGATGTAATGTTCAAGATCTCCCATGTGGCGGTTGCAATTTCTGCTCGCGTGTCCACTCACAATGGCAAAGATTTGAGGAAGATGTTGATGACGTCATCCCTCTCGCGGTGCGTAAGATTGCCACTAGTCACAAAACACACCACAAACCCATTGAAATCCAAACACTTACCGGTAACTTAGACAACGGAGGTCCCGATCCTGACAACCAATTATCGCTGGATGCGGAAGAGGCCTCCGTCACACAAAAAGAATATCAAAGTCTCGAACTCAACAACCAGTTATCACTGGATGGAGGGAGAGCCTTTGTAAACAAGCAGTCAGAACAAACTGGAATTAGTCCTCTTGGGATAGAACCTGACAACCAGCGTACGCTGGATGCAGGTAGAACTCAACAGCCTACCAAAGAACCTTCGCTTTTCACTAAATATTCTCATAATCAGCTAAGAGATTTTCAACTTAATGACCCCGATCTAAAACGTGCTAAAATGGAAAGAACAATCAATGTTAACTGCTGTCCCCTGCCGTAAAATACTTGTGGTCTAACTCCTCACTATTAAAGTTATCGGACGGTGTGATCTACTACAGGTGGGATGATAATCATTCCCATAGATTCCTAATGCTTGTACCAGCAACTTTACGACGTGAAGTTCTCAACCTTTGTCACGACACCAAATTGGCCGGGCACCCGGGGATTACAAAAACTCTCAATAAATTGCTGCAAACCATGTTTTGGTTCAAAATGAAAGAAGACGTTGCTCTCCACGTAAAGGCGTGCAACAGGTACAAAAAACCATCGCGCAAAGCAACAGCTCCCATGACAAGATATCATGCGGGGGCACCAGCTGAGCGGATACACCTCGACATTTTAGGCCCTTCACCCCGTCAAGATCAGGCAACAAGTACATCTTGATGTTGGTTTGCCAATTTACAAAATGGTTAGAGGCGTATCCCCTCATTGACCAAACTGCTGTAACTGTTGCGAAAGCACTAATAGATAACTTTATATCTCGGTTTGGGTGTCCACTGCAGATTCACACAGATCAAGGGAGGAATTTTGAGAGCTCTCTATTTCAAGCAGTCTGTGATTTACTAGACATCGCAAAAACTAGAACAACCCCATATCGGCCCTGTTCCAATGGTCAAGTGGAACGATATAACAGAACGCTCTTGCAAGTAATGAGGTGTCATTTGAAAGGGAATGTGTTAGACTGGGACGAGGACTTACCCATACGGGCATGACTCCTAACTTAATGATGTTGGGCAGGGAAGTTAGACAGCCGGTAGACCTAGTTTTTTAGGAAATGAACCTAATGCATATGTCAGAGATCTAAAGGATAAAATTTCCAGGGTCCACTCACTAGCAAGGGACAACATTGGGTCCTCACAAATATATCAAAAGAAATACTTTGACTATAATACACGCCATGTGCCCTTTGAGAAAGGCGACATTGTATATAAACTCAATAAGGCACCGAAAGTCGGACAATCACGAAAATTACAACCCGCATGGCTGGGGCCGTTACTGGTTGTCCATGTCCTCTCCCCCGTACTCTACAAGGTACAGGGAAGAAAAAAGAGTCAGGTTCTTCATAATGATATGCTTAAGAAATGTGAGGATAGGGAAATTCCTCTTTGGTTGCGGAGGCTACGTAACAGGCTTCTAGGGGATGGGGAGGCAAACATGAACGTGATAACTAACGCCCCCTGTGATCAAAATGATAACCTGGGAGAATTGTTTGAACCTCCAAACCAAAATGCACCCATGGGAACACAGGTATATACCACCACGCGAAGTGGCAGGGAGATTAGAAAACCATCTCGGTTCCGAGATCAATAAAATGTAATCGTCCCCCATCTCAATAGCCATTTCCAACCCAGTTTTTACAGGATGGAGGAAGAATTCTTTCAACCAGATTACTCCTGGGAAGAGCAGCAGGCACTGGATGTCTCCCCACCTGACGACATGCCGCCGCTGGAGCTTGCTGTCAACATATATGACGACATGCCAGCACGGGAACAAGCGTCCGACGATGTTAATACGCCAGCTGCGGAGTGTGTCTGCTACCTATTCACCCGCACCCATTCCCGAAGATGACATGCCAGCCTTGGAGCCAATTCCCACCTCTACAATTTCCAGCAACACCCCGCCACAACGCCAGACGTCAAAACAAAGATGTCCGCAGCCTGGATGCGAGCACACTACCAAGCAGTTAAAGAGGCATGTCATCCGCCAGCACATCTGTGACCGTTGGTGGTTTGTATATCCGTTGCTTGCATGCTGGGAATGTCGGAGATTGGAGATAGCGAGCCATGTGAGAGCACACGGTGCCTTTTCCATTACCCGCCGTCTCCCTGAACTGACATTCCTAGTTGCCAGCTTTATTGCATGTCTCTGCGACATCACAGGGGTCAAGTCACCGGGGGACTTATTGACGTTGGTGTGTCAACAGCACTTGGGGGATGTTTTCTTATCTTTCAAGGAGGAAAAAGTCGTCTTGGACGCTTATGACACTTTCGTTGGTCTTCCCCCAGTGGTGAATCGAGATTTAGTGAGACCCTCACGGATTTCCTCGATTTTCCATTGGAGGACGCTGCAACGTCTTTTGATGTACGGCTCCACCGTCACTGAACACCGCGGCTCTTTTGTCGACTCCCATTGCCACGTAGACTGTCTACTGACTTTTGCTGGTTACTCTGGTACTTTGAGCCAGTACCTAAACTGTCAGCTTGGAGTAAATGATGTGGATGGTTTTCCTAAAGTCTGTGTCCTGGGAGAAATTGGTCTTGACTACTCGGGCTGCCACAATCGTAACCGCGAAACCCAGAAGACGGTCCTTAGGAAACTACTTGCTGTCGCCGTAGAATACAAAAAACCTGTGGTAATTCATAGTAGAGATGCTAACGAAGACTGTTTTACTATTCTTTCAGATTGCCTTCCTCGGTATTGGAAGATTCACATGCATTGCTTCATGTAGGGTTGGCATGAGGCAAGTAAATGGTGCAGTGCATTCCCTAATCTGTACTTAGGACTGACACCAATTGTCACCTGGGGAACTCCGGGACCAAGAAGTGTCGCTCAGTATGCCCCTCTCGAGCGACTTCTTCTGGAAACGGATGTTCCCTACTTTGTGCCCAAAAGCATTGCTAAGACGGTACTCTTTAGCATCCCTACAATGGCCAAATTAGTGGCACAAGAGATAGCTAATGTCAGAGATGTGGCCATCGATGAAGTGCTGATACAATGCCTCAAAAACACAAGAAATATGTATTCAGTCAATCTGTAATGAAGTAAATAACACTTGATTAACCTCGAAGTTGGAAAGAAATCAATGTAAATATAATGTCTCCTCCATTCTAGTAACGAATATTTATATTTATTTAAAATAAAACAAACACAGCCAAACGAAGGGAAGTTAGGGAACGTTTGGTTTTGTAAAAGATAAAGATCAAAAAGACGATTGTTAGTTTTGCATTTATTTATGATGGCATGAAAGAGAAAAATGATGTTCACAGGTTGAATGCGCATTTACTGTTTCCTCGTAAAGGAAATAATGGGTAAACCGAAATTTTAAAAAGTTGATTTTATCTCTGGATTCTGGCTAAGCGTGCAGGAATTTACAGGGAATTGCCAATAATGTGTAATAGTCTTTAAATACATCTCTAAAAAAAAAAAGAGAACATTGAACAGTAGAATTTTGGATATTCTAAAATTTGTGCCACACAAAATAATAATCAAAATATTTAGTTTTCTGAGAACGACCAGATTACCTTTATGCGTTTTTTATGACATTCTAGCTGCAGTTGAAATATAATTATATTGTATGTTTATGGATAACTCCTGTTGTATAAACATTAATAAGTGGCTGTAGGCCCTGTGTATTTTCTTTTCTTAAGAGGTAAGTACTTCAATAACATGCATGACCAGGGCAGTGGTCTTTTCGATCTAGCTAAAAAAAACAAAAAACAAAAAAAGGCTTGATGGGAAAGAGTCTATGTATAGAAAATAATTAGAAATTAAAATTCAAAAAATGGTCTTGTATGGTCTTCAAAAAAATGAAGGAACCACGTAATAACTGACAAAGAAGGATGATGCCAAGGCACATCTTGTTTAATGTTATTTTCATGTTTTAATTACTCTGGATAAAGAAACACACAGCTTAGAACAAAACAAATACAACGGAGAGGAATGTAGTGATTGTGCGTTAGGGTTGATTATGTAATAAACCAGTCGGGCGAGACCGTGGCTGGGCCGCAACGTGCTTCCCAGCCAGGAGTCAGTCCGTTGTCCAGCACCAGAACTGAAAGCAGCCCCTGTGTTTCCTTCTCTACTTGCGTGCCAGACGACGGGACTCGATGCTTGTTGGGTGCTAACCCTACGGGTAAGCATCGCTATAATACACAGAATACAACAGTCTTAATGGAAGAGACATGATTAGCAAAGCGAAGACAAAGTTTAGTCTTAGTCTCTCCCACATATTGTAGCCCACATTTCTTACAAGATATGACAGACTACATTGGGTGTGTCACATTGGGAGTTGGTCTTAACACTGTAAGTGAGGCCAGTGCTATGACTTTTCACTTTTAGTGCGGGTTTGATATACAGACATGTTTTGCACCTAGGGCGTGTGCAACTACGACAACCATGTATGTTTTGTGTGGGAAGGGGTTGGCCTGTACCTGGGGGGAGTTTGGCTCTCACTAGAATATCACCCAGGTTTTTGGGGCGACTGAAGGCAACCATGGGGCGCTCAGGGATTGCTGAACGTAACCTGTGTGAGGAGTGAAGGATATTCATCTTATCATTAACAATATGAAAGCTTGGGTAGTTTGGGGTGGAAGGTTGTGACTAAAGCAACTCTGTTAGGCGAGGCTTTCTTGGTACCTGTATTAGCCAACAGAGTGTGACGGGGTATGCCAAGGGCCCTATTGATAGCAAGTTGTACCCTACGTTGGCTATGGCCCCTAGAGACGAGGTGTTGTCTTAAGTCAGATGAGCGCCTTTTGTATAGGGTATCTGTGGAGCAGATACGTCTTATACGTAAGGCCTGACTGTAGGCGATTGCCTCTTTACAGTGGCTAGGATGGCAACTGTTAGATAGAAGATACTGGTGGCTGTCAGTAGGTTTACTGTATACATCTGTAACAATACCATTGGGGGATTTAGTTACTGTCACATCTAGAAAGTTAACACTCGTGGGAGAGTACTCAGCAGGGTGGAATGAGTTGATATGATCGATAAACTCTTTCAAGCTATCTTCACTGCCACACCAGATAGAGAAAATTTCATCGATAAATCTCCACCATACTAGAGGGTGGTTAGGGGCAGATGACAACAGTTTGTATTCTAGGTCAGCCATAAACAGATTGGCATATGAGGGCGCCATTTTAGTACCCATGGCGGTACCCTGTGTCTGTAGGAAATGCCTGTCTGTAAATGAGAAGTTATTCTTAGTCAGGATGTGGCTCATGAGTTCCTTAAGGTGTCTGACAGAGGGCCGGGATTGTTTATTATGTCTGAGTGCAGACACACATGAACTGATGCCTTCACTGTGGGGTATGTTAGTATATAGTGATGATACATCAAGGGTAACTAGAAATGCAAAGTTTGGTACTTGGTGTCTGGTAACCTCTAGTTTACAGAGGAAGTCCGTGGTATCCTTTATGAAGGAAGGGATACAGGGAACTAGAGGGTTGAGAAAGCTATCAACAAATTCAGAGATGCGTTCTGTGGGGCTACCATTACCAGATATAATGGGTCGGCCCGGGTTGTTAGGCTTGTGTATCTTAGATAGAAGCGAGCTGTACGGGGTTCCTGAGGGAGGAGATAGTTAAGTGTATCTTTGTTGATACCATTAGCATTGTGAATGCTTAGGAGGGTGTCACTAATCTGTTTGGAGAATGATTGGGTCGGGTCAGTATCATATTCAACATAGTGATCAGTAGAATACAAAAAACCTGTGGTAATTCATAGTAGAGATGCTAACAAAGACTGTTTTACTATTCTTTCAGATTGCCTTCCTCGGTATTGGAAGATTCACATGCATTGCTTCATGTAGGGTTGGCATGAGGCAAGTAAATGGTGCAGTGCATTCCCTAATCTGTACTTAGGACTGACACCAATTGTCACCTGGGGAACTCCGGGACCAAGAAGTGTCGCTCAGTATGCCCCTCTCGAGCGACTTCTTCTGGAAACGGATGTTCCCTACTTTGTGCCCAAAAGCATTGCTAAGACGGTACTCTTTAGCATCCCTACAATGGCCAAATTAGTGGCACAAGAGATAGCTAATGTCAGAGATGTGGCCATCGATGAAGTGCTGATACAATGCCTCAAAAACACAAGAAATATGTATTCAGTCAATCTGTAATGAAGTAAATAACACTTGATTAACCTCGAAGTTGGAAAGAAATCAATGTAAATATAATGTCTCCTCCATTCTAGTAACGAATATTTATATTTATTTAAAATAAAACAAACACAGCCAAACGAAGGGAAGTTAGGGAACGTTTGGTTTTGTAAAAGATAAAGATCAAAAAGACGATTGTTAGTTTTGCATTTATTTATGATGGCATGAAAGAGAAAAATGATGTTCACAGGTTGAATGCGCATTTACTGTTTCCTTGTAAAGGAAATAATGGGTAAACCGAAATTTTAAAAAGTTGATTTTATCTCTGGATTCTGGCTAAGCGTGCGGGAATTTACAGGGAATTGCCAATAATGTGTAATAGTCTTTAAATACATCTCTAAAAAAAAAAGAGAACATTGAACGGTAGAATTTTGGATATTCTAAAATTTGTGCCACACAAAATAATAATCAAAATATTTAGTTTTCTGAGAACGACCAGATTACCTTTATGCGTTTTTTATGACATTCTAGCTGCAGTTGAAATATAATTATATTGTATGTTTATGGATAACTCCTGTTGTATAAACATTAATAAGTGGCTGTAGGCCCTGTGTATTTTCTTTTCTTAAGAGGTAAGTACTTCAATAACATGCATGACCAGGGCAGTGGTCTTTTCGATCTAGCTAAAAAAAACAAAAAACAAAAAAAGGCTTGATGGGAAAGAGTCTATGTATAGAAAATAATTAGAAATTAAAATTCAAAAAATGGTCTTGTATGGTCTTCAAAAAAATGAAGGAACCACGTAATAACTGACAAAGAAGGATGATGCCAAGGCACATCTTGTTTAATGTTATTTTCATGTTTTAATTACTCTGGATAAAGAAACACACAGCTTAGAACAAAACAAATACAACGGAGAGGAATGTAGTGATTGTGCGTTAGGGTTGATTATGTAATAAACCAGTCGGGCGAGACCGTGGCTGGGCCGCAACGTGCTTCCCAGCCAGGAGTCAGTCCGTTGTCCAGCACCAGAACTGAAAGCAGCCCCTGTGTTTCCTTCTCTACTTGCGTGCCAGACGACGGGACTCGATGCTTGTTGGGTGCTAACCCTACGGGTAAGCATCGCTATAATACACAGAATACAACAGTCTTAATGGAAGAGACATGATTAGCAAAGCGAAGACAAAGTTTAGTCTTAGTCTCTCCCACATATTGTAGCCCACATTTCTTACAAGATATGACAGACTACATTGGGTGTGTCACATTGGGAGTTGGTCTTAACACTGTAAGTGAGGCCAGTGCTATGACTTTTCACTTTTAGTGCGGGTTTGATATACAGACATGTTTTGCACCAAGGGCGTGTGCAACTACGACAACCATGTATGTTTTGTGTGGGAAGGGGTTGGCCTGTACCTGGGGGGAGTTTGGCTCTCACTAGAATATCACCCAGGTTTTTGGGGCGACTGAAGGCAACCATGGGGCGCTCAGGGATTGCTGAACGTAACCTGTGTGAGGAGTGAAGGATATTCATCTTATCATTAACAATATGAAAGCTTGGGTAGTTTGGGGTGGAAGGTTGTGACTAAAGCAACTCTGTTAGGCGAGGCTTTCTTGGTACCTGTATTAGCCAACAGAGTGTGACGGGGTATGCCAAGGGCCCTATTGATAGCAAGTTGTACCCTACGTTGGCTATGGCCCCTAGAGACGAGGTGTTGTCTTAAGTCAGATGAGCGCCTTTTGTATAGGGTATCTGTGGAGCAGATACGTCTTATACGTAAGGCCTGACTGTAGGCGATTGCCTCTTTACAGTGGCTAGGATGGCAACTGTTAGATAGAAGATACTGGTGGCTGTCAGTAGGTTTACTGTATACATCTGTAACAATACCATTGGGGAATTTAGTTACTGTCACATCTAGAAAGTTAACACTCGTGGGAGAGTACTCAGCAGGGTGGAATGAGTTGATATGATCGATAAACTCTTTCAAGCTATCTTCACTGCCACACCAGATAGAGAAAATTTCATCGATAAATCTCCACCATACTAGAGGGTGGTTAGGGGCAGATGACAACAGTTTGTCTTCTAGGTCAGCCATAAACAGATTGGCATATGAGGGCGCCATTTTAGTACCCATGGCGGTACCCTGTGTCTGTAGGAAATGCCTGTCTGTAAATGAGAAGTTATTCTTAGTCAGGATGTGGCTCATGAGTTCCTTAAGGTGTCTGACAGAGGGCCGGGATTGTTTATTATGTCTGAGTGCAGACACACATGAACTGATGCCTTCACTGTGGGGTATGTTAGTATATAGTGATGATACATCAAGGGTAACTAGAAATGCAAAGTTTGGTACTTGGTGTCTGGTAACCTCTAGTTTACAGAGGAAGTCCGTGGTATCCTTTATGAAGGAAGGGATACAGGGAACTAGAGGGTTGAGAAAGCTATCAACAAATTCAGAGATGCGTTCTGTGGGGCTACCATTACCAGATATAATGGGTCGGCCCGGGTTGTTAGGCTTGTGTATCTTAGATAGAAGCGAGCTGTACGGGGTTCCTGAGGGAGGAGATAGTTAAGTGTATCTTTGTTGATACCATTAGCATTGTGAATGCTTAGGAGGGTGTCACTAATCTGTTTGGAGAATGATTGGGTCGGGTCAGTATCATATTCAACATAGTGATCAGTAGAATACAAAAAACCTGTGGTAATTCATAGTAGAGATGCTAACAAAGACTGTTTTACTATTCTTTCAGATTGCCTTCCTCGGTATTGGAAGATTCACATGCATTGCTTCATGTAGGGTTGGCATGAGGCAAGTAAATGGTGCAGTGCATTCCCTAATCTGTACTTAGGACTGACACCAATTGTCACCTGGGGAACTCCGGGACCAAGAAGTGTCGCTCAGTATGCCCCTCTCGAGCGACTTCTTCTGGAAACGGATGTTCCCTACTTTGTGCCCAAAAGCATTGCTAAGACGGTACTCTTTAGCATCCCTACAATGGCCAAATTAGTGGCACAAGAGATAGCTAATGTCAGAGATGTGGCCATCGATGAAGTGCTGATACAATGCCTCAAAAACACAAGAAATATGTATTCAGTCAATCTGTAATGAAGTAAATAACACTTGATTAACCTCGAAGTTGGAAAGAAATCAATGTAAATATAATGTCTCCTCCATTCTAGTAACGAATATTTATATTTATTTAAAATAAAACAAACACAGCCAAACGAAGGGAAGTTAGGGAACGTTTGGTTTTGTAAAAGATAAAGATCAAAAAGACGATTGTTAGTTTTGCATTTATTTATGATGGCATGAAAGAGAAAAATGATGTTCACAGGTTGAATGCGCATTTACTGTTTCCTTGTAAAGGAAATAATGGGTAAACCGAAATTTTAAAAAGTTGATTTTATCTCTGGATTCTGGCTAAGCGTGCGGGAATTTACAGGGAATTGCCAATAATGTGTAATAGTCTTTAAATACATCTCTAAAAAAAAAAGAGAACATTGAACGGTAGAATTTTGGATATTCTAAAATTTGTGCCACACAAAATAATAATCAAAATATTTAGTTTTCTGAGAACGACCAGATTACCTTTATGCGTTTTTTATGACATTCTAGCTGCAGTTGAAATATAATTATATTGTATGTTTATGGATAACTCCTGTTGTATAAACATTAATAAGTGGCTGTAGGCCCTGTGTATTTTCTTTTCTTAAGAGGTAAGTACTTCAATAACATGCATGACCAGGGCAGTGGTCTTTTCGATCTAGCTAAAAAAAACAAAAAACAAAAAAAGGCTTGATGGGAAAGAGTCTATGTATAGAAAATAATTAGAAATTAAAATTCAAAAAATGGTCTTGTATGGTCTTCAAAAAAATGAAGGAACCACGTAATAACTGACAAAGAAGGATGATGCCAAGGCACATCTTGTTTAATGTTATTTTCATGTTTTAATTACTCTGGATAAAGAAACACACAGCTTAGAACAAAACAAATACAACGGAGAGGAATGTAGTGATTGTGCGTTAGGGTTGATTATGTAATAAACCAGTCGGGCGAGACCGTGGCTGGGCCGCAACGTGCTTCCCAGCCAGGAGTCAGTCCGTTGTCCAGCACCAGAACTGAAAGCAGCCCCTGTGTTTCCTTCTCTACTTGCGTGCCAGACGACGGGACTCGATGCTTGTTGGGTGCTAACCCTACGGGTAAGCATCGCTATAATACACAGAATACAACAGTCTTAATGGAAGAGACATGATTAGCAAAGCGAAGACAAAGTTTAGTCTTAGTCTCTCCCACATATTGTAGCCCACATTTCTTACAAGATATGACAGACTACATTGGGTGTGTCACATTGGGAGTTGGTCTTAACACTGTAAGTGAGGCCAGTGCTATGACTTTTCACTTTTAGTGCGGGTTTGATATACAGACATGTTTTGCACCAAGGGCGTGTGCAACTACGACAACCATGTATGTTTTGTGTGGGAAGGGGTTGGCCTGTACCTGGGGGGAGTTTGGCTCTCACTAGAATATCACCCAGGTTTTTGGGGCGACTGAAGGCAACCATGGGGCGCTCAGGGATTGCTGAACGTAACCTGTGTGAGGAGTGAAGGATATTCATCTTATCATTAACAATATGAAAGCTTGGGTAGTTTGGGGTGGAAGGTTGTGACTAAAGCAACTCTGTTAGGCGAGGCTTTCTTGGTACCTGTATTAGCCAACAGAGTGTGACGGGGTATGCCAAGGGCCCTATTGATAGCAAGTTGTACCCTACGTTGGCTATGGCCCCTAGAGACGAGGTGTTGTCTTAAGTCAGATGAGCGCCTTTTGTATAGGGTATCTGTGGAGCAGATACGTCTTATACGTAAGGCCTGACTGTAGGCGATTGCCTCTTTACAGTGGCTAGGATGGCAACTGTTAGATAGAAGATACTGGTGGCTGTCAGTAGGTTTACTGTATACATCTGTAACAATACCATTGGGGAATTTAGTTACTGTCACATCTAGAAAGTTAACACTCGTGGGAGAGTACTCAGCAGGGTGGAATGAGTTGATATGATCGATAAACTCTTTCAAGCTATCTTCACTGCCACACCAGATAGAGAAAATTTCATCGATAAATCTCCACCATACTAGAGGGTGGTTAGGGGCAGATGACAACAGTTTGTCTTCTAGGTCAGCCATAAACAGATTGGCATATGAGGGCGCCATTTTAGTACCCATGGCGGTACCCTGTGTCTGTAGGAAATGCCTGTCTGTAAATGAGAAGTTATTCTTAGTCAGGATGTGGCTCATGAGTTCCTTAAGGTGTCTGACAGAGGGCCGGGATTGTTTATTATGTCTGAGTGCAGACACACATGAACTGATGCCTTCACTGTGGGGTATGTTAGTATATAGTGATGATACATCAAGGGTAACTAGAAATGCAAAGTTTGGTACTTGGTGTCTGGTAACCTCTAGTTTACAGAGGAAGTCCGTGGTATCCTTTATGAAGGAAGGGATACAGGGAACTAGAGGGTTGAGAAAGCTATCAACAAATTCAGAGATGCGTTCTGTGGGGCTACCATTACCAGATATAATGGGTCGGCCCGGGTTGTTAGGCTTGTGTATCTTAGATAGAAGCGAGCTGTACGGGGTTCCTGAGGGAGGAGATAGTTAAGTGTATCTTTGTTGATACCATTAGCATTGTGAATGCTTAGGAGGGTGTCACTAATCTGTTTGGAGAATGATTGGGTCGGGTCAGTATCACATTCAACATAGTGATCAGTGTTGCTGAGCTGTCTGAGGCCCTCAGCTATATAGTCATCTGTGTTCATGGCTACAACTGCGGACCCCTTGTCAGCTCTTTTAATCACTATGTTGGGTGATTGACGGAGCTCAGTAATGGCATTCCGTTCGTCTTGGGGGAGGTTATTAGATACCCTAGAGTTAGGGACATTAAGAACCTCTGAGTTGATGTAGGTTTCTAGAGCTACATCTCGGTTCTTACGGGGTACCCAACTGCTCTTTTCTTTGAAGCAGTTGCGGGTGGGTTGGGAAACCACAGGTGACTTATCATCTGTGGAGGGGTCTACATGAAAATATTCACGCAGGCGTAGCCTACGGTTGAACTGGGCCGTGTCTTGTTGGAAATACAATTGGTCGGGTTCTGTGGGTGTCGGGCAAAACTTAAGGCCCCTTGACAGCAGTTTTACCTGTGGTTCAGAACAGTATTAGATAGGTTAACTACTATATTTGTTGTAATTGGTAACCCCTCAGTGGGAGGGTCAGCCAAACCCTCATTGCGGAAACGCCTGAGAATGTGTTTCTTATGGTTAGCTTGGGCATTACGGCGTTTCTTATTCTGTCTGTCCACTAGGGTGGACCGTAGGTGGTTAATGTTGGACAACAGAATGTCTTGGAAATGTTCCCACTCTTGATTAGAGCATGAATCCCTGAGTAGAGATTCGGTGTGAGTAATCTCAAGTATCTCAAGTATGTATGTATGTGTATATATATATATATAGCCATCATCCATCAACCCTACTAGTTTTATATATCTACGGTCATCAGGTTCTTCCTGTTTGCAGCTCTGTGGTTTCAACAGACCCTTCACAAGTCGTAGTAAGAAACTTATTTTTTGTTGTGGTATCCCTTCGTGGTGATCCCCTTGAGTTGCTTGTTCTTGTTATTTTTGTCTTGTTTGATTGCATCCATTTTGCTGTTTTCCTCCACCCAACCTGTTCTTGTCAGAACATTAACTGCCCTGTATTTTGTTCCTTTTCTCTCCTACGGGTCTTTATAACCCGTTTTTTCCACAGATTTGTAAGTTTACCATTGTAATTTTCAGGTCTTTTACTTTCTCTCCTACATGTCTTTATAACCCATTTTTTCCACAGGTTTCTAAGTTAACCGCTCTATTTTTCAGGTCTTTTACTTTCTCTCCCACATGTCTTTATAACCCGTTTTTTCCACAGGTTTGTAAGTTAACCGTTTTATTTTTCAGGTCTTTTACTTTCTCTCCTACATGTCTTTATAACCCGTTTTTTTCACAGGTTTGTAAGTTAACCGTTCTATTTTTCAGATCTTTTACTTTCTCTCCTACAGGTCTTTATAACCCGTTTTTTCCACAGGTTTGTATGTTAACCGTTTTATTTTTCAGGTCTTTTACTTTCTCTCCTACAGGTCTTTATAACCCGTTTTTTCCACAGATTTGTAAGTTAACCGTTTTGCTTTTCAGGTATTTTTTACCCATTGTCTCCATATCCGTTTCCATTGTACCTAACCTTTCTGCTGTTTATATTTCATTGTTCACATGGCATTCCCTGTTAAGGCTAAATGTCTTTTCCGTCAGTTACGCAAACTGAAAGAAAAGAATGTGCGTTACTTGTCACATCTTGACAACTACCGTTTTTACCGTCTATCCCGTATTTTCCCAAAAGGCCTTCAAATCAAATGTGCCCCTTCCTTTGGGGACCTTAACCCCGCATTTCAGAAGAAATGGAATAAGACACTAGCAGACACGTCTTTCCATTTACTCATGTTGTTGGAAGTACAATGCCAACAATGCATTGATGACCAGTTGCTTGAGATTACTCAGATTGAATCTCAAATGAAAGATTCATGTTCCAATCTTGAGTATGAACATTTCCAAGCCATTCTGTTGTCTAAACTCAACCACTTAAGGACCAGCCTATTGGACAAACAAAACAAGAAGCGCTGTAATGTTCAAGCTAACACAAGAAATACATTCTAAGGCGTTTCCACAAACAGGGGTTTAGTGACCCTCCTACTGAAGGGCCATCAGAAACCACACAGCCTACTACAGTTGTTAACCTGTCTGACACTGTCTTAACTGATCCACAGGTAAAACTGCTCTCAAGGGGCCTTAAGTTTTGCCCCACACCCAGAGAACCCAACCAGCTGTCTTTACAACAAGACATTGTCCAATTCAATTGCAGGCTATGTTTACATGAATATTTTCATGTAGACCCCTCAACAGATGATGAGTCATCTCAGGCCACTCAGCCTGCTCGCAATCGCTTCAAAGAAAAGAGCAATTGGGTACCCCCAAAGAACCGAGATGTAGCTTTGGACACCTACATCAACTCAGATAACACTGAGGTGCTTAAGGTTCCCAATACCAGGGTACCTAATAACCTCCCCCAAGAGGAGCGCAAGACTTTAACTCAACTTCGGCAGTCACCTAACATAGTGATTAAACGTGCTGACAAAGGGTCCGCAGTTGTAGTAATGAACACAGATGACTATATAGCTGAGGGCCTCAGACAGCTCAGTAACACTGATCATTATGTTGAATGTGACACTGACCCCACTCATTCATTCTCCAAACAAATCAGTGACACCCTCGTCAGCATTCACAATGCTAACGGTATCGACAAGGATACACTTAACTACCTTCTCCCACAGGATCCCCGTACAGCACACTTCTATCTTTTACCGAAGATACACAAGCCTAACAACCCAGGCCGTCCCATTGTATCTGGCAATGGCAGCCCCACAGAACGCATCTCTGAATTTGTTGATAGCTTTCTAAACCCACTCGTACCTCGCATTCCCTCATACATTAAAGACACCACTGACTTTCTTTGTAAATTGGAGGGTATCAAACACAAAATACCTGACTCTCCTTTTCTGGTGACTCTAGATGTATCGTCATTGTATACTAACATACCTCATAAAGAAGGAATTAAGGCATGTGGTTATGTACTCCGAGCCAACAAACAAACCCGCCCCTCTGTGAGACACCTTACAGAACACATCAGCCACATCCTAACTAAGAATAACTTTTCATTCACAGAAAGGCACTTCTTACAGACACAAGGTACTGCCACGGGTACTAAAATGGCGCCTTCATATGCTAACTTGTTCATGTCTGACTTAGAAGACAAACTATTGTCCTCTGCTCCCAATCGCCCACTCGTGTGGTGGAGATTTATTGATGATATTTTCGCTATCTGGTGTGGTAGCCAAGATAACTTGGAAGAATTCATTGATCATATAAACTCATTCCACCCCACCATTAAATTCACTGCCAATTTCTCTGTTACCTGGGTGAATTTTCTAGATGTGACTGTAACTAAATCCCCTAATGGTATTGTGACAGATGTATATAGCAAACCCACTGACACCTATCAATATCGTCTCTCTAATAGCTACCACCATAGCCATTGCAAGGAGGCAATTGCCTACAGTCAAGCCTTACGTATAAGACGTATCTGCTCCACAGATACTCTATACAAAAGGCGTTCATCTGACCTAAAGCACCACCTTGTTTCTAGGGGCCATAGCAAACGAAGGGTTCAACTTGCCATCAACAGAGCTTTTGGCATACCTCGCCATACTCTGTTGACCAACACGGGCACCAAGAGAACCCCGACCATTAGAGTTGCTCTGGTCACAACTTTCCACCCTATGTTACCCAAGTTGTCATCTATAATCAATGACAACATGCCAATTCTCCACTCCTCCAACAGGTTGCGCTCAGCAATTTCTGAGTGCCCCATGGTCGCCTTCCGTCGCCCTAAGAACCTAGGTGACATTCTAGTAAGACCAAAACTCTCCTAATGGACAGACCAAACTCCCTCCCCACAAGACATACAGGGTTGTCACCACTGCACCCGCTCTAAGTGCTCTAATCTCCCTACATTACATTGGAACTCAGAAAGTAAGATTGCCATCTCTAGCGGTTCAACTATTGATGATATTTTTGTTGATGCTGTTATGTCTGCTAACAGTTTGCAGCAAGCAAACTTTTCCCCAACCAGAGGGGACAACATTCTTGATCTTGTCCTATCCTCAAGTGATCTACAGGTTTCTACTACAACTGGTGAAGACCTTTTTCAATCCGATCATAGCTCATTAAGTCTGAACTTTCTTCTCATTAATCCATCAAAGCCACGTTTACAACCTCCTAGCCGTCGAATCTTCAACTTCCGTAAAGCTGATTTAAATGACTTGAGCAGAACGTTTGAGTGTATTCCTTGGAATCTGCTCGAAGCAACAGATAATTGTGATGAAGCAACATCACTCTTTTATGATCTTGTAGAAGCTGCCATCATCGATGTTGTTCCTGTTGTTCGTCCACGTCGGCCATCTCCTCCTTGGTTTGATGGACATGTTCATGTTGCACTGAAGGCCAAGGAACGAGCATTTCACCGGAAGAAAGCTAAACCTACTCCACATAGCATATTTCAGGCAAGCAAGACATGAGTTCAAGAACCTAGTGAGGAACAAGTACTCCATTTACTTAAAGTCAATAACTAGGGACATTTGCAATAATTCTAACCGTTTTTGGAGTTTTATTAAGGCTAAATCACATCATCATTCACTGCCTTCTGTTCTCTGCAATGAAAACTCTGGAATTGAAGTTACCGACTCAGCTGGTAAAGCCACTCTTTTTATGGATTTTTTCCAGTCTGTTTACTTGCCAACATCCAATGATCATGATACAACTACCACATTACCTATGATTAAGAATTTAAATCTAGATACCATGCCTGATATTTTTATCTCTGAATCAGAGGTCTTACGAAAGTTAAATGACATTGATTCTTCTAAAGCAATTGGTTCAGACAATATTTCAGGTTTTATTTTTAAGTCCTGTGCTAAGGCTCTTTGTGGTCCCTTAACTTATATTTTTAGAAAGGCCTCAAAGGAGGTTTGCTTTCCTTCAACCTGGAAATCAGCTAATGTTGTTCCCATACATAAATCTGGTAAAAAACGTAGTGTTTCTAATTACAGACCAATTTCTCTTCTCCCTCAGGTAGCAAAAGTTTTTGAAAGGATTATTTCTGATCAGATTTTGTCTCATGTACGGCCTGCTCTTTCTGAGCAACAACACGGCTTTGTCTCTGGTAGGGATTGTTCCACAAACCTCACATCATTATTACAGGAGGCATACCATGCTGTTGATCAGAAAGAGCAGTTGGATGTTATTTACACCGATTTCTCAAAGGCCTTTGATCGAGTTAACCATAATTACCTGATATATAAACTTAAGTCATACCATATCCATCCTAATGTGTTAATCTTATTGCAAAGTTATCTTACCGATAGAAAACATAGAGTTATTGTTAATGGATTTTCATCTGATTGGAAAACTGTGCCCTCTGGAGTTCCACAGGGTTCCATTCTAGGACCTCTCCTTTTCACTTTATTTGTCAATGATCTCCCTAGTTGTTTAGATAATAATTGTTTATTATATGCTGATGATCTGAAGGTTTTCCGTCAGATTTGTTGTACTGCCGATAATTTCTCTTTGCAGGCTGACTTGGACAGAATTTTGAGTTGGTCTAAATTGTGGCGTCTATCTCTAAATATTAATAAATGTAGTGTTTTAACTGAAACTCTTAAGAAGAAGCTATTCAAATTTGATTACACCCTTTGTGATAGTATTCTTAATAGGGTCGATGTGCAGAAAGATCTCGGTATTTTTATTGACAGTAAACTCACCTTTGTCCCTCATGTCAATTCTATTATTAAAAAGGCAAACCGCATGAGTGGTCTGGTTTGGAGGAATTTTCGCTCATTGAAAGATAAACACGTTTTGCGCACCTTGTTTTGTTCACTTATTAGACCCAATTTAGAGTATTGTACAGTTGCTTTTAATTCAATCTCTACTCATCAGGCACAAAGGATAGAAGGAGTTCAATATCGTTTTCTCAAATTTATTTACAGGACGCTTAATAATGACACTGCGTATAATTGTAATTTGGATTATCTTGATTTATGTGAAATGTACCGGCTTCCGACCCTCAGACATAGAAGAATTATTAATGACTGTTTATTTGTCTATAAATTTTTTCACAATCGTTACCAGACCACTGACTTCAACCCATTTAGTTTGCATGTTCCAAATCGACGTACAAGACTAGCCAACAAACACATTTTTACATGTTCCATGGAATCGCGTTGAGGTGACAAAGCGTGGATTTATATCCAGGATTTCATCCACCTATAACGGGTTCCATGGAACTTGTGATGTTTTTGGGGCACCTTCGCTCAACTCATTTCGTAATCAGATTTCACATGCTTTAGCCTTTACCAATACCTGATGTTTTTATTTTAGTTACTTGTTTATTTATGTAGATCTGTGTATTTATATTTATATTTTTGCTTTTGTGTTGTTGTTCTCACAATTGTATTTATCTACTTGTTTCTTTATTTTATTTTATTGTTATTGTTATTGTTATTGTTATTGTTATTGTTGCTAATATTATTATTATTTTTTTTTATATTATTAGTATTCTTTTTATTATTATTAATATTATTATTATTATTATTGTTTTTTGTTTTTTTTTGTTATTTATTTATTTACAATCTTTATTTATCTTTTTACTTATGTATTTATTCATTTACGAATCTGTTTATTTATTTATTTAATATCATTATAAATTTCAATTCTTA
Source organism: Marthasterias glacialis (assembly GCA_911728455.2). Classification (NCBI taxonomy): domain Eukaryota; kingdom Metazoa; phylum Echinodermata; class Asteroidea; order Forcipulatida; family Asteriidae; genus Marthasterias; species Marthasterias glacialis. The sequence goes on from OU452220.1 coordinate 21,393,089, forward strand.
ACATTTTTATATTTATATGTATTATTAATTATCCAGATTAAGTTATCTTTATTTACCCTTTCCTGTAATTGGCGGTTCTTCCGCTGTTGGTTTGGACAATAAAATATAAAGCGGACATAAATGAGCCTTTTTATAATCAGTAAGATGATTACTTGTAAAGCCAACATAGATGAGCCTTTATATAAATAAGAAGTGATTCCTTGTCATAAGTCAGCATAGACAAGTCTTTATATAAGCAGTAATTCATTGTAAAGTGAACATAGATGAGCCATTTTATAATCAGTAAGTGATTACTTGTAAAGCCAACATAGATGAGCCTTTTTATTATCAGTGATTACTTGTAAAGTGAACATAGATGAGCCTTTTCATAATCAGTAAATGATTACTTGTAAAGCCAACAAAGATGAGCCTTTTTATATTCAGTAAGTGATTACTTGTAAAGTGAACATAGATGAGCCTTTTTTTATAATCAGTAATAAATTACTTGTAAAGCCAACATAGATGAGCCTTTTTATAATCAGTGATTACTTGTAAAGTGAAGGCAGATAGGCCTATTCATAATCAGGAGTGATTACTTGTAAAGCGAAAATAGATGAGCCTTTTCATCATCAGTGATTCCTTGTAAAGCCAACATAGATGAGCCTTTTTAAAATCAGTAAGTGATTACTTGTAAAGTGAACATAGATGAGCCTTTTTATAATCAGTAAGTGAGTACTTGTACAGCCAACATAAATAAGCCTTTTTATAATGAGTATTTTTCATTGTAAATTGAACAAAGATGGATTTTTTCAAAAGTGATTCTTTGTCAAGTGAATATAAATATACCTTTTCCATTTTCCATATACCTGATCCATTTACATCTTTGACTAAGCGATTGTATCTATTGACAAAATTCCCTTTTTTTTTAATGATAGTGTTTATTGGAAATTGGAACTGGAATGATCATAATTGTTTTTTGATTAAGTGATGTTTGTTTTTGATAAACGTTTGATTTTGTTATCGGAAATAATTTTTCCACTGTTCTTATAATCTTGGTGAAATATTTGTGCAAGCCGGAATGCAAATTTATTTGTTCTTTAAGTGAATTTTGTCACTTTTGTTTTTTATTAATATTCCTGTTTTTTTTCATAATTATTGTTTGCTTCATAGATGTAGATGTGTAAATCTGGATACATGTCGTATAGTGATTTTTTTTAAGGATCGGATGCCAAGGAATTCTATTGATTTTATTATGATACTTGAACAGTTATAATGTATATTATGTCTACAAGCAGGATGCCGCGTTTCGCGCGGCAACTGCTAGGTGTGCATGCAATCACAGGCAACAAGTTTTATGTAATCTCCAAGAAGAAACAAATTCTTCACCAAACAGCGGTGTTAATTTTGTTTGAGATGTTGAGACACTGTCAACAAAAAGGGATCTTAAGCTACCAAAATGTTCCTCTTGCATATGCAAGTTGGTTGCCTCCAAGTTGCTTGTAAAAATTGCCGTGTGACATGACCGAAGTCGCGCGATCATCGCACGGTGATCTTTGTAGGGCGCTAGCGCATAAGAGAGAGATGAAAAGGCTGGTTTTGTAGAGGCCGGTCTCTGGCGCTATTCATGAGAGGCCTGGTAGTGTGACGTCAGATCTTCGGGCTTGAGCAATGTACGCTCGATAATATGGTCACGCCATGTGAACTAATGAAATGAAGAAAGTAGCTTTTTCGACGGTAAAAATATAAATCATACACTGTCTGAAAGCTGAGAAATTAAGTTCTATGTTGGTGCTTTTGCCCGTGAAAAATATTGTTGCAATAGGGAGAACAGGGCAAAAATTCAATTTTTTAAGGCCGATCTTACTCGGGAAAACTGGGGCGTGCTGAAAATAAAGCTGGAGTAAACAGGACAAATTCATATGAATATCACATTTTCAATATCATTTCTCTGTCGATAAAGTACACATTGGCCACAAAAATTATGGTTCAGCGAGCCACGCTTCTTATACTAACTACAAGGACGCCCTCTTTAGTGGCGACTATGAAGATCTTTTGATAGTCAGGTACCAATGCAGTGATAAATGCAACAATGGATGAGAAAGACGATAGGATCCAAACTTTGCGTTTTAGTTTTTGCCAGGTGTTATGGTGAGTGACGTGTGTTCTGCGTTTTTGAATATTTTACAGTTTAAAAAGGTCCAATAAACATTATAAGTTGCGAATTTGGTTTTCATGTTATTTTTAAGTGTAAATGAAATAGATTGACATTTTATTTGAAATGATGTAGTACATGTTGTGGGCCTCTTGTCATTTCTTTTTTTTACAATTTAGGGCTGAGGAATAGGGTAGGAAACAAGTAGGCTATTCTGTATTTTCAGACATAATAATAATTAAATTACTTACTACTTAACTTAGTTACATGTATTGTTAGTTAAATTAGTTAAAAACACCAAATACTACCAAAGTGAACTCATGTGAACTTCGATTTTTTTTTTAAAATTGAGAATTCGGTTTGAACATAGAATTCCATCAACTTTCATTAAATGATAATTACAAACAGTAAAAACATAACACAACAACACGGTTTCAAACTGGTTCACTATGGGTGTAAGTGATTCGTCAACAAGATAAATGGCTCTGGACTCCTTACCACATGAGTTAAATAAACCCAGAAAATATCTCTTAAAAATACCCCTTTAAGAATTTAGGACCTCGTCATTGTTTTCTGAAACCGTCGTTAAAATATAATTTTGAACGATGTTGATATATGATGATTATGACTAGATGAAGAATGTGTGATAATATTATCTCTGAATACAACCAGTTCTCACGAGATAATATTATCTAGGTCCGAGACTTGGCTAAGGCTGAATGTTGGATAATATTATCTCTGAATGCAACCAGTTCTCACGAGATAATATTATCTAGGTTCGAGACTTGGCTAAGGCTGAATGTGGGATAATATTATCTCTGAATACAACCAGTTCTCACGAGATAATATTATCTAGGTCCGAGACTTGGCTAAGGCTGAATGTGGGATAATATTATCTCTGAATACAACCAGTTCTCACGAGATAATATTATCTAGGTCCGAGACTTGGCTAAGGCTGAACGTTGGATAATATTATCTCTGAATGCAACCAGTTCTCATGAGATAATATTATCCAGGTCCGAGACTTGGCTAAGGCTGAATGTGGGATAATATTATCTCTGAATGCAACCAGTTCTCATGAGATAATATTATCCAGGTCCGAGACTTGGCTAAGGCTGAATGTGGGATAATATTATCTCTGAATGCAACCAGTTCTCACGAGATAATATTATCTAGGTCCGAGACTTGGCTAAGGCTGAATGTGGGATAATATTATCTCTGAATACAACCAGTTCTCACGAGATAATATTATCTAGGTCCGAGACTTGGCTAAGGCTGAATGTTGGATAATATTATCTCTGAATACAACCAGTTCTCACGAGATATTATCCAGGTCCGAGACTTGGCTAAGGCTGAATGTGGAATACATTGTAATATTATCTCTGAATACCACCAGTTCTCATGAGATAATATTATCCAGGTCCGAGACTTGGCTAAGGCTGAATGTGGGATAATATTATCTCTGAATACAACCAGTTCTCACGAGATAATATTATCCACGTACGAGACTTGGCTGAGGTTCTGTTTAGACTGCAAAAATGTGGGATACTACTGATTAAACAATAAACAAAAATGTGGAGAAAAATGCTATGTGTATGGAACCCAAATTTAATTCAACCAGGGATAAACTCATCTTATGTACATTATATAAATTAATTGCTTGCATAATATAACTAAGAACAATAAGGGATCTTAAAGTGTTCAAAGATAATTATTTATGACAGCCAATTTCTACAACAGGCCGAACATTAAACCATGATCCTTTTTTTAATACCAAAAGGGTACACATTTTACCCAATCTTGAGCAATTACTCCATAAAGTCTATAAAATGCATGTTTTTAAGAGGATACAGGGTCATTCACCTCCTCTAGTATTTCTTACAATTGCTTACTCTAAATAATTGCTCGCAATTAATGGTAATGAGCAATGGAGAATAAAACATTGTGAGAAACGGCTCCCTCTGAAGTTACCTAGTTACCTACTTGGAGATATACCAAGTGAGAAGACTGCCTGGTCTATGAAAAATGTCCAAAGGTGTCAAGTGTTCGAAAAAAAAAAAAAATCATTTAAGGCTGGCCCGCATATAGTTAAAAATACTTTAAGGAGTTTCGGATAATGTAGGCTTTTTAGTAAAATAAATCATATCGCTAATACAATAATTATTATTTTGTTGAAACACATAGTGCTGACTGTAGTCAAATCATGTTATTAGGTTTCAGTTAAGCATTCTCAGCAGGGAGCATGCTTTAGAAGGAGGTAAATTCAACTGATCTCTGAAAAACACCATTAAATTAATTAAAACAGTTCTGTTGTATGTGGGTACAAGTGTGGTCTAAATTAAATGGAATCCTCCTCAAGAGACGTACTGGTGTCACTGTCTTCGGCATCGTTGTCTTCTTCTGTCCTTACCTGCAGGAGAGCAGTGACCTTGCATTTTAACTCCCCCTGCAATGTGGCATTTGGTTGAATAGAAATAACGTTTACTTGAGCTTTCACTGCTAGAAGAGTAGCCTCACCTGTTAAAAAGAGAAGTACAAAAAAACATGCTTTCATTAGACTTTGCTAGACTTCTGTCTTTTTGAGAGATCACATGTCAATATAAGTTATGACCAATACTTTTGCGAGCATTTTGTTTGTAACAATGGTAGTCTTTATAATCTTTCGTCTCTAAAAAGAGATAGTAAGACTACAACCCACAATAGCTGCTGCTGATTTCGATTGCAGCATCCAAAGTCAAGCAACAATATAATCAATTAAATTGTATCGAATTTCAATGTTGTCATCATTGTTGTCATTGTTGTTAATGGACAGATATGCATCACTATAGGTTTCCAATAGCCTTCAATAATTTTCAACTGGAAGTGCCCTTTTCAAAAAGAAAAAGTCCTTCTGAAAGATGAAATTTTAGGCCTGTGACCAGAACCACCAGAATCTTTAATTATAGACCGGCTGCAATAGCTTGGTCTATAATTATAGCCAGTCTTAAATCTTAAGCCTGCTCCAAGCTGGCTATAAAGTGGTCTTTGTTTTTGTATTATATGGTCCCAAGAGTAAAAAATATTACAACTCACTATAATAAGCTTTTGTATTGAAACTTGGAAACACACTTTGTTCAACTTGCTACAGCAGTGCAAATTACTCAGGAACTGTCCAGTTTAAAATTGACCTACCATTGTTTGTTGTGTCCATAATCCAATCACCATGGTTGATGTCCTTGAAGATATGGTCCAGCATACCACTGCCTCCTTCAGTCATGACATCTGGCATGTCATCTGAAGCTGTTCTGGCTCCATCGTTCCTCCAAATGGCTTTGACCATGGATAACATAACTGGCATTCAAAGAGAAAGAGAACATAAGCATTTTCCAGACACATTATTTTAAACTAATTTATTCACAGGTAACTTGTGCAGGTTTGATGGCAATTAGGAAGAGGATATATACTGCAATAAATTATCAATTAACAAAAAATAGATTGAACATTCATTGGAGCAAAATATTGACACCTCATCCAGGTTGGACCTATGAAGCCCTTATGTACCCTTACTGGTCTTATGAATGGGTGCAGTCATGAATAACCGATAATCAAGAGGTCAACAAAGAGCCCAACTGCTCATTAAAAATGGCTGCTGTAGCACAAAGGAAATTGGTTTCAGTAGGCAAACACCAAGCACAAAGGCCAATGAGGGTTGGTTTCAAATCCATTGTTAAGAGATTATGGATTAAAGCTCTGCCATCTCAGACTTTGATCAAGAAATAAAAAAACATAGGCACGAATTTGACAAAAGTGCCAACCGTTTTTTATGGAAAGTTATCAATGATTATAAAGCAGAAAGATATTAAATAAAATGTGGGATGTACAAATGCGCTGCCATTCATATAGGGTGGTCCTGTTTCTTTACAAACCTAAACCCTACCAGTACAACTAGTTTTTTGATTGGAAGATGACTGCAACCACTGAGCAACTAGAACAGATTATTTGGCTAGTACATTCATATCTTTACCTTTCTTTTGCATCTGGAACTTGTAAAGGTTATTTACTCCTTGAAACTTATTGGTATGGAAGAACATCCTCGCACCTGAAATAGTGTCAGAGGATGTCCTGACGAAGATGCTCCCCTCCAGCTGACCTGAGTTCAGAGCCATCTTCTGTATGTCAGCCAAGTCAGTCGTGCTTGCCTAAAATCAATTTTTAAAAAAAAGTTCTGTAAATCGAATTGTATCACAAACTTGTATTAGCAATTACATCCCAGCTGGCAACACTGCTCCGAACTCAACACAGAATACTACCCAAATAGCACAAAAGTAGGGCTTTGAGCCTTTGGACTCATCATCATAGAGCAATTAGTGTACTGTTGAGTGGTGTTGAAACGTCTTATCATTTAAGGGTCTGGGTACTTTTTGTAGGACACAAAACCCAATGGCCACAGATTTACATTAAACTCTCACAGTTTGAAAGCTATATTTGTTGAGGTGCTGTTGGTTTTTGAGACATGGGTAAAACAAGTCACGAAAATGATTTTTGTATCCAAAGACGAACACTTTTTTAAGCTACTTTGAGGTATGGTGGACAAAATTCAAACAGTACAACAGATTTCTGTTATCAATTCACTATTAGAAGGAAATGTTACACGGTATTGTTTTAAAATTTGACATGTAAAGACTATTTATTCAAGCATATTTAATATAATGGTACCTCCATGTCTGCTACAATCGCCACAATCCCGGTAAATTCAGCCACATGTAGGAGAGCTTCTTCGTCATATGTGGACAGGAACACCACCTGAGACACATCATTTGTAATGATATGAGGCGCCTCACTTTCACTGGAAATAGTAGGTACTTGGGTGTTCTCCCTCCACTCAAGTGCGTCCCGGACAAAGGCCATGAATGGTCTCGGGATACCCTGTTTGAAGTTACATCCTACAATCAAAATGAACAACAATTAGCATTTATATGATTGATGTCTTTCAAATTATATACGCACAATAAACTTCGTAATGTAGCAAACCTTAAAACATTAAATTGTTGTGCATTTTTAAAGGAATTTTTGATTTGCCATTTGTGTATAAGTCAAGTCAATCATTACAAAACAAAATGTGTATTTGGATACTGGATCATCACAAATTTTCATTGTGAAAAATAAAAGTAGCTGAGAAGCGAACAGACGGTGACTCTCAGAGTTTTTTACACCTATTGTGAGAAGCGGCTCCCTCTGAAGTAACATAGTTTTCAAGAAAGAGTAATTTTCAAGGAATTTTTGTTTGAGACCTCAGATTTAGAATTTGAGGTCTCAAAATCAAGCATCTATAAGCACACAACTTTGTGTGAAAATAAACGTATTCGTGAATTGAATTGATTTAATTTAATTGGTTAAAGTGTACCTGAGAAGGGCTGAAGGATGCTCTCTCTTGTGTGTTGAGGAAACAGCCGCTCTGCTTCTTCCAACGATGCAATGGACAGCTGCTCAACCAGTTCTCTCTGCACGATACGCAGCTTCTTGATCTTGTCTGCTTCCTTTGCCATCTCTTTGGTTGTCATGCTGCCACTGACAACTTCTGATAGAAGCTCAAATCTTGTTTGTTCAGGCAGCCCCTGCAGCTTCATAAAGGCCTGAAACAAGGTACAAACGAACAATGTCATAAGACAAAGCTTCAAACCCATATAAGCATGAAAGAGCATCAACAAAATTATTTGCAACCTGTTTATTTATCGTATGTCAAAAGATTTTAATTAAACAGGTAGATACAATTTGTTTAAAATATGATGGCAAAATCTTACAGTTTGCTTCAGACACTGTCCTGTCCGCTCTTCATGCTGTGCGAAGATGGTGAGTAGTTTCCCATGACACCGAGACGAGTACTGTGCTAACTGAAAAGTTGGTTCAAGGCTCTTCAGGTCCTGCAGATGTTAAAAATAAAACAAAGTAAAAACAGCCTTACTACATGTATTCATACATTTTCATTTGGAAAATTACATTGTTGATTGTTGTTCTAGTGTCGAACAGTCCTATTGTGATCATGGAGGATACATTGGTTCATGCTGAAAGAATTCTTATTTCTAGTTGACACGGTTGTGACTTCAATGTTTTACGAAAATTATATTAGTTTTTTGATCTCCATAATGCAATGTCTTTCTGCATATGTGTAGCGTTGTCTACAGGTCCAATGTAACCAGGGCCATTTTTGCCGGACAGAACTTGTCCGACCTCTTGATAGAGGACACTGGCCATCAAATAACTAAGAAGGGGTTTTAAAAATTACTGTTATCATCATTAACATTGGTCATGTAAATAATCGGTAGGATTTCCATACATGCTCATGTGCCTTATAGGCCTATATGGATAATCGTTTAAACTTGTCCGTACCTTTAAGCACACTGGGTACTTCTTGCCGAGGGCCATACCACAACTCTCCCTCCACAAAACATCTGAAGGCGGTGGGTTGTCCAGCTCCTCATCCCGTCCTTGGTGCAGATAGAGGAGCCTTCGGCAAACGGTAATGTTGTTCAGTAAGTTACCACCCTGCACTAAATGCGTACCAACATTGTGCAGGGAGGCAATTCTAAGTGCCTCGGTGCGCTGTAGGCCCCGGTAAATCTTAACATATATATGCTTCAGGCCACTGTACGCTACGTCATCTGTCAGCTCCTTCAGAGCACACACCAGATGGTTTCCGCCAAGTGTGTAGAACTGGGAAGCTGTTGGGTGGTCAACATCAAAGAGGTCGCCCAGCAGCGAAACCGGGAGGACGGTGCTGCACGTCATTGTGTCTTTGAGGCCTGCTTTGATGCTCTCCTTATGTTTATTGTCAACAGGCCGGAGAAGGAGATAAGATGGAGGCTCTTTCAGACACGAGAGCGGTACCCGGTACTCTCCTGAACAAATTATACAACATTCAAACATATAAGGTCAACTCATCAAAAGAAATTTTCAAAACACACCACATAATGATTTTATGGATATTCAAATATGGGAGTTGGTGGCAACTTCTGGGAAAACCCCCCCAATTTATTTCTTATTGAAACTGATAAAGTTTTAAAGTTGTGTAATGTGTAAGTTTGAGATCAATCGGCCATCTGGGTCACAAGAAAATTGTGCAAAATAGATAACCCAATTTTTGCATGGCATCGATGCAAAAAGGAACATTATAAAACGCTCACTGAGCGATAAACTCGAAACACGTACATGAAATAAGATTATTTGTTTCTCAACAAATATGACATTTCAGACAAGTTTTATTGTAAATTTCGCCAAAACATGGGCACTGCACACACGGAGATGAAAATACTTGAAAAAAAAACGTAAACTGCATTAATGTGAATCAGCTACAACAAAAGGTTACACTTACCAAGGCACTTGGTCCGAAGAACGCTGTCGAAAGACTCGGCTGCTAACTCAACAGCCTGTCGCTTTGCAGGTGGTTCAATGGTCCGTCTTGAAAGTTGACCCCTCTTCTTGTGCAAAGGAGTACTCTCTGAAATGTATAGAATGTATTGAAATCTATGTTAACAAAGTTACAAGCCAATCGTTGCTTCGAATATCAACATGCCTATCATTTAAGTATTTTTTCCCCATGTTTTAATTGGGCACTCCATCTATCTAATTGGAAAATAATTTGGTAAAATTTCCCCATGCATGTAGTGATGTACTATACATGTATATATTTTGGTAGCAAACATATGGGTTTGTTTGTTACTCAGTTTCTGGATATTTAATAATTATCACCCACTTAATTGGCAATTATTTTATCAATGATCTGGTTAAAATGTTTAATATATTCGGGGTTATCAACACCCTGATTTGTTGCTTTCGTGGGGGCAATTATCTTGGAAATTTAGTTTTACCCAGCCATACAGTCTGGCCTAGCCTACCCAACATTTTTGCATTTTTTTTGAGACCCAGTCAGCGCATCGTTGGAATGTTTATTCACATTTGTAAGTTGCAGTTGCAGTAACTTTTAGTTTTAACTTGACTTCCATCGTTTGAATCAACTGTGCCTGGTACCTTTTGTCAGGGCCTGTCATCCAAAGTATGTACAAACCACTGTGACCATGTATACTGTACACTGTGAATGTGAGAAGACTAGTTTTTCCAACAAGGAATGGTCCGTCACATGCGACAGCAGCAACAAAGGAAAGGTCACCTTCAAATATAATGATGCACAGCTGTGATTATGATGAAGATTGTTTTACCTTGTACTTGGTCATCGTCTTGTACATCTATCAAAATATCGTTCGCCAGCATGGAAAACTCGGTTGCATCCTGGGTGGCACTCAGTTTATGCTCAAGCTCGCCCTTGTCAGCACAAAAATGACTGATGTCAAGAGCAACGCTTTTCTCCTCCGTCGTTATCTAAAATCAATAGGAAGTACATACTTGTTATTTTGTTTCAAGATCATCAAGGTTGATGCTCCGACGTGAGGAAAATCACATTACTACGACTACATAATGTATATTGATACTTTTTCATCCATGTGTGTGTGTGTGTAGTAGGGAGGCTAGGCCTATACTATGTGTAATAATGAATCGACAGGGGTGGGGAATTCATCCCCCACCCCCAGCATCCTTTGTCAAGAGAAATAATTTGTGAATAAGGACCTATGTCAATAACTTAACCGGCACATCCCACACTGATTTTTGAACCCGTGTGAGGGTTGTACGGTGAACCATGGAGGTGCCATACCAATGATGATCATCTTGCATTATTTGTAATATCCCTGCGGTATAATGGTATCGTCCAGTTACAACGAAAGACAGAACTTGGCAGATAATTCCGGTCATTCAACTCGGTTGGCGGCGTGTACACTGGTCTTGTTTACACTGATCATAAAGAAAAAGCAACCCATTTAATAGGGGCCTACGAATAAATGAATAAGAAAATCGTTTAAGGGCAGACACACTATTTGTAATTACTCAAAATAAATAGTATCATAAAACCTTACTTTGAGTCAAATGGGGAGAGGTGATATTAAACATTGTGAGAAACGGCTCCCTCTGAAGTAATGTAGTTTTCGAGAAAGAAGGCTTTTTCCATGAATTTGATTTCGAGACCTCATATTTAGAAGTTGAGGTCTTGAAATCACAAATCATTTTCAAACTGTTCACAAAATTGTATTTTTATTTGTACAAAAAAAAGTGTTTTTACAGTGCGACCCGTAACTTCAACTCCACAAAATGGCCGAGCGTGTTTCTGCCATTCGTTTCTTCGAGCCGTAAAAAGAAAGTGCAATTTCAAGTCATGTTTAAATGAAGGCGTTGCCTTGGATCGGTCTAAAAAGCGTTTGAAACCGTTTGTTATAAAATGTATATGATTAGAAAGATATTTTAAAGGTAGATTACAATTAGCCACACAAGTATCACTCGAAATTTTGTGGTTTTCCTTTTACCTCGTCGACTAACGCGGTCGGCCATTTATGGGAGTCCTATTTTTGACTCCCATTAATGGCCGACGTGTTAGTTCGCAAAGTAAAAGGAAAAACACGCAATTGCGAGGCAAACTTGTGTGGATCATTGTATTCTACTTTTAAAACATCTTTCCAACCATAATGCATTTTATTAAAAACGGTTACAAACGCTTTTTATAGACCAACTCGAGTCCGATCCTAGGAAACGTGTTCCTTTAACTAAATAAATGAGAAACTAGAAAAGAAAAAAAAACCTTGGTCATCAGAAAAAATATTTTCAACCTCACTTTCAAAATAAGTGCAAAGAAATGACACATAGAAACGTCCAGTTATAAGAACACTAAAAAGTCGGTCCTACTAATTGCCGACCCCTGCCGACCCCTACCGACAACTCGAAAAAACCTACCGACAACTCATTCCATATGCACTCTTAGTCACTGGTTTAAGCTTTAAATGATATATAATGTTATTATGAATCCTAAAAACCTTATTTTTACTTCTTTGATATCGGAGTAAAAGTGTTCCTTGTTTATTTTGACCTGAAACTAATAACATGGCTGTAAAGCTTATGCTAATTAAGTGTGTGTTTTTCTTTCTTTTTGAAGATGGACAATTGCTATCGCGAAAACAAAAACAAGTTCATCCTTGCATTGGGAATCCTCCTTGTTGAAAAGGGTGTCTACAAGCGGGTGAGTACTATTATATCTAAAATGTGCAGATCAGGTTAGCGATTTAAAACAAAACATGATACGAAACAATTATAATTTCATGATAGCTCTGCTTACTTCATCATCATGCGCGTATGTTAATTTGCATTCTCCCATTTGTCAAGTTTAGTGCAGAAATTGACTCTAGCCCCAAAAGCTGCAAATCCTTGGGTACGCTCAGTGCACATATCCGCAACAAGCCTTGAAATATTTAGATCTGGTTGGGGTAGGAGTACTTGTTTATGTGAGTGCCTTTTTTGCTATTGCAGAAAGTATTTTTAATAGAGGTAACAGAAGAAAAAAAATTGACTTTCTTTGAAAATGAAATTTTTCATTTTCAGTTTTTAAATTTTTCTTCACAATTTTTCTTCGCAAGTACCAGCATTCATCTCTACCATCACTCAAAGTAACATCCATGAAAGCCATAGATGACTAAAAGTAAGCCTTGTTTGTTGTTGCTGTTTTGTAGTTTGTTTTCATCAATTCGCAACCTAATTTAATAGTATTCCTTATGATGAAATTTGCTCAGGTGGAATTCAATTTTCTGCCTGTGGGACACACCCATGAAGATGTAGACCAGCTCTTCAGTCGAATAGCAGAGAAACTGAGACACGCTAATGTGTACACATTAGATGGTAAGGCAGAAATAAAATAATGATACACTTTTTGCTACGTACTGGACATGTTTAATTGTAATTCACAATGTGGGCATCATCATAAGAGGGCTCTACATTTCCTCTGTCATGTCAGGCAACTTTTGCACAACTTTGTTCCAAAGTTTCTTCCCCCCTGATTTAAAATTCAAAATATTGACCTAATAGACAGTGTGTCAATCAACAACAAAAAACAAAACAAAAAACACGTTTTGCATTTATTCATTGACACTCTTGCCTGGAACGCAGCAACATGAAATTGAATAACCTCTTTTTATATTTCCCCTTTTCCCAGAACTTCACAAGCTGGTTGAAGGTGCATATACTCCCAAAATCAAAGTGGTACATCTCCATGGCCCAGATCAGTGGGACATCAAGACTTGGTTGGTTCCCCACCTGAAAGCCGTTGGAAACCATTCAAAACCACACCACTTCTTGTTTCAGAGAGTTGATGGTAAAACGGTCATGTTTTATCGAATGTGGTCCAGTGACCCATGGCGCCCAAATGATACAGAGGGTCCTGACACTGACCTTGAGATCCCTGCAGAAGAACAGTTGCACAGTGGACTTGACATATTCAAGGTAAACCTTTCGTGACTTTAAATTTGGGGCCCACAAAATTTTACATTAGTTACGTTCACCTCTTACTCAGTGCTATGTGGTGCCCATTTTTTGTACAATTTGCAGAGTATTCCAAGCATCCAGATTTCTCCTAAACCTGTAGTACCAAGTTTGGAAAAGCTTGATCCCAAACTACAACAGGACATTTGTTCGATTGGAAAAAGGCTCCCTGGTGAAGCTCTTCAGTGGTGGTCCCAATTCTTTGGGCAACTGGACAAATACACAAAGGTAAATAAAAACTGTTATTCCCATAAATTAAATTTCTTCCTTCTTTAGTCTGGCATGTCATTCTCTCAATTCGTTTTTAGTTTTCTTTGGTTAGATACCAATTATGGTAGAATACACTTGTTCAGTTTGCTATTCTTTCAACTGCATAATAGTTTCATACTAGTTAACTAAAAGTGATCACAACATATCAAATATCATTGGTTCTATGATAAACAATCAGAAACAAAAATAACTTTATTGAACTGTTTAATAACAATGTCAATAAAACACAACTAAGGCCAGAGTACAATATGTTCAAAACAGTATACTAAATATTACATTTATGTCAACTTTATGTTTAGCCTCTAGATGTATCAGAAAGGGGTTGGCTGCTAGAAAAGCTGATCATCAGTACCCAGAGAACCATGCCACCACCATCACCAGATCTGAGTCACCTTGAAGACATCAGAAACGTGATTGAGCAGGATTGTCCAGAGATAATAGTTGGACCAACTGTCAAACAAAAGCGACAAATTATCTGCGACCAAGACTACAACTCTATTACAGTTGGAATGCTAGTAGCTGTCTTTGTCTCAGAAGTTCCACATCATCCTCAGATTGGGCAAGTAATATCCATAGAGGACAACTGGATTAAGATCCATTGGTACTCTGGGGCATGGACTTCTTCCTGGAAACCATGCTTTCACGGAGTGGGTAAGAACAGAAGTCCAGTCACTGAGTGGCTTGACCAATAAAGTGCAATACTTTGGGACTTTGCACTCACAAACAAAAATTCAGCCCTTACAAAGATGTTGCAGCTTGATTTACGGAAAAGGTATGCTGAATGTAGTTCAGCAGTTGGACATGAAGACTAGGTGATAAACATGTCTGATTCATATCTGATTGTTATACCATGGTATTAGATTGTGAATTTTTATTGGTCGAGAACCAATCACGTGACATAATACAAAATTTCATGTCTTCTCAAAAAAGTGATGTTGTCTGGGTCCATTACCTAGATCGTCCTCAGAAAATTCATTTCATCATCCCCATTGATATGTATATTGAAGTTAGCAATACACCCGAGAAAGAGGTAGGTCATGTCGCCCGCGTCCATTACCTAGATTGTTCTCAGAACATTATTTCATCGTCCCCATTGATCTGTACAACCACATTAGCGGTACTACCTGAGAAAGAGGTTACTATGCAACCACTGGTACTATGCACGCTACTGTACTTTCGATATGGTGCTTGTGATATAGGGACCAGTTGATACATTTTGGTTGATAAAAAAATTGTAACCAACGCACTTTTGTTGAATTGAATATTGTCATCTGCAAACTTTGTCGGTAAGGGCCTTTATAAAAATCCTGCAATCTAATACCATGGTATAACAAAACAATTGTTGTCTGCTGTGTTATGTGGTCCATTATACAATTGTTGTCTGCTGTGATGGGGTCCATGCTGTTTTGGACACCCGAGGGGGCAGATGGCACCCGAGGCGAAGCCAAGGGTGCCATCGGCCCCCGAGGGTGTCCAAAACAGCATGGACCACATATCACAGCAGACAACAATTGTTTTGTTATACCATTGTATTATATTGCAGGATTGTTAAAATGGCCCTTACCGACATAGTTTGCAGACGACAATATTCAATTCAACAAAAGTGCGTCCATTGCAAATTTTTTATCAACCAAAATGTATCAACTGGTCCCTATATCGCGAGCATCATATGAAAAGTCCAGTAGCGTGCATACTTACCAGTGGTTGCTCAGTAACCTCTTTCTCAGGTAGTACCGCTAATGTGGTTGTACAGATTAATGGGGACGATGAAAAAATGTTCTGAGAACGATCTAGGTAATGGACGCGGGCATCATGACCTACCTCTTTCTCGGGTATATTTGCCAACTTCAATATACATATCAATGGGGACGATAAAATGAATTTTCTGAGGACGATCTAGGTAATGGACCCCGACAACATCACTTTTTTGGGAAGACATGACATTTTGTACTATGTTACGTGATTGGTTCTCGACCAATAAAACTTCACAGTCTAATACCGTGGTATAACAAGCTGTTTTGGACACCCTCGGGGGGCCGATGGCATTCTCGGCTTCGCCTCGGGTGCCATCTGCCCCCTCAGGTGTCCAAAACAGCATGGACCACACCACAGCAGACAACAATTGTATAATGTAGATTTCTGCACTAGGCTTTATATTAGTACATGTATACAAATATTCAAGTGTAATAGTAAAACCATCTACTTGAGGTTATTCCAGGAGTAGTCTGGTTTTCTGAGGTGCAGCTGACCGATAGGAAGTAGAAAGTTCCTGGGATCACTGAGAGGCATGGACGATACAATTTTACAAGTGCTATGCAACCAATATTTGTTTAATATCTTGCTAATACTCGTATTCAAATATGTTTTACAAAATTTGAATCTGGAGTACAATCTGATAATCTAAGGCTGCAGCTATTGCTAAGGACTTGTCGCTATGGCCATCCTGTGCTTCAACGCATGTTCTTGGATGGTGGCCCTGAAGGGACATCTCATATCACATGTGTGCACACACGCAGGCGCTGTCCTGAAATTATTCGCAAATATGTGCCCACACGTATGCAAATATTATTTGCGATGACTTACATTTTATTGCATACCTTGTTGTATACCTTTGGATCGAAGTCATATTTGCAGACTCTTTGCTAGTGACCTTGGGAGTATATACAAGAAAGTAGTCGGGCCCATTTATGTATGACTACGCAATATGTGTAAGCAACATTGCATACGTATTTACATATTTCAATACATATGCGCACAAACTCGCAAATAATTTGACAACATCGCATACTTGTGGGCACATATTTTTGTGAATAATTTCACAATATCGCATACGTATGTGCAAATGTATGTGATACGCAATATTCAATGTCCCTTCAGGGCCACCTTATTCTTGTGACAGTCGAAACCAGCCGATTTTTGGGACACAGCCTTTATGGCATTAGCTAAATTTAAAATGGCTGCCATGATCAATTTTTTGTTGTTGTGAATCTAGGTCACAAAAGCGTCAACGAGAATTCGTGGACGCAAAAAGTAAAACATTTATTTATTGAGTGATTACCATTCTGAAAATTTTCAAATTGTTCTGACAAAAACTGTAGTGGAACATTAGATTTGTTTTCAAAAAGGACAAAATCTACCCCCACCGTAGGCTTCCTCCAAACTTTTGGACCTGTCGTCTAAAAGGTAGGACAAATCATGCTGTACATGTATGTCCTCTCAGAGCTTGGCCTAGGTCAAGCTAGATTAGTGTATCCCTGATTCTAACTCGGGTTAAACCAGGTCGGGCTAGATAAGTCAATCCCTTGTGTTCATCTCGGGGTAAACTAGTCTGACCTCCCCACCTGGGTCGGGCTAGATTAGTCTATCCCCTTTGTTCATGTTGGGGTAAACTATTCTGACCTCCCCACCTGGGTCGGGCTAGATTAGTCTATCCCCTGTGTTCACGTTGGGGTAAACTAGTCTGACCTCCCCACCTGGGTCGGGCTAGATTAGTCTATCCCCTGTGTTCATGTTGGGGTAAACTAGTCTGACCTACCCACCTGGGTCAGGCTAGATTAGTCTATCCCCTGTGTTCACGTTGGGGTAAACTAGTCTGACCTACCCACCTGGGTCGGGCTAGATTAGTCTATCCCCTGTGTTCATGTTGGGGTAAACTAGTCTGACCTCCCCACCTGGGTCGGGCTAGATTAGTCTATCCCCTGTGTTCATGTCGGAGTAAACTAGTCTGACCTCCCCACCTGGGTCAGGCTAGATTAGTCTATCCCCTGTGTTCATGTCGGGGTAAACTAGTCTGACCTCCCCACCTGGGTCGTGCTAGATTAGTCTATCCCCTGTGTTCATGTCGGAGTAAACTAGTCTGACCTCCCCACCTGGGTCGGGCTAGATTAGTCAATCCCGTGTGTTCATGTTGGGGTAAACTATTCTGACCTACCCACCTGAGTCGGGCTAGATTAGTCTATCCCCTGTGTTCATCTCGGGGTAAACTAGTCTGACCTCCCCACCTGGGTCGGGCTAGATTAGTGTATCCCCTGTGTTCACTTTGGGGTAAACTAGTCTGACCTCCCCACCTGGGTCGGGCTAGATTAGTCAATCCCCTGTGTTCATGTTGGGGTAAACTAGTCTGACCTCCCCACCTGGGTCGGGCTAGATTAGTCTATCCCCTGTGTTCACGTTGGGGTAAACTCGTCTGACCTCCCCACCTGGGTCGGGCTAGATTAGTCTATCCCCTTTGTTCATGTTGGGGTAAACTATTCTGACCTACCCACCTGGGTCGGGCTAGATTAGTCAATCCCCTGTGTTCATGTCGGAGTAAACTAGTCTGACCTCCCCACCTGGGTCGTGCTAGATTAGTCTATCCCCTGTGTTCATGTCGGAGTAAACTAGTCTGACCTCCCCACCTGGGTCGGGCTAGATTAGTCTATCCCCTGTGTTCATGTCGGGGTAAACTATTCTGACCTCCCCACCTGGGTCCGGCTAGATTAGTCTATCCCCTTTGTTCATGTCGGGGTAAACTATTTTTTTGTCGTTTGCTTTTTGCAATAAAATGTCCAGTTGCTATTTAATTCATAGTAGATGCAACTAGTTCGTGTTTTTATCTACAGGGGATTTTAATTTACAACAATATGGGTGAATTTCCAATGTTGGTGATACAATGACAGTATTTTTAACAAGCAAGGCATGAATTATTACCTAATATTGACATGTAAGAAGATAAAATGATTACATTAAATTTAAATGCAAATAAAACTGTGTTTTAAACTGTACATTGAGTGTTTGTCTTACTAACTTTATTTTTTAGTTCATTTTTACAAGAAGTGGTTGGCAGTGCCTTCAACAAATTACATAAGTACGTTACGGTGCACAAAAAGAAAAGATTTCCAATGGAATAGCCCACTTTGATCATTATTCAAGAAGGCTTTTCATGTACACAGTTTAAAAGGAGAGCATACTTTTGTACGTTTTTCGGAGGAGCAGAAAGGAATGTGATTTATAAGCCATCCGTTTTGCGTTTTGAATCATCTTTTAACTTACTTTTTATTTTTTTAAGCACCAATATTTAATTAGTTCGAAATGTGAAAAGTCGCAGTTAAATGTGAAGGTGTTCAAAGCAAAAATTCTTCAAACTTCAACCCTCTGCAACCAACGGTCGTATCATGGCAAGGTGGTGGTTTGGAGAGAACGAGGGCAAAGTAGTCGTGTTTGGCAAGAATGGTCAGCCTGCGCGAAGCAAGAGTGGGCGTTCTTTGGGGAGTGTCTTGAAAGTTAGCGCCTGCAAAGACGGTGAAATGAGTAAAGTGATGGTAAGTTTGAGTTATAAGTTTTGAAGTTTTCCATTGAGTTACCAATATAAGATGGAATGATGAACGATTCTTTTACTAAATTTCAGTCATGTCTTACTTTTTAGGGGTCCTACTAATTGCCGACCCCTACCGACAACTCGAAAAAACCTACCGACAACTCATTCCATATGCACTCTTAGTCACTGGTTTAAGCTTTAAATTATAGATAATGTTATTATGAATCCTAAAAACCTTATTTTTACTTCTTTGATATCGGAGAAATAAGTATTTTCAATCACGGAATGTGATTTTCCGCGAAGCAGTAGTACCGTCCGCCATGTTGCTCGATTACGCGCAGTGGACTCAACCATTTTTCGATGGGTATAGCAAAAAATGTATGACAACAGAGGGCGCCCTTCTAAACTAGATGGGGAAATAATTTAATGTTTTAAGGTTTGCTACATTACGAAGTTTATTGTGCGTATATAATTTGAAAGACATCAATCATATAAATGCTAATTGTTGTTCATTTTGATTCTAGGATGTAACTTCAAACAGGGTATCCCGAGACCATTCATGGCCTTTGTCCGGGACGCACTTGAGTGGAGGGAGAACACCCAAGTACCTACTATTTCCAGTGAAAGTGAGGCGCCTCATATCATTACAAATGATGTGTCTCAGGTGGTGTTCCTGTCCACATATGACGAAGAAGCTCTCCTACATGTGGCTGAATTTACCGGGATTGTGGCGATTGTAGCAGACATGGAGGTACCATTATATTAAATATGCTTGAATAAATAGTCTTTACATGTCAAATTTTAAAACAATACCGTGTAACATTTCCTTCTAATAGTGAATTGATAACAGAAATCTGTTGTACTGTTTGAATTTTGTCCACCATACCTCAAAGTAGCTTAAAAAAGTGTTCGTCTTTGGATACAAAAATCATTTTCGTGACTTGTTTTACCCATGTCTCAAAAACCAACAGCACCTCAACAAATATAGCTTTCAAACTGTGAGAGTTTAATGTAAATCTGTGGCCATTGGGTTTTGTGTCCTACAAAAAGTACCCAGACCCTTAAATGATAAGACGTTTCAACACCACTCAACAGTACACTAATTGCTCTATGATGATGAGTCCAAAGGCTCAAAGCCCTACTTTTGTGCTATTTGGGTAGTATTCTGTGTTGAGTTCGGAGCAGTGTTGCCAGCTGGGATGTAATTGCTAATACAAGTTTGTGATACAATTCGATTTACAGAACTTTTTTTTTTGAATTGATTTTAGGCAAGCACGACTGACTTGGCTGACATACAGAAGATGGCTCTGAACTCAGGTCAGCTGGAGGGGAGCATCTTCGTCAGGACATCCTCTGACACTATTTCAGGTGCGAGGATGTTCTTCCATACCAATAAGTTTCAAGGAGTAACTAACCTTTACAAGTTCCAGATGCAAAAGAAAGGTAAAGATATGAATGTACTAGCCAAATAATCTGTTCTAGTTGCTCAGTGGTTGCAGTCATCTTCCAATCAAAAAACTAGTTGTACTGGCAGGGTTTAGGTTTGTAAAGAAACAGGACCACCCTATATGAATGGCAGCGCATTTGTACATCCCACATTTTATTTATCTTTCTGCTTTATAATCATTGATAACTTTCCATAAAAAACGGTTGGCACTTTTGTCAAATTCGTGCCTATGTTTTTTTATTTCTTGATCAAAGTCTGAGATGGCAGAGCTTTAATCCATAATCTCTTAACAATGGATTTGAAACCAACCCTCATTGGCCTTTGTGCTTGGTGTTTGCCTATTGAAACCAATTTCCTTTGTGCTACAGCAGCCATTTTTAATGAGCAGTTGGGCTCTTTGTTGACCTCATGATTATCGGTTATTCATGACTGCACCCATTCATAAGACCAGTAAGGGTACATAAGGGCTTCATAGGTCCAACCTGGATGAGGTGTCAATATTTTGCTCCAATGAATGTTCAATCTATTTTTTGTTAATTGATAATTTATTGCAGTATATATCCTCTTCCTAATTGCCATCAAACCTGCACAAGTTACCTGTGAATAAATTAGTTTAAAATAATGTGTCTGGAAAATGCTTATGTTCTCTTTCTCTTTGAATGCCAGTTATGTTACCCATGGTCAAAGCCATTTGGAGGAAGGATGGAGCCAGAACAGCTTCAGATGACATGCCAGATGTCATGACTGAAGGAGGCAGTGGTATGCTGGACCATATCTTCAAGGACATCAACCATGGTGATTGGATTATGGACACAACAAACAATGGTAGGTCAATTTTAAACTGGACAGTTCCTGAGTAATTTGCACTGCTGTAGCAAGTTGAACAAAGTGTGTTTCCAAGTTTCAATACAAAAGCTTATTATAGTGAGTTGTAATATTTTTTACTCTTGGGACCATATAATACAAAAACAAAGACCACTTTATAGCCAGCTTGGAGCAGGCTTAAGATTTAAGACCGGCTATAATTATAGACCAAGCTATTGCAGCCGGTCTATAATTAAAGATTCTGGTGGTTCTGGTCACAGGCCTAAAATTTCATCTTTCAGAAGGACTTTTTCTTTTTGAAAAGGGCACTTCCAGTTGAAAATTATTGAAGGCTATTGGAAACCTATAGTGATGCATATCTGTCCATTAACAACAATGACAACAATGATGACAACATTGAAATTCGATACAATTTAATTGATTATATTGTTGCTTGACTTTGGATGCTGCAATCGAAATCAGCAGCAGCTATTGTGGGTTGTAGTCTTACTATCTCTTTTTAGAGACGAAAGATTATAAAGACTACCATTGTTACAAACAAAATGCTCGCAAAAGTATCGGTCATAACTTGTATTGACATGTGATCTCTCAAAAAGACAGAAGTCTAGCAAAGTCTAATAAAAGCATGTTTTTTTGTACTTCTCTTTTTAACAGGTGAGGCTACTCTTCTAGCAGTGAAAGCTCAAGTAAACGTTATTTCTATTCAACCAAATGCCACATTGCAGGGGGAGTTAAAATGCAAGGTCACTGCTCTCCTGCAGGTAAGGACAGAAGAAGACAACGATGCCGAAGACAGTGACACCAGTACGTCTCTTGAGGAGGATTCCATTTAATTTAGACCACACTTGTACCCACATACAACAGAACTGTTTTAATTAATTTAATGGTGTTTTTCAGAGATCAGTTGAATTTACCTCCTTCTAAAGCATGCTCCCTGCTGAGAATGCTTAACTGAAACCTAATAACATGATTTGACTACAGTCAGCACTATGTGTTTCAACAAAATAATAATTATTGTATTAGCGATATGATTTATTTTACTAAAAAGCCTACATTATCCGAAACTCCTTAAAGTATTTTTAACTATATGCGGGCCAGCCATAAATGATTTTTTTTTCTTTTTTCGCACACTTGACACCTTTGGACATTTTTCATAGACCAGGCAGTCTTCTCACTTGGTATATCTCCAAGTAGGTAACTAGGTAACTTCAGAGGGAGCCGTTTCTCACAATGTTTTATTCTCCATTGCTCATTACCATTAATTGCGAGCAATTATTTAGAGTAAGCAATTGTAAGAAATACTAGAGGAGGTGAATGACCCTGTATCCTCTTAAAAACATGCATTTTATAGACTTTATGGAGTAATTGCTCAAGATTGGGTAAAATGTGTACCCTTTTGGTATTAAAAAAAGGATCATGGTTTAATGTTCGGCCAGTTGTAGAAATTGGCTGTCATAAATAATTATCTTTGAACACTTTAAGATCCCTTATTGTTCTTAGTTATATTATGCAAGCAATTAATTTATATAATGTACATAAGATGAGTTTATCCCTGGTTGAATTAAATTTGGGTTTCATACACATAGCATTTTTCTCCACATTTTTGTTTATTGTTTAATCAGTAGTATCCCACATTTTTGCAGTCTAAACAGAACCTCAGCCAAGTCTCGTACGTGGATAATATTATCTCGTGAGAACTGGTTGTATTCAGAGATAATATTATCCCACATTCAGCCTTAGCCAAGTCTCGGACCTGGGTAATATTATCTCATGAGAACTGGTGGTATTCAGAGATAATATTACAATGTATTCCACATTCAGCCTTAGCCAAGTCTCGGACCTGGATAATATCTCGTCAGAACTGGTTGTATTCAGAGATAATATTATCCAACATTCAGCCTTAGCCAAGTCTCGGACCTAGATAATATTATCTCGTGAGAACTGGTTGTATTCAGAGATAATATTATCCCACATTCAGCCTTAGCCAAGTCTCGGACCTAGATAATATTATCTCGTGAGAACTGGTTGCATTCAGAGATAATATTATCCCACATTCAGCCTTAGCCAAGTCTCGGACCTGGATAATATTATCTCATGAGAACTGGTTGTATTCAGAGATAATATTATCCCACATTCAGCCTTAGCCAAGTCTCGGACCTAGATAATATTATCTCATGAGAACTGGTTGCATTCAGAGATAATATTATCCCACATTCAGCCTTAGCCAAGTCTCGGACCTGGATAATATTATCTCATGAGAACTGGTTGCATTCAGAGATAATATTATCCAACGTTCAGCCTTAGCCAAGTCTCGGACCTAGATAATATTATCTCGTGAGAACTGGTTGTATTCAGAGATAATGTTATCCCACATTCAGCCTTAGCCAAGTCTCGGACCTAGATAATATTATCTCGTGAGAACTGGTTGTATTCAGAGATAATATTATCCCACATTCAGCCTTAGCCAAGTCTCGAACCTAGATAATATTATCTCGTGAGAACTGGTTGCATTCAGAGATAATATTATCCAACATTCAGCCTTAGCCAAGTCTCGGACCTAGATAATATTATCTCGTGAGAACTGGTTGTATTCAGAGATAATATTATCACACATTCTTCATCTAGTCATAATCATCATATATCAACATCGTTCAAAATTATATTTTAACGACGGTTTCAGAAAACAATGACGAGGTCCTAAATTCTTAAAGGGGTATTTTTAAGAGATATTTTCTGGGTTTATTTAACTCATGTGGTAAGGAGTCCAGAGCCATTTATCTTGTTGACGAATCACTTACACCCATAGTGAACCAGTTTGAAACCGTGTTGTTGTGTTATGTTTTTACTGTTTGTAATTATCATTTAATGAAAGTTGATGGAATTCTATGTTCAAACCGAATTCTCAATTTTATAGAAAAAACGAAGTTCACATGAGTTCACTTTGGTAGTATTTGGTGTTTAAATTACATGTTACCACAAGTTAGTAACATGCATAATTCATGTTAATATTATAATATTAGTAATAATAATATTGTCCGATAGTAGTAGTAGGCACATATGATATGTGTCTACAAACGCATTTGCAATTGTATTGTATCATGTGAGGTTTGCAATAGATTGAAGTGAGTCTCACATGACATGTCATGTCTCGGGCTAACCCCATAAATAGTGCCAATAATATGCTTGACTACCTGTACAACTCTGCTCCTTGGCCCTGCCCTGTTTTGTTTGGCACTGAAAAGTGTGATATTTTCTGAAATTTAAATCAAGTGATCTTTCGCAATTTTTTGGAAATGTTTACTTATCCACAGCACAATGCAGGCTAAGCTGTTAAGACAAACGTGCTTGGTAGATTTTGTGAAAGTTAAGTTGAAATTGAAAATAATTGAATGTCTGTTTCTGCCTAAAATTTCATGAAAATGAGCCAGCACATTTTGTTTTAAAGACAAATAGCAGTTATGTAGTAGGAAAATGACTTTGATTAGGCCTAGTACAGGGCATACAGTGTGTTAACTTTTTGTCACTCTTTTTCTGGCCATCTTAAGTGAGCACGTAATATTATACATTCAACTACAATTTGTGAAAAGTAGAATCTTTTCAAATACAGCTACAACAGCTGGTATAGACAAACATGCTCACTTGAGAGATCATGGTGAGATTTAGAGTCATACTCGATGACCAAGAGGCTACCTTTTATTTAGTAGTGGGAATGTGAGGGATTGTTGCTATTATTACTGATTTTTTTTTACCAAACTAAATAAATGTAGGCCTAAAACAAACCAAAAAAAGACTAAACCTAAAACACAAACCTAAAAGACTAAATTCCATGTGCGTTTGTGTGTGTGTGGTTTTTTGGGTGTTCGGACACAAGTCCGAAGACCCTCTGTTTTTGTTCGGTTTTTTTTTTAGGTGTTCGGACTCTGGTCCGAAGACCTCTTGTTTTTGTTCGGTTTTTTTTTAGGTGTTCGGGCACTAGCCCGGAACACCTCTTGATTTTGTACGGTTTTTTTTTTTTGGTACTTCTTCTTCTTCTTCTTCTTCTTCTTCTGCCTGTCGATTGTCCGCTAACAAATGCACCCTTCCCAAGCTCACACAAACTTCAAACTTCACACATAGTTAGAACTTGAATAGGACATGACAGGGCTTGAGTGACGTCATGATGACGTCATCAGGTGTCGAATTACGCTAAATAAACGTTTATTATTTCAAAAAATCATAACTCCTAAAGTACACAATGGATTTTTACAATCTATACATCATCGGAAAGGTCATCCAAAACTACGTAATTACTTCACAGACATGACCCCAATTTGACCTTGTCTTCCGGGTCAAACCGGAAGTTGAAAACTTCAAAAATTCGTATTTTTTGAAGTATATATCACATGATCACAAATCTTACATCAGATTGTAGAGAATTTAGTCCTCTCCAACTTTTGCATTGAGGTCACACCATTTTGACCTATACTTGCGGTTCAAAACGGACATTTAACGCATTCTTTTGTACATGTGCGTTCAAGCGTGATCGGCAATGCTATACAACAATCCAATGCCATTATACATGTACACGTCCGGGTGGGTGTGTGCGTGTGTGTGTGCGTGCCTGGCTGTGTGACATCGATGCCCCATTGCTATGCACATTAACCACACGTTGTTCTTAGTCTCTTCTCAAGGTGCATACTCCACGCTTTGTTAGTCTTTGATACAGGGCTTATTTAAACATTTAAAAATCAACAAAAAATCAACCGTTTGAGGTATGAACATAATTCTTTCGACAAATGTCAAGGTAAGGGAGGGTCTTTCTTTATGACACAAAAAGTGACCTCTGTGACATCTACTTCCGGTCAAGCCGTAAGTAGTTTTTTATATAAAATTGCTAAGAGCTAGGAACATGATTCTTTCACCAAATACCAAGGTTAGGAAGTTCATTCTCTGTTGCACATTGGGTGACTTCTATGACCTCTACTTCCGGTCAAACCGGAAGTAGCTCCTCATGTAAAAGTGGTTAGAGTTAGGAACATGATTATTTCGAGAAATATCAAGGCTAGGGAAAGACTTCATTTGTGAAACATTAAGTGACCTTTGTGATATCTACTTCCGGTCAAACCGGAAGTAGCTCTTTATTTAAAAATGGTGAGAGCTAGGAACATGATTCTTTCACCACATACCAAGGTTAGGGAGGGTCCTTCGGTGTTGCACATTGGGTGACCTTTGTGACCTCTACTTAAGATCAAACCGGAAGTAGCTCCTCATTTATACATGGTAAGAGCTGGAAACATGATTCTCCACCAAATACCAAGGTTAGGGAAGGTCCTTCTGTGTTACACATTGCGTGACCTCTCTGAACTCTACTTCCAGTCAAACCGGAAGTACCTCATTTAACGCATTCAAAAGTGGTAAGAAATTCCTGTCCAAACCGGATGTTCAAATTAAATATATTATAAAGCTCAATTTAACATATGTTTTTCTTCATATTTTCTTATATTTAAGTTGAATTAATTTTAATTTTATTTAACTTTTAACACATAAAAATTCTTCTAATACATCACACTCCGAACACCTAGTTTTTGTGATGCCACAAAAACTCATTTCTAGTTTAATACTTCTTCTTCTTCTCCCTGGCGATTGTCCACTTTCAAATGCACACTTCCGAAGGTCATATAACCTTGAAAATTCATACACAGGTAGAACATGGCAAGGACACGAAACCGTTGTTGTGACGTCATGATGACGTCATCAGGTGTTGACCTACATTAAATCAAAGTTTATTATTTCAAAAAATCATAACACCTGAAGTACACAATGGATTTTTACAATCTATACATCATCGGAAAGGTCTTTAAAAAATAATTAAATGTCTTACAGAGATGACCCCAATTTGACCTTGTCTTCCGGTTGAAACCGGAAGTTGAAGCAAAAAATGCTTAAAAAGTCACAATTAAAGCTGTGGAGTCAATATGAAACAGAATTTGGACATGGTTTTAGTGTACGAAATAAAATGTAGTTTATGACCTTTGAAAATATTACATTGGTGACGTCATCAAATGTTACAGTTTGTTACGATGATGAGTTTAAAAATAAGATTTGTTTTTATTTCAAATTTTTTTTGAGCAAACTACATGTTGAATTTTTTAGTAATAAATAACGACTATAAAAGCCTAATTGTGAAATTTTAACAAAATTGGCCGTTGCATAACGAAGTTATATTAAGGTGAAAAGTGCAATTTTTAGCGCGATCACCGATAGAGTCTGTACAGTTACCTTACTGTATTGTACCTCGTGTGTGTGCACTCTAGGCTTTTACTGCATGCTGTGCTGTGTATATACATACACGCAACAAGTCAGGTCTTGTCACAGTTCATCGAACTTTGCGGTGTGTTGTTAAGTTCTGTGTGTGTGTGTAATAATGGCGACGCAAAGAAAAACTGTGAAGTGATGCCAAGTTCAGTGTGGAAATGTTTCCCTTTATGTCATTCTGGTGGCTTAATTGTGACAGGGAGAGGAAGAGGAGACTTTACTGAGACGATCACATGCTCACGTGAGTTGTTTGACGTATAATGATGGAGAAAATGCAATTGACAAAATGATCGTCTTTCGTTCTACCGATCACGTACGTGCTTACATACGAGAGTCACAAGTGTGCAACAGCGGGGCCAGAGGCACTTTATCCCCGCGAGAGTTGTTGTCGGGGATACGCTGAGTAAAACTGTTTAAAAGTAAAGTTTAAAAGTAAAGTCATCGCCTTTCAAAATGTCCGTGTATTTCTTTAGCCGTGCACACTTGTGTTTATGATGTTTATCAAAGTGGGGTAGTTTTTATAAAACTTTGGAACTTTTTAATACAGATAATGAGCTCGGAATTTGAATCTGTCAAATGTCAGATTGACTGTACAGTACACCAGTGTTCGTGATGTGTTACAAAATAAGACAGTTAATTTGATATAGCGCCACCAACGTTCACTAGCAATACACACTTTGTTTTATTGACACCGCATAGATGCCGAACAAAACGGGGGGCAGCAAGGGTTAATGTTTTGATAAAAGGCAATTATGAATACTATTTTGAACACACAACCTGGCGGCAGCCAATTGCACTGCGTGGAAAAGGAACACTTTGGAAAGCACGAAAACATTGTTTTTCCTGGCAGTTAAAACCAAAAAGGTAACTTGTTTTTCCTCCAGGAGTCGAGCTACAATAAATGTATGCGGTTCTTTATAATTCTTAGTGACCTGAGTTGACCTTGCTTCCTGCCCAAACCGGAAGTCCCCATGAAATACATATGATAAAGCTCTTTTTAATTATTTTATTATTCATATTTAAAGGTTTTATTTGATTTCACTTTCAATATATCAAACAAAATCAAAACCATGTGTTATACGGTGTCTCATAGAGACCATTATGTTGCTTTAAATGTTAATTCCTCCAAAATTTTCTTCAAATAAATAACTCAAAATTGAAATTAAACTGAACCTTGAAACTGTGCATATACTTGAACCTCAATATGAAGACGCGAAATAAAACGTCATCATGACGTCATCAGATGTTGAGTTACAATAAATCAAAGGTTATTAATTAAATCAGAACTCCTGAAGTGCACAATGGATTTTTACAATGTACACATCATCGCAAAGGTCTTTTGGAAACATTTAAATGTCTCAAAGAAATGACCCCAATTTGACCTTGTATTACGGTTCAAACCGGAAGTTGAAGGAAAGAATTGTTATCAAGCCATTATTTTTTAGTTCTTTGGTCAGTATAAAACGAGCTTTGGACAGTGGTTTCAGTGTGTGAGTAGGTAAAGGACTCTGCGTTTTCAAGTTTAAAACTGATGACGTCATTACATTAAACAGCGTCCTCTGGTAACAAGTTTGAAATCAATGGTGCTACAACACTAATTGTAACGGCTTTTTTTTACATTGTTGTGTGTATTAACTCATCGATGTTTAGAAGCAATTCGTTATTCCCGAACACCTAGTTTTTGTGATGTCACAAAAACTGAATGTCTAGTTTTTACTCCTTCTTCTTCTTCTTCTTATGCCTGAAGATTGTCCGCTAACAGAAGCACACTTCCTAAGCTTGTATGAACTTGAAACTTCACACATAGTTAGATACTCATTAGGACACGAAACCGTTTGAGTGATGTCATGATGACGTCATCCGGTGTCGAATTACATTAAATCAAACTTTATTATTTCAAAAAATCATAACTCTTAAAGTACACAATGGATTTTTACAATCTATACATCATCGGAAAGGTCATCCGAAACTACGTAATCACTCCACAGACATGACCCCAATTTGACCTTGTCTTCCGGGTCAAACCGGAAGTTGAAAACTTCAAAAATTCATATTTTTTGAAGTATATATCACATGATCACAAATCTTACATCAGATTGTAGAGAATTTAGTCCTCTACAACTTTTGCATTGAGGTCACACCATTTTGACCTATACTTGCGGTTCAAAACGGACATTTAACGCATTATTTTGTGCATGTGCGTTCAAGCATGATCGGCAATGCTATACAACAATCCAATGCCATTATACATGTACACGTCCGGGTGGGTGTGTGCGTGTGACGCTAAGTTACGTTGAAACTGTACATGTACATGTGCTACTGTATGATACAATAAACCGCACGTTGTTCATAGTCTCTTCTCAAGGCACGCACTCCACGCTTTGTTAGTCTTTTACACATAGCTTATTTAAACCTTTAAAAATCAACAAAAAATCAACCGTTTGAGATATGAACTTAATTCTTCGACAAATGTTAAGGTTAGGGAGGGTCTTTCTTTGTGACCCATTGAATGACCTCTGTGTCATCTACTTCCGGTCAAACCGGAAATATCTCTTTATTAGAATAATGCTAAGTGCTTGGAACATGATTTTTTCACCATTATCAAGGATATGGAAGACATATTCCCTTGCACATTGTTTGACCCCTTTGACCTCTACTTCCGGTCGAACCGGAAGTAGCCCCTCATTTAAAAGTAAATAGAAGTAGGAACATGATTGTTCCTAGAAATATCAAACTAAGGGAAGGCCTTTCTTTGTGAAACATTAAATGACCTTTGTGACCTCTATTCCTGTCAAACCGGAAGTAGTTCTTCATTTAAAAATGCTAAGAGCTAGGAACATGATTCTTTCACCAATTACCAAGGTTAAGGAAGGCCCTTCTCTGTTGTACATTGCTTGACCTCTTTGACCTCTAATTCCGATCAAACCGGAAGTAGCTCCTCATTTAAAAATGGTTAGATGTAGGAACAAGATTCTCTCACCCAAAACTAACGTTAGGGGAGGTCCTTCATTGTTCTCATTTAAAGGTAAATAAATGTAGGAACATGACTGATGTTCTTCAAGTCCTAATTAGATAATATTTCATAAAGCAATATTTCATGTTTCTATTTTCAAATTATTTTAGTTGTGTTAACTTTATTTACATCAAATAACAACTCTATCCGAACACCCAGTTTTTGTTCTTGGAACAAAAATTCATGTCTAGTTTTTTTTTTTTACTGTAGCTCATGCCTTTTTTGTAGTATTAATGGTAGTTTCAGAATGTTGGTTATTCAATGTAATTACATGCATTAGGCCTACATGAAGAGATTGAAAATAAAAAAAAGTTGGTATTTATTGTACATAAATACACTTGGACATGGGAGACTTTTAGACTGTCCTTTTTGCAATGCTTACTAGTACATGTAGTACACATGCTCAGACTGTCACATGCAATACTGTGCATGTGTGCACAGGTCATGTCTGTTACAAAGGAACGTTATGTCTGCTGCCATCATTGTTTCAAGTCCCCTATTGTGATGATATACTTAATAGTCTGAGTTTTGTAGTGCAAAAATGATTTAAACAGCAAGATAATAGTAAGATTTTAAATTTTGCGTGGTGAGGACACAATCAAGTGGAGTTTGTGGAGGCACCATGTGCATAATTTTTTTTTATAACCTGTGGTGGTTCTGAAAAGAACCGGTGATTAGCAGTGGGCGAGTTTTAATCAGTGTGGTCTGACCGTCTTCAGGAGAAGTTTTAATCAGTGTGATCTGACCGTCTTCAGAAGTTTTAATCAGTGTGATCTGACCGTCTTCAGGAGAAGTTTGAATCGGTGTTGTCCGACTATCTTCAGGAGAAGACAAACTTTCTCCTGAAAACAGTCAGAGCACAGTGATTCAAACATAAAGTTGTCAACCACCGGTTCTTTTCAGAACTACCACAGCTCATAAACGGATCTCATGTATATGGTGTCTTTGTAAACGTAACTGCATTGTAGTGTATGCTAATGTGCACTTCTAATATTTTACAGTATCACTCCCTTTGTGTGTCCATGAAGTATGAATATTTTGTAGTAATTTTTTTGGCAACATTTCATTATATAAGCCCTGTAACTGAGTGTTTCAATTGGTTATGTTATTATGCAAGTGTTAAACTTATAAAACTGTCTTTACTCAAAGGTTTTTTTAACTGGAACGTGTGTTTTATTTCAGAAAATTGTTAAAATTGCCAAGGAGAAAAAAGTTGGTGTTATGTGGTGGGATAGTCCATGGGGTTCATGGTAAGTTCTTCAGGTCTGTCATGTCTGTTCAGCAGTTATGTCATTCCCCTCCCAATTAAATGTGTTCATTTCACTGTAAATGTTTGTGTTGTCTTCCCTCCCTGCGATCCATCATTTCATCCTCCCCTCATCCAAATGCCTTGAGGTTGGCACCTCCTCAGGGAAGCCGTTCAGCTCTTACTGCGGGGCTGTGCGCAAACCAGTTGGCACACGCAGAATGTGGTAGAGCTTTGGATTCCAACCTAAAGGGAACCAGGGTGGTAGTGCCTTGCAACTGGAGTGATAAATATAAAAGGTGCAAAACACAGGTGGTAATACCAATCCAGTCAAAGGTGGTAGTGCCAAACCAATCAAAGGTGGTAGTGCCTAACCAATCAAAGGTGGTAGTGCCTAACCAGTCAAAGGTGGTAGTGCCGAACCAATCAAAGGTGGTAGTGCCTAACCAGTCAAAGGCGGTAGTGCCTAACCAAACGGTGGTAGTGCCTAAAGTATCAAATGTATGCAATAAAGTGAACAAGATGTTGACAAAATTGTATGATTACTGGACAGACTACAGAAATGCTATGAATGAGGCATGGAATGCCATTGATGCCAACTGCAATGCTATCAGTAAACTTATGCAAAAAGTGAACTGCACATTAAATAACAAAGACAGTAAGACATCCAGTCGGAACAGAAAGAAGGCATTTGGTACATTTTACATTGGGAAAAGTAAACTCACAACAGTATTGCCTAAAAGGTTTTCAAAACGTAAGCAAATCACCAAATCCAGGATAAAGTTTGATTGTTGTTCGCAAGAAGTGACAGATGTGTTTAAAGAGCCCATGAAGACAAGTGTTAACTTGTCAACCAAAGAAAAACAAACTAAAGAAATGACAAGGAAAGCAAAAAATAAATTGAAGTATAATTACAAAAGGAGTGAAATGGTAATAGAATGCCGTATGAATAAGAAAAAAAAGAAAATCCAAGAAAAGGTACAAAAGAATATTTGTTCTCATTCCAAGAGAATAATCAGTGGAATTGGGAAGAATATGTTTGATAGTAAAAGATCTGAAGAGAACAAAAAAACGCAAAGAGATTCTATAAATGGTAAGATAAGTAGAAACATCAAGAGTGTTTGTAGATTATCTGCACGTAATCCTGAAGGGAATAAACTTGAAAGTAATTCAAAACAGATACATAATGTGATGGGAAATCACTGTGAAAATGACAAGATGTGTTGGATGTGTGATAAAGTAAAGATGTCAGCTGACAAGAGGCAAATACAATGTGACAAATGTAAAGTTTGGTTTCATTTAACTAGTATAAGATTTCTGAACGTGAATCAAGATTTAATGTACAAAACTTCTTCCTGGATTTGTTGTAAATGTGGCCAGTCAAATTATTGTGACAATTTGTTTGATAATTTTGGTATTTCAACATATCCAAATATGTTTTATTTTGATTTGAATGAAGACACTGAACATTGGTGCAATGATATGACAGAAGAGATGAGCATGAATCAAGAGGAGGACACAACACATGTGAGTGAGATTAATATTAAAGATGATCGGGAGAAATATAGTCAGAAACAAACTGTGAAGATATTGAGTAGCTCAAAACATGGAGTAATACATGAACAAAGTGGAGGTTATAATTTAAGAAGCAAAAAAGTAAGACCCAAACAACTGAAAAATCAGATAAAATTCAGAAAACAACTGAAGGAAAAGGAAATACCTTGACAAAAGATATTAAAACTAACAATCAAAAACAATCTCGAACCTGTAAATCAAAGAAAAGACCATTGTCTGCTTGTCACGAATTGCATGTAAATGAAAAGAAAGTGAAGATAAATGATCAGCCACTGGAGATGAAGAGTTTGGTTGTACAGGGACATTTTCATCAAAGTCATTTGAAATTTGGTCTTAATACTGGTAAGCAGTGCGTAGCAAATACTTTGTGTGCAATGATGTACAGTCACATCAAACAATTTACATATTGGACAAGTCAGGACATGGATTTGATATTAAATACTGGTGATAAATTGTATGGCCATTTATCAAAGAGTTGTACAAAGAACAATGACTATTTACTAATTAATGAATTGCCCAATGAATTAATTGCATTTGACAAAACATTTACAATGGTACTTTCAAAGATGATGGTAATTTGTCAGAATTTAATATGATGCAGCTAAACAGAGCTCTTGAACAAACAATGCACAAGTGTAACTCATGTTTCATTTGTTTTAATGGGAATACATTTGGAGTAACTACAACAGATGATATGTACTACGTATTTGATTCACATTCAAGAGATTGCAATGGTCATCAAGTGAGTGAAGGACAAAGTTTAATGAAATGTGCAACCACCTGGCAAGATATATACAGGTACTGTACTGAATTGGCTATTTCACTGAATTTATGTGAAAATGAACAGTTTGAAAATAGTGGTGTGACAATTTGGGAAAGTGGTGGTTCAAATATAATAGACATTTACTTGATGCTGCTGGAGATACTCAAACATAGAAGGAATAACATATGAAGAAAGTGTTAGTGCTAGTAGCTGTAAATCATCTTGTGATCATAGTACCGGATTAAAACATGAGAAGATGACAACACGAGATAGAAATGTCCATGTAAAAAGTAAAGACAATGATGGTATTGAATTAGTGAAAGTACCACAGGCAGTATACTTACTACGACATCCAAAAAAAATTAGTCAAAAGACAGAAGGTCAATGTTTCAGGGGATGGCAGGTGTGACTTTCCTGGTTACAATGCCAAATACGGCAGCTATATTTTGATGAACTCATCAACTCATGAAATTCTGGCCATGGCAGTGAGGTCAAAAATTCTAATGCCATGGAACTGGCTGGGTGCAAACGCACACTTGACCTCCTGGGAAAAAAACGCATCAACGTTTTCCAGCTGGCAACTGATCGGCATACTGGCATCACAAAACTCATGAGAGAAACTACAAAAAAATCGAACACCATTATGGTGTTTGGCATGTGACAATATCAATCAAAATGAAGCTAACCACAAAAGCCAAAAGAAAGGAGAATGAGGCACTCCTGGACTGGATACAGTCCATTTCTACCCAAATTTTTTATTTTATTTATTTATTTATTTTTTTTCGCCCGGGGGAAAAACCTTTTTTTCATTCATACACGCTTTACTCTGCATTTTACAATTGGTAATTCAGAAAGCGAAATTAATTATTACAAAGAAGAGAAAATAAGTCCCATTTCACATTAAATTTGGCAAGTTCGCCGTTTGTAATGCAAATGAATTTTTCTACCTCTAAGTACAATTTTAACTCATTCTTGAAAAGGATGGTCTACTATTATTCATCTTCATTTTATAAATATGGTAGCGGCCCAGCAGGAGAATTACATTAATGGCAGTCCAGTTTTTATTAAGAATACCAAATAACATTGCCTCTTGGTCCAAGAGAAAATTTATATGTATGATCTTCTTGATCCAGTCTTTAATTTGAGACCAAAACATCTGAGAAAACTCACAGGAACAAAATAAGTGGATCAAAGTTTCACTCTCTGACTGACAAAAAGAACACAAATCATTCTTCCCTTTTCCAATTTTTACTAGAAAAGGGTTCATGCCCAAGATTCTATGAACAAGCCTATATTGGAACCATCGTAATTTGGTATCCAAAGTAATTGTAAATGGCATTCTACAGAAAACAGACCATTTAGATAATTGGAGACTGGTACCCAGTTTAATGTCCCATTTTTCAGTGAACTTCCTGACAACCTTTTCTCGGACGTAAAGATTTGATAATTACGGGTGGAACCTTTTTTGTCCTGTAAAAGTGTTTCTAGGTTAAACGGAATAAAAGGAAAGATAATGTTTGGTTTAATACCAGTGAGCAGATTGGATTTTTTAACAGCCTTTAAGACACCCCCGTATTCTAAAAAGTTGGTCTTAATACAAAATTTCAACCTAAAGAGCTCTAGACTAAAAAAACGTCCCATTATCGTCCAACAGATCACGCACCAAGTTAACACCTTTGTTAGATCAGTGTTTGTAAAAAATGCAATTGTTGCCTATCTTATCTCTGTGGTTGTTCCACAGAACATTCCTAAGAAGGTCGTTCTGGTTAACCGGTGCATGGCATTGTGCAAAAGAACTCCATCTTTTGGATGTCGTAGTAAGTGGTTATCCCGAAAAACTGCAAACCATATCAATTTGCAAAACGTGAAATGTGGGTGAAAGTGTTGCCACTAGAAAGTATTAAAGCCACCCCTAGAAGATTGCCCACTGGTGCCTGATCTATAGTAGGCTGTGACCATTTCAGAACGATAAGACCACTCGTGCAAATGATGGTAGCTCTGATCATTGACCCAACAAATGACTTCTACTGAATCAACAGCCCCTACACAAAATAGGCACTTCAAGGCATATAATAGGTTGTTTCACATTCAATCAAAAACATTAGTACTCTGATTCTAATGAATGGGTGTACTCAGTAGAAGATGCATCATCATTTGCATAATCTAAATCTTCTTCAGGACAACCCTCAAAGTCACTATCGGAATCATAATTATCAGAGCTACCATCAGAAACTGTTGCACTTGAATGCACAGGGGAATTGTCAGAATTTGATATTTGTGGGGATTGTAATTTACTGGTTGGAGATGTATTTACGGAAATACTGTATGATCTGCAAATACACTGTCCTTCATAGCACTAGTGTCTTCAGACTGCAGATCCCATGACACCCGGCGTTCATCGGATTGCTTTCCTTGAATGCACACTGAAGTGAAAGACAAATTCTGTTTGGGTTGCTTGGGTGGAAACTTCTTGTCGTACAAAGTCCTGCAAAAAAGTATATAAAATATATTTAGTGAAAAAAAGAAAATTTCTAAATCAAGTTTGTGCGTCAGTTTCTTTGGGAATGGATTGACATAAGGTATCTGTTGCTAGTAGTTTATGAACAATCTGAAAAAGGATTCAGGCATTATATCGGACCCTTCAAAAAAGTAGGATTTCTCAAAACTAGGGCCAATGCAGTAGGGGCAGACACATTGGATCAAAATTTTCCAACGTAATTAAAAAACCTTAAATTCAATCTTGCATCTCTCTTCTTACCCGATTCAAGTCTCCTTTCAGTGGACTCTTGACGCATTGACTTCGCTTTGAAGGGAAAATATTGTAGGCACGACATCATGGCCAGGTTTCTTGCACCTTGGGGTATACCCAAGAAGAACTGACTGCCGACTTTCTTCGAAGCAATCTGGCTCGAAGTGCTCTTCACAAGCAATAAGTGCTTTAGTTGGCACAAAGGTTTTGATGTTTTGGTTTGATGTTTTGGCATTTTTTATATTGTGCAGCTATTTCCTACAAATTTCTGGAGATTTTGGGGATCTGGTGTTTGAAAGAAGCTCAGGCGTTTCCATGAATTTGGTTTATTGGGGCAGCCAAAAGCTTGACAAATTGTCATGATTTCGAGACATACGACGTACCAAACCACGCACGGTCGGTGGATGAACGAGTGGGGACGTGGCACGCATGCAAAGTAGTATTTTAATTTTCCGTTAACATTGTGTTTATGGTGCAAGCACAAAGTAGTGAAGACGTAGTATTTAGGTTTTCCAGAAATGTTGTGGTTATGTTGCAAGTACAACATAGAGAATACGTTGTACTTACGTTTTCCATTAACGTTGTAGTAATGTTGTAAACACAATGTACTGACGTCGTAGTACTTATGGATTTCAGGTTATGTTGTAGTAATGTTGCAAACACAACGTACTGAGTCCGTAGTATTTACACTTTCCAGTGATGTTGTGGTTATGTTGCAAACACAACGTAGTATCAAGTTTGCCTGTTGACTTGCTTACGTGTACTAACCAACAAAGAAGCAAAACCGAAACTCTGTGGTAGCCTTTTTTTCAAGCACCTTCAAGACTTATGGACATGAAATGGTCATACACAGAGGGACATAGTGACAAACAATACAAATACAAAAGAGTAAATAAGATGCAAAGGTGCAATTCAAAGATCTTTCTTAAGTATTGATTTCATTGGAACAGAAACAATAAATTGCCAATGGTTTAAAGAGTAGACCTGCATGTAATAGTTTAATCAAAATTATGACATTCATGTAAGTACGCACCTGTTATAAACAAATGTAGAGGGGGTGGTTTGTTGTTAGGTGCCATTTCAGCTGTGTGAAGTTTTCTATATCAGTGAAGCACTGTCAGGAAAACATCCTTCTGTTTTTTATTGAGTTGCTGCACAAGAGCAAGATACTGGTGTTCTGGGATAAAAGCTGGGTTTATTTGAAATGAGTTATGTACAACATCAGAGGGTAGAGGAATAGACGGAGATGCTGAAATGTCACCAGGGTCAAGAATAGTATAGGCTGTAGGTCCATCAACATGTTGTTCATGAAGGTCTTGCTGCATCTGAAGAGGAATGATATCCCAGGAATGAAGAGGAGGACCGTCTCTTTCCATGTGATCAACAGTGTCCTCAACCAGGTCAGTATGCTTTTCCATTAATTGCTGTTGAGTAGATATTGTGCCATAGTTAACATTTTAATTCTCATTATAGGATCCCATACTCATCAACTCCTCATCTCGCCAAGGGTGGTACAACATGAGTTGTGAATGGCAATATGCCTCTGGCTCCTTTATTTGAGAGAAACGACGGCAACGAATAATTGCAGATTTAGTGCGCTTGAATAACATACCTTAATTTGCCTTCAATTGTATTTTTTGGGGGTACACACATGTACCGTAGTGTCTTATTCAGTAGACTCCACACCTTCATCACTTGACTGAGTACCTCTACAAGTAAACCATGCAGCAAACTCCGCTAGAGTGAGGTTCTCTTCGGTGTCTGAACTTGCAACATATCTATCAATTAGACCAGTCTGGAAAACATCTTCTTTGTCATCTTCCAGAGTGTTTAAAATGCTTCTAGGTTTTAAAAGGAATATCCGTTTTAAAAGGGATATCCGTTTCTCAGGAACATCTACAGGTACAAATACTGTCTGAAAATTACTAGAGAACAGTGGCATACTTAAAAGCCTGTATACTGCTTCCTGTGCACTTATTTCTCGAGCATTCATAAAAGCCGAGGCACATCTTTTCATTTGACCTTGAATATCTAGGTGACTCATCTCCTTACTGACTGCCATAGGAAGCAATCCCATTTCATGTTCATCTTTAGTAGCATATGCCACCATATAATTAATGCATGCATGAGTAGTGCAACCCGTCTGTATAGGTAAAAATAGGTAAGATTTCCAAGCTCTGGACCAATCAGAACGCTGCATTTGGGTCACGTGACACATAATTTGCATAAAATTGAGGTGGCCTGTACCATTATAGTAGGGGTGTTGGTATGTTGGAGGTACGTGGGTTTTCAAATATAATTTTATTCAACTTAATTGTTTTATTGAATACGTAAATTGTATTAATAATTTAAAATGCCTTTTAAAACCTAGATTCAATTGTGTATTAGTCCCCTTTGCCAAGAATGTAGGAGTCCAATGGGTTCGTTGCCTTCCCTCTTGAATTCAATTGTGTACTAGTCCCCTTTGCCAAGAATGTAGGAGTCCAATGGGTTCGTTGCCTTACCTCTTGATTTTGTATTCGAACATGCCCGCAGTGGCTGGACAGGACGCAGACAGCAAATGATGTAACAGTAACACAGTTTATTAGAGTCGATTGGAAGTACATTGCACACAAGTAGCGCAAACAATGGGTGCAAAGGTTGAGTGATCAATCACCGACCGGTCTGTACAGCCAAACTAACTAGGATGCAAGGCCTGTACAAACAACAGGTTTACATCCCTTCTGTACAGTTTTGTAACCAGAAATGGTCTATTGAGCATGAGCACAGACCCTGTGAAATAGAGTAAGATGCCTTGCCGTTTCACAATTTTAAAGGAAGTAGTTTTGAGAGACAACAATTTGGAAGGAACGATCTTTGTCCTTATGTGCCAAGTGACGGAACGCTCTATCATGCAAGGGTGCCATGATAAAACACGCATTGCCTTGATAAACCTAAATTCTACTGTGTAGCTAAATTGTCAGTGTGACTGAATGTTAAATTTATATTAATTAACTAAACTTTGTTTGCAGTATTAGAGATCATAAGTATTACCCTTTCTCTACAAAAATTCACATTTTGTTACCAATTCATCACAAAATACTAGTGTAACAAAGAAAACTTTCCCAAACATGTTTTGCAGTGCATATCTTGACTAGTAGAGAATACAATTTCTTGTAGAAATGGTTGTAGCATGGAGGTAGAAATTTGTACTTCCATCGTTGTAGTAAACATTCTGTACATTTATTCTCCTGCAAACATTACGGTTGTTGTATCTGTTGACTAAATTCTCTTGTCCTCCTAGGTGTCTTACCAGTTTAACAATTTTGGTATTTGGAAATAACTGTCATGTCCACAATCTTGTGCATCCTCGAACGCTGACAAACATGCATAATAGAACATCGGCCATCTACCACACATTAAGATGATCCTATGGTATCAAACACGTAACCATTGTGAGCCGATTCATTTGTTTTCCGCACGTTCAGGCAGTTTGAATTGAATATTAAAGCTATCATGAGACCTAAACTTAGGAAATAAACTCACCATGAATTCACCGACATCCCTTTCTCTCATGCCGACATCTGATGGCATGGGATCTTTGTGTTTATTTCGAAAGGCAATGTAAATCCTCATTATTTTATTAAATGGCTCTCTAGACACTGCATACTCAAATTGCATAATATGAAGTGTATGCTCCCTTCTGCATTCAGACATTATGATGTATAAATGTAAACAAAATTTGGAGTCGTTACATGCATGTACACCTACCCCAACATGTCTTTAGTACCTAATTGATCATTGCGTCATGGACCCTTTTGTTGACAAATCGATTATGGTCTTCCCCTATCTTTGGGTAAACCAGAGCCTTTGCACTCACAAGTGGGTTCTTTTGCCAACACGTGTTTGCAATGCTGAACAGAACTGACATTACTTTGAATGTCTAGGAATAAATTTTTTGCACTAATCATGTATCACTTCGACCCAAAAAAATAACTTCGTCTTGATTTTTGGGTGTATATTTTGTTCATTTGACCTTTGCAACAGTTTGGGAAGCGTCTAGATTTGTGAACAAGCTGTGCGTGAGAAGACGTCTTGGGCAAATGTTTTTCGCCAAAGCAGATGTAATCAACGTTTACACATAATGTGTATGAACATTTACTGAAATTTAAAATTAACGCATTCTTTAACATGTACAATGCACTATTACGTTTTTAATTATTTACTTTTTTAATGCATTTTTTGTGTACTGTATCTACAAAACTGCACTGCTACAAACAAACTTAAATGTAACTAAGTGATGTATATCATGATTTGTTTCGTTTACTAAGAATACTGACCAATGATAAAGATAAAGTCCCCAATGCGTATGCGTTCCAAACCCTTTCGTTATTCCAAATACACGTTGATTTTTGATGTTTTTTGACGTTTCGCTTTGTCTAATGTTTTCCGTTATACAAATGTATTGTAAATTGTGTAGGACAAATGAAGCTTCTCTTTAGAATTAAAATTCACTCAACCAAACACACTTTTCTTGTACACAAATGGTGTTGATTGAGATGAATGACGGATACGTGTTGCAAATACCCCTTTTACTAGAAAACAATGCCTGTACATATCATCGAATAAAAGAGAGTTTCAATGCAATTGCATGGATGCAATGTAGTCACCACATTGTTATCAATCTAAAGACTCAACTAAATTTGACACGGAGCCAATCTCCTGAATATAACAATGTAACACAAAATGTAAACATGCGATTGTATAGATTGTGTTGTTTGTAACTTATAGTGCGTCCTTGTTTTGCTTGTTTTCTCTTTTCATAAAGAACATATTGTGAACACCTCGTTATTAATTTCCCATAATAATAACAACGTTGGGCAGTGGAAGACTTCAAGTTTACAGCATATCAGGCAATGAGATGTCAATTTAAACCTCTTTTTGTAGTACAATACTGGTATTTTATGAAACAGTAATGTGATTAATATCAATGTCACAACATACAACTTTAATTAAGTGGCTTAGTATCTGCATTACAATTACCCAAAGCCGACTTTTGGTGTGACTCAGCTCAGATGACATAGTACACACAATAGGTCACGTGATGACATGTAAACATTGGTCGCACATTCAATCTATTAAACACCCAAGTATCATATTCACAGTCTCTCATACACTGTGATAAAATACAAAGAAAACAGCTCTTAATTGACTGTTTTACTGAGGGAATAAATGAGTGGCGACGAGTTCTTAAACGGCCGTTTAAAACCGCCAGGGTCGTGGCCGCGCGATATACACGGCCACGACCCTGCAAGGTTTTAAACGGCCGTTTAAGAACGA
Source organism: Marthasterias glacialis (assembly GCA_911728455.2). NCBI lineage: Eukaryota > Metazoa > Echinodermata > Asteroidea > Forcipulatida > Asteriidae > Marthasterias > Marthasterias glacialis. Next base: position 21,435,402 of record OU452220.1, read on the forward strand.
GTCACCACTCTTTTATTCCCATTCATAAATGCCCTTTTGTTAACAAGTATTGAAAAATATGGAAAATTGGTTTTAAAAAAGGTTTTGGATGATTTCGTTCATTTGTCAGTTAACAATTCATGGTCAGGGGCCCTGCTTTGCTTGTGCGTCTGGTTGTCGCTTCCCCTATGTGTGATTTGCACGATTTAGAGTTTCAAAACACGAAATCAGACTACATAACAGCTGTGTCTGACTGTTGGTCGTCGCGGCGGCAAGGCTTTAGAAATACATTGTTTTCACAGTAAAATAAGAGGAACTGACAACTGCTGAAGAATGCAGAAAGAATTTAAGAAATGGTAACGTTGATGTGATTGGTGAGTGGGATTATTTACAACAGTTTGGATTTGTTTTACCGTTGGAAGCTTGTTCCGTGTATCGATACAGTGTGGGCCCTCTGTAGTGTTAACGTTATGCAGTGCAGTGTTGCTGTTTCAAATTTTCAGTGTACAAAACTTCATGTATCATGGCAGACTGTCACAAATGTAGGTGATTTTTCATTTCTTGCTTCTATAAAGCTGTAATTTTATCACCTGTACACTGCTGGAGCCTAGGCCTATTTGATGTTGACTGATCTTGGTCTGCTTTCTCCTCTATGACACTGTTGTGCCTCTTCAACAATTACTTCCTCATCAGTTGTATCATCAATATAAAATTGCAAGTTGTCACACATTTTAACTTAAATCCAATAAATAAGTGTCTAAAAACTTTTAAAACTTTTATCATGCACAAACAAACCAGCAAATGTGAGCAGACGATATTTTCTTTACACTTTTGACAGTTCTTCAGCCTCGTCCAAAACATTGCTTTTTAAGTGTTTTTATTAAAGCTCCATTTTATTTCCTTATTAACATTTTTTTTTATTAAAGTACTGATTCTACCTCATACATTTGTTGTATGTTTGTGAAAGTAACCATCTTTAAGAAATGTTTATTCATTTTGAACAAGAATAAAGTTATGCAAAGTAATAAGTTACAGGATAACAAAATCTCAAGTTTTGTTATTCATGTTCAGGGGCCAATCACAGTCCAACTGGTTTTAAACAGCCCCAGCTGTCTTTATCAGCCGTTTAAAGTCACTTAGAAATGGTCATGTGACCACTTCTTAGCCAATAGGATTGTCTAAACTGGGGTAGTTATGAAATAACCATATTAAATGTGTGATATTTTAACAAAATGTACATGTAATACTCTTTTAATTCGGTTAGCCTCTAATAAAATTAATAACCCCCCCCCCCAAAAAAAACCCACAAAAACACACCAAAAAAAAAAGCAAAAGCAAAAAACAAGAACCAAAAAAAACCAAAACCACAACACACCACACCGCACCGCACTGTACAACGCACGCAGCACACACACAAACACAAACACCCACACATGTCTTCACTGCAGAGTGAGGACGTACTTTTCATCCTATCCAATGGAGCACATTGCCAACAGTTGAATTGTACCTATCGATGTGAGGACATAACACATGAACCCCTTTTGTTGCGGTTGAGTAGTGTGATAAGAATACGAATGTGTATTCTAGCTTTCCATGGAATGATTTTGGGAATGGTACATGTATTTTCTTCTTCTTGGGTGAGGGGAGGGGGGTTGGGGTTACAGAATGACTCTACGTTATGACTGTACTTTGGTGGTGCATTACACCTTACATCTGTTGAAGTGTCATTGTATTTCTACAAAAGTCTTGAATGTTCCTCCAAGTACGCGTCTGCAATGCCACAGAACAGGACGCTTCGATGTCACGTTTTCCGGGAAGTTTCTTAAGCAAAAAGAATCACTGCAAGCCCTCCAATACGTCTATCTTCTCCTCAGCAGTCCAGGGGCGACGCTAGATTTGTCGAGCTTTTGGACTTGCAGCTTTGGCAGTTAGTGGCCTTCCTACAACACACAGGAAAGAACGGGAAAATTAAGATACATAATCAAACGGGGCCTATTCAGAACAACAAATTTAACATTTAACCGATGTGAGATTTACTCCCTGAGTAAATCAATCAGCAATTTAGCACAAAATAAATAACAAATTGCACAGTGGGTAAAGATACACCTGCATAAAATGTCTGACAAGAGATCGCCCAATTTATGTTTTTCATGGTGCAGTCATCTTGTTTCATCCTACCGTTTAAACTGAGTAACCGAGATGGGCTGGAAAGGAAAACAAATGCAATCTGGCACCTTATCACATTATTGTCTATGGGTGTCAACAGGGAATAGGACCAACATATGCAGGAGAATAAGGCAGTTTGAAAGGCACAGAAATATGACAAACTTACTGGCATTAACACTGTCCTCCAAAGACGGGTCGCATGAGTCACCGGAATCGCTGCTGTCCTCGTCACTGGTTAAGCCTTCTGCAATAAAACAAAGAGCAATTTCTACATTGGCTATGATTGCTTTTCCACACACAAATAAAAATTGAGGCCAATCCATGGGGTTGGGGGGCGCGTATTTTTTTTTCCAGGACGAACGTGGGCAATTTACATAAATGAGCGTGTATTAACCCCCAAATACTCTTGCACATGCGTACTTGGACTGACATAGTTGTGAGGTGACAGAGCGCCATTCAGGGATCTAAACAATCGCGGACAAAATAAATAATATCATGTATACAAAATGTATGTCTTGTCTGTTCAATAGTCTCAATTGCCCCCCCCCCCGAAAAAAAAGAACAAAAACTTTAACTGTTAAAGAAATGCTTAATACTTACAACATTGTATCAATAATTATAAATTTGTATCTTCATTTTAGTTCTCTGTCTGTCGGTCGCTCTGGGCTTACGAGAGCGTGGGATGATTTGTACACTACAGGAACTGTGGACTTTTCTCTACATTGTGGGGTGATGCTCACAATGTTTATTCATTTATTTATTTTTATGTATAACAAAAGATTAAAGACAAGGGACATGGATGTATCTATCTATAAAATAAGTCCCACTGCCAAAATAAAAACAAGCTTTCCTCAAATAAAGTGAAGAATTGCCAAAATAAATTGATGTATGTTCATAACGATCCTAACAAGTGGGGAATCAATACAAATCGTTAGCAGATCAACCACAAACAAACCACCAATTAGGAATTAATTCTGTTTATACCTTCACAGTATTGAATTAAATCAAAATATGTAAGCTAAATTGTGTTTAAATATCATACTAAGCTATCCGCTATACGATTGATTTTGCTTGCCCCTACTTTTTTTTAAAGCGGTAAAGTTGGCCAGATCTTTACTTTATTTCATTAAGTCTTTTTGTTTTTATTTTGAAAGTAACACTTGTACTTTATCCTAGATAGGTAGATCGATGGACAGACAGAAATAGACAGATACTTATGACCAAATAGATGGACAGACAGAGATAGACAGATAGTTATGACCAAGTAGATACAAATTTAAAAGGATAAATCTTTCTTTAATCATTTGAGCGTTTTTGTATTTGGGGGCAGGTGGAACTCTAGACGACATACATAAGTACTGCATAAAGTAGGAAACGAACTTAATGAAAGGAGAAAATGGCTTTAAAGGTTTCAATTTGAAAAGTTAACTGCAAGTAAACAGCTTAATAATATGTAATCATTATATTTTTGCTAGACTGGGTGCACCACAAAATTAATTATCTATTGTAAAGAACAGCTGGTCCCCATAACTAACACTTGAAGACATCCTTATCATACCACCATGCTGGCACAAGGTCGTGAACGATTATGCGCAGCGGTCTAAACCCCTGGAGTATTGGTTCTTGACCACAATCATCACACACAAAGTAGATATTTCTAGACACCATTATAACACCACCAAAGTTAAAATGGCAATTCTACTGTACTATTGTGATGTTAGGAAACTGTTCCCCCTCTGAATGCTCATTGTAAAGGTTTTCTATGCATTTATGTTGGTTTATACAATGAAATTACACTTCAGCCAACTTTACCAATCATATATTCTACCTTTAAAATAGGAAATCAAGAAATCAAGAAATACAATACTGCGTCAGCCAAATTTTCTTTGCTCACCCCAATTAACATCAGCCAAATCTTCTTTGCTCATCCCAATGTATATACATATAATAGCTCAGTTGGTTAGAGCCCTCGTTTGGTATTCACGTGTTTGAGTCCAGCATCAGCCAAATTTTCTTATTGGGGTGAGCAAAGAAAATGTGCCTTTCCTTTCGTTGGTAACAGTTTTTAACAGCTTAGTTCTTGTTTTATTTGAATGCTGTTATACAAAAATTTAAAAAAGAAATAAACAATTAACACAGATAACAGATAACAACAGACTAAAAACACCAGTATGTTAATTATGAATTATTTCAGACTATGAGTTATTTTAGACTTTGAAAAATCATTTAGTGATCCTTTAATGGAAGGCTCTGCATTTGTTTATAAGTATACACTCATTTGGCAAAACAAAACCTGGAAAATGCAAGTAATAAAAAAATTGGCTTTGGGTGTGGGAGGGCAGAAAAACTAGGCAATATTTATGTTTTGTATGAATAAAGAACAAACAGTTGTTTCTAACTTTTTGCCATGAAGAAAGAGACAAAATATCCATGTTCATCCTAAAATTTTAGAATAACATTTTGGGTCAATCGGAAATGTGTTCATTATGAAAATGGGCTGTGAAACAGCAGTACTATGACAATTTACTTTGAAGTGTGGCTTTTGCCGAGTGATGCATTCTGTGAAACACAAAATGAAAGGTTGTGCGGGGCTGCCAATTGCTTCTTCTTTGGAAGGTCATGCATGCTATTTGGTGTGTTGGTTTTGCGTTTAACAGCATAGCCATGCTCGCTGGTGAATGCAGCCTTTGATGGTCTTCCAACAGTCAAACGCCTCCTCCCACCCAGTGGCATCTTACACCTAGCAACAGATGTGGGCTGCACTCCAATTTTGCTAGATGTTTGTAGTCCCCCTGCCTTGACCTTACACCTCGATGCTAATGATTCCCCACTGTACTTACCAAAAGTATGCAGAGCACTGACAAGGTGACTGTGTGTAGTGAGCTTGTTATAGCTTGAGACGAAATGCTTGATCGCCTTCTCAAACTCATGATCCCCGTTTCGCAGCTCTTGTCGGATTGAATTAAATGTACACTCTAACTGTTCTTCAACCTGTGGCACACGCTTGCTTGGTTGGCCAAATTGATTAACCAGTGTGGCCTGTGACCTTAACGACTGGATGCAGAGGATCTGGGGGTCTTGTAATTGTCCCTTATGGTGTGCGCCATCTTTAGCTGGGGTTGCATCATCATCTGCTGTACAGGAGGTCCCATCTGTGGAGGCTATTCCTTCTGTGGAGGAGGTTCCTTCTAAGGAGGAGGTTCCTTCTAGGGAGGAGGCTTCTTCTGTGGACGAGGCATCTTTTGAAGAGGAGACACTGATGTTTCGGCAATTGTCAGTCTGCAATATACCACTCCGGAGTGGCTGAAACCAATGGTCATCAATTGCATCTCCACCAGTAGCATTTGTGTAGAAAAGCTATACTGTATTTGTGCATAATAGCTGCTTGGTGCTTGCATGGAGCACCTGTTCTACCTATTGAGCATGTGCAGATTCCAATGTCCATGTTCATTCATAGAACATTTCATTCATAGAACATTTATTTCCATATCACAGATAACTGAACATGCAAAAATGCAAAAAGATACAATATCTGAACTATTAACACATTAGGCTATATAAATACAAAAAGGCTATAATACAATACAAGAAGAAGTGATATGGAAGCAAATCCCGATAAGCAGAGCTTGAGATGGAATGCCTAACACAGGGACAGTACAGACAAACAAGCGGACAAAAGATGAAGACGATCAAAACTTAAATACATGATTGTTTAGAGCAGGGGGTGGTAAAAAAGAATACATACATTTAAATAAAGCAATAAATCAATATAAATAAATTTAAACAAAGAATAAATAAATATAAGAAAAATGGGAAGCCAGTGGTGAAACACTCTAAAAATCCAAGTATGAAACCCACTCCAATCCACTGAAACTAGGAACAAACTGAAGGGATTTGTCCCCAGCCCCAGCGGACCAGAGTGATTCTCCTTCAAAAACTCTAAAAGAGCAGAAACTCATTTTAGTAGGTATCAGCAGGGAAAACTGAGATAAATGGTGAAAAAAAGCAGACAAAAAAGAAACAAAACAAAAGGTTAACTATGTTACATAATGAGAGACAAGGTTAAGCTTGTAAGCACTCCTAAAGCAGCCCAAGGAGGATTTTGTTTTTAGAGCTGGATTGACAGAATTCCACACGCGAGGTCCGTAGTGACGAATAGTATTGCGTGAGTAAGACGTGCGAGTGAAAGGAACGTAGAGATTGTGACGAGATCTGGTGAAGTGGTCGTGCGTGTCACATACTGAGGAGAAATAACAAGAAAAAGAGCGAGGAAGAAGGTTATGCGTATATTTATACATAAATATAGCAGTTTGAAAAGTGTTGATGTCAGAAAGGGTTAGGGTGTTTAACTTGGAAAATAAGGGTGCAGTGTGTTCTCGAGGGAGGGTCAGAGTGCAAATTCTAATTGCTTGTTTCTGAGTGATTGTGAGTGAATGGAGTTTATTGTTAGTACACCGTGCACATACAATATTGCAATAAGAAAGATATGGGAGGATAAGTGTGTTGTAAAGTGTGAATAGAGTAGCCGAAGGAAGAATGGAGAGGACACCTGAATTATGGGAGAAAGTCGTATTGATAGAGGAGATATGATCCCCCCATGTGAGCCGGTCATCAATAATAACTCCAAGGAATTTAGTGGAGTGAGTCCTGGTGATTGGGTTGCCATCAATGAGGACAGGAGAGCCAGTGATGTTGTGAGGTTTGTTGGATCTGGTGAAGAGCATGTAGTTGGTTTTCTTTGAGTTCAGCGAGAGTTTATTGGCCTTGAACCAAGACGACACTTTGGTAAGTTCATCGTTTAAGGTAATTATAAGTGTAGAGTGGTCATGAGCAGAAAAAACTATCGTTGTGTCGACAGCAAAGAGTGTAAAGGAAAGCAAAGAAGAAGATTTGTGCAGGTCATTAACATATAAGAGGAACAAAAGTGGACCCAGGATAGAACCTTGAGGAACCCCACAATTGATATCTTTCCTGTCAGACTCGGAGTTATTCACATTAGTGAATTGGGACCTGTTGCTTAGGTAGTCTGAGATCCAATGAAGAGCAACACCTCTGATGCCATAAAGTTCAAGTTTAGAAAGAAGAATAGAGTGGTCGATAGTGTCGAAAGCTTTAGAAAGATCGATAAAGACACCAGCAGTATGTAACTTACTGGAAACAGAAGCAGTGAGATTGTCAACAAGTTGAATAACAGCCAGATCAGTAGAGTATTTAGATCGGAACCCAAACTGTTGATCACAAAGAAGATTGAATTTAGATAGAAAAGTAGAAATTTGATTATGAATTAGTCGTTCAAAAATTTTGGAGAAAGAAGGGCGAATAGAAATAGGCCTGTAATTATGGATGTCATGGCGGTCACCATTTTTAAATACAGGAACTACTTTAGCAATTTTAAGAGAGACAGGCACGCACCCCGTTAAAAAAGAGAGGTTGAAAATATGAGCAAGGGGTCGGGAGAAAAAGGAAATAACAGATTTACCACAGTTGAGCTAATTCCATCAAAGCCGCTGCTATAGCTGGTTTTAAGTTGTTTACCTACTAAGTTGATTTCTAAGAAATTAGTAGGTTTCAGGAAGAAGGTGGGATTACCGAGGTTGTGTAGATAATCTGAGAAATGAGAGGGTAGTTGGCTGAATTTGTTCGGCGAGTGAAGAACCAATGCTGGATAAGTAGTTATTGAAGGCGTCGGCGATTAATGGAGGGTCTTTAAAGGTGTTTTGACCATCGGTGACATCATCAGGAATCGTGACTTTCTTACTTTTACCTAAGATGTTGTTGATCTCCCGCCATGTGTCTTTGATGCTGTTTTTGTTGGCATCAAGCCTGTGAGCGTAAAAGTTCTTTTTAGCAGCTCTAATAATGGTAGTAAGCCGGTTACGAAAGTCCTTATATTTTCGCTCATTGGTCGATGTGGGATTGTGTAGATAGCGCCTGTATAGCTTTTGTTTATAGCTACAATAGTTTATGATTCCTTGTGACATCCAGGGCTGTTTATTCCGGGCTATACCTGAAATACGTGCTACAAAAGGAAAGTGGTAGTCATAGAGATCGGTGAAGAGCAAGAGGAATTGGTTATAAGCATTCTCTTCGTCGTTGAGGTCGTAAACTGCACTCCTGTTGGTGGAAGCCAAGTCACTTGTAAAGGCAACTTGTAAAGGCATTCAAAGACTCCTTGGTAATGTTCCTGGAGATGTAGCTGGACGTGGGAGGAGCTTGAGGCTGAAAAAGAGAAGGAGTGATTTGAAAAAGAGGCAAGTGATCAGAAATGTCAGCATATAGGATACCAGTTAAGATATTGGCATTTTGATTAGTAAGAATATTATCAATGAGAGAGGAGCTATGAGGACTGATGCGGGTAGGTTTGTTAATCAGTGTGCGCAACCCATAAGCATAAACAATATTAACAAAATCCTCTGTGGGCTGATGATTGGAACAATGCAGCAGATTTAGGTTAAAATCACCCATTATGTAACATAGTTTTTTTCTCTTTGGTAATTAAATTAAGGCAATTGTCAAAAGAGTAAAGGAAGTTATCCAGGGAAGTACCAGGAGCCCTGTAGACACTACCAACAATGACATTACATGCATGGCTACGTTCAATTTCAATGAAGAGGCACTCGTAAACAGTAGATGGAATCATAAGATCAGATCGAATGCGAAACTTAAAGGCAAAGTATACCTTTGGTTTTTTGAACCGTACGTTTGCCTTAATGCTATATAATTGTAGATATATACCATAAAACTAACCTGTGTAAATTTCATTTCATTCGCTTCTCAGATTCAAATTTTTGGGTGATAAAAAGTGATATATTTCTCCATAACTGCAGTACTTCGAAGTGAAACATTTCTCAAAATGCATTATACTATCCAAAGCTGCTGTACTTCTTACCAAGTAAGTTTTTATTGCCAAAAATTTTCAGAGTCATTACCAAATGTATGCAATGCCTTTAAAGAGTGTCATGTATGAACATTGCCGCCCCTCTTCCAATTTTATTGGAACGAGAAGAATGAACCAGCTGATAATTATCCATATGAATATATGGAAGAGGGGCGCCTTTGCACCATGTCTCAGTAAAGCCATAAACAGAGAAGCGATGGTCGAGAGAGCATAGGTAATGCTGTATGTCATAGTAGTGCCTACAGAGACTCCTAGAATTCATATAAAATATAGAAAACTGCCCATCAGAATTCAGGTCAAGTTGATTAAAATTTTTACTTTCAAAATACGCACAATCATTATCTAAGAAATTGTCGTCATTAGAAACATTGCACATTCAGATAACACAAAGCATTAAACAGTAACAGAAAAGCAAAACTATATGGTGGAGGGGGTCACAAATCATACAAAATCTCGTGACAAAAGAATAAATTGTAATGTGAACTGCAGGGAACATCATATCAATTTAAGCATAATGAGTGAGCAACAAATGTAAGTACACTGTGAAAAATAAGCTTGTCAAAACAGCGCTAACCAGTCGTACGAGACACGATTATGACTAACAGTAGTCAAATCTTGTCTCGTACAACTAATCAACGCTGCCCTGACCAACCTATCTCAACAGTGTACAAATTTAGAGTCATATCTCAGATATTCTGGGGCTGCCTAAAATGTGTACTTCTCAAGTTCCTGCATCGAAGAGATGGACGTCTTCTTGTTCCGGAGAAGAATAATCCTGCCGTCCATTGACCATGCTGCCTCAACAGATGGACAGGCCTTTGCAGCTTTGAGAAGTTCATTTCGTCTGCGGGTGAGGTTCTCTGTGATTACTAGCCCTGAACCTTTGAGGAGGCGCTTGTTCTTGAAAACAGCAGATCTGGAACGATAACTCACGAACTTGATGATGATTGAGCGTGGTTTCATGTTGGGTCGTTTTCTGGATTGCCCAAGACGATGAGATCTATCGATGTCGCCTGGCTGTAGGTTGAGATTAGACCCAGTAACTGGGGCGCTGTACTCCTTTTTTAAAAATTTTGACATTATCTGTCGTACTAGCGCCCCAGTCCGTGGTATATATGGAAAGTGCTCCGATTCGGAGTCCGAAGCGGTTTTTTTCTGAATCAGTTACAAAATTGTCAAAATTGCAACAAGGACTCGACAGAACTGCTTGAAAATCGCCTACTGGCTTCTCCAAGTATCTACGGTGAAATATAATGCAGTTAATTGTACTCACGATCATTTTTGGTCCTCCAAATCGATGATTATTAGCCCGCTATCACGCATAATATCAAATTTGCCGTTAGAATCGCCATTTTGAATGTGATACTCAACGACCGTTTCCTTATGTCTAAAACGCTGCGAGGATTGCGTGTTCGCTGAGGCCCTGACTTTCATATTGTTTTCCGCGCAGTCAACGCAGGATACCAGGCTGTGTGTGGCGCCAATGTTCGCTGATGCCCTGACATTCATATTGATTTGCGCAGTCAACGCAGGATACCAGGCTACACAGCTGGTATCCTGCATTGACTGCGCAAATCAAAATTCCCCAACTGTATACAATTTTTAATTTTTGGAAAAAAAAAGCATAGACAGAATGTTACCTGTAACAGTACTGCAAATCAGGGCAATGGGCCTCTTGTGTACTCAACATCTGTGCAGCCTTCTTGAAGATCATATTTGATGGTATCCAGAGCAGATGATGGTGAATGGCCTGATCTGTAGAGCTCAAGAAGCTTCTCTGTTGCAACATCACTTACATCCCTTTCTCGAAGGGCATCAGCACTTACCACCTCATGGTTGTAATCCCACTTCAAGGTTATGATTGTTGGATAACCTTGCCCTATGTGTTTATCTTTAGACCTGAACACTTATAACAAAAAGTTAAGCTGTAACTGATGCATTGGCTTTAATGAATCATCAGAGACAGACAGTACAGGAACTTGGGAAAACAATTTAAACAAAAGTAAACTGTGTGTGTTGATATTAAGACACACATAAATCCTTGTCATTTGAATTGGTACAACATAATTATTTCAACTCAAAGAAATGAAGTGGTTAACACAATTTCTTGCAGATGGTAGCTTTTTCTCAGGAGGATTTGAACCATTGCCAACTTAATAGGCCTAACATTTACATATTTTTAAAATTTGCTTCAATGTATTGTTTCTATACTTATCATGTCTTTTAAATTTCCATAAAAACAATAATGATTACCTGTTTCGACTACGACTGTCAGCTGTCCTCTTTACTATGACAAACATTGTGCTCTGGCATTGGTGTTTTTGGAACCTTTCTTCAGGTCAGCTGTTGAGGATCGTGGATAAGTGTTATGGTGACAGTGCAAGTCAACCTGTTGTAAGAAAAACATACATCATGTCAATCAGGAGGTGGCAGGTTCCATCCATTAAAAACAAAACAATAATTATCAAACTGATGATATGTAGAAAATATTTATTACGTAAAGTAATGTTTGCAGACTTCAGATGATGAGTATTTGGTACAATATTGCAAAATATCGGTAAGGCAGCATTTGTGCCCATCTGATTTAGAACTTGTTATCATAGCTATTTTATTAAAGATCTTTATCCTGTCCAAATCAAACCATACAAAATTCCTTGCTGCAATGTGAACTTATATCAAATTCATAATAATTCTTCAAAACCTCTAATAAAAGCAAAAACAAAACACAAGTATTAATTTATACTGACAACTGTCAACAGTTAAAATAATATCCTGACAGCTGTCACCACTTTCACACATAAAATACGAGACAAATTTCTGTACATACCCGAAAGACATATTTTGACCGCTATTTGGATATGTTTTGTTTGTTCTCCATGTTGAGTAAGAAATTCCTTCAAACTCCTTAAGCCACCTTAGTGTTTCTTCTGCAGAGGTGAGTGGTAACCTTAGGGGTACATAGCATCGCATTTCCGTTTTCTTCATAGTGGCAAATTTTATACTTGTGACCTGATTGCAATTCTGGAAGTATTATCTGTAAGAGAAATTAATTCATAATCAGATGGCTTTAGTGGCATAAAAATGGCCTTAATCAGTATGCTGGTGATGTGACAGACCTCAAAACATTCAACAAAATACAGGTCCAGAGCAAATACCAACATCTTATGATGAAAACAAACATCATGTATGTATTTACTTTTTTGTCCCTGTTGTTGCAATCCAAAACTCTAAAGAAAGAATAATAAAAGGGGTGTGTTTATGACAAAATTAAGTGTTGTAGTAATGAACCCATTATCAAGCCAAACGTCCTTTTTAAAAGCAAATGACTTGCTTTTACTAATATGTAGGGGTATGCTCTACTTGACTGGGAAAGATGTCATAGGTTATAGACAGATCTACAGGTACCGTGTATAATTACATAGTACATGGTACCCTGTTCTCATTTTTTTATTTGTGTGACTTTGTGTTTTAGAGTTAACCAACCCACATGCCATTGTGGGGACATTGTAATTTGTACAGTCCATCTTCACCTCCTTGCCCATTCTAGGATAGTACTACTATCTAATAACTACAGTCTAGGATATATTATAAAACACTAGTGTGGTAGAATGTCTGGCAGCACTAAACCTCATTCCAATATTCAATAATATTCCCTTCTGCTTCAGAATCATTTTTTACATTACACACATTGCCTTTGATCCACCAGTATGAGTCATGCCACAGACCACGCTGCAGCCTGAATGACACACTGGGGTGATTGTTTTAATACCATGGGATTTACGCAACATTTTAACGTCTATATGTATGAGTATAACTAGAGTAGGCCTAGGTAGTCGTACAAGTAGTACATGTACAGTGTACATGCGCATGTAATTTTTTGTGTATACAACAAACACTACACACTGCCTGAACTAGGCTACCGATCGATTGTGTGAGACCAATTCTACTGCATTTTGTGAAATTTGTTGAACATTTTGGCTAAAAAATTACTTAATAAGCTCCCATGAAAAACAATGCATCATTCAAACAAGATGAGATAAAATTTACCTGCAATCGAGGACATGTTTTGAGTTTTAGATCAGCGCAAGCATTCCCGGCTGAACAACTCGCCATCTCTGCATTTGCTGAAAGTAACACTTTTTTTTGACAATACGCGCATGCGCGAGAGTATTAACCCGCGAGAGGGTTAATACACGCCCATTTATGTAAATTGCCCACGTTCATCCTGGTAAAAAAAAATACGTGGTGGGGGGGGGGGGCGGCAGGGGTGTACAGTGTATGAAATATGTTTCATTTGACGGCCCCAGGCAAACTTAACAGGCCCCCAAAAGAATTTTCTTGGAGGGGGAGGGGGAGGGAGCCAAAACCACAGTTTGTAGTACACCTGTTTGCTTAAATGATTACCGCCCAGTTGCATTGACATCGATGGTTGTAGTGTTTGGAGTCTCTGGTACGACAACATATTTTAGCTAATATTCCACTTCGCTTGATCCTTATCAGTTTGCTTACAAGAAAAATAGATCGGTAGAGGATGCAGTGTGTCTCTGGCATTATTTAACGTGTCACGGTTTCTGGATCAGAAAATGCCTAACTATGCCAGTCTTTTATTCATTGATTTTAGCTGAGCTTTTAACACGATTTCTCCTTTTAAGTTGTATGACAAGTTGATTTTGTGAGGGCTAAATGTAAATCTTTGTAAATTTTAGATTTTTTTATTGGATCGTTCCCAGATTGTCAGGGTTGTTAATAACTATTCCAAACCCTTAGTCTTAAATACCGGTAAGCCTCAAGGTTGTATTCTGTCTCCTTGGCTGTTTTCACTATTTACATACGATCGTGTCACTACTTTGGCTAGCAATTTTATGGTTAAATATGCGGAGACAGTCAAGACAAGCAGAAGAAAGAGACGTCAGAGAAACAGACGAAGAAAGGAGAAACAAATCAAGAGAATTCTGGAGAAAGGAAGAGGGCCAAAGGAAAGCATCAAAAGAAATAACACAAACACAAGAATACACCAAATGAGAAAGGAAGATGGAGATCTCACTGTCGATAGAGGTGAAGTACTTGAGGTGTGCTCTGACTTCTACCGAGAGTTATATAGTTTACAGTTTGAACGAGAAACAACAGAAGATGTGTCATCAGATACACAGAAACTGCTGCAGGTAACAAGAGATGAAGTTGAACATGCACTGAAATCAATGAAAAGAAATAAGACACCTGGGGTTGATGAAATAACAAGCGACATACTGAGAGAGGGTGGTGACGAGGTGATGTCTCACTTAACCATTCTCTACAATCAAATCTTCATGGAACAAAGGATACCAAGACAATGGAAAGAAGCGAAGGTCATTCTTCTTCATAAAAAAGGTGACAAAGCTGACATCAAGAATTATAGACCCATCAGTCTTTTATCACATCTCTACAAAATTCTAACAAAAATTATACAAAACAGGATAAGGACAGTTCTAGACGAGCATCAACCAAGAGAACAGGCTGGGTTCAGAAAAGGATTCTCAACAACAGACCATTTATATGTACTGAACCAACTCATTGAAAAGGCCAACGAATATCAACTGGACTTGTGTGTAGGATTCATCGACTACGAAAAAGCATTTGACTCAGTTGAACACAAATATCTGTTTCAAGCTTTGAGAAAAATGGACATCAGTGAAGGATATGTAAAGTTACTAGAAGAAATCTACACTGGAGCAACAGCAAAAATACACATTGACAAAGACATCTCACAGGAAATCAACATCAACAGGGGAGTTAGGCAAGGGGACCCAATATCACCCAAAATCTTCACTACTGTGTTGGAGGAAGTTTTCAAAAACACCTCCCTAGATGAGAAAGGGTATAACATTGATGGCGAAATGTTGACAGATCTACGCTTTGCAGATGATGTGGCTCTGGTCACCTCTTCTGTTAACGATTTGGAAGTGCAAATAAATGAAGTAAACAGCAAAAGTAAAGACATAGGTTTAAAGATGCACAAGGGAAAGACAAAATACATGACAAACTTCAACACAGATGACACAATAATGGTGGAAGACCAACAGATCAGCAGGGTCACCGAGTACAAATACTTGGGCCAAACAGTCAAAATGCAAGATAACACTCAAGATGAAGTCTCAACCAGGATTAAGTCAGGATGGAGTTCCTTTGGAAGGTACCGAGGTATACTTTGTGATAAGAACATTCCTATGGCACTTAGGAGAAAAGTATACGATCAGTGTGTACTACCGACCATAACATATGGAGCAGAAACATGGACAACAACAAAACTAATAGAACACAAACTCCGTACAGCACAAAGAGCAATGGAAAGACAAATGCTACACATCTCAATCAGAGACAGGATCAAATGCACAGAAATACGAAAGAAAACTGGAGTAAGAGACATCGTAAGGACAATAAAACAAGCTAAATGGAGATGGGCTGGACACACTGCCAGAAGAGAAGACAACAGGTGGACAACAAGACTAATGGACTGGCAACCAAGGACAGGGAAAAGGAAAAGAGGTAGACAGAGAAGAAGATGGAGGGATGACATCAAGGAATATGCAAGAACAACATGGACAAGAACAGCAAGAAAGAGAAATGAATGGCATTTCCATGAGGGCTACATCCTACATAGGATGACCACAGCCTAAATGAAATGAAATGTAAATCTTTGTAAATTTCAGATTTGTTCATTGGATCGTTCCCAGATTGTCAGGGTTGTTAATAACTATTCCAAACCCTTAGTCTTAAATACCGTTACGCCTCAAGGTTGTATTCTGTCTCCTTTGCTGTTTTCACTATTTACATACGATCGTGTCACTACTTCGGCTAGCAATTTTATGGTTAAATATGCCGATGACACAACTGTGGGTGGATTAATTAGAAACGATGAGACATCATATCGTAATGAAGTTCAATCTATTGTTAATTGGTGTTCTGAAATCAATTTAGAATTAAACATTAGCAAAACGAAGGAAATTGTTGACTTTTGCAAAAGTCCACCAGCTATTGCTCCCTTAGTCATCAACGGCTCTGAAGTCGAAAAAGTGCAATATTTTAGATTTCTTGGTGTCTTTTTATCATCTGACTTCAAATGGGGATGTAATTCTGATTTCATTGTCAAAAAAGCTCAACAGAGATTGTTTTTCTTGAGACGGCTGAGAGGTTTCCACGTTAGTCAGAAACTGCTGTTGAGATTCTACCGAGCGGTGATTGAGAGTGTCTTGACCACAGTCAGTGATCGTTTGGTGGGGCAATGCAACAGCCGATGACCGGAAGCATCTCAGCCGAATCATCGACACTGCTAGTAAGATTATTGGATGCCAACTGCCATCACTTGAAGATCTGTATCTTTCCCGAGTCAAGAAAAGAGCTCTCTCTATTGTAGATGACAAGTTTCATCCAGCACATGACACATTTCAGCCTATGCGGTCGAAGAACTGATATCGATCCATCAAATCCAGTTCTAATTGTACATTACAGAGTTTTTACCCCACAGCTGTACGTATCCTTAATGAGGGTATTTTAACAAAGGGCTTAATTCGACAGCAGTGTTTTTAATATATAGCAAGCGTATTATTTAATGAATTGTATTTCGTACATGTATTTTTATAAACGTTTTTAGACACGCAAAACCAAAATGAATTTCACTTTACATTTTGCATGTGACAATAAATCAGTATGTATGAAATATCATAAATATTATAAGAATTTGGAAAGACAATTTAAAACCAGGTTTATTAACCTCCAGTAACATGCAACTCCTCCAAAGATTTGCCATGTTGCGAAACCAAGTTGCCTCTCTCCAAGCTCAGGAAAAGTCGAGACAGTTTGGTAACCCTCTGGACAGTGTCCGGCAACTGGTAGTACTCGCGATGGACCCGCAAATCATGACCCATAAAGTCTTTAAGTGTTTCAAGCTGATGCTCCTTCAAGGCAAGAATTTGTGAAACAGTCGCTACATGTTTACGGAGCTTTGTAGATCGTATGCTATCAGCATTGTCAAGGCCCGTCTCATTTGCATATGCTCGTAGACAGTTGCTTCCTCATATATGACCTGTGCCTCCGTAACCTCCGATGACCGGAAGCCTCCAAGGCCCATCTTATTTGCATATGCTCGTAGACAGTCGCTTCCTCATATATGACCTGTGCCTCCGTAACAACTTCGTGCGAATAACAATGTGTTGTCTTGTGCCACTCCAGCTGCATTTCTATTTGCGACCAGAGCATTCAACCACACAATCGCATCAGTACCGAGAAGCACAGGAACAGTTCTGCCCCTCTTACCAACTACTTCAACGACTTTGAACATTTTACAGAGGTGCCGTTCAAGATCAGTCATCAAGCAATACCCATTGACCATGGCTGCACTGTGTTTGTGGAAATCTTCCGGTTTCATTTTAGATACTTCCCCCTGTCGTCTGCGGTTGAACATAATGAAATGGCAGTGTGACTTCATTCAATTTTTTCAAGCTGGTGCTATTTCATGGCCCCGAGCACAGTGAAGGAGCTGCACTTCCCTCTTGCCAGTTTCAAGGAGGAACGATGACATTTTCACCACATCTACAGTTGTCGGGAGAACAGCAGGTTTGTTGCGCTTTCCTTGGTACAGTGTTCTGTGTGCGTGGGTTGACACATGTTCTCGCCACTTGATTTCACACAACTGCAGAAATTGTTCAGCCTGTTCCGCTTTGTGCTTAAGACAACACTCTATAGCATTTCCTTTCAGTACGAGTGCACATTTCTTGATGGAATGTCCAATCTTTAGTGTTAGAGATGGAACGTCATACATCTGCTTTCCTTCACTGAAGCCGGCGACATCATGAACAGCCTTGACGATATTCAGATGGTGGGGATGCACGAATACTTCAAGTGATGCATTTGGTTGGTGGGTGTTCTTTCTCAGTTGTATGACAAGACGACCCAGTTCTCTTAGTTTTGTTTCAAATGTAGCCATGTTGTGTAGCATCATGGCCAAGCTTAAGGTATTCCTGTTTGGCGACTTCGAGAATCAAAGAATCATTCTTGACTACCAGAGCAACATGGTCTCTCCTCATCAGACTAGGAACCTTGTTCGTCTGGAAAGATACACCAGCAGGAGGAGGAGGTTTCAACAAATCACTCGTTAGCTACACGCCCCCTAACACAACCTATCCTACTGCTACAACAGTCTGTGCAGGGAGCGCAGGCTTAAGGGGGCACTGATGATGCCAAAGATCAAGACGCACGTAATAGCCATAACAATGTATGCATGGTCCATATGCGTGTGGGGCTGCCTCATGATTGGGTCTGTAACCTACAATAAGGACACCCTGTCCCTCTCTAAGGACTTGGCTATTGTGTCTGTGATTACCGATATTGCGGATGTATAACAGAAGTTTTTTGCGGGCACTAAGGTCGGTCTCCGATGCTATCTCTGCAACTTCCCTTTTCTCCTTATGACACGACTGGAGAAGACGGGGTAACTTGGCCTGAGGTTCATCACAGTAAAAGCAAAAGTAAAAGCAAAAGTGCTTCTTGTCCCATTTCCTTTGTCTACCCACATTATCCGTCTGCATGACTGTTACGGCATAGTTCTCACTAGAATCATTTATATCAGATCCTACAGCTTAATTGGTTTCGGAAATAGCTTGTGGGTCATCGTCATCCCTGGAACTGGTGTGGGGGTTGTCAAGCCTTGAAGGATCAGAAGTGATGACTGTTCATCTGATGTTCGATGGGCAAGCTAGCAAGGAAAATATAAATGACATAATTAACACCACTGCGATATTATTTGGATTATCACACCAATTAAATATAATTATGTCTTAGGGTTGAGTGGATCAGCGTGTCCTTAAGTTGCTTGGCAAAGAACACTTGACCCCCAGCTAGTCAGAACTTAAACCACCCTTCAAACAATTTATCCCATGTTGGGGTGGGGGGGGGAACGTGCGGAGTGGTTATTATGCAGCTTTCACTTTAAAACGAGTTGTCTGCCATAAAGGGCGAGTGGTTCGGCAATCTTTTACATTTACAGAGGACATTTGTTTGCCCGATGGAATGATTACATAATCATTTACTCACCTGGTGCTCAAATAAGCAGCGTGTCATGCCATCATCAGTGTAACAAACAGAGTACTTGGTTAGTGACTTCCCTGAAAAATAAAAGGCAAAGGTTTGTCATTAGACTTCATCAAACTTAAATGTGTCAGGGGATGGAGATGGTAGTTGTGAGTTGGCAATCGTTGTTTGGATTTGCACCACATTAGCCTATGGGCTTTGACTTATTCGGGAGGGTGCACAGGAAAGGGGCGGCTATGAGTAACTAATGAGTTTAACAGCTTTTCTGATTAAGTTTAAATCCACTTTGATTTTGGTGTTTTGTAGGTTGTTTTTCTTAAGTTTATTTGTTTTTGTGGGGCGGGGTGACATACAATTGTGTGCTATGTTTGAAACGTAGTGTGCATGTGATGGGGATCACAATAAAGTGTGGAACTGTCATTTCGTGTGTTGACAATACAAAAGTTGTTTAACTTTTAATACTTTTGTTTATGAAGGTTATTACAGCTGGATCCCATGACAAGTCGGGAGGCCACTGTGCCGTCTCGCCGTCTCCTTTATATTATAAAGAGGACATACAAATGTAACATATATGTTATTATCTGCTTTGTCTAAAATGTTGACCTTATTCGGCTGCTACTTTTTCTCCCTTAATTTAGTCAGGAAGTGTCGAAATGATCAACAATAAAGCCATTTTCACAGCTTTGTTGGGCTTGACAACGCTCCTCCCTAAAACGCCATTTTAGTTCGTTTGGCATGAATGCACGAAAGTGGCAGCTGCGCGATGAAATGCCCGCTTGAATTTTCTTTTTTAAGGTAAATATTTAGTCTAGTAGTACTATTAACAATGTTTCCAACCAATTCCTCAAGAGCATTATTAAAAAAGGGAAATAAAGCCCAACATCCATTACAAAAAGAAAACACTTACAAAAGGTTGAATTTTCTTTGAGGTCAATAATTAGCCTAATAGTTATGTTTCCAACCAATTCCTCAAGAGGAAAAAAAAAGGAAAATAAAGCCCAACATCCATTACCAAAAAAATCACTTAGAAAGCTTGAATTTTCATTGAGGTCAATAATTAGCTAAATAGTTATGTTTTCAACCAATTCCTCAAGAAGAATATTAAAAAAGGGAAAGAAAGCCCAACATCCAATACCAAA
The DNA here is from genome assembly GCA_911728455.2 of Marthasterias glacialis. Classification (NCBI taxonomy): domain Eukaryota; kingdom Metazoa; phylum Echinodermata; class Asteroidea; order Forcipulatida; family Asteriidae; genus Marthasterias; species Marthasterias glacialis. The sequence goes on from OU452220.1 coordinate 21,455,646, forward strand.
AAAAAATCAATCAGAAAGATTGCATTTTCTTCGTTGAGGTCAATAATTAGCCTAATGGTTATGTTTCCAACCAATTCCTCAAGAGGAATATTAAAAAAGGGAAATAAAGCCCAACAGCCATTACCAACAAAAATCACTTGGAAAGCTTGAATTTTCTTTGTTGAGGTCTATAATTAGCCTAATGGTTATGTTTCCAACCAATTCCTCAAGAGGAATATTGAAAAAGGGAAATAAAGCCCAACATCCATTACCAACAGAAATCACTTAGACAGCTTGAATTTTCTTTGTTGAGGTCTATAATTAGCCTAATGGTTATGTTTCCAACCAATTCCTCAAGAGGAATATTAGAATTAGAAATGGCCGTTTCTTCTACCCTTCTGCACAAGAAGGAAACTTTTAATAGCAACAGAGGGCGATGTTATCACCTAGGAGTACTAAACGCCAGCATAGAGGTGTTAAATCACACATACTCTGCTCGTCAATGACGTGATTCTCAGAAGCCATAGGGAAGCGTGTCAAAGTTTTCGACTTGGACGCGTTTGGTGTAAACCATTTGATAAAATTTTGGTTTCGATGCTCATTGTGTTTTTATTTTTTGTTATTTTATTTGGGTCAATGACTTGCACTTTCTGAAGATCAATACCATGAACCATCTGAAACATTCTATTAAAGTTTACGATTGACTGGTTGCGATAATTCAATGTTATACCGCGTACTTTACAGAAAATCGTGTTCCCGTTCTTGTCAGGCTTTGCCAGCTTATAAGCATAATTTTTTGGCCCACCCGACACAAACGACGAAATATGGTTGTCTGAATCAATTTCGTTGGTGAGTTCGCCCAAATAATCCCCTTTGTTGAGTTCGCTGTCTCCCTCTTGGCTGACAATTATCACCCTATCTTTGTCATAATATATAGTACTCTACGATCTAGGACCTCTAACCGTTCGTAAAGTTTGAGTCTAGCCTGTGCCGTTGTGTAGGCGGCAATGATCACGTTTGTGCAACCAGATGGTTTGACGAAGTCTTCTGTATTTTGCCACTGAAGTTCAACCATTTCCTCTGAGACAAAGTTAGCGCTGTTAACCTCGATATTATCACTCTTCATCATCTCAAAGTACTCGGAAGGATCTGTAATATGGGTAGTCTTTACCATGTTAGGCCTCTGACGAAACTTGCCCCAAAAACTATTTAGCATAAGTTTGGCCAGTGCAAGGAAACCAGGGTTTTCTGGATGTGTCCCAATCTAGCCATTCACCTTCCTTGTCAAAGTAACTATTGATGTAGTCATGCTTTTGATTATACAGACTGATAAAATCCACGTATTTGATTTTTCCACCGGGCCCAGCTTTGTAGAAAAGACTGGTCGCGTTAGTATGCCCTCCACAAAATGCATCACGTGGTACAAGAGGAGTTGAAATTTCCAATGACCCAATTAAATCTCTCTTGACGTCATCCTTCTTCAGCTCTGCGTCAAAGTCACATTCCCATTGCTCAACGTACCAGCAGCCTTGATCAATTATAAACTTGCGTCTCTCAAGCGTATTCTGATATAGTTCCTCCATGGTCAGACCATTGAATGGATGTTTTATTTCACGTGATAAGCACATGTGTCCGTGATGAAGACATCCATGGAACTCCAGAACGGTCTTTATCCCATTTACCTCAAAGTATCCGTCGACTTTGTATTTACCAACATGCACCTCACCATTGTTAGCCGCGTGCTGGATAAAATGGCCTGTTTTGTGGGATATCCATTTCAGCCACTTCAGTGCCTTAATGGATTGTCTGTCATTTGACCTGTATCCTTGGGGATGGATAATACCGATAGTGTCTGAATCCAAATATTTGGTCCTGAACACAAGTTACATGCCGAGGCGATGGCAATGCAATGTTGGAAGGGGTCTATGCCTGGTGTAATATCGTCCGCCGTCATCTCCGTGAGTAGGGCCCTGAAGCGGAGACAGCAACGATGGAGAATGTCAACATCGGACTGACAGTATTTGAGGATTTCCTGCTTGAAATCAAATGGGTCATTTCAGTGCAGTTCATACCACTCTGAATTTTTGTTGGTCGGCTGGTTTCATGGCGTCTGGGTTATAATAATGAATGTCGGGCAGGTGGGACAGAACTTTCTCTTGATTGGCTGTTGTGTTTCTCCCCAAAAAGCCATTTACAGAATTCTTGCTGAGTGTTTGGTCCTTGAAACACGTGTTCTCGGTCCCCGCAACGTTGACAAGTGATTTTTATTATTTTTTATTATTATTATTATGGTTTATTAAAACACTGTGATTGTAGCCCGGAGGCTAAATTGCCACAATGTATACAGCTCAAATGTACAATATATACAGCTCAAATGTACAATATCACAAACGACAAGTGATGTCTTCTCTGTTTAAACATTTGTCGCATACTTTGTGAGCAATGCATAGATTAGGCACGTGAATCCCTGTTTCCTGCACACATTCAAAATCAAAGAAAATGTAAGATGCCTTGTTTGGGTGGTTTTCTTCCTTTTCCTCAAGCTGGTCGTCCCTCACTTGGGTTGTTTTAGTTTTGTTTTCCATGGCAGGTTGCATATAGCAGAGATGATCTTGTAAGACAAATTCTTTGGAGATGGAGCAATATTTTGCTCCGCACACATGATCTTTGCTCCTATGATGCGAGTGGCTAATAAACTGACAACAATCCTTGCAAACAGACGTGCCTCTACTATTTCTCTGCATATGATTCTGAAAACAGGTCAAACTTTTGAAGTGTCGATTGCATTCGTGACAGTAAACCCAGTCTACCTCAACGCAGTTGGTTTGAAAACACAGCTTGTAGGTGTTTTGGCACCGATGGTCCTCCGGAAGGTCGAAACCTTTCAGGCACGTGACACAGAAGAAGCTTCCATTTATGAAGGCCGGCATTTTTGTGATTATGCGTAGTGCCCGTGGTGAATACAGGCATATCTGTTTGTCGGCTGGTGGCCTTTTGAAGATGATGGGGTTGGCATAATCTTTAGATGCAACCAAAATCTGATACCCGGGAAGTGTGCTTTAAAATTGTTTGATTTCATCCACACCACACTTTGAAAAGGGAACCCCAGCCAGCTTGTGGATTTCCTGATGGCCTCCAAGCATTTATCTTCCTCAATTTTAGCTTTCGCTGTGACTATTGCTCTAGCACAGCACAGTTCATCCTTGTTTTTTATCTGTATTATGCATTTTTTCTCCTTGAGAAAGCGTTCAAAATTGATGTAACGTTTCTTGGGAGTCACCAAGCAGCATTGTCACATGGGTTATGTTAATATGAATAGTGCTATCCAAAGAGAATTGTTTATTGCTCTGTAGTACCTGTTCAGTTCGAGCCAGAAATCGTTCTGCTGTCAACTGATCCATCGTGACAAACGGCAACTGGATAGGATAGTCGAGCTCGGGAGATGTAACTATCATACGAACTAGATCCTTGGGGCTAGCGCCCGCCATCAATGTATCAAAAAGGGTATCCAGAACTCGGTGGAGAGTTTGCAACACGGCTGTTGGGTCATGAATGTCCAGGTCGTCCTTGAACGTGACGGTATAGCCCAATCCCTTTGTGCTGAACTTTTTCATCTCTACTTCTTTTACCTTGGTCACGCGGTATAGATCGCTGATATTGGTGATATTTGCGGCGTCAGTGATTTTCTGACGTTTGGCTGGGGATGGCTCATCGTCTGCAGTCGCTCCATAACCGACTTGGTCTTCACCATGATGATTCCTCAGATGTCGAAGGTAGTTGTCACGGCGAGCAAAAACTTTGCGGCAAGCAATACATTGATGTTGGTTAGAATCGCTGTGACGGGCAACGCGACGGCTGTAGTTGTCACGCCTTGTGATGTCTTGCTGCACAGGTTGCACGTAAACATTTTTGTTTTTATGATCTGCAAGATATAAAAATATAAAACATATTATTACAGTATCTTTCATACACAAGGAAACATGTAAACTTGCGATTAAATTTTTGTACAACTCCATCATTTTGTGTCAGATCATGCGCATAGGCATACTTTTTCTCAGTACATTTTCATTACAACATTAACAGGTGCAATCTATACAATATTGGAAGTTAATAAGCTTCAATCTGAAAAGTTGGAAGTATCAAGCTAATACTTGTACAGATTCCCCTGAGAAATGTCCCCGTCTGATGTGCAGTCTTCTTTGAGACATTTGAATCTCACCCACATTTGATTTCATTGGTATAATACAATTATGAGTGCACCCCAACACAAGTGCACACACCAATACAAGTTGCTTGTTGCTGTTTTCTCAAAAACGAGAAAACAATGATGAAGTTTTCACGTTACTTAAGATTTTTGAGAAAAAAAAATTATTGCAATGAATGCACTCTTTTAAAAGTTCAAACAAATTTCTCTCATTTATAGGTATTGTGATTGAATTAAGATCAGATTTGTAATTGTGAAGAAGTGACTCTTGTTTCCCAAACAAAGTTTTGAATTATTAATTGTTATTTTGGTGACAGTTTTTTTGTTTATTTTAGTATTTTCCCCCTCTCCAAATTGCACTGTGGACAGCAAGTTCGTATTGTGATAAAGAACCGCTGGCCTAAATAAGATCAAAGCTGTGTCTAATTTATGACCGATTTTTAGAATACTAAAAAAACCAAAAAAACAACAAACAATGCAACTGGAAGTAATTACAAGTGTAATAGTTGTTTTCTGTATTTGCCTGCGATCACACAGCAAGTTCGATCATGTCTTTTCGGTAGGTTTTGTTTTCATTTTACCGTTGATGAGTACAAATTTATCTCAAAATAGAAACAAAAAACCATTTCACAAACAAAATACCCGTTTAAAAAATCTTATCTTTCTTCGAAAGTATTAGTGATGATATAGCAACGATGCGTTTCTGTTGCTTCTCTTGTTACAATTCCAATTACTTGTGAAGAAATGACCTCCCGCAAAGGATCACCGTTTAAATAGACGTTTTCTAAAACCACAAATTGCCGATTGGTTAAAATAAAATACGACAAAAATGCTGGTCTATGATTGGTTATTATTTCTGGCGTGTTTTTGATTGATCAATGATCTATGACATCAAATCTATTTATAGACACAGTAAACAAAGAATGTTCAGACACGTCTGCCAAGTTGTTCTTTCCAGTCAGCTATGTTGCTGATGTTTGCCATGGTGACATGGTTGTCACGCGAGCCTGATTTACAAAGCGAAACAATAAAGTTCTGGGCCGTGTGTCACCCTATCGAGACAAGTTATAAAACAATCAAGAAACCAACGAAACTCTAATTATTCTGAAATATAATTTAATTAAACAAAACAAGAAAATTAGTTAATATTCACAAACCCTAACTATTGGTATGTTCGGAGAGTCACATATCCTCCAATTGACTTCTCTCTTCTTAGTTAAAGTAAAACTCTATTAAAATGCAAACGGATAATATTATTAATATGCCCCCTTTCTTACACAAACCAACCTCCACTTCTGATAATCTCTCCTTGAGAACTATTAGCCTTGAAACTATCCTTGAATATTCCCACCCAGAACAAAACCTGTTCCACTGGGTTCGTCGCCTATTACTTTGGCGACCTTCTCACCTCGAATGAGAAGAAATCTCATCTACTGGATGTTTGGCCAAAACAATCCAGTCTGAACGCTCAGTGCACTGATTCATAAAATATTCATTATCACAAGATAGTTTTGTTTTTAAAATGATGAGCCCACCATGTTTGATCGTGTCATGCGATGTTAGTTCTTGGTCCTCTTAGGTCTTTAGCACCGTCTGTAATCGGTGGTCACCTCTTGGGTGGTTATGGCCCATCAGTCCGAGGATTGGATGTTTCCGCCAGCTCACGTATCCGTGGAAGACCTCTGTCAGGTGGTTCCAGGTAGGGGTTGCTGGGGTCCAAGTTGTTCTTGGGGGATGTTCGTAAACATCACCTTTCTGGCAGCATTTGAAAGACTAAAAGCCTGGCCTCAGAGCCATCTGAAATTCGTAAGTTTACTTATTAAATTTCCTAATTCCAAAATTAATTGAGGTGTAAAACAAAATGCATAACAAACAATATTGACTGGTGACGTTATAGGCGGTATGCTTTCACAACAGTTCCACAAAGGAAGTTTTTGAAGTTTTTGAAGTTTTTATAGTTTTTGAGGCTTTTGAAGCTTTTGAAGCTTTTGAAGTTTTTGAAGTTTTTGTAGTTTGCAGTTTGCAGTTTGCAGTTTGCAGTTTGCAGTTTGACGTTTTTGAAGTTTCTTAAAGACAGCCGAATCTAGACCTGTTGCTCCTAACTGAACTATGGCTGCTAGTAGAGGGTAGGCCCAGTGTTCATTTATTTTGTAAAACATATCTTTTACCTAAACAATGGCAACAAATCAAACATAACACCCCACCCCACCCCTGACAGCCGAATCTAGACCTGTTGCTCCTAACTCAACTATGGCTGCTAGTAGAGAGTAGGCCAAGTATTTATTTTTGTAAAACAAATATGTTTTACCTAAACAAGGGCTACAAACCAAACATAACACCCCCACCCCATCCCTGACAGCTGAATCCAGGCATGTGACACTGGAGCACAAAAACTTACTGAAGGTACAACAGACAGATACAAAAATAGATTATCATGAAAATGTTATATCTCAAAAGGTTTTACCAAACAGCTGAGATGGTATTTGTTACTTGTCTCGTTTTGACCGTTGTATGGCACTGTACACCCTGAACTTGATAGTTTTCCAGTCAACCTGCTTCAACAATGGGTTTTCTGACTTGATCTTATCACGCTCAAATTTCCTTGGCACCTTGGGAAAGATTTGATGAGATTTGAAGACATTGTCAATTATTTTCGCTTGGGCTGGTGTCAATTTTTTCCTAGCCTTGGGCATATGAGATCCTTTAGGCTCAGGATTTTCTAAAAACAAACCAAAATCACAGTATTATATAAAAGTCAAATCCTATGTAGCCAATTTTCCAGTGAGAATAGTTCAAATTCCTTTTCAGTATACTTATGTGATGTTCAAAAACATGTTTCCAAAACATGTTTTCAAACAAAATGTTTTGTGTAATGGTACAGCTGATATTGTGTCGTACTCTTGATAAAAAACAAACTTTAAGTGACAAAATCAACATAATTTATATGACACGGCTACTGCACCGAAGATTACGGTAAAGTTATCAACATACGGATACAAATACAGCCCATAACAGGAAGGACAGGTAGTTTTCCCAAGACAATGTTTTTCCATTGTAGGTGAAACAATGCATCAGTGTTTAAAGATAAAATATAGGATTGGTAAAGCTGATAGCACAGCATTCTTACTTTAATTGTCTCATCCAATGTATACATGGAAAAACAAACCTGCTAACAATTCGTCGCATATCTGACAAACCGACGAATATGCAGTGAAATAACAAAGGGTATTTGCCGGTTTGTCAGATTTGCGGCCAAATGTGCTTATCTGCCGGTTTGTCAGATATGCGACGAATTATGCTCAATCTGTTGTCTGATTAAGGAAGAAGAAAAACTATATATATTCAACTTTTTTCAAAATTAATTCCAATCATATATTTTACATTTAAAAAATGTGACCTGCTCTATCGAAATATGTGTAACGAGCCATACAAAACATGAGAAAACACTACTAAAACCGATTCCGAAATTTTGGTGGTATTATGTAAATCAAATCTTGATCTTTCTTGTCGTGGTCTTACCTTTATTTGAAATGATGAATAAATCCATAAAAACGCAGTTTTCATGAGCATGTTTCTCCGCAATTATTTTCCTTCCAGACGATCCCCAGCTAACAATTTTACGTTTTTACAACGTTGTGAGGACGTCAGACTTAAGTGCCAACAACGCTGTTTGTATAACGTTGTAGCAACGAAACTTTGTCGACTACCATTTACGTAATATAGAACGTTATACGGCGACGTAATGGCGACGTTCCCTCTACGTTTTTGGGACGCGAGTTTTGACACGTGTGTCCTGTGTTGACAACGTTGTGAGAACGTACCAGAGTTTGTTACTGGCAACGTTATTTACATTACGTTGTAGCAACGGAAGTTTGTCGACTCCCATTTACGTCTTAAGAACGTTATACTACTACGTAATGAAGACGTCCCCGACACATTTCAGGAACGTTTTGGCCACGTGTCTAGCACGTTGTGACAACGTTTACGGATACATTCAATCAATTAAAAAACTAATTATCAATTATATATAAGTATGGTTCAAACACTTCCTGGATCCTACCGAATGTAAACTACATGTTACTTATACTATTTATATTGTAATTATGACATCATTCTGTACATATTTTTTTCAAATTGTATTAATTATATTCTACTTATTACACTAATTAGTAGATGTTTATTCTACAAGATTATTTACTTCACAATAGTCTACCACGATTATCTTACCTTGGTCACACGACTGTGTCCTCATGCTTGCTATACTTACATGGTGAGGAACTTGTATATATGTAGCGTATTTCCAATGGCTAAGTTGCCATGGTGGGTAATTACAAAATATTGTTTTAATAATTAGTACCCATTGTCAAAAAAATTGAGTTTAATCATGCTAGGTGTATCCTAACTATATTTGTCTTTTCGAAAGTAGATAAAAACTGTCTGAGAGTAACCCCCACTTTGTGGTTCATTGAATATTTCATTAAAACAAATGGTGGATTAGGTTCGAATGGGACTTGCGATCTACAGTATATGATTATGCAAATTTGTGTACTGTCTCTATACAACATGATTTTTGTATGGATGATTTACCGAAAGGTATTACAATTAGCATGAAAAACAGTCCAAGAGCTGTGGGGTTGGGTGGATTGGGTGGATTGGGCGGTTAAGACAGAAGTTGCTATGGAAGCGACGTACGGCATAATGATTATTTCTTTGTCATGCATATCTTTCTACTAACGTGCTCCCCATTAACCTTGATGAAATGTGTTTCTATCAAGACGGCGGCTGCGGCGAAGTTCAGATTCTCATAAGCAAAGGCGTGAAGACAGAGCACGAAACGTGCATTGAACTTCGCTGAGAGTTTATTTGATGAATCCCACCGTGATTGCTATCAGGGGAATTGGTCCAGCCTTGCCGTTTCCCTTGCCTACAACGTGAGTCAACAAGAAAGTTACCCATATTTAGAAGGATTGTTCCCAAAAAATGATGACATTTTATTTAAGAGTGACTGCGTATTAAAATGAGCATCTCTCCACACAGCAGAAAAAAATAGCCACCGAAATTGTTCCTTGCTATCAGTGAAACCATCGTAACTTCCTTTCAGACTCGAGGTGTACAGTCCAATGCAGATGAAGTTATAGTTATCCTAGCCCCTATTGCCAAAAACTTTGATATTAATTTTCGATTTGAGGCTTTTGGCGATTTTTTGGCAAAATGTTTCCCTCGATGATTCAACATGTGCTACCTCCTTTTGGTGGAATTTTATGAAAATTATCATCACTGACCGGCACCAAACATCGTCGGCGCTAGACCCAGTAACTTGGGCGCTGTACTCCTTTTTTGAGATTTTGACATTATCTGTCGTACTAGCTAGTACGACAGATTATGTCAAAATCTCAAAAAAGGAGTACAGCGCCCCAGTTACTGGGTCTACATCGGCGCCATGATGGTTGCTGTGTCGCGCATGGCATCAGCCGAAGTTCGTGTATAACACATGAACCGTTGGTTATCGCGTACCATCGTTGGGCACAGCCTACCATTAACAGCATGACTTGTTGACTGGCTATACAATGAAGCAAACTGGTATGCCGTGTGGAACGCTGGTCAATGATAACCAACGGTTCGTGTGATGAAGTTGTTGGTATGCAAAAGGTGAATTTTCCCATATTTGGGTTTATTAGTGTTTTACAATCACAACATTCTTGTGACTAGCTTGTACTATACCATGGAGGAATAAAATATTGTGTTCCTCCATGCTCGTACCATAGGTGGATCTAGTGTGGAGTTCCCGGGTCCGACCAGCTCCATCCCATCTTTGTGATCACATTTTTGAAATTTAAATAATAAACATTTTTAATTATGTATTGGCCTCTTTTCGGGGATTCTTTTGTTTTTTTGTTGTGGGTATTATTCGCTGATATGTTTTTTTATAGTTTTTTTCAGAGGGGTGTGGGGGTGTGGGGGTGTGGGGTAGAATGAATAGCCTTTCCATTAATTATGGAACACATGGAAACCCTATAGTATGCCTCAGTCCCACACCTACCCTACCCCACCCCAGTTTACATTAGTACGTTGTGTTTGCAACATGACCACAACATTACCAAAGTGCTATGTTTATACTACGTTTTGTTTGCAACATAACCACAATGTTAGGAAACCTATGTCTTCACTAGTACGTTGTGTTGGCAACAAAAGCCGCAACAGAAATGGAAAACCAAAATACGACGTCTTCACTACCTTGTGTTTGCAACATAACCACAACATTAATGAAAAACATAAATAATACGTCTTCACCACTACGTTGAGTTTACGACTTCATCACAACATTAATTTTAAACCTCAATACTACGTCGCCGATACGTTGTGTTTGCAACATTACTACAATGTTAATGGAAAACGTAAATACTACGTCTTCACTACGTTGTGTTGCCAACAAAACCACAACATTACTGGACAACCTAAATACTACGTCGTCTGTACGTTGTGTTTGCAACATTACTACAACATTATTGAAAAACATAAATACTACGTCTTCACTATGTTGTGTTGCCAACAAAACCACAACATTACTGGAAAACCTAAATACTACGTTGTCAGTACGTTGTGTTTGCAACATTACTACAACGTTAACGGAAAACGTAAATACTACGTCTTCACTATGTTGTGTTTGCAACATAACCACAACATTACTGGAAAACCTAAATACTACGTTTATACGAAGCCCCGGAAGGGACAGGGGTAAGAAAAAAAATCTGTGGGCTAATTCGTTCCCACGAATTAGCTAATTCGTTCCCACGAATTACTAATTCGTTCCCACGAATTACTAATTCATTCCCACGAATTACTAATTCGTTCCCACGAATTAACAATTCGTTCCCACGAATTAACAATTCGTTCCCACGAATTAACAATTCGTTCCCACGAATTACTAATTCGTTCCCACGAATTAACAATTCGTTCCCACGAATTAACAATTCGTTCCCACGAATTAACAATTCGTTCCCACGAATTAACAATTCGTTCCCACGAATTAACAATTCGTTCCCACGAATTAACAATTCGTTCCCACGAATTAACAATTCGTTCCCACGAATTAACAATTCGTTCCCACGAATTACTAATTCGTTCCCACGAATTACTAATTCGTTCCCACGAATTAACAATTCGTTCCCACGAATTACTAATTCGTTCCCACGAATTACTAATTCGTTCCCACGAATTAACAATTCGTTCCCACGAATTAACAATTCGTTCCCACGAATTAACAATTCGTTCCCACGAATTACTAATTCGTTCCCACGAATTACTAATTCGTTCCCACGAATTACTAATTCGTTCCCACGAATTACTAATTCGTTCCCACGAATTAACAATTCGTTCCCACGAATTAACAATTCGTTCCCACGAATTAACAATTCGTTCCCACGAATTACTAATTCGTTCCCACGAATTAACAATTCGTTCCCACGAATTAACAATTCGTTCCCACGAATTAACAATTCGTTCCCACGAATTACGAATTCGTTCCCACGAATTAACAATTCGTTCCCACGAATTAACAATTCGTTCCCACGAATTAACAATTCGTTCCCACGAATTAACAATTCGTTCCCACGAATTAACAATTCGTTCCCACGAATTAACAATTCGTTCCCACGAATTAACAATTCGTTCCCACGAATTAACAATTCGTTCCCACGAATTACTAATTCGTTCCCACGAATTACTAATTCGTTCCCACGAATTACTAATTCGTTCCCACGAATTAACAATTCGTTCCCACGAATTAACAATTCGTTCCCACGAATTAACAATTCGTTCCCACGAATTAACAATTCGTTCCCACGAATTAACAATTCGTTCCCACGAATTACTAATTCGTTCCCACGAATTACTAATTCGTTCCCACGAATTAACAATTCGTTCCCACGAATTAACAATTCGTTCCCACGAATTAACAATTCGTTCCCACGAATTAACAATTCGTTCCCACGAATTAACAATTCGTTCCCACGAATTACTAATTGTTCCCACGAATTACTAATTCGTTCCCACGAATTAACAATTCGTTCCCACGAATTAACAATTCGTTCCCACGAATTAACAATTCGTTCCCACGAATTAACAATTCGATCCCACGAATTAACAATTCGTTCCCACGAATTAACAATTCGTTCCCACGAATTAACAATTCGTTCCCACGAATGAACAATTCGTTCCCACGAATTACTAATTCGTTCCCACGAATTACTAATTCGTTCCCACGAATTACCAATTCGTTCCCACGAATTAACAATTCGTTCCCACGAATTAACAATTCGTTCCCACGAATTAACAATTCGTTCCCACGAATTAACAATTCGTTCCCACGAATTACTAATTCGTTCCCACGAATTACTAATTCGTTCCCACGAATTAACAATTCGTTCCCACGAATTAACAATTCGTTCCCACGAATTAACAATTCGTTCCCACGAATTAACAATTCGTTCCCACGAATTAATAATTCGTTCCCACGAATTACATCAAAGCGCCTACACGAGGCGCTGCACGCCCTCATGTGTTGCTACTCAACATTTAACAGTCAAGATGGCGGAGGCGCACGTTTATGTTAGTAGTAGTAGTAGTTCAGATGATGACCAAATCGGTAAGTTTGTCAAGTTTTATCATTATGATTTGTTAAAGAAGTACTGTTAAATGAAAAGAATCGGTTGGCAGTTCATAGAGAAACTTTAAGTTGTCGGTAGGAGTATATTGGAAGGTTGAAATCACCAAGTAATCTTGTTATTAAGTTGGTATATACAGAATACTCATGTAGGCCTATTTATGGGCACTTGTTGATTAACTAAAGTCTATACGGTGCACTGGCATGACTGTGAAAATAAGAGAAGATGGGAATGGTAGCAGAAAAAAGGTTGATGGTATTAAAACATATTAACAATTCTTCTTTGGACTGGACCTGGTCCTGAGGTGGTTTTTTTTCACGACCCTCTCTGTTTTTGCATGTAGGCCTACATACATGTGTCATATAATATATATCATATCATATGTGTGTTGATGTACATGAACGTTTCAAAGCTAAAATGTCGATCTTGTGGTAAACACAAACCCCAATCATGTTATACTTATAGTGATTGGTCTTTAGCTATAGCTATAGCATAGGTTTTTTATATTATGGTGTCATCATGCACCTACCTTTTTTTGTCAATGCACAAGTACACGAGCCTCTTCGGCGGGGTCCTTACAAATGTTCCAAAAGCCTACCTCCATGCTATAACTTATATTAAAGTATTACCCATGGTTATACACAAATCAGGTGAAATTGTTTGGCTGATGTATAGTGACCTTTACAGTAAGGCTTGCATACTTACAGCTGTTGCAAATATTGTAAGATCGTTGCCAACCTGGGTACACTTTGAACATTGGATACTTTGGACATTTTCATGGCGTGATGATGATATTGATTAAATTTTTAATTTCAACTTGCAGACATACCAGCCTCTGAGAAGTCCTTTTTTGACTTTCTTACCGATGAGAGAAACTTGCCTGATGAAACTGTCAAGAAGATGATTGCAGAGAAGGTAGGGGCCTACTGTATACCAGATACCTGTCAAGAATATTATCGTTATCTTGAATAAATGTTTCAAAATGCTTATAAAGAAAATAATTATAATAATAATGATGATGATGACGATGGATGTCGCACTGCCCCTTCCTGAATATCAGGGTTTTAGGATAATACACCAGCATGGCAATTTTATGTTTTGTAGCAGTAGTCTTTGGCAAGCCAAGGGAAACATTGATTATTACAACCATAATATATGTTGCCTGCCCAAAGCGAGGCAAAAGCACATCACCTCAAGGAGTACATTAAATGGGGTTGGATACCAGTCTCTGTAAAAAAAAATGGACCAATGAGTTTAGGTTGCTGTGTAGTGTGTACTGCATTATGGCTTGATTTTGATCTGGCTGTCATCAATTTGTACAAGGCACTGCAAAATGGGTATTGCTGCACTGCATAGGATGCATTGGGTATGACAATTTATTATTATTTTTTTTTAATGGGCCTAATTGAATGGGCCAGTAACAATAAAAAACAACCAAGGGTAGTGCTCGGGTTGTTTCTTTAATTGTCAAATTACATTTTGCGATTACCGAAAATTAGAATAGTGCCTGTATAACAAAAAATACATTTTCTGTTAGGCTCAATCATTCTTTTTGGCACAGGAGATTTTATTTTTTTTATTTATTTTTTTATATTTCTAGCTGGACTGTGTGACGGTAGCTGATATGTCTGATACAGATCTTGAGAAATTCTTACCAAAGCTTGGTGACAGGATAGCAGTATGGCAGTATTGTAGCAGGGAAAAAGAAGCTAACTCCAATGATGGAGCTATTTGCAAAGCAACCCTGAGTTTAATGGACAAAATTCGCGGCAAGAAACGTAAGTTGTTTGGTGGAAAATCAAAGTGCAGTCGAGCTGTCAAATTGAATGGAAATACAAATGCTGTGAGACAGAAACGCCGATTTGAGATAGGTTGGAAGGATTTGAACGAGAAAGGTTTTACTCAGGTCAGGCAGCAAAGAGGAGGTGGAACGAGACATCTGACACTTAATAAAGCTGCTACGATGTCGGAGATAAAAGACATTGGCACAAAACTGTTCTTTCCAAATGGAAAATCTATGCTTGGGAAAGTAGAAGAATTTGAAGTCACTCTTAGGGATCATCAGGATGAAACATTAGATCCGGCACTAACACTGCTAGAAGTTATTGAGCAGTTTAAGTTAAAAATGTTGAGAATTTACATCTTTACCAAGCGTGTAGAAGAATCAGATGATGTTCCAGGGTCATCCTCTAATACTACTACGCACACAGTTCCCGCAAGCTTGCCTGAGATGCCTCAGACCACAGAGCACTCTAATGGCAGTGAACAATCAAACATCGCTGGAAGTTCTAGACCTTCAATTCCGAACTCTGAGACTTTTCTTGGTCCAATCCTATTGTCTTCAGATGATGAAGTTTTATTTGGAGGGGGACTTCTTCATGATGATATGTTTCATGATACTCTCCCATATGAATTCCTCAGGGATGACCATGAAACTTCAAGAAATACTTCAACACCAGCAAGCAAAATTGAGAAACTAAAACTCCACCGTGGCCACGTTTTTAAAGAATTGAACGCTGCAGTTCAGAATTGTACCATAACAGCAAATGATCCGATCGTTGAAGTGGAGATGATTCTGCCTAATGGGACCGTGGAAAAGGGGAAGATAATGGCGGTGTGTTAAGAGATGCACTTACAGAATATTGGGAGACTTTTCAAAAAAAATGTACAACAGGAAGTACCATCAAAGTACCTGTCACGCGACATGACATGAAGGAAACCTGGGATCTAGTTGCTGTGGTAATGGTCATCAGTTACAAAGCTGTGGGGTATTTCCCAATTAAACTAGCCAAACCCTTTATTTATCATTGCTTCGGACATGAAACACAACAGGAAGAACTTGTAAAGACATTCTTGCAGGTCATCCCAGAACATGAAAAAAGGATAATTGAGCAGGCCCTTCAAGATTTCAAAAGTGTGAGTGAGGATGACGAATTTTTGGACTTACTCGATAGCCATGAAGTAAAAGCTTGTGTTCGAGAGGAGAACTTGAAAACAATCTTATCAGAAGTACCTCACAAAGAACTGATCCAGGATCCCTCATACATAGCCGAGTGCTGGCGGGGGCCTCTAAAACAACACATGACACATCTACTACAAAGAGGGGGATTGGACAAGCTGTACGAGAAATTGAAACCCACCCAACACAAAGTGATAACCATCCTGCACTTTGAGGAACACCTGGATAGAAAATTGCAAGGCATCTCTACATTCTTGAAGAAGTACATAAGGCAGTGTCCGGATGAACGTCTTCTAAGGTTTCTTAGATTTTGCACAGGTACATGTACTGCATTTTACTTAAGCTTGACCTGAAAAGTGGACGAATGTATACAAAACCTGTTGTATGACATTATCTGCCCTTTATTACTGTGATAAACTGTAATTGTCTTTGTTTTAGAAATCATTTTGTGGTTATAAAAGTGTTTTTACCAATTACCAGGCACTGATCCGGGGGTGGCTAGAGGAGCGTACGCTTCCCCCTAAAGTTTCACCACCCCCCCCCCCTAAATATATATATATATAAACCCAAGGTAAAGCCAATTTGATCTCAAAGTATTACCCCCAAAAATGAAATGCTAAGATAGCACCATGAAGAGCATATTCTTATTCAGAAATTCTATGAGGCCCTTGACTGATCCTGGGGGCCCATTAGGCTTGGCACTGCGTGCTCGCATTGTCAGGGATTGGTTTCTACACCCCCAAAGAAAATACATTTGCTACGCCACTAATGGGGGAGATCTATCCGTAACATATCCTGATGGGGCAGTTTTCAATTGTTACACTCAGTGTCTGCTGTAATGGACTAATGGATGACTCAAACAATTCAAAGAGTAAATTAAATGTATATTGAATGTTTCGTTTTGATTGAAATGAGGATATAATTGAGAAATAATTTGTTTGTTTGTTCTTGTAACAGGTGCAGATGTCCTTATTGCATCATCTATTAAGGTGAGGTTCGTCGAACCATTGAGTGACTTCTCAAGAACTCCTGTTGCACACACCTGCGGTTATGTGCTTGAATTTCCCAACAACTATGGCTCCTACTTAGAAATGGCAGAAGAGCTAACCGAGCTCCTTGACTCAAAAGTATGGGTGATGGATATTGTATAAATTCAGCAAGCATGAGATCAAGTTGCACTTGTAATGAAGGTTTTGCATTGAACTATATTTTGTTCATTTTTTGAAATGTTAGTGTTCTCTATCCAATTGCCAAACACAGCTTGTTAAAAAGTGTTCTCTATTTGTATTGTATTGGCATATTCCAGTTTTCACGATTCAGGGTGGTTACAGTCTGCTAAGTCACAAGTGGTTTTCATAGCGTGACCATAGTTTGACAATTTTCATGAGGCTGAGGTCAAACAGTTAATCATCATACAATGTGAATTTGTATCCTGAACACCCTATATTGTTTAGTTTGCAATTCACAGTTTTACATACACTGATATTTTTCTTTATTTGAGTCGTTGCTTTTATTTTTTTATATTTTTTTTAATGAATCACGTTTACTGTTTTGGTTTGATATTATACTACATGTACCATCAACATTTGTTTATTTGTTTATTTATTTATTATTATGTGTACTTTGTGGCAGTCTAAGTCAAATAATATGAAGATAATTTAAATGATCGTTGGTTAGCAAGTATGTGGTGTACTTGTTACTGCCACTGTAAAGGAAATGTTTAAAAAGTATCACTGGGACTGTAGTAATTCAAAACAAAACAAAAATTCAGAAATGCAGCTTGTAATTTTGTGCAAGCTACAAGAAAACATGCTTTATTGCAGACTTACTCAAATTGTGAACTTAAACCTGTGTAACCGGACAGTTACAATATTTTTGTTTCAACTTTATAAAATTGAAAATATATATATTTTTTACTAAGGTCATAGTTTCAAACATAGGTGGCCTAAATTACAAATTAGTTTTGTAATACTAAATAAAAGACAGGACTTTTGCTAATGTAATTATGGGCCCTGTTTTGTTCAACTTCCCAAAACGTTGGATTGAAGAAGGGAAGTGGATAACCAACAGTTTTGGTGTGGTTATGTTTTAAGAATACATGTAAATTGTACAACGCAAATGCTAATTAGAATGATAGAGGTGAACACATGCCCGGTATAAAAATATGCCACGTTTCAATGTTTGATATGAGTTGACAGTATTTGATTTTAAACGGTTGGTGATGTATAACTTTTACAATTAATACTCAGAAATACCTAGACTGACAGTACAAATGTATCTTCCAAGCAATGACTTAAAGTGTTGAATTATGGTTGTGCAGTTCGAAAAACATTACACAAACTTAATAAATGCACACATCAAATTAGCAAAATGTACAAAAATGTACACATATTTTTATAAAGGCATCACTTCAAACATTGGTTAACATTTTTTAACCATGCACCCTGTATTGAGTATACAAGTTTTGAAAAAGTTTCAAACATTTTAAAACATCACAACTGTAGTTTTATTCTAACTGTTGTTTTTTTTAAATAGTTTTATATAGTTTTCTTGCAGTTTTCTGTAGTTTCTTGGTAGTTTTACAATAGTTCTTGTACTGTACAAGTCCTATCTGTGATGTGAATGGAACCCACGAAAAGGTTACGATTTAAAGTAAATAATTATGTCTTCCTCTGCAGTTCCTCTGTAGACAAAATGATTAGAAGAAAACTCTGATATTTTTTTTCTGAATATTTTGTCACCAAGTTTGTTTACAAAATTGGTCTCATCTATAAGAGTTGTTTTTCTGTAAATGACAGTGTTTGGTTTTACATGCAGTTTGTTTTAATAAAAAGTTCAACAATTTGCAAACAAATCAAAACTTCTCATATTCATTTTTTTTATCAACAGACTGTGGTAAGGTATTTATTAGTGACAAAGTGGCCACAAAGGTTAGCATTGAGTATTATCAATTGCGTAACAATGCATACTCAGAGGCATAACTAAGGGGTGGGGCCCGTGTCTACCCTCCCCCCATTTGAAATCTGTAGGCATTTGAAATATTGTTTTAAAAGTGCAAATGCAATCTACAGTTGCCAGCAGTGCCACCCCCCCCCCCCCGAAAAATTGTGCACCCCCTTGTGACCCCCTTCAAACATTACCCTAGTTACATGTATGCCGCTGTGCATACATTACTTAATTAATCCAAGGCAATCGGCTTTTACAGTGTTCATCACATCAGTTCTTAATCTGGGTTACAGTTGCAGGACTGCACTTTTATATCATCCCCTGTTTATTTTTATATATTGATTTTCGCTAATTCCACACTAATGGGCACAAAACTGTGACATTTTAGGGAAACATGGGGTATTAGTAATCCTAACAAGAAGTAGTTTTGTGTTGTATTTTGGTCTGTTAACATTCAAAGCCTATGACAATTATACTTTAAAAATTTGGAAAAATTCTCAGTATTTAAAGACGCACACTCGTCACCATTACCCGACGACTATTTCTGTGGCACAAAACGATCATGTACCCGTACATAGTTTACGTACAACGCGTGCACAGGTCAAAGGTGATCTTTCGTGGCACGAATTTGTTTGTTACGCGTTGACGAGTGTGCGTCTTTAAGAAACTGGAGGAGATAATCTTCAAGATCTGTACGCATGTAACGGCATGCAAAGTGGACAGACATTTTGTTGTAAATTGGTAAAAAACATACTAAAAGTAACTGATTGACCAAAGTTTTATCTAAGTATGATTAGAGACCCTTAATTATAATTACATAATACAAGCCAAAACTAAGACAATCCTCTGTTTATTTATGAAATTACAGGGTTTCTTTCAGAATGTTACGCGTGTAACGAGGACAAATTGTTGTAACAAAGAGTCTGTCCTCGTTACTTGCGTAACATATTTTTCATTGTAACTTCCTTAATTCATATAGGTGTGACGGGTCGTCGAATGATACTATTTTGGGACACGGCAAGTAGACACTGAATTGCTGATTTATTCTGAAAATAACGAAGACGGGAAATATACATGTTACTGCGTCTTCGTTCAGGAAAATAATCATCTAATCAAATCAAATTAACCATCAATATAGAATGAAATGCTATTCAAACAATCAAAATGCGTTAAAGAGAAACATAATTATTTACAAATACTGGCAAACAAATTAATCCCAAACCACACAGTCTTGCGGCAATGGGCGCTGCCATCTTTAGATGCCTGCTTATAGGTCAAGCCATGGAGGAAGGACAAGCAATCACATAAATTAAATGTAAATAACTAAAGCTAGACCGACATGTTGGATCTAGGTAAGGCCTTTTTTATAGGAATGGGTAATTAATAACTTTATAATTTTACTAGGAGTCTATAAAAGCAAAATAGACATTTTCATTTAAGGCAGTAAACTACTCACGGGAACTATCAAATTATATCGAAATGTTCCATCAAATGATACAAATAAATAAATAATCACTCAGCCATCATTCTAACTGTGATTAATCATAAATATAAGTTTAACCTAAGCACAGATTAAGAGTAAAATATAATGATAATTACCTGAAAATAACGAAGACGGGAAATATACATGTTACTGCGTCTTCGTTCAGGAAAATAATGGCGAACCCCGCGAAAAATACAAAGGGTAGCGTTCTACTGTGAGGGCGCTAGTTTTAAGTTTACGTCACCAGTAAACATTACGTCATCAGGTTAAACGAAAATAAATTTAGGAGGGGGTGTTACATTAAACGCTTGTCACATAGGAATGTCTCAGAATTTACTGCATACAACCTGTTAAATGGAACAAAATCTGGTGCGCTAATTTATTCAATTTTCACTTCCCTGGCTATTCTGTCTGTCTTTTGTTACACGCGTAACAATTTTAAACGACCCTGT
Source organism: Marthasterias glacialis (assembly GCA_911728455.2). Taxonomy (NCBI): domain Eukaryota; kingdom Metazoa; phylum Echinodermata; class Asteroidea; order Forcipulatida; family Asteriidae; genus Marthasterias; species Marthasterias glacialis. The sequence continues at coordinate 21,476,332 of OU452220.1, forward strand.
AATTTCTTAGCAATTAAAAAAATATTTCTCATTTGTTTGCAAGAACAATCATTGGAATATACTTTACTGGGGCACAAAAGTTACTCCATTCTACTCTCCTGTATAATACTTAAATGGCCCATGAAGTACAACTTTTTAAAACACATTTTTTATCATATATCCATGCTTAAGGACAGTGTACAGGAAATGGAAAGTAATTGTTTGCACTAAACTTAAGATTTAATGTAGGCAAATTGAAGGCCATTTGAAGGAAAAAAACCAAGACAAACTGTAATTTTGTTGTGCACAAACCAACCATTATGTTGCAGATTTGCCTGTGACATCACTTGCTGACAAATATGCAAATTGAATTTGCCTCAAAACAGAAAATTCTGAAAAACGTTTAAAACACCCAAATTCAGAAATGGAAATGGTGAATTTTGTTGGCCAGAATGAATACAGACTTATTTCATAGGCCCTTTAAGAATGGTTATAGCTCGACCATAGCTATTAGGGCCATGACACACAGGGCAATTATTTACAGGCAACTTGGAGGCAAGCAACTTCACTGCATGCAAAAGAACATTTCAGCATATAAACTCAAGATCCATTTTCCTGACGGTGTCTCACACTCTCACTATCTCCAAGAAAATAAAATGACAGTCAAGAGGGGAATGTTCTTCTTGGAGATTGACTGGAGCTGGTTCCCTGTGAATTGTCCCAGGTGTGACATGGCCCTATTATACATCTTCAATGCAAACATGCTGCATGAATTTTGTACTTCGCTTATTTAAATTTAAAACATTTTGGTATATTGATGGAATTCATATCACAATCTTTCAGGAGAAAGGATGCAGTTTTACAATGCTATATTCTGGTTTGAACTGCTTTATTGAAATTAAATACTCAAATGCAAACACTCGCAACCCTTTTAACAGTATTGATACACAGCCCGCGGGTGGCACATATGTGGTATGTTAACCCCTTCTGTTTTACTTCATGCACTTTTGGATAGTTTCAGTTTACTGAAGCCCAGAATAACTGTTAATCATTTAACACTGCCAAAATCTCTCTCAGCACAAGGTACAAATCAAGTCCACTATAGGCATCCTTTGCCAAAGAAAGGCCTCTCTCTGCCATGATAAAAGTACAAAGACGAAAAACGTCAACATCACATGGAATTGACTCTCGATAGATACATTCTTCCTTACATTCCTCCAAGTCCTCTTGAAGGATCCCCTGTGTGTAGTTCTGAGTGTTATATAGTTCTGGCACAAAATACATCACATTTGGTCGGCCGTGTGGTACATTTGCATTCTTTGATAGGGAAATGACATGTGCATTCCATACCTCAGCTGTCTTATCAAGTTCATCCTGCCAAAAATAGCAATAAAAATAAATTAATAAAAACAGAAAAGAAAAAGTAAAGAAAAGAAAGAAAAGAATAACAATATTGAAAAATAGATTTGCAAACAATATCCTTTTAAAGAGCAACTCCGAAAATTTCAACTGTAATCTAAGCATCACCATAGATGGCACTAATTGTTTGATTTTGAAAAGTTAAGACAATTGAGAAATAAATGCACCATGAAGAAAACATTACAAAATATGTACCTGGATGATACCAAGGAAACAGAAGAGAACAAGGTTCACGTCAAGAAAGGAGCCATCAAAGTATCCCTCGTTCTTCATACCATGGAAGAATTCTAGCCAGAATTCAATGCATTCTTTCCTCAAAAATCCCCAAAAACTTTCGATTCGTTGATTATGAGTGCTGGAACCGTACATAAAACTCCTTTCTCCTGCAAGGGCATCATTTCCATTCCGTCGTAAGAATCTCTGGAATTCCCGAACATAGCAGTTCTCGGTCCCATGGTCTGCTCTTACAATTTTAGGACAGCCTCGAAGACATTGAACAGTTTCAACAAAGTAGCCGCCAATGACTCTGGGATCACTGCTGGTTCTGTATACATTGAGCCAGCATAGTTTTCTAGAAAACCTGTCAATGCATCCATTTATGCATAAACCGAAAGGACGCAACTTGTCATAGGAGTCCATATGCCATATATAATTAGGTCCCTTGGAGAAGTATGACCGTCTGGATAGTCTTCTTGAACGCCGCATTTCTGTTCCAACAGGATCAAGCAGAGCCAAGATAACCCTTATGTGTTCTTTTCTTACATTTAGACCGTTTAATTTGCATTTTTCGAACATCCATCTGTATCCATGGCAAGAACCTGACCCTTGAAGTTCTCGTCTTACAAAGGTCACCACTTCCTGAAGATTGGTGTAATTTTTCCGACGGAAAAGACCTTTCTTCTGTAAGGTTCTCTTCAAAGTTCTTTCACTTAAAATGATTTTGTGTTTTGCACCAAGAATATTGATAATATCTTTATATTCGAGGCCAAGGTGAAAATATATTTCAATCAGTTTATTTCGGTTGGCCATGGTTTATGCTGTTCGTTCTCAAGTGTGCTTGATGAATTGTGGAGCTGGTACTTTGGTAGTGTTTCAGCTGGTTAGGAATAGTTTATGCCTCCCTACTGTGCTCGTAAAACCTATGAAAAAAACACAAAAATGAAGATGCAAAATATTACTTTCCAGAAGAGAATAGAAGATCAATACAAGTAACACCTCCAGGTGCACACCAATTCAAGGAATTAGCCTGTACATGTATGCATCTGCAGATATTATTATCATTATTATGTATTTATTTATTTATTTATTATTATTATTTATTATTTTTTTATTACCGTTCCCGCTTCCTGATGTGCACAGTAGGCACTATTTTGTAAATACTTTTAATTATTTTATCTGTAGTTGCCAGCGCAGTACCCCTATTCGTAACATACAGTACTTACTTGGTCTATAATAACAATGCTCGGAGTAATAATTAATAGCGTTACATTTGTACATACATATGGTACTCCTACGGACAACTTAATGCGACCTTATTTCCACAGTCATGCCAACCACCATACCATTCAATCATGCCCATGATGAGTATGACCTATAGATACATGTTGTATTCTGTATCATGTCTGTATCAACTTAACAAGATTACTTGGTGATTTCAACCTTCCAATACACTCCTACCGACAACTTAAAAGTTCTCTATAACTGCCAACCGATTATTTTCATTTAACAGTACTTCTTTAACAAAATGATACAATGATAAAACTTGACAAACTTACCGATTTGGTCATCATCTGAACTACTACGTAGTAGTAACACTACAGAAACGTGCGCCTCCGCCATCTTGACTGTTAAATGTTGAGTCGCAACACATGAGGGCGTGCAGCGCCTCGTGTAGGCGCTTTGATGTAATTCGTGGGAACGAATTATTAATTTGTGGGAACGAATTGTTAATTCGTGGGAACGAATTGTTAATTCGTGGGAACGAATTGTTAATTCGTGGGAACGAATTATTAATTCGTGGGAACGAATTAGTAATTCGTGGGAACGAATTGTTAATTCGTGGGAACGAATTATTAATTCGTGGGAACCAATTGTTAATTCGTGGGAACGAATTGTTAATTCGTGGGAACGAATTGTTAATTCGTGGGAACGATTTGTTAATTCCTGGGAACGAATTAGTAATTCGTGGGATTGAATTAGTAATTCGTGGGAACGAATTGTTAATTCGTGGGAACGAATTGTTAATTCGTGGGAACGAATTGTTAATTCGTGGGAACGAATTGTTAATTCGTGGGAACGAATTAGTAATTCGTGGGAACGAATTAGTAATTCGTGGGAACGAATTGTTAATTCGTGGGAACGAATTGTTAATTCGTGGGAACGAATTGTTAATTCGTGGGAACGAATTAGTAATTCGTGGGAACGAATTAGTAATTCGTGGGAACGAATTGTTAATTCGTGGGAACGAATTGTTAATTCGTGGGAACGAATTGTTAATTCGTGGGAACGAATTATTTATTCGTGGGAACGAATTGTTAATTCGTGGGAACGAATTGTTAATTCGTGGGAACGAATTGTTAATTCGTGGGAACGAATTGTTAATTCGTGGGAACGAATTGTTAATTCGTGGGAACGAATTAGTAATTCGTGGGAACGAATTAGCTAATTCGTGGGAACGAATTGTTAATTCGTGGGAACGAATTAGTAATTCGTGGGAACGAATTGTTAATTCGTGGGAACGAATTGTTAATTCGTGGGAACGAATTGTTAATTCGTGGGAACGAATTAGTAATTCGTGGGAACGAATTAGTAATTCGTGGGAACGAATTAGCTAATTCGTGGGAACGAATTAGCCCACAGATTTTTTTTCTTACCCCTGTCCCTTCCGGGGCTTCGTACGTTTACACTACGTTACGTTCGCAACATTAATATAATGTTATAAAAACACCAACATCCTACGTTGCCACAACGTGAGGCCTTGGACAAAATGACAACGTTACATTAATACCAATATACAACGTAAATATCACGTTGTTGTGATCCTGAAAGAAAATGTTTGTATAAAATACCAAAATATAACGTTCTAACAACGTCTTGCATGGAACAAATCAACAACGTTCCAAATAATACCAAAATACAACCTTTATACAACCACCTTCTTTCAATCTAACGTTCTTACAACGTTGTCACAATGTTGTAAAATCAGTACCTTATGACAACCAAACCACAATGTTGTGAAATGTTGTGGTTATGTTGTGTGTTAGCTGGGAAGGTCTTCTTCAGGATCAGTCCCTTTTTGGCAATTTTTTCACTGTCGTTTTCGTTGCTGAAGGAGACATTAAACCATCCATTATCCAATGGTGCAATACATTTTACCGTACTCACAGTATTCAGTTCTTTGTTCACCGCATAGTAGACTTCCTCGGGTGATACAGTGTTGTTTAAATGACGAGCATTGAAACGCACGGTGTTAGGGCGTTTCAACGTTGGGTGGTTTGAATCCCTTTGATAAGACATGGTTGACTGGGGAAGGCAAGCCCAGATGAGTTGTAAAAAGGCCTTCTTTGAATCCTCTGAAAATGTGTGGGTGGGTGGGTAGGTAGGTAAATAATAAATCAATCAATAAATCAATCTATGTGCCATTACAACAGCTGAGTGAACTGGTTAAACATTTATAGATTCAGTTGTTAATTTGAGACAAATAACAAATTAACAAACAGTTGGATTGGGTCAAAACAGCATAAGAATGTACAAACAAACAAACAAACATGCATCCAAATAGTTATAGCACAGGTTAAAACAAAGGTCCAAATATATCATCTGTTTACTCAGTGTACAGTTAACAAGACAGTTTTTCATTGAAAGCTATTGCAAGGTTCGGAATCCCCAAATGATACCTTACCTTTGTCTCTGTTGCATTCAAACAGTACGTCTTTCGCAGGCTCTTGAATTCCACAATACTCTTCGTGATGTGATGTATCATCTTTTTGGAACCGGGTAGCCCATATTGTAGTATTTTTTTTTTTTTTACATTGAGAAGACTACTAGTAAGGTGTCAGGTTTTAAGATCCCTCCAATCGGTTCTCTTTAAAACGAACAAGAGCAATATATGTTGTGTTACGCAGGCATCACATACACACTTTTATATCTTTGATAAGGGACCACAAACTTGTATGAAACTCAACAATAGTAAAACTATTGTGAGATCTACCTTTATTCTTGGGTCTAATGCAACCAACTAAGCAAACTATCATTCTCATCAGGCTTTTTCTCTAATTATTTCATCGACATAAGAAACTGGATTCCCCTTTATAGTTCCTGTCATATCTGTTTCATTTATTCATTTATTTATTTGTTTATTTATTTATTTCTTTATAAAAATTTATTTATACAAATCAGGTGCAAACTTGAACAAGAATTATATATATATATTTTAATGATAAAAAAAAAAATTAAATATAATAAAAAAAAAAAACTTTATGATGTACACGATAAGCGACTAACCTTATATGATACACAGCGTATCGTTTCGATTTTGGGGTTGTAGGTGTTGACACGTTGAAACCCTCAGTTGAAATGTTGTCACAGAAAGTTAAGTGGTTGTATCTCATTTTAAAAATACCACGAACGAAACAGGACAAGCCTCCACAGGTTTCGTGACGTCATCCTGTTGTGTGTAATCCGCTGTGATGTTGACGCTCGTTAAATACCACCATGAATGGCTCTGTGCATGGGCGACGGCAAGATCAAAATGTACATGCTCCTGACTACACAATTGTGCACTTTGCAAGCAGGAACAGTGGGCCACGGGACCCTGATTTGATTGAATTTATTTGCTCTTGATTAATGATTTGTAATATTGCAATCACCTTTTAGGAGTCATAATCGTTTGTTTTTCCTCCTAGTATTTCCCTCGACACACTCGCATTTTCTAATCTTAGTCTTGAAATAACTCTTGAAAATAGTTAACCTTTTTTTGCGGAAGAAGCAAAACCATTTACAGAGATCGCGTGATGTCATCTTGTAATGGTGAAAGTGTATTGTCGCGGAACAAGAATTGACACGTTTGGATGTCTGACAAATAATCTGCTCTGACGCCATCTATTTACTAAGACCATGAATGGCTCAGTGACCAGGCTCACGAAAGCAAAGTCCCGAATGTAACTCGAAACAAACCGAGAAAAGTCCTGCTTGTGGTCAAAGTAATTAATCGACATATCAACCTGACTTTTAACTTATAATTAAGTCTCTTTGTGCCAGTTGTTTTTAGTTATAAAGATTGTTTTAAAACTTTAAGACACCCAAACCGCGAATAAATCTATCGCGGGATAATTTTATTGTGTATGTACGGCAATTTATCCCTGTTTTTTTGGTCTGGGATTAAAAGACACAACGACCTGAAGTCCGTCCTGTAACTAATCGTACGTGGCTTGAAGATGTTTGTGTTTACTCAACCGCTCGTCTTTGTTCGGTCCGACCACTTACATCATGTTCGGACACGTCAAATCGTAGCAGACGACACAGACGGACACCATAGGACTCTTACATTCTTCAACGGGGCGTCTCATTGATATTAATTAAATCGAGAAATAATCAATGTATTCACTACCCTTCCAGAAATCGGTCGCTGATATATTTTGTGATTAAAACAAAACAAATCAAGAAACTTTAGGTCATTATAGTATTCAACAACTATTAATATTGTTCATACAATTTTATCTATTCACACTTCACACCCCTATCGTGTATCCACTTTTGGAGACCTACATGATCCACATGATCCACATGACTGTGGATCATGATCAACCATCAGAAAACGGGGTCATATACGCATTATATACTACTTTCATATTTTTTAAAAATGTTTTTCTATATTTATTTATTATGAACAGATATTATCCGAGTTTACGAAACTCCAGGGATCGAATGGTGTTGAAGAACTTTTGGATCAAGGCCTAAAGAAGTATGGAAGTGCCACAAGGAAGATGCTTGGGTCAGCCAAGAAATTGGACGATCTGAACCAGAAGGCTCTTGATATTATCTCTTTGCAGTGGGATGAAAACGCTGAAAAAGGTCAGTTTAGAAAAATAAATTGAGTTACTTTTGCTTTTTGTTGATTGATTGGTTATATTTTTGTACTAAGTGTGGTCTTTTTTAAACTTTTACATAGATGTAAATTTGCTTAGGGGATAAATAATAATTTTAAGTTCACCCTACACCACATACTCGGTGCTTTCCCGAGTGCTGTGAGAAAATTAGCCTCTTATTTTTCTTCTCACAGCACTCGGGGGAAAGCACCGAGTAAACGGTGCTATCACACATCGGTTGAGTTCAGTAAGCAAATAACTAAATTGAGGCCTTGGCAGTTTATAAACGAGTTCCTGGCCACCAGAGCATTAAAGCTATGGTGTTAAACTGCATTACTTTTTTGGAGTGAGGGGGGGGGGGTGTGAATTATTTTATTCTATTACCCAGAGAACATTTAACCCAATTTAAACTTTTTCTAGCACTGTTCAAGATTTACTCATGCATTAAGAAGCTGTATCTGGATCCTTGTTGAAAATGAGAGCTTGTAAAAGCATACTGGTAGTTCAATTACTGGGTTTGGTCATGACCTCTTTTTATGGAGCTGTGATGCTAAGGAAGACTTGAGTTTGTTGAATGTCATGTACATCAATTTTCCTAAAATACATTGCACAATCTGATTTGGGTGTTTTGGGTTCTGATTGATATACAGGAAGACGGTGCTCCATACATAAAAAGTGATGACGCGGAACTTTCGAGGTGCAAGGAGTTCACCATCATCATCGATGGTGTGGATGTTGCACACTGCAACACACTCTTGACAGCTATGGCAGTGTACCTCGCCTCATTTTACGTTTTTAATTTAGCATACCCTTCAGCGTTGAAAAAGACACTAACTTTCTATGAGAAGGTAATCCTTAACATACGGGATAATGTGAAGATAGAACGGACTGTTGTCACATTACTTGAGAAACTTAACCAGCATCTCAACAAGTAATGTGACAAGTCTTGATTCACATCTTTCCCATTTTCCTTTGGACTTTTATCATGGTGCGGCCATCTTGATTTTCTCCCATTTAAAACAATGTAACTAAACTGAGGCTGGTATGAAAAATAGTCTGGTTTCTTTTTGTGCCGTGAATATTGGCATCCATTACTGTTATTGGATACAGGGAGGATAACCAAAATGGTGGCAGCATAAATGGCCTATTAGGCCTACACATTTGGATTCAGCAATATATATGGTGCTATATGTTTGTATTCATTTTTTTTCTTTATTTAAGCAGAAAATCTCTTGCCATAATTATATTGCTTGCAATAGCTATGGTGCTATTTTTTTATATATATTTATGTTTATTTTAGTTTTTTATTATTCGAGCAGAAAAATCACTTGCCATACTAATATTGCTTGCAACACTTGTAGTATTTTGTCCCAAAAATTATTTAACTTTGTTCTGAAATACTGCACACAAAATCGAAAGTTAGCAAATCAACTTGCCATTGTGCACAAAGAAATTTGGGAAACTTGACCTCGAAAATGTGTACTATTATTGTGTCTGATATGGGGGTGCATTGTTTGACATTTTTCTGCTTTTTGCAAAATAAGTGCAATTCCAGAGATTTTCTCATGCCGAACTTGTGGATTTGTGGATTTACAAGTATTTACTTTTATACTAGATAATTATTATGTTTTTTTAAACTTACTTCTATTCAAACCGAAGACTTGGTTTTAAAGTTCATGCAGCTTTTAAAGTAGGGGGTTGGGTTTTACTCCCTTGTTTGGTATTATTTTGCTTCGTAGTTGCAGAACAAACAATGGCAATCCTTGTCTGCATTGTCATATTTTGCAATTTTATTTCAACTTAAGAAAGAGATTTGACTGTTACTTTATAGATGGATGTGTTACAAATGTGTCGATCTTACTACGTTATGTTAGTGTGCTTTAAAGTCAAACTTAGGAACATGACAATACAGGTTTAGTAGTCATGAATGCAGCTGTAAAAGTGTGGTTGGTTGTCTTTTTATTGGGGGGTGCTGTTTGCTGAAATGTTTACACCTTCAAGAGATTCACTGATGCCAAACTTATGAATGTTTTTTAATTAACTTTTATATCTTAGTTTTATATTTCATACTTAGTACGTACTTTTATTAGTCCAGAACAGTACACATACTTGACAACTACGGGTTACACCTCGTTGAGGTATTATGCAACTTAACAAGTGGTGTTGTGTATTTTTTTTTTAAATGTCTTTCTATTGCGGCCCAATTTGTAGACTTCATTCCTTTTATCTGCAATGTTAATCTTATTCGGCAAATTATTGCATCCTGTCAAGAATTGCCTGATCCAAACTCGGGGACATAATATATATTTTTTACTTCTAGATTTACATGTGTTCTTATCAATGTAATTTTAATCTACAAAGCTTGTTTCTTTATTTTTTCTATTGTTTTATTGCAGGTTAATGGTGGGGATACAAACATGTGGATTTCCTCGCATCTCATCAAAAAAGAGGGTTGACAACACATTAGTGCAATTTCATTCACTGATGCCAAACCTGTGGATATGTTTAATCTTTTTTACTATACATAAATGTAGTTATATTGTTTTTACGGCTTGGAAACCTAGTTGTGAGGCAGCATTTTTATAATGCATGAAAGGTGTGATTGTCTTAACTAACATTTGCTTCTTTTGAAGTTAAGGTGCTGTCAGAGAACTTCTTTAAATGTAAAAACCAGATTACCTTTGAATAAATTGTTTTGAGATGATATTTATGAAAGAACTTTGATCTGTTGCCTTTATTTGTACACAAAATGAAGTATTAGTCATATGACTAATGAGATTAGGCATTATTTTGGATGACTAACTGCAAAAGTCATGACTAATGTTTAGACATTTCAGACGTTTTTGGATTTAGTCAGATGACTAATGGATATCAGTCAAATTTGACTAATATTGGACCTATAATTGACTAATTAATGTTAGTCACCTAGCCTGTCCGACTAATTTTAATTAGTCATTTCAGACGCAGGGCAGGACTAATTTTATTTAGTCAAAATGACTAACTTATGTTTACAGTGTCATTTCAATACCACCACTGTCTGCACATTCATCATTACTATTTGATTCTACATCAACCTGTATCTTGTCAGCTGTACATGTACCTGTCAAATCAACACTATGTTCACATGATGCTTAACAGTCTTTGATATCATTACCTTCTTTGTCTGGCACTACACTGGGTACCTCATTACTCATGTCACACATGTTTACTTTACTGATTTTATCTTCTTCATGAACTTGATCACATGTACTTATACATGCTGATGAATCACCATATTGGCACAGAGTCACTCCTGTAATTTCAAACTGCTCATTATTCTACACATTTCATAGATGTTCGCAACTCAGTACAGTACCTGTAAACCCCTTGCCATGTTGGTGTCATTTTCAACATGCTGCTTCCATCTTGAACTTGCCAGCCATTACGATCTCTGGAATGCGAACCAAAAATACAGTATAAGCCTTCTTTTGAGATGACACCAAATGTATTTGCATTGAAACAAATAAAACAAGCATTATATATCTGCAAAGTTTGTTCAAGTGCTCTGTTTAATTGCATCATGTTAAATTCAGCCAAATTACCATCATCTTCAAACATACCAGTAACAGCCTCGTGGTAAATCATTGTGTAAGTTTTGTCAAATACAAACAGTTCATTAGGTAATTCATTAACTAACAAAAAATCATTGTTCATTGTGCAACTTCTACATAAATGACCATACAACTCATATCCGGTATTCAGTATCAAATTCATGTCATGACTTGTCCATTGTCTTACTCCTTTAGTATAACTGTACATTATTGCACACAAGCTTTTTGCTACACACTGCTTGCCAGTATTAACACGAAATTTCAAATCACCTTGATGAAAACTTCCTTGTACAGTCACAGTCTTTATTTTCTTTTTATTGAATTCTTTACAAGGTGGTAATGACTTCTTGTTTGTTTTACTGACTCTGTGAGGTGCTTTTTGTTCTTCAAAACCACTACTCATTGTCACTGCTGTGTTTTTCTCTCCCTTTCTTTCAGTTTTCTTCTTACTTTCAGCTGGATTCTCTTTTGGTGTTTCCTTGTTTGATTTCTTCTTAAATTATATCCTCCAGTTTGCTAAGTTATATTTCCATGCTTTGTTCTACTCATTAACTTTACATTTCATCTTCAGTGACACTCAATAAACTCACATGAATTGTGTCTTCTACTTCATTGGTCATCTTCTCAGTCGCATCATTGCACATGCATTGCTCTTCATCACTTGCATTGCTTTCAAATACATTTGACGCTGTTGGAATACCAAAATCATCACAAAAACTGTCAGCAAAATTAGATTGTCCACATTTGCAACAAATCCAACAAGCAGTTTTATTCCTGAGAGCTTCTTTCATGTTGAGAAATTTTGTACAACTCAAGTGAAACCAGACTTTACACTCTTCACACTGTATTTGTCTATTTTTGCACATTGTTTTCTTTTTGTCACATATCCAACACATGATTTGATACTCACTATCACAAGGCACTTTCTTTACACTATGCTTCAGTTTGTTTATACTTTGCACCTTCATACCATCACCGGGTGCCATTATATAAAATTAATGTAAAATACTATTATTTGTAGTTTTCTATATTTTATATACCTTATAAGCAGTTCATTGTTCTGTGTCATACAATGGAGCTGTGTGTGAGGCAAGTCCACAAGGGCTATCTCTACCACCTTGCACATTCCTAAGCAATGACCGAAGTATAGTGGACAGGGCACAAGCATGTCCAAATAAGCGGCAACTGCCCACACTAATTTGTTTAATACAACCCCCTTCTATAATTCATCCAAACATATTCCTGCATGGTATAATTATTCAAATGTCCTATAAATGAAGTAAGAAACAATTCCTTTAATGGTGATACATTGTGCAAGAAAGTATGTTCCTGTATCCTATATAAACCCTTGTAATCTCGAGTTGAGGACAGTGAGAGCCTCCACCATCAGACATATATTAAAAAGTATCTTCAATCATCAATCCGGTGTCAACAAGTGTCTTCTTAGAGTCTTAGAGTCTATATAGCCTAACTGGTTATAGTACCTTGTTTTGGATTCATACAATAATTGCCATTTCTATTTCTGTCGACACATCTCATCACTTTTTCTTGTGTCTATGACATTTGTTCTTTACAATACTTTGCATTCTTGTACTATCATCCATCTTCTTCAAAACTTTAGCGATTGTCCTTTTTTTTGACAACAAATAATCTTCTGTGTTCTGTCTTAGCTCATCTTCTGTTTTCTAGCCATGCGACAAACAATCACCTTGCCATTCTTTCTATAATTGTACTTAAGTGGTTTCATTGCCTTCTTTGATACACGTTTTGTCCGTTTCTTCTCCTGCACATTTACATCATCATTTTGTGGTTCATTTACATCCTCGTTATATGTGCAACAATCACATTTGCTTTTAGCACAAAGCATGACAGTTTCACTGTTTTGATTAACTTTTTTTCTCTTCTTAGGCATCACTGTTGTTACTTTACTTTTACCACAGTAATATGTTAACAACCTCTTCTTTTTGTTTGTTTTCCTTGTTCGCTTCAACTTCACATCTACTTTCTTCAAAAGTTCATAAATAACTTCATAATTTGAATCTATGGCATTCCATAATTTCTTCATTTGGTTTCTTTTAGCCATTAATTCCTTGAAGGTGTCGTTCACATCATGCCACTCTTACTGATTGTACTTAATACTTCATAAACATGTTTCTCAATCCTAACAATCTCACACATTTTTACCTCCTTCTTATGGCTCACCTTTGCATATCTCATAGTTGCAATCATTACTTCATTTTCATTGCTCATACTTTCTGCTTGATTCTTATGTTATATTACCACAGTTAATTTTTGCAATCACGTTTTGGTCATTCTCATAGTCCACACATTTCACTTGGTTCTCATGGCAAGTAATCTCAAGCATTTGCTTGGTTCTCATGGCTCATACTTTCTGCTTGATTCTTATCTCTTATATTATCACAGTTAATTTTTGCAATCACATTTTGGTCATTCTCATAGTCCACACATTGCACTTGGTTCTCATGGCAAGTAATCTCAAGCATTTCTGCTTGGTTCTTATGGTATTCCCCGAGCATTCCTGCTGGGTTCTCACTTTTATGATCAGGAGATGAAATGTGACAGGATGAAGGGTTGACAGGGAAACAAACACAAGGAAAGAAATGAAATGAAGGTGCAAAGGGTGGGTAGTGAAATGAGACTTGACATTCACAGACAAAGGAAACGTAAAATATCTCCATACCATCAGTCTTCAAGGAAGCTGTATATTTGGTCTCCATTTTCTAGGGCCAAAAAATAGAAAATGAAATTACCCATAACTTTAAATATAAATTCAATCAAACTCCTTAGTCCTAAACTTGTCTGTGTTTAACCAACTACTTTATTTCCTCTTGACCCATTTCCAGATCCCTGTCATACACCCACTCAAAATATGATAGGTTTACTTATTTTACTTCAGAAATTAACACCTAATTTGTGTACCAAGACACAGTATGAAATCAATACAAGTGATGTCAGCAACAATTAGGTATTTTTCCAAATTATGTCAGCCAATGTTGCAGGAAAATACTATTGATATATACTGATTTTAGGACTACTGTTAAAACTCCAGCTCCAACTCTTTTTTACCCTAATCAGGTATTCAATGTTTACACACAAGGTTTTTAGTCCATCAAAGATCAACTGGTGCACATACACAAATTGTAAAGTGAGCCAATATAACTCATTTCTGCTCAACAAATTTTATCAAGACAACTCTCTGATCAATCCACACCACAAATTTTGTGGCGTTTACTGCAGTATACCATTTATGTCTGAAGATGCAAATGCATCTATACAGAGGTTCCAAAATAACACACAAATAATAGTCCAGTTTACATGTCTACCCTTTCCTTTTCCCATCATGCCCTTTCTCTTAAAAATCCCTCATTCAGTACCTTTAACTTCCCTCCCCCCAAAAAAACAAACAAAACACGATTTCTGTTTGTGCATCCTGTCATTGACAAAATTGGTTGTCATTGATAAGCCCAAGCTGCATATTGTGCTCAATCTTGAGATCAGTATCTACTTAAACCTTGGGATTTTCCAATCTTGTTCTAAATCACAAGATTGAACAAACAACTTCAAATTCAACATTGACTGATGACATTTACCTGCCCAAACCATAGGAAATGGCAACAGTCCTCAAAATGGATTTTGTTTCACACAGGCAACTGTATGGCCAAACAGATTTTTGACAGATTATGCATAGTGAAAAGAATGCCAGAAAAGAAAAACAAATACAAGAGTGAATAGTTATGAAATTGTCAGATTTCTTAAAATGATTATGAAACGGGGATGGCCAGGGACCAATAATTTGCATATTTATTTCTCTAAATATTACAGTGAATCAACTACCAATTAAAGAAAAGAATACAAAATTTCTTGATATATTATTATAAGTACAAGTATATTAAAATTCTCTAAATTTAATAAAGTATGACAGCTTAAACTCATTCCTCCATTGTTTGGTAAACAAAATTGCCTCCCAACGGTGTACACTCAATTGTTACTTCATTGCCATTTTAACTAGTCTGTTGCATCATCGACTCCATGTTTTCACACCAGTAATCTTTTGTGGATATACTGTTTATCTTTTTTACTATGCTTTTACCTCATAACGCAATGTTCTACAAAAGGCACACCAAAACACACTTGTAAAAAATTTGTAAATGGTGTTAACTGAGGACTTCCCTTTGTTCTTCGATTGTTTGCACTTCCTCCTTGCTCTGTTTTTTCCTTTAGCAATATCCCCTCTCCCAATGAGGAGGTAGTTTTGTACATGAAACTGAAACCATGGGATGGTGATGGTGAAAACAACATGGACATGACGAGGACATAATTCTGTCCGAACCCCTGATCCATTTTTGTCAGTGGAATTCTTCATTTGCAACATATTTGACTGAAAATTTTTTGATCTTAACGATTGCCACCTAGCTCAATGAGTATCAATGCCTATGTCTATGTCATGTAATGTATAACATCACATCCATGTGTGACAATGGGCACAAGACAAAAAAGTGCCTGACGAACAATTAACGAAAATGTTTTTTTCTAAGTAGTTTAATTTCACGCCAAATCAGTCACATCTATTAGTATTATACTTCAACATCCATACTCCTCGCTTCTATACCCTCTTATTATCAGAAACGATAACTGTTCCCGTGTTTTAAATTTTCACAGTAATTTCTTCATGAAAAGCGGGCCTACCCTACAACACCTACCGTTCTTCAAAATGGTTCAGTATGGTTTCTCTTTTACCAATACGTATAAAAGTCACTGTAGCATGCACTACGTCAGGGTACCGTGCCCAATCTCGTGTAACTTAATTGACTGGTTTCTACGGATTTTACCGATCGAAAATGAGACGAGCACCAGTCTACTTCAACTTCTCTTCGTAGTGTTTTTGACCACATGAGGGCGAGCGTCAACAAATTCACATCATCCAATTTGTTTTGTTATTTTTTTAAAAAGCCTTTAAATTAAACATTTTTTCAGTAATTTTTATTTTTTACGTCCACATTTCAAATTGTGCATGTGTGTGTGTGTGGGGGGGGGGAGGTACCAAGAACACAGACATTAGTGTGGGAAAGAGGAAGACACTGCCGCATCATTGATGTGAAACTAATTCTATTGACCCCCTGCACGCACGTCACACGCGCCGACTGTGCTAAGGTCACCATTTTGGTGGTCAAAAGGTTTACGTGTCAACGCCGCGTTGCCTAAAATGCGCACTTCTTTGAAGAACACAGTATACATCGACCACCAAAATGGTCCAACCAAGATTATTGTGATGATGACGTCAATAGGACCATATAATATTACAGTCGAGATTCAATTTGAAATTGTAATTGTTACCCGTTGAATCATTTGCAATTTAGATTGGTTGGTAGGAATACCCTAGTGCTGTTTTGGTAACCTTTATAAACAATGCCGACTTTTTAAGTGTTCTCAACATAAATAATTTATGGTACCATTAGTTTTTTTAAATGTCACATCAACACATATGTTCCTTTTATCAATGATTCAGTTTATCATTGTTACTATAGCGACGCTAAGGCACGATAGTTACATGGTTCAAATTTGCTAGATAAATAACAAGATAGTTTGTTCATCCTTGTCAATGGAGACGTTACGTACTTTTGTTTCTAAAGGCATTAATTATCATAACACACAATTTATGCATTATTAATAGATCATAGTATTACAACAGACACAAGGTACATTTTTACCGTTTTGCAACTGGCATTGTCCACTCTAAAAATTTACACTGTGAAAGTCCCAGCTCAACATTGAACAACAAAATGTTCACAGATTTACGTATAACTTACATGGTATAAAGATAATGATTGTAGAAAACTTTCCTTGAAATATTTCTGCCCGAAGTGTATGTTTTTAAATAATAAAAAGATCCAAAATCAGTTTTCTTCTCAGTGAGACGAAAACTCTGCCTGTAAGAATCGAACAAAAAAAGACTGCATTTTTACCGTTTTCTCGCAAATGAAACAAACAAGTTCGTTTTATTACTAATATTGCAGTTTGTGCAAAGCATCAAAACATTTACAGTTTACTTATAATGAACTGGGGTTTTAAATCAACAATTGGGTTCGGTCAGTCAAAACAATGTTTATAATAAAGTTAGATTCAACTATTACATGTATCAAACTTGCGTTTCAGTAGGTGAAATTTAACTCTTTAATAGTGTAAAATTTGAACTCTTCAATACTTTAAGTCCGAAGTCTTACCAAGTGTTCACTTAAAATTTTTGTTTTTAGAGTGTAACATTATACAAACACGAGAATTTAAAACTGCAAGCAGATCAAAATGTTTGAAATAAAGGCCTTTATTTCTATCGAAAATTTCACAAAATACACATTGACAACAAGTGTAAGAAAATCAGCAATTTACCCGGTTTGGCGCCCTTGTTAGTGAAGTGTCGTATATAAAAACTTGTTACTTTGTCTATCATTGTTACTAAGGAGCCAACCTTACCCATTTAATCTTAAATTGCCGACAGGTTTTTTTTTTTTTTTTTCATAAAAACATGTTTTTATCCTTGGTACTAGTAATGCCCAAAACACTTCACTCCTATTCACTGAGATTAATAACATTTTGTAAGCCTTTTGCTACTGGGGACGCCAACCAACTTATTTCTTATTGGCTAAGATTGGTATATGAAAACACGTTACTTTGTTTATCCTTGTTACTGGGACGCTGACGGTATCCTCTCAGTTCTCATTGGCCAAATGAATGTTCATGAAAACATGTTGTTTATCCTTACTACAGACGCGGACTCGGTTGTTCCTGATATCTCTAAAAGAGAGCCACACAGCCAAATTCTTCCCACTTCAACTCGGCAAAATAATAAGCCTGTTTAATGTCGCTGAATTCAACCAAAATTGGTCAGTCTCGGCCAAGTGCAGCTTAGTCTTGAATAAGTAAGTATAAGTAAGTACTAATAAGTAAGTACTAATTAGTCTATGCCTCAATGCTGATCCGCTGAATGTTGAAAAATAACTTCAATACAGTGACCCCAGAGGATCAGAGGTCATTTTTACATACGAAGGATTTGTAATCGCAAACAAAGCAAAATGGCATTACAACTATATGTCCAAAATTGACACAAAAAATTAAACAACCATTCCATAAAACTGTTGTCTTCTAATTTACCATTTTATTTGGTTTACTTTTAATAGAAAATACATCAACTTGTTTATTTTAATTACAACGCTTAGAGTACTCTACAAGTGACATCACAGAAAATACTGGCCTCAGTTATTTTAAATTGAGTAATTTCAATTTCGACAACTACATCTTAAGTATATACTTAAAGCCCCAGCTCAACATTGGCAGGAGATAAAGAAATGCTCACAGATTTACTTACATGATACCAAGATAATGATAGTAGAAAATGTCTTGTGTTTTATGACTATCATAATACAAAGTTAAGAGTGTAACTTCTCAGTAATTTTTTAAAAGTAATACAAACCAATGTACACTCTTGTGCTCAACTTTAAAGACAAACACCAAATGAACAGTACTATTAAGGGATACATACATACATACATACATACTCTTTTTTGTTTTAGATACAATGAACCAACCACTCGCACAGGTACCTTCTTTACTTTCTCATAACATTAACTTATTGATGGTTGCATTCTGTTTTAGCTGTAGCAACATACATTGACTAGTAAATGGAATAGATATGTACTTTCATGAATGTGTTAAGCACCTATTACTTTAATGTACCTCTTTTAATAACACTTCATAACTCTTTATTAAAAAAATTAATCTTTCAAGAGATTATTGATGTATACAAAATACAGTTAGTCACATTTTCCCATTTAGTACGTGCTAATCCTCCAATCAGATTGGTCAATGGGAGTGTCAGAATAAACCTTATGTTACCAGTAACTTATACTACCCTCATCAGTGTCATACTCTGTACACAGATATTGCAAAATAATGTTTTCAAACTTGCACATTCTACGTGGTGCTTATATTTATTATTACTCAAATTTGTCATAACTACGACCCAGATACTGCACACATGCACGCGCGAAATCACAAAGGGTGTCATCTTGACAGTGTCATGTGACCAAGCATACATGCACACATCTTTATGACATTTACTGCTATAATAACTACACAGCCCCTATAAACTTCATGCAATGGATGTCAAAAGAGGACACCATGTTGACTGAATGTTCAATTCATTCTCACGTGCGCACTCATGAAATACTGACAACTATAGCACTTGTGTATACCATCGCCACAGTGTACCGCCTCATGGGATATGGATTGCAGAAGTTCTTTTGTTTTATATTTCACTTACACATGTGATAACTAATAATGTCACCTCCAATGACATAGCAATGCCATTTCTTGTATAATCCCCATTGATAACAACATTTCAGTTTTAGTATGTGCAACAATTACATTACAAACTCCTTTTGTATACCATTAGCGAACCTCAACCATAGTCACTCAAATAAGTCATTCTTACCCATGTTACACTTTTCTATGTAATGTTTTTCTTCTGACTTAACCAAAGGTATACTAACTGATGAAGACTATAATAATGTGTCTAGGTGATGGTGTACCTATACATTTAACGTACAATATCTGTATACATGCGTGCCACTTTATTACAGCTGCTCTTCCTTGCAATGGTCTGATACAGTAATACAATGTACCTTTGAAAAACTTTCTGTGTAGCAACAATCTAGCTGCAAGTCCAACCAAATGTAGTTGTGCCTGGAATAGAAAATATTATATTTAAATTTATTACTAAAGTTACAAGTGTACATACCAAAACAAAATAAAGTATGTTCACACTGATTTGGCACAGTTGTGGCTGGTGTTACAGTATTACATAGTTGTAAATGAAGGACCATTGTGCTTAATATTCTGTGATCTTGTTAAACACGTACTTGTCACATTATAACAAACAAAACAAACCCCAAAACCCACAAATCAAACAAACAGAAATTTCAGTCTTTGAACTTGACAAGTATTCACCTTTCAAAATGAACTACATATATTTGTCAACACGTGATTTAATATATATATATGCAAGTCATATTACTAATGTTATACATGGCATGATCCTTCATTTACAAATACCTCTTCATATTGTTATAATGTATTTACTTTAACTAAAAGAGAAGCTCACATCTGCTCACAAAGTTTTGATCACATCTCCTACAAGTGGAGATTGCTCATGGTGATTGTTCCTTCAGAATCACTTCTTGTTGTGGCATTCTAAAATGAAATTGTCAATAAAACATCAATTGTGTTCAAGACTTTCCAAAATCAACTCCTCCATTCATGCCTCATTTCAATGATGACATTATGTTATCAACATCATTTGTATTGAAGACATCCACAGGCTGAACCACTCATTGTAGACATATTTATATGATGTCATATCACTCACAAAACAGCATTTGTACTGAAGGAATGTTGACACAAGCCAGTAAACATGTTACCTACGGAAAGAATCCTTTATTGAAAGTACATAGTCACATTTCTGTGAATGTTGGAATGTCTTTAAATTGTTCCTTTTTCCAATCAAATACTCATCACTGAGTTTGCAAATGACTGTAAATACAGTTCTACTTGTACATGCAATCCAGTTAATGCCCAGTTCATTTCAAGACAATTTTTTGACATTTATTACAACTGCATCAAAATACATAAAAATAACATTTAAATAGGTACAACAAAACCAGAATAACAGATAATAAAATTTCATGTACATTTAAACTGCAACACATCACAATTTACAGAAGTAGTCATAAGCCCCTTTCACACACTGTTTTTCCTCATGGATACACTCATATCCATATTGGAGTCGAATTACCGTAATTTTCGGCCCATAAGCCGCAGTGCCCAAGAATTTCCAAAACAAGATTTAGGGGTCGGCCCATAAGCCGCAATACCGCATAAGCCGCAGCAGGTTCACCGCACTCACAGAGAAGCGCCGGCACTTCACACACAGAGGGGGCCGCGTATCTGCGGTCACTGTCTGACTACAGCTGGTTAATGAACCAATGAAAAGCCTAGAAAAGCAAGTACGTCCGTCTCTTTTTCTTTTCAACCAATGGAAACGTCCAGAAAGAAAGTCGGCCTGTCTCTTTTTTCTTTAATACTTAATAGGAATACTAGCGCCGATAGCACAGGCACCCTTCTGACGGATCTCCCCCGAACTTCCCCATGGAAACTGGAGGGCCAGTTCCCAAGCAACAGATGGAACCATTCCTGTTCGCCTTATCCCCCGCTACTGACAGTGAAATTAGAGACGTTGAGATCAAGTCGTTAAAAAGTTTTGTTGTTAAGGAATAGACTTTTAGTTCAATAAAGTGTATTTCTACATTTAAAACAGACCGCAACTGCCGATTACAATTTTTTTTTTCGGTGAAGCCCTGAAAATGGTTTCCTTTCTCAAAAATGTTTCGTAAGTTTAAGGAATATTTTGTTCATTCAATAAAGGCTATCCCTATATGTGGACCTGACCGTGATTGCTTCTCATCTCTTTTGTTTTGTGGTAGCCCTGAAAAGGACTGTTTTGTTTTTGTTTGTCACACCAGCCAAATAAACCCACCAGCTCTTTTCAGAGCTACCAAATCTTCCGTCCCAAATATGTAATAAAATAAACACCCTGCCTCCACAAGTAATAAATAATTTCCCAGAATGAAATATTTTGACAAAAGAAATACACGATTGTTTTATAGAGAATTTTTTCTAAATATGTCTATGCCTATGCATATTTCCTGCCCAAATATATAAATATTCTGCCACAACTAAAATAACCCGACAAAAGAAATATTACAATACTCAGACTGAAGAAGTTTCCTAAATCGGTTTAGGCCTACGCCCGGTAAAACAATATTTGTTGACAAAGGAAAGGAATAATTCCCCAGAATAGCATTTTTCGTCAAAACAAAAATAATGTTTCCTAAACAGAACTCATCAACGTTAATCTTTGGAATAAATCTTCTTTGAAAGGAGACCACTAAAAAAAGCCACCAGCTAACCTCAGTCGGGAGCCACAAACTTTAAAGAAATGCAACATCAAATACGGTCCGCCTACTTAGAGGACAATACAAGGATTTGTCATTCAATTGGTCGATCGGCCTCTTGTTGCTGTTAATTCAACCAATAGACTGCATGCTCATGGGTGTGCATTACGTCCCGCACGCAACAGGTCTCTGTAGTCACAAAACGCCGACAACATTACGTATCATTTTGTTTGCTGGGCTTGTTGCTTATCATGGTGAACAGTGCACGTGTTTGGTAAACGTTGGCTAAACGTTTTCAAACGCCCCCATTGTTAATGTTATAAAATCCCTCCTTAAACTGGCTCCCGTCCCTCGTGCTAGGCTGGAGACTATGTATAGTGAACGGGCCCCAGTCTCCTCAACTTGGGATGTGTGTGTTTTCTGTAGCTCTAGCTCGGTCGGCTTAGCATGTCTTGGTTGGATCATTATTCCTTCCTCCATCATGTCCATGGTTGAATATCAACGACATTCGTTACAACTAAACTACAGCCTTGATGTTTTGTGGTTAGTTTTGTTTCGCAATCTCACATTGCAAATTTTCTTGTCACGCTGAAATAATTTGCTTAATATTTATACAATGATTTTTGGCCGTTACTGACACAACCAGTTATAAGCCGCCCGGCCCATAAGCCGCATGGAACTTTTTGAGGGCGAAAAACAACCACCAAGCCGCGGCTTATGGGCCGAAAATTACGGTACTCTATACGCAGAGTAAACAACATGTTACTCTCATAAAGGGTCAATTGGACTACAATCAGAGTCATTTTGGCTCTGGCCCAGAGTTGTATTGGCGGGCTTGCAAAAGTTAGTGAAATTTTGTTAGAAATTTTGCGCGGCGGGCGCAGTAGCCGCAGTAACCGTAGTAGTCTGGTCACAAACTCTATACCTAATCTAGCAATGAGTAGTCTGCTCAGTGTATTTCCTTTTGAACAATTTGCATCCAAAGTATCGGTCACAGTTAGACAACATACAGTTGGTTGCACTAGCTCAGCATAACAAGGTAGTGCAACAGCATGGGATTAATGCATTGCTAAAGCCAATAGTTGATGACATTCAATTTCTAGCAATGAGCAGCGGTATCCAGGTACGTTCGTTGCTATGTTGGTTGCCATCTTGGATTTGCGATAATGCATGTCATTGCCATTGCTGCAACTCAAATTGCTTGTTCGTCGGTGGAGTCAAGTTGCACTTTTTTTGTAAGTTGTGAAAAAACATGTACATGTGTAATTGTTATGTGGTATTGAGGCATTGTGTAAAGATACATTGTAGTTGTACTGTAGGCCTAGCGTTACTTAGAGCGATGTAGAACTAGAAGTGGTGGGAGACAAACAAAATATCCTGGGTACGATCGGTACGGGATAGCTAGCTTTACCGGACACACACAAGGCATGCAATCGTTCATGACGTTAGGCTTATTATTTAACAAGTTAAGTTACGACTTACGGGGATGTTTTTATTTAACATTTAGGCTGACAAGGCTGAGCATTTCATTCAAAAAATGGCCCAGCCCCATGTAGTACCAGTTTTTAAATGCAGCCATTGTACATACACTACCCGTCAATTCAAGTGTATGTTGAAACATTATGACCTTGTACATACAACAGAACGTAACTTTAAATTCAGTTGTGGGGTCGCAAATTGTCCAAAGATGTATAAAAGTGTGCGATCATATCAGTTTCATCTAAGACTTAAGCATAAAGATTTTTATGAACAACATGTACTTCGCATTCAAAACAATGAAGTAGCAAGGCCCGTTGATCTCAGTTATGTAGGCTTAGGATTGGAGGACCCTCATGAAAATCCATGTGAGGAAAATGATCATGACAGCCTTGAACCGGAAGTTGAAGCAATTCAGGAACAAAGGCAATTTGATATTTATGGTCACTTGGCTGTGGTAATGCTCAGCTTGCGAGAAAAATACAAAGTCTCAGAATCTGCATGTTTGTTTATTGGACAACAATTCCAGTCATTGGTTAATTTGACCAGTGACCAGATTGTTAGCAAAATACAGAGCGAATTGTTACAAATTAATCCCACAATTGAAATTGATTTGCAAGAACTTCTCCATCAGCATACACAACCAGTTAATGATGCATGTCACCGTCTATCAAGTTCAAAGGTACTTCATAAGTATATTGCAGAACGCATGGGATATGTAGAACCACTTGAAATAGTTGTGGGAGAAGTAAATGGAGTTGAACATGTTATGCAATATGTCCCAATATTGGACACCCTGAGAGCATTACTTCAGCATGAAGATATTTTAGCACAAGTGTTGGACGGTCATGCATCACAAGACGGTGTACTGAGGGATTTTTGTGATGGGGAAGTTTTTTCAAATAACCCCTTGTTTCAGCAGGACAACAAAGCTCTTCAAATTGAGCTACACTATGACGATTTCACCCTTTCAAACCCAATTGGAACACATTCTAGAAATTATAAAGTTTCTGCAGTGTATTTCCTTTTGAACAATTTGCATCCAAAGTATCGGTCACAGTTAGACAACATACAGTTGGTTGCACTAGCTCAGCATAACAAGGTAGTGCAACAGCATGGGATTAATGCATTGCTAAAGCCAATAGTTGATGACATTCAACTTCTTGAAAATGAGGGTATTGTAGTTGAATGCCACGGACAGCAACATCTTTTCTTTGGCACTGTGTCTTTTGTCGCTGCGGATAATTTGGGTGCCCACTCACTCGGACGATTTCCTGAAAATTTTTCGACTTCTCACAAAATTTGCAGATTTTGTAAAGCCACACGAGAGCAGTTTCAAGGTGTCCATAGTGACTTACATTTCCAAGAGCGCACAAAAGAGACTCACAATGCACAAGTTACAGCAGTTGAGGGCGATGAAACCTTAATTCCAGTTTATAGTATTAAGGGAAACTCGTATCTTAATGAGCTACAGTATTACCATATCATTGATGGTCTCCCCTCAGATATAGCCCATGACTGCTTGGAGGGATTAGCTCCAGAAATTACTACTAAAGTGCTGTCAATGTTTGTTGATGATGATTTGTTTACATTCCAAGAACTGAATGATGCAATTGAAAGTTTTCAGTTTGCAGCAGTTGACAGGGGTAACAAACCAGGCCCAGTTCTTTTGACACAAGGTAATGCTAGACTGAAATGCACACAGTCTCAATTATGGTGTTTTGATCGAATATTGCCATTTGTGATAGGACACCATATTCCAGAAAGAAATCGCCACTGGAGTTTGTTCCTGCACCTTTTAGATGTGATTGAATGGATTTATGCTCCTGCAATCACACAGGGAGGTATTGGGTACATAAGAGGACTAATTGAAGACTGTCTGGATTTGTTCAAGGCTCTGTATCCACAACAGATAACTAAGCCGAAGGCCCACTATATAACACATTACTCAACACAAACACAAAAATTTGGACCTCTTAGTAGGTGTTGGACAATTAGGCTAGAAGGGAAACATGTTTTCTTCAAGGGGATATTCCAACGAACGAAAAATAGGAAAAACATATGCAAAACCCTTGCAGAGCGACATCAACGTAAACAGGCCTTGTTACATGCATCTGACAGCTATTTGAGTGCACAAAATATAGAAAGCACAGGGAGGTCAAATGAGTGCATCATCTTCCTACCAAGAAATGTTCAGTTTCTTGTTGAGGCACTTGGTGATGATGCAGAGGTAATTGCCACAGCCAATAAACTATCAATTGGTAGTTTCTCTTATTGGGTTGGTTGCTGTGTGGTGATGGGCCATGATAATGGAGTCTATGAATTTGGTGAAGTATCTTACATTTTTGACTGCAAAGGGGATTACTTCCTGTGTTGCAAAAAAATTGCTGTCATAGAATATGTGAGACACTATCACAGCTTTAATATTCAGGACACAGGTGAATATGTTTTGTTACAGTACGGAGCACTGTATGATCCTCAACCATTAGCAATCTATCTAGTGAATGGAAAAAAATACACAATGCTTAAATACCACATACACTGAAAGTTTAACTTGTGATTGATTTCCATATTGTTCAATTTCGAAGGTACACCTGACTGAACAAAGATGCATGAATACCATGTGACATTCAGGCTCAAAACAAATTATCACAGTAGAAGAAAGAGAAAAAGCATTTGACTCAATCCGACAGTCATTCAACATAGACAAGGGTGTTGAAATTTGTGTCCAATAATATGATAATGAATGGGATGATTTTGTGGACACTACTGTTGAGGATCTTCCTGGAAGAGCAAAACTAGTCGTGCACATAGTCAGTGCTGCAACACCAATGTCAGCTCCATCAGAAGATTCCTACGTACCACTACCAGACTTCATTGAGCCACATGAGATCACAGTATTGGAAGGTGCATCCCAAGTTGCCAGTTTAGGTCCGTTAAAGCTAGTGAACGTGGCCAGTCATCATGCAGACACAATTAGGACAGCTGTTGGTGGACCACGACCAGTACCATTCAACTACTCCATCTGTGTTGACGGAGTACCAGTGAATCTGAGACGTGACCTGAAAAACAAGATTGTGCTGAACTCCTCCAAAAGGAGTCTACTTTTGCAAGCTGTGTATGATGACGTCACAACAAAATATAATAAATTGTAAGTTGATCATAATGTAAGTTGATCATTAAAAAAACTTGTTATTTACACATTGTACAAAAAAATATTGTAGCAAAGGGGGAGGTCAAGATGGTAGTCATGGTTAATTTCTGTACAACAATTTTTCATAAAATAGAGAGTTTTTGGTAAATTTGATGTTATATGGGAGAGATTTGTTTGACTAGATGTTAAGAAACTTGTATGTAAATCTGTGCTCAGTTTTATGGTGCTGCTTACTATAAGCCCAAAATATGTGCTTAAGTATAATGCAAGTATATTTCATGGGTTAGTATGGAATGTTCACATGTGTATGTGTACTTCATGATACCCGGCTACCGCAGAAATTGATTCTAACCCTCTAAGTGAAGAATGATTAAGTCATTGCCCTGGGCCCAATTTCATAGAGCTTTTAAGCATTAAATATTGCTTGAAATTAATTCATAATAAGTAAAATAATAGCGGGGAACCAGTTACAAGCAGTATACATTATATGGAATTTTGACTGGTAACCTCCATCTGCTGAGTAACATTTTTCTGTGCTTTGCGAATTTGTGCGCTTAGCAGCTTTATAAAATTGGGCCCTGGTGTGCAAGCAATCTTGTATGAAAACTGAATTCCATATTTGTTGACTATATCATTTGTTTACTTAAAAAAAAAAAAAAATACCTGGACAACACAGAGTACAACATCATCGCACGTTCAATTTTGCAAGATTACCCACACCTGACCGAGGGATTGAAATATACAGATGCAGTGGTAAGTATTGTAAAAGCTTGCTGTGAAGTCTGTTGGGTTACCCATGTCTATGTATTTAAAAAGATTACATTTGGTGGGTTCTAGATAAATAGAGAAATAGCATGACCTTATAGCATTTTTTTATTTGTGACATAAATGTCTGTCAAGGTCTATAACAAAATAGTGTATGGAATAAATTGTGATGGAAATTGGTCTCATGCATTAGAATGTGTTTGGCAGAACAAAGCCAGCGTAAAGAAAAGCCATAAATGATGTTAACTGTCCAATGCTGCTGGTTTTCCCTTTACAAAAACATCTAACAGGCTTTTCAATCATAGCGGATTTAAGCTTAAGATCTTGTGTTTCACTGTGCCTTAATAGAGAGGATTGATTACCCAAAAAGCTGTCATGACATGGTTGGTAGTTATCTTTTCTGTTACAACTCCAAAATAACATGTTTGATTTTCATTTTGTATCATTTAGTACATGTGGCATCAACGTATAAAGGACAAATTTAAAAATTCCAGGAAGCGTGGAGACAGAGATCAACCACAAGTTGTTAAACGTCTTGCTGCATCATCAGCTACACCAAGTGGCAACAGTGCTGTGAAAAATGTATGGGGACTAGTTCATTTTCTACCTGAAAGGAGTGCAGCTGACAGTGACGATACAATACAACAATTTACCAAACAACTCCAGGTACAGTAAATATTTATGCAGGTCATTTAGTCAATAGTATTGTTTGCAAAGGTGTAACTGTATTTTGTTTTGGGTATTTTTTCCCCCAATATTATTGTTGGATTGTTTGAACCAGTGGGAACTGTATATTTTTGTTTTGTTTTATTCAACCACTTCACTCCTCCTTATACCTCTTACTTCGCACCAACACTTGTCTGTTTCCTTCTTCCTACCACCAACTCGGATACTTAAAATCTTGTTCCCTGGTATCTCTTCCTACATTGTACCTTGACTTTCTAGTTTCTAGTCTTTCTTTTGTCCATCTCTAGGCAGTTCTTCCACTTCAGTGTATATACACCTGCAGTCCATAGTTGTTTATGTAAAGTTCCAGTTGTATTTTACTACTTACAAATACATTTTGCCTTTTTATTTGGTGACAAACTTTTGCACGAGTGTTTAGTGTTTTCACATTCTTGCGACCAATAACAAAAACAGAGGGCATCATGTAACACACTCTGGACCAATATAATGAGTAGAATTTCTGGATGATGAGGTATTTTGTAACAATAAAAATATTATTAAGTAATGGTTGTCTTTACTTTATTCTTGTTTAGAGACAGAGCCAACTAAAAAAAGACAAACGTGACCAGGAACTAATAACATCAAGAATGGACAGTACCTTCGCTGACAGATGTCAAGAAATAGTTGTTAAGAATAAGTCGGTGGCATCTATCAAGGACACCTATCCAATTTTATTCAATGAGCAAGAGGTAAGTTTTGATTGATATATCAAAGGTGTGTGTCTTGCATTTGATTTGCAGATTTAGTGTATATGTGCTGTTTGTAATAATTTTAATGAAATTATTTCTGGGCTTGAAATAATACTAGCCTGGCATACAAATTTTAACGAAAATCGCTCCAGGTCTCCCAAACATGCTTGGTTGCCCGGTGGGCTAGTGAAAAATCTTATCAACCAACCTGATGATATTTACATCAACATTCTACTTTATCACAAACATAAAAACAATAAACTTTGATTGAAATGGCATGTCACCCACAGTATAAATAATGACTGTGAGCGCAGAGATGGTTTATGTAGCTTAGTTGCGCTACACACTTGGCAGCACAGGCTGTATACTCCCCAGGGAGCTGAAATGGTTTAAGGAATGAAATAATCGGCCCAATGACCAGGGGTAATAATGTTGGAGCGCCTTGAGCGTCACTGAGTGGCGGATATGAGCGTGATATAAGAAGCCACTATTTAGGGAATAACAGTCCGCGGAGCCGGTCTTCACTGCGTGGTAAGGACCGGGTTGGTGGCTGGACGCTGTTAATGGACAGAGCCGAAGGCGAGGTCCATTAACAGCGACCAGCCACCAACCAAGGTCATTACCACGCAGTGAAGACCGGATCCGCGCAATGTTATTCCCTTTAATAAATACCTTTTTAATAGAAAATTGTTAAAACGATCAAAATTTGTAAATATGTAGCTGCCACTTAGTTGTACTCATATTCAAGGGCCACATTGTACCAGGACTCTGGCTGTAAACAACACCAAATAAGGAGATGTTGCTTTGTTCGCGCGCGCCTGCTACGCGCTCGCGCTTGTTACATATGCAAATGAGACTAATATAAGACCATGAATTTATTTAAAAATGCAGCGCATTGCACTAACACTATCTGTACACACCATTGCTGGTTCGGGGGCCATTTATTGGCTAGCCTTCACCAAGCCGGTCTCTATACTACACCCCCACGTGATCGCGTTTTGACCAATCAGAATCCACAAACTGTCCAAGGTATTTATTAATATTTTTTATTACTAAATTAATTTTTAAACGCAAAACTCAATCAGCAAGTCCAACCTCATTCTCATTTTTCAAAACAGATCACCAGAGAATTTATGAGACTATCAGAGAGAACCTTGGCAGATTTCACCAATGGTGTGAAGAAGTATTCAGACAGACTGATCTGCTTGAAGTCGGCAAGGGGGAAACTTCCAGGGTTAGCCACTGAATGTATGGAAATGGCCCGGGCTTCAGAAACTGAAACTAAAAGAAAAAGTATGTTTCATGTGTGTATCTATTGTCCTATTTATTGTAGTGAAGGCACTTCCTTAAGAGGATTTGGAAGCCCAAATTTTCCGACTTGTTAATTGTCTTGAGACAAATCCCTCTTCGTGAAGTATTCCAGTAATTACAAGGCTTAAAATGGCCCTCAGATGCTGAGGAATAACTTCTTAAATTTGAAATTCAAACGGGGGTGAATCCCTTAGGGGGACGTCAATTTAAGGGTGCAGTAATTTTTTTTCCCATGCTGCATCTCTTTTGAATTTTCTGCCTGATGGATGTTTTCTAACATCTTACTTGTCTAGTTTCAAGAGGAATATTAATTTGCCGCCCCCTTCAGCTCTGCTGGGTCTTGTAATACTCTCTCTTTTGTAGCCCTCTACATTGAGTGGCTATTAGCCTTGCTCGGGATGATTTTGCTTTAAAAAATTGTTAATTAAAAGTTAATTTACTGTATTTTTTCAGGTTCCTTAAAGTGCAAATGCAGTCATGTTTGATTATACTTTTACAGATCTGGTCAATCTACAAGCTGTTCTGAGTGTTCCAGCCCTGATGAATGAGGACATTTCTGCCATAATCAAGAGTAGCGAAGACAACAGTTCTATCACTCCGTATATACTTTCATCAAACCCACTGGAGGAGAGTCTCAAAATAGTGGCTGATGGGGTTGTCATTTGTGAGACCGATAACCTCATTAAGGCAGCTGGGTTGCTTGTGGCGACATTCTATGTTTTCAACATTGCCTACCCAAAGTGTATTATGGCAACACTCACCTTTTATCAAAAGGTGTTTCTAAATCTACAGGATGAGGCCAAAAAGCTATCTAAAGTTATCAGCCTGATGTCCAAACTTGCATCAAGCAAGTAAAGTGATCATAATCATGTAGGTGGGTAGTACCACATGATGGATTGGGTGATCTGTTGTCTTGTGAAAAAGTGTTTTGAAGGTTTAAAATTTTTATGGTGAAGCCAAAAGCACTTGTTTGGGTTATTATTGTGATGTTAAGATCAGCTTCAAATGTTTCCATGGAAAGTTTTAAAAATTACAAATTTAAGATAGTTGCACCTTTCGTGAGTACTTATTCATGTGCCAAATGAAAGTGTTAAACTGATTTAAGTGTTACATTTTTCCAAAGTTAGCATTATACAGTGTTTAACTATTAGTTGTGGTAAAATTTAAAAAGATCACTGAGAACAGCTTTGAGATATAATTGATCCAAAACTGTTAAGTTTGTCTTGATATTCTTGTCGGCTGTTGAATTAGAGAGTTGGCTAAAGGTTTGTCTGAGAAACGTGTCATTTACTATGACCACCATTGTCACCTTACAGGGTATTTATAAAATATGGATACATCTCAAAGCAACACTTCGAGTTTATGATATAAAAATGTGTTTAAAATCTTGATGATGAACCCCCAAAACATAAATAATGTGATGATCAGATCAGCTTCAAATGTATCACAAAGATAGTAATTAGTAGCACCCTCCAGAATACTTATCAATGCCATGGATCAGGCAACAATTTATTTGACTGTTTTTCTCCCCCAAAAGCATTCTACAAGTCAACCATGAATGTTGCTAGTAGTTGTAGTAAGTTCGCAGTTCTTTCATAATATGCACTATTATTGAGTATTAATGTCTCTTCTCATTTGCTGAGTAGCAAATTCTTGGCGACCAGGGCCAAATTTCACAGAGCTACTGAGCACATCAATTTGATCAGCACAGAAAAATCGTGAATGCAAAAGAAGATAACCAACCAAAATGATATGTAATGTACATGTATTGCTTGTAACTGGTTCCCCGCTCATTTTTGCTGAGCAACACAAATTGTCAAACAATGCTATCTGTCTAACAGCTCTATGAAATTAGACCCGGACAAGTTATTGATCTGATCCAATGGCATAAGCAATGTTTTGTTAACTTTAAATAACTCCATTAACACTTTTCAAAAAGAGTAAACGTAGCATGACGAAATATTGCCTTGCAACTTGATGCACATAATTGGAGACTTTTGAGAAGTTGATGGTGACAGCATGGGTACAACATTACTATTTTGGGAAAGTGGAAAAGGACCGCTCAAAAGTCCCCCTTTGTAACAGATTTTAACTTATTGTTACCAAAGCCACCAATGAAATCATTCCAATGAAATCATTCTAATACAAAAACTGGTGCTGTATTTAAATTTTAACAATATTTAAGAGCAATGGCACGTTATGCTTATTTAACTTATTGTTATCAAAGCCACCAATGAAATAATTCAAATGAAATAATTCCAATACAAAAACTGGTGCTTTTTTTAATGTTAACAATATGTAAGAGCAATGTCACAAGAGCAGTTTTTTTCGTGCAATTTAATTTTCCCCTAAGCATTACTTTTTAATTTGTACAATGTTAGTTCTAACATCATATTATAAGTTAATGCAAATAGTTATAATAAAACCATTGGGAGTTACGTACAAGTTAGCCGAGAGAATTGTTGTTCATATGTCACATACTTATGATTTGCTCCTTCCAAAACTATATAAGAATATTATGTGTCACTAG
Organism: Marthasterias glacialis; assembly: GCA_911728455.2. NCBI lineage: Eukaryota > Metazoa > Echinodermata > Asteroidea > Forcipulatida > Asteriidae > Marthasterias > Marthasterias glacialis. The sequence goes on from OU452220.1 coordinate 21,509,081, forward strand.
TATTGCAAAATTTTCGCATCATGATTCTTTGGTCCATGTCCCCCCCCCCCCCCCGCCCAGTTCTTTTGCAAATGCAATTGACTCCACTAGAAAAGTCACCATGACTCGTGAACAGAGTCATTTGACCCCTAAATGGAATCTGTGAAGAGAGTAACCATGACTCTTCAAGAGTCGTTTGACCCTTCCAAAGGAATGGCATTTGACTCTATAGAGTGTCAGTCGAACCTTAAAATGGAGTCATTTTAGACATAGTTGCTGGACTCCATTTGGAGAGTAGGCTTGACTCTGTTTTGGATATGAGTGTATGCACGGGGAATAGCGGTCGGTCGTTTTACACTTGATTCACTTTACCCCTGGTCTGCCCCAGCGAATGAGCAAACCCCGTGGAATGGCCACCCCTGCTCCGGAGTAGGGGTAAACAGCAAAACCATAGGGTATTTTAGTCTCCCGGGAAATAAATACTAGTGGGAAACAAAAGCGGGTTTTGCTTACCCCAGTACGTCATGCACACGTTGCGACGACTTCCGCTTACCAACAAATTCATCCCTATTGTGAAATGTTCAACCAGAACCCTGAGGAATATCAACCCAGGGGATTCGCATACAGGTACAGTGTGAAAGTGCGCTGGGATAAGTGACGGGTAAAAAAAACTCTTTACAACAATGGAGCTATCTGCAGTTATAGCTCTATTGTTTGCTAAATACATCCTTTAAGAGGACGTCAAGTGTACAGTACTATCACCGGGTGCCATAATATAAAATTAATGTAAAATACTATTATTTGTAGTTTTCAATATTCTATATACCTTATAAGCAGTTCATTGTTCTGTGTCATACAATGGAGCTGTGTGTGAGGCAAGTCCACAAGGGCTATCTCTACCACCTTGCACATTCCTAAGCAATGACCGAAGATAGTGGACAGGGCACAAGCATGTCCAAGTAAGGGGCAACTGCCCACACTAATTTGTTTAATACAACCCCCTTCTATAATTCATCCAAACATATTCCTGCATGGTATAATTATTCAAATGCCCTATTAATGAAGTAAGAAACAATTCCTTATATGGTTATACGTTGTGCAAGAAAGTATGTTCCTGTATCCTATATAAACCCTTGTAATCTCGAGTTGAGGACAGTGAGAGCCTCCACCATCAAACGTATATTAAAAAGTATCTTCAATCATCAATCCAGCGTCAACACGTCTCTTCTTAGAGTCTTAGAGTCTATAGCCTAACTGGTTATATTTGGTGGAAGATCCGGGTACATCTCGCAGTGTACTGTTCGCCGACTTAGAACTTTTTCGCAAAGTTAGTTCCTGAACATTCAAAAGAGCCCGTCTCACTCAGTCCCAAGTATCTATACAATGATGGCATCTACAAACACCAATGATTCAATTGTGCTATGACTCTGGAGATCCAGAACTATGGCTTGACAGGTACGAGCGGTACTCAAAGCTCAAGAAGTGGACTTCAGCTCAACAAGCCAGCAATCTCCCCCTGTATTTGACCGAGTCAGCCAGCTACTGGCACAGAGATCTTCCCGACAAGGGGCAAAGCTATTCCCGGCTTTAAAGCAGGCCTTTCTTACAAAGTACCAGCCACATGAGGGGATGAAATGGGTCAGGTTAGCCGAGTTGGCGGACAGAAAACAACGGGACGGGGAATCTGTCGAGGCATACATTGCAGATATCGAACGAAGATGCTGCCAACTTGGAAAGTCTCCATCAGAGCGTATGGAGGCTTTCATACGAGGATTGCGACCCGAGATCCGAAGCCACGTCATAAAGGCGCACCCCAAGACGGTAGATGACGCAGTGACACAAGCACGTCTAGCCCAGTCCACAACAACGCGTTCCGGACCCCAGACGGCAGAGGTGAACTCTTCGTTACAAGAGCTGAGCAACCAGATTCTAACGCTTCAGGGGCAACTCGCATCCATCTCTGCAGCTGGACCTGCCTCCAGCTACACCCAGCAACAGTCCCCACAGTTCCCTGCTCAACCACCACCGAGGCGGCAGTACTCCCAACAGCGGCGACCCCAGCAGTCCTACCGAGCAACCCAGCAGCCCCGCCCGTACCAGCAGTACACAGCCCAGCAGTCAGCCCAGCAGCCCCGCCCGTACAAGCAGTACACAGCCCAGCAGTCAGCCCAGCAGTCAGCCCAGCAGGAACAGGCGTGCCACTGGTGTGGATGGGGTGAGTGTGTAGATAGGCGATCATGTCCGGCCAATGGAGTAGAATGTCGAAATTGCCGTAAAATAGGGCACTTTGCCAGAGTATGTATGAGTAGACCTGTTAGTTATTATAGTAATTCCCCCAGTGGAAACATCAATAATCAATGACTAGGCCAACAAATTCAATGCGATGAGTCCCAAACGGTTCCACATATCAATAACGTATTACCCATTTCACGTGGAACCAATCTTGTCACAATAAAGATGGGTTCACAATTTCGCCACTCTCTAATCGATACCGGGGCACTGATATCTTGTATTGCCAAACGAACTTATGTAGAATGTTTTTCGGACACAAAATTCCCATTGGGACCTTCTGACGTGCCTTTGATTTCTGGTGTTGCGGGACACGTTACTAAAGTTGTTGGCAAGGTTACCTTGCCTATTTCGATTGGCGATATGAATTGTACCCATCCATTCTATGTTTTAGAGTGTATGAATCATGATATCATTCTGGGTGTTGATTTCCTTCAAGAACACAAGGCAACAATATCATTTGACTCCAATCGCTTGGATTTTCTAAATTCAAGTTCAGCGCCCCTAACCAGTAAAGCAACAAACACAAAGAATGTTAGAGCTGTGTGTAACGTGACCTTACCTGCTAGAACCCAAACGGTATTTAGAGCCAAGTGTAAGGAGACAAGCACAAAACACCTGTTGAACACTATTGAACCTGTTCCGTCTCTATATTCAGATAAGAAGTTAATTGGAGCCAAATGTATTGTTCAATCACACCAGGGCCAAACAGTGTATCAAGTAATGAACCCTACTGATAGTAACATAGAGATCAAACGTAATCAAGTAGTAGGTGTTTGGGAACCACTCTCGGCTGACACGTACATCGACAGTTTTGAGGTAGTTGGAAATGAGACACATCAATTCACTCAGTCCCAAGGGGACACGAAACCAAATGCTGTTCATGCCACAAACAGTATCAACCCTCAAGAAGTACTTTATGATTTGGGCATAAGCTTTAATGATTCAGATTTAACGTCGGACCAGAAAAACCAACTGGTTGAGTTTTTGGCTCAAAACAGAGCTGTCTTTGCAAAGGACCATACCGAGTTAGGTACAACTGATGTGCATTTTCATAGCATAGATACTGGTGATGCGCAACCTGTTCATCAGCGCTTCTATTGGACTTCCCCAGCTCACAAAACAGAAATTGAAAGACAAATTCACGACATGCTAAAAGCAGATATAATCCAACCATCCACTTCGCCTTGGGCTAGTCCAGTAGTTCTTGTGAAAAAGAAAAATGGTGATTTTCGCTTTGCGGTCGACTATCGTCGCCTCAATAAAGTGACCAAGCCAATGTCTTTCCCTCTACCTCGCCCTGACGATGTATATGATACTATTGGAGAATCTCATGCTCAAATATTCACTGTACTCAATCTTGCATCAGGATTTTGGCAAATACCATTAGATTCTGACAGCCAAGCTAAGACAGCATTCACATCACACACTGGTAATTATCAGTTTAAGAAAATGCCGTTTGGTTTGATGAATGCACCGGTATCCTTTCAAATGGTCATGACACAAGTACTACGGGGTTTAACCTGGCAATTCGCTCTGGTTTATGTTGATGACATTATAATTTTCTCACCGGACTTTGACACACATCTGACACATTTGACTGCAGTTTTTGATCGCTTGCGTGCTGCAAATCTTAAGCTCAAACCACAAAAGTGTCACTTTGCGGCCAGAGAAGTTACTTATCTCGGTCACATCATTTCCAAGCAAGGGATTAAAGTCAATCCAGACAAAACTGCAGTCATACAGTCATTCCCGGTTCCTAAAGATCAATCGGAAGTTCGTGCGTTTCTTGGTATATGTAATTATTATCGCCGATTTGTCAAAGGTTATGCTAACATTGCTTGTCCACTGAACCAGTTGTTGCAGAGAGACATGTCATTTGTATGGACAGAAGCCTGTGATAAGGCTTTCCGGACGCTCAAACTTGCGCTCATTTCACCACCTATCCTCTGCTACCCTAATTTCGACAAAGGGTTTATCCTTTCCACTGATGCCAGTGGCTATGCGATAGGCTATATACTCTCGCAGACCAATGATGATGGTCGAGAAGTCGTCATTCAGTATGGTGGCCGAGCTCTAACTAAAGCGGAACAGAAATGGTCAATCACTGAAAGAGAAGGTTTGGCTGTTGTAGAGGGTATAAAATTCTATCGCGTATACCTAGCCAATAAGAAATTTCATGTCCAAACGGATCATGTCTCTCTTCAATGGTTACGTACAATCCAAGATACAACCGGTCGATTAGGCCGATGGTCAATTCAGTTACAGGGATATGACTTTGAGGTTGTCCATAAGTCTGGTAAGTCTCATGGTAATGCCGATGCCCTTTCGCGTAGAACATACAACGATGAGCCCCCTTGTCCCAAACCAATCATTGTGACTGAACCCGTTAACACCCAACCACTGACTCAAGGGGCCGCGAACGCGCCCCAGTTGCCTGAAACAATTGAATACCAACTCACGTATGCCACAAATGCGGTGCCAATCTATTCAATTAGTGAACTAGATGATCTTACATCCCCCAACCATTCTGACATTTGTGATAGACAAAGAGCCGATGTTTTGTTGAATCAGTACATTGCATACTTAGGATCCGGTTTCCTACCCTCAGATGCTTGTCTCGCAAGGCGAATAGTAGCAGAAACACCAGATTTCATATTACAAGACGGTATTCTCTATCATTACTATTACCCACGAGGTAAAGGTCACAAGATTGACCGACAAATCAAACAGTTAGCCGTTCCGCAGAGTTTAAGGCAAGACATATTGCTGTCCTATCACGACTCACTGTTCGGTGGCCATCAAGGCATGGATCGCACATACGATAGCATCCGCCAAAAGTATTACTGGCCGCAAATGTTTTCGGAAATTGAAAGCTATGTGAAATCATGTACTACCTGCCAGCGGGTTAAAGTCAACCGTCATGGTAAACATGCCCCACTCAGACCCTTGCCCGTCGGCGATGTGTTTTCCAGATTACACATTGACATACTAGGGCCACTGAAAACTTCTTCTGAGGGGTACAAGTATGTTTTGTTAGTTGTTGAGTCATTTTCCAAATGGTGCGAGGCATTCCCGCTCAAAACCCTAGACGCTGCAGAAGTTGCACGAATCTTGTATAATGAAATCATTTGTCGCTATGGTGCTCCCTCTTCCTTGCTTTCTGACAGAGGCACACAGTTCATGTCCAAGTTGATCAAAGAGTTATGCAATCTCTTCCAAATTACAAAAATTAACACCAGTAGCTACCACCCCCAGACAAACGCAAGCTGTGAGCGTATGAACAGTTTCATTTGGCAAACATTGCGAGCGTATTGCAAACCCGACCAATCCAATTGGGTACAACTGCTACCCAGTATTATGTTGGCATATCGCAGCACGCCGGCCACTGAATCTACGCAACTCAGCCCATTTATGATCCTGTTTGGTCGTGAATGCAATCTTCCCATTGATACAGCGCTATTGCCTCCGATAGACACACAGTCTAAATGCCACCAATCACTTGAGCACATCATGAACAACTTTGATATCACTCGTAAAATAGCTGCAGAAAACATAAAGACTGCTCAAGCCAAGTATAAGGGTCAGTTCGATAAGAAGTCAAAAAAAACCAGCTACACAGAGGGTCAAAAAGTTTGGCTTTACTGTGCAAAGAGAACTGTTGGTTTGTCCCCCAAAATGTGTCATAAGTGGCTTGGACCATATTACATTTGTGAAGCGAGGGACAATTTCACCTACAAACTCCGTAGATGTGGTGATAACAAACCCATGTTGTCCCCAGTTCACGCTAATCGGCTGAAGCAATACCATGACCCTAAGGACAGACCAGTGCACATTCCTGATGACTTAGATAACCTGACTGAGGTAAATGCAGACCAATTTGAAGATAGTGAACCTAGTGTAACTCCCCAAGAGAGTAGTAATACTGTACCCATACCATCTGACACCAGTCGCGTGCCACCCACACCACCTGTTGTCTTGGGACATCCCAAAGTACCCATCAAATGCTCCACACACAATGACGCCCGCCAAGGTCACGACAATGACTGGTTCGTAGTACATAGTTTACGGCGATCAACCATCATTAATGGTAAACGCCATTACCAAATCAAATGGAAAGGGTACAATAATACTACCTGGGAACCTGAGGATAATATTCCTGATGAATTGATACAAGAGTTTCACGTCCGCAAGACCAAGCGTTATAACAAGGGTAAACGAAAACGCTAATTCTATCCACTGTTTGTTGAATTCACGCACCTGTATCAGTGAGACTTGTGTTTAATTTCTTTCATTTAACTGTAGTTTGTAATGTGATTATAATTCCCATTTTTCATTACAAATTTCTATATTGAACTTATCCTGGCCAAGGACATGACATGATTGCTTATACTGCACATTCTACCTCTTTGATTTCGTTGTATGTGTATTATATTTACCTTCACATTTATTTTCAGACACCTGTACTTTCATTGTTATTAATTTTTCCCTTTTAAGTCGGGAGACTTAATCTTCGAGGGGAGGGCACATATCACCGGGTGCCATAATATAAAATTAATGTAAAATACTATTATTTGTAGTTTTCAATATTCTATATACCTTATAAGCAGTTCATTGTTCTGTGTCATACAATGGAGCTGTGTGTGAGGCAAGTCCACAAGGGCTATCTCTACCACCTTGCACATTCCTAAGCAATGACCGAAGATAGTGGACAGGGCACAAGCATGTCCAAATAAGGGGCAACTGCCCACACTAATTTGTTTAATACAACCCCTTCTATAATTCATCCAAACATATTCCTGCATGGTATAATTATTCAAATGCCCTATTAATGAAGTAAGAAACAATTCCTTATATGGTTATACGTTGTGCAAGAAAGTATGTTCCTGTATCCTATATAAACCCTTGTAATCTCGAGTTGAGGACAGTGAGAGCCTCCACCATCAAACGTATATTAAAAAGTATCTTCAATCATCAATCCAGCGTCAACACGTCTCTTCTTAGAGTCTTAGAGTCTATATAGCCTAACTGGTTATAGTACACGTGCATGTACGGTACATGTACATGTTAAAATATAAGTGCTCTCAACACACAACCATAAATACCAACATTTCACCTAATAATAATACACCACCGTCCTTGCTGTCCTCTGTTATCACACATTATTATTGATATTCTTACAATCATGTGAATGTACATAAAAAATACAGCATTTTAACAACAAATCCGGCCAATTAGTTCGCCAATTTATGACAGTTATCCTTTTTCTCATGATTTTTCGTACATGACTTTTAATGTGTTCAAACTGAATTTTTATACCTTCTGATAACTATAATAATATTGTTCTTACTATAACTGCTATATTATATATAGATACATCTGGCAATATTGTCTGTGTTTTAATTTCAAATTTAGTTTTAATGTCTTAAAAGTGAGTTTGTATAGCTTCATGGTAACTATAATATATTGGTCGTACAACACCAGTAATATCATCTATACATCTGGCATAAACATGATCAATTAATGTTCCATTCTCTGTTGTACCAGTTACATATTGTTTATATCCTTGCTCTTACATTACTTTCTGTATTTGTGAATGATTCCCATATAAATTTTCATTAAAATCCCCCATAACTATACACCTGCTACTCACTTTATGAATTTCATAAATCCACTTCTGCAGATTTTCAGTAAAGTCTTTTATCTTATAAGAAGATGGTCGATATATAACTACAACACATGATATATGACTTACGATATGGAAAGCTATATATTCCAGATTTTCTACTGCAATATTTAAACGACAGAAATGTTTGCTTGTCTTTCCATACACTGCCACTCCACCATGACTTTGCTGCTGCAGTTTCTTCATTGAATCACTGTATGAGCATTCTCTCATTTGGTGGAAACTCTTGAAACCATCTAAACAGCAATCAACTGATTAACCTGTATCCATGTTTCCGTCAAGCAAATGAAATCTGATTCCATTATTTTTCTTTGACATTTCAAATCACTATAATGACCTATTAAGCCCTGTACATTATGCAACATGATACTTATGTGATTCATAGTGTCACATTGATCAGTAACACATTCTCCGATTCCACTAACTACATGCAATGTCTTTAGAGCTTCTGCTACTGATTTATCACAGTATATTAACTTCTCATCAAATCCTTCAATGACAAGACCCTTTAGAGATGTCACACAACTCAAACTTACATATGCTTGACCTGCTGAAAATGTTCCTTTCAGACACACTACTGCGTTTCTTGTTGTCATACCTTGTACTTTATGTGCAGAGCATGCCCGGGCAAGTTTCAATGGGAATTGTTTACGGATACAATTCTTTCCAATACGTTCTTCTTGCATCTCAATTGCAACACAATTATCCCCATGTGATGATCCTGAAACTCTTGCTTGTTTTGAACCAACATCTTTATTATCAAACGTTACAATAAACTTTGGAACAGATTGATCAGGTAACATCTCCATTTCATTTACTACTGCAAACGCTCCATTAACAAGCCCATCAGACACATCTATATTTTTTGTCAGCATAACTCTAGCACCAATTCCAATCAATAATGACCGACCTAAACTACATGAGGGTGTTGATTTTAAAGGTTCTTGCCTTTGTTTCAATTTACCATTTCCATCTCTCATAGTCTTTAGCTTCAATACAAACAAAATATGTACATTTTTCAGGCATTCTTTTTAGATTATACTCATTAACTTGTTTGTTTGTGGGGTAGATATGAACACCATCATCTAAATCTTCCCCAAGTTTAGTTGCTTCTTCATGCAATAAAGTCTCATTTTTCGTTTTTACTCGTAATTTATTTAACAGTTCTGTAAACATGACATCATCTCTCTGCCTCATAATTTTACTTAACTCAACCTCTTTAAAGTTGTTATGCCATAAACTTGACTCGACTGTATTATGATGCAATGATTTTCCTCTCACTGGGGGTAGCTGATAAAAATCACCAACTGAAATAATACTGACATTACCAAACGCATACTGATTTCTTGTTTGCTTAATCTGCCTCAAACTTCCATGGATATACCACAAAATTTCAGAATCAACCATAGAAATTTCATCAATAACCAATAGTTGTAAATTACTAAGTTTGTTTCGCAAGGTACTAATTTTCCCTGTGCCTGCTCCACCAGTAATGAACATATGAAATGGTTCTGGATTCTTGCCTTTAACTTCAAGACACCAGTGCCTAATCTTATTTTGCTAAATACTCTTCAGCTTCATCCATCGACTCACTATTAACTTCATACATTTGCCGATTACTTTCTATAATGAACTTCACAGACACAATGTTGCATTTATGTAACTTTACACTACCATTCTTGTAAAAAATCTTCATGTTTCATAATTAGGTGGTTTCAACTGAGCATCCATACGATATGACCAAAACAATTGCAATATACTTTGATAATATTTTTCTGCGGATTTCAAAACAAAACCTGGGATACTTAATAACTGCACCATCATTTCTCATACGCTTTTGAATATAGCCTAATCCATTTTGCAATGTTCATATGTTTTGCAATGTTCATATGTTTTACCACTGTGTACTTTTAATGCCTCGGTACTTGACAATACTGTATTCTGAGCAAAATGTTCGTAAACACATTACATTAAAAACGTGATTTCGGGGGTGCTTTATATCTATCCATTTTACTGACCATCCATACATTCTCATCATCCTGTGATTTCTTCTGAATCAATTTCAGTGGTAAACTCATTCTGACAGGATTGTCTCCTAATGGTATAAAGTCCACTTCTCTAGAGCCTTCTTTTAATCTCAAATTACACACTCGAAAACATGCCTCTTGCGCTGATACTTCTCTATTCTGCATATACACGTGTCCAATGAGTTTCATACTCTGCTTTGCATCAGCATTCCCCTTTAATGCTTCACTTTGAGCTTGACCAAGCAAAAGTCCCATTTCATGTTTAGCCTTTGACATATATGATACAACATATCATACACATCCATAAATATCTGTAATATACTGAATATCTAGATTGGCATTCCATGCTCGTGATAAGTCTGGATTATACTGGTTTACCCATACATCCTGAGGATTCCGTTTCAAGACAATACCAACTTTCTTACTAATAAGTTTATTTGCTGTTGCGTTATTCCGAGAATTTTAAACATTTCATTCACTGATTTGTAACTAGGCTTTTCATCAAGTACTTCTTCATGAACTGATTTTAACAAAGCAGATGCTTTTCCTAATTCATCTTTACTCTGTTCACTTTTACACATGCCAACATCACTGGAGTGGTTCTTTCTCTCCTTATCATCTTCAGGTTTATGTCTAATCACAAACGTTTTGTTAGAAGGGGGTCTTGGGAAATTAAACCTACACTCTGTTTGATTCTTCCTGCAACTTTTAGACTGTCTTCTGCTATGCAATTGAACATTAGATTTTATTTCATATAGTTCTTCATCATTCTCTTTAGCTGGTAATTTACACGATACATATCTATCAATAAATTCAATAACCTTCTCATCATTATCAACACTTAATTTAGGAGTGTCTTCTATCCAGAACAGACAATGCGAATGAGGTGACCCTCTCATCTGAAACTCAACTCTGTAGAAATAATCTTTAACCTTTCCAATAAGATTAGCATCTGACATTATCACCTCTTTCAAAGACAAACGGAACCTTCTGTCAAATATTCTTGCTACAGTAACTGGATTACTCTTTAATATTGTGACGAGATTGGGTGGACCGACACAGGTCTAATCTTCCCTTATTTGGTAAGGTTCTTGAACTTTCTTGGTGGAAGTAGGACGGAGAGGTCGGCAGCGTGAGTGGCAGGTCTGTGTGACCAACCCGGTAGGAGCAGGCTACCGGGAGCGAGCTGCCGGGCATTGGACAGACAGGTGGCGGCCAATCACGGTGTGGTTGGGCGGTGCCTGGGTGTGCATGCGATGCGTGCATGGCGAAGCTTGTCCGGGCGTGCCCACGCCCGGCCATGCTGTCCGCGGCAGTCTAGTTTTGGTTAGCGAACGAGCAAGTTGTACGATCTCAGCAAGCGGTAAGTGCAGCGAAGGAATAGATGTGAATCTCCGGTGCTACGGACTGTGAGGTTAGTTTGCGTGCTGTCTCCGACCTACTTCCTTTGTGTGTAACTTGCTGAGTGTAGCGTTCTGTAGAGCGATCCAGAGAGGACCGTGCTGGTAGGTTTTTAGTTGCGTAAATTGTTGCTTTACGATTGTGTGACAGTGATTTAAGTAGCCTTTCAGAATAGTTGCGACGAAGTGGCGGCTAATAGTTGAGTTCACAGAGAACTTGAATGGCACAGGGTTGATCAAAGAGATTGACCGAGAGTGTTAACCGTAGAGGTTGACGAGTGGCCGTTCGTTATTAGTCGAGTAGTCCAACTGGTAAGGAAACTTAAGTAGAGACACTGGAAAACAATCGGCGTGCTAGCGCGTGCATTTAGTCGCTAAATTTGCTCGATTATACTGGATCATTTCGTGTGAAGGATACACTCAGGAAGACAAGGATTGTTAAAGGATTGTGAAAGGTTGACTGAAGGATAGAGAAGGGAAATATAATTTCCACCAGAGAAGTTGCCCAGGAGGCAAATAAAAGAGAGATAACACTCAGAACGGTGTTTTGTGTCCATGTCATTGTTAGTCTGCCCCACTGTAGTTATTTCTGCTCTGCCCCGGAGTTCAGTCAGACAATCGGTAACCAATCGGGCGGTAGATTTCCACCCAAACGAGCTTGCATCCCTGGGCCCGAGACTGCTCGAAGTATTTCCCGGGTCTGAGGTACGATTTGGGTTTGGCATTCGGGGAACTTTCGACCCAGAGGTTGAACTTCTCCCCGGACTTCCAAACTTGAATGAGACTCGCGGGAAACCCGTCACAAATGGTGTCAGAAGTGGGATGATTGGTACTGATTAGGTCAAGAGTTGCACTGAAAAAAAGAAAGAGTTCAGAGCAGAAAAGAGAGAAATTTCTACGGTTTAGAGTGAACCGAAGAGAACAGAAATGAGTAAAGAGAACACTTTGAGTGTTGAGAGTGAGCTGCAGAGGCTTAGATTAGAAGCCCAGTTTTTGCAGTGGGACAGAGAGCTCATGGCTAAGAAATTAGAGGCAGCCATGAAAGAGAACCTTGAGAAATCTCCCCATAGAGCTGAGGGAGAGGCAAGTGTGAAAGAGCCAGTACGGGCCGATTCAGAAATCGAGTTCCGCTTGCCATTAGAGAGTTCTGGTTATTTTTCCCAGGGGGAAACAAGTTCCTCGGTGTTCGCACGGACACCTGAACTTGGGCCACAGGAGGGAAAAAGAGTGAAGTTTAGGGAGAGTACACCCCTAAAGAGTAGTAGTTCTGGAATTCCGAGGTCAGTGAATTTACCAGAGAGCAGTGCAATAGAAGAGCTAGAGTCTTTTCTGTCGGGCAAGAGTGGCACTGCAGAGATGAGTAGTGGAACGGGGATGGAGATAGTCTCCCCGAAAAGAGTTCATAGTGAGCTGTTGAGTTTTGCCACTAGTGGAGTGGACACTCACGCTGGCAGTTCAACAGAGAGTCCAAAGAGTTCAGCAGGGCCCTGGCCGCTGAAAAGAGGACAGAGAGTAATTGTGGAGGACAGTTCTCCTGTCAGAGAAAATAGAGATTTGCTGAGGTTCGCCCTGAGGTCAGTGGGTACAGAGGCCAGTAATACGGCGGAAAGTTTAAAGAGCTCAGCGGGGCCGTTGTCAGAGTCAACAGAGCCCAGAATAGTGGTAGAAAAAGAAAAAGACGGGAAGGATTTGGTGCCGTCTAATAGACGCCCGAATATAACTCCCGATAGATACAGTGGAAAAGTGTTGTGGAACGAGTATTTCAGACACTTTGAGTCATGTCGTGTCGTAAACCAGTGGACTGAGGAGCAGGCTGCTAGCTATTTGGTAGCGGGTTTGCAAGGTAATGCCCTCAGATTGTTAGGGGAAATTCCTACTGGAGAGACACAGACATATAGCGGGCTAGTGAAATTGCTAGAGAGGCGATTTGGCCCGAGTCGCCAGAGTGAGAATTACTTGGTCGAGCTGAGGCATCGCCGGCAAGGACCAAAAGAGAGTTTGCAAGAGTTGGGTCAAGCCATACAAGAGTTAACGGTCAAGGCGTATCCTGAGATAAAAGGAGAGTCACGTGATCGTTTGGCTAAGAACCATTTCCTAGATGCAGTTGAAAGTCGGTCTGTTCGGGAGGGCATAAACAGAGCCCGACCGAAGAATTTAGATGAGGCCATTAGAGCTGCAATGGAAACAGAGAATTTTGAAAAAGTGGAACAGCAAAGAACCTAGATGGAAGGCCAGTAAAGTTGGCCAGAGTGTTGGATACAGGAGTGGAACAAAGGTTTCACGAAATAGAGAATGAAATAAAGAGTGTGGTTGGATTGTTAACAGAGTTAACAAAACAAGTGCAGGGAAAGAGTTCCTCAGTAGAGAGACCTACTGAGGCCAGTCAGATAACGCCAGAGACAAGGCAAAGTGTTAGGAAGTGCTTTAATTGTGGAGAGCAAGGACACTTTGCGAGAGAGTGTAAGAAACCAAAGAGGGGTAACCCGAAGCGTGATGGTTGGAAGTGCTTCAAGTGTGGGAAGCAAGGTCATCTCGCTAAAGAGTGCGGTGAACCCGGAAAAGAGAATAAGATGCAGGGAAACGAGAGCCAGCCGCTCGAAGGGCCCGTGGGCAGGCTGGATATGTAAGAGGGCCAAAGAGACGCCGTAGTGGTTACGAAGAAGTCATGGAAGAAAAGCGGCAGAAATCTGAGGTGGAAAAGGTAGTTACACTGCCCAACCCAAACCTTAGTCCGCGCTATGGCTTGTTTGTAAATGGCGTAATAAGGAAAACGAAGTGTCATTTTTTAATTGACACTGGTGCAACTGATACACTTGTCAGTAGTAAAGTGTATTATGAGATACCTAGAGAACAGAGACCCGTGCTAGAGACAGAAAATGTGCGGGTTAGACAAGTAGATGGAAGTTCCCTGTCAGTACTGGGGAGCGCATGGGTTGATGTTCAGGTTGGACGAACAACACACCCAGTCAGAGTAATTTTTGCAGAGATGAAGTACTCCGGAATTTTAGGGATGGATTTCATTTTGCCCACAGGGGGTAATTTGGATTTCCAGACGAAAGAGTGGAGAATAAACGGTGAGAGAATAAAGTGCACCAGTAGTGCTGGAGAGCCGTTTGTAGGGAGGATTGTGGTTGCAGAGACGACCATGATTCCTTCTGGTCATGAGGCCGTAGTGCCAGGCATTATTGCTAGGCGAGATGAAAAACTTGCTGGTCCGGCAATAGTTGAGCCTTTAGAGGGAGGCGGAGATTTAGCCCAGAAAGGCTTGGTTTTAGCCAGGTCACTCGTAGAGTCAGGGAACCAGATCGTTCCATTGCGGGTGTTTAACCCAGGCAAAGAGAAAAGAGTGGCTCGTAAGGGGGTCACTGTGGGATCAATTTCCACGGTGGAGCCTGATGCGATCAGAGATGAGGCTAGTGAGTCTAGTGAGGCGACACAGGGTTTGCCTACGCATTTACTAGACTTGTACACCAGAAGTACAGACAAAGTAAAGGGCGAGCACCATGGTCGAGTTAGAGAGTGCTTGGTAGAGTTCCAAGACGTCTTCTCGAGTGGTGATCACGATATTGGTAGAACGGATGTTGTGAAACATCAAATCTCCACTGGAGATGCAAGACCGGTCAAAGAGAGACCACGAAGGCACCCTGAGAGTGTGCAAAGAGAGATCCAGAGACAGGTCATTGACCTAGAGAAACGAGGGGTAATAGAACCTTCGGATAGTCCGTGGGCAGCCAATGTGGTGCTGGTAGGCAAGAAAGATGGGACCAGGCGTTTCTGTGTAGACTACAGAAAGTTAAACGCGGTCACGATAAAAGATGCCTATCCGGTCCCTCGCATTGATGAGACATTCGATGCATGAAATGGCTCCAAGTGGTTCTCGACACTCGATTTGGCGTCAGGGTACTGGCAGGTCGCCTTAGATGATGACGCCAGTCAGAAGTCAACGTTTGTCGTGAGAAATGGACTGTACAGATGGAAATGTATGCCATTTGGGCTTTGTAATGCCCCGGCTACATTCGAGAGGCTTATGGAGAAGGTAATGTCAGGGTTACAGTGGGAAATCCTGCTGATCTACCTAGATGACATAATTGTCTTTGGTAAGACAGTTACAGAGATGATAGAGAGGCTAAGAGTGGTTTTCAGTAGACTAAAACAGGCAGGGCTTAAGTTAAAGCCAAGTAAGTGCCATTTGTTCAAAGAGTCGGTGACCTACTTGGGTCATATAGTGACGGCAGAGGGTGTAGCCACCGATCCGAAGAAGATACAGACCATCAGAGATTGGCCTGTCCCAGAGAGTGTGAGGGATGTAAGGAGTTTTTTAGGACTTGCGTCCTATTACCGGAAGTTTATACGGGGTTTTGCAGAGATAGCTAGCGCCTTACACGCCTTGACAGAGAAATCAAGAGTGTTTGAGTGGAGTGAGTTATGCCAGAGTGCATTTGACGAACTCAAGAGTAGACTCCAAACATCCCCAGTATTGTCGTACCCCATGCCTGAAGGAGACTTCATCCTAGACACGGATGCGAGTGGAGATGGCATTGGGGCGGTGTTGAGTCAAGTGCAAGAGGGTGAAGAGAGAGTTTTGGCTTATGCAAGCCGCAAGCTGAGCCGGCCAGAAAGAAATTATTGTGTCACCCGCAGAGAGTTGTTGGCTGTAGTTGTGTACTTAAAGAGTTTTAAACAGTACTTGTACGGCAGGAAGGTTACAGTCAGAACTGACCACAGCGCCTTAAGATGGATTCTTAATTTTAAGAACCCAGAGGGGCAGATGGCACGTTGGCTCGAAGTGATTTTTGAGTACGACATAGAGATTCAGCACAGAGCTGGAAAAAAACATGGCAACGCAGATGGGTTGTCCAGACGACCCTGCAAGCAGTGTGGCAGGGAAGAAACTGTAGAGAAGGAGTTGAATGAGACGTCAGAGAAGACGTCGGAGAGAGAAAATGAACCAGAAGGGAAACCGTTGGTTAGGGGCATAGCGGCCCAGCCTAGTATCCCAGTGGAGGATCTTAGAAGAGCCCAAGTGGAGGATGAGACCATAAGTTGGGTCTTAAGTACCAAAGAGAAGGGCAAGGACCGTCCGGAGTGGAAGGAGATTTCCCACTTGACGGTGGCTCATAAGACATATTGGTCTTATTGGAACCAATTATGTGTGAGAGATGAACTGGTTCATAAGAGATGGGAGTCCGACGATGGCAAAGTAGTAAGATGGCTACTTGTGGTGCCTCAGAGTTTAAGGAAAGAGATACTGGGAGAAGTGCATGGTGGACAGCTTAGCGGTCACTTGGGCATGAAGAAAACCTTGGCAAAGATGAAGTTCAGATACTTCTGGCCGGGTATGTCCGCAGATGTACGCTCCTTCATAAGGAGTTGTGACCTGTGTGCGAGAAGAAAGTCCCCTGCAAAGAAAGGGATAGCTCCCTTACAGCAGTATCGGGTAGGAGTTCCCATGGAGAGAGTGGCAATAGATTTGCTTGGGCCACTGCCCAAAACAGAGAATGGGAACCAGTGGATCCTAGTTATAGGAGATTACTGTACAAAATGGATGGAAGCGTTTCCGCTGCCAGATGCAACGGCAAGTACAGTAGCACGCAAGTTGGTGCAAGAGTTTGTTTGTCGGTACGGAGTGCCGCAAGAGCTGCACTCTGACCAAGGCACAAATTTTGAGTCAGAAGTGTTCAGAGAGATGTGCCAGATATTAGGTGTGACAAAGACAAGAACAACCGCCTATAATCCGAAGAGTGACGGAATGGTAGAGCGGTTCAATAAGACACTAGTGAATATGGTGGCAGCTCTGATTAGTCCGCATGGGAAGCAGAGAGATTGGGATGAATTCCTTCCCTACGCAACTTTTGCGTATAGATGCACCCCACATGACTCCACAGGGGAGTCACCCAACATGATGATGTTGGGGAGAGAAGTTTGTATACCGGTGGACTTGACAACAGGTTGTCCAGAGACCAAGGTTGAGACTAACACCGACTTTGCAGAAGAGCTGCGAAGTAGTATGCAGAGTGCCCATCAGAGGGCTAGAGAGTGTCTTGGGAAGAGCGCCCAGAGACAAAAGAGAAACTATGACAGGAGAGCAACTGAGAAGGGTCTCAAAGAGGGAAACTTTGTCTGGTTGTATAACCCGGCCAGGAAGAGACAATTATCCCCCAAGCTCCAGTTGAGATGGGAAGGGCCGTGGCTCATAGTGAAGAAGTTGTCAGATGTAACTTTCTGCATCCAGTTGCGGCGGAATGGAAAGTTGAAAGTAGTACATTCTGATAGACTTAAGCGGTACCAGGGTGAGACACTGGTACCCTGGGCTACCCTTCCAGAAAGGAATGTCGAAGTGAAATCTCAGGCTGAGATAGAGGAATCGGTGTCTGAAAGCGAGATACCGACAGGAGGAGAGATGGCGTCGGAGGGAGAGATGCTGAAAGAGGGTGGTGAAAAGGTGGCATCCGAGAGAGGGGTGCCTACAAAGGAAGAAGAGAATGAGGTGGTGTCCGAACCAGAAAATCGGAGATACCCCAGAAGAAATCATCGGCTACCAGTAAGATACCGATAGAGCTTAAGATAGATAATTGAGGCAGTAGAAATGACGTGTTCATTTTGTTGTGTTTACAGATACCTCAGAATGGCAGAGAGAAAGAGAAAGGCGAAAGAGTACAAGTGTAGAGAGTGCAAGGAGACGTTCGGGAGAGGTGATTCCCTTTGGGACCACATCCGACGTGCACATGGGCCGGTCGAGTACCTACATTGTATGCAGTGCCGCTACCGAGCTACGGCTAGGCAGACCCTTGAGAGGCACTATAAGAAGTTCCACCCAGAGAAATCAGTGGAGGTAGGAGAGATTCTGCCTAGAGTGGAGGAATCACAGGGTGATTCACAGGTGCGTAGAGCAGAGGCGGTGAATCAGAGTGCGTCAGAGGCACCGTCTCCAGAGGTGCAAGATGACGGAGGGGCAGCAGTGCTGTCTTTGTCCCCCTGCCCCATCACCCCATTGTTGGCATAGGTGGAGCCCGAAGATGTGGTGGCCCCAGTGAAGGTGACCTTACCAACCGGTGGGAAACCCCGTGGTATGTTAGCGATGAGTCTAGCAGCGTCTCGCTCTCCCACCCCATCGCACTCGTCCATGCCGTCCTTGGAATGGGTGGCTACCACCAGATTCCCCTCCCCTGAGGATGATGTGTCCCCACCACCTGGTAAGATGAGAAGGATGGTCACGAAGCGAATCCGAACCACCACCGAAACCATCTACAAGAACCGCGTAGTAAGTCGTCATGTGGAGGTGCATGATGAGTTCGAGATGGATGTGCTCGACGAGACCTTGGATGATCCGCAGGAGGAGGACACGGAACTAGCAACTTGGTAGATACGTCAGTTTTCGCGTTAGGATAAAGTAAAGGTTTACTACTTAAATTAAGATATTTCATTAAATTACTTTTCTTTAAATCATCACTTTCAATGTATAAGAATGTGCAATCTGTAAATATTTGATTTAAATGAGATTACCTTTTGATTTTGTATAAACAGTGATTCTACCTTTTGATTTTGTATAAACAGTGATTCTACCTTTTGATTTTGTATAAACAGTGATTCTACGGGTTGATTTTGTGTAAGTGATTCTACCATTTTGATTTTGTATAAACAGTGATTTCAAGTTTGATTTTATGTGTAAAGAAACGAGTGTTAACTTTTATCAAGAGAAATTAAGTGCCAAAGAAGTTTTATAAAGTAAGATTAGAAGACAAAATTTCTTGCCAGATTTTTATAAAGTAAAGTTAAAAGAAAAGTGCTATTTTGTATCTAAGAGTAAGTTAAAATATATTTTTCTAAGACGTACTTTCCTATGTATAAAGAACATAAAAGTACTTGTAAAAAGTTTGTGAATATTTAATGAGCTTGAAGTAAGTTTCTTAAATGTTGTTTCAGAGTAGACTTGTGCCGGTCACACATCTCGTTATAGGGTTTTTAGCTGGTTTGGACTGGGGGCAGTCCAAGCTAAGCTTGGGCCTGTGTGACGAGATTGGGTGGACCGACACAGGTCTAATCTTCCCTTATTTGGTAAGGTTCTTGAACTTTCTTGGTGGAAGTAGGACGGAGAGGTCGGCAGCGTGAGTGGCAGGTCTGTGTGACCAACCCGGTAGGAGCAGGCTACCGGGAGCGAGCTGCCGGGCATTGGACAGACAGGTGGCGGCCAATCACGGTGTGGTTGGGCGGTGCCTGGGTGTGCATGCGGTGCGTGCATGGCGAAGCTTGTCCGGGCGTGCCCACGCCCGGCCATGCTGTCCGCGGCAGTCTAGTTTTGGTTAGCGAACGAGCAAGTTGTACGATCTCAGCAAGCGGTAAGTGCAGCGAAGGAATAGACGTGAATCTCCGGTGCTACGGACTGTGAGGTTAGTTTGCGTGCTGTCTCCGACCTACTTCCTTCGTGTGTAACTTGCTGAGTGTAGCGTTCTGTAGAGCGATCCAGAGAGGACCGTGCTGGTAGGTTTTTAGTTGCGTAAATTGTTGCTTTACGATTGTGTGACAGTGATTTAAGTAGCCTTTCAGAATAGTTGCGACAAAGTGGCGGCTAATAGTTGAGTTCACAGAGAACTTGAATGGCACAGGGTTGATCAAAGAGATTGACCGAGAGTGTTAACCGTAGAGGTTGACGAGTGGCCGTTCGTTATTAGTCGAGTAGTCCAACTGGTAAGGAAACTTAAGTAGAGACACTGGAAAACAATCGGCGTGCTAGCGCGTGCATTTAGTCGCTAAATTTGCTCGATTATACTGGATCATTTCGTGTGAAGGATACACTCAGGAAGACAAGGATTGTTAAAGGATTGTGAAAGGTTGACTGAAGGATAGAGAAGGGAAATATAATTTCCACCAGAGAAGTTGCCCAGGAGGCAAATAAAAGAGAGATAACACTCAGAACGGTGTTTTGTGTCCATGTCATTGTTAGTCTGCCCCACTGTAGTTATTTCTGCTCTGCCCCGGAGTTCAGTCAGACAATCGGTAACCAATCGGGCGGTAGATTTCCACCCAAACGAGCTTGCATCCCTGGGCCCGAGACTGCTCGAAGTATTTCCCGGGTCTGAGGTACGATTTGGGTTTGGCATTCGGGGAACTTTCGACCCAGAGGTTGAACTTCTCCCCGGACTTCCAAACTTGAATGAGACTCGCGGGAAACCCGTCACAATATCATACAATTCTCAATCCAATCTAAATCATCTATAGTTCTACGGTCACCTTGTTGCTTTAGAATCGTGTTATTATTTTTTTTCAACCGTAAGCTTTAGGAAACAAGTAATTATGCAGTCAACCTAGACGGACGTGTTTTTGACTTGCTCCGTGGGGGTCTCCGTTTTCTGTCAATTATACACTCCGTCTCTCCATTAAACCTCGGTTTTTTCCACCATCTCTGCCTTACAACATCGAACAGACTTCTAGATCAAGATCATGCCTCCAAAAAAAGATAAAAGCAAGGGTTCAACTGGCTCAACAGACGAACCTAGTGCCAAGCTTCCCGCACCTAGCACGTCGGGTGACCAAGGGCCTATCACGAGATCAAAAAGCCCCTCATCATCGGACAATGAGTTACCTTGCTTGCGGCAGGAAATTAAGAACATGGCAGTTGATCTACATTCTAAACTAGTTCAAGTTATCAACAACCAGCAGGATCTACTTACCAGAATGGGGAAGATTGAGGCCGACCACGAAGACGTGGAGAAATCTATCATATTTACCAACCAATCTGTTGAAGATCTGCAAGCAGAAAACAAACTACTGGCTGATGGGGCATCCAAGATGGCGAAGCAGTTAGACGAGGCCACGACGAACATCCGTAAGCTTCAGGAAACCAGTCTCCAGCAAGAACGCTATTCCCGAAGCTTTAACATCAGAATGGGCGGCATACCAGAACTCTCAAAGAGAACCATAATTATAGTCCCTTTTGAAAAAGCTATGCAGACCTTCGCAACAAAATTTAGCATGCCCGACGTGACTATCGAGAACGCCCACCGGACCGGCCGCTCACCGAGATACGCCTCAGACCTGACAGATAAACCTCGCCATATCCTGGTCAAATTCCTGTATCGGCCGGAACGACAGAAGATCCTGAAGGATGCCAAGCGAGCCCTTGCAAACTCCCCCGTGTTTATTTTGGAGGATCTCCCTGCCGCCGACATTGCAAAGAAGAGAGAGCTTCGCGACATAATGAAGAAAGCGTATCAGTCCGGCGGTCGACCCGTCTTCCGCAACGGTGAACTATACATAAACGGCTCCAAATACATCAAGA
Source organism: Marthasterias glacialis (assembly GCA_911728455.2). Lineage (NCBI taxonomy): Eukaryota > Metazoa > Echinodermata > Asteroidea > Forcipulatida > Asteriidae > Marthasterias > Marthasterias glacialis. The sequence goes on from OU452220.1 coordinate 21,530,738, forward strand.
CCGAACCGTCTTCTTCTTCTTCTCCTTGACTTCAGGGCTTCCTGGTATCAAGTTTATTTTCTTAATGGTTACATTTAACTTTACTATGATTCCCATGGAGCAAGTACTGCTCAATGTTTAATTCATATTTTCATCCATGTTTTGTGTTTATTCATGTATTTGTTTTCCGTTTGAATTTACTATTAGTCTCGTATGTTATTACACGGCTACTACCAAAAGCTTACATAATAATATAACGGCTGAGGAATGTAGCTTAATCTGTGTTGGGGCAATTACATATAGTATGCTATACTACGCTTTTCAATGACTACTTATTGTGAGTTATGCAATAGTCAACTTACATGCCATCAGCACGCTTTGCCCTTTAATCACCTAGAAGATGACATGGATTTCCATGTAGCTCTTGTAGAGCTCCGAACCAATCAAAGGTTTAACACTGATAGGCTTTCAAATCTCATACTTAATCCTTTAATATTTAACAATCAGTTTCCTGGAAACGCCGATGTCGATCCTGATAGTAACTTTTATTTTAACACACATCAAAACTCTGATTAATTATTCTGTGATCAATTTCAAGAAAGATTCAAGCACAAACCTGTCAAAGATACCTTCTCTACCTTTCATTTAAATGCAAGAAGTTTTCATAAAAATTTTGATAGTATTTGCGACTATCTTGATCTTTTGAATTTTCAGTTCTCTATCCTTGGTTTTACCGAAACCTGGCTCCATGAAAATAGCCCTCCATTTAAAATTGATGGGTACAATTTAATTTCTAATAATAGAAAAGACAAGGCTGGTGGTGGCGTTGCTTTGTACATACATGATTCTCTTATATTTAATTTGAGAAACGACATATTCCCAGACAATAACATATGTGAATCACTGTTTATTGAAATCCCTCGCTCGGGACAAAAGAACATTATTGTCGGTGTAATATATAAGCCACCCAAGGTTAATCCTGCTACTTTTGTTGACTCATTTGGTATCGTTCTCCAACAAATTAACAAAGAAAACAAAAAGACCTTTATTATGGGCGACTTCAACGTAGATCTCTTGCAATGTGATTCCCATCGACCTACCCAGAATTTTGTTAATAGTCTTTTTTTGTAATTATCATCGGCCGTTAATAAATAGACCAACCCGTATTGCTGAGACGACTGCCACCATCATTGACAACATCATTTCCAACAATCTCGATGATGACATGTCTTGTGGTATTCTATTTACTGAAATTACAGATCATTTTCCCATCTTCCAAGTCTCATCATTAAAGGACACTCACCAGCCCCAACATTGTGCTAATCAATCTAGAAGGATAATCAATGCCGGTGGTATTGCCAGATTTTCATATGATCTTGTTGAAACTGACTGGAGTGATGTTTTGTCTAATGAGGATCCTAACCAAGCTTTCAATTTGTTTCACTCTAAGTATACCTCAATGTATGATGCTAATTTTCCTGTTCAACAAGTCAAATCCAAAACGACTTGTAAACTTAAAAGCTGGATGACCACTGGTTTGATTAAATCTATCAAGTACAAACATAGACTGTATAAAAAATATATTAACAAACCAACTGAGCAGAATAAGCATAAGTATACAACTTACCGTAATAAACTAACCACCCTGTTAAAAGAAGCTAAGTCTAAATACTACAAAGATAAATTTGACCATGCAAAACATGATTTAAAGAAGACATGGAAGATTATTGAGCTCATTCTGAATAATAATACCGGTAGTCGTAAGTCAGACACAAAGCTTAATCACGAGGGTAGACAAGTTAATGATCCCCAAGAGGTCGCTGATATATTCAATAATTACTTCACTTCCACAAACAGATGTGTCATTTAGAGATTTTTAAAAATGTAATCACCCTGAATCAATGTTTTTCTACCCTACCGATCAAAAGGAGGTTTGTGATATTGCCAAATCATTTAAGAACGGTAAAAGTGCTGGGTACGATGACCTGAGCCCTGATGTTTGTAAGTCCGTTATTTCCAAAATTAGTCGGCCATTATGCCATGTTTATAATTTGTCCATTTCTAAGGGTGTTTTTCCTGATAAACTGAAAATGGCCAAAGTGACCCCCATATTCAAAGCTGGAGACCAGTGGGAAACCGTTAACTACCGACCAATATCTGTGTTATCATGTTTTTCTAAACTTCTCGAAAAAATAGTCTACATGAGAACTTCTTTTTTATCTAAATTTGATATTTTGTACAATGGTCAATACGGGTTTAGAAGTAATCATTCTACTGACATGGCTGTAATAGACCTGGTCCATAAAATTACTAAAGGTTTTGAGAATAACTGCATATCGCTCGGTGTCTTTCTAGACTTGTCTAAGGCCTTCGACACCATCAATCACAATATTCTGCTTCAAAAGCTTAAATTATTATGGCAAAGAGGTACTACTCTGAATTGGTTTTGTAGTTATCTTACGAACAGAAATCAATATACTAAAATTGGCTGCTGCTCCTCTTCATTGAATAATATTACTTGTGGAGTACCACAAGGTTCCCTTCTTGGGCCATTGTTATTTTCTTTGTACATAAACGATATTTGTCATGCCTCAACGGTCCTGTCTTTTATCCTTTTCGCAGACGATACTAATATTATCTACTCAAGTGATATCAGACATGTAGAAACTATTATCAATGTACTTAATGTTGAATTAGACAAAGTATCAATTTGGCTCCAGGCAAACAGACTGTCACTCAACTTGAAGAAATGTACATTTATGGCTTTTTTCAAAAAGTAAAAAGAAATTGAATTTACGTAATTGTCAAGTTAAAATTAATAATGAGCCCATACAGCGAGTGAATAATACAAAATTTCTTGGGGTTTATATTGACGAATGTCTTTCATGGAACATCCATATCAAAGAATTAGAAAACAAAATATCAAAAAATATTGGTATCGTGTGTAGATTGAAGTATACACTCCCATCGAGCATTCTGCGTACTTTATATTGTTCACTTATTCTTTCATACCTCTCTTATTGTAACATTATCTGGGTCAATACATACAAGTCAAATCTGGATAAGTTCATTAAACTTCAGAAAAAGGCTATTCGCATTGTATGCAAGGCCCCCTTTCTCGAGCACACCACTCCCTTGTTTAAGAAACATAAGCTATTGTCTCTTATAAATATAAATGTATTTCAGCAAGATGTTTTTATGTATAAGTTTGTAAACAACCAACTTCCTAAATCATTACTCAATCTTTTTGTTTTTAACAGCACCGTACATGATTACAATACTAGGTCGTCAGCTAAATTTCATGTTCCCCTATTTAGATCAACTCTTTCCCAACACACAATTTCTTTCACTGGACCAAAAAACTGGAATAATCTTCTACCACCAATTACTAATTGCCCCTCAATTAGCTCGTTTAAATACAGACTAAAAAAGTTTTTACTACATTCCCAACATAATTGATCGATTTGTTTTTTTATACTGGTAGTTGGCTTAGCCGTTACTTACTTACTTACTTACCTACCTACTAAGTCGTCTATGTTTTCTAATTTGTTTTGTTTGTTTAATTGTCCCTTTGTTTACTTCACTTCATGTTCTGCATCATAGTTATATTTACATTGTTTAACCATGGTTAAACCTTTGTGTAGTTATCTACCGTAGTGGTATATATTTATTTATTCGTCTATTTAGTGCTGTATTCCTGTTTTGTTCTGTAATCTTGTAACGGGCACATCCGCCACAAGCCTCGGCTTTTAGGATGATGCCTCCATGTGATGTGAATGTGGAAATAAATGTTTTATTGATTGATTGATTGATTGATCTCTTATCAGCAGCAGAAAACGAACAGAACCATGTCGGTAAGCCAAGTTGTCTTATCATTGCATGTACATCTTTTTGTGTAGATTGCCAAAATGCAGGGGTTCCTTATATTGGTTTCGAAAACTTGTATCCACTATCAGATTTCAACATGTTCTTCAATTTCTCTTTGCTATTCAACATTGATGCAGTTAACAAATGTCCATGTTGAGATTTCACAGAACCTTTACAAAGTGCAATCGACACACAAGATAAAACTTGTTCTATTTCTGACAAATATTGTGCATAAAATATATAGTCTGTACTTTGTGAGAATCGAGTATCCACATTCATCAGTCTATTATGCAAATATCGACAAAGTGTTATTCGAACATCACGCTTATCAGTAAATATTTGTCCACCTTTAGGAAATAGTGTAGGAAAGCATTTGGCTTCTTTTCCTTCTTCCATTAAGACTCCGACTGGATTATTGCCTTCACAAAGAGCTACACAAAACACATCATCAAAATACTGATCAAGGATTTCCTGGCCAATGTCTGCTGGTTGCATACAACTATCAAGCTTGACACCACATAATCTTTCCTCATCAGTAATCTCCTCATCCTCATCACTGTTACACTGTTCATCATCTTCTTCTTGAGAAAAATTCTTGTCATGTGAGCATAATGGTACAGGATTAATCAAGTCTTCTTCAATTACAATGTCCTTGTACCATCTATTATTTTCCTTTAAATAATCCACTTGGAATCTATCCACCTCATATCCACAACATGCAATTTGATGGAATTCTCTCCAGCTACAGTCACTGAAGTAAGGAAGATTATCATGAATGCCCCAATGTCATCATGCGATTTGGACCCAATACCTACCTGTTTGATAAAAGAATTTATCAACGATTTTGCTCCGTATATTACAGGGATAGTCAACGTGTCCCTTAAATCTGGCGTTTTCCCAAGATCTTTACAACATGCTCACATTAAACCTCTTCTTAAGAAATCTTCTCTAAATAAACAGGAGCTTAAGAACTACCGACCTATTTCAAACTTAAACTATCTGGGCAAAGTGATAGAAAGAGTAGTTTCTTCTCGTCTCCAGACATATATGGATGTTCATAACCTTCACAACCCCTTTCAGTCCGCATACAGACAGATGCATAGTGTGGAAAGTGCGCTCTTGAGAGTCCAGAATGATATTCTGATAGATATGGACAATGGGAAGATTTCTGGTTTAGTGCTGCTCGATCTCAGCAGTGCATTTGACACTGTAGATCATTGCATTTTGCTTGATAGACTGAGACATATCGGCATCAATGGTTTGGCCATACAGTGGCTCACATCTTATCTCTCTGACAGATCTCAATCAGTATGCCTCCCAAAAGCACTATCTTCATCTATTGATCTCAACTTTTCCGTTCCCCAAGGTTCAGTCCTTGGACCACAGTTATTCAACATCTACACTCAACCGTTGCAAACCATTATCCGTGATCACGAAATAAATTACCACATGTATGCAGATGACTTACAATTATATTTCTCTTGTCAGCCAGTACAAGAAGACTTTGATTCATCAATGGCAAAGCTTGAAGATTGTGTTCGTGACATTCAACAGTGGATGATTGAAAGCTACTTGAAACTCAATGAGGATAAAAACAGAATTTCTTCTCCTTGGATCAAAGAAACAACTGAGCAAAATCATTCCTTCCCATCTCCATATTGGCTCTACCTCGGTATCTCCAGTTGAACAAGCTAGAAACTTAGGTGTAATCTTTAACTCAACAATGACTCATGAGTCTCAGGTTTCAAACTGTGTGAAACTGGCAAACTATAACCTCCGTAATATCCGTTCAATTAGGCAATATCTAAATCCTGTGTCAACTGAACAACTTATTCATGCCTTTGTCACTTCATATCTTGATAATTGTAATTCTTTACTTTTTGGCTTACCTAGCAATCAAATTAATCATTTACAGCGAGTGCAAAATGCTGCAGCACGTCTTGTTACAAATACAAGACGGTCATCCCATATTACACCTGTTTTGAAATCTCTTCACTGGCTCCCTGTTCGAGACCGAATTTCCTACAAAATTTGTCTGTTAACTTATCGTGCCCTCAATGGCTTAGCCCCTGGATACATTTCTTCACTCATTCACTTTCCCGTAGTCACTCGTCCTGGTTTACGATCATCTAGATTCCCAAAACTATTTGAGCCTCGTTCGAAAAGAAGTTGGGGAGATAGGGCGTTTGCTATAGCTGCTCCTCGTTTGTGGAATTCATTACCGTTGCACATTCAAACTTCTAGTTCCTTGAGTACTTTTAAATCTCATCTCAAAACATATTTGATGTCTCTAGCCAATTCTTGCTCACTGTAATTGCATTTTTCATTGTAAATTTTCCTTTTTTGTTAGTTTTTTGTATAGATTGTTCCTATTGTATTGCTGTAGGCGCCTTGAGCACTCTTAGGGTGGATATGTGCGCTTTATAAGTTTTGCTATTATTATTATTATTATTAATAACGCAATGCTTCTTCAATATTACCTTTGTTAATAAACTTGTACTCATAGTATCCTTTATATGACATTTTGCGCTCTAATTTTAACCGTATTAATTCATGCTCTTTTGTTCTTGGCAATGATTTCACACATTCACTAATATTAGCCGGCACACAAACACAAGGTCCTACTACTCCATTCTGACCCCTTTTTTGCAAGATTTACAATTTTCATAAATGCAATATTTCTTGCTATTGAGTGCTGCTCTAATGTATTCAATCTCATAAATTTTTTTCTGGAATATCTGACAATGTTAAATTATTCAGGCTTGCCTCTGCTGGTATTCTGTTCTTGATCAACTTCCTATGACAAGTATAACAAATCCACAGACATGATCTAGATTGAGATAAGCTACAGTTTCCTGTATTACATTATTTATTACATTTATGTAGGTACCTCTGATATGTATTCTGAACACCTATAACTGTCTTTCTTACATTTAAAAACCTGATTTTTATACAATAATTTCATGCAACAGCAAACACACAAGTTGGTCCACAACTCATTTTCCTCTTAAAATCATTTATTACATTGGACATATATTTCTGTTGACTTTAACGTATAACACGTGCCTTTTTGGTGTTCTGTATAACAATCTCTGCAAACAGCACTTTCATGGTATTTTCGTTTCAAACATTTTACGACTCTCCTTGTATGATGCATTTTCATGGTACTTTCGTTTCATACTATTTATCACTTTCTACTTGTACAATGCATTTTCATGGTATTTACGTTTAATAGTATTTATCACTCTCTGCTTGTACAATGCATTTTCGTGGTACTTTCGTTTTTTACTATTTATCACTCTCTGCTTGTACAATGCATTTCCAAGATACTTTTCTCTAATACCATTTATCAGTCTCTATTTGTATAATGTATTGTCATGGTACTTTTCTTCACTACTATTTAACACTCTCTGCTTGTATAGTGGTTTTTCTTTGTACTTTCTTTTAATACTATTAACAGCATTTGTTTTATACTAAGGGAATAAAGGTGTGATGAAGAGGTTTTTAACTATTGTTTAAAACCGATGAGGGGCCAGGCCCCTCAGAGGTTTTAAAAATTAGTTAAAAACCGATTCAGCACACCTTTATTCCCATTCATAAATGCCTTTCTGTCAAAAACATCAAAAACCTTCAAACAATGGGAACAAATCTGACAGTTTCTCAGCTCGACTCTGCGTTAAATTTCTATCCATATTTACGGGCCAATTCCTTGAACGGAATGTCGATCTTCATGTCTGTACAGCTGTTATAGGCACTTGATGCCCCCTCGGCCAATCAGAAACCCAACAGCTGGAAACACGTATACTTTATTCTGATACAGGGGCCATATTTTTCGTTAGCAAGCTAGCCGGTTTTAACACTTTTTACCGTGTTTATAATACTCGTTAAAACGTGGCCACGTGATGCCCTCTCGGCCAATCAGAATGGATAAACTGTCTCAGGTATTTATGAATGCATATTTGTATTATTCTTTATTTTCATAGTATTCATTTGTTTCATTCTATACACTTGGTTATTGCAAAATCTAAATTTCTCTGCAGCCCTTTCTCCTTACAAGTGTTACAGTTGTATTTCTTTCTTTTAAAATATTTCACACTGTCCTTATTCTTTTCATAGTCCTTTTACTGGCATCGTTTTTCCTCTCCCGAAAAGCTACATTTTCATGGTATCTTAGTTTCATATCATCCCTTTTCTTTTCAATTGTCATTGTATTTCCACACTTTCTTTTCATTGCACAGATCTTATCTTGCTCTACCATTTTGTTTACCCTGTATTTCGTTTTTTGATAACAATTTCTGCCACCTGTTATGTTTGTTTTCTGGTCATCTATATGTACATCATTCCTAGTGTTTCCACTTGTAAAATCTTTGTTGCTATAATCTAAACGTTTCTTTCTCTTTCTTTGACCATCTTTCTTCTCAATGCCAGACTTGTATGCCTACGTTTCTTTTTCCTTGATTTTGATAGTATGTTTGTTTGTAACATTACCATCTTCAAGTTCATCATTAATATCGTCACATAATTCAGTGCCGTTGTAACTCATCATCTCATCAGTATTTCCAGATTTACCACTTTCTTCATTTGCTTTGCAAACTAAATAACTAATTTATCATTGGTATTCATTTTCAAGGGTATCTTGTATACTGACAACACATCATAATGTATACCACTGGTATGATTCAGATACATACCTGCCTCTGATGTAACACTACCAACTTCTGCAAGCTTTCCAGAGAATACATACCATCTAGTACTATATGTAAATATATCAATTCCAAGCATATGTGCAGCAGCCATGGTCTCTGCTTCAGTTGCCCAAACACCACTACTGAACATTCGTTACTTCTCAACATAATCCTTTACATCACTGAACCCCTTCCCGTAAATATGTATTGTAGTAATCGGCGTAATCCAACAACTGATTTACAGTAGCGAGCCCAAATGCATATGGTTACGTTCACTACCACAAACTGCAAATGAAACAGCTCGAAAAAAAGCAGTTTCCATCTCCTTGAATATTTCTTAAACGATCAGGACAACCCATGCTTTCACACTGTTCAAAAACTACAGACTGTGAGTACACTTTCCCAATTTGAAGTAACTTACATAAAGACAACTTGTGCTCATAAGTTAAAGGAACAAATTTAAAGTACTTCAGACACTGTTGCCATTTCAATAGCATCACAGTCTGCATCATCATGTCCACTACTTCTATCATCAATGTTCATCTTCTGACTACTACATTCGTCTGATAATTTGTAATTACGTTCATCTAGCATTTCATCTGTTAATTCTGTGACCATATCCTGGGCATTTAAACCATCTGGTACAGTCAAAAAACTTGAAATTTCACAAGTTCCTCAATGGAACATAGCCGGATAATGCTATAAACCAGCAAAATTAGCTGGGGGTGAGTTTTGGACCTACATTCCCTGTTAACTTCGAAGCCCCATAGGAAACCATTGTCATTTGATACACTCCAAGTGCTAAGATCTTAGCCGCTTTTACGAGCAGGCAATAACCTTGATCAATCATCCTGTCAGAGTTGCAGACATCATTGAGATAAGATCACCAGCTGTTTATTGTAGGAAGTCAAGCTGTGGTTTTAGGGTAGGCCAAGACAGTAAGATACCTTGTTTCTCAGAAGACTGGTAAGCAGTGCAAACAATATGTGTTTGCTCAGTAGACTGGTAAGCAGTGGAAACATTTTCTTTTTGTAGTGACTTCGGCTGTACGCGGCGCACTGCCTCTATTCTATGCCTATTGTTAACACAAATAACAGAAGCACAACAATTTTTTAAAAAGAAGCACTGCCAAAATTACCAGGGCCGCAGGAGGCCGGGGCGGGCCGCGGCGGGCTGATTAAAATACTTATGATGTTGTCCCTTAATAACGGAATGGTGCATTGCAGGGTTAATAACATCATTAGTAGCAACAGAACATTTCCTTGTATCATCATTTATACAAATAGTCACTCCTGTAGTTTCACATTGTTCAGTATCATGTAAATTCATTGAATTAGCCAAACCTTTACAATACCTGTATACGTCTTGACATGTTGGCGCACATTTCATTAGGCATCTTCCTTCACAGACTTGATAACCGTTACGATCTCTAGAATGTGGATCAAATATGTAAAAAACATTATTTTTAACAATTACACCAAATGTATTACCATTAAAGCAAATGAAACAATATTTACGTTTCTGCAATGTTTGGTCTATAGCTGTATTCAGCAGCATCATGTTAAATTCTGACAAATTAGCCAAATTAGACCTTGAACAATAACATTCTTCAATAAAGTTGACATGTCATCTAATTTCAATTTCTTCTCATTCACCTTTTCAGAAACTGAGGACTTTTTCTTTGTTTGACATGTCTTTTTCTCCTGCAGATCTGAATTAATACACATCTGTTCGTGCTCTCTCTTTTCACTTTCTTCTGATTCTCATGACATGTTTTTCTATTACCATTTAATAACCTCTATTTTATTTTTCCTCAAATTATATCCTCCACTTTGTTCATGTATCACTGATGGTCTTATCCTTTCTTTTCCCACGTTTTCCAACTTTTAAATTTACTTACATTTTGTCTGCAACTCCCTTGGTGCATTTTCTCCTCATTTAAGATAATACAGTTGTCCTTTTCAATGTTACTTGAGTACATGAACATATCAAACACATTTTCATCTGTGAAAATACAAAAATCATCCGAGAATGTGTCACAACCAATCAACCAATCAAAATACGTTTATTCAATGTTGCACAAACCACAGTAATACTAAGTGAATAATGCAGAATGCTAAAATATGGTCAAAAAGAAAGTACATATACATTTTATAAAATTGATAAAAAAGTGTACTTTAAACAAATGGCAACATCTAGGTCCGGGGAGAAGCAAAAGCTTTTGTTCCCCAGCCTATGGATGGACAGACCACAAAAAAAGGACAAACATACATGAAAAGACAGGACATAACGGGTGTAAGACAGAAATAAGGCAGTTGTTATTTCCATAATATAAAAAAAACCACATAAATAAATAATAATAATAATGATGATGATGATTATCTTTCGTATCCATATTGCACCACCGGTACCCCGTGCGCTTACGTATACCGCGATCGATCGCGATCTTTCATGCGCTCATATGTGGGCTATCAACAATCTGACAAAAAAAAGGCGCAATTCAATCTACCATCTGACCATCCTTACAAGATACAATATCAAGGGCAGTAAGCCACATAATGTCAATGGCAAGGTGGGGAGGAGGAGGGCGGGGGCCGACGCCGTCACCGTCATCATCATCATAATAATAATAAAAATAATTAATAATAATAATCATGCGTTTGAGGTCGCAACACGTGTGCCAACTTTGCTCCCGCAAAATCAACCTTTTTCATCGTTTCTACTGCAGCTGTAATAACTGTGAGTAAATATAATTGTTCATCAAAGTAGGGGGTTTCTTCCTACCTTTTTAAGAGATATTTTCAGACCTGCTCTGAGGACTGGTAGTTTTCAGCGGGGCTAGAAGCCCATAAACGCCAGCCTTAAAGGGGTGACGCCATGTTGCACAGCACCCTGAAGAGACCAAATACCGGTCGCTTCTTTATCAAGCACAATAGGCCAACAGCAAAGCAAGTGTTCGATGCAGTAAAGAAGGATTTGAATACGGAAAATGTAGTGGTCTGCATTGCAGAGCTGGACAATAGTTGCTGTAACGTGGTCCTTACTAACGAGCACCTATGTGAAATAATTGCAACAAATGGACTCCATGTGAATGGAATGCTAATTGAATGTGAAAGGGCTGAATTGATCAACTCAGTCGTGGTATATGTGAAGGCTCCCTATGAAATGCCGGACAGCATCGTCCAAAATGCATTAACTCAATATGGAACAGTGGTCAACATCAGTAGACAGTTTCACTATTTCGATAAGGAAATTGAAAATTGAGTCCGAAGTTGGCTCATCAAACACGTGAGAAAACCAATCCCAAGTTTTATCAGGGTTGGAAACTTCAACTTACCTGTAAGACATCGGGGACAACAAAAAACGTGCAAAATTTGTCAACAACCGGGACACATGGACAGGGATTGTAATCAGCGAAGACGTTGCGTCATCTGCGGGTCTAAAGACCACACATCGGACTCGCATGACAAAATGGAGTTACTTCAAAACATGCCTCCAGTTGACCAAGTTTTGAACCAAACAAGCACCATAGACGACGGAAACGAAGAAGAATATGATGCTAGTACAGAATATGCTGAAGAAGAAAGCAAAGATATCGCAGACAACAAATCACTTATCACAGAAGATTGGGACAGCGAAGAAATCCTGTTTAAAGAGATGCCAAACCAAACCAAACGAAGGAAGCAAAGTCAACTGAAAAAGAGAAAACAACCACCGGAGAAGCCACAGAAAGCAGAGAGCAATACACTGACGAAGAGGAAACAAAGAAAAACACTACAGCAAGGGAGATGAGGCAAAAGGAGACACCCCACCCACCAAAAAGGTCAAAAAAGGGTTTGGGATGAAGCAGTCAAAAGGGTCGAGATTGGGATGAAGCAGTCAAAAGGGTCGAGATTGGGAAGAAACAGCGGAAAAGAACCATCACGCTAATTGCCGAAGAGGACGCCACAGAAAACACCAACCAGGTCAACCAGGAACAACCCAATCAACTTAACACTACACAAAAAACTGAAATACTGTCCACCAAAAAAGGGTCCAAGAAGATGTTTGATTGGGCTCAAGCTGTCAAGAAGAACTTGATAGAGAACCAACAAACAGCAAGTGAAGAAATGGAAAACGCGGACCAAGATACCCAGAGCCTGGAAGAGAATGAAACAACTCAAGAAACTGAACAGGATCAAACTCAAGAAGAATGGGTGCCTTATATCAGAAAAGGTGTGCAACGTTTTAGGAAGAAACGCGGAAGCGGGGGAAACTCCCACCACCGAAAAGAACCATATCAGATTGGCCAAGCAAGACATGAAAGGAAAAGCAAAGCAAAAATGAATTTTCTTTATATCTGTAAATGATGGACAACCAATGTTCTAATAAATTGTTGTTTGGCCTCGCTGCTTGTGTCCTGATGGCATACACATTTGCAGCGCTCAATGTTAACGGGCTGAGAAACCCACAAAAGCGGGAAATTGTTTTTGAATACCTTTCAAGAAAAAAAGTTGCTATTGTGTTCCTTCAGGAGACTCATAGCGAGGTTGGGGATGAGTCAACATGGCGCAGACAGTGGGATGGTCAAATAGCATTCAGTCAATGAACAACAGATAGTTATGGAGTTGCCATTCTTATTTCTAAAAAGAGCTGACTCAATCTCATCAATTTTAAAAATGACTCCAACGGCAGATGGGTTAAAGGGGAGATTGCTATGGGAAACGAGACGATCAGTCTCATCTCACTGCATGCGCCAAATAATGTGACTAGTCGCAAATGTTTTTTTAGGAAACTTGGAGGATCTTTTTCGGATATTATTGAAGACGGGAACTGTACAATCTCTGGTGATTTTAACTGTGATGTCAATGCTGATAATTATGATCAAAGCAGGACGCCTCTTCTTAACATTATTCAAGAAAATGATTTAATTGACGCTGGGGGATTACTGAGTAACAATCCCAGGTTTACATTCTATCACAAGGGGATCAAACAACCCAGTAGAATTGAATATGTCCTGATGTCGAACTCTCTGAAAGAGATTAACATAGATTCATCCGGATTTTCAGACCATTGTACAGTTATAGCCAGGTTAGATTATCAAACAGTCCCCATCGGGAAAGGAAGATGGTTCTGTAATAACAAAATTCTTGAAGACAGCCAATGTAAACAAAGACTCAGAAAAGTATTCATGGTTGCCCTCTTGCATGGTGGGACATGGGAAAGAATAGGTTAAAGGAAATCATCAAGACTATGACGGAGAAAAAAGGTACACAGAACGTAAAGAAGAAAAGTTTAAAAAAAAGTACCAGCAAATCATTTCTAATACCTCCGAAGACGTTTCTTGTGAACTTGAAGAAATAGAGCGTAAAATAAAACAATACGAGACTGCTAAATGGTAAAAAGTTAAGGTCGAAGTTCACATAAAACATAAGTGTGATATGAAAAAACCGAGCAAATACTTCCTTTCTACTGAAAAACAACAGCAGAAAAACAATCTCATTAAAGAATTGAAAAACACGGATGGACAGATCACTCATAAACCCTCTGAAATGGTTGGTATTGTCCGGAACTTTACGAAAATCTCTTTTCATCGGAAGGAACTAACAATTTCCATTTGGAGAAAATTTTAAAAACGGTTTCGGCATATCATTTTGAAGAAGAAGTCGTACGAGAAACTAAGAAATCTGTCACTGAGAAAGATATGGCGAAAGACAAAGCACCTGGTCCAGACGGCCTCACAGTCAAACTTTACCTAGCCAAATGGAATCTCATAAAGAGTGATTTTCTTGACGTGGTGAATTACTGCTACAAACTAGAAATTTAGAGTTTGTGAACAAACTCACGGTGTTCGGCTCAATTACATAATTGAAAATTTTAAGGTCAATATTGTGTGCAAGTTTTTTGTCTATTTGTGCTGTGCTGACGGGCGAAACATTTATTTGTACTTTTTTTATCTTTATACATGAAGGTTTGTCATATGAAACTTCAACTTCCCGTTTGACAGGAACTAAAGGTCAAATGGGGTCACACCTTGTGCATGGTATCTAGAATTGTCAGAGAGCTTTAAATTGATGTAACGATTATTGATGTACCATGTGTCATTAATAAGATACATATTTTTGTTGTACAAACTTATACTTCCAGTTTCGACCGGAAGTGAAGGTTAAATGAGGTCAAACTTTGAAAACATGTGTAAAATGATCGAGGGGCTTTAAAATTAAGTTAATATATTAATACACAAATTTACGTTATTCAGATATGGAATTTTATATAAAAAACTACTACTCCCGGTTTAGACCGGAAGTAAAGGTCAGATTGGGTTACACCCTGTGTAAGATTTATTTAATACTTCATGACCTTTCATATGATGTAAGGATCATGTATGTAGCATATCTGATTCTGGAGATATAAGTATTTTAATATAAAACTTCAATTTATTGTAATTACGTCATTGATGATGTCATTCTAATTTTTTTCTTTGTCATGTTCACACTGTGGTCTAAGTATGTAGTAAGTTTCAGGTCCGTACATGCTTTATTTCCTGAGATAGCAAAATAATATTTTGTTTTTGACCTCATGTACCAATTTCGTTGTGACATAGCTTTGACGTCATATATCACATTTCTAGAATGCTCTTGAGCTAAAGAAAATATTATTCATTAAAAGTTTTTTTCATATTTTAATTCACTTAGGCTCTAGAGCCCAAAATATAATGATTTGTTACTTTAACTTTCGGTTTCGACCGGAAGTAAAGGTCAAATGAGGTCACGGTGTGCATACAATTTGTTTAACATTACAAGCCCTTTCATATGCACCAAAGATTTTGAATGTAGCATTTGCTGTTCTTGAGTTATGAATTTTTTGAATTATTTAACGTTAATTTAACGTCATCAATGACATAATTTAAAAAAAGTTTCGGTATCATCTACTCACTAAGATCTTTGTACATCATAAGTTTCAAGTTCATACAAGCTTTACTTTTTGAGAAAATTTACAGACAAGTTTCAAGGGGAAGAATACCCAGAAAAACTAGAAATTTAGAGTTTGTGAACAAACTCACGGTGTTCGGCTTAATTACGTAATTGAAAATTTTAAGGTCAATATTGTGTGCAAGTTTTTTGTCTATTTGTGCTATGATGACGGGCGAAATATTTATTTGTACTTTTTAATCTTTATGCATGAAGGTTTGTCATATGAAATTTCAACTTCCGGTTTGACAGGAACTAAAGGTCAAATGGGGTCACACCTTGTGCATGGTATCTAAAATTGTCAGAGAGCTTTAAATTGATGTAACGATTATTAATGTACCATGTTTCATTAATAAGATACATATTTTTGTTGTACAAACTTATACTTTTGGTTTCGACAGGAAGTGAAGGTCAAATGAGTTCACACTTTGTAAAATATTTGTAGAATCGTTGAGGGGCTTTAAAATTAAGTTATTATTAGTACACAAAATTACGTTATTCAGATATAATTTTTTATGTAAAAAACTACTACTTCCGGTTTCGACCGGAAGTAAAGGTCAAATGGGATCACACCCTGTGTAAGATTTATATATTACTTTATGACCTTTCATATGGTGTAAAGATCATGTATGTAGCATATCTGATTCTGGAGATATGAGTATTTTAATATAAAGCTTCAATTTAATGTAATGACGTCATCGATGACGTCATCATTCCAAAAATTTTTCTTTGTCATGTACACACTGTGGTCTACAATCTTGGTCAAAATGCTTGGGCCATGTGGCATTAGTTTTACACTCAAACCACCTTTGATTCGCCGTCCCCCCTCAATGTTGTTTATTCTGACTGGAGCGCAGACGGCGCAATGGGAGCCAACATTGAACGGGGGAGCGGGGTTGGCCCAAGGAGATATGACCAGGATTGTAGGTATATAGTAAGTTTCAAGTCCGTACATGCTGTATTTTTTGAGATGGCAAAATAAAATTTTTTTCGACCTAGTGTACCAATTTCGTTGTGGCGTAGTCATGACATCATATATAACATTTATAGAATGCTCTGGAGCGAAAGAAAATATTATTCATTAAATTTGTTTTTATATTTTAACTCACGGTACTTTGAGGGCGCTCTCCAAGTGAGCTGCCATTTTATTTCAGTGTGCTTATTTCTTTTTTAAATCCTCTTCAATCTTCGTCCAGATTAGCCATCTTCTTGCCTGTGACAGTATTTTGTGTCGGTAATGTACTTTATCTCATTTTTGTGGGTTTTTGATGGAATTTTGACATCGTTTTCGAATAGACACGAACAGTATTATTTGAATCTGTACTGCAACGTACAGGTACATGTGAATTCTGCATCGCTTATTGCTGAGTCCTTTCACAAGGATTTTGACTTTTTAGTACTTCACAATGTCATCTATACGATACACCATTAGCAGTTGGCTTGCTGTAGGAAAAACTGTAAAGAAAACCCTTCTTCCGAGAGAAAAATGGAACCTACTCAAAGAACTGAAAATTGCAAAAACAACCAAAAGAGGCTGCCGAGCTGGTATTTTTAAGAAACGATATATATCATCAATTGTGTCTGACAGGATAGAACAATCTACACGACCTGCATTTACTCAAAGAGCTAACCCGCAGAACCTTGTTTACATTTTCACTTCTACCGTGTCACAACGCTCGCCAACTACTGCTCTACTGCCAGCCATGTTATTATGCAATCCGCGCTCTTTGAACAACAAACTCGACGAACTTAATGCAGTACTCGATATTAACTCCATAGACTTGGCAGCCATTACAGAGACATGGTTTTCATCTGAGCGACCAGTGGATCATTATAACATTCCCTGCTTTGAGCTATACTCCCGACCCAGGACTGACCGTCGAGGCGGCGGTGTCGCTTTGTTCGTCAAGGATCATCTTTGTGCAAAACTGGTGAACGAGACGATCATTCCGGAGGGTGTTGAAGGGTTATGGGTAAGCCTTCGCCCTCATAGACTGCCACGAAGCTTATCAAGAATCATAGTAGGTGTGTTTTATTACCCACCAAACAGCCCAATCTCTGCAACTCTCGTCGACCATATTGGTTCTGTGGTCGATAGCACTCTGACTCAGCAACCGGACTCTGGAATTGTCATCCTTGGAGACTTCAATAGATTAGATCTGAGCAATTTTGAATCAAACACACTTATTCAAGTCGTTAATGAACCAACACGGGACAATGCAATATTGGACAAGATAATAACTAACATTCCAAACCTTTATCGTGATGCTGAGATAATCTCTCCTATTGGGCTCAGTGACCATCGCTGTGTAGTTCTAAAACCACTTCACCGTGTTTCAACTGGAAACTCTACTCACAAACGCAAAGTCCGCCCAATGCCTGACAGCAAAATCAGGGATTACGGAATGTGGATCCTTGATCATGACTGGGCAGAAGTCTGCTCAGCACAAGACGTCACAGAAAAATGTTCGGCTTTTTATTCTACTCTTGGCCAATCAATTGACACATATTTCCCTTGCCGTACAGTGAAGCTACATCAGAATGATAAGACCTGGATCACTCCACGCATCAAAAACCTGATTGTGAAGCCACAGAAAGCCTTTCGTAACAAACACGAGTCGCTGTGGAGGTACCTGCATAACAAAATTAAACGTGAAATAAAAATTGCCAAGGAGACTTATTACACCAAAAAAAGTACAACACCTGAAGGCATCCAATCCAAGTGCATGGTTCAAACAAACACGCGTGATGTCAGGGAAAAACTACTCTACAGGCATCCGCGTTCCTGACATCGAATGCTCCGATCATGAAGCGATTGCAAACGCAATCTGTGAAAACTTCTCTTCGGTTGCAGATGACCTTGACCCGCTTAAAAGCTCAGAGTTACCAGCTTTCCTTCCATCGCAACCAATACGCACTGTTCAACCTTTCGAAGTTTTCAAAGAACTAAGCAAGATTAAAGCACGTAAAGCTACTGGGCCAGATGGTATTTCTTCGAGATTCATTCGCCAGTACGCATATGAACTTAGCAATAAATTCTTCATATGCACAGCACATAGTCCTTCCACAGTGGAAACAAGCCAATGTAGTTCCTCTGCCGAAATCCTCTCCTGCCAATTTCAACAACCTCCGTCCAGTGGCTCTTACTGACCACTTTTCAAAGGTCGCTGAACATTTTATAGCTCGTGATACACTGAATCAAATGCAGTGCAAGCTAGATACATCTCAATTTGGTAATCAGAAGGGGGTTTCCACAACACATTGCCTTATTGATGTGCTTCACGCTATTCATACTAATGCCGATCATCCTGGTGCAGCTTCAACAATTTTGCTCACAGACTTCTCCAAAGCATTTGATCATGTTGATCATACTACCGCCATCAAAAAGCTAATTGATTTGGAGGTTGATCATGGCACCATCGCATGGATTGCTGACTTTTGTCAGATCGCAAGAAGAGAGTTAAGTACAAAGACGCACTTACTAATTGGTGTACTACACAAGCAGGAGTACCACAGGGAACTAAAATCGGCCCTGTCGTATTTCTTGCTATGATCAACGATTTTGTGGTCAGCCAAGAAAGCGACAATGTTTTGCAATTTAAATATGTTGATGACCTTACTCTAGTTGAGAAGCGGTCAAAATCATCTGAATCTAAGTTATCTTCAGCGTTATGTCACTTGCATGAGTGGTCATCAACTAATAGAATGCATCTCAATCTTAAGAAATGCCTCACAATGGATGTTTGTTTTACCAGGTGCCACCTGGGCCCTACTGTTCTGACACTGGACGACCAGGCGCTGCAGCATTGCAATACCATAAAATTACTTGGCATTTTCATCCAATCAGACCTAAAGTGGAATACACAAGTCGGCAGCATGGTTAAACGTGCAAATAGTCGTTTGTACGTCCTTCGCACCCTCAAATACTATGCCCTTTCAAAACATGATCTGACTACGATTTACACTAGTTTTGTTAGACCTGTGCTTGAGTATGCTACACCAGTGTGGTCTGGAGGACTCACCCGCAATCATCGCCATTCAATCGAACAAATACAGAAGAGAGCTTGTAAGATCATTCTTGGGGATGCCTACATAGGATACACGGATGCACTTGAACATTTGGGACTCATCTCTCTTGAAGAGAGACGTGAACATTTATGTTATTCATGTGCTAAGTCCATTGAACTTGACTCTTCCCGCTTACACCAATTACTCCCTCAAACAAAGTCACATAGTTATAATACCAGATCTGGTCCCTCCCATCGTACTGAATTCACATGTAGAACTCAACGATATAAAAATAGCCCCATTCCCCACCTAACTCGTATTTTAAACAACAATTAAGCTCAATGACAGTTCTTCCCCCTTTTTTATCATAGACATGCAAGCTTCTTTTTGTTCATATCATGAACTGATTGTTTAACCCTTTGCATGCCATCGGCGACTCGCGTCGCCGATCCATTTTTATCCATGGACGCCATCGGCGACTGCAGTCGCCCGCGAGTGCAACCCGGCTTTACCTGTTGCTTTCTGGGTAATTGTTGACCCTTGACCCTCCTTTCATGTTCATTCAGCTAGCTGTATATGTGAACAACGCGATTACATCGAAAAACAACTCTTTTTTCTTGCAAAGTTTCGTGATTTTCCGTTGAAATTGAATGTCTGACTGTTCGTAAAACAACGCATTGCAACAATGGATGCACAGGCTGCTTTTCGTGAGATTTTCAACGATTCAGACTCGGGGGATTCTGACTTTGAGGAGCTTTTTCATGCCGACTCTAGCGATAGTGAAAGTGAAGAAAGCATTGCTATCGATGGTAATGTACATGGACATGTACACAACAATGGCACCGTGTCTGACAACGGTAGTGATGGGTCGGAATCGGACCGAGCCCCGGTTGAGAATCGGCAGCGTGCGGGCGGTGATGCGGTGAATGATACCTTCCGGACGGCCTACCAAGGTGACTGGCTGCCCAATTTCAGTCATCCTCATGGTCAGCAGATGTTTCAAAGTGATGAAGAGCCAACAGAGTATGTCATTTTTTCGTATTACTTTGATCTTGAAGTAATAAATCTTCTGGTTGTTGAAACTAACAGATATGCTGCAGTTACTATCGCCAAGAAGGGCGGAATGGATAACATGAGCACGCACTCCAGATTCCGTAGATGGCAGGACGTAAGTGAAAATGAAATGAAGGCCTTTTTGGCCATTTTGTTATTGATGGGTATGGATCGGCGTCCTAACTATGACATGTACTGGACGACAGAATGGACAATAGAAGCACCAGGGATCCGTTCCATCATGTCTCGGAATCGATTCCAACTCATTCTTGCCCTTCTTCATTGCACGGACAACTCCAAGTTGACGACAGCTGAAGATCCCAACCACGATAGGCGAGGAAAAATCAAGGAACTAATGGACTTACTCGTCAACAATTGGCAATCTGGCTACTACCCGGCCCGTGAAATTTCTGTTGATGAAACTATCATCCCCTTCAAAGGTCAAACCGGAATGAAAGTCTACAAGCCGAATAAGCCCCATAAATGGGGGCTGAACTGTTGGAATTTAGCAGAGGCCCACACCGGATATATCTGGAACTCCGAACTATATAAAGGTAAAAAAAAAAACAATGAAACTGAAGTGGGCTTGTATACGACAGTGGTAACAAATCTCTGTCAACCTGTGTATGACCGTGGCCACCATGTTTACATGGACAATTTGTTTACGTCACCCAGATTGTTCAAAAGCCTTGGTGAAAATGGTGTGGGGGCATGTGGCACCCTTCGAATCAACCGCACTGGAACTCCGGAGCAAATAAAGAGGGCCAAGATGAAGAAAGGGGACCCCTTACTTTCAGTTAGAGATGACAACGCTCTCTTCTTGTCATGGTTTGACAAGAGACAGGTGAACATCATGTCAACAGTACATAACGCCATGACATTCACAAAGAGGGTGCGTGCTCGTGGACAGCGTGAACCCCGTGAGGTACAAAAGCCTGTAGCTATCGAATGCTACACTAAATACATGGGAGGCGTTGATCGTGCGGACCAGGGTATGTGGTATAACTTGAACATTCACAAGACACTAAAATGGTGGAAGAAAGTGTTCGTATATCTACTAGAAGTAAGCTACGTCAACAGTTGGATTGTGTGGAAATCTATGCACCCTGTCACCAGACAATATCCAGAGAAATTTCGCCTCGCTATAGTTCATGGGCTTCTTGAAGGGTATGTAAGGCAGGGCGGAAGACCTGGACGGAGGTCTGGTGATGCACCAAGCCGACTAACAGAACGCCACTTTCTTGCTGTCAACAGAGATCTTACACCTGCTGGACGACCCTCTAAACCTGATTGCGTTGTGTGCTCCAGCCGTGCTGTCAGACGTCATCAAACTGATCTCGTCTGTATCCAATGCGAGAAGCCGATGTGCGCCGCACCTTGCTTCCGGCGCTTTCATACCCTTGTAGAATACAAGGCGGACTGTGTTCCTGGCTATCACAAGTGATCAAGTGAACAGATGTTGTATAAATACAAATTTGTGTTTCACTTTTATTGATGTGAATCATTTTTGTTAACAATGAATATTGATCCTCCATCTATGAATAACGTTCCGGTTATACCCATAAATTCACACTGATGTGAAAACCTTTGCACTGCAAACAAAGATTATAAAACTATTGTAAAAATATTGAGTTCAAATCATAACAGTATCAACATTGTAATTCTGAACAAGGAAAATGTCATGCAAAATGGGGGAATTTTTTTTTCATCAACTTGTCCAGAACAATCTTTTCAAGTACTGATCAATAGAATGGTATTTATTTGTACACAACTCATAAACTCAAAAATCATAAGTAGCAGACAAATCTTCATTGAAAAACAATTGAAACCCTAATGATCAGGCTAACACCGCCAATTTTCTTGAATTATTCAATTCATAACAGTATCAACAATGTAAATCTGAACAAGAAAAATGTCATGCAAAATGGGGGAATTTTTTTCGGGGGGGGAGGATTTGTCATATTCAAAACGTCATATCTCACTTATAAAATGACTAAAAAACTTGAAACTTAGATGATGAAATAGGGTATGACATACTAAATAAAATGTTTATTTTGAGTTTTGCTATATAACACTTCATTCTTATGGTAATTTGTATCTGAATGTTTAGGCCCCCATTGTCTGTTAATTAGCACAGGAAACATGGCACACAGGGTTGCACATGTACACAGCATTGGTGGCATGCTAAGGGTTAAGTTCACCTTTTCATTAATCTTTTGCTCATATAATCGCTGGCTTCTTTTTAATTGTCTTTTTTAAATTTTAATTTAATTTTAATTTTGATTTGCTAAAGACCATTTTTCTTTCTCTGTTAATTTCATTGTTTGAATTTACCATTTTAATATTCTTTTGCTCAAATAGTCGTAGGTTCCTTTCTAATTGTTTTTTCTTTTAATTTTGATTTGCTAAAGACCATTTATTTTTTCTTTCTGTTTTTTTGTCTTTTTTTTTTGTATTTAAAGTTTTATTGTGTTCATGTACAAATGTTTTAATTCGGCCTCATTTTTAAATTGTAAATAAACCATTTCAATTCAAATCAAATCAAATCACTTAGGCTCTAGTGTCCCAAATAACATGATTTGTTACTTCAACTTCCGGTTTCTACCGGAAGTAAAGGTCAAATGAGGTCACGGTGTGCATACAATTTGTCCAACATTACAAGACCTTTCATATGCACTAAAAATTTTGAATGTAGCATTTGCCGTTCTCGAGTTATTAATTGTTTGAATTATTTCACGTTTATTTAACGTCATGACATCATCATTTCAAAAAAGTTTCGGTATCATCCACTCACTAATATCTTTGTACATGGTAAGTTTCAAGTTCATACAAGCTTTACTTTTTGAAAAAATTGATCGACAAGTTTGAGTAGGAAGAATACCCAGGAAAAAAAAAAAAAAAAAAAAAAATTAACAATAACAATAGGTTTTCGGCTGATGGCCACGGTGTGCATACAATTTGTCCAACATTACAAGACCTTTCATATGCACTAAAAATTTTGAATGTAGCATTTGCCGTTCTCGAGTTATTAATTGTTTGAATTATTTCACGTTTATTTAACGTCATGACATCATCATTTCAAAAAAGTTTCGGTATCATCCACTCACTAATATCTTTGTACATGGTAAGTTTCAAGTTCATACAAGCTTTACTTTTTGAAAAAATTGATCGACAAGTTTGAGTAGGAAGAATACCCAGGAAAAAAAAAAAAAAAAAAAAAATTAACAATAACAATAGGTTTTCGGCTGATGGCCGAACACCTAAAAAATTTTTTTTTAACAATAACAATAGTTGTTCGGCTGTTGGCCGAACACCTAAAAAGGTCAATTACCACACTTAATGAATACAGCCTTAATTAGGTTACTTTTTAAAAACAGGGGAAAGAAGTGATCTGAAGAATTGGAGGCCCATCAGCCTTCTTAACGTCGACTACAAAATTATTTCCAAACTCATCATTAAAGGCAAAGTATACCTTTGGTTTTTGGAACCGTACATTTGCCTTAATGCTATTTAATTGTAGATATATACCATAAAACTAACCTTTGTAAGTTTCATTTCAAAAGGTGGCAGCGTTTTTGAGATATCGCCAAAAATCTGGAGCAGTTGTGTTCACGCAGAAGAAGTATCCGTCATTGGAATACACATTCTGAGAAGCGTTACGGCCATAACGCTTCTCAGATTCGAATTTTTGGGGATAAAAAGTGATATATTTTTCCATAACTGCAGTACTTCGAAGTGAAACGTTTCTCAAAATGCATTTATACTATCCAAAGCTGCTGTACTTCTTACCAAGTACCCAGATAGCCAATTAGATCTGGGCCAGATCTGGCTTGTGTCTGGCATGAACCGCAACCAGATCTGGCGTGCCACATCCGGACCAGGTCTGGCCTTTATCTGGCGTGCTCATTTTTTGCCAGATCTGGCTTGCTTATCTGGGCCAGATCTGGTGTGTTGCGTCTGGGCCAGATGAACATTCCTGATCTGGACCAGACGAACATGACAGATCTGGACCAGACAACAAAGCCAGATCTGGACCAGACAAACATGCCAGATCTGGACCGGACAAAAATGCCAGATCTCGTCCAGACGAACATGCCAGATCTGGAGCAGACAAACATGCCAGATCTGGACCAGACGAGCTAGCCAGATCTGAACCAGACAAATGTGACAGATCTAGCCCAGATGAACATGCCATGTCTGGGCCAGCTGCACATACCAGATCTGGGCCAGATGAATATACTATGTCTGGGCCAGATGCACATACCAGATCTGGGCCAGTTGAACACGCTATGTCTGGGCCAGATGAACATAACAGATCTGGACCAGTTGAACATACCACGTCTGGGCCAGATTGACTCGTCAGATCTGGGCCAGGCTAACATGCCAAGTCTATGCCAGATAAACATGCTAGGTCTGGGCCAGATAAACATACCAGATCTGGGCCAGTTGAACACGCTATGTCTGGGCCTGATGAACATAACAGATCTGGACCAGTTGAACATACCACGTCTGGGCCAGATTGACTCGTCAGATCTGGGCCAGGCTAACATGCCAAGTCTATGCCAGATAAACATGCCAGGTCTGAGCCAGATAAACTTGCCCCATCTGGGCCAGATGACCATGCCACGTCTGGGCCAGATTGACATTTCAGATCTGGGCCAAATCAACATGTCATGTCTGGGCCAGAACATTCCAATTCAGGCAAATAGAACCACACAAACACACATTTTAGAATCAAGACATATTGCAGAAAGCAAAAAGTATTCTGTTACTCATTCTCTTTTTATTAACAAAAACATTGTCATTTTAAGTTACGCTTAATCACAGAGCGGAAATTTCCCTATGTTCTTGTGCTTTTTTTTTTAGGTGTTCGGCTACCAGCCGAAAACCTATTGTTAATGTTTGGATTTTTTTTTTTTTACTTTTTCTTCTCCCTCTTCTTCTTCTTCCTGGGAACTTATATCCAAAAGATAACTCAAGATTGAAAATGAATTGAACCTTCAAACTTGGCACATACTTGAACCTCAACTTGAGGACGGCACTTGAACAATGACTTCATCATCAGGTGTCTAATTACATTCAATCAAAGTTTAATAATTTAAAAAATCATAACTCCTGAAGTACACAATGGATTTTCACAAACTATACATCATCGGAAAGGTCTTATAGAGATGACCCCAATTTGATCTTGTCTTCCAGTTGATACCGGAAGTTGAAGCCAAAAATGCTTAAAAACTCACAATTTAAGCTGTGGAGTCAATATGAAACAGAATTTGGACATGGTTTCAGTGTGCGAAATAAAATGTGGTTCATGACCTTTGAAAATATTACACTGATGACGTCATCAAATGTTAAACTTTGTTTTAATGGCGAGTTTAAAAATAAGAAATTTATATATTTCAAATTTCTTTTGAGCAATCTTCATGTTGAATTTGTCAGTTGAAGATAATGACTAGAAAAGCCTATTTGTGAAATTTGAACAAAATCGGCCCTTGCATTACGAAGTTATATCAAGGTAAACATGTTAGTGTGATCTGGTATAAAGTGTAGAGTACACTCACCTCACGTGTGGTCATCACTGAAGGTTCGACTACTTTGTACATGTACATGCTCTATGATGTGTACACATACATGTACACACGACGAGAGCGTGTGTTAAGTTCTATATGTGTAATGGCGTCGCAAAGAAAACTGTCTTACATCATGCCAAGTTCAGTGTGGAAATGTTTCCCTTTATTTCATTCTGGTGGCTTAATGTTGATAGTTGTAGGAAGAGGACACTTTACCGAGACGATCACATGCTCATGTAAGTTGTTTGTTGTATAAAAGCGGAGAAAATGCAATCGACAAAATGGTTGTCTTTCATTCTATATAAACCAATAACATATGTGCGTACATACGAGGGCCACAAGTGTGCAACTGCGGGGCAAAAAGCACTTTACCCCTGCCAGAGTTGTTTTGGGGATACGCTGATTAAAACAGTAGGTTTATAAGTAAAATCATCACTTTTCAAAATGTTTGTCACATTGTTGTGTGTAAAAACTCATCGATGTTTACAAACAACTAATTGATCGTTGCCGAACACCTAGTTTTTGTGATGTAACATAAACTGAATTTCTAGTTTCACATCAAGATCATCGTATACAGGGTGTATAAAACAAAAAGAACATGCATGTACATGTAAATTTAAATTCAAACGAGAGATTGTACAGGCGTGTGAGTGACCAGTGTTAAAAAGAACTAGCGATTGAGAGTTTGTGGACAAGCTCACGGTGTTCGGCTGAATCGTAAATTGATTACATAATCGATTTAATGTTTACAAATTGTTGCTATATTCATGCTCTGCTGTAAGTGGATCGTTGCAAAAATTTAAGTTCAGAATTACTGGTTTCAATGTATGAATTTTTGACATATTAAACCACAACTTCCGGTTTGAACAGGACGTAAAGGTCAAATGGAGTCACACCCAGTGAAACAACATATGCTAAAATATCCATGGGCTTTCAGACGACATCATAATTTTTAATGTACCACATTTACTTAATGAGCTATAGATTTTTGAATGTGTAAACTTCAACTTCCAGTTTCGACCGGAAGCAAAGGTCAAATGGGGTCACGCTTATGATTTGTAGATTACCTCAAGGGCTTTTATACGATGCAAATATTTTGCATGTAGCGCATATAGTTTTTGATATGATTTGTTCATAAATAACACATAAATTACTGTAATGACGTCATCATTCCAAAAAAGTTCTGTGTCATGTACACACTATGGTCTATGTATAAGCTAAATTTCAAGTACGTACAAGCTTTAACTTCTGAGACAGCAAAATAATTTTTTTTTCAGACCTGGTGTATCAGTTTTGTTGTGACGTAGATACGACATCATGAGTTATTTTTCTTAAATGGTCATGAGCTAAAGAAAATTTCTTGCATTGAAAATAAGTTGATATCTCCACTGACTTAGGCTCCAGAGCCCGAAATATCAAGTTCTTAACTTCAACTTCCTGTTTCGACCGAAAGTGAAGGTCAAAATGAGGTCACGTTGTGCACAACATTTGTAGAACATTACAAGAGGTTTAATGCAGTGAAAGAATTTTGTACATAGCCTTTGTGGTTCTCAAGATATGAACTTTTGAATGATTTATTTAACAGGAATGACGTCATCGATGACGTCATCATTTCAAAAAAGTTTCGGTTTCGTCTGCTCACTGAGGTCTGTGTTCATGATAAGTTTCAAGTTCATACAAGCTTCATTTTTGTTCAAAATTGCGCGAGAAAGATTGCTGATAAAAACCTATACTTTCGGTTTCGACCAGAAGTGAAGTTCAAATTGGGTCACACATTATTCGAATTTGTTTAATTGTCCAAGGGCCTTAAAATAAGGTTATTTTATTAATATACACATTTACGTTCTTGAAATATGATTTTTTTTACAAAAAATTACTACTTCCAGTTTCGACCGGAAGTAATGGTCAAATTGGGTCACACCCTGTGTAAGATTTGTTTAACACGTCATGACCTTTCATATGTTTTTTGTCATGTACACATTGTGGTCAAGGTTCATAGTAAGTTTCAAGTCCATACAAGCTTTAGTTTTAGAGATAGTAAAATAATTTTTGTTCGACCTTGTGTACCATTTTCGTTGTGACGTAGCTATGACGTCATACATCATATTTTAAGAATGCTCTTAAGCTAAAGAAAATATTATGCATTGAAAGTTTTTTCATATTTCTATTCACTTAGGCTACAGCCCCCAAAAACATGATTTGTTACTTCAGTAAAGGTCAAATGAGGTCACGTTGTGTCGTACATTTGAAGATCTTCATAAGAGGTTTCATGTAATAAAAGAATCTTGAACATAGTTCTTTTGGTTCTAAAGATATGATTTTTCAAATTATTTAACGTTTATTTGACGTAATGACGTCATCAATGACGTCATCAATCCTGGTAGCTGAACACCTAAAAAAAAAATTAAAAAAATAACAATAACAATAGTTGTTCGGCTGTTGGCCGAACACCTAAAAAGAAAGAAGAAAAATACTTAACAATAACAATAGGTATTCGGCTGATAGCAGAACACCTAAAAACAAATAATAAAATGAAAAAATTAAGGGTCGCAGCCTAAAGGGGCTGACTCAAAAAATTAACGGTCATCATCGTCGGAACTACCCGCATCTACAGGGTTGTCCTCTGCTGGCACCTGAGGCTCTGGAGCATCCCTGGAACGCCTTTTTCTCCCTCCTTGACGATCCTTGGCCCCATCGAACCAGTTCACAAGGACTGACCGATACTCCCGGTCAGAAACATGCTCAAACTTCTTCCGGATAGCATCTGAAAGCAACAAATTGAAAAAAGAGTAATGTTTGCCAAGCATTTTAGTGACAGAAAAAAATCTATAAGTCAATATGATCGTTCTTAACTTAAAGTTTTTTTGCAAATTGTTTTTGCAAAATGTGGTTTTTAAGTACCGCTAACTCTTTCTCTTTTATTTGATAAGGTTATGCGCGGTACCTTGTCTCTTCATATGCATTGTTACTACCACACCAGCTTTGCCCAGGCTGCCCTGGACAACGTCATCAGTGCATCATTACTGGCTGATGTCCATACGCGCAACCACAGACACAGCAATCATGTTGTGTACGTGTGCGTTAGTCTTTTTTGGATAGTGCTTGAGCACATGTGTACTGTACTGTTGTACTAGCCAATCATTGACCCACATAGTGCCGGATCAATGCAGGTTTAAGAGCCATCTACACCTACGGCACTCTCGGGACTCGAGAATTTATGACGACTTATGCGAACGCGACTTCTACTCTAAGTCGTCATTTTGCCGACTTTTATGAATTGAATGGCCTATGCACATCTGGATCTGGATCAATATTGAAAACGATCTCCCATTATGTATTCACAAAGATTTCATTGCACTAATTCAAAGGCTTCTTTTACCCTTTACTACTTTTACACTGGTAGTTGATTCCAGCAAATATATTGTTCACAAAAAGTGAAGTGAAGAGTGTTGTACATACAAAGCAAGAATGGCGGGCCGCCGCAGTATGCATACATTGCATGCAGAATGCTCGCATGTGTACAATGAATCAAGGGTGGTACTACGGGGATAGTTATTATTGCCATAAATTTTCAGAGTCATTACCAAACGTATACAGACCCTTTAAAAGCCTTAGAATCATTCTTCCTAACTTAATCAACGAAGACCAGACTTGCGGGGTACAAGGGAAAAATATCTTAGACAATTTAATGATTCTTAGAGATGTCATCAATTATGTTAATTTACATAATAAAAAAGCGGCCATTGTTAGCATTGATCAGGAAAAGGCTTTTGATCGTATTAAATGGAAATATATGCGTGGCATTATGCAAAAAATGGGAATCCCCTTGGCTGTGAGAAGGTGGATTGATATTTTATACAGCATTCCCACGGTTACTATAAATGTCAATAATTTTATTACTGAGCCTTTTCAAGCGACCAGAGGCATAAGACAGGGGTGCCCACTTTCCCTCTATTATATGCCATATGTGTTGAAGGTCTGGCTAACATGATCAGAGGTAACAATGGTATTAAAGGTGTGGTCCTTCCAGGGAAAATTGTTCAATATCAAATTATTCAACACGCCGACAACACCAGTATTCTTATTACCGACAACACAGAGTTCAATACCTTACATAGATTGTTGTGCATTTATGGAGAAGGGTCAGGCTCTAAAATAAATTTGTCTAAAACTCAAGGCTTGTGGTTAGGAGCGTGGAAAAACAAAAAAAGATAAACCAGGGAATTTCAATTGGAATAAGCAAAAGATTAAAATTCTTGGCATTTATTTTGGAAATGGAGTCAAACCAGAAGACCATTGGTTGGAACGAGTTAACATAACGAAGAATGTTCTGAATAGATGGAAAGAAAGGTCACTGACAATGAAAGGGAAAGCAGTTGTTAACAGTCTTATAGGCAGCAGCTTAGCGTACTATGGTTCAGTGGTACCTTGCCCCAAGTTATTGAAAAACGAATTGGATAGAAGTATTTTTGATTTCTATTGGTCTTCTAAACCCAACAACATAAAAAGAGACACTATCAGAGGTCCATCTGATTTAGGTGGGACTGGTTTAATCAATATTTTATGTAAACTTAACGCTTTATTAGTAAAGTGGCTTCAAAAATACAACACTAGACCTGGGAAATGGAAAATTCCTTTTCAATTTTTGGATCGAACAGGTGAACACTGATAAATCATCGGGTTGGTTTGTCTTTAACAATGCTAAATTAATTGATTGGTTCCAAATTAACCTTTTTTTATAGAGAGCTGGTGCAAGCCTTCCAAAAGGCCAATAGTGTGATGAAACCAAATGTGGCTTGTATCAATGAAGCAGTTGAGATACCTTTGTGGAACAACACGGTCAACAAACACAGACAAAAAACTGGATACTAAAATCCTGAAGCAGCATGGCATGTTATGTTTAAAGCATGTCCTCAATAATGGCAATTTTCTTAATCCGCAGGAATTGGCTAAGAAATGTAAAATCAAGCCTATTAATGCAGGGGAAAAAACATGTCAGGAATGACTTGTTAAAAGAAAACAGGGAAGGCCCAGCATGTCACATGAGTAATGTGTTACATTTTGAAACCAATGAGATTGTTCATGTATCAGATATTACTGTGAAAACTATTTATAAGAGCATGGTTATAGACCGTTTTGTTCAGGCAACTGTTGAAAAGACCTGGCCAATTAAACTTGGCCTTCGTCAAAACATAATTGATTGGAAAGAGGTTTGGAAAAAAGCTAACAGTCAAGTTATCGATTATGACGACAGGGATCTCTGGTTTCGGTTGCGACATCGAATTCTTCCTACTTATGACGTTTTACAGAAAATGAAAAAAAATGGATCCTAATGACAATCAATGTGGCTTATGTAAACAAGAGGAAGAGACCATAGAACCTAATAGCCAAACTTCACAGAACTATCTGGAATTCGAGATGCAAAAAATCTCCCTGAAATCGATCCAGTCTCTGATACAAAATTGGTAAAGGTCTTTCAGCACAACCTCAAACAAATGATTCTTTTAGAAAAACAGAGGCTAAAAAATAATGATTTTGTTTTTTTTGTAAAAACTACGTTTAGTGCCAGACGATTGGTGAAAGGGTCGTTCTTTCCTTCTAAGTCATCTTGTTTAGTGTTTTTTTTTAGTTTTGTATATATTTATTGTTGCTAACCATTGATCTATAATGTAGTGTTGTCGTATTGTGGAGGAACTGTTTTGATGGAGTGAAATAAAAGGAGATATACGTCTCCAACGAACAGGGAAAACAATAATAACAATAACCACAACCACAACCACAACCACAACTACAACCACAACCACAACAACAACAACTAGACATTAAGATTTTGTCTTTAGGACAAAATCAAAGCTGTTCCGATTATTGTGTCTTTAGGTGCTTTATTTTCAGTTCTTGAGATGCTTGCCGCTGGTTGACCCTGGTGTTAAGGCCAATATGGGTCACGGTATTTCAAGGCTAATGTTTAATTCGCAAGAAGTCTATAACTGAAATAAGTTTGAAAATCAGGTGTGTACATCTTGGGATATGGTGATGAGAAGATTGACATATTAAATATTCATGTGACGATACTTTGGGTAATTAACTATGTTTTTTAAAGTATTGATTCAAATACTAAAGTTGATGCACAAGCAAGGCTAACGTGAACGTTGCCACTGTTATCCCACAATGTTTTCCTAGCCAACACGATTATGTGCAGGCAAAACCTAGTGTACATTCCTTGACTTTTATGAGGGAAAATGTTTCTAAGAGGAAGCTATTGGGGTGTTACTATACGAAAGAAAGAACATGTGATTTTTTAGTTTTTTAACAAAATACCTTTATTAACTGTCATAAATATACTTAACTTTACAGTAACACGATTATATGTTTTTTGTTGAAAAGGGTTGCATGCACAATGTACAATGTATTTATGCTCATAAATACTTTTGAGCATTGACTCAAGTTACGCTATTGGAAATCAATATACAGATGGTGTAATTTTTGTTGAAATTTTGCAAAATTATAGTGTAAATAGTCACAGGTTATTACAAAATGTTTTTTTTCCATTGCTAAGAGTAGCACAAGTTATTAGTTGAGGCTTGGTGTGATACAAACTATATCTAAACTTTACAAAAATAAGAGCTATTCGGATGAATGCCTAACACCTGATAATGTTTAATAATTATCATACCACTGTGTGTTTATCAAGTTGTGAAGACTCAAACTTTAACCATGTGTCATTGGTTGTGAACTGTGAATAAGTGTCCACTAGGGTATGGTAACAAAATATAAAGTTTTGTTTCTTGTTTGGTATAATGCTTCCTACCATGTGTACAAAATGTAGGGGAGAACTAAATATAAAAAATTAAAAAACCAACAAACAAACAAAACAATGTGGAGGGTTCGTAGGGTGATATTAATCAATAGGTCATAAAGGAGGCCCATGTCAAAATTGGTGGGTTTTTTACACCTAGTAACAACAATATTTGAATATAAGCAAACTGATTATAAAATTTAATGTGTTTTTAGAAGTATTAAAGGGCATCTGTACTTTTGGTAAGGCAGAAAACCACAAACGGTAACGGATTTACACCACACTTTCACAGTTTGAAGATATTTACAGTAGAAAGCTTCCCTTGAAATATTACTGGTTGAGGTGCTGTCGTTTTTGAGAAATGAGCAAAACAATTTCGCGAAAAATACTTTTCGTCTCAGGGAGACGAAAAGTCTTTTTTTTTCATTGAATGCTGCCCTCACTCACCCGATAACAGTTTGTAATTCTCAGTTGGAATGATTCGCAAAATGGTTCTTGTCATTGTTTCCTTGTACCCAGTACTGATGTATAATATCTATTTTGTATTGATCGTACTAATAGCGAGCACAGAGTCCGCGCGTGCGAGGTTGTGTGTGTGTGTGCGTGTGTTTAGACCTGCAACCGTGGACTTTCGCTGGATTACACACCTTCGGAGTGAGGACCCATTTCAATAGCAGACGTCCACGGTTGTAGTTGATTATTTTTTTGCAATAAATAAAAGAAAAATAGGGCCCTCTATCGATCTCTGGAAAATCCCTCCGTCGACCACGATTCGATAGTATGCGCTAGAATTCGTGGCATATAATAATAACCCCGTGTGATTTTTGTGTACGAAACGAATGAACCCAATTCATGTCGGCCCTCTCGTGTCAATAAATTGCCAAGAGCTGCTGTTGCTATAGCATTGTGTAGCGCGCGCTCGAGGACCGCATGCTGCACGACCTGACGACTGTAAACGACGGATGAAGACTTGGTCCTCGATTCATCGACTGAAGTTCTGACGGTAAAAACTAATGTTTTATCACAAGTTTCAGCTTTATCCCCTTTTCCATGCATCCAACTATCCATGTTTGTTTTCAAGTTACTGCAAATCATTTTTTACGCCAATTTGTGCCACAGATTTAGTGGTTGAGTGGGTAGACGCATTTTTTTTATTTTTTTATTTTTTTTTAACAATGTCAATGTCAAGGCTGGCCTGGCCATGTGTCCGTGCGGCAATAGTTTTCGCATTGACTTTCGTAACACAACAGTTTGATTTTTTGTTGACGTTGATAGTCACCCGTGTCGTATTATTTGTTCGAAAATGGCAGATACGGTAATGGTATGTTATCCTACCTATGTGCACAAGATAGATGAGCTTCAGACTCGCACACAAAGACTGGTTATTGCCGTCATTATTATTTTTATTTTGGTGGCCATTGTTGTGATTGTGTTTAGTTTTCTTGCCGCCTTTGCCTAAACTTCAAAACACTTTGACGTTAAGTACTACTGGCACTGTACTAGTAGTAGTAGTAGTACTACTACTAGTACTACTACTACTAGAGTAGGCTTTGATGATGGTCGGTCATCTTGTCATTTGTGGTGAGTTTATGTGAATACACTAGAATGGGAATGTCAATTTAGGGTTAGGCTACTTCAAAATTTATGCTACATTATTAGTATAATGTATGAAATTGTAGGCCTAACTCTTGTTTTCCAGCCAGTGACTTTCAAAAAGACTCACATTTAGTGTGTATGAAAGACCTACATGTAGCATGTAGCAGTTTATTTGGATTTGCATGTGCCTGCGCAAGCAATGAAATATTTCTCAAAAATCGTGGTATAATTTACGCAGGCATAACAGTAATATGTCTTTTAGTCCAATGTCCAAGTGCCTTCCTTATCAAACATTTATTTTATTCGGAAGTCAGTCTTGAAATGCTAAACACAAGGCCTACTTACTTTTTATGACATGTAGACAATTTTGAAATCTAGATTTATGACAGGGATGCACAGTTTTATGTGAAAAAATGCATATTTTGCTATGGCAAGCACTATGCAGTTGCCCTTTGAGACACCCAGAGATGCGTCTGTCTGTAGCTCTGTAAAATTGTAACTGTTTTTGCGTGAAAATTATCATGATTTAATACGGATGTCACAATTTTTCCATTCCCAGAACATGTCATTGTCAAGGAGAAAACGGTTGTCACCCATGGCCGAGGCGGAACAATACTGCAAATCAGGATCAGACAAATCCACGTTTGAAAAAAGATTCATTGATGATAACATAGGTAAAGTATTTATTTTAAAAACTTCACATCACGCATGATTCTCCAATGCTTAGTCTGTGTGAATTTATGGAAAGAGAATCATTTCCAGTACTTGATTAGGTGTGCTACTTTTCATTGGATAGGCTGATTTCCTCTTTTCGCATTCTCATTTCTGCCATTCATATTTGAAGAACAGTCTAAAAAGTCCTCTACATTTTTGAATTTCTTTTGGTACATGTTAGCCAAATGATCAATTCATCCAGATATGGTGTTTTAAAAATGACAAATAAAATCTCCCAGTAAAAATTACATTCAAATTCGTCCTGACATGGAGGCAGCCATCTTATTTATGGTAAGCTGCCTGCTGATCTTAAGAAGTGGGGCACCCAGCCTATCACAAGATGGCTACTTAAATAATAAAGCATAAGGTGACTATTTTACATCAGGCATGCAATATGTCATGTGCACATGACGAAGTACATGTAACTGCATATTCAATATTCTGCAGTCAGCCAGGTGTCCTGACTTGTATACATTGTGAATATTTTATTATAATCTGTAGTCATGCTTTAAAAAAAAAGCAAACAAATTATTTTCTTCTTTTTTTTCCCACTTTTTTCTGCGTTTAACTTTTAGTGCTGCAATAACACGTATCAGCTGTTGCTTTTTCAGTAAATCTCTGATTTTTTTGTCAATGACAGCATTTCAAAAGGAGCCAGTTCTGAATTGGTGTTTTTTGAGCTTGTAACATTATTTGCAATCCATCCAATGTGCTAAACATGATACATGTGCACAATCATGTACAGTTTAAGGCTTGAATATTTTATTAAAATCTGTATTCATGCTTAAAAAAAAAATATATAATAATTTTTCTGGGTTAATTTTGTGCGCCTTTTTTCTCAGTTAAATTTTAGTACTACAATAACATGTCAGCTTTTGATTTTTCGGTAAATCTCTGATAGGCCTAAAGTTTTCTTGTTAATGATAGCATTTCAAAAGGAATGATTCCTAAGGGGGATTGGTACCATTTATATCACCTTTGTAGACTGTAAGATTCTAGATTATTATTATTTTCTTTTTAATTGTTTTAAATGTTTTTTTGCTAATAGCAATATGTTGTACATTTATTTCATTTTTCAGGATATGGCCTTTTTTCTAAGCAACATTTCTCGCAGGGAAGCTTCCTTCTTGAGTATAAGGGAAAGTGTAGAGTGGCAGATGAATTAGAGGAAACTGACTCAAAGTTCTCGTTTAATTTTAAGCACAATGGTGTATACTACAGGTGAGCATAGATAAAGCTTTTTACAGTAGTATGCACCATTTTGTGTATGGGGCAGACTTGTTTATTTTCAAACATAGGCTAACGTCTGGGACTTGGCGCCGGAACTTTACACACACTTTTAGATGTGTGAGCCTGAGTCACAGACAGCAACACATTTTTTAAATAAACCAGTTTGCCGCTTGACCAAGATGATGCATAGTACCTATAAAGGGTTTATTCTAAGTGCAAGACTTTTTAATTTCAAAATGTCTTTGTGCTGGATACTATCCTCCATAGGAGTTTGTATAGCAAACTTTAGTTCAACCCCTGGGGTTCAATTCTGGCATTATGTTTCCCACTAATGTGGCTCTTGACCATGTAGATCAACAAACACAAGTTGCAAAATATTGTTGAAAAACAACGGCAAAAAAAATGCTTGAATCTGGTAACATTCCCCAGACGTTGCCTATACCTATGCACCATACTAGACATTGATAGACTGACATTGAGGGTCAGTGCACACTGACATGTACATACATACATGTTGATAATGGCGAAACATGTGTATACTGGAGATGCATGACATCAAAACATGTACATCCACCCGGATTCATGTCAGTATATTCATTTACAGTATAGCTTTTAGTTGGTTGTTGACATTTCCCAAATTGTTTTATTTTCCCCCCTGAAAACAAATAGATGGATTCAAATAACTTCATCATGGTACCGTATTTGATGTAAAATGATGATGAAACAATGGAACTGCTCATATGTGTAAACATGGGCCTCACACAATTCTAGGCCAATGAAAGGTCTTCCTATTTCATCAAAATTGGCGCTTTTTGAGCTTGTTACGTCATTTGCAATCCATCCAATGCGCTAAACGTACAGTACAGTGTACAGTTCAAGGCTTTTTTTGTAATATTGATGAATTCAAGAACCCAATTTGTGACATCACAGCATTTGAGAACTATTGGCTTTGATTTGACTGAATGATCATTCTTTTGAAATCTTTTTTTTTGTACCGATGACAGTTTGGATGCGCAAGATAATTCTGGTCTGGCAAAATTCATCACCGATGAATGGCGGAGGCCTAACAGCAAAATAAAAAAAATTGTGGTCAATGGCACGCCTCATCTATGCATTTTTGCATTAACCGATATTGACACCAATGAGGAACTACGGTACGACTATGGGCCCCAAGACTTCCCATGGCGCAAGGTACGTTCATTTTCATGAATTACAACTCAGTCATGCAAGAACTGTGTTTCATTGTAATAAATGTTATTTGGCAAAGAAAAATTTGCCACACGCAGAATGATTGAGAGGGACTCGTCATCGTAGCGACTGTGTCACTGTCGGTCGCAGCACAGTAAATGCTTCAGACGGGGAGCTAAATTCGTTTTACGGCTTGGGTTGATGTTTTACCGACCACGTTGTCGACGCACGAACTACGACCACTTTATTTTCATGTTCATTTCATAGTGACGAGGTCGATCTCCATTTTATGTATTTATTTGTGATTTTATTTATTTATTTATTTTTTTTTTCATTTTAATTAATTCATTATTTTAAGCCGCCGAAAAAGGAAAAAGTCGAATAAAAAGTTTAGGGTCGCGCCGTAAAATTAGGGTCGGTCGGGTAACCGGAAACAGACTCTTTTTTTTTTTGGCCTAATGAACATCTCTGTCACTTGATGGATACTGTGAGCTTTAGACAATGTGCATACAGTGATTAGTCTCTACAGAGTGTATGAATGTTCAGCTCACTAGATATAAGTGTAGCGTCAGTGTATTTTTGTACACTGAAAGCTATGGTTATGACCAGTCATCATAGTCCCATGTGGTATAAAGTGTAGTATGCAACTGTGGACTTGAGCTAAGATTGCCTCATACCCTGGCATTCAAATGTAACCCAATATATTACACTGGGTGCTGATTCCATGTATACTAACTGTGGACATCACACACGGTCAGTACACCTCCAAATGAGGACTTTCATCATAACCTGTAACCATGGTCCCATGTGGTATAAAGTGTAGTATACAACTGTGGACTTGAGCTAAGATTGCCTCATACCCTGGCATTCAAATATTACCCAATATATTACACTGGGTGCTGATTCCATGTATACTAACTGTGGACGTCAATCTAATTGTGGACACCACACACGGTCAGTACACCTCCAAATGAGGACTTTCATCATAACCTGTAACCATGGTCCCATGTGGTATAAAGTGTAGTATACAACTGTGGACTTGAGCTAAGATTGCCTCATACCCTGGCATTCAAATGTAACCCAATATATTACACTGGGTGCTGATTTCATGTATACTAACTGTGGACGTCAATCTAACTGTGGACATCACACACGGTCGGTACACCTCCAAATGAGGACTTTCATCATAACCTGTAACCATGGTCCCATGTGGTATAAAGTGTAGTATACAACTGTGGACTTGAGCTAAGATTGCCTCATACCCTGGCATTCAAATATTACCCAATATATTACACTGGGTGCTGATTTCATGTATACTAACTGTGGACATCACACACGGTCAGTACACCTCCAAATGAGGACTTTCATCATAACCTGTAACCATGGTCCCATGTGGTATAAAGTGTAGTATACAACTGTGGACTTGAGCTAAGATTGCCTCATACCCTGGCATTCAAATGTTACCCAATATATTACACTGGGTGCTGATTCCATGTATACTAACTGTGGACATCACACACGGTCAGTACACCTCCAAATGAGGACTTTTTTCCTTAACCTGTAACCATGGTCCCATGTGGTATAAAGTGTAGTATACAACTGTGGACTTGAGCTAAGATTGCCTCATACCCTGGCATTCAAATGTAACCCAATATATTACACTGGGTGCTGATTTCATGTATACTAACTGTGGATGTCAATGTAACTGTGGACATCACACACGGTCAGTACACCTCCAAATGAGGACTTTCATCATAACCTGTAACCATGGTCCCATGTGGTATAAAGTGTAGTATACAACTGTGGACTTGAGCTAAGATTGCCTCATACCCTGGCATTCAAATATTACCCAATATATTACACTGGGTGCTGATTTCATGTATACTAACTGTGGACATCACACATGGTCAGTACACCTCCAAATGTGATGGACAAATAAAGTAAGGTATTATTTTTGTTTTCTCTAGGCACATGCACGTGGGATAAAAATTAGCTAGCTTGACATGCGTTTATTTGAAAGCAGAACACAAAATTTATTACTCTTTCTTTACATTGTGCTGTTTATAGGTCACGTTGGTGAAAGCAGGATTAGGAGATCAAAGTTCTACGTGTCTTGAATCAGATGAAGGAAGTGACTCCGACATCTCTACCGAATATTCTCAGGAGGATAAAGATTCAGATTTTGTACCAGAGTCTGACAATTCCCGTGCAGAAAGCCCTGTTTTCTTGCAAGGGTTGTCTTCTTGCAATGCTAACCCAGAGGCTGTCAACATGGTAACTGGTTCTAAGGAATGCAGCTCATCTCATGTGTCCAGCGCATCCTCAGACACAGCAATATTAACAACGCCAAATACAACAGAATATCAACATGTCAACCTGGAAGACAGTTTAACTGAATGCAGCTCATCTCACGTTTCCAGGTCTTCCTCGGACATAACAGTATTTACAACATCAAATACAGACAAACGTAAGTGGGATAAGCCTCAATATTGCCTTTTTTGTGCAGTACCTCAGATGAAATTACCACGCCACCTTAAATCCCAGCACCATGATGAGCAGCAAGTCAAGGAATGGGATGCAACTGAAGGAAAGCAGGAAAAGGAGAGACTAATGACCCTTATGCGTAACCGTGGGAACTTTCTGCATAACTGTAAAGTATTGCAAGATGGTAAAGGTGTTCTTCTCGTTATCTATCGGCCATCATACGAAGTTGACCCGCATGACTATCTACCATGCAAAGACTGTTTTGGCTATTATTGCAAAAGTGACCTTTGGAAACATAGGTGCAGCCAGAAACTTACAGAGGAAGGAGATGAAGATGGAAAGTCATGTGAAAAGAAGAAAAGAACCCTCCATTGTAAGGCAAGTCGGCTGATGCTGCCAAGCATTCCCGGTGTCTCTCAACGGACGCATGAAATTCTCACTAAGATGACTAGTGACAACACTTCCCGCCTTGTCAAATCAGACAGCCTGATCACAAAATTTGCAGAAAAACTTACCATGAAGCATGGGCATAGCCGAGATCAAGAGACATACATTAGACAGAGGACAAGGGAGGTTGGCAGGATGGTCCTGGAGTATA
Organism: Marthasterias glacialis; assembly: GCA_911728455.2. Classification (NCBI taxonomy): domain Eukaryota; kingdom Metazoa; phylum Echinodermata; class Asteroidea; order Forcipulatida; family Asteriidae; genus Marthasterias; species Marthasterias glacialis. The sequence goes on from OU452220.1 coordinate 21,571,456, forward strand.
GATTAATGACCGGGGAGAAAAACGCTATGCTGGCTAATCTTATTTGCCCTTCCAAATTTGTTGCTTTGACACATGCAACTAAACGTGCAGCAGGCTTCAATGAACATACCCACTTATATGAAACACCAAGTCTTGCTTTGAAAATAGGGCACAGCATTAAAGCATGTACCGAGATCCTAAGAGGTGAAGCACTAATCTCAGGTGATGAGGTCTTGGAGAAGAAGTGCACATCGCTCTTGTCCTTATACTCCTTGCACTGGGAGGATAAAGTGAGTCATCATGCTCTTCGCAGTCTACATGAGGGCCGACGAAACAGCCCAAAACTCCTTCCTCTGACAGACGATGTCGTTAGACTTTCTAAACATCTGAAGAAAGAAATTCAAAGTAGACAGCATGAGCTGCGGGAAGCAAAAGGTCACACAGTCGAAAAAGCTTTGGAAACGGCTGGCAGAAGCCCTGCTCACACAAGTTGTAGTTTTCAACAGAAAACGGCCTGGTGAAGTTTCAAAGATGACACTCTCTGATCTCAAGAAATGTGTAAGTGGTGAAGGGAGCATACTTGATGGTGCGTTGACTGAATGGGAAAAGGCATTGTGCAGGGTGCTTTGGAGGGTGGAGATAGTAGGAAAACGGTCAAGAACTGTTCCTGTTCTTCTGACGTCAGAAATGAAAACCGCCATAGAATATTTAACATCAAAGCGACTTGAAGCAGGTATTGGAGATAGCAACAGCTATGTATTCGCTCTGTCAGGGGAGGGCCATTTAAGAGCTTGTGATTCCCTTCATGAAATTTCAACCCAGTGTGGAGCTAAGCATCCCGAATATCTGCGAGCAACAAGGTTAAGGAAACAGATAGCTACGGTATCTCAAATCATGAACCTGAAGGAGAATGAACTTGATGTTCTCGCCAATTTTTTAGGACATGATCTACGTACACATCGTCAGTACTACCGGCTTCCTGATTCAACCTTACAGCTGGCCAAAGTGTCAAAACTGCTGTTGAAAATAGAAAGTGGCGACATGAGGGGTCTGGCTGGTAAGAGTTTTGAAGATGTGGAAGTGGACCCAAATGAAGGTATTACTTTTTTATGATTACAGCATGACAAATGTAACAGTAAATCATGTTTTACTCACTTTTTTGGTTTTTCCTCTGCCTCTTGCACTAAATGTGTGTAATTTGGAAAGGGCAGTAGGGAAATCTTTATTTACAGAAGAGTCACTACATTCTGAGTTAACTGTTTTTCTCTTTGTTTTCATCATTGGATTCACATTCCTGTACTGTTTACTTCTCTCCAACTGTTTTAGAGTTCGGGAATAGTGAAGACTCTTACTCTGAAGATGATGAGCAAAGTAGTACTGTAGAAAAAGGTAAGAACACATCTTATGGATCCATGTAATTAGGGCTGCTTGGAAGATGACCCAAAATGTATGACTTAGAAATAATAGCATGTTTTATTGAAGATGATTGCCAAATTTTAGGCTGCTTTTACAGTAAATTGCTGTTTTGAGCAAAATAAATCTGACAAGGATTAATTTCAAACACAAAATAAAAGAAGGCTGTGTTAGCCTGTCGGTTTGTAAATTGTGCATTGACATGTATGTGGTCTCTGTATTTACGAAGGAATAGAAGTCATCACAGTCTTTGAGCAGCAAAATTGTCTAGTCAATAGGATTTTGTATGCAAATATTAAGTGAAGACAATAAAAGTGAAGACAATATTTACGTGCAACTGCTGCAGAAACTCGGGCAATGCATCTTTAACATTCAAGACACATTTGTAAACCCTATTTAAAATGTGTCGTTTAATGCAAGCTGGATCTTTTCATTCCATTTGTCAGATTACAGAAGGATACCTTTATGAGGAGGCGTACTAAGCAAGAGATTAAGTAAAAATTATAACATCAACAAATAAAAAGCATTCAAAAATACAGATAAGTGCACTTTCAAAGTTGATGTATAACAAGTGATTTTGGTGTTGACAATTATCAAAAGGTCCTCTGGCCAAGCCAAAATTGATTTGAGAAGGCGCCCAGACCCCACTCTTATAGAGTTGTGGATTCATGCCTGGGTCTTGTGAGTGCTAATGGAGCTGACTATTTTTCTTTCTTTTTTTGCCCATCAAAAAGTATGTGTGTAGGGTCGGGGACAGTTGACGATTGGTGTTAACCCTATCTTTGTAGCGTTAATTACTTAGTACCTTCCTCAATCCTCCCAAAGATCTTGAAATTTTGTCTGGGTGGCACATAAATGGATCACAAGCAACCTCCGTCATTGTCCAGTAAACAAAAGTCTTTGTTTTTGTCTTTGAGTCGTTGTTCATGGTAATGTGCACGTTTCATACCATTCCCCGCATACAAAATTATGTATCCTTCATAATCATCCACAATCCTTCGAGTAAATTTCTCATTTGTCCTGAATCCTCCACAGTCCTCCATGGTCTCATAGCAGCATGCTTCCTCAACCCTCCATTATCATCCACAATCAAATTCACAACCTTCCTCAATCCTCCATACTCCTCCAATTGATGATTTTCAATCATGCCTCAATCCTCCAAAATCTTTCAAATCCTCCAGAGAACTATGGAGGACTTGGGAGTTTTACGGTTAATGTTTGTCAAACTCTTCTAGTCCTATCTAATGACTGTTGACCTAGTTTTGGGGTATTTTTGTTTCGCTTTTTGAATTATAGTTTATTCTGGTTAATTTATATTTAAAGGTGCTGATGAATGTGGTGTCAAAAGGAAGACAGTAACAGTTAAGAAAGTGTGGACAAGAGCAGAAAAGAGGGCCGTGGCAGCCCATCTTGGAATGTGCCTGCGAACAAGATCACTTCCAGGTAAAGCTGCCATAATAGAGCTCGTTAAGAGGGAGCCAACGACATTCCAGGAGAGATCATGGCGGAACATTAAGGATTTTATCCGTAATCAAATAAGAAAGGATGATCCCTTGAGTTTTCTCAAGTAATATTTAGGATAACCTCTTACTAGTGCTTCAAACCTTCTGAGTGTGTGTAACATGAATATCACACAAAAACAATGCCTACTTAATCAGCCATTGTGTTTATTATTCACATGAATACATAAATCTATAAAAACACAAGGTGTTGATACCTCACTTCAGTTAGTGTTGGGATGTGATGTTGCAGCTTTATGTACATGTACAGACAACCATGTACTACTGCAATAAAATACCTACAGTAGTAGGCACAAACAAGGTGTAGTAGCCTGTGGCATCGAGTTGTTTGTTTGGCGAAAATCAATTACTGCTGGAAGCCATTAACTGTGACTCTATATTCCTAGTCAACTAGCTCCCCAGCAAGTTGTTTAGCACCCTACCAAGTTTTGTGTAAACAAACTTGACTAGGCAATTTGTGTGTGATTTTCTGCTAAAAAATGAGGACAAAGGCAATGACTAAATACATGTGGCTGCAAAACTGGCTACTGGCATCTTGATATGTCCAAGATGAACTATTGTCGTTTAATCTTGTGCTCCAAATCACTATATCAAGGACCACAAACCCCTGCAACAGGCACAGCTATGCAAAGGATATTCTGAAATGTGGACATGTCAGAACAAACTAGCTAAACAGCAAAGGTGTTGTGAGATTGGGATATTTATCAACGACTGTTTAGTGAGTGAAGCGCACAATGGCCATGTGACCACTAGCACCTATAGGCTGAAACTGTTGTGTGTTTGTTACAGTTACAAAACATTCATCGATAAATATCCTGATACACAATTCCTTCACTGCGAAGCAACAAGTTTGCCATTTTGTTCACATTTCGGCTTAGCCTTTGCACAGTTGTGGCAAGGTTATGTTCCTAAACATATTCAATCACAGGAAATGATAGTGTACAATTAAATGCTAGTTAGTTTATCCTGGACTTACATGTATTGCGATGCCAGTAGGAGATTTTCCAGCTATTGGGTCATGCTGTTGTTATATTTTAGCTAAAATTGGTGAAAATCGTCCAGACAAAGTGCCTATTATTAGGCATGTTCAATTGCAAAGAAAGTGCCAGAGGACAAGCCGAGTCAAAAATACACAAAAAGGAGTTCAAAAATTGTGTCATCGGGAACTGTTTAAAGTTAACCTACATGTACATGTGTACAAATTTATTCCTCATTGCCAACTATTGCTTTGTCAAATATCAACATAAAAAGGATGGTGTATGTTGATGTCGTAGTTGTGAATTACGTAAATACTAAATAAGTTTTTAAAAAAAATAGGCCACATGGAAGCTATTGGCATTTTTCGTAGTTGATTTTGGTACAAAATGATAATCTCTTGATTTGTATGCAGTACATGTATGTTACACTCAATAGGTTCTGTACAGTACCACCTCATGATTAAGTATTGCCCCTGATGACCAGGTTTACTACTTTCGTAAAGTTGTTAATTGTGTTGAGTAATTTTGATATTGTTGCCTGTAGATGTAGAACCAGTTGATTCATTCCATCCAAAAATCAACCCTGTTTGGGTATTTAATTCCCCAATTTATTGTCTAGAAGTAAACCAAATTATTACCATACACAAGGCAAGTCATAAGGTGACAGTTAAACAAAAAACACATTTTTCTCAAATTGTCTACATTTTCATAAAGACTTTGACCCGTCATTGGATAGCCTATGAGAACAAAACTGGAGCTCTGAATTTTTCTGATTAATTTCTATGTTTTATACGACAGGCGGGCATGAAGACCATAATAAAAACCACAAACATGGCATTTGTGGTGGGGGTGTTTTTGCTTAAGGGTAGGGTAAATCATTAGCTTTGACTTGCCTTGTGTAAATAGTAAATAAAAATCATATTGACCTTTCACCTGGGATCAGGCTGAGATTTATAATCGTAAGTTCAAATAACAATATGTGAAACCATGTAAAATTTGAAATGTTAAAAAGTTTGAAGTTTTAAATTTGTTTGAATAGGAAGGATGACACATTCCCCAAAAATTCTACATTTACTTCTTGCCTCAACCAATTCTTGCCTAACCAGTTTTGCCAGTAATTGTTTATTTCTAGACAATTGGACTAGGATGACCTGGGACCAGTTCATAAATACCTTTACCTGTAAAAAAAAAAAAAAAAGCATTTTTGTCAAGCAAGCAAGAAAACGTTTGTGGCTTGCTATCACTGTGTTTAAGTCACTCATTGCCAAGTGCAGCTTCACACACCATCACATTCCCATGCTATGGTGAGCAGAGTTTATGAAATTGCCACTTCTCTCCTTCCATTCAGTCAGTTGATAATAGGTTTAACATGTTGAGTTAATTATTGTTCACAGTAGATTTAAGAACAGATTGATTCCATGAGGAGCAAACTTGCTGTGTATTTGAAATTCCCATTGGTGTTTGTCAAGATTAATAACTGCATGTAGCTATCTATCCCTTATTACCCGGTTAGGCCATGATTTCATGACATCAGTTACTGCAACATTCTGCATTTATACCTGCAATACATGATGGATCTCCTGACCACGAAATCTTCTGCTAGTGTGTGCCAAATTCCTTCTTCAAGTCCTGGTCAATTGATTTTTCCTCCCAATATTTACGAATGCTAAATGCACTTGTTTGCACCAACCTATTATTTTTGTTATTGTTTCAACCTAAAGCTCAATGTTGTAGTTTGAATACTGATAGCGTTTTACTGAGAAGGCGCAGTCCTGTTGAAGTTATTCTTTGTCTAAAAAAAACCAGATGATTTCAACAACACACCACAACACTTTAATGACTTACTGATAATGTCAATTGTGTTACATGTAATTGTATTTTTTATTATGTTGAACGCTACTTGTTATGTATTAAAACATGCTTTTTAATATTTGATAAACGAAAGAATTTGTGTTTTTTTCTCTTCCAGTCTACACCTTATCCCCCCCCTCCAAACAACACATATTCTGCACATACTCCATCATTGAGGCACGGGTTAAGAACCCAATAAAAAAATCATGGAACTCCATGGTGTAATCCAATAGGGATCAGCACCCAGTGTAATATATTCGGTAACATTTGAATGCCAGGGTATGAGGCAATCTTAGCTCAAGTCCACAGTTGTATACTACACTTTATACCACATGGGACCATGGTTACAGGTTATGATGAAAGTCCTCATTTGGAGGTGTACTGACCGTGTGTGATGTCCACAGTTAGTATACATGAAATCAGCACCCAGTGTAATATATTGGGTAATATTTGAATGCCAGGGTATGAGGCAATCTTGGCTCAAGTCCACAGTTGTATACTACACTTTATACCACATGGGACCATGGTTACAGGTTATGATGAAAGTCCTCATTTGGAGGTGTACTGACCGTGTGTGGTGTCCACAGTTAGTATGTAAAATATTAAGTTTCACAAAAGTACCATACACACTGCACAGGTCCTCGGTTGCAGGTGCCAAGTCAAGTAGGAAGTCTACCTAAAGGAAACAATTATTTTCAAATTGTAGTGACCATTCTGCATCAATGACCATTGCAGTTTCCAACAATAGAAGGAAACTCAAATATACCTTTTAAAAAGGGAAGTCCACAGTTGTATAGGTCAACACCAAGGTCCACAGTTTCCTGTCAAAACAAGTATGTGTGCGTTTGTGTATGATGCATGATGCATGGCCGGAACACATTACACCGAATGCATACTTATCTCAAGTTATGACAATCGACGTAAGTCGGCATGATGTTTACTGTTTCATTTGAAATTGACTGGTTCTAAAAAAAAAAAAAAAAAAAAAAAATGGATGAAATCGAACCCCGAAAGAAAATTGGAAGGCCAAAGTTATCCAACAGTGCACGGAAACGTTCGAAGAGTGCGTCAAATGCCAGGTACAGAAAGCTTCAAAAAGTAATTACTTCCAGCATGAAACTTCCCGTGTCAGTCATACAGCGCTGGAGAAGTAAAGCCATGGAACTTGGAGTTTCTAACGCTGACCTGGCGAGATTGCTGCTCGATATGCACACACAGAAGTGAGTTTTCTTAACAATTATTCAAAACACATGATTATTCATTATCAACCATTCATTCAATCATCATTATTGATACCATTACAAATCTGGTGGTGGCAGATCCTAACGTCAATCCTCCTTTTTTCCCCATTTTTAAAATTCTTTTATTACATGCGCTGTGCTGCTGCAGCTTCTACCCCTCTTTTTTTTTTAGTACCAATGCATTTATGTCAAATAAGCCCCTTTTTGGCTTTTTAGCCTAGCAACCTAAGCTTACAAGCAAGATGCAATAACTAACTTTACAAGCAAGCACAATCCCACTTAGATTGTGGCCCAAATTATTTCCCTCTCTCAAATTGTAACAAGTAGCGGTGTTGTTATTATTGTTGTGATTTATGACATCATTATTACAAATTTTGTTTAGAGGCCAGACGTCTTGACTTCCATTTACATGTATACTACATATTTATATATATACTATTTTTTCACACTAGATTGTTATTGAATTCAGATCAATACCTACATAAAACTGCGCAAACTTGTACTTTCCATAAGCCTTTGTATTTGTATTGATCTGGTATTTTTAGTTAGGCCTACTTATACAATATGGACAAAAATATTTTGTAACTACAGATCTGATGTTCAATCTTCAGTGCCACTGCCCACTTTTGGGCCACAGGCTACATCAACACCTCACGGAGTTGGAACAGCTGGTAATATTCAAGGGTACAGCTCGGAATCTTCCAATGTGTAAGTCATGTGGTCAAAATTAGAAACAACAAAGCATAAAAGCATAGTTATATTTTTAATAGGGTGGTGTCACAGTTACAAAAGTGGGAAGGGTTACATTTTTTATTCATTTTTTAATTAATTTACATAAACTCTCGCTGATTTTTTTTTTTATTTTTTTTTTATTTTTTCATCTTCACTAGTTCGGTTATTTCTGGAGTTGCACTGTTAGAATCAACATCACCAACAGGAAAGAGGTAGGTGCTTAAAATGTTTTTGGCAATTTAATCTATATTTTTCAAACTAAGTAACTGATTTTGATAAGACATAAATTATTACAATTATTTAGCTTCCCAAAGTAAATTTCTGCAGAAGAGGTTTTAAGAAGTTTTAAAAGCTAAATTGTACAACAAACTAATGTCTTCTGATTACAATCGTTATGCCAAAATTTGTCTACGAATTCTGTTAAGGGACCTTCTTTTATAATACATTAATAGATACATCCAAGCTGATGAAGCTGAAGGAACCGAAGAGGAATTGGAGTAAGTATTTTGTGTGTTTTTTAATGTTAATCTACCAAATGCAATGTTTTGCAAGTACAAGTACCATCATATTTGTTTGTTTTGCAAAGCCACCTTGCACCCTGGCTCGGCTTCTTGTTGACCTGTTAAACTAATCATCATAATCATCAATAATCATTAAAATACCAATACCAATACAAATCATACCAATACAAATCAAACTGCGCACATTATGGGAAACTCTAACAGAAGTTTTTTTCTGTGTGGAAATTGACTTCACTGTTACATTTCGAACGGGACACTGATTTATTTCATTTTTATTCATTTAGCATAAGTGTTGACTACAAGTTGGAAGGCGAATTTGTCTACCTGGATGACCCGGAAGATGAGGCGGACATTTACTCTGATGATCTGTGGGAACCAGTCGTTTCAATACGCAGAGGGTGAGGTACTTTGTTTTTGGATTATCAATGTAAAGAAATTATGTATGGAATTGAAAGGAACGATAACAATCAATGTTGTTGCGAGTCACTTAAAATTATTGCATTGTTCTATACAATAATTTTTCCAAAATGTTATTATAAATTTATTCTTTTCTATAGGGAGTGAATCCCCCACCCCTTTTCTTTAATATGTCTGATACAAACATTATGTATATCAACAAATTATCATTGCTGATGTTTCATTACATAGTTAATAATACCTGGCATTATGTGAAAGCACTACATGAATATATCCACCTAACATTACAAATAAGTGTAAACAAATAATTTCACCTTTGTATCTGCTTATAGTATTCAGCAGTAAAGGTCCGTGCTCCAAAGACATATGACTATGTCCCCTCATTAATGGCCAAGGTCCTTGCCAACCGACAGGATGATATGCGGCCTTTACATGAACTTCATGTCATGAGAGACGATGACCCTCGAAAGATACAAACCAGTCTTGCTTCCAAGCCACCACCCACAATTGATGACATATTACAGCGACGCCATACAAGTAGATTTTGACTTGCTCATTGTTTTTTAAGCATTATCTACACAATAGACCCATCCACGAAAGGGAGTTGGGGGTAGTCAGTAGTCAGTGCATCAACAATTTCAAACCAATTTCTTTTACGACAGTGGTTGATTGTTTTCAGACTTTTTATTGTGAACTTCCATGTAAATCTCCTCAAATATTTTAAAGAAAAAATCCACTTTGAGTTTATGAATCACATTGACAATTTCAATTGGAAAATTTTAAATACAAGCAAATGGTTTCTCAAGCCATGGGTTGTTTGCCAACTGCAATTACTGTTCAATATTTTAATCTGCTGAATAACAGTAATAACATTTACAAACCTACCACGTAAAATGTTAATAAAATGCTCACATGGTTGAAAGGTTGTAACTGTTCAAAAATATTAATTGAAGTTATTCATTCTGATGTGTTGTCACTCTCTAGAAAACAGGACCAAAGTATTATGTAACTTAATATTTTGAGCCATGTCATGGGAATATTTGAATCACTAAGAGCAATTCATTTTTTAAAATCTAAGTTGTGTGATTATTCAGATTAATAAATATTTCTCCTCAAACATGATTACATTTGATTGATCGGTAAACTGCTTATTGAAACGAGCATGTTCTCCAACACTACTCAAAGAAGGAATCACTGAGATTGATTCTTGCCATCAAAACTTCTCCCGGTTTAATTTAAACCATATTTGTACCGCTGTTCATGGAATGCTGAAATGTTTTCAAGCTGTCTGGTGGGCCACAGAGAGGCATGAATCTCATGGGCAACATTCACTCTGGTGAGCAGTAACTTACAGACATGTTTTACATCATCATTGCAAGTTTGTTGATGAATAATAGACCAACTTTAACCATTAGTTCTTTTGTGAAATGAGAAAGTGAGTTTTGTGTTTTACTTATTTTTTGTTTAGCATTTTATGGGCAGCTGTTAAAATTGATTTCATTTAGGAAAAAACAAGTAAACTCCTGATAGAAAGGATCAATTTCAGTGATTCCTCCTTTCAAATGTGTGGGAGAATGCTTGTTGAAACAAATTTAAATATGTTTTGGGGAAAAGGTTGTTATTTATGGCAACTTTTTCTTTTTAAAGGCAAAGTATACCTTTGGTTTTTGGAACCGTACGTTTGCCTTAATGCTATATAATTGTAGATATATACCATAAAACTAACCTGTGTAAATTTCATTTCAAAAGGTGGCAGCGTTTTTTAGATATCGCCAAAAAATCTGGAGCGGTTGCGTTCACGCAGAAGAAGTATCCGTCATTGGAATACACATTCTGAGAAGCGTTACGGCCATAACGCTTCTCAGATTCAAGTTTTTGGGGGATAAAAAGTGATATATTTTTCCATAACTGCAGTACTTCGAAATGAAACGTTTCTCAAAATGCAGTATACTATCCAAAGCTGCTGTACTCCTTACCAAGTAAGTTTTTATTGCCAAAAATTTTCAGAGTCATTACCAAACGTATGCAATGCCTTTAACTCACCCTGTGTTTATTTATTATTTTAAAGTATGGAGGAAAGTCAACTCTGATCTCAACTATAAACCTACAAATATGTAGTTATTCCAATCTGTCTCTTTTAAAACCAGTGTATTGACCAAATGGGTCTGGAAAAGTTGACCTAATCTTCAGTACAACACAACTTGGTATGACTCGGCGCACTCCTTCACCAAGACGATTGTATTGCCACAAAATGTAGCACCTATAGGCCGTGTGGCGGTTTTGTCGGTTTTCATCACCAGCATTTACAGCCCTTGGCTCTATGTTTAGCAGTTCCCTCCACAAGGCCCTCTGAAGTGCAATGGTCATTGGGTCCAGTATAGTGGCAAGGAGCTGGAAACAAGAAGACAAATAATTTTATTTTATAAGGTGAAGGCCTACATGTGCGAAACATAAGAGCTGATTTACCAAAAAAAATATGGTGTGCCACTTTGTCATTATGTTTGGCTGTTACTTTAACTGATGTTTTGACATTTTTACAATGTACCTTGCTATAGATAACAAGATGTATTTTACTGCCATGGTGCAATCTTCTGAATTATGCAAAAAGCCTGTATGCAGCACTTTCAAAGCATTTTGAAAGAGATGTAAGATTACTCTATTTTTCTCAGTGAATGCAATAAACCAAACAAATTATAACTTACAGGGTGTAAAGATAAGCAATTAGGTGGTTCATGTTGACAGCATACACACTCCTCGTCTGTAGGCATCTGCTGACAATTGGAACACATACACCAATCAAGGCCTTGTGTGGCTAGTGGAGGTGGCACTGCCTGTGGTAGGTTTTGTCTAGTTTCCCAAATGTGAAAGAGGATTCCAGGATTCATGTCTATCATTTGATGAACTATATTTCTTAACTCGTCTTCAGTTATTAGTGCAACGTCGTCCTGCATTCAAATTAGTTTTGGTGTGAAAAATGCTCATTATGGACTGTAAAATAATTTAAATGAAAGTACCCAAAAATGATATTTGATGGCAAGAAGGTTTAGCTTTTCTTTTTTTCAGCTGTTATCGGGTGTTATGTACTGATTTAATTTTTTAGATTGGTAATTTTGCTCTGTGTACATTATTATCTATGTGGTTTTTTTCCCAAATAAATCATATGAATAATTTTTCATGGTGATAATAATGACTTTTATTGTAGTAATTTGCATTCCAGTGATTATGTACTTTACCATTATCCCGAGTCTCCTTTGTTCTCGCATATTGGCTACAGCTTGTGCCTGAGTAACAGGTTGTAATGCTGCGCCTCTTCGACCAACTCTTCTGCCTGGCCTCTTTGTCGCCTCCTAACTGCACCACCCCCTCTTTCACCAACCACTCCCTGTGTTGCTCCCCTGCAAGTGTGACTGCCTCTGCGACTACCTCTTCTACTCACTACTGTACTTTCACTTCCACCAGCCTATCAATTTTTAATAATTGTGAAATTTTTTCAAATGTTGCACAATCATTTGTGTACTTTGACAATTTTATAACTTGGTTGTCATAACTATCTTCACCTGTTTTCAGTCAAGGTATATGCCTACCTGTTTTTAGTCAAAACTTGCTTACTTTTCATTTTATTATTAGATTAACTTGTAGTTGCATACATGTACATATTATCAAATTTATATTTTTCTGGAAAAAAAGATGGTCCAAACTTCAAAGCTTTTGTTTCTTCTGATTTTATGAAAATCCAATAGTTTATGAATGCATTATGCATTCTAGAGTACACCAAGACATTTTCTCAAGATATTATTTTTATGAATCACCAAACAAATTAGCCATCTGGCCCACCTAGGTGTTGCTCCGTGACTTGAGAAGGGAGAAGAGAACTCGACTAAAAAAGAACATTGTTCTGTTTGGTAACATTTTATGCGGCAGTGCAATGGAAACATCTCCCAACCCCCTGTTTTTAATTCAGTGCTTACGAAATAATTCTGATGATTTGAGCCAGGCTGTTCTACGAAAGCCAAGTCGACAAATTTGGTACACAAACCATGCACAACGGACGGTGCTCATCGCGCATAAATCACATCCATTGGGAGAAGTAAATGGGACTGTGTCCGGTGTGGTCGAAAACCCAGGGTCGATTTTTAGTCAAAGTCTACTATTTATGCTGCTGACTGGTGTATAGCTAATCAGCTTGTATTCGGAGAAATTTACCAAGTAATTTATGTTTGTTCTAAAATAACTAAACTAAACTAGACATGAATTTTTGTTCCAAGAACAAAAACTGGGTGTTCGGATAGAGTTGTTATTTGATGTAAATAAAGTTAACACAACTAAAATAGTTTGAAAATAGAAACATGAAATATTGCTTTATGAAATAATATCTGATTAGGACTTGAAGAACATCAGTCATGTTCCTACATTTATTTACCTTTAAATGAGGAGAACAATGAAGGACCTCCCCTAACGTTAGTTTTGGGTGAGAGAATCTTGTTCCTACATCTAACCATTTTTAAATGAGGAGCTACTTCCGGTTTGACCGGAATTAGAGGTCAAAGAGGTCAAGCAATGTACAACAGAGAAGGGCCTTCCTTAACCTTGGTAATTGGTGAAAGAATCATGTTCCTAGCTCTAAGCATTTTTAAATGAAGAACTACTTCCGGTTTGACCGGAATAGAGGTCACAAAGGTCATTTAGTGTTTCACAAAGAAAGGCCTTCCCTTAGTTTGATATTTCTAGGAACAATCATGTTCCTACTTCTATTTACTTTTAAATGAGGGGCTACTTCCGGTTCGACCGGAAGTAGAGGTCAAAGGGGTCAAACAATGTGCAAGGGAATATGTCTTCCATATCCTTGGTAATGGTGAAAAAATCATGTTCCAAGCACTTAGCATTATTCTAATAAAGAGATATTTCCGGTTTGACCGGAAGTAGATGACACAGAGGTCGCTCAATGGGTCACAAAGAAAGACCCTCCCTAACCTTTACATTTGTCGAAGAATTAAGTTCATATCTCAAACGGTTGATTTTTTGTTGATTTTTAAAGGTTTAAATAAGCTATGTGTAAAAGACTAACAAAGTGTGGAGTGCTTGCCTGGAGAAGAGACTATGAACAACAAGCGGTTTATTGTATCATACAGTAGCACATGTACATGTACAGTTTCAACGTAACTTAGCCACACACGCACACACCCACCCGGACGTGTACATGTATAATGGCATTGGATTGTTGTATAGCATTGCCGATCACGCTTGAACGCACATGCACAAAAGAATGCGTTAAATGTCCGTTTTGAACCGCAAGTATAGGTCAAAATGGTGTGACCTCAATGCAGAAGTTCTCTACAATCTGATGTAAGATTTGTGATCATGTGATATATACTTCAAAAAATACGAATTTTTGAAGTTTTCAACTTCCGGTTTGACCCGGAAGACAAGGTCAAATTGGGGTCATGTCTGTGGAGTGATTACGTAGTTTTGGATGACCTTTCCGATGATGTATAGATTGTAAAAATCCATTGTGTAATTTAAGAGTTATGATTTTTTGAAATAATAAACTTTGATTTATTGTAATTCGACACCGGATGACGTCATCATGACGTCACTCAAGCCCTGTCATGTCCTAGTCAAGTTCTAACTATGTGTGAAGTTTGAAGTTTATATGAGCTTGGGAAGGGTGCATTTGTTAGCGGACAATCGACAGGAAGAGGAAGAAGAAGAAGAACAACCGAACAAAATCAAGAGGTGTTCCGGGCTAGTGCCCAAACACCTAATAAATAATGTCTAACCTGTTGCGGTTGCCGATCAGGTGACTCCACTCCAGGCTCAATTGACATCGATTCTTGTGATGAATTAGAACCAAAAATTAACTTTAAAAAATGACTATGCACAAAAATAACCAGTACAGAAAAAAAATCGAACGACAATAATCCACCCGGCCCACGAAACCCTCCTCCAGCCAATGTTTTTTTTAATTTTTTTTTAAATTTATTTTTATAAGATTTCTTTGAAACTAAACTTCACTTCACGTGCTACACCACACTTAGCTATGTACAAACACACGCACACAAACCCACCCATACATGTCTACACTGCAGAGTGAGGACATACTTTTCATCCTATCCAATGGAGGACATTGCCAACAGTTGAATTGTACCTATCGATGTGAGGACATAACACATGAACCCCTTTTCTTGCGGTTGAGTAATGTGATAAGAATACGAATGTGTATTCTAGCCTTCCATGGAATGTTTTTGTGGATGGTACATGTATTTTCTTCTTCTTGGGGGGGGGGGGGGGGGGGCTTACAGAGTGACTCTACGTTATGACTGTACTTTGGTGGTGCATTACACCTTACATTTGTTGAAGTTTCATTGTATTTCTACAAAAGTCTTTAATGTTCCTCCAAGTTCGCGTCTGCAATGCCACAGGACAGGACGTTTCGATGTCGTGTTTTCCGGGAAGTTTCTTCAGCAAAAAGAATCTCTGCAAGCCCTCCAATACGTCTTTCTTCTCCTCGGCAGTCCAGGGGCGACGCTTGATTTGTCGAGCTTTTGGAGTTGCAGCTTTGGCAGTTGGTGGCCTTCCTACAACACACAGGAAAGAACGGGAAAGATAAGATACATAATTAAACGGGGCCCATTCACAACAACAATATTAACTTTTCACCGATGTGAGATTTACTCCCTGAGTAAATCAATCAGCAATTTAGCACAAAATAAATAACAAATTGCACAGTGCGTAAAGATACACCTGCATAAAATGTCTGACAAGAGAAAGCCCAATTGATGTTTTTCATGGTGCAGTCATCTTGTTTCATCCTACCGTTTAAAACGAGTAACCGAGATGGGCTGGAAAGGAAAACAAATGCAATCTGGGTGTAAACAGGGAATAGGACCAACATATGCAAGAGAATAAGGCAGTTAGAAAGGCACAGAAATATGACAAACTTACTGGCATTAACACTGTCCTCCAAAGGCGGGTAAGACGGGTTGCATGAGTCACCGGAATCGCTGCTGTCCTCGTCGCTGCTGAAGCCTTCTGCAATAAAACAGAGCAATTTCTACATTTAGCTATGATTGCTTTTCCACAAACAAATAAAAATAGCGGCCAATCCATGGGGTGGGGGGGGGGGGGGTAGGCGGCAGGGGCGTACAGTGTATGAAGTATGTTTCATGGAGGGGGGTGGGTGTTAGGTCATGACGGCCCCAGGCAAAGTTAACGGGCCCCCAAAAGAATTTTCTTTGAGGGGTCGGGAGCCAAAACCACAGTTTGTAGTAATTTGGAAAGACAACTTAAAAACGGGTTTATTTACCTCCAGTAACATGCAACTCCTCCAAAGATTTGCCATGTTGCGAAACCAAGTTGCCTCTCTCCAAGCTCAGGAAAAGTCGAGACAGTTTGGTAACCCTCTGGACAGTGTCTGGCAACTGGTAGTACTCGCGATGGACCCGCAAATCATGACCCATAAAGTCTGCAAGTGTTTCAAGCTGATGCTCCTTCAAGGCAAGAATTTGTGAAACAGTCGCTACATGTTTACGGAGCTTTGTAGATCGTATGCTATCAGCATTGTCAAGGCCCGTGCCTCCGTAACAACTTCGTGCAAATAAGAATGTGTTGTCTTGTGCCACTCCAGCTGCATTTCTATTTGCGACCAGAGCATTCAACCACGCCATCGCATCAGTACCGAGAAGCACAGGAACAGTTCTGCCCCTCTTACCAACTACTTCAACGACTTTGAACATTTTACAGAGGTGCCGTTCAAGATCAGTCATCAAGCAATCCCCATTGACAATGGCTGCACTGTGTTTGTGGAAATCTTCCAGTTTTATTTTAGATACTTCCCCCTGTCGTCTGCGGTTGAACATAATGAGATGGCACAGTGTGACTTCATTCAATTTCTTCCAAGCTGATGTGATTTCATGGCCCCGAGCACAGTGAAGGAGCTGCACTTCCCTCTTGCCAGTTTCACTGAGGAACGATGACATTTTCACCACATCTGCATTTGTCGGGAGAACAGCAGGTTTGTTGCGCTTTCCTTGGTACAGTGTTCTGTGTGCGTGGGTTGACACATGTTCTCGCCACTTGATTTCACACAACTGCAGAAACTGTTCGGCCTGTTCCGCTTTGTGCTTAAGACAACACTCTATAGCATTTCCTTTCAGTATGAGTGCACATTTCTTGATGGAATGTCCTATCTTTAATGCTAGAGATGGAACATCATACATCTGCTTTCCTTCACTGAAACCGGCGACATCATGAACAGCCTTGACGATATCATTCAGATGGTGGGGATGCACGAATACTTCAAGTGATGCATTTGGTTGGTGGGTGTTCTTTCTCAGTTGTATGACAAGACGACCCAGTTCTCTTAGTTTGTTTCGAATGTAGCCATGTTGTGTAGCATCGTGGCCAAGCTTAAGGTATTCACGTTTGGCGACTTCGAGAATCAAAGAATCATTCTTGACTACCAGAGCAACATCGTCTCTCTTCATCAGACTAAGAACTTTGTTCAACTGGAAAGATACACCAGCAGGAGGAGGTTTTAACAAATCACTCTTGTTAGCTACACGCCCCCTAACGCGACCTATCCTACTGCTACCAACAGTCTGTGCAGGGAGCGCAGGCTTAAGTGGGCACTGATGACGCCAAAGATCAAGACGCTTGAATAGCCATAACAATGTATGCATGGTCCATATGCGTGTGGAGCTGCCTCATGATTGGGTCTGTAACCTACAATAAGGACACCCTGTCCCTCTCTAAGGACTTGGCTATTGTGTCTGTGGTTACCGATATTGCGGATGTATAACAGAAGTTTCTTGCGGGCACTAAGGTCGGTCTCCGATGCTATCTCTGCAACTTCCCTCTCCTCCTTATGACACGCCTTGAGGTGACGGGGTAACTTGGCCTGAGGTTCATCACAGTAAAAGCAAAAGTGCTTCTTGTCCCATTTCCTTTGTCCACCCACATTATCGGTCTGCATGACTGTTACGGCACACTTCTCACTAGGATCATTTATTGGTTTCGGAAATAGCTTGTGGGTCACTGTCATCCCTGGAACTGGTGTGGGGGTTGTCAAGCCTTGAAGGATCAGAAGTGATGACCTGTTCATCTGATGTTCGATGGGCCAGCTAGCAAGGAAAATATAAATGACATCATTAACACCACTGCGATATTATTTGGATTATCACACCAATTAAATATAATTATGTCTTAGGGTTGAGTGGATCAGCGTGTCCTTAAGTTGCTAGGCAAATAACACTTGACCCCCAGCTAGTCAGAACTTAAACCATCCTTCAAACAATATATCCCATGTTGGGGGGGGGGGGGGTGCGGAGTGGTTATTATGCAGGTTTCACTTTAAAAAGAGTTGTCTGCCATAAAGGGCGAGTGGTTTGGCAATCTTTTACATTTACAGAGGACATTTGTTTGCCCGATGGAATGAATACGTGATCATTTACTCACCTGGTGCTCAAATAAGCAGCGTGTCATCCCATCATCAGTGTAACAAACAGAGTACTTGGTTAGTGACTTCCCTGAAAAATAAAAGGCAAACAGTTTGTCATTAGACTTCATCAAATTTAACTGTGTCCGGGGATGGAGATGGCGGTTGTGAGTTGGCAATCGTTGTTTGGATTTGCACCACAATAGCCTATGGGCTGTGACTTATTCGGGAGGGTGCACAGGAAAGGGGCGGCTATGAGTAACTAATGAGTTTAACAGCTTTTCTGATTAAGTTTAAATCCACTTTGATTTTGGTGTTTGAAACGTGGTCTACATGTGATGGGGATCACAATAAGGTGTGGAACTGTCATCTCGGGTGTTGACAATACAAAAGTGGTTTAACTTTTAATACCTTTGTTTATGGAGGTTATTACGGCTGGATACCATGACAAGTCCGGAGGCCACAGTGCCGTCACGCTGTCTCCTTCTTGATACTATAAAGAGGACATAGAAATGTAACATATATGTTATTATCTGCTTTGTCTAAAATGTCGACCCTATCCAGCTGCACCTTTATCTCCCTTAATTTAGTCAGGAAGTGTCGAAATCATCAACAATAAAGCCATTTTCACATCTACGTTGGGCTCGCCATTTTAGTTCGTTTGTGCATGAATGTACGAGAGTGGCAGCTGCGCGATGAAATGCCCGCTTGAATTTTCTTTTTTAAGGTAAATATTTAGTCTAATAGTAATAGTAATAATGTTTCCAACCAATTCCTCAAGAGGAATATTAAAAAAGGGAAATAAAGCCCAACATCCGTTACCAAACCCCCCCCCCCCAAAAAAAAAACACTTAGAAAGCTTGAATTTTCTTTGTTGAGGTCAATAATTAGCCGAATGGTTATGTTTACAACCAATTCCTCAAGAGGAAAAAAGGAAAATAAAGCCCAACATCCATTAACAAAAAAACTCACTGAGAAAGCTTGAATTTTCTTTGTCGAGGTCAATAATTAGCTAAATAGTTATGTTTCCAACCAATTCCTCAAGAGGAAAAAAGGAAAATAAAGCCCAACATCCATTAACAAAAAAAATCACTTAGAAAGCTTGAATTTTCTTTGTCGAGGTCAATAATTAGCTAAATAGTTATGTTTCCAACCAATTCCTCAAGAGGAATATTAAAAAAGGGAAATAAAGCCCAACATCCATTACCAAAAAAAAAAAAAAAAAAAACACTTAGAAAGCTTGAATTTTCTTTGTTGAGGTCAATAATTAGCTAAATAGTTGTTTCCAACCAATTCCTCAAGAAGAATATTAAAAAAGGGAAATAAAGCCCAACATCCATTACCAAAAAAAAAAAAAAAAAAAAAAAAAAACACTTAGAAAGCTTGAATTTTCTTTGTTGAGGTCAATAATTAGCCTAATGGTTATGTTTCCAACCAATTCCTTAAGAGGAATATTAAAAAAGGGAAATAAAGCCCAACATCCATTACCAAAAAAAAAAAAAACACTTAGAAAGCTTGAATTTTCTTTGTTGAGGTCAATCATTAGTCTAATGGTTATGTTTCCAACCAATTCCTCAAGAGGAAAAAAGGAAAATAAAGCCCAACATCCATTACCAACAAAAATCACTTAGAAAGCTTGAATTTTCTTTGTTGAGGTCAATAATTAGCCTAATGGTTATGTTTCCAACCAATTCCTCAAGAGGAATATTAAAAAAGGGAAATAAACCAACAGCCCAACATCCATTATAACAAATGTAAACAAATACCTTAGTTAGCGGCAGACGGGTATGGAAACTAGATCAAATGTCAAACGACTGTATTGACCTAGGTATGGTAGGCTAGTGTAGTCTATTTATACTTTTATATTAAATAATAGTACTGTAACTATGCAATATACAAAAATTATGTTACTCACTATATCATGTGTACTCTGGAGAGCTGCCATGAGTCGAATGAGGGGGACGCTCCTCGGATAGATGCAATACACTCAATGTTTATGATGCGTCTCCATGACAGCTGCCTTGCAACAACCCCCTGGATCGACCGGACCACGCTACCCAACTCAAACCGAATAAACTAACCGTCATGCATAATGACTCTTCTCTAGAATTAGAAATGGCCGCTTCATCTACCCATCTGCACAAGAAGGAAACTTTTAATAGCAACAGAGGGCGCTGTAACCACCTAGGAGTGATAAACGCCGGCATAGAGGTGTTAAATCACACATACTCCACTCGCCAATGACGTAAACCGAGGATTGCTTCCAAAAGCTTGGATATTTCATTGGCGTCCAAATTGCCTACAATGCTCCATTTATCACAATTTTTCAAAGCGAGGACGTCCTCGCTCTGATGAAAGTCCCCGATGTGCGAGTGTGTATTCACATAGAAGAGCTCGGTTTGCAGCAATGACAAGTTCACCCATACTGGCCACCCATCATCCCGTTTATATACCAATCATGGTGGGTGATTAAAGGAATTACGTAACGACTCCCCGGTCACAAACTGATGCATTACTCCTCTTTCTATATCATTATTTCTTACCAAAATTTGAAAAAACAATCCTAAGCAATACCTCCAACTTGTTACAACCGGGAAAATGCGTTTTGTCTGCCCGTTTCCCCCCCATTTACACGATGTCGGTTATAAAATGTTAACGGCATTATTACGCATACTTAATATTACTAGGGTTGGGTGGGGGTGGGCGGTATTGAGAGCGGTTAACACGGTAATGCTTGTGGGGGGGCGGCGAGATTTACCCCTCATAATTTATATGAGTACATCCATTTTAAAGATTGGCGATCGTTACACATTGATATTACCACGTCATAAATGCATTAGGTTCAACGTAATGTAGATTAGCCTGCCATAAATTAGTGTTCTCTTTGTTTCATTCAGCGATTAACCACAAGTCTAAGTATAAAGAAATTATATTATATCTTCATTTACTAGTCGGGGTTAATCGTTGACGGTTTATGAGATTTACGAGCGCTGTCAGTGCCAACATTTTTTTTCACCATTACATTTGTCTTACAGCATGAGGTCAGTTTCTCAACTGAAAAGTTGTAAAACACTAGTGAGACGCAAATGTGTATAATTAACACCATTTTGTACACTGTTAACCGTCCGTGGTTAAGGGTCGACTAAACCGTGATTATAATAACCTATGCGTTGGCAGGGTGCCAAATATTTAACCAGGTGACAACATCACCGGCTGAGGAACACCTGCATTAACGGACATAACTAAATGCGACAGGTGCATCTTCAGATAAAGAAACGTTTGTTAGGCTTACGCGTATATAAGTTAGTGACAACTGAGGCTCACCGGGCATTTACAGAATCGGCAGCACTCATCAGACCACCATGGAAAACACAGTTTTAAACGTTTTGGGGGACCGTCAAGTCCGACAGGTATATTTAATAACCTACAGCCAGGCAGACGAGAGGATCGTCCCGGACCGTCGGGCCTTTGCGGAGATGATTCTTGGCGCATTCACTGCGTTGGGAATTCCTGTGCCGGTGTGCTGGTCCTGTTGCAAGGAAAGACACGTGGGTGGTGGTTTTCACTATCACATGGCTATTAAACTTCAAGTTGTCAGGCGATGGTTACAAGTGAGAAATCGATTAGCCAATTTACACGGTGAGAGTTAACTTTTCGTCAAATCACACAAATTACTTCAGTGCATGGCAGTATGTCATGAAAGAAGACGAACTTGCAATACAGTCACCGGGTCATCCCGATTTAGGTAATGCGCCTCCTGTCACAGCCAAAGCTTCAGCTGCACGTCACACTCCGGGTACTCTTAAGACGGATGCTGGACGACCTTGCAAGAAAAGGCGACGTGCAAGCCTGTCAGCCTACGAAGTCGGCGAACTTGTCATATCCAAAGGTCTGAAGTCACATTTGGAGTTGTTAGCCTTTGCTAATAAACAGAAAACCATGGGGATGACCGATCTAGCCGAGTTTATCATCAACTGAGGCGAGAGAGTCATCCACCAAGTACTGAAGGTATTCTTTGCTCTATATTTACTTTTGGACTTGGTCACCATTTCCTGCCATTTTTTTCTGAACCTTAAGTTTCACAAAGTTAACTGAAGTATGAGTGACAATTTTCTTTCATACGCACAGAAACAAGAAATTCCTCTAAATTGGCTGACTATACAATTGCTTTGTCAAGAATTCGTGCTATTCATGTACCTGAAATTGTATATACTATAAACTGACAACAGCTTATCCAGTCGTAAAATCGAGTCGTAAAAAAAAGAGTCGAATGAATGAAAGTGAAACTGGCAATTTGATTCTGTTTCTCATTTCTACTTTTTTCTTGTATTTATCTTTTAAAGGATGCATGGGCTTTGGAAGAATCAGAAGAGCTCTTGAAGAAAGCAGCACTTAGTCGCCTACAGATACTAGAGAGGTCAAATTTGGATGAATGCATCTGTGCGGGCGAATGGCTTGTATGTGCTGAAAATGTCTTACTTAACAATGATGTGTGCAAAAAGAGTTTTTCTAAAGCAGTAACAACTCTCTTGGACGAGGGTAGGGGAAAATATCGTAATATCATGATTACTGGGCCAGCAAATTGTGGGAAAACATTTCTCATAAATCCACTAAACAAAATATATAAAGTATTCACCAACCCAGCAACAACGACATTTGCGTGGGTTGGTGCTGAGAAATCGAAATCATATTCCTAAATGACTTTCGGTGGACTTCGCAAATCATACCTTGGCAAGACTTGCTATTATTACTAGAAGGTCAACTCGTCCACCTCCCGGCGCCCAAATCCCACTTTGCACAAGACTTAATTCTAGATAAGGACACCCCGGTTTTTTGCACTGGCAAAAATCCATTAGTCCTTGTAAAGGGTGGATCTATGGATGAGAGGGAAACGGAAATGATGGCCGTGCGGTGGAAACATTTTGCATTCCACCACCAGATTCCTGAAGACGAACAGAAACGTGTACCGCCTTGTACACGCTGCTTTGCTTCACTAATCTTAAATAAGGAATAGTTTAAAAAATATGTGCTATTTATTTACACTTCTGAAATGTGCTATATATGGACCTGGTGTTATTTAAGGGAAGTAACATGCTGTTGAAACATGTGAGAAATCTCTTCTTGCAAGAAGTGTTTGTTTGCAGAAGAACCATCCGAACGATCACTTCTCTCAAGCACAAATTTCTCACATGGCGAAACCATCATTCCTAAGCATACCTGTAGACCTTTATCACAGTGCTGCTATCTCATTTTTGTACCATTCAAAACGAGGAAAAATAGTCTGGTTCCTTTTTATGGTGTGTGAATTCGTATCATCATTGTCATTTTGGTATACGGGGAACCAGACAAAGATAGCCGCAGTGTCATATAGTTCTGTATTATATTGACTGCTCACATGGTAAGGTAACTTGACAAATTATTATTGCAAATCATACTTTTGCTCACTGAAAGGACAATTTAGGATAGGATTTTTGAATTTCATGCTACTTCACTACCTTCATACGCATGAAAAACAGTTTCAGTCTATTGGACAACACAATAATAACCATTTGTTGGAAAGAACAAGTTATAAGTTTCTTCAGGTTTATTAAAGCATGGGAGAATGCCGATGCTAGACCGATTTATGAACAAACACAAAGCTCTTTAGGGTGTTGGGGTAAATGTTTACCTCGAAAAAGATGCCGATCAGCAGCATGAAGCCCATCTTTGGCGTTAAAAGTGGCCGTTTGGAATCTCCTCTGCCTTTTCTTGCCCTCTATCTCCTTCAATGCCGACTCTTCAGCGACCAGAATTCGTTTCTTCTCTTCTACTGACTGTTCCGCTCCTCCTTTATCTAAATGTTGGACTGTAGCCCAACCTGCCTTGCTGTCGTCAGCTATCTTGATTTTTCTCTTTCTATCGTTGACTAGATCCTCTGCCTCTTGAATGGCGTCAATAGCCTCTTGAACGTCCCCTTTCTTGAGGAGAGCAATCTTGATCTTGTCAAGAGCTATTTCAAGAAGCCCGCAAAACTCGAATTGTGCAGCGTTGCCGGATCTCTTCAAAGCCTTAGCCTCTATCTTGTTCTTCAAATCTTTTAACCCACTGTCCTCGCAGGGTTTGGAGACATTAGCCAGACTGTCAAATTTGTGATTAAAATATTCTTTGAACTTATCAAAGTACTTCGGGGTTGAGATTGGGTTGTTCGTCTTTCGATGACATCTTACCAAACATGCCTTTATTAGAATTATGCTGGACGATATAACTGAAACACTCAACGGCGTCAGAAGCACGGCCTGAACAATGTGAATGTTCTGAAAACGTTGCTTATATAGGGACATGCCTCGCTGCACTGATTTAAATATGCTGCACCCATACCACGTGATGGTGCCGCGGGAGAAGGAATTCGCATTATTATAAGTTATCCAACCGAATAAAACCAGATTTTTCTAAAAGTGTTTTTCATGGTGGTCTGAAATTTGATGCCGATTCTGCATTCCCCTCCCCCACCCCATCAATAAATATTACAGGTATGTTACACTATTTGTCTGTAAAAGATTACTATCAGTCGGAGCCAAAATGTTTCTAAGTGCCAATTTTAAAACCAACCTGTGAAATGTTCATCAAACTTGATGTTTGCTTTTTTGAAAATAGAGCGCAATGAAATGGTTTATATAAAGTGGACCTGGGGGTAATAGAATTGTTACTTAATTTAATGAAATGCACAAGTAAAATACACAAGTTTTAAGTTGTCACTCTTTTTTTAATTTTATCTTTGTAGGCTAACGATATGTGTGCCCTGTACACACATTACTAGAAATACATTGGAACTACATGGAAAGTTAACTTTAAGTAATTTTCACAACTATGCGGACTTCTTTTCATGGAGTCAAGTTTTTGGTAGGTTGACCTACCCCCCCCCCATCAGCCCCCTTTCAGTAAAGCTAATCTTGAATAAGGAATAGTTTACAACATTATATTTCCTATTTATTTGGAATTATGAAATGTGTTAATTATGGACATGGTGTTATTTAAGAGAAGGAATATACTTTTTTTCATGGTGGTCTGAAATTTGATGCCGATTCTGCATTTGCCCCCCCCCCCCCTCCAACAATAATTATTACAGGTATCGATACTTGATGTTTGCTTTTTTGAAAATAAAGTGCAACGAAATGGTTTATATAATGTGGACCCTGACGTAATAAAAAGTTATTAAACTTGACAATATACACGAGTGAAATGCACAAGTCTGAAATTGTCAATCTTTTTTAATGTTAACTCTGTAGGCTAAACGCTAGGTGTGCTTTTAGTCAGTTTCACAACTATGCGGACTTGTTTGGTTGACTGTATCCCCCGCGCCCCCCTTTCAATGTTGTGGCTCCCGTGCAGTCTCACGTTTGCGCGCACCGACTTACATACACACAGCCCTCTACAACATTGAAAGGGGGGTGCGGGGGTATCGGTTCACCAATGTTTAACATTCGGCTTTTGGGTAACCACTTAGAAAAAGTTTAGGACACACTCACCTACCCACCCATACTGGCCACCCATCATCCCGTTTATATACCAATCATGGTGGGTGATTAAAGGAATTACGTAACGACTCCCCGGTCACAAACTGATGCATTACTCCTCTTTCTATATCATTATTTCTTACCAAAATTTGAAAAAACAATCCTAAGCAATACCTCCAACTTGTTACAACCGGGAAAATGCGTTTTGTCTGCCAGTTTCCCCCCCATTTACATGATGTCGGTTATAAAATGTAAACGGCATTATTATGCATACTTAATATTACTAGGGTTGGGTGGGGGTGGGCGGTATTGAGAGCGGTTAACACGGTAATGCTTGTGGGGGGCGGCGAGATTTCCCCATCATAATTTATATGAGTACATCCATTTTAAAGATTGGCGATCGTTACACATTGATATTACCACGTCATAAATGCATTAGGTTCAACGTAATGTAGATTAGCCTGCCATAAATTAGTGTTCTCTTTGTTTCATTCAGCGATTAACCACAAGTCTAAGTATAAAGAAATTATATTATATCTTCATTTACTAGTCGGGGTTAATCGTTGACGGTTTATGAGATTTACGAGCGCTGTCAGTGCCAACATTTTTTTTCATCATTACATTTGTCTTACAGCATGAGGTCAGTTTCTCAACTGAAAAGTTGTAAAACACTAGCGAGACGCAAATGTGCATAATTAACACCATTTTGTACACTGTTAACCGTCCGTGGTTAAGGGTCGACTAAACCGTGATTATAATAACCTATGCGTTGGCAGGGTGCCAAATATTTAACCTGGTGACAACATCACCGGCTGAGGAACACCTGCATTAACGGACATAACTAAATGCGACAGGTGCATCTTCAGATAAAGAAGCGTTTGTTAGGCTTACGCGTATATAAGTTAGTGACAACTGAGGCTCACCGGGCATTTGCAGAATCGGCAGCACTCATCAGATCACCATGGAAAACACAGTTTTAAACGTTTTGGGGGACCGTCAAGTCCGACAGGTATATTTAATAACCTACAGCCAGGCAGACGAGAGGATCGTCCCGGACCGTCGGGCCTTAACACATGAGGACATAACACATGAACCCCTTTTCTTGCGGTTGAGTAATGTGATAAGAATACGAATGTGTATTCTAGCCTTCCATGGAATGTTTTTGTGGATGGTACATGTATTTTCTTCTTCTTGGGGGGGGGGGGCTTACAGAGTGACTCTACGTTATGACTGTACTTTGGTGGTGCATTACACCTTACATTTGTTGAAGTTTCATTGTATTTCTACAAAAGTCTTTAATAATCCTCCAAGTTCGCGTCTGCAATGCCACAGGACAGGACGTTTCGATGTCGTGTTTTCCGGGAAGTTTCTTCAGCAAAAAGAATCTCTGCAAGCCTCCAATACGTCTTTCTTCTCCTTGGCAGTCCAGGGGCGACGCTTGATTTGTTGAGCTTTTGGAGTTGCAGCTTTTGCAGTTGGTGGCCTTCCTACAACACACAGGAACGAACGGTAAAGATAAGATACATAATCAAACGGGGCCTATTCACAACAACAAATTTAACTTTTCACCGATGTGAGATTTACTCCCTGAGTAAATCAATCAGCAATTTAGCACAAAATAAATAACAAATTGCACAGTGCGTAAACATACACCTGCATAAAATGTCTGACAAGAGAAAGCCCAATTGATGTTTTTCATGGTGCAGTCATCTTGTTTCATCCTACCGTTTAAAACGAGTAACCGTGATGGGCTGGATAGGAAAACAAATGCAATCTGGCACCTTATCACATTATCGTCTATGGGTGTAAACAGGGAATAGGACCAACATATGCAAGAGAATAAGGCAGTTCGAAAGGCACAGAAATATGACAAACTTACTGGCATTAACACTGTCCCCCAAAGACGGGTAAGACGGTTCGCATGAGTCACCGGAATCGCTGCTGTCCTCGTCGCTGCTGTCCTCGTCGCTGGTGAAGCCTTCTGCAATAAAACAAAGAGCAATTTCTACATTTAGCTATGATTGCTTTTCCACAAACAAATAAAAATGGCGGCCAATCCATGGGGTGGGGGGGGGGGGGTAGGCGGCAGGGGCGTACAGTGTATGAAGTATGTTTCATGGAGGGGGGTGGGTGTTAGGTCATGACGGCCCCAGGCAAAGTTAACGGGCCCCCAAAAGAATTTTCTTTGAGGGGTCGGGAGCCAAAACCACAGTTTGTAGTAATTTGGAAAGACAACTTAAAAACGGGTTTATTTACCTCCAGTAACATGCAACTCCTCCAAAGATTTGCCATGTTGCGAAACCAAGTTGCCTCTCTCCAAGCTCAGGAAAAGTCGAGACAGTTTGGTAACCCTCTGGACAGTGTCTGGCAACTGGTAGTACTCGCGATGGACCCGCAAATCATGACCCATAAAGTCTGCAAGTGTTTCAAGCTGATACTCCTTCAAGGCAAGAATTTGTGAAACAGTCGCTACATGTTAACGGAGCTTTGTAGATCGTATGCTATCAGCATTGTCAAGGCCCGCCTCATTTGCATATGCTCGTAGACAGTTGCTCCCTCGTATATGACCTGTGCCTCCGTAACAACTTTGTGCAAATAAGAATGTGTTGTCTTGTGCCACTCCAGCTGCATTTCTATTTGCGACCAGAGCATTCAACCATGCCATCGCATCAGTACCGAGAAGCACAGGAACAGTTCTGCCCCTCTTACCAACTACTTCAACGACTTTGAACATTTTACAGAGGTGCCGTTCAAGATCAGTCATCAAGCAATCCCCATTGACAATGGCTGCACTGTGTTTGTGGAAATCTTCCAGTTTCATTTTAGATACTTCCCCCTGTCGTCTGCGGTTGAACATAATGAGATGGCACAGTGTGACTTCATTCAATTTCTTCCAAGCTGATGTGATTTCGTGGCCCCGAGCACAGTGAAGGAGCTGCACTTCCCTCTTGCCAGTTTCACTGAGGAACGATGACATTTTCACCACATCTGCATTTGTCGGGAGAACAGCAGGTTTGTTGCGCTTTCCTTGGTACAGTGTTCTGTGTGCGTGGGTTGACACATGTTCTCGCCACTTGATTTCACACAACTGCAGAAACTGTTCGGCCTGTTCCGCTTTGTGCTTAAGACAACACTCTATAGCATTTCCTTTCAGTATGAGTGCACATTTCTTGATGGAATGTCCTATCTTTAATGCTAGAGATGGAACATCATACATCTGCTTTCCTTCACTGAAACCGGCGACATCATGAACAGCCTTGACGATATCATTCAGATGGTGGGGATGCACGAATACTTCAAGTGATGCATTTGGTTGGTGGGTGTTCTTTCTCAGTTGTATGACAAGACGACCCAGTTCTCTTAGTTTGTTTCGAATGTAGCCATGTTGTGTAGCATCGTGGCCAAGCTTAAGGTATTCACGTTTGGCGACTTCGAGAATCAAAGAATCATTCTTGACTACCAGAGCAACATCGTCTCTCTTCATCAGACTAAGAACTTTGTTCAACTGGAAAGATACACCAGCAGGAGGAGGTTTTAACAAATCACTCTTGTTAGCTACACGCCCCCTAACGCGACCTATCCTACTGCTACCAACAGTCTGTGCAGGGAGCGCAGGCTTAAGTGGGCACTGATGACGCCAAAGATCAAGACGCACGTAATAGCCATAACAATGTATGCATGGTCCATATGCGTGTGGAGCTGCCTCATGATTGGGTCTGTAACCTACAATAAGGACACCCTGTCCCTCTCTAAGGACTTGGCTATTGTGTCTGTGATTACCGATATTGCGGATGTATAACAGAAGTTTCTTGCGGGCACTAAGGTCGGTCTCCGATGCTATCTCTGCAACTTCCCTCTCCTTCTTATGACACGCCTTGAGGTGACGGGGTAACTTGGCCTGAGGTTCATCACAGTAAAAGCAAAAGTGCTTCTTGTCCCATTTCCTTTGTCCACCCACATTATCGGTCTGCATGACTGTTACGGCACACTTCTCACTAGGATCATTTGTGTCGGACCCTACAGCTTTATTGGTTTCGGAAATAGCTTGTGAGTCACTGTCATCCCTGGAACTGGTGTGGGGGTTGTCAAGCCTTCAAGGATCAGAAGTGATGACCTGTTCATCTGATGTTCGATGGGCCAGCTAGCAAGGAAAATATAAATGACATCATTAACACCACTGCGATATTATTTGGATTATCACACCAATTAAATATAATTATGTCTTAGGGTTGAGCGGATCAGCGTGTCCTTAAGTTGCTAGGCAAATAACACTTGACCCCAGCTAGTCAGAACTTAAACCATCCTTCAAACAATATATCCCATGTTGGGGGGGGGTGCGGAGTGGTTGGGGGGGGGGTGCGGAGTGGTTATTATGCAGGTTTCACTTTAAAAAGAGTTGTCTGCCATAAAGGGCGAGTGGTTTGGCAATCTTTTACATTTACAGAGGACATTTGTTTGCCCGATGGAATGAATACGTGATCATTTACTCACCTGGTGCTCAAATAAGCAGCGTGTCATCCCATCATCAGTGTAACAAACAGAGTACTTGGTTAGTGACTTCCCTGAAAAATAAAAGGCAAACAGTTTGTCATTAGACTTCATCAAATTTAACTGTGTCCGGGGATGGAGATGGCGGTTGTGAGTTGGCAGTCGTTGTTTGGATTTGCACCACAATAGCCTATGGGCTGTGACTTATTCGGGAGGGTGCACAGGAAAGGGGCGGCTATGAGTAACTAATGAGTTTAACAGCTTTTCTGATTAAGTTTAAATCCACTTTGATTTTGGTGTTTGAAACGTGGTCTACATGTGATGGGGATCACAATAAGGTGTGGAACTGTCATTTCGGGTGTTGACAACACAAAAGTTGTTTAACTTTTAATACCTTTGTTTATGGAGGTTATTACGGCTGGATACCATGACAAGTCCGGAGGCCACAGTGCCGTCACGCTGTCTCCTTCTTGATACTATAAAGAGGACATAGAAATGTAACATATATGTTATTATCTGCTTTGTCTAAAATGTCGACCCTATCCAGCTGCACCTTTATCTCCCTTAATTTAGTCAGGAAGTGTCGAAATCATCAACAATAAAGCCATTTTCACATCTACGTTGGGCTCGCCATTTTAGTTCGTTTGTGCATGAATGTATGAGAGTGGCAGCTGCACGATGAAATGCCCGCTTGAATTTTCTTTTTTAAACCTATCAGGACCGGGCTTTTTTTGGACTTACGGGGACCGGGGGGGGGGGGGGGGCTCATTGTGCCCCCCCTCCGTATTTTCCACAGTCTTGGGCCGATTTTTATGAAACTTGCCACAAATGTGTATTTCACCGAGTTCTACATGATGGTGCAAAAAAAATTCAAAAAAATTGCATTAAAAGTAATTTTTGTAGTTTTTTTGCCCATTTTTGGTCAAAAATCGTATTTTTCCCATAATTTCCATATTTTTTGCCAGAATTCTGTAAAACTTTGCAAATTTGTCTTTCTTGACATCCTCAAGAACATAAACACCTTTTTCTTTACCAGAGTTACCGTTGAGGGCGCTAAACAAGCTGTATTATGTAATTTTTGGGAAAAAAATCATGTTTTTACATTTTTCCACTTAAAAATCGATGTAAACAGTCCTTTTAGGGTCCGAGTGTGCATTTATGAGGCCTAACTAACAACTCTATAGTATTTCTAGACCTCAAAAGTTCAAAATTATGTTTAAAATATTCCATAGATACAAAATTTTGCAAAGTTCGAACCCCTAAAAAACAGCTAAAAATACAAAATCCAAGATGGCCGCCAAAATGGCGGCCATTTTGGATTCCCACAATGCATCTCAAACTATCATGTGACATTTCGGTATCACTGTTGGCCACTAAAAATACTTAAAAACATAACATTTTGCTAAAAAATGCCCCAAAATCACAAAAAATTACAAAAAACGACTAATATGGGTTCAAACAAACGGTTGCCATGGCAACCACTGACCTCCAATAACAATCGTATTTTGACAAAATGACCCTAGATAATTTTCAAGTAAAAAGTCAGAAAATTTGGTGGCGATCGAATGTAGCGTTTTAAAGTTAAAGAAAAAAGTTTGGTAGGGGGGGCACATTGTGCCCCCCCCCCCCCCCCCCCCCGGTCCTGATAGGGTTAAGGTAAATATTTAGTGTAATAGTAATAGTAATGTTTCCAACCAATTCCTCAAGAGGAATATTAAAAAAGGGAAATAAAGCCCAACATCCGTTACCAAACCCCCCCCCCCCAAAAAAAAAACACTTAGAAAGCTTGAATTGTCTTTGTTGAGGTCAATAATTAGCCGAATGGTTATGTTTCCAACCAATTCCTCAAGAGGAAAAAAGGAAAATAAAGCCCAACATCCATTAACAAAAAAACTCACTGAGAAAGCTTGAATTTTCTTTGTCGAGGTCAATAATTAGCTAAATAGTTATGTTTCCAACCAATTCCTCGAGAGGAAAAAAGGAAAATAAAGCCCAACATTCATTAACAAAAAAACTCACTTAGAAAGTTTGGATTTTCTTTGTCGAGGTCAATAATTAGCTAAATAGTTATGTTTCCAACCAATTCCTCAAGAGGAATATTAAAAAAGGGAAATAAAGCCCAACATCCATTACCAAAAAAAAAAAAAAGAAAAAAACCACTTACAAAGCGTGAATTTTCTTTCTTGAGGTCAATAATTAGCTAAATAGTTATGTTTCCAACCAATTCCTCAAGAGGAATATTAAAAAAGGGAAATAAAGCCCAACATCCATTACCAAAAAAAAAAAAAAAAAAACGACTTAGAAAGCTTGAATTTTCTTTGTTGAGGTCAATAATTAGCCTAATGGTTATGTTTCCAACCAATTCCTTAAGAGGAATATTAAAAAAGGGAAATAAAGCCCAACATCCATTACCAAAAAAAAAAAACACTTAGAAAGCTTGAATTTTCTTTGTTGAGGTCAATAATTAGTCTAATGGTTATGTTTCCAACCAATTCCTCAAGAGGAAAAAAGGAAAATAAAGCCCAACATCCATTACCAACAAAAATCACCTAGAAAGCTTGAATTTTCTTTGTTGAGGTCAATAATTAGCCTAATGGTTATGTTTCCAACCGATTCCTCAAGAGGAATATTAAAAAAGGGAAATACACCAACAGCCCAACATCCATTATAACAAATGTAAACAAATACCTTAGTTAGCGGCAGGCGGGTATGGAAACTAGATCAAATGTCAAACGACTGTATTGACCTAGGTATGGTAGGCTAGTGTAGTCTATTTATACTTTTATATTAAATAATAGTACTGTAACTATGCAATATACAAAAATTATGTTACTCACCATATCATGTGTACTCTGGAGAGCTGCCATGAGTCGAATGAGGGGGACGCTCCTCGGATAGATGCAGAACACTCAATGTTTATGATGCGTCTCCATGACAGCTGCCTTGCAACAACCCCCTGGATCGACCGGACCACGCTACCCAACTCAAACCGAATAAACTAACCGTCATGCATAATGACTCTTCTCTAGAATTAGAAATGGCCGCTTCATCTACCCTTCTGCACAAGAAGGAAACTTTTAATAGCAACAGAGGGCGCTGTAACCACCTAGGAGTGATAAACGCCGGCATAGAGGTGTTAAATCACACATACTCCACTCGCCAATGACGTAAACCGAGGATTGCTTCCAAAAGCTTAGATATTTCATTGGCGTCCAAATTGCCTACAATGCTCCATTTATCACAATTTTTCAAAGCGAGGACGTCCTCGCTCTGATGAAAGTCCCCGATGTGCGAGTGTGTATTCACATAGAAGAGCTCGGTTTGCAGCAATGACAAGTTCAGCAGTTCACACACACACACACACACACACAAACCCACGGGAGCTGATTCGAGCCCTACATTGCTGTACACACACACGAACACGCACGCACAAACCACATGTCAGTGTTGTTGTTGCGAGTGACCTTTCGTGACCGTCAACCTGATTTTTATTTTTAGAGACAGAACTGGCAACTTTCAAGTTCACTGACCGGATTGGAATTGCCGATTCCCGAATCAAATGTCTTTTGCCGCAAGGGGGCGTTATGTCAATATTTGAAATCTGCAACTGATATACGTCGCCGTATCGGGAAAGTAGCTCTGTGATTCATGGTAATTTTCACTATTTTCTCAAAAACTTTACCACCAATGGGGCTGAAACTTTCGCAGGTAAATGTTATTATATATATCTTTATTCACAGAGAGTAGGGATGCGTGGGATTATCAAAAACCAGAAGTACAGACGCCCTTTAACATGAAGTGCAAAACTTTAAAGAACAATGATTGAATGATTATGTTGAATTAGGGTTACAATTGAGAATTTTCTTATTCATGAACATTTTTGAACGACGGTAACAATAACACCTTTTAGAAAAAATATCAACATTGTTTGATTACTGGATTTCAACGGTTGCATCGTGTTCTTCAATGTCTTCTGGGATGGACCTGCAGCAGATAAACCATAATCATATAATTCTTGTAGAGCTGCAAGTATACGTAATTTCATTATGTTGGAATGTAAATTGGAGTGTCTCCTGTAAGTTGTTCATTACAAACATATTTGAAGTATGATGTAATTAGGTAAGTTTGCAGTTTTTTTATCATACTATTCTTCAAACATCCATGTTTATCTTTTGCTGTGTATGAATGTACCCTCAGCTTTTCATGATCAGCATGTCATCACCCTGCCATACTTTGTCTATGGACTGAATTAGTTCTTTGACCTTGGAGCCTCTCTTTATTAAATTGACACAGGTACTTTTCTGAATTCTTGGGCGTTCATCCAGTAGTTGGTCAATGAAATATCTAGTTTGTTAGCAGTAATTGCTGAAGTATTCTTTTTCTGGCTGCAGATAGTTGTTTAATTGTACATTGTTGCATACCCATATTATAATTTTGAGAGCAACTTACGTTGTGTGAACATCTTCCACAAGCTTGTTGTTGATGTGATCAGACATTGTAAGGGGTAAAGACTGCTGTAGCAAGTCTAGTGTCTGGAAGTGAAGTTTCTCAAGGAGAAGCGTTGAGTCAACTTTGTAAGTGATGTCATCAGTGTCATCAGTTAGAAGCTGTAGTTGGCCACTGTGAATTGCAAATGAGTTTCAAGATATGAAATATACAAAATCTTGGAAAAGTGGTGGATGTGTATGCAGTTATATGTAGGCATATAGCAAAAATATGGATGTGTGCACAGGGGGGGAAATCTGAGATGTCTGGAAAGTAAAACAAATTACATAACACATGCTCATTATACGGTAATGTAGTTGTTTTTTTGTTCGTGTTTTTTTCCTCTTTTTTTCGAGCCTGCATTGGGCATCACTTCAGAAACTTACTGTAGTGTGGGGGCGGGGGGAGGGGGAGGGGGGGGGAGGTGTGTGGACTAAGTTTCCAAGGCAATTGTTTGTTTGACCTTGGGTAACATATTTTCAATGCACTGTATCCTTATTTGTGTTGCTGATGTGTAACATGATTGTTTAGTGAATCGTGAAGGTAATCTCAAAACAGGTGGTATATGTGTTACACAACTTGAGTTTTTTTTTCAGTTGTGGTTAGTGTTAATTGTTTTAAAGAGATTGCATTATTTCTTTTATAACACCTCTTCCTTTGATTCTATCTGTTGATTGGCCGAACGTGCGTTACGTGGTGTTGTGTATTTTTACTATCACACTGCACACCGACCAAAATAACTATTAAATGGTACTATCCAACGACAACCTCGAACTCGGTGAAACGATCAAATAATACGTGCATTTGAAATACGGTATGAGAACGAAGGCAGTGTGGTACCCCCTCTTTCTTTTTGTCAAGATTTCCAGTCAGATTTTATACAGTTGTTTGAAGACTGATATACGCACAGTTGTTGAACGAATATTACCACAAAATGGTTGAAATTGAGGTGTTTTAAAACAAATATTGACCGCTTTATCTTGTGGCGTAGTAAAACTAGTCACTCTCGGTGATCCCCGGAGCCGCCTATTTTCCCTCGGCTCCGCCTCGGGAAGATAGGCTGCTCCAGGGATCACCTCAAGTGACTAGTTTTACTACGCCACTTGAAGCAGTCAATATTTGTATACTATTGGCCATAAAAACTGGTGATCATATTACTTTTGAAAACAAACTCATACTTTGTCACAAAAGCAGAGAGATACTAACATTTTCATCACCCCCAACTTTGACCCGACATATTTAAATGTCAAATGATTGTTCAATATGAAAGGCGATAATATTTTGGCAAATTATTTTGCACTGAGGAAAAAATATGGGAAATATTATATTAGTGTAAAGATTTTGTGATTGAAAGTAAATAATATGAAGAACCTAATGTAAGCCATTATTGGTGTTTATATATTTTTTCTGTAAATAAATCATTCAGGTATTATCATAAAAAAGTCAGTCAAGCATCTGGAAAATATGGAGGGAGTACTCTCTGCCTTTATCTAATTAATAGATAAAATCATTTTGTGATGATCAAAACGTAGACACTTTGCAATTTTACTCGTTATAAATGATCTTGAAAATCTTTTAGTTATGATTGATAGCATAATTTCAGGTCCTGAATATATTTAGAAGGGATGTTAAGTCAGTCTTAGGTTTGGTATGACAAACAAAGTTTTTTTTTAAAACTTACTTTTGCTCTTCGCAGAAAGCTTGGACAGTTATGTCTTTCACCTTCATCGATGACAGGACCTATGTGTACGTAATATGAATTGCAATAAAAAGTTAGTACAAATTTTGTTAGTTTAGATCTTCTGGTGAATTTTCAATGTGGTTTTATAAGTTATTAAAGTATGTAATGTTACAAGTATGCCTCAGATAAGCAAGACGTTTACCTGAATGTATGTGTACTGTGTGCTGTTTAGGTTGGTTGTGTCCATAAATGTCTTTGAATACACATTCTTAACAGCAACACATGTGTCTGGTGCTGGGACTTCTTTCTCTGTGATAGTCTTCCACAGGTTAAGTCTAATTCTCTTGTCGCTGTCAGAGTCCTCAAGTTCGATTTCTTTACGCTTTGAGTTTGGAGTTGTCTTTAATGGAGACACCTGGACATTCAAATATACAATTACAATATGTATCTGTGGCGTCATTTTAGGTGTATTGGGATGACAGTGTTTTTAGTAGCACATTATACAAGGTTAAAGGCAGGTAAACCTTTGGCAATTAGTGCTGGCGTTGGTCTTTGTTCTTGAAAAGGAATAGCAACTTTCTTTTGGTATGGGGCACATCTATGAGGACAATGTAAATTTGTATTGGAATGTTGCAAAGAGCACCATAGCAAGAGCACACGTGACCATGGCAATTGCTGTGGGTGCCATGTGCTAATTTGAGGCCTGTGAAAGAACCTTAAAAACTGGCTTGGTGGGAAGCATTGGGGATCTGTTGATAGTGTGAAATATGATCAGAAATGACCCCTTGTTTTTTTTAGTCAAATTTTAAAGATTTCAGGCATGAAGCCCTTCATAGTCATCTGAAAGCACACAATACTATGCAGCAATAAGGGTGATTGAGAACTCTAATAACCGATTGAGCCTGAATTTTTACAGGTTTGCTATTTTATGGACATATATGCTGGTATACACCAAGTGAGTATATTGGTGTTTGACTATTATAAAAAGTATATCTGCCTTTAACATCAAAGATAATTAGCTGTTAATATTGCAAACAATATAAGACAACTTATGATTCTGGAAAATTCTGAAATTGTTGTTCATGAGTAATACAATGAATATCATTTAAGCATTTCTTACAGTTTTGATTGTTCCCATGACTGAAAATCTCTTGAAGGGTGTTTGTGTTAAAGCTTCTTGAACAGAAATTGCAGGTGCATTGTAGAATTCATCTGTAATGGAGGAGTCATACTTGAATATCTGTCCTCTGTATATCTGGAAAAAAAATAAGATTTGTTGTTTATTTGTGCATTTATTTTTCAATGGATTATATTGACTTATTTTTACAAAAGCAGAACCAGGACATACAGAAGAACTGTAATGAGCAAGAAGTTTGTGCTTTCGTTCTGTTGTTCCACCAATTTAAAAAAACAAAACATAGCTGATCATTTAGAAAATGCAAGGTCCAGCAGAGTTTTCAACATTATTTATGATTGTGTACAGTTTTGTTTCTACTTTTATTAGTGAGTATACTTTTGTCACATTGTTTAACATCGTGCAGTTTTCTGCAATTTTTGACACACATTAGTTTTCACCATGCTCTATATAATATGATATGTAACAGACTTAGATTGTTGAATGTTTCTTACCCATAAGTGTATTGAGAGTTTTGTTCACAATCAGTTGAAGAATTGCAATCTATATCTTATCACCTAGTTCATTGTAACCTCATATTTTATGAAAGAGTTTAGTTTTATCGCATGCCTTGTTTAATTACTGATTACAGAATATATTTAACTCTCAATTGTTTTTAGGAAATTAAGGGTTCAATATTTTTACTGCCAATTTTAGTCTTGGCAAGTGTCACCTTGTGAAATGTTTTTGAAAAAAGAAAATGTGTTAAAAATATTTAATTGGGTATGATAAACACCTAATTCTGTTGATTATAAAGCATGTTTTACCAATAACAAGGAACTATATACATTTTCTGTTTATATGTTTTATGTTCAATATGAAACTGTTGTTCTTATTTTGATTTTGATCTGTATTTTTTTTTTTTAAATTTGAGGCCTGTGAGTAGATTTTTATATTCTGCTGTTTTGACTTTTGTACTAAATATCTTTGATAGATTTTTACTGCTGTATTTCACTATGAAGTATAGTTTGACTTGAAATAATGTTTGTCCCAGATTTAATTTTGCTCTATGAGAAATGGAGCTCGTGTTCATAGTGCAAGAGTTGTGTGGCAAAGAGCATTTTACATACCTTTGACTTGGTTGTCAGTCGAATGAGGGTTCCAGTTTCTGAAGTTACAATGTTTGCATGACTAGCCTGCAGGAACTTGTCCTTTGTCAGGTGTTCATAATGTGCGCTGATATTTGTGTACAGTGACATTATTCTTCCATCCTTCAGCAAAATGTCAACACACATGGAACTTCCCCTTTGCTCTAATGAGCCAAGAGTTTTGAATACAACAGCCGTCATCTGGAATTAAAAGGTGTGTTATTGTTATGCATTATGGAAAGAATATATTTATATAGACTAGTTTATGCATTTAATAATTTAATATGAGTATGACATTTTCTGTCCACTGTTTTGAAAGGCAATCTAATGATGTACAATTAACAATCATTTTCAGAAATATATAGTTTTCTTTCTCATTTGTTGTGTGGGGAGATGCCGTTTGTATTTTTGTAGGTGGGGCCTTCGTGACATTTGCTTAGAAGTTATTTAAAGAACTTACTTTTTGGATTTGTTCAGCAGTTGTGTAGTACGTATACTCGCCACGCCGCCGCACGAAAAACAAGAAAGTTTTTCCGAGCGCGTCACTGATCTCTCTAGTATTTAATATAGATTTGTGCTGAGAGTGCGTGGGTACCAATGATCTGATGTTCTGAGCATGCGTCTTACTCCCTGCGAAAATCGCTTCACACGGCGGGTTGGCAAAGACGTTTTGTTACCGAATGCGCGCGCGTTGTTCCTCTGTTTCTCTTAGTCGGATCCTCTGCTAGTATCTGATCCTACTCGCAGCCAGTCAGTATCTAGCTATGGGAACCAGATTTCCAACCATCAACCATTTTGCTTGAGACCGGTAGGTTGTGTTACAAAATAGTTATGACAAATAACTTATATTTTGTGTATTTATTGGGAGTTTTAAGTAGTAAGTTTGCGAGATTTTTTTTAGAATAAGAATGCGATTATCTATTGGGGTGGTTAACGACAACGTTGTTGTTGTGTGTGTGTGGTAAACTAATAATTAGTGTGGGCCATGCACAAGTGAAAAGTTAATATTTTTTTTGGCAATAGGGGGATGAATACGTTTACATGGTTAACAGCAGTAAGTTACACTTGCACATGGTAGGCACACAGCATCACATAGCCCGATGTCAAAAATCCTTGCCAAACTGGTGGGGCTAGACAATGGGACAATGGACTAACATCACTGAGCTGACCTCAGTCAGTATTTTTTGATGAGACTGACTTTTTTGGGATTTTTTTTTTACAGCACTGAACCAAAATATTTGATGACTTTTTGATATTGCTTGGATTTTTAGAAGAGTAAGTAAGTTAGAGTATCTTATCATAATTATTGGCAAGGCTTAACTCATTTTCGGCCTATATAATACAATTACAAATTTGTAAAAGAAAAAATCCATGTTGGAAAGGTACTCAGTGCGCAGTACCTCTGTGTGTATTGACTGGTCTCATACAATTTTGTTACCCGTTTTCTAGTGTATTTTATATTTTAGCGTAAGTTATATTTTATTTTCCTGCAACATAAATATGGTGATGTGTTTTATCCAAAATAAGATTTTGTCTTTTTTTAATGGACTGATTGCGCAACCAGTGTTTACAAGTCATCACATGACCTATTGTGGGTAATAAGGCATCTGAGTTGATGGCAAACTACGTGCAAATACATGCCGTGATTGACAGAGTCACACCAAAAGTAGACTTTTTGTAGTAATAACACAGTTACTCAGCCATTTTATTGAAGTTGTATGTGGTGACACTGATATTAATCACATTACTGCTTTATAAACTACCGGTATTTTATTACCGAAGAGGTTTAATTTGAGTTATGCAGTAGCGGCGTATGACGACTATGTAGCCACCTGCCTGTTATTGTCTTTGTAATGTAGGCCTAAATAACTGTAAAAAAAAGTTGAAGAATGTTGGAAAAGTGAGCATTTATACATAGCCTTGTGAAATTTCAATCAGGCAAATGAATCACACAGTTTTGCAAAGCAATTTCTTTGGATGATTCCAGCTTCAAACTTTGAAATTCTTGTGTTGAAAAGTGTGTGATTGCGGTTGTTGCAATAGTACACATCATGCACATTACATACGTTACTTGTACAAGTTGCAAGACCTGCTGGAACTGTCCTTACTGGCTTTATTCACTCACTCAAAGGTATCTGGTACAAACTCTGGAATATTTTTCACAGATTGTGTGAAAGAAAAGCCTTGATCGAATAAACAAATGCATCAACCAACATGGACCGTACTGCACTTTCCTATGGAGGACGTCGTGTTTGTTTTCATTTAGTACCAACAATAGGTCATGTAACGCGGGTCGCACAATCGGTCTGTTAATCTGTTTTGATTTTACTATTTTATTATTTTACCATTTGTATGCATGGTCTTTAGAGATAGCAGTTGTTTTAATGATAAGCCTACCCTGTCTAAATAAAACTGTCAATTAATGAAGGTACTACTTAGTGGATAGGTTTTGTCCTGATCATCTGCAGTTAATATTTGTTTGATCAAACAAGTTGCTCTTTTGAGATTGGTAATTTTCCATTACAAGTTTTTTCAATAAATAGGACCATAGGCTATGATTGATGTCTCAATATAACTGAATTTGGTACCAAACTCATATTTTTGGGTGGTATACTTAGAGCTCAAACCATTTTTAAAATGACAGTTTGTGGACATGTAAAATTGTGCATTTTTGTGATGAAAAATGAACAATAAAAAAATACCTGAACATAGTGGTATACAAGTATTGATAAGCACTAAAAATACAGTGGCTGATGAGAAAGTAATCCTGACTAGGCCTAATATTAGTATTACTTTAATTGGCACAAGTTAAGCTTGGGGCTAGGAATTACTGCAATAATGTACTATGGTCATGATTGATAAACGGTTGATACCCTATCCATGGTTAAAACTATGATTCGTTGTTTAACTTGCTAGTACTACTGTTCTCTGTGGAATGCATGTCTGATAAGAACTATGAGATATAATGGCCGGTGTGTATGTTTTGTGGGGAAGGGGTAATGTGTAGGCATACAGTACACCCAGCCCCCCTCTTTAAAGAGTAATTAGTTTAATTTGCTTTCAGTGAGTGTGTTTGAGTGGCTTGAATGAAATTCATATTTGTGAGGATGTACAGTAATTGATCGTGACATGTATTTGGTATGTTCAATCACTGCATGCTGGTCTTGATGTGATGGCTGCGCACATGCAAGTGTGTATGTACATGCCTACAACATGGTGGGTCATGCTAATGACATGTTCTAAAAATAATACAGCAGGTGCATTTTATGGGGGTATCCACTCCTATCAGGCAAAATGGTTTGATGTGAAGTGCCTTATTAATTTCTCTGCTCCCCTTTCCCCCTCTTTATGTTTCCTTCCCTCCATTATACTTGTTGTCTGGAGAAAAAGGGAATGTGTGCAGAGTACATGTATTTGAATTTTTTTTATTATTATAGTTTTTAAACATAGTTGACACAATATTTGTTTGTCAACAGAAGATGCCAAGTTACCAGAGTCGGGCAAAGGGTGAGAGTGAAGCAGCGTGGTGCAGCCACATGATGGAGAAGACTACCGATAGATATATGTGTCCCCTGTGTGTCCATGTATTGTCTCATTTCACTCCTTCATTCATCTCCTCCCATTTATGTGTCATTTCACTTCCCTATCATGCTGTATTGGGGTTGTGTGCATCTCCCCAATGCAGTAAGAAACGAAGAAAAGATGTACCTGTCAAGAGGTTGGCACCTCCTCGAGACAGTATGAAGCCAAGAAAAGGTGCACCTGTCAAGAGGTTGGCACCTCCTCGAGACGGTATAAAGCAAAGAAAAGGTGCACATGTCAAGAGGTTGGCACCTCCTCGAGACATGAAATATGAAACCATAAGAAAAGATGCACCTGTCAAGAGGTTGGCACCTCCTCGAGACAGTTTGAAATTTGAAGCCATGAGAAAAGATACACCTGTCAAGAGGTTGGCACCTCCTCGAGACAGTATACACATGAAATATGAGACCATGAGAAAAGATGCACCTGTCAAGAGGTTGGCACCTCCTCGAGACAGTATACACATGAAATATGAGACCATGAGAAAAGATGCACCTGTCGAGAGGTTGGCACCTCCTCGAGACAGTATATACATGAAATATGAGACCATGAGAAAAGATGCACCTGAAGTGAAAAAATGTGAAACAAGCAATGATAAGCCTAAATGTAACACTGAATGTAAACCTCAAATAATTTCTGTGACAGCTGTTAAAGAGAAATTTGATGAAAGCACTGAAGGCAAGCATGGAGTTGAAGATGCTAAAGGAAGGTTTCAAGACCATTGTGAAAACTACAAGAGAGATGAAGAATTAGGTAAGAAGATAGATGATAGAGGGGATATTAAGATAAGTAATAAGAAAGAGAGAGAAATAATCAAGAAAGGTGAACATATTGGATCAGTGAATCTTGTCAATAGTAGTCATGAGCCAGGAAGAAAAGCAATTAAGCTGAAGAAGTTAAGAGTGAATGTCCTGACCAAACAAAGAGTACATAGTTTGAAAGCACTTGATATGTTGAAGGCAAAGAAACAAAGTTGTTGTAGTAGGAGGCAGGTATTGGAGTGTGTTGTAGAGTATTGTCGGGTTCCAAAGCCAAACAGAAAGAAGATCAGAAGGAATGAGCGGAAGAAGATGCTACGAAGGCATAAGAATGGCAAGGTGGTGGAAGTTCGTATGTCTAAAGAAGAGGGAAAAAAATATGAGAAGGCACAGAAGAATATTGAATGTCATACAAGAAGAAGTTTGAGTTGTGTTCTAAACAACATGCTTGCCAAGACAGTATTGCACAAAAAGAAGCATAATGACGGAGAAAGCTCGATTAAGAAAAGTGTGTGTACAGAGGTAGTAAAGGAGAATAAAAAAGCAAGGATTTTCTGTAAGAATGAAAGCATTGAGAATCAAAAGAAAAGAGAAGTTGATCAATGTTGGATAAGTGATGAAAAATTTAGTCCAATGGTAAAAGCAATCGAATGTGATAGTTGTAATGTGGCAGACCATGTACATTGTATGGGATTTGCGAATGTGGAACTTGGTGTAGTAAACAAGCCAGTATCATGGATGTGTTGCAAATGTGGTCGATGTAATTACACGGTGTCATTGTTTTATGATTTTGCAATTCCTACAGATGAAAACATATATGAGAGTAACATGCAAGAAGAAGTAGTTGAGTCATATGCTGACAGTGATTCTTGTTTTGATGACTCAAAAATCAAAGGAACTGAAGGTGAGGCACAATTTGATGATGTCATGATAGATTATGTCGTTGTTGATGAAGTGTGTCAAGGTGCAACTAAAAAGCAAAGTATTGTTCATCAAACTGGAGGATATAATTCAAGGAACAAGAAAAATAAAGATAAATATGAAGGAAATAATGTGAAGGAGACCCAAGAGCAAACAGACAAAAATAACAGTAAAGTGGCCTTTGATACAAAATCAAATTCTGGAAGCATTCTCCATTCTCAAAATGCACAAGTGTCTGTATCAGTGGGTAGTGAAATAGACAATGATGTCAAAAAGATAAGCAAGAGAAAAGCTGAAGTATATGTGGAAAGTTTGAATGAAGACACGGTACATGTAACTAAGAAAAGATGTATGAAAATCAAAGCAAGGAAGCATAAGAATATTGAATTAAAAAGAAATTTGAAAAATAAACATGATGAGGAAGTGGTTGTTGATAACAGTAATGAAATGTTTGACGCAAATGCTCAATTAAGACAATTACATGGATCAATACTTGCACAAGGAGGTTTTCATCAAGGAGACCAACGATTTGGAGTAAATCGTGGTAAACAGTGTGTTGCTAATTGTCTAGTAGCAATGATGTATAGCTAGAAAAAACATTTGAGGAATTGGATGTGTAATGATCTG
Organism: Marthasterias glacialis; assembly: GCA_911728455.2. Taxonomy (NCBI): domain Eukaryota; kingdom Metazoa; phylum Echinodermata; class Asteroidea; order Forcipulatida; family Asteriidae; genus Marthasterias; species Marthasterias glacialis. The sequence continues at coordinate 21,615,837 of OU452220.1, forward strand.
GATAATATTCTTAAGACTGGGAATCAATTGTATAGTTTCTTACAACAAAGCTCAACAATGAACAATGATTACTTATTGATTAACGAATTGCCAACTGACTTAGATGTATTTGACACACAGTATAGCATGAAGTATCATGTGTCTGTATCGGGTACATTTATTGAAAATGCTTGTCACTTGATTGAATTTAATATGATACCATTGAAAACTGCACTTGAACAGAATCTTCAGAAATATCACGCATGCTTCATAAGCTTCCATGGAAACACATTTGCTGTGATTGCTCAAGATGGCATGTATTTTGTATTTGATTCCCATTCCAGAAGTATGCACGGCTGTATGGTTGAAGATGGAACAAGTATTCTGATGCGAGCAAGTGCATTTGAACAGGTATATACTTATTGTAAAAATTTGGCTCATTCCATGAATCTGTCTGATAATGAGCAGTATGAATTAACTGGTGTATCTCTTTGTGTCAATGATGAGGCTGTAACGTGTACATGTACAGATGATGAAGGTTCAAGTGATCAACAGGGCATAGTAGAACCCATAGAGTTGTGTTTTAATATGGAGGTGTGTGACTTGTTTGATGTACCAGAAAAAGATGACACGAGTACGAGGAAAGATATGAATATTTGTCATCAAGATACAGAGAGTGTCAATAAGGAATATAGTAATGTTGAAGATGACTTTGATAAGTCAAGTAATCAGATTAGAAGAGATATATATTGTAGTGACAGTGCAGACAGTGGATCCAGTAATGAAGTGGAAGTAGTTGAAGTAAGTGGACCTGGTCTTATGAAATTCTCTCAGTTAACTTTCGATGCTAAGGTCACTCTTTGTAATGCATATGGTTTTGATGTATCACACTTGAAGTCCAACACAGTTAATGTACAATGCCGAGCCATGGGTAAACCCAGATCTGTAAGATGTATAAGCGGTGATGGTAATTGTTTCTTCAGAGCTATATCATTTGCCATGTCAGGAACTGAAGGTAACCATGTACAATTGAGAGTTGCTTGTGTCAATCATTTGTTGAGAAATGCTGATAAATTGACATGTTTTTTGCGAGATGGATTTACTGATGTGGAGGATTATGTAATGAGACAGAGAATGTTTGATACTGGTACATGGGCTACAGAAATAGAAATCATGGCAATGACACATATGCTTTGTATTGACATATACACGTTTGATGATTCATTTAAGTGGTTTAAGTTTTCTGGAAAGAATGTTGAGGGAAGTGCTGATATATCTGATATGGGAATTTATCTGAATCACAAACACAGAGTGCACTATGATGTTGTCACATCAGTAAATGAGTTGGTGCCACAAGTAAGTGATGTTCACAAAGAACAAGAAGCTTGTTATAAAACACTGAACAGAGTGATGACAAACAGTCTGAACGATGTGAGAAGCAGGTAACACACAGGAATACTAATGATAAGACTACAGTAAGGAAAAAATCTGTCAAAAGAAGTACTCCAAAGAAAAGAAAACGTCTAAATGTAGTGAAAGACAGACAATTAGCGAAAGAACGGATGAGAGAAAAACGTAGAGGAAGTACATGTACTAGTCAAAGTGAAGTGACTAAACGTCGAAAAAGGAAACATGAGAGTGATAAATACAAGAATGATGTTTTTAGAGAGACAAAGAAAGCAAAGAATAGAGAGCACAAAAAGATGAAATACAAGTATGATGAGGAATATAAACAACAAGTCAGAGAGTCAATGAAATTTTAAAACCAAGTTAAATATCATCTAAGTGAGAAACACAGGGTCATGAAAATTGATCAAAGTAAAAGAAAGTACAAGACTAATTCAAAGTTTCAAGAAGAAGTAAAGAATGCAAGTAAAATAAAATACAAAGAAAATGAAGATTTGCGGACTGAAGTAAAGAATGCTAGTAAGATAAAATATAAAGAAAATGAAGATTTCAGGACTAAAGTAAAGAATGCAAGTATAATAAAGTATAATGGAAATGATGTTTTCAGGAATGAAGTGAAGATAGCAAGCAGATTGAAGTATCAGGAAAATGATGAATTTAGGAATGAAGTGAAGAATGCAAGTAAAGAAAAATACCACAATAATGAGACTTTTAGAAAGGAAGTTATTAATGGGATTAAATTCAAATACTGTCACAACCCAGAGTACAACAAATCAACTATTGACAGAAGTGCTCACAAATACCATGTTGATGTATTTTATAGAATTAAACTGAAGGAGGCTTCTACATCCAAGTATCAGAAAAATGAAGAATTCAGGAAGAATATTATAGGATTTACAAAAAGGAAGTACCAGGATAATTTAAGTTTCAGACAAAATATTAAAAGAAAGAATACCAGTCGATCGATGCTAAGGAAATTGAAGAAACATGATATCAAGATAGTGATAGCCAATTTTAAGAAGGAAATATCAAATGGACCAGAGTATGTTTGTGCAGTGTGCATGAGACTGTTGTTTCGTAAGCAAGTCATCAAATGTAACAAGAAGAAATACAAGAATATTGATTGTATCAATGAAAAGTACCTACACAATTGTGATGACAATTGTAGATTACGTTGCACTGTATATGAGTCAAGCAGGTCTTGTCTGTGGATATGTTACACGTGTGATCGTAAGTTATTGAATGATAAGGTACCTGCTGAAGCTTGGTGTAATAATTTGCAGCTGGCAGACATTCCTGAAGAGTTGGCATGTTTGAACAAGTTAGAATAGCACCTCATTGCACTAAATGTTCCATTTCTAAAGTTGATGGCATTACCTAAAGGTGGACAGCATGGTGTACATGGACCTGTAGTATGTGTACCTTCAAACGTGTCTGAAACAGTGAAATCCTTAGCTAGACCTCAAAATGTTGATCAGATAATACGTGTCAAACTCAAGCGGAAATTGTCTTATAAAGGATACTATCAGTATCAATTTGTAAATAAGGAGCACATACAAACTGCTTTACAGTACATTAAACACAATAACAAATGGTATCACGACATTGAAATTGATACAGAGTGGAATAATGACTTGTCAGAGAATGTGGAAGAGGAAGATAATAGCAGTGATGTCACAGAGAAAGTTGAAGACAACATTGAAGATGACAATGCTAATGAGGTAGAAATAGATGAAGAACGTATGAGAGGAATACCATTAGATACATGTTTACAGGCTGCCGATATTGGACAGGAAATTTTGGATCAGTATTTTGATGATGTGTATTGTGTAGCACCATGTGAAGGAAATAATCCAATCAGAGTGCTTATGGACCCGTCTAATGAATGCAAATGTTTCCCGGTATTGTTTCCAAATGGTGGGCCAGTATTCAGTGATAAGCGTGATATAGAGATAACACTTTGCAAATATTTCAACAACAGATTAATGAATGTGGATAATAGATTTGCAAAAAATACACAGTACATCTTTTATGCCCAATATCTGTCTGAAATAAAGCAAGTAATTTCAAGTGTCTCTATTGCATTAAGGAAAGGCTCAGGCAAAACAAATGATGGTCAGAAAGTCACTGCTGGAATGCTGAATGACAAAGACAAGTTAAAAGACATGCTGAGATCAGATCAGGGATACAAGTTCTTAAAACCTGTCAGAGGAACTCCACCTTATTGGCAATCATGTCAGAAAAATATATTAGCAATGGTACGGCAGCTTGGTATTCCTGCGTGGTTCTGTTCATTTTCAGCAGCTGATATGAGATGGCCTGAATTTATCAATACACTACTCAAACAACAAGGTGATTCAAGGAGTATTGATGAATTAGATTGAAATGACAAATGTCAAATTAGATTGAAATGACAAAGGAATACCATTAGATACATGTTTACAGGCTGCCGATATTGGACAGGAAATTTTGGATCAGTATTTTGATGATGTGTATTGTGTAGCACCATGTGAAGGAAATAATCCAATCAGAGTGCTTATGGACCCGTCTAATGAATGCAAATGTTTCCCGGTATTGTTTCCAAATGGTGTGCCAGTATTCAGTGATAAGCGTGATATAGAGATAACACTTTGCAAATATTTCAACAACAGATTAATGAATGTGGATAATAGATTTGCAAAAAATACACAGTACATCTTTTATGCCCAATATCTGTCTGAAATAAAGCAAGTAATTTCAAGTGTCTCTATTGCATTAAGGAAAGGCTCAGGCAAAACAAATGATGGTCAGAAAGTCACTGCTGGAATGCTGAATGACAAAGACAAGTTAAAAGACATGCTGAGATCAGATCAGGGATACAAGTTCTTAAAACCTGTCAGAGGAACTCCACCTTATTGGCAATCATGTCAGAAAAATATATTAGCAATGGTACGGCAGCTTGGTATTCCTGCGTGGTTCTGTTCATTTTCAGCAGCTGATATGAGATGGCCTGAATTAATCAATACACTACTCAAACAACAAGGTGATTCAAGGAGTATTGATGAATTAGATTGAAATGACAAATGTCTCTTATTGAGGAGTAATCCGGTAACTGTTGCGAGAATGTTTGATAAACGATTTCATACATTTTTGAAAGATGTGATTATGTCGAAAGCAGCACCTATTGGAAAAGTGAAAGATTATTTTTATCTAGTAGAATTCCAGCAAAGAGGCTCACCGCACACTCATTGTATATTTTGGATTGAAGATGCACCTAAGTTGAGTACAGTGATGATGAAGTGGCAGAGTTTGTTGACAAGTATGTAAGTTATGCATTGCCATCAAAAGAAGAAGATGAAGAGTTGAATGAGATTGTAAGCAGTATACAGCAACATAGTAAGAGACATTCTAAGTCATGTAAGAAGAAAGGAACACAATGTAGATTTAATTTCCCAAGGCCACCATCAATCAGAACATTTATTGCCAATCCTGAGCCAATGGACGTGGATAATTGTGAGGATAATTCTGATAATACACTAACTGAACATGATGCTAAGGAAATGTTGAAATTGGTGTGGAATGCTGTTAATGAGGAGGAAAATCAACACATGACAACTGATGAATTGTTCACAACAATTGGTAAAACACAGGATGATTTTGAGGAAGCTAATGATGTGGTGACTAAAAAAGTGAACATTGTGTTGAAAAGAGAGCCTCAAGATGCTTGGGTTAACCATTACAATCCTGACTTGTTAAGATGCTGGAATGCCAATATGGATATTCAATTTATCACCGATGTATATGCTTGTGTATGTTATGTTATCAGTTACATGAGCAAAGCAGAGCGTGAGATGGGAAAATTATTGAAGCATGCACAGAGTGAGGCTGAAGAAGGTAATCAAGATGCTAAGCAGAGTATGAAACAGATTGTGTTTATCTACAAAATCGTGAAGTGTCAGCCCAAGAAGCAGTTTATCGCTGTTGTACATTGAGACTTCAAGAGTGTTCTAGAAAGGTGGAATTCATACCATTGGGGGAGAATCCAGTTCGAATGAGCTTGCCCTCGAGTGTAATTCAGAACAAGGTACATAATGGTGGTGTTGATGCTGATAGTAATGATGACCATGCTGATGATGATAACAGCAATGAAGACAGTGTGTGGATGATTAGCAAAATTGATCGATATAAAGCAAGACCAGACCTTGATACATTCGAATCAATGTGTCTAGCTAGATTTTATTCAGAGTACAGAGTACTGTATAACAATTATAAAGTAGCTAGTGATAAGAGACAATCACCAGTGTATGCATTGAAGAATGAATTGGGACATGTAATGAAACGCTCCAGAACAGATCCAGCTGTAATTAGATATCCAAGATTTTCTGTCACCAAATGTCCTGAGAAATAATAATAATAATAATAAGAAACACTTATAGAGCGCAATTCAGTGCTGTAAGAACTCTCAAAGAGCTTTACAAACAATACAAATAAACATTTTATACAAGAGAAATCTACAAATTACAAAAAAGATTGAGTAAACAGGTGGGATTTGAGGTGTATTTTGAAGAGGTCCGGGTTTGTCTGAGAACGGAGGGTAGCAGGAAGAGAGTTCCAAAGGGTGGGTGCGCCGAAGGCAAAGGTTCTTTTACCATAAGTTTTTGTTCTGTATGGGGGTACTTGTAAGATATGCTGTGAAGAGGATCTGAGGGACCTTGTCGGAGTGTATGGTGTAACCAGTTCGGAAATGTAATGAGGGGAGAGACCATGGACAGCATTGAAAGTGAGGAGCAGGACTTTGTATTGAATGCGTGCATTGACAGGAAGCCAGTGGAGTTCTTGTAGAATGGGGGAGATGTGGTTCTGCTTCTTTGATCTAGAGATTAGCCGTGCTGCTGAATTCTGGATTCTTTGGAGTTTAGAAAGGTCCTTATCAGGAATGCCATACAGGAGACTGTTGCAGTTATCTAGAAGAGATGAAACAAACGCGTGAATCAGGGTTTCGGTTGTGGTTTTGTTTAACCCTCGGAGCATCCACATTAATCAACAACTTCCCTGTATCCAGGAGGTTAAAAAATCGTCCACCCTGTCTTTAAGGTCAATAACCCACCCTGCAAGCCCAAAACCATTATAAATCACTGTGGGGGGTGAATTGGAGTGCCAGTCAAGACTTAGACTTGTGTTATTTACGACCAGTATGCGGCGCCAGTTGTTTTCACAAAGTGCATACCACCCTGTCCCAAGGGAATACTTGACACAGGGTCAATCAATTACTACACTGAGACAGGTGGCTGCTGTCTTTCAACACTCCTTACTCCGCACTGGTTAGGGTCTGTCCAATGGGAGTCTACAAGCTTGTGGGGTATACCAGGGGTGAGGACTACATGGAATCTTGGCCTTATTGGCCCATTGAAAAAAAAATTATGACCATACTTGGTAACCATTGGATTACTTGGAAGACTACAATCTGTTAAAACTGTTGTGGATAATAACCGTTGCAGATTTGAAGTTGATCTTGAGTCACTAGAGAATGCAGAACTACATCTTGAGAACTTTGGTGTACAGGATAATGCTTGGGCATTAATCAATCCAGAAACTGAACAGCAAAGAGATGAATGTGAAGAGCAGATGCAGCCTGTGATAGATGAAGGTGAAGATGAACTGTGTATTCCAGACTTGAAAGGTGATAAGAAACAGGAAAGAGTCTGTGACATTGAAGCTCACACCTCCAGAGTAGCAAAGTCAGATGCATTGAATATGATGAGGTCATTAAATGCACAACAAAAACAGGTATTTTACATTATTAGACAATGGTGCATTGACAAGGCAAGGTAAAAGCCCTGAAGCATTTCGAGTGTTTGTTACTGGTGGTGCAGGTACTGGAAAAGCTGTACTTGTAAAGTGTATTGATTATGAAGCAACAAGAATACTGGGATCAATGATGAAGAAACCCTGACGATGTGTCTGTTATGCTAACTGTTCCTACAGGTGTGGCTGCTTTTAATATCAATGGTGCCACAATTCACAATGCATTGTCTATACCAACAGATGTGAAATTACCATATCAAGCACTTGGTGAAGAGAAGATAAGTACACTTCGTAGTAAGCTCAGTCAGCTGCAGATTTTGATTATTGATGAAGTTTCAATGGTTAGTCAGAAATTACTGTATTACATTCACGGGCGTTTAAGACAGATAAAGCAATCTAGGAATCATAACCCTTTTGGCAATGTCAGTATTTTAGCTGTTGGTGACTTTTATCAGTTACCTCCAATGAAAGCAAAAGCTTTGTACGACAATACTGTAACTTGTGACTTGTGGAATGACAATTTCAAGTTAGTTGAACTAAAAGAAATAATGAAGCAAAAGGAAGATGCCAAGTTTGCAGAGATACTTAACCAGACTAAGAGTGAGAAAGAAAGATGAAGCCTTACGGGAAGATGACGCAACAATTTTGAAAGAACGTGAGACAGGTGAAGAGTGGAATGAGGCTCTCCATATATTCCCTTGCAACAAACAAGTGGATGAACGAAATTTGAAGATTCTGCATTCAAAGAGTTCAGATTGTGTGGTTATTGAAGCAAAGGATTATGAAACAGACTCGCATAATGCCAAGAAGATCAGACGAGGAAAACAAGTAAAGAACTCTGGAAGCTTGCCACAGTCCCTGTTACTTGGTGTTGATGCAAGAATTATGCTAACGAAGAACATTGATGTAGCTGATGGCCTTGTTAATGGTGCCTTTGGAACTGTATCACAATTAGTAATGTCACAGACCACATCTGATGAAGTAAAATGCATCAATGTTAAGTTTGATAATGAGAAGGTTGGAATGAAGTTGAGGAGGAAATCTGCATCATTTTCAATTGAAGGCAATAGTAGTGTACCTATTGAGATTCAGGAAGAAAGCCTGTACGGCATCAGTTTCCATTAAAATTATTTAAGCTGGGCATGTACAGCACACAAGGTACAAGGAATGACAACAGATAAAGCTGTAGTATGTCTTGATAAAACATTCACAGCTGGACAAGCTAATGTGAGTCTGAGTCGTGTAACATCACTGAATGGTCTTGTCATTCAAGGTTTGATGAGAAATTCATTTACTGTAATGAAGCAGTTGCTGATTCTTTGATTAGTATGCCATCATTTATTAACAAACAGGGTATCAACTCTACAAACACACCTACTATTAACATCATGATGCATAACATCCAGGGACTGAAAACACATTACATGGACTTTAAATGCAACAGTGAAATGATGAAAGCAGATATCATGTGTTTGACACAAACACGGACTGAAGATCAACTACAGTATGACTTGCAGCTGAACAATTTCAAAAGCTACCATCAACCAAGGTGTCTTTCCTATGGCATTTCCAGTCAACTTACTGAAATGCTACAGCAACAGTGTCATGGAGGTGTAGCAGTATACAATAGAATCAACAAAACAAGTAGACTGGTGCTGCCAGTGCACAATATTGAGTATATTGCATTTCAGATAATTTCCAATGTGTCAATAACAGTTATCTATCGACCAGCTTCATATGTGCTTTGTGATTTTATATCTAATATGAAAGTCCTTGTGAATGAATTGAACAAAGTATCCAACAGATGTATCATAATGGGAGACTTTAATGAAGATGTTCTGAATGTAAAGAGTTCATGTTCTTCAAGCATTATGAATATGATGCATGACCATGGTTATAAACAGTGTGTTGTAGATGCTACAACTGAGAAGGGAACATTAATTGATCATGTGTATATCAGAGGGATAGAATCAGTTCAGTGTGAGGTCATTCCTACTTATTATAGTTATCACGAGTCTGTTAAAGTTCAGTGTGAGACACAGCCAAGGTAGCTTACTGAAAAAAAGAATGGAAAAATATCAAGAATAGATTAAACATGAGTTACATGACTTCAGATAAAAATGTGAATAATTCAAATTAGTATTTTCTATTATTTTGACATTTACACACTCTAAGTAATTGTGAAACAAAAAGCTGAAATCAATTGTTAATTTCTCTCCAGAACAACAGCTCAATAACATTTTAATGAGAATTTAACAAAAAACTATCTGCGGCACATCAGCAATGATTCTATAACAAGATATCATAAATAAGAAGTCATAGTAAAAACATAAGTGTAAGAGCGAGTATGTGAATGTGAATATGTATTTGTACTACAATCAATGTGTATTTTAAGACAAAGTTTGTCATTAGAAAAAGAACATAAATCTTGAATTTGCTAAATTATTACACATGAAATGGACTGTTAGTGAAAACAAACCATTAAAATAATATAAATACTTTCCTATATCCACAAAAAAAGTGAACGAATTTTAACAATTAATAATTTTTTTTTTTAATTATATGCAGATGATAAAATGCCATTATACAAGACCAACATGATCAACACACAGTACTCTGTAAGTATTGATCAAACATGGTTGTGAAAGTTTAATGAGTAAGTCAAGTAAAGAACCTGCCCAAAGCCCTTACACCGCAACATAGTAATTTCAATAATCACAAAATCACTACAAAACTAAAGTTTCTTTTCACGCAAAATGTCTTCTGCAATGCAAAGGGGTGACATCATGACCCTACCCACCTGGGACTCTACTTCACCTACCGAGTCTAGTGTGCTGAAGTGGGGTGACATCATGACCCTGCCCACCAGGGACTCTACTTCACCTACCGAGTCTAGTGTGCTAAAGTGGGGTGACATCATGACCCTGCCCACCTGGGACTCTACTTCACCTACCGAGTCTAGTGTGCTGAAGTGGGGTGACATCATGACCCTGCCAACCAGGGACTCTACTTCACCTACCGAGTGTAATGTGCTGAAGTGGGGGTGACATCATGACCCTGCTCCCCTGAGACTCTACTTCACCTACTAAGTCTAGTTTGCTGAAGTGGGGTGACATCATGACCCTGCCCACCAGGGACTCTACTTCACCTACCGAGTCTAGTGTGCTGAAGTGGGGTGACATCATGACCCTGCTCACCTGGGACTCTACTTCACCTACCGAGTCTAGTGTGCTAAAGTGGGGTGACATCATGACCCTGCCCATCTGGGACTCTACTTCACCTACCGAGTCTAGTGTGCTGAAGTGGGGTGACATCATGACCCTGCCAACCAGGGACTCTACTTCACCTACCGAGTCTAATGTGCTGAAGTGGGGGTGACATCATGACCCTGCCCACCTGGGAGTGTACTTCACTTACTGAGTCTAGTGTGCTGAAGTAAAGCTTGAGTCCCTAGTCAATTTTGCCTGAATGTGGTGACACGATAGCCCTTAAATGTAAGTGATGTTGCCACAGTTTAGGAGTTGTTGCACATAATATGTTACAGTTTCCACTGTATGGTGACACTGTGCTCTTCAAATTTAGATGACATGTTTTTAAAAGCAAAAACATTATTGGTTAAGCCTTAAAACACCATGTTTTTTAGCATAATTCATAATCATGTGCTGCAAACAAAATATTAAAATAAGATATAAATTTTTGTTTGTTTTTTGTTTCAGTGAAAGTTCTTGCAACAAGTATGGCTGAATTGAGATTTACTTTACGAGAACAATTTATTGGTTCATTTTTTTAAACGTGTTAATATTTGAAGACTGGTGCTTAGTTTTTCCATATAGTAACGTGATGAATTAATAATAATCAACTTCCAATTGACTGTGTTCTGTGCAATTATGCAATATTTGTATTAAGTAACAGTTTCTAGTTTTAACAAAAATGTTACATTTTTTGTATAGCTGTAATGCTGAGTGTAATACTAAATGGCATTCTTGGAGTGTTACCATCGTGAACATGTACCCATAATGCGACAGTTTTCTATGTTGTAAAGATCAACTGGTTGGTAAGTTTGTTTCCATACCTGAAAAGTGCATGCATGCTTAACTGTCCATACACTGTATGTGATGGTGGCGTACAAGTGTTGTACAATCCATTCGAAATTTGTGTTGAATGTGTCATAAATAATAATACAAGTACATTACAGTACATGAACATGTATTTAAAAGTGCTTTTAAATTCAACAGCTTTATAGAGAACCATGAGTTTTTCAACGAACAAGCTTTTCTATAATTGTTGATAATGTTAGCCTGTGCAAACTGATTAATAATGTAAAACTACTTCACATCATTCAATATATTTAATTATTAGTATTAGTTTTTATTTATTTCATGATACTTGGATTTACAGGAGTGATGTTAGCTACAGTGAGCTATACAACAGTTGTACATCATAAAGATAACATTGGACAACATGATCTGCAGGTAAAAGACCACATCGCCATCTACTCCAGTTGTAGAACCACATCAGGTACATGTAAAAAAACACATGCCATCTCCCTCGGTTGTAGGACCACATCAGGTGAAAGATCACATCACCATCTCCCTTGGTTGTAGATGTGGTAGATCACGTCACACACATATATTGAATGTTGTACCAAGGTGCTAGATTAGTGAATCTTAAAATGTATTATTTGTGTATGTCATAACTCTTGTGTAATATGCTTTCTACATTGTAGCTTCATTGGCTCTTTAAAGCGCAAAGTGCAGGAATTTTCTTTGCTCAGAAAAAAAAATTTGCTGAGCAGAACCAGCTTACCAACAGATATGTTCTGGTGCCCTGGTATTTAGTGGAAGTAAACAGTATACACACAATTAATGTACATGTACTATTACTGATGCAAAGTCAATATCATACAATGGTTGATGATAAAATAAAGTATTCAAAATAATGCTGAAACTTGCTGTAAATATTGATATTACACACATGTTCGGTTCACATTAGCTATTGATACAGTAAATATGTAATTTCACTTTATAATGCAGTAGTGTGGTCAATGGTGGGGGTAATAGTAATGTTGACAAATCTTAGAGGGTACAAGTTTTGACATGCCTCTAAATAAGCTGTGATGTGGTTGACTCTGAGCAGTTGGATGGACAACCAGCTGGTATCAAGGCAAAATTTCATGGTGCTATGTATACGGGCAGTGGCATGACCAGACACTTTCGTTTGGGGAGAGGCAAGCAGGAGAAAAAACATATCTTTGTGATATTGTGTAATTTTTGATTTTGATCTATTTTTTATTTATTTATGTATTTATTTATTTAATTATTTATTTAATTAGTTATTATTACTGCTCAGGGAACCATTCCTACTTTTTTCTAGGTTAGCTCAGAATTTTTGCCTCTGTTGAGTAAGTAAAATATCGTTAGTTACCGACATTCTTCAGTAACCTATGAAATAGAATCATGTAGTCTTGGAATTTTCTGCTACCATAAGCACCATTTGTTTCTGTTTTGGTAAGCGTAAGTGAAGCCGTGAAATAGGAGGCTTAGAGGATATGGCAACAGACATACTGGGTTTCCAGTTCAAAAATAACACCTCTTAAAATGTTAAAAAATGTATTGCAAAATGAACCAGTATGTCTGCTGCCACTATAATTTATGTCCCAAAGTCTCCCATTGGGACATGTATGAACACAGTTCGGTAAATCATAATTATTTGAAAGCACTGTACACAGACAACATATAGTAATACCAAGGACAGTTGTAGATATAGTTTAAAAAAGATCTGTGAGAATGGGAATATACAACTATCCTGAAAAAATACATCAAATGCTGCAGATAGTTTAATTCTAAATGTCACATCATTTTGGTTGTATTTTGATTTATTTAAAGAAATTTTAAATATCATAAACATTGCTTGTTGTTTGAAATGATTACCATTGAGGGTCATTTTATATTAAAATATTTATGTTTGTGTGTGATGCGTCTTTTTATAATTGAGTACATTCTTTGTTGAGGATCACACATGAACCTTTGCCACGACGATCGAGCGCACAAGGAACTGTTTGCCTCATGACATTTAATTCATGCAGTTAAGCATTTGAACATTGATTTTGATATCTCGAAAACTCCCCAATCCTCCAAAAATAATATATCGTAGCTCTGTTCCATGTTTGCGCAGAAGCTTTGCCCGTGAAGAAGCTCCTGACCACGGGTGTTGTTGTGAGGACGGCCGCCTGCATGCGAGAAGCTGTCAACTTCTGAATGTAGTACCCTGACTGAGCCTGGAAAAAGGTTGCTTCAAACGTTTGTAGTTGTACTACATGTATTTGGCATATAGGCCTAATAATTATTTCTGGCCGATCGAAATCGCATCAACAGCTGGACATCCGTTAATGTCGTAGCTCTGTACCAGATCTTCACAGAAGCTTGGCCCGTTCAGAAGCTTTAAATCTCTCGCGGAGTATATGAATGGTCGTCCGCAATTGCAGCACGATGGTTACCCTGCGCAATCTCAATCTTCTGAACCAGAAAACCCTATACAAATACGTTGACCCGGAAGACCGGTTGGAATTTAGAAACATTGTTTTCCGTAGTCTCGAGCCATCACGAACTTGTCTTCTCCACAAAATCTTCGTTACAATAACGTGGGCCCGGAAGTCTGTTAGGAATAAAATGTTGACTCTCGAAATCTGGCCTGATTGGACTCGTGTAAGTCTGTTGCCATAAAAAGTCCCCGCCTATACAAAAAACGTCGGTAGCAGAGAAAGTGTCAGGACTTGATCAAATTTAGAAAATTGTTTCGTTTGTTTTGTACACAAATATTAAATCTGTTATAAATGACGTCATGATGACGTGACAGACACAAATATGTTACAATGCACATCTACATTATTATGTAAGTTTAGAACTGAATAGAAATTGACGATAGGACGTATACTTCTTGAGATAATTATGGTGTTTAAAAGATTGCCAAATTAAATATTCATGTCATTATAACTCAGCTAATTAATTAAAAATTTCAACCGAATTTATTTTATGATAACTTCATGTCCCAAGCTTCAATTTAGTGTAGGATTTGAGTTTGTCATATTTACACATTCTAAGAATAGAACCGAACAAAAACGTGTACAAATGCTATGGGATTTTGAGACGGAAACAAAGTATAATAATAATAATAACTAGACATTAAGATTTTGTCTCTAGGACAAAATCAAAGCTGTTCTGATTATTGTTTCTTAAGGTACTTGATTTGTAGTTCTTGAGATATCGTCAAGCTTCCGGTTGACTCTAAATTTTAGACCAACATGCGGTCACGGTATCCCGAGGGTTATGTTGAATTTTCAAGGACTATATAATTGAAAAAGATTTTTAAAATTGGCTTTGTACTTCTTCAGTCATGGTTCAACTTCCGGTTTACCCGGATGTTAAGGTCAACCCGAGGTCACGTCAACTCGAAGCTCATCTTTAATGCCCAATGACTATATGACCGAAACAAGTTTGAAAATCGGTTGTGCCCTTCTTCAGATATAGCGATATGAAGAGTTGCTTATTAAATATTCACGCGACAGTCACGTGAGTAATTAGTTTCTTAAGCTAGTGAGGCCAAAAGATGCACCAGCAAAGCTAAAGTGATCATTGCCACCATTACGCACATGAAGTATTATAAGCATACATGGTTATATTCCAGTCACGGTAAATTTCGACCTAGTGCAGTACATACGCACTAATAGCTATGGTGTTGACTGAGTTACCAATTAACAGTTAATTACTAAAGAAACACACTGCACCAAGATTAATGTCCGTCTGAAATGACTTGTATTGTTCTCTCTATTTTCAAATTGATTTGAGCTAAATAGGGAACCTAAAATTGCATTTATTTTGAAAAATGTGTTCAAAAATGTCCAAATCAGGACACTTTTAAAACCTATGCCTTTTGTACAAAGATTAAAAGCCCCGTTAAAATGATGTCATAATGACGTGACGGTAAATGTTAGACCAGAAATCACATCTACAATATAGGACAAGTCTATAACTGAAAAAGTTTGAGGATCGGACGTATACTTTTTGAGATATGACGGACACAAACTTGACTAATTAAATATTCATGCGACGATAACGGTCATCCCTGATGACGTCACGACGAAAAAAATGTGTTTTTCATACTAACAAATTTTATAAGCTACAAGATGGTATGTAACGTATGACCATCCAATGCCTTTTAAAGAAAACCCTATCAAAACGCACGTTGCATGTATCGTTCGTACACATACAGAATGGGCTATACACTAACTATAGGTCCTCTCTCGGTTACGATTCAAATATCAAGGAAATCTCCAATGCATTGCCGTGATTGCGCAATCAAAACAGCTAGCCATGGTGTCCGATTTGTCACTTAATCGTTAAATTATCCTGGATATTGTACTTTTATTAGTTTTTAATGACCTGGAACATCTCTTATAATAAGCGTTTAACTTTCCAAAACATCTTATGTAATTTAGGAAACTAACAATAAACTTATTTAGAAAATATTGTGTTAAAAACTTTCCAAACCTGGACACTTTTTGACCCATGCCTTTTGTACATAGATTAAAACCCGCATTATAAATGATGTCATGATGACGTGACGGGAAATGTTAGACCAGAAATCACATCTACAATATAGGACAAGTCTATAACTGAAAAAAGTTTTAGGATCGGATGTATACTTCTTGAGATATGGTAGTTACAAGATTGCCTAATTAAATATTCACGTCATTATAACTCGGCTAATTAATTAAAAATTTCAACCAAATTTATTTTATGATAACTTCATGTCCTAAGCTTCAATTTAGTATAGGATTTGAGTTTGTCATACTTACACATTCTAAGATTAGGGACGAACAAAAACGTGTACAAATGCTATGGGATTTTGAGACAGAAACAAATGTATAATAATAATAAGAAAAATAATAATCCCAAGAAAAACAAAACCTGTTCCGACTGCTAAGTCGGAACAGCTAATAAAAACAATAAAAATCTTGACGAAAACAAAACCTGTTCCGACTGCTATGTCGGAACAGCTAATAATAAATAAAATTACATTACAACAACAACAATTATAATAAATAAAATTACATAACATACGAGTTTTCAGTTTTTTAGCAAAAATGGAAAGTGTTCGTAATGACTTAAAAGAGCCTTCCAGACTATTCCAGAATAAGGTGCCACGCTGGCAAACACCATTTTTGGACAACGTGGTTCTACGATAATTAACGAACAGATTTTTCCTAGCAGTGTTGCGGGTATAATAGGAATGGATTTTTTAGGTAAGTGTAAAACAGGAGTCGAAACAAGCAGGTAAAACATTATTCATATATTTATGCATAAATTTTCCTAAGTTAAAATGATAAAGGTCAACGTATTTTAACAATCTTAAAGGCATTGCATACGTTTGGTAATTTGAGCCTACTGTTTGTTTCAAACCAATATAATTGTAGATATATACCATAAAACTAACCTGTGAAAGTTTCATTTCAAAAGGTAGTAGCGTTTTTGAGATTTCGGCGACAAACTAGAACGGTTATTTCACGCCGGAGAACAGTTAGTAAATAGTTTCGACATTTCATATTGTAGTTCGTTGAAAAAGTACTACCGCCCTCCTGTGGTCGTTATCTTAAAAATACCAATATGGGCCGTTTGAAATTGGTTCGTTCGGCCAGCCCGGGGGGTCCGTGTGCCAGCCGTGGCACGGCTTCGTGGAACCCGAAACGGGGTCACGAACTCTCCACTGTGGTTTGGCAGGTCCCATAACATTATGATAATATATGCAGCAGAGCCGACTGACCGCAAGCGGACGTGATGGAGTAAGCTACACACACACACACACACACATCATGTACATTGTACTGTGTTCTAGGTACCACATGTACAGTACGTATGCGTGTACTGTGGTGAAATTGTGAACTGAGAGTATCTAGGCCAATTTGGTCGCTCGGTAGCTTTTGTAATCGAAATGGACATGTAATAAACAACGCAGTGTCATGTATAGTAGGCCTACACATTGTGCTCACTGATGTTATCACCGAGGAAATCTAAGCTCAATCAAATCATTTGCTATGTACTGTTTGGTAAATAATCTTTGCGCATGCCCGACTTGTGGTTATCATGAAGCAATAAATCAGTTTATTGCTCTGTGCTAATATTTACAAGAATCATGTTGACTCCTTTTTGAATATGTTTCAAACCGAAAACAAACTTGACCCCCCCCCCCCCAATAAATAATCTATGGCTACGGGACGTAGCCCGTCGACCGGAGTAGTTACCGGCACAAAGGAAAATAGTAATCAACCCATCATGCGTACATCTGGCATGTTCCCCAGACGGAAGGATTTATGGCCCTTTTCGAATCCATGGATTTGGCTTTGGATTCGGCTTCAGGGTCCGTCCTCTCGTCTGAAGCTGGCCCTGAGCGCGTTCGCAAAGCACGCGCAATTGTCATAACAACCGCGGGGCCAAGCTAGCCTGAGCCGAATCCGGAGCCGAAGCCGTGGTTTCGAAAAGGGCCTACGACCCCAGAGAAACACCTCGAAATAAATGCCCAAATGAAGGGTTCATTCACGGAAGTTCAGTACCAGTCTTGTGTGAATGGTTTATATCATGAGTTTAATTCCTACCTCCATGGTTATATAAACTGAGAAAGTCCCATAACTACTATGTCCAGGTTATGGGACAGATGATGGGTTTAACTGGATCAAAATGGTGTGATTTCTTTGTGTGGAAAACAAATGACTTTAATGTAGAAGGAACATTCATTGATGATAGACTATTCATAACTGGCGCGTTTTGTTTCCAGTACTTGCTGCCAGCTTTGTGTGATAACAAGTTGTAATTACTTGAAGATGCATCTCCTGATTTTATACCGAATTGATGGTTAAAAAAGACTGAAACATAAAATAGTTCTTGTCCTTTAGTCAAACTTTTTTTTTTCCCCCTCTACACATTGTGGTTCCCGTTATCATTGAGTAATTCATTCTGGAGCTATTCATGGGCATTTCAGAGGACAATAATCTGAGCCACATACATTGTATGTCCAAGGAGAGTGTTGTTTCTTTCACAAAAGTAGCCACAAAGTATATTGTGTAATGCATGTGAATTTTGTTTGCGTTCCTGAAAACCATCATTTATAAAAGAAAACAAAACAAAATCAATATACGGGTTTTTTTATTTTTTTTTAAACACACTGTTTAGTGACATAAAACAATGAAGAACCACATACAGTAATTGCTTTTGAGTGTGTCGCAGATCCTTCAAGAAACAATTAAGGAATCTAAAATGTCCACAGGGCTCGATAATTTACATGGTGCTACTGCAGAAACTAAGTCCTTTTTTTAGTATTTTGGGGTGCAATGGCATAATTAGTTTATTTTATAATACATGCACATTTTAGGTCAAAGTTTGTGCTGACCAGCACCTGTTTTAAATATGTAGGGGAAATGCCACAGAAAGCCATTTCTTGGAGAAGATACAGAGGTATGGTTCCTTCAATCTATGCCTGCTGTCACTCGTAAGAGTCATGTCACATGATGCAATTTACAGGCAACTGATTCTAGGCTGTCTCCAATAATGATGCAAACGGCCTTTTTTACAGGATTACTTCATAAAATGATGTTCAATGGTTCATGCATAAATATAAAATTATACACTTGACTGTTAGACTTCTACACTGACTTAGAATAATGGCCCTTGAAAATTTGTTACATTACAACAGACTGTCCACATTTGATTAACTGTACCAGCAAGGGAAATTGGTACGAGGCCATCAAACAGATGAAATTTCTTTACGAAAAGCTCACTCTACATGCACATAGAGTCTTGCAATGGTCTGCGTCTATTCAGTTTCTTCTTTGGAAAATTGACCACTTTCAGCAGTGAGGAATGGTGGAATAACCAAGCTACATTCAACAGGACAAAGCAGGTACTCTGTTACAAATCCCTTATCTACAATTACCTCTTCTCCAGATTCAAGTAAATTCAATATACAAGACTGCTTGGTGATCTCTTTGTCTGAAATTCCACCAGCATAGAGGTTACTTACAAATGTAACAAGGCCTCCTGCTCCTGGTGATATTCCAATAAGGCATTTAAATGTTTCATGACGTTTGTAATGCGAAAAAAAATCCGAATTTAAATTCAAACTTGACGGTGCTGGCACAAATAGTTCAGTACAGTCTAAAATAACACAAGATTTTGAAAACTGTTTGAAGGCATCTGGAATATGTCGGTCGACCATCTCTCTTGTTGGCCACAAAGGAATACTCCCAAGCACAGCATACAGAAAGTTAGCCCAAGTAATACTAAATCTGCTGACTGTTGAACTAGATATGCCAAATTTATCTCCTAAGTCCTCATCGAATGAACCTTATTTGACCTTATTCAGGAAAAGAAAAAAACTGGTCAATAAGTGGCAGTTCAGACCGAAAGCCAGCACGCATTGATGAACTTTCTCCTCTTTTTGAACACACCACTTGGCTCCATCGGGTCATCGTTGATGCATGAGGAAAAACAAAATTAAAAAATTCCATCAACAGTGTGTATGTTGGAAATGCCGTGTAAATCTATGCAGGATCTTTGGAATACCTTTCCGAAAAATGTCTTTCTGGACGGCATTGTTTATCAAGTTGCTTTCCAGTTGTTCAATTCGTTCCTGCGTGGCCTAAAAGTTTGTCTTCTACAGGGGATGTGATCCAGATAATCATGGTCCGGTAACTTGGTAATGCTTCTCCACACCACAGTCACTCTCCATGTTTCACAGCTGTTGCTGGACACCTGTTAATTGTAAAGAAATTTGTCAATATGACACATAATCTTGACAATTTTAATAATGAAACTTACCCGTACATTTATAGGATATCAAGCTTTGCATTGTAGAGTAATGATAGCAAAGCTTTAAAAAAAAAATGGATCAGGAGGGACTTCATGTTATATCTTCATTTTCCCAGGTTTAGTAGCAACCACCCACTAACCCTTTTTTAAGGGGTGGGGTGGGGTGGGGTGGGGGAGAGGCCTTAAAAAGTTGTACAATGCCAAACATACAATTTAGCTAGTGCTTTCAGCACAATGAAGATTTCGAATGAACAGATGCTTTGCATAACTAAGTTGTAAGTCAACACATCCCTAGAAAGAGTTAATTGTGTTCAGTTGATATAAATAAAATACTTACTCTCTGTTTCTTCTAAGTTGCCGCCCTTTAGGAGTTTCCACAGTCCAAGGAAAAATGCTTGGAGCATTTAAGAAGCCTTTTCCCAGTCATTGTGGTTTTTAAACTCATTTTCTTTAAAGTGAGTCGAACAAACATGTGTGCATCTTGTTATCTGAAATTCAAAACATCAAAAATAAAAACAAATTAAGAAAATCAGTAAAGCACCAAGAAAATCCCTGAAAGACCTTAGAATATTCAGAGTTAAAGACCTCCATTCATGTCACCATTATTCGTTTTGGGCTATTTACTTTCTCTTTGGTAATTATTAGCAATGGTGACCCCGGTTCTTTCAACTATTAGTCTCTTAATCAAACAGAATAAAATGATTTATGAAACAGCAACCAAAGGAATATTATTGAATATTAATTTGATTTAATTTATTTACAAGAACTGTATGTACAATATATTTACAAATGTTCCATGTTTTTAATTTTCACAAAGAAGCCACATGTCTTATCTCAACTCAGTAATGTTTCCACACAGTTAGCTTTCTTTAAGCCTTCTTTTCTATTACAATTTTGTCACTCAGCTTCAAAATAGTTCCACTTCTAAATCACTTAGCTTTTAAATGTCTGGTTTCTAACTTTTCAGTCACTTAGCCTTCTCTTCAACTCCTCAATGATTATTTTATCATTCCAATTCTCAATTCCGACTAACTTCTCAATAACTTAGTCTTCTCTTCAACTCTTCAATGATTATTTTATCATTCCAAATCTCAATTCCAAACTGTTACACCAAATAATTATTTACAATACTAGCAGTGTTTGGTGTATAACGGCCGGTAGTAGATCCCGCTGCTGGCGAGTCGTATACAACTTCGTTGGATGAATAGAGTGACGACACACGCTTCAGTGGCTGTGTTGTACTAGCACCTCACTTCACGGTAGTAAAGGGAAAGGTGTTCGAAATGTTCACCCAGAACATACGGCCATGGTTGTATTTGTAGTATAAGGTCTTGATGACGGGCTGAGTGTTGCTGTGGGTCACAAAATGGACCGGGCTGCATAAACGAAGATCTTATTAAATCTTCTTTCGACACTGTATTTGTCGAACTGTAGTAACACGATTTTTTTGTGTGGCTGTTTTCCCACAATAAATCGGCCAACCTGCTGATTTCAGGTGTCTTCAAGGCAGTTAGATACCGGTCGGTCACACACTCTCACTAGCACACACTCAGACTTTAAGTTGTTGTTCCTCTATCAGGAGTCAAAATTGTTCTGTCTTAAAGCTACCTTACTCACTCTCTCTCTCTAACAAACCCCTGGTCAAAACCCCACCACACAACAATAACGCAACGATTTTTAACAATACCAGTGATTACTCGAACAAAACATGGATTTTAAAACGAATGCTACCTCCGCGAAGCTTAAACGGCTAAAGCATGAGTGGCCAGGCAAAAAGTTGCGGGAACTAAAATAAGCAATGATTGGCTAAAAACTTTGAGGCGATACCACTCGGATGCGTAGGTACGTTCTAGCTACAATACAAACGGAGGGGTGTTACAAACAATACAACAAGAGGGAAATCTCTTGTGACAATTCATGTAACTTCTGAGGACATTATATAAAGACTATAACATAAGCAGTTTTGAGTTTGTCAGTTTAGTTCGTCCTTCGTCTTTGCCCATGGTTCAATTCAAGATAAGAAGCAATTCAACATCATAAATTTACAAAATTGTCCAGTGAAATCAGGAAAACCCTCAGGGATTCCACCAGACTAATTAGTTGACAATGGTTGAGTCCTATAGTAGTATAACTTATTTGTACAGGCTTTTTATTGTACACTCGACTCCATGAGCCACATGTTCGTGCAGTCTGACCTTACTTAGAACATAGAAGAGAGCAGACATATGGAGTACACTTCCTTCTTCGACGGTATGCGTGCACTAACGTCTAAACGTTACTCACTGTTTAGTAATACTTAGTAAATAAAATAGTATTTAGTAATAAGATAAGAGCGAGTTACAGCCTACTCTAGTTACGAAACGTACCTCCATGGTATGGTTTTAAATAAACATTTTTGACAATGAATGTCTGAGACTTACCTTGAAACTTCATCCAGGATCTGTGCGTATATTCCTAATCCATATCTTTCTCAGAGAGTTAAATTTTGGGAACATATGAAACGACAACTCATCCATCAGGCACACAGCAATGTCAAAATGTGACATGTTTATGAATTACGTAATTCGTGCAATAGAGATCAGCAGTCAGTGGTGACCAAAGATTATACAGCGCCGTAGGCGCAAGATGGGGAACTGGGCCTTTATCTACTGTTGGAAAGTAAATTCGCATTGGTGTTGACTCGCTGTCATTTTTCCAAGACGGCGATTCCGTGTAAGGGCGATCGAACCAGGGGCGAACTGCCCATTCAGAGATCGATCGGCGAAAACGACCAATTAGGAATCAATTTACAAAGCAGTTAATCTTAGACACTTGAGGGCGTTAGTCAATTCGAACGTTCAAAATCTGAGAAGCATTACCGCCAACAACGCTTCTCAGATTCAAATTTTTGGAGATAAAAAGTGATATATTTTTCCATAACGGCGGTACTTCGAATTGAACGTTTCTCAATATGCATTATACTATCCAAAGCAGCTGTACTTCTTACCAAGTAAGTTTTTATTGCCATAAATTTTCAGAGTCATTACCAAACGTATGCAATGCCTTTAAATTATCAAAAAGAGGCCCAGAGTGCGCACAATAGTCAGCTTTAGAAATGACCCGAACTCCACGTTTTGGAGAGTGAACAGTTTGTCACATTTAGGAGTTGGACTACCCCAAGTCAAAATTGAGTAATTAAGATAGGGTAAAATAAAAGTTGTAAAAGGTCAGTAATATGCTACTGGGAAGGAAATATTTAAGACGATTCATTATACCTATACTTTTTGATATTTTAGCTGTTATACAGAGTAAATGTTTCTTCCAAGTCAAATTCTCATCAATATGTATACCCAGAAATTTAGTACCCTTTACCTGTTTAAGATTGGTATTATTTAAAATTAAAGGAACAGACTTAGTTTACTGGTACTGGCTAGCACAAAATATATAATATAATTTGATTTGATAACATTTATACATAATTTATTAGCTAAAATCCAAGTTATTTTCACAATAATTTGATTGTCCACATTTGCAACAAACCCACAAAGCAGGCTTACACAACACATCATCTTGCATATTCAAAAATTTTGTACAGATTAGGTGAAACCACATTTTGCACTTCTCACATTGTATTTGCCTCTTCTTGGACATCTTAAATGTTGTAACGTCATCACATATCCAACACATCTCGTGATTATGACACTCTACAATCTTCACCCTATTCATCTGTTTCTTTTCACATATATTGTCTACTCTACTAGCCTTACATTTTGTCACATTACATGTTCTTAGAACATCATTTTTACCACATTTCATACCTTTCCCATTCTGAACAATATGCTTCTCATTCTTTTTTACTTCACTTAAATGACCACCCATCGGTTTCACAATTTCACTAACTGTCCTTTTTGTATGGCAATAAATATTCCTTTGTCCATTATCATGGATCAATCTCTCACATTTTGTCATTCGACATTCAACTACCTTACCAATTTTTTATAGTTAAACTTCACACGATTCTTTGCATTCTTAGTCAACAATTTAGTCTTCTGGCCATGTTCAGCTCCATCTTTGTTTTCATATCTTCTATTGTCATATCCGCCACCTCTACTTCCATACGTTTACAACAATCACACTTCTTTGTCTCCAAGATATCCATCTTCCTCTTCATGCTTACTTTTAGACACTCTTACAGTAGTTCTCTTGCTTTTACCACAGTAATAAACACCAAACTTCTTTGTGTAGCATCTTTTCCTTTCTTTTGTACTTGTTCTCACCACTTTACACCACAATGTCTGGATGTATTTAGTTTCCATCAATCACATTCCACATCTTATTTACTACATTTCTCTTCTCAATTAGTTCGTTCCAGTTATCATACAACACAGCCCACTGCATATTAATTGCATATAAGATTTCCGTGTTCTCATCCACATACTTATCAACACATACTATTCCATCATCTACATTTCCACATAGTAGAATTGTTTCCATATTTATTATTGTTCCTTCAATTCATTCTTATTTCGTTTGTTTTCAAGGTGTGGTGTTGAGGATATTCAGGGTAATTAGCATAAACAAAGCATTTTGCTTGACAACTTTCTGTTTTAGATCCATCATTCATCACTTTCTGGCATTTGAATTCACAAGTTTCTGTTTTACAACTATCGTTCATCATTTCCCCAGATTTGGATTGACAACTTTCTGTTTTAGAACTATCATTCATCAGTTTCTGGCCTTTGGATTCACAAGTTCCTGTTTCAGTACCATTGTTCATCACTTCCTGGCATTTGCACTGACAACTTTCTTTTTTAGAAAGATCTTTCACATCGTCATAGCATTCACTTGCATACATTTTCATTTTAGAACCGTAGTTCCCAGTTGTTGTTTTAGAGCCGAAGAACCAAAAAAATTGAAATCTTAGAAAACAAAAATCCAAGATGGCGGCAATGTAGGTTCACGTGACCAGGATGAGGCGGGTAGTACTCCAGCCACCGATAGCTTACCAAGAAATAGTGATAGGGAGGTGGAAGAGGTCACAGTGTGTGCATTATTATCATGCCGTAAAGTGGTAGCTGAGGGTGATAATGCAGTGAGCTGTAATAAGTGTGATCAATGGCTACACCAGTCCTGTGCAGGTTTTAACCAGTCAGAGTTTCGGTTATTGACCAAGAAAAACAAGAATCTGGATAATTCAATGTGGTTCTGCGATGCGTGCACGCCACAGATTTGCTGCTTCCTGCAAGGCAAAATTCAGGCACCACAAAGTCAAAGTTCATCGGCCATAAACGGGGATCTAAACAAAAAACTTGACAAGATGGTCGAAGGGTTTGCGAGATTAGAGCAAGCAATGGTCAGCAAGGAGAAAAATATGGAAGATATGATTGAAGAGAAAGTTGAAAAGTACTTGAATGAGCAAAGACAGAGATGAAAGGCAAGGCAACCTAATATTCCACAACATCCCTGAGTCTTGCGATGATGTAAATGACAGAAAAGAGCATGACGTAACCTTTGTGAAGGAGATTTTCACGAGCTTAGAAGTTGATTACGCAGAGATCAGTCAGCCAACCCATCTAGGCAAGAAGATAGATTCAGCAAAGGAACCAGGAAAACCCAGATTGCTACGAGTTACTGTAGAGAATACAAGCACTAAGAAACAAGCCCTAGCCAAGGCCAAGCAACTCAAGTCAGAGGGAAACATGAGATGGAACAAGGTTTTCATAACACCAGACATAACAAACAAGGAAAGGACTGAAAGCAGGAAATTAAGAGCTGAACTGCATACAAGAAGGGAGAGAGGAGAGAATGACCTTGTCACCCGGAAAGGGAGAATTGTTAAAGGGGACCATACTTCATTTTGTGGTGGACCACCAGGAGGCAGACAGGACAGCTGTGTCGGCAGCTGAAACCTAGTCAAGAAAATTCTCTCGCAGCGGTTAGAAATTGTAAATTTGTTTCACGCACCAAATCTTTTTCTGCACCTTCCAGCTTACCCGAACCTAGAAGTCATAGGTCATCCAGGGTCAACGCTGATGATGAGAGCCTTCAAGAGATAAAGGTACACTGCACCACCCCCATGAAGAACATGGGAAGCACTAGCACCTTGCTAATAGTTTGGAGGATGAGCCTGTCAACACGACCGTCAATGCGAAGGAGAGTTTCGTTGATGTTAATGGCCTAAAGTGTTTTTACACAAATGCAAATAATTTTATCAACAAAAGACAAGAGATTGAGGCCTTGGTTGAGGTTCAGCAACCCATGGTAATAGGCGTTGTTGAATCTTGGTGTAACAACACTATTTTGGACAGTGACCTGACTATAGATGGATACAACATGTACAGGAAGGACAAGGTTGGAGCCAATGGAGTAGGAGGAGGAATTCTTCTGTACACTCACAAAACCCTTGTTGCTGCCCAATGCTACAAGTTTGATCACTGTGACATGGAGACGTCTCTTTGGTGTGAAGCAAAGATCAATGATACAGAAGTTCTACTAATCGGTCTAGTATACAGAAGCCCAAATAGCACCATCCAGAACAACTACCCAGAGATAAGATGGGATCAGAACACTGCAAATACCGGGATCAACTCCGAGCCTCATCTATTTATGGATGTTACCCAGGACTTACTGTAAGGACAACATGTTGAAGAACCAACTAGATACAGAGAGGGCCAAAGGCCATCACTCCTAGACCTTGTTTTTACAAAGGACGAAAATTCTATGGATGCACCACATGCATCCGCAGTAGGAAAGAGTGACCATGATAGCCTAATATGGACTTTTATTTGCCAATCTTCAACAATACACTCTGCCAAAGGAGAATATAATGAAATGAGGAAGAAGTTCAAAGACGTCGACTGGGATTCAAAGATGAGCGACATGAATACTGAGGATGCTTGGGATTTCTACAAAAAAGAATACAGCAGCGCTGAGGAGAGCTTTGTCCCCAAGAAGAAACCAAAGAACAGAAATCAGCCGGTGTAAAGAAGTCTGTGAAGAAGAAGCACCAGATGTACATGTAGTACAGGAAGTCACAAAGGTACACAGACTACTTGGAGTACAAGAAACAAAGGAATAAGACAAAGATGACAATAAAAGACGCACAAGCCAAGTATGAAAGGAAGATAATGAAAGAATTTAAAGAAAAACCAAAGCAGCTTTTCAACTACGTCAGAGCAAAGCAAAAAGTTAAGGCCAGTATATCCAGACTGGAGGATGTACAAGGCAATTTAACAGAAACAGAAGAGGAGGCAGCTAATGTCTTAAAACAGGTTTTTTTAGTCCGTCTTCACCAGCCAGAGGGCGATGTACCTGAGCTTGACCCTATGCATGAGGGTGAACTACTAATTGATTTTGAATTCAAGACGTTAAAGAACTGTTGCAGAAATTAAAGGACAAATCACCGGGTATTGACGGTATCCACCCACATGTGCTAAGGGCGTGTTCAGACGAGCTAGCACATCCACTCTACATCATTTACAGGAAATCGCTTGATGAGGGCAAACTACCACAGGATTAGAAAAGAGCAAGAGTTGTTCCCATATATAAGAAAGGTGCCAAGAAGAACCCCGGTAATTATAGACTGGTGAGTTTAACATCAGTGCCATGTAAAATTATGGTAACCATAGTCAAACAGAGGATCCTCAGTCATGTAGATGGACTGGATTTGTTGACCAAAGACCAACATGTGTTCATGAAGGGTAAATCATGTCTCACCAATCTTCTTGAAACATTCGATGAAATGACCAGTATGTTAGATGAAGGGGGAGGAGTAGACATGATATATTTAGACTACTCCAAAGCCTTTGACTCTGTTCCGCGCAAAAGAATGCTGTCCAAGTTACAAGCTTATGGAGTAAAGGACAAAGTTCTTACATGGATCCAGCATTTTCTTGTGGGGAGATTACAAAAGGTTTCTGTGGGTGATGCGGAATCAGACTGGACCGGAGTAGCAAGTGGAGTTCCACAAGGCTCAGTCCTTGGTCCAACTCTGTTTGTGTTGTACATAAATGACCTGCCAAGAAATGTGAATTCAACTATAAAAATGTTTGCAGATGACACAAAATTGTACAGGCACATGGTCAGTGAAGAAGACAGGAAGATGTAAACGCTCTTCAGAAGTGGTCTGAAACCTGGATGCTGAGGTTTAACGCTAGTAAATGCAAACGAATGCACATGGGCAATACCAACAAGGGAGCACCTTATCACCTGGGCAAGGAAGAGATACCTCACGGGAGCGAAGAGAAAGATCTTGGAGTGTATATAACAGAGGACTGTAAGAACACCAAGCAGTGTGCAGCAGCAGCAAATAAAGCGATGGCCAAATTAAGAATAATCAGGAGGACTTTCACATACTTTGACAAGAAATGCTTCACCATCCTCTACAAGACATACATTCGTCCACCCCTTGAATACTGCATCCAAGCATGGAGCCCAAGCCTAAGGAAAGACGTGTCATTGCTAGAAAAGGTACAGCGCAGGGCTACCAAGATCATCCCAAGCTTGGAAACCAAAACATACACAGAAAGATTAAAGGAGTTAAACCTGTACAGCTTAGAAACAAGAAGCCTATGAGGGGACTTGATCGAAGTGTACAAGATCTTAAACGGCCTGGAGGGTATTGAGGAGAGCAAGCTCTTCCAGAGACACACCAACCCATCAAGTGTCAAGAGGTCACAACCTGAAGCTCTATAAGCCAGGATTAAGGAAAGGGTTATACTGGAGGAAAAACTTCTTTTCGATCAGAGGTATTTCCGAATGGAACAACCTCCCATCACATGTGGTCAATGCAACCTCAACCAACCTGTTTAAGAACCGTATTGATGCCTACTGGAAGGAAACTGGATATGGGGTCATAAAGGCTTAGCCTATTCAATTCCCATCCACCTAAGTAAGTAATTACTTCTTCAAGATGGCTGAACTTTTCATCAAAGTGATTACCGCTTTACATGAAATAGGAAATTCTTACGTGATGAAAACTGTCAATGACAAGCAAGATATCATGTCAGTCTATATGCGTCAAGAACTGCAAACAAAATTCAAAGTTGGCTCCTTCTACAAACTAGAAGGATATAGTACTTTCAAGATTGGAAACGACATTGCAGTACGTGTGCACCAGAAGATGAGGGTAAGAAACACTACATGACGTGGACCAAAAACATAACTTTGCACGATAATACTCCAACTACACAAAACAGGACATGATATTTCAATATACAACACTACCACTGACAACATTCTTCTCTTTTACATAACAGCCACTGTTCACAACACTTACTGTTTTACTACTATATTTTTATCATCATTTTCTTTTTTAAACTCAAATTTCAGATCTTTCGCAATGAGCCATTTAAAGTTGCACCTGAGGTTGAAAACAAATACTTTCATCCCACACCAATAAACGTTGATGAAGCCCTGAAGATGCCACCATACCGTAGAACCAGCATTAATGGCATCATCAAATCAGTGAGTACTACAAGGAAAATATTTACAAAACCAAACAAACCAAACCCAAGTTTTAAAAACCTCAAATCAATCTCACCCTCAATAATAAAAGTATCCTAGCAACCACATTTTCTGCAAATTCAGATACATTTACTAACATTGGAAAATTTCAACACTTGACATACTAATAAAATCAAATCTATTCTATTTACACTCACAGGTATCACCAATCAAAAGTGCCTCAACATGGCAACGCAGGACCTTGCAACTATCAGATTCATCTACCGACAAAACGATTGTTGTTAACCTATGGGGTACATTGGCCACCTCTGAAACTCAGCAGTGACTATTACCAATGTTGAAACAGGTTTTTTTAGCACACTACCCCGACTCCCTGCCGATTCTGTGACATCTCCACAATGTCTTCTCATACTATAAAATGTCATCATTCAACAAAACATCATCTCCCACACTACTTCCAAAAAACTAGCTAAACAATCTATAGACCTGTAACTCTAAACCTCCATAACAAACCTGCAAAACAATTACACAATGCAGTAAATTACTTTTCTACTGATACATGTCAGTACATTTTGTCCATATCTTCTCATTTACAGGAACATGTTACACTCCTCACAAAAGATGTTGTCATCAGTCGATACAGGGAGGAGAGGTAAGAATATAAACAATGTCAACAAATACTTGTATTCCTATTTTAAATAGTTCATGTAGCATTACAGTAACATAGTAAAATTCACAGGAAAATAAACATTAAGAAGAAGTTATTTACTTTTTGTGTAAAGTTTTACTCATTTACCTTTTTACTCTTCACAACTACACAAATTCACTTCAACTGTTAACCATCATGTTTGAAAGGGAAGAGTGAAATCATACATGTAGCATGCAGAGAGATTGTGAATAGGGAAGACAGTATAGCCACAAAGTCGGTTGTTTCTTTTGAAAGCATGTGCTTCAAATAGGTTTTTTTTTTGTGTGGCCTTAAAACTGTCAGAAAATGAAAAACCGGTTCGCACTCTTTCAAATACCTTTATTTTTTTTATTTTGGTGCAATCTCTGGAGGATGAAAGGCAGTATGTGACGGGCTATTTTGAAACTTTTGGAGTCATATCGTTTTAAATATGGACTAATGGGGAGGGGGAGGGGGATTGAGGAGTGGTGTGTGGTTGGTAGTTGGTGGAATGTGTTGGGAAAAGTATTGAGGAGCAAGATACATCTTCCAGGAAGTTTTTCTGTAAGGTTTGACATTTACTAGGACAACTTCCAGGATAGGTGTAATTTGTTCTTTTTGAATGTGATTTGTTTATCCGTATCATATTTGTTGTATTTGTAAAGCCAGCATGGTTATATCTATGAGGGACGCACGGCATTAGAAAACAACATAGGGCAAAGATGACTTGGGAGATCAGGTGGTATGGTACACGAGAATGGGGTGTAGGTGGTGGGGTGTTTGGAAAAGTAAATATTGCCCAGCCACAGGTTTGCTCTGATAGTTTCCGGCCAATTATCATCATGTTTGAAGCTGTTTCCGGCGGTGGCCATTGAGAGACTGGGGGAGCAAGCGCTTATGTAATTCATGGCTTCTAGGGGCATAAGGTAATTAACCACTCCTGGACCACTTCTAATTGTTTTTATAGGAGATACAAAGACCTCTGTGTGGGAAGTGTAATGTCCATAGACTGTGGTCATGCCTCTCCTTTTTTTTTAAATGCACAATGTACTTCCACTATTCCAATATCATCACTATCTTTACATTCAACATGTACTGTCATCTTCTCATGCTTAAAGCCAGGACTACGCTCATAAGATGTTTTACAGCTACTAGCATTATCACTTTCTCCACACGTTTTTCCTTGTGTGCCTTGAGTATTTACATCTCTTCCTTCATCAACATTTTCAACAGAATCAATAAAATATCTATTTGTGTTTGTATCACCAACTTCACAAATTATCACACCAGTAATTTCAAACTGTTCATTGTCACATAAATTCATTGAAATAGCCAATTCAGTACAGTACCTGTGTACATCTTGCCTGGTGGGTGCACATTTCATCAAACTTCTTCCATCACTCACTTGATGACCATTGCGATCTCTGGAATGTGAATCGAATATGTAATACATACCGTCTTGAGCAATTACTCCAAATGTATTTCCATTAAAGCAAATAAAACAATTGTTATACTCCTGCAGTGTCTGTTCAAGAGCTCTTTTTAATGGCATCATATTGAAATCTAGTAAGTTTTTATTATCATCAAATACTCCACTTACTGATTCATAGTACACCATGCTAAAGCTTTTGTTGAATACAAATAAATCTCTGGGTAATTCATGAATTAACAGATAGTCATTGTTCATTGTGGAACTATTTGATAAATGTCCATACAATTCATCACCAATATTCAATATCATATCCATGTCCTGACTTGTCCACTGCTTGGGTTCTTTAATTAGACTGTACATCATTGCACACAAACAGTTTGCAACACATTGTTTTCCACTATTTACATGAAATATTAAATTACCTTGATGAAAATGTCCTTGAACAGCAAAAGTCTTGGTCTCTTTCAACTTGACTAAATCTTTCTTCAGTTTCTTCTCACACAAGTCTTTATGGGGAGACACTGATCTCTTCTTTGTTCTGCACATTTCAGAAGAATGTTGTTTAACATTGTTAACACAACCTGATTCAATATCCAGAAGACCTTTACACTCTGATTTTTCCGTTTTGTTATCTGGGTTTTTTTTGTTTTTATTTCTTAAAAAATATCCCCCACTTTTTTAGTTTAGTTATTGATACTTTATTACATTTGATTGCTTTGTTTCAGCAAAGCAGTTGGCTTTCCTTCCGTTTGAATTACAACTAATACAAAGACTACAAGTACCATTGCTGTTGGTCTGGTCATTCTCTATGTGGGTAAACACACTGACATCACATGCCTGCTTCACAACCTCTTCATTATAATTATCCTGTGTTATTTCATACATATTTTCATCTGTAGCAATTCCAAAATCGCAGTGAAGAGAATTACTGTAATTACTTCCCAGACATTTACAACATATCCACACGCATGATTTATTCCTTAACAAGTCATCTTTGTTGGATACTCCCATGCATTCCACATGATACCATTTACTACACTGACACTGTACTTTAGCTTGTAATGACTCAATCATGTTATCACAAAACCAACACCGATTATCACTAACATTTGTAATTTGGGGTTTAACTATTTTGTTTTTTTCATAATTCTTTTTGTTTTGTTTACACCCAACTTTCTCAATTTGTTTTCCTCCTATTTCACTTTCAGTTTTGACAAAGAGACTTTTATTTAACAATTTTACATAGTTGTTTACACCAGCTCTTTTAACAGTATTCATGCTTTTTACATTTTTCCACAAAATTAAGACTTCTCCTCGTATGACTAAAAATTGCTTTCTGTGACTTTTCATGCCATCTCCTTTCTTCTTTGCTCATACGGCATTCTACAACCTTACCACCTTTCTTCATATTATGACTCTTTCTGAATGCTTCTCTTCTGTTTCCTTCTACAACTTCTGGATACTTTCTTTCTCCCTTTTCTTTCAATGACTTCTTCTGTACTGTCCAAAACCTTTCCACGTCCACAATGCTGTGTCCACTTATACTCATTAAGCCATCTTAATCCTTTTAAGTTACTCTTAAATGCCACAAGATCATCTTTCTTCTCAGTGTACTCAGAGTTCTCACGACATTGTTCTTCACTTTGGTCACTTTGGACACAAAACACTTTGTATAAAACCTATTTTCATCTTGCCTCTTTGCTTTGAAATTCATTGCCACATTTATCTGTTGGGATTTCAGTGTTGTCATCTTACTCTTACATGTGCACACACTCTTCTTCTTGTATACATTACATTTACTCATAATTGCACAAATTCTCTTACAATTTGTAGATATTACATTCCAAGAAACACTCATAGCTTTTTTATAGCTGATCATTTCATTCAAACTCTCTAGAAGCTCAATCCACTGTGAATCTATTCCACTCAACAGAATTCCAACAT
The DNA here is from genome assembly GCA_911728455.2 of Marthasterias glacialis. NCBI lineage: Eukaryota > Metazoa > Echinodermata > Asteroidea > Forcipulatida > Asteriidae > Marthasterias > Marthasterias glacialis. Next base: position 21,649,351 of record OU452220.1, read on the forward strand.
TCTCATAATCTACAATTGTATCTCTGTTTACATAGCTCTGTTTATATTCAGTTGTGTTACCTTTGTTCTGCAAGCTGTGCACATGGCTCTCCCCATGTAAGTTCTGCACATGGCTCTCCCCATGTAAGTTGTGCACATGGCTCTCCCCATGTAAGTTCTGCACATGGCTCTCCCCATGTAAGTTCTGCACATGGCTCTCCCCATGTAAGTTCTGCACATGGCTCTCCCCATGTAAGTTCTGCACATGGGTCTCCCCATGTAAGTTCTGCACATGAGTCTCCCCATGTAAGTTCTGCACATGGCTCTCCCCATGTAAGTTCTGCACATGAGTCTCCCCATGTGAGTTCTGCACATGGCTCTCCCCATGTAAGTTCTGCACATGAGTCTCCCCATGTAAGTTCTGCACATGGGTCTCCCCATGTAAGTTCTGCACATGAGTCTCCCCATGTAAGTTCTGCACATGGGTCTCCCCATGTAAGGTCTGCACATGGCTCTCCCCATGTAAGTTCTGCACATGGCTCTCCCTATGTAAGTTCTGCACATGGGTCTCCCCATGTAAGTTCTGCACATGAGTCTCCCCATGTGAGTTCTGCACATGGCTCTTCCCATGTAAGTTCTGCACATGGCTCTCCCCATGTAAGTTGTGCACATGGCTCTCCCCATGTAAGTTCTGCACATGGCTCTCCCCATGTAAGTTCTGCACATGGCTCTCCCCATGACTCTGAATACACTCCATTATCTTCATCTTCTACTGGCTGAAATAAAGAAAGAAAACCAAAATCCACTCAATTTTATAAATATATCCATGTACTGAACATTTATACACATACAGTATTTGATTAATCTCAACATAATTTTCTTGAACATTTTTATTTTATAATCTGTTTTTAGGTAGCACAAACAAAACACTTCCACTTGCCCATAACCCATGTGTACACTTGTATTGATACAAAGTCAGCTTTATAATACATTAAGTGTTTTTAAGCCAGTCTATGACAACTATGATCCCTGTTGTAATACAATAATTAACACACAACATGCAATGCTATCATACTTTTTGAACAAATGGTTACACACCACTGAAGAGTGTTCATTTTTTTTAATTAACCCCCCTAAAAATAGCACTGACTTAATGTTGGTAACTTACATGTGGGTCCTTTCTCTATGCTATGTAGTGCCCCACTACCCCTTCCTTTAACATTTTACCATAAACCTTCTCTTTAATTGTTTCATTACAACTGCCTTTCTTTAGAATTTGAAAAGGTATTGCCAAAACCAACTACAATTTTTACAATAAAATCATACCAGCAGATTATAAAGCCCCCTCTTTGACACACACATTAGCCAAATCATGGAGAAAACAACTTTCCATCAAAGCCAATTTCTACCTATTGACCATTGCCACTCAGTACAATCACAAACACAGCTATTGGGCAAACAAAACAGCATACTGCAAATTCACATATAAAATCAGTTTCGTCCCCCCTCCCCCCCCCCCCCAACAAAAAAATAAACTAATACCAAAACCTAAATGTTTCGCACTACAAATTCTTCTTCAGGCTAGTCAACTGTAGTTTTCCATCAGGCTAGTCAGCTGTAGTTTTGACTAGCCCTCAGAAATGTTCACTAGCCTGACCATTTGCACCACAGAGAAAACTGACTGGGTACATTTAGAAATAGGAGTCATCAGTCATCTAGTTTATTTTTTACTGGCTTAGTGTCTAAATTGAGCACTGCTTCCAAAGACTTTTTCTTTAAAATAAAATTAAAATGTCAAGTTCATATGGCCCAATTCCTGGTTAACAAGCACCAATTCACAACACTTAACTAGTACAGACTTAATAAAGTGTCAATTCAATATTCTTAAAAACAACCGACACCAACCACATCACTATGCATGTTTATAAAACATCCATCTTCTTAACACTTCTAACTAGTTCCAAATTTGTGCTCAACGCAAACAATTTTAAAAAGTCCACATCTAAACCATGACATCGCAACATCTTAATCATAAATTCCATGGCAATTTAGCCCCACTCTGTGTCAATATAAAAGACTACCTCTGCTGTCTAATAGTATCTTTGACAACTTTTTGGTTGAATTTGTCACAGTATCACAATCAATCACTCACCACTGCTCACTCTCAGTCTCACTCTAATCTCAGCCTGTGCATTCTTGTTTAATTGATAATTACCTGTTTTTGCAACTGGATTCATTATAAACTTGCATAAATCTACAACACTTCAGGGTAGAATGTCGCGTATCGCCGCCACTTTTCTCGAATTTTAAGACAAGTACACCAATCTTACCTGCTCACCTTGGTAGAGGATACATGTGTTGAGGTGAAAAACGTTACAGGAATTTTCAATACTTGAAGTCTGCGTGAGGTTGCAAAGTGAACGCAATTTTGGTTGATCAGCTCATTACCCTCATGACCTCCTAATTGTACATATCATATATTATACAAATAGTCACTGTGCATGCGCAGTTAACTGTTTTTGAGATTCTGCTATTTTGTAAAGAGGTAGGTTTTAAGTTTTCAAGTCAGGAGAAGCGTAAAACTATCGGTTTTTAGTTTTAGTTTTAGTTTTTGCTTTCCATACCCCCCAAAAAATCAATGGACCCCTTTTTTGACTGAATAGTGGTCGAAAAAAAAAATCAAAAAAAGCCATCGGAAAGTGGCGGTTCAATTCAACACTCTTTCCACACTGCAAATGCAATTACTATTCACAAATTGTTTAGTTTACTATTTCTTAATATATGTTTGAATTACTAAAAATATTTGTAGTCAAACAAGTCACACATCCACCACTAAGTACTGGGTCAAAGTTAGGCCTACACTGTGTGCTGATGAAAATTACTATCATTCAAACATAAAATCTCTTGACGTTTGATATACACTCATTGCTAAAAAAAAATATGACACTATACAGACTACTTAATGAAAATAAATAATGCTGAAAACAAACACAAACAAAACAATATCATAAAAACAACTAGTTTCTGTTTTAAACAACTAAGAACTAGCGTCAGTCCTTTACCTTCGCTCTGCAAATGCTATCTAACCTAATTCGACTGCACGCTTCCATCTAATAACAATTGACACATACCTTTTAACACTGGGTACACGACTTCATCCCGAAAGCATTAGACTGGTGCCGAGCAGTAAACGTCTGCGAACGGTCAGAGGTTTTGAGTCAGGAATCACACAAACAGTCTGCTGGACGAGTTCATCAATGAGGGCGCTATCAGAAATAATTTGTAAACTTGTGGGTGCACCACACTAAATAGGCTCCCATAGTAACCAATGCTAAATGCTAAATATTCAAAAATACTAAAAAAATACTTTAAAGTCTCTCAGCCTCCAGAAAACAAATCATATATATTTTCTGACAATTGATCTTTGTTTTTCTTTTCAATTTTTAGTAGGTTAGCCATTGAGAATTTTTGCTAGGCTGACCCAAAATAAAACACCCCAGAACGAGTAAACTGGGCAGAGTTCAACTTGGAAAAATGACCCTACACTGTTAAGCAAAATAGGGTCGTTTTTAGAGGGCCAGTCTGCCCAAAATACTCCAAGATGAAAGTCAACAACCCCCGGGGCACAATGTTGGACCATTTTCTACAATCCATAAAAGCAAGGACCCTCAAGTCTTTGATTTACAGAAAAAGTTGTGGCTTTACATTTTATTAATGAGGCTCGGCGCATGGATTTCTCTCTATTTAGTGTAGTGCACCCTTGCCGTCCTCTGTACGTGCGACGGGCCCTGCGTTCCCGACGCAACTCTTTGTCTAAAAGTCCTTACGTAACTTTTAACATCGTTCAAACCCCGTTCTTTGTAGACCAATGAATCTACCAAGATTAAAATTAGCTAAAATTCAATATAGAATTATATTAAAGACTGCAAAATTATGTTTTGTTGCTACAATAACCAAACACACTAATCTTCCACTTCTAAATAATAATAGGCCTAATGTGGATATTAGGCACACATTATCTCCGTAAAGCTCCAAAATAGTTATAATTGTAAAAATGTACACCAACTACATCATTTTTATTGGGAAACAAACTTACCGACTACCCCTTCTTTGTTGGTCTCAGTCATTACCGTTAATTCTTTGGACATTTCTTGATACTTTGTTTCTATTGGCCTATATAACAATCGTTAACAATCACGATGTCACTGCAGTCCAAAGCTACTAATTATAGCGACAGTTAAAATATTGTGCTTCTCTGCCTTAATGAGCAAAATCTTCTCCCTTCTTATAAAGTTTTAACATGTACTTTGACAAACTACAAAGGTCAAATAATTTCCAATCAAAGTTTTTCACAGGCAAAAATTATTTACATCTCATTTACATGAAGAAACACTTAGCGTCTGCAATAACTTTTCCAAATACGTTATCTTGTGTCATTTTAACCTGGACTTCCGGTCGAAACCAAACATTAAAACTCAGTAAAAAATAAACAAATAAATAAATAAATAAATAAATAAAAATAGAAAAATACCCAAAGACGACCTTTATTTTTTGAACTAGAAAATTCTAAACCATGGACGACCAGACATACATTTCTGTACAGCGGATTTTAGGGTTATTTAATTACTTTTTTTAAATTCCTTTTTTCCTTTGATTTTAATAATTTTCAAACTATAAATGGATAAATGAAGACTCAATAGTTAGATATTCATTAAGAAATGAAACTGTTTGATTGACGTCATGATGAAGTCATCAGGGGTGATCAAAGTTTACTATTAAAAAAATCATAACTTTTGATATACACTGTTGAGAGTTAAGTAGGGTTTATTGTTTCAGTCAACAGAGGGCGCTAGAGTTATCGAGGAAATGATGATCACGACCATTTTAGTTGCAGTTCGCTAAGAAATTGTGTCTTTTCCTGAAGTTTTTTGAGACCCTGGATCCTATACCAGCGGTAAGGGAACTTACTTATTTCATTTGTTGTCCCTTCTGGACACTTTGTTAAACTTGTAGATTTAAGGGAATTAATTTAAAGGGTTAAAAATGGGTATTTTGAAGCGGAATGGGAAGTAAATGTGGGTTGGAAATCCAGTAACGTTCTTGTGACCGCATTAACACATAGCGCAATTTTAGGTGCACTCAAGTATAAGTTCTGTTTTTATGGGAAGTTTAATGTTCTTTTAGTGTTCGTTATTTAGCTAGATTATTCTAGAAGTGTAAGAACGTTGCACATTTAGTGAGAAGTAACGATTTTAATATTTTCTAGCCTGATGTGCTTGTTAAGTGAGTTTTATAGGGTCAGTGTACTTTCGCTGGTGCTGAAGGCAACAGCGCCCTCTCGGGGTAACTTTACATTTTCCCTTAAAGTTTCTTGGTTTTATGGTTCATTAACTGTTCGATTGATAGATACACCTTTTGATTTCTTCTTTGTGTGTTTTTGGATTTTAGTTGACGTGGCAGAAGATAGCTGTTGTGGCAAATAAAGAAGCAGTTATATGTCGGCAACTCAGAAAGAGAATGAAACAGAATTTTCTTTAACCGACGTTACATACACTATTTAAAAGAGATTAGGCCCTAGATGTAGGAACATGATTTTTGGACCATAATATACCAAGTTTAGAGAAGGCCATTTACTGTTTGCTATATAGCATGACCTCTGTGACCTTTGCTTCCAGTCAAACCGGGAGTGGCTCCTATTTTAAAGTGGTTAGAGGTAGGGACGGCAGTGATAGACTTGTCCCCCTGTAATTATCTATGGATAAAAACAGCATCTGCCTCTTTATGTTCGTTCGAGGTACGTAGTTGACAAGAGTATGAAAAAGTATGACAAGCCGTCAAACAAAACTAAATGTCAAAAAGTGTACAAAAAACAAACAATTTTTTTTTTAAACAGTGTTAATTTTATTAAAGACAAACAAAGAAGTAGTCAGGTGCATTTTGTCTACTTGAAACATTGTCTACATTCGTTGTTTTTATCAAAAAAATTCAAAAAATTCAACCTTTTTTACAATACATTTTCGGCCGTCTATGCGCCTACTTACAAGGTTTGTTCATCAAATGAAGTAGAACATGCTAGAACTTGCTCTTGTCATTGTTAATGTTATATTTGCAATTGCAGTCATCTTCAGCTTTTTCGTGTTATTACATCGTGCGTGTAAGTATTATCAATTAATTTTTGAAGATTATTGTGATCATGATGTTGAAAAGGAAACTAATAACGTTTAGAAAGGGCTAGTTATTTTGTAGAAAAACTTTGTGTGCTGTGATAAAAACATGCCAGAAAACATAGAACGTTCTACCTCCATAGTTTAACACTACATATGAATTTTGTCATAAACACTGCGTAACAATCCACTGTTGTGCAGTTGCTTAAACTTTAGTAACTTAGCATGATAGATAGCATGGTTTGTTCCATGGTAGTTGTAACAATTACCAAGCGAGAATCAAATGAAATGATGAATAGGAGTATAATATTAATAGAATAATGTCTTCAGCCTTTTAAGGGAAATGTTCTTATTTAAATTTCAGTAAATATCATTTATTGAAATTTTCTATTGTCATCTGTTTTTTCATAGGATGCCGAATCTTGCCGAAGCTTTGAAGAATGACAAGCCGTACAGTCAACCATTGAATGTACGTGTCATTTATAGTGATGCACAAGATGCCCGAAGATTCATTTTAAGTGATGGCAATGAAGTTGTTGAGTGTGTTGTGTATAATGATACAGTGAAACACAAATTTACAGTAGATGGCAGCCTGGTGATAATTAATAGTCATGTACGGAAATTCAGTCACAAGAAGGCATGTCTGGAAATTCGTAATAATACGAAAGTTGTCCTTAGAAGTGAGGTTGCTGTACCTGAGGAAATACTAAAGGAAGGACAGGCTATGCTGAATCCAGACGCAGCTGATTTTGTCAAGTTGTCTGCAATACCAACTTCACCACTGAAGAAACTGGTGTCAGTAAGGGGAAAAGTTGTCAGTGTAAGTTGCTGAATTTAATGTTGAAGTAGATTTGGTCTTTTGGTTTGAAAAAATGCAATTATTGTAATTACTAGCAGTTTGGCACACTTGTGACTCCAAACATAAAATAGCATATCAATTTAAATTATATGTTATATCTCATCCACAATAACCAAACGTAATTAGAGAGACTGGAATAATAGATCAATACACACAGTACACATGTATCTTAAGTAGATGATATGAAAATGTTATATTATTTAGTAAATAGTTTATTAAAACGGTGAATAACAACAAACACTCTCAATGTACATAAATCATAAGCATTAATTGATAATTTATAATTAGTGTATTGTGATTGTTAAATTTGTCCATCTTTGAATATTTCCAGTGACACTAGGAAATGGATAATAGTGAAACAGACTGTATGTGGTTGATGGGTGGTTATTTAGAATGCAATTATTTTTACAGGAGGACATTCCAAAGACAGTGCAACATAAAGGAAGGGACTTACTGGTCAAGAACATCTTTGTAAAAGAAGAAAATTGTAGATGCCGAGTAGCTTTGTGGAATAACATTTCATCTACTTCACTGAGAGTGGGAGATGTAATTGAAGTCACTAATACTTTGACATCCAGATTCCAAGAGGAGAGCTACGTTAGCACGACTCGAACAAGTGCAGTGAAAGTAAGTAAAAATCAACCAATGGCTATGATGCTGTTTTGTACATGTACATGTATATTAGATTTGAATAATTTGTTTATAATGCCTGTAATGTCACAATTTTATCTCTTCCACTCTGTTTTAGGATGCATTTCTGCCAGCACAAATGCACATATACATGAACAAAATAAAGATCGATATATGTCAAAATTGTTTTAAAGAAAATTACAAAAACTATAGGTTAGATTATTTGTTTTGTGCAGCAAGCACACATTAAAAAGCTACTGTATGATAATAAAACAATTTCAATGTTTGTTTAACTTTCTTTTCTTATTTGTTTTATTTGTGATAATGTTTCAATTGTTGAAAAAGATACATTTGGAGTGGTTGGATTACATGGTTTAACAATGGACTCATTTTGTATATGATTTCAAATTTTTCTTTCGAAACAACTAATACACCGGAAATAATGTCAAAATTAAATATGTGTGTATTTTTGACAGCCTAGTTCTTATTAACTTTGTGTCTTTTCACAAAGGTTATGAAGCACTTACATTGTTTAATTGTAGTAATTTACTTGATTTATTGGTTTTCTGTAGCAAATAGCATCATCTGATTTACAAGAAGAAGTGACAGTCATCGGTTTTGATGCAGATGGCTCTGAAATGATCTCACTCACAACTGATGAGGACAACTATCCAAGTTATAAGGTACAGATGATCAAGCTGGCCAGTGCATTTGAAGTAGAAGAGGATGATGTTGAGAAAACATTGAGGTTGAAGACCCCTTTCAAATGTACCCTCATGAAGAATGACGAAAGCGTGGAGTCATTTACTCTGGTTGTGTAGTACTACCAACCCAACATTAACATCATACAAACAGGGCTAACATAACACAATTCAGTAAATACTTAGCAGCCTAGACTCTCCAAATATGGATGCATATACATCACAATCACTACAATTCTATGCATTACAATTTTTTTTTATCTGGTGCAGTGGTAAGTACAGAGTGGTTGTTGGGGTGCACAGATATTGTATCAAGGCCCATGAAATAGATACTATTTTCTGTAAAGTGTTCAGCAAACAAATCTATCAAGAAAATCATAGTTGATAGCACATGTTTACATGGCTATGGTAAAGAACTGGATATTTTCATAATCATCTAAACTTTCTTGTCTTTATTTGTTAGTATACAGTGGAAAGATTCTGTTTTCAAGTTAAGTTGATATTATGTTTTTGTAAAGGTGTTTTTAAGTATAACAGTGAAAGTTGACTTTTTCTTTATAGTTGTATAAGAGTAGTATGAGAGGAGCTTTTCGCACCGTTTTGAGCAACCCCATCCTCCCTGCTCCCTCCCCATCAAGTCCCCCTCCCTCCCTCCCTCTTTGATCCTCTTTGCCCCCTCCCGTCTTTGCGCGTACGCCTCTCAAAAAATAAATAAATAAATAAATACAAAATAATGGTTGCAAGCAGGAAGAATCACGGTCACCATGCAACGTGTGAGTGAACAAAGGGGAATTGTGACTGTTTCAAAAAAAATGAGAAAAAAAAGGTTCCGAAGCCGTTATTGCTGAGGACACTTTTTTGGAAGGAACGATAGGCGACTGCCATGTATAAAGTCACCATTAAGTGACAAAGTGCCTATACCACGCAACATGGTAAACATGATTGGCGCCATACACAGCGTCATCTTCTTGTTTACAGACCTGTCTCAGGCTCGTCACATATTGTCTCTTGTTATAGTTTACACTTGTGTACAGACCTGTCTCAGGCTCGTCACATATTGTCTCTTGTTATAGTTTACACTTGTGTACAGACCTGTCTCAGGCTCGTCACATATTGTCTCTTGTTATAGTTTACACTTGTGTACAGACCTGTCTCAGGCTCGTCACATAGTGTCTCTTGTTATAGTTTACACTTCTTGTGTACAGACCTGTCTCAGGCTCGTCACATATTATCTCTTGTTATAGTTTACACTTGTGTACAGACCTGTCTCAGGCTCGTCAAAGTATTGTCTGAAGCTAGGCGAAGATAATACTTTTCCAAAAAACAACAAAAAAACAGAGTTCTGTTGTGCTAAACATCCGTTTGTCGGGGCACATTGGGGAACAAAGACGTGTTTATGACGCGATAAACAAAAGGTGCTACATCTTGTTATAATCTACGCTTGTGTACAGACCTGTCTCAGGCTCGTCACATATTGTCTCTTGTTATAGTTTACACTTGTGTACAAACCTGTCTCAGGCTCGTCACATCTTGTCTCCAGAAAAGATGCTACATCTTGTTTATAAACCTGTCTCAGGATCGTCGCATATTGTCTCGTTGTCACGTACAAGTCCCGACAAGATGCTACGTCTTGTTTACAGACCTGTCTCAGACTCATCAACGTATTGTCTGAAGGGAGGCGAAGATAATACTTTCCGAAAACAGGGTTCCGTTGTACTAAAAAAGATTCGGTTAGTTGTGTGGGTTTATAAACTGGTATCCCCACAAATGCGGAATCAAGAGTCTACAGTGTGTCGTCGTTACAACTTGTCTGCAAAATGTCTGTCAATAACTTCGAGACATCCCTGTTTGATTGCCCGAGCCCTACGTCAAGCCAGCTGGTTGAAATCATCCGTATGGAAGAGGAAGCCCTGGCCGGCACATCCTCAGACTCCGATCCGCTGTGTATCCCAGAGACACCTCCTCATCTCCAAGGAAGGAGCGACATCAATGAGGTAAGAAGGTTTTATTTATTATTATTATTATTGTTTATTTTATTTTATTTTTACTATATATTTTCACGGTCTATATTTCGTTATGGCTAATGACGACCAACAAGATATCGCTCTTAAGAAATTTCTCCAGTTAAAACGAAATTCATTTAATTTATTTTAGAACGTGAATGTGTGGCTGATGGCTAATGGAGATCAACAAGATATCACTCTTTCTCAAGAATCCATGGTAAGATTGTTTTTCTATTGAATGATACAATGCTTAAAGTTGTGCGTCGACATTTCAATGCTTAGTGTAAATGCTTCAAACTGTTGTCCACTCTCTCTCGATTGATTGATTATCGGTTCAGATTTTAAATTTTGTTATAATTATCATTATAATTTTTTTTTTTTTTTTAACTTGTTTTATGTGCAGGATAGTGTCCATGAAGAGGTAGCTGTCCCGCCTGTTCAACAACCACAACCCCGGGTAGCTGTTGCCCCTGTTCCACCACCACATCAGCCTGAAAACCGTAAAAAGTTTTCGTGTGACAAATGTGTTAAGGCCTACACGAGAAAAGACAAGTTAAAAGCTCACAAAAGAACTCATGCTGTTGGTTATATACCCATCAGGCCACCTGCTGAATTCAAGTGTAGGCAATGTACAAAATCATTTAATCGCGGGTCCAACTTAAAGCGCCATTTGAAACACCACTCAGCACCCGCTAGCCAACAACACCGGGAGATTCAGCCATCCACACTACCCTGCCCAGCAAACCCGCAACCCATCTTTCTCAAGTGTCCGGTATGTGCAAAGACTTTCACCCGTCGTGATAACTTAAGGCGTCACATAAGGATCAAACATCCACAATGCCATCCAGCACAGCGCAACGATCCACCCGTGGTGGACGCCCCACCTCCAAACGCCCCTGTGGAGAATGTTCCGGCCGGGGAAAACAATCTGCTCATCGCTCCTCCAGCTCCCAACCTCCCAGAGGACCCTGTGCCTTTTCCAGATCAAATAGAGGACGAGGTCAGCCGAACTATCCGTGACTACTGGCCGTCAGTACGCTCCCATCACATCACCGGTAGGTCCATCCAAGATATTTACAATTTTAAAATGTTGGATTTAAGAAACCTTGGACCTGGTGTTAGTGCAGAAGAGGGATTGCAAATTGTGTTCCGTCAACTTAACTGCCGAGCAAAATTAAACATTTCCTTTGGGTTGGTGCTTCGCCACACGGTGAATTAATGTATTTTCACTCCAGCTTGAACAATTCTCGTTTTTTTGATGAGCCTTTTGCAATTGGCTCGGAAGTTGACCTAGATCTATTGCTAAGTGAACTAAGAAAACATGATATCGCGGAATACGGCCGTCTCCAACGACCGGACACTAAGTGGACGGTCGAGTTGATAACAAATATTACAGTCTACGTAAACAAAATTAATAACTTTTCTATTGGAGCACCAACAGCTAACGTACCAAATTATGTTGCTATGAACAGGGGATTAAAAGCTGATATAGGTACTGTTTTCGGTGTGTTCAGAAAGTACAGCCATATTATTTGCATGATTAGTTTTAGTACTTGCATATCACTATTTTTCAACATTTTATGACAAATATGGTGGAATTAATTAGACAGTTGTATTCAAGGTGAAGTTTGTACTATTGGATATTATCTGAAGTCAATAATTGATTTCTGGTCACATTTGTGAAGTTAGGCAATGACTCAATATTTATGTTTCAAATACATAAAACATATCCTTCTCAACTTGTAAAGAAGTAAAATTCACTCGATAAATCATGCTTAATTTTAACAAATGGATAGATGAAACCAAGTCTTTGGGAAAAAAAAGTTAATTGTAAAAGAAATCTATCAAGAAAATTATTTATGGTTGATAGCACATGTTTACATGGCTATGGTAAGAAACTAAATGTTCTCATAATCATCTAAACTTTCTTGTCTTTATTTGTTAGTATACAGTACAAAGATTCTGTTTTCAAGTTAAGTTGACATTATGTTGCTGTAAAGGTGTTTTTAAGTATAACAGTGAAAGTTGACTTTTTCTTTATAGTTATGTAAGTATTTAGTTACATACTCAAAACTTTCTGTGTAGATCTATTTTTACATAACAAAAACTATTTTTATGCATAATGATGACACTGAAACTTCCTAAGTCAAATACGTCAGTATAAGACCACATTGTCAGAAAAAAATTGTCTTCACATTTTGTTAACATAATTTATATTTTTTTAAATTTCATTGCAATGAAAGTGCATTTGTTGCTTGAATCCACCTAACCATTGGCCTTCAATACAATTCAAAAAATTATAAATGTTTTATATCCAAATCATCCTGTAATTATCCACAAGCATTCATTCATATACTTTCGAGTGGTAAATTAACTACACATGGAAGATGTTTGAATTATATCAGTTTGCCTTTTCTCTTCGGTTTCCTTTTGCCTTATTCAATTCACCAAAGCTTTAGCCAACAGTCTGTTATGATACACATGTTTAATTTTATATTTGCACTTTTTGAACTTTTAACGTGTTACAAAATTAGTTTAGTTAATAAAAAAAGTTTCTAGTGTTGCATATTATTTGAAGTCAAAATTTGATTTTCCTAGTCACAGTTCAGCAATTAAAAAATTGGCTAAATTTAGTAAGAAAAACATACCATTGGTAAGTCAAACTTTATATAAACAAATGAAGAAGTCTTTTAGGAAAAATAAGTTGATTCTAAAAGGCCATGGCAGACGAACGAGTCGCAGAAGTTTAGTTGCACCCATCTTGGTAGTCTTGGTCAAAAAGTTCTTACATGATATAGTTCGTCACTTACCGTTGTACAATAAATTACGGCGGCACGACATCAATTGCAATCATCAGCAATCAGTGTGTTTAAGTCGGGGTACGCTTGATAGCGGTTTAGTTTTCTAAAACGCCCTCTATTGTTCGATTTGTAAAGTGTGATCGATATGCTCGTCAGCTATTATTTACACAAGTCTCACAAGCATCAAAAACAAAGACTTTAACTTTTTGGAAATCAAAAATTTGTTTTTAATTTTATTTTGTTTTGAGTTCTTAAAGATAAAAACACTGACAACAATTTGTTTAACTACAATATACAAATAAATACAACAATGTCGCTTCATCACTAACAAATTTAAAACCTGGGACAAGGATGCATGCTCTATCTGAACTTCTTAAAACCCTTTTGTAAATCACGCCCATACAATTTCACGCCCAAATTGTGAAACCATACATACTGGGTTTATACGCGCACCCAAAATGGTAGCGCTGGCGTACAATTGACGCTTGACGTAGTTTATAGAGGCCGCTGACGCCTCGCCAACATAGACTTTAATGAAAAAAATTAGACCGTGTCCGATACAACGACTTCGGCTAGAGCTATGGCTACATCACGCACGTCTGCCTATTAATTTCAACACTGGCAGGCGCGCTGATCTAGCTGTAGCTAGCCGAAGTCGCCGTTTCGAACACGGCCTTAGCGTCTGGCGCCCAACGATCATCATCGGGCAACCAAAACTAGCTTTTACAAAAGTTTAATGGCTATGGCGAAACTCCTCATTTTAACATGGCTATGGCGACACTCTTCATTTTTACATGTAACCGGAAACTGGAGTCTAGTCTTATTTGTAATCCTTCGTTATATTCTTGAATTTATTTGAGTTCATTGTTACTTAACTGTACATTCCCAACAACATATATATAATCTTCATGACCATGAACTTTGTCAAAGCCAAACTCGGAACGTAAGTGTATTCAAGAAAACGTGTAATTTTTTGGAAGGAAGAACACTTACTGATTCAAATTAGCACTACTCTACCTCGATACCATTTTTCTGAAACCGCAAAAAAAAAAAACCCGTAAAAATGCCGTTCATTTCTGCAAGGAGGTGAATCTGCAAGCAAAACCGTGGTGACCTCATAATGTATGCTGTGACCCTGAGAAACGTCACTTGTTAGAGTCCCAATGACCCCGCGTTGTAGTGAACTTGTGTCACAAGCAAGATCTACCCACGTGTACATGTACATTAGCAGCAGACTTGCGATTCAGTGAATAATCAAACTTTTGTAGGCGACACTTTTGCCATAACTCTTAAAGTACACAATGGATTTTTACAATCCGTACATCATCGGAAAGGTCATCCAAAACTACGTAATCGCTCCACAGACATGGCCCCAATTTGACCTTGTCTTCCGGTTCAAACCGGACGTTGAAAACTTCAAAAATTCGTATTTTTTGAAGTACTTATCACATGATCACAAATCTTACATCAGATTGTGAGAATTTAGTCCTCTCCAACTTTTGCCTTGAGGTCACACCATTTTGACCTTTACTTCCGGTTCAAAACGGACATTTAACACATTCTTTTGTGCATGTGCGTTCAAGCGTGATCGGCAATGCTAAACAGTAATCCAATGCCATTATCCATGTACACGTCCTTGTGTGTGTGTGGCTAAGTGCTGTCTAGTCGATACTGATGCATATGTGCTACTGTATCAAAATTAAACCGCACGTTGTTCGTAGTCTCTTCTCAAGGCGCGCACTCCACGCTTTGTTAGTCTTTGATACATAGCTGATTTAAACCTTCAAAAATCAACAAAAAATCAACCGTTTGAGATATGAACTTAATTCTTTCGACAAATGTAAAGGTTAGGGAGGGTCTTTCTTTGTGACCCATTGAGTGACCTCTGTGACATCTACTTCCGGTCAAACCGCAAGTAGCTCTTTATTAGAAAAATGCTAAGTGCTTGGAACATGATTCTTTCACCATTTACCAAGGATATGGAAGACCATATTAACTTGCACATTGTTTGACCCCTTTGACCTCTACTTCCGGTCGAACCGGAAGTAGCCCCTCATTTGAAAGTAAATAGTAGGAACATGATTGTTCCTAGAAATATCAAACTAAGGGAAGACCTTTCTTTGTGAAACATTAAATGACCTTTGTGACCTCTACTTCCGGTCAAACCGGAAGTAGTTCTTCATTTAAAAATGCTAAGAGCTAGGAACATGATTCTTTCACCAATTACCGAGGTTAAGGAAGGCCCTTCTCTGTTGTACAGTACTTGACCTCTTTGACCTCTACTTCCGGTCAAACTGCAAGTAGCTCCTTTTAAAAATGGTTAGATGTAGGAACAAGATTCTCTCAGCCAAAACAAAGGTAAGGGGAGGTCCTTCATTGTTCTCCTCATTTAAAGGTAAATAAATGTAGGAACATGATTGTTCCTGAAGTCCCAATCAGATATTATTTCATAAAGCAATATTCCATGTTTCTATTTTCAAACTATTTTAGTTGGGTTAACTTTGTAAACATCAAATAACAACTTTATCTATGTTTACTCCGAACACCCAGTTTTTGTTCTTGGAACAAAAAATTATGTCTAGTTTTACCTACTTTTGAACTGTCAGGAAAGATTCCTGAAGTTAATGACTTGAAAATTTTAGCTAAAAGAGTCGCTAGGCAGTATCTTGCCTGCTTGAGCACAAATGAGTTTGAACTGTCATAACCTGCTGCCTTTCCACAAGGAATTACGTTTAACATCAATAACTTCTGTAATCGGATTTAAAAAGAGTGAATGTGGGCATCTGTCATAAAGATAGGATTCAACAATGTATTACACTGTGGAAGACCACTGCAAGTCTATCGCCTACATGGATAAAGTAGTCATTAAAGGTCAGCAAATTGTTTAGGTGTTCGGGCTATTGCCCAAATACCTGTTGTTTTTGTTTGTTTTTGTTTTTTTCGGTGCTCGGCCAACAGCCGAACAACTATTGTTACTGTTAAGTTTTTTTTTTCTGCGCATTCTTCCCCCTGAACCTTGTCCGCTAATTTTCTCAAAAAGTAAAGCTTGTATGAACTTGAAACTTACCTTGTACAAAGATATTAGTGGGTAGATGATACCGAAACTTTTTTGAAATGATGACGTCATTGATGACGTCATGGCGTTAAATAAGCGTTAAATAATTCAAAAAATTTATAACTCAAGAACGGCAAATGCTACATTCAAAATCTTTAGTGCATATGAAAGGTCTTGTAATGTTGGACAATTTGTATGCACAACGTGACCTCAATTGACCTTTACTTCCGGTAGAAACCGGAAGTTAAAGTAACAAATCATGGTATTTGGGGCTCTAGAGCCTAAGTGAGTAATAATATCAACAAACTTTTAATGAACAATATTTTCTTTAGCTCAAGAGCGATCTAGAAATGTGATATATGACGTCATAGCTACGTCACAACGAAATTGATACATGAGGTCGAAAAAAAAATGATTTTGCCATCTCAAAAAATAAAGCATGAACGGACTTGAAACTTACTATATACCTAGACTACAGTGTGTACATGAAAAAGAAAATTTTTGGAATGATGACGTCATCGATGACGTCATTACATTAAATTGAAGTTTTATATTAAAATACTCATATCTCCAGAATCAGATATGCTACATACATGATCTTTAAACCATATGAAAGGTCATAAAGTATTAAATAAATCTTACACAGGGTGTCACTTCTGGTCGAAACCTGAAGTAGTAGTTTTTTTATTTAAAAAATCGTTTTTGAATAATGTAAATTTGTGTATTAATATAAAAACATAATTTTAAAGCCCCTCGAAGATTCTTCAATTGTATACAAAGTGTGACCTCATTTGACCTTCACTTCTGGTCAAAACCGGAAGTATAAGTTTGTACAACAAAAATATGTATCTTATTAATGAAACATGGTACATTAATAATCGTTACATCAATTTAAAGCTCTCTGACAAATCTAGATACCATGCACAAGGTGTGACCCCATTTGACCTTTAGTTCCTGTCAAACCGGAAGTTGAAGTTTCATATGACAAACTTTCATGCATAGATAAAAAAGTACCATTAATTATTTCGCCCGTCAGCATAGCTCAATACACAAAAAACTTGCACACAATATTGACCTTAAAATATTAACTACGTAATGAAGCACAACACCGTGAGTTTGTCCACAAACTCTTAATTTCTAGTTTAGTTTTTCTTCTCTTTTCCGAATGAAACTTGTCTGCAAGCAAACACATAGTTTAAAAGCTCATATCAACTTGAAACTTCATATGTAGTAAAACTACAACTTCAAAATGTTTCAGCCGTTAAATTATTTTGAAAGCCTCCGTCTTGAAAATGCAAGCAGCTATGCCAATAAATTGTTCACCATCAGACAGTTCGGTAACAGCTGAACAACTTTGTGTGTGTAAGTGACCTTGACCGAGGTCTTCTTCCGGTCGAAACCGGAAGTTGAAGTTCATTACGAATATGTCAAAAACTACAAGTCAGAATTTCACGTAATTTGGTAGGTTGTAGAACGATCGTTACACATAACAAAATTGATTTGTTGATTGTAAAAATTTTGAAAGATATTGCCGCTTCATTTGGAGAAACACGTTAAAGTTTTTTCGGAGTTACAATTTTTTGTAATTAATGGCTATTTCTATGTAGTCATGTACAAACGCATACGCTCGCAGTTGGCATTGCGCCAACTTCCCTCGTGGGACTTTTACCTGCAACACATGGCTTGTACAAACAACAGCTGTTTTATCACTTAAGCAGCTGAATCCTCAAACAGCAGTTGATACAATGCAGTCTGAACTTACAAAATTTCAACACTGGCGGAAGAAACTAGCAGGATGCCACCATGATTTGTGATCGCTCTAACATGTAGAATGATTGTAACACATAAGGTTATTCATTTGTTAAAACTTAACATGAAGTTGACTATCACTTGAAAATGCTGAGAAAGTCATGACGTCTTGATGACGTCATCAGGTTTCGAATTTCAAGATTTTTAAGCATTACATTAATATATCTTTGAAAATCAGTATCAAATCAACCACACAAAAATTTTGGTTGCTTTTTGCGGGACAATATTTTGTACTATTTGTCTTGCTTTTTGTTTTGTGCATGACCTCATGTGACCTGTACTTCCGGTCAAAACCGGAAGTGCCTTGTAATTTAAAATTGGCAACTTTTTTGAAGTTGTTTTAACAATGTTATAACGGTTACCCTTCAAGGGTCTGCTTTGAATAAAATAATAGGACTGTTGATGTCATAAGATTCAATTGCGCCCTCTAGCAGCAGGTTAAATACAGTTCAAACTAAAATTTTACTTAATGTCTGTGGTGAAGTTTATGGTAATCATTTCAAAGTTGGTATAAATAATGACCTTGATGCAGTCAACAGATGTGTGAAGTAGTACATTGATGACGTCATATGTCACATGGTATTACATTAAATGTGCACTTTTTGAAGTCCTGTATCTACCAAACTACATACTTGGATGACTTAAAAACTTGGTATTTTGTAAGACATTGTATTTTATTGCAAAAATATGGAGTGACGTCATATGTGATGATGTCTTACTATTTTTTTCAATTTGTGAGCACTTTTTAAATAGCTAGAGAATGTAACAAATTATAATTAACAATTTTCTTGCACTAGGCTAGCAAGGTCACCAACAGAAATATGTAGTAAAGTCACAATTACGCCATCACTTTTACGTTGCATCAACAAAACGTAGGGTTTTAAATGACCTGTACAGTTACGAATTTCACGTTTAGCTCACAATAGTTCCATTTTTTTGAGTCCCGAACACCTAGTGTTTGTCGGGTGACAAACACTGAGTTCTAGTTTTTATTGTTATTTTTAAATTACCTTTTTCTCTATTAAATCTTTCACACAAATAATTCTTCTTTGACACTCTTTTTAAGCAATTCAATTTGTTTTTATACACTGTATAACTGTTTGTTCTATGGAGTCGTTTTTTTCAGATATTTTTTATATAAAAAGTTTTTCCTTTTTATTGATCTATTATGCCGGCAGATAGCCACGGTGATTTGCATTTATTGTAACGACATTTAATCTCCTTCAAGGGAAAGTGTTTATTGTAGAGTTCTAATATGCGCCCAAGGAAGATGGCATACATACCATGAATATTGTTCACTGATGTTAAACAACTCCAGTTTTTTTATTCATTATTATTATTATTCTTTATTGTCCACTTCAAAATAAAACTGGGAAATTTACATGTCTGTTGAAAAAGCTTGTTATTTAAATTATGACAAGTATTACATAAGCTAAGTAAAAAGTTAAACATTACATCAAAAGTATTTTTTTTATAAAAGAAAATAATTAAAAAGTCAATCCATAATTTCCACGTAACAATGTACAGACTGCGAAAATTTAAAATAAATGAGTTTGAAATTGAGCACAAACAAGTAACACTTCCCAAGAAATTATTACAATAAATCAATAAATTGGTTTCCAGGTCCCTGTGTATTTCAGCATGTCCCACCTAAGAGTTTGTAAGATTTAAAGCTCTGCACGAATGAATTTAAATATCGAGTTGTACGACATCTGAGGCTTCTAAGTCTCTTCCCGGATTTCATTAACTGGTAGTGATCATTCAGAGGGTGATCCTTATCACTCATTATGCCATTAACCTTGTTCACAACAGAACCCATGCATTTCTCGTCAAGATTTATTTGTTCTTCAAGTATTTTTCCTGCTTGGTTGGCTATCCTTTGCAGTTTGTGCATATCTTCTTTCCTAAGACTTTTAAACCAAACAACACATCCAAAAAGGATGACACTTTCAATTACTGAAGTGTAACAGCTTCATTAGTGTTCTATCCTCATTAAATGATCCAAGCTTCCTTAAGAGGTACATGCGTTGTTGGCCTTTGGGTACTGTAGCGTCGACCGTGAGCTTCGCTAAACACACTTTAAAAAGACACCAGGTACTCAATTTATCACTTTCAAAGGCTTCCGAACGGGAGCTCTTTATTTGACCTTGCGACTTAATAACAACCAAAGTCCAGAAGGACGAACAGAACCCGCCTCACCAGCAAGCGGGTTTCTCCGATTGGCCCGCAGGGGCCACCAGTCAGTTCTCCGACGGGGAGTCGTGCTGGCGCCCCCTACTGGCCAATCGGTCCGCGCTACACTGCCCCCTCCTAGGACCCTGCTTATCCCAGAAGCAGGCAGCGAGCGCCATCACTCGCCAGCGAAAAAGCCCCTTTACAAAGGCAAGAAATGAACAAACAAGGTGGGGGACTATGGGGGAGTCGGACGTGGCGGCGGGCCCCGCTGCGTCTCTGTCTGCCGGAAGAGCTGCTCCCAAAAATGTGCGGGGACTCCATCCGGAAAGCGGGTTGGTGGGGGTGCTCCGGGCGGCAGTAGTCCTCCGAGGGAAGGTTGGTGGGCGAAGGAGGGATCAACGAAAAACTGCCCGTACTGCTGGCCATCGTAGGTTCGGAGCAATCTCCCGGGGACCTCGTATGTATGTGTTACCCTGGAGCGGAAGAGTCGGTGTCCTTCCGGGTCGATCCCAACGCCTACCTGTTCCAGGCGCCATTCATCCCTGTGGTGCTCGCAAAGGGGCTCCTCCATGGCGGTAGCGGCGTCGCAGGTGGTTCCCGTCGCCCGGAGGGTCCCCGCCATGGTGACTGACCAGCGGGTCCCGTTGGGAAAGGTGATGACGGAGCCCTCGGGGACACCAAGTGTCAGGCCGTGGCCCAGTGGCAGGATTGCGGGGGAGGTTGGTCGGGCGGCGTCCTCCGTTTGGGTGTAGCCGTCCGTCCGGGTGGGCGGTTTGGCGAAGCGGCTGGCCTTGCCTCCCCATTCAGCCGGAGGCCTACGTCGGCCACGCCCTCGGTTCCACCGGAGGGGACCCTCCTCGGGACCACCCTCCGCCGCCGAGGGAGATGGCGCCAGCGGCCGCTCCGAGTGGAGGCGGCCCGCCTCGTCCAGTCTGACCTCTGCGAAGAGGGGGTCACTCAGCTCCGGTGGAGGGGATTGTCGCCGGTCGTTGTGTTTGGTTGCTCTCGGCCCTGTGCCGATGGTGACTGACCGGCGATGGTTGCCTGGTGAGACGTGGTGGGGGTGGAGACGGGGATCGATCCGACTGGTTGAAATCCCCGCCTGCCGACGGTCCAGATGGAGTCGGATTGGACGGAAGGGTGGGAAAGCGCTCCGAGTGGTCGCAGCCCCCCCCTCCCTTCCGTCCGCCCCTCATCCAACTCTGTGTCGCTGGCATGGACTTCCAACTCGTCCTCTGCAATGCCGACTCGGCCCACCAATCCGGGGCGGAGGGCGCAGTGTTTCACATGCAGTTGGGTCATCTGCGGCCTGAAAAACGCTTGTTCGCACCCATAGGGGCACCGGAACTGTTTTGTTTGGTACAGTACTGGGCAGCTCCACTGCAGGTGTCGCCTCAGGCTCGCCGTCCGGCTGAACTCCCGGCTGCAATGCTTGCAGCGGGGGAGCGGCATCCTGCAATTGGGGAGAGAAAGGTTGTCGTTAGTAATGGTAGAGCAGAACCGGCTGGGTCGGTGGATCTCTCGTCCCCGTCTCGTCAATACCACTGGGGTCTGTTCCGAGGGGACATGAATCTTTTCCCGTTCCCCCCGGCCTTTTGGTGTAGGAGGCGGGGTTGCGACTTGGGTTTGCTCCGAGTGGGTGCAAACCCCCTGTCGCCCACTGGGGTTCTCGTGTACTTCTTGGTTGTGCAAGATGGGCGGAGGTGTCGCAACCGGGGTTTGCTCCGAGTGGACGCAAACCTCTGGTTGCTCTACCCGGTCGTCTGAGTGTATGAACGGTGGGGGTTCGACTGGGGTTTGCTCCGAGTGGACGCAAACCGCCTGTCGCTCACTGGTCTCGGTCCCAACGTCTATTCCGGCTGGTATGGTTGGATCCTTGGGTTGGCAGTCTCTCCACCAACCCATATCCGTCTGGCCCCGGTATGGTTTTAGGCGATTGAAATGAACCACTTTAGCTTTGGCCCGGCGAGACTTCTGAATCCTGTAAGTGACCTGGTCCAGCCGTCGCAGTACTACATAAGGCCCATCCCACCAACTCTGTAACTTAGGTGTACGGCCGATCTTCTTGCTCGGTGTATAGAGCCACACTGGTTGCCCCAGCTCGTACCCTGTCTTGTTGGTGCGTCTGTCGTAGTGTCATTTCTGGTGGCACTGGCTCCCCCGTATGTGGTGGTGGCCAACTCATGGGCCCGTTCCAGCTTGCCCCTTAGGTCCTCCACGTAGTCGCAAGCCTCCCTCTTATTGGCGACGCAGTCCTCTGGTGGCCCAACAACCAAGTCTAATGGGAGCTCCACCTCCCTCCCGAGCATAAGTAAATTGGGCGTGAATTTGGTGCTTTCGTGCCGGGATGACCGGTATGCCATCATGACGTACGGAAGGTGTTCGTCCCAGTCGTCCTGGCGTTCATCGACGAAGAGGCTCAGCATTGTTTTGACCGTGCGGTTAAAGCGTTCCACCATTCCGTCTGATTGGGGATGGAACGGTGTGGTGCGAGTCTTTTGAATTCCCAACAGCTGGCAGACTCCCTGGAACAGTTTGGACTCGAATTCTCGTCCTTGGTCCGTGTGGATTTCCCTGGGAGTGCCGAATCGCGTGATGAACCCCTCTACGAGAGCCTTTGCGACTGTTGCTGACATCTGGTCCGGTATGGGGAAGGCTTCTACCCACTTTGTGAAATAGTCGGCCACCACCATGATGCTGGTATTTCCCGCCCTAGTCTTTGGAAACCGGCCAGTGAGGTCGATGGCTATCCGTTCCATCGGTGCTCCAACCACATATTGTTGGAGGGGTGCTTTCAGGGGCCGTGGGGGTGGTTTCTTTGATCCACATGCGTGGCATCTTTGGCACCACTCCTCCGCCTGTCGTCGCATTTCTCTCCAAAAGACCGGAGCTTGTCGGAGTCGGGCTATTGTTCGAGTCTGTCCCAGATGGCCGGCCGTTCGACTGTCATGCGCCAGCTTCAAGACTGCAGCCACCTTGGATTGGGGGACGACCACCTTCCACGCCGGTGTCTCGCTGTCTGGTTGTTCCCACCGAACCTGCAGGATGCCCTCCGCCAACCTAAGTCGCTCCCACTTTGCCCACCAAAAGATGGTCCCCTGGTCCAGCGCTGCTACTTCTTCCCAGCAGGCTCGTGGGGCGCCATCCTGCAAGCGCCGGATGGTTTCTCGCAGTTCGGGGTCATTTTGCTGTTCAACCGCAAGCTCCTGCTTGTCCCATGGCTTGATGAGTGCTTCTGATGTCGGAAGTACCAACTCTTCCCTCTGACCTGTCACGGCTCCTATTAGTTTCCCTTCCGATGGAGCCATCTTGGTATCCTCGTCTCTGTCTGTCTCTCTTGCGGGGTGAGTGGCGTCCTCCCTGAAACAGTCCTGCGTCTCTTCCTTCGACCTCCCGCATTGACCACACGGAATGCGTGAGACGGCATCTGCATTGATGTGTTGCCTTCCCGCCCGGTGCTCGAAGTCGAACTCGTAGCAACCCAACCGCTGGAGCCATCGTGCAATCTGCCCTTCCGGTTCTCGGAATTGGAAAAGCCACCGGAGCGACCCGTGGTCAGTTCGAAGGAGAAATCGCTTACCAAGAAGGTAATGTTTGAAGTAGTGGACAAAATGAACAACTGCCAATAACTCTTTACGAGTGGTACAGTAATTGCGTTCTGTCTTGGTGAGGGTGCGACTCCCATACGCGATCACCCGTTCTCCGTCGTCCCGTCTCTGCGCCAGCACAGCTCCGATTGAACACTGACTTGCGTCTGTGTCCAAGACGTAACATTGGTCTGCGCAAGGGTAGCTTAATACCGGGGCCGTCGTCAGTGCGTCCTTCAATTGCTCAAACGCCGACTGGCGGTCAGTGGTCCATGCAAAGTCCTTCTGTGTGTTACTGGTTAGGGCATGTAAGGGACGAGCGATTTCGGCGAACCTGGCAATAAATCGTCTGTAGTACGACGCCAACCCAAGGAAGCTCCGGACTTGTGTCAGATTCGCCGGTCGAGGCCAATTTCTGATGGCTGCCACTTTCTCTGGGTCGGTGCTTACTCCGTTCGCTGATACCCGGTGACCCAGGAACGACACTTCGGGTTTAAAGAGGTCGCACTTCTTGGGCTTGAGTCGGAGGCCTGCTGCACGGAACCGCCCCAAGATGGTAGCCAATCTCTTATGGTGTTCCGCAAAGGTCGTCCCCCATACGATCACGTCGTCCAGGTACACCACCGCCGTTTGCCATTGGAGTCCCGCCAGTACCCTTTCCATCAGACGTTCGAACATAGCCGGTGCATTGCACAATCCGAACGGCATCACTGTGAATTGGTAGAGTCCATTGTGCATGCTAAATGCCGTCTTCTCCCGGTCAGCCTGGTCCATGCCCACTTGCCAGTACCCGCTGGCAAGGTCGAGAGTGCTGAACCACTTTGCTCCACTCAGAGCGTCCAGATTGTCCTCGATCCGGGGAATGGGATATGCGTCCTTGATGGTAGCCTCGTTAAGTTTCCGGTAGTCTACACAGAAACGAACTGTCCCGTCTTTCTTCTTCACGAGGACCACTGGCGACGACCATGGACTATCGGATGGCTCTACAACCCCCTCTTTCAGCATCTGTTCGACCTGCCTCCCAGCCTCTTCTCTCTTGAATATCGGCAGTCTCCTAGCTGGCTGGCATCTTGGCGTCATTGCTCCTGTGTTCATTTTGTGCTGGGCCATTTCCGTCCGTCCAAGGCGGCCCTCCGTACCCGTGAAAGCGCCTTGGAACTCGGAAATAAGCTTTGCCAATTGAACCTGTTCATGTACATCCAGGTTTACGGACCCTCTGTCCAACAGGTCTTGAAGGTGGCCTGGCATGTCGCCTGAGCCCCCATCCGGTTCGCCAGTCGCTGTGGCAATGTGATGCACGCTCAGGTCGCCGTCTCCATTCTCCGCCGAAAAAATGTCTTGAATGTCCAGCGGCGAAAATAGAGCAACATAGGTGCCCTGGTAGATTGTCACGGGGTCGGGTGTCGGGTTGAGTACTCTGACAGGTAAAGCCCTGTCTGTGGCGTTCACCAGCCCCGTTGCGACCGCTATTTGGCAACCATCCGTAGACTCCAGATTAGGATACACCATACCTGTCCCCAGTTGTTGCCGACCGGCCTCCATCTTCCCTCTGATAAGGGCCTCGTGACCTGCCGGTACGACGGTATTCTCGGCCGCTTGAACTCTTGCCACTGAAGGGCGGTGCTGACGGCCTCCCAGGGCGACGGTCTTCCCATTAATGAGCATGGCGTTGTCTCCCCAACGCCACTGACAGCGATAAGTTGATAGGAAATCGATCCCAAGGATGACTTCCGGCTCTATGTTGGCCACCACGGATGAATGACGGATGATTTGGTCTCCAACCTTGAGTTCGAAATCCGCCTAACCCGGAGCTTGCATTGGGCTCCCATCTGCCTGCCTCAAAGTATGGGGTGAAGGTTGAAGGTCGGGCCTGGCAGACACCGATAGCTTGCCGAAGACCCGGTCTGAGATAATACTCACGTTCGCTCCAGTATCCAGAAGGAAGTATACCGGAGTTGAGGCAACCTTCCCATATATATAGTTTTCTCCGGGAAGTGACTTCGTGGTCGACTGGCCTCGGCCGGATGTTCCTGTGACAGGTGGTTGGGCTGGCTGTCGCGCCCCAAATTGTCCTCGTTGTTGATTGTTGTTAGGTCCCCGCCTCCTGTGGGGGCAGTCCCCCGGAAGTGGCCCAACTCGTGGCACCCAAAACACTCCATCGTAATTCGGTCGGTCTGTCGGGGGGCAACGTCAAAGCGTTCCCGATTTGACACCAGTGGCGGCGGTAGAGGCTGTGCTACGGTCCGTACATCCCGGAATCCTTGCTTCCCTTTCTTGTTTTGGGAGTCGAGGAAAGCCTCCATCTCGGTTGCGAGAGTGATGGCCTCGGTTAGGGTAGTTGCCTTCCTTGAAAATATGTGGCGTTGAAGTTGTTCGTCGCCCAGGGAGTTGGGAACGCCTCCACCGCCTAGTCTTCACGCGCCTTGACGGGTAGCTTCGGGTAGCTCTTGAGCACTAATCGGCGAACGGACTGTCCGAGATCGCTCAGTGACTCCCCCCGGGGCCTCTGGTGCGCATTGATAGTTGGGCCCGATGTAACGGGATCTGGGCCGCTACCCCGAATCTTTCCTCGAAATACTCCAAAATGGAAGAGTAACTTTTCCGTGCTTCGGGCACCATGTCAGCCAGGGCCTCCTGTGCCAATCCTCGTAGGTGTGAAGCAAGGAACATTGCTTTCTCTGCCTCGCTCCACTGATTGATTGTGGCGACGCTCTCGAAGTGGATGAGGTAATCTGCCCACGAGGAGACTCCATCAAATTTATCCGGGAGCATCATCGGCTTACAGGTCCCTGTCGAAGCCGTCGGTCTCTCTGGTGTGGATGCGCGGTCACTCGTCTTGGTTGCTCTGTGGTACCCCCACGTTGGCTAGGCTGACGGGCTGTTTCAGATGGAGTCCTGTCCCGCCACATCGGAGTGAACATTCCTAAGCGTACCCGTGGGCGCTGCAGAGCCGGGTCGTTCAGGGCGGAGCTGCTCTGGCGTATCACCCTTTGCAGGGGATTCCGGTCCTGGTTGGGACCAAACATCTAGCGTACGTGCAGGCGCAGCGAGGGGCTGCTCCAAAGTGGAAAAAGCGCCCGGTGCGTGAGATTGTGTCGGGCGGGACAGCTCCGCGTGGATCCGTGCGCCCGACGGAGATGCGTATGCAGCGGGAGACCGCTCTAAAGTGAAATAAACTGGTGGCGCGTGAGTGCGTGCCGGACGGGACGGCTCCTCAGAAATGAAATGTGTGTCCTGTGTGTAAGTGCGTGTCGGACGGGTCGGCTCCGAGTGGGCCCGTGCGTCCAGCGTGAATGTGTACGGTGGCGTGTGACTGTATGTCGGACGTGACGGCTCCGAGTGGGTTCGTGCGTCCGACGTACGTGTATGCGCAGCATGAGGCTGCTCTGAAGTGAAATGCGTGTCCTGTGTGTAAGTGCGTGTCGGACGGGTAGGCTCCGAGTGGGCCCATGCGTCCGGCGTGAATATGTACGGTGGTGTGTGACTGTATGTCGGACGTGACGGCTCCGAGTGGGTCCGTGCGTCCGACGTACGTGTATGCGCAGCGTGAGGCTGCTCTGAAGTGAAATGCGTGTCCTGTGTGTAAGTGCGTGTCGGACGGGTCGGCTCCGAATGGGCCCGTGCGTCCGGCGTGAATGTGTGCGATGGTGTGTGACTGTGCGTCGGACGTGACGGCTCCGAGTGGGTCCGTGCGTCCGACGTACGTGTGTGCGCAGCGTAGGGCTGCTCTGAAGTGAAATGCGTGTCCTGTGTGTAAGTGCGTGTCAGACGGGTCGGCTCCGAGTGGGCCCATGCGTCCGGCGTGAATATGTACGGTGGTGTGTGACTGTATGTCGGACGTGACGACTCCGAGTGGGCCCGTGCGTCCGACGTACGTGTGTGCGCAGCGTGAGGCTGCTCTGACGC
Organism: Marthasterias glacialis; assembly: GCA_911728455.2. Classification (NCBI taxonomy): domain Eukaryota; kingdom Metazoa; phylum Echinodermata; class Asteroidea; order Forcipulatida; family Asteriidae; genus Marthasterias; species Marthasterias glacialis. Next base: position 21,677,020 of record OU452220.1, read on the forward strand.
GAATTGCGACGGTGGTGTGTGACTGTATGTCGGACGTGACGGCTCCGAGTGGATCCGTGTGTCCGACGTAAATGTATGTGCAGCGTGGGGCCGCTCTGAAGTGAAAAAAATCAGTGGCGTGTAAATGCGTGTCGGACGGGATGGTTCCGAGTGGGCCCGTGCATCCAACGTAAATGGTGGGTAGCGTAGGGCTGCTCTGAAATGAATTGTCTCAGTGGTGCGTGAATGCTTGTCGGGCGGTACGGCTCCAAGTGGGCCTGCACGTCCGGTGTAGCTGTGTGTGCAACGTAATGTTGTTCTGGCTCGCAAAACTGCGGAATATAAGACTCCGAGCCGAGCCTTGCGTCTCGGGTGCGCTCCGGCACACGGTCGTTCAGTTCCGAGCGGTACTGTACGTCCGGTGACAGCGCCCTCACGGGACAACATGACCCTGAACGAGGCCCTACCTCCAGGGAATTGCTTTGCGGGTAACACGACGGTTCCGACTGGTACCGACGTGGCCCTGTCATGTTCATGGAAAAAAGTGTGGGTGTGGAAGTTTTGTCTGAAACCCCCAGCCCATCTGACCTAACCCTTCCCTCGTAAGAGTAAGACACATCCGAATGGGAGCGATATAGGCCTACTGATTCATTAAATTCAGTAAATAACCCATCATCGTGGGTTTCGCCGTTCTGGCCTGGCTTCCCGGTTAATTCCCCCTCTCTGACCAAGCTGGGCCGAGCCCAAGGATTCCCCAGGACTTCGGGTGAAAGTATTTCCGCCCTGTCCTGTTCCCAAAGGTCTCCCCCAGGGCTTCCCTCAAAGAAAGACAGCAATTCGTCTACTGTGACGAAAGATTGGCAGCTCGGGGAGCCAGTCTGGCCTCCCCCCCAACGCCCGCTGTCTTCTCCCAGTGGCGAGCCGGATGCCATACTTCCTCGCTTCGTGAGTCGAACTCCCAAAAATAAACAAAAATTTTACCTTTTTCCTCTTGTCCAAAGTGTGCCACCGCTGTCACCAATGTAGCGTCGACCGTGAGCTTCGCTAAACACACTTTAAAAAGACACCAGATACTCAATTTATCACTTTCAAAGGCTTCCGAACGGGAGCTCTTTATTTGACCTTGCGACTTAATAACAACCAAAGTCCAGAAGGACGAACAGAACCCGCCTCACCAGCGAGCGGGTTTCTCCGATTGGCCCGCAGGGGCCACCAGTCAGTTCTCCGACAGGGAGTCGTGCTGGCGCCCCCTACTGGCCAATCGGTCCGCGCTACAGTACTAATGACTTACACTGATCTACCCAAGTAAGTTTATTGTCTATAACAGTGCCCAAATATTTATAGGACTGAACAAATTCCAATAGTACTGTTATCAATGCTCATGGGAATAGGTGTTTGTTTAGTTCTAAAATCAAAAATAATTTCCTTTGTGTTACAGACGTTGAGTTGTAGATAATTATGTTTGCACCAAGTCTCAAACATTTGGATAGTCTGTCTTTAGATAACCAACAATAGCTGTGTCATCGGCATATTTCAATATATTGATACAGTTTTGGTTAGAAACTAATTCGTGTACAAAATAAACAGCAGTGGGGATAAAACACATCCTTGTGGGGTTCCGGTGTTACTAATTAAGCGTTCACTAAGAGCGTTCTTGACCTGAACTTGTTGAGTTCTATCCCGAAGAAAATCACTGATCCACAAGATCAGCGAGGGTCCGATGTTGAAGTTCTGCAGCTTCTCTACTAGGTGATATGGTTGAATTGTGTTCACCGACGAAGAGAAGTCAGCAAATGTCGCTCTAGCATAACAACCGATCTTGTCCGTGTGTTGCTGAAGCCCATGTACCAGTGTTAGGGAGCACATATCAATTTACCCCCCCCCCCCGCCCCCCCCCCCCCCCCCCCCCCGAGAGCTGCTAAGAACCTATCAGTTCTTGACAGAGTTATAATGAGCATCATTATCAACAGGTCAATGCACACAGCCAGGCTACATCACAGGCATATTCATGATCACCAGGCGCCTGCTGGACAGCTTTTGGTACACAAAGGGATAGATGGGTGATTGTTAATCCTGGATCATTTGGACAAAGGCCTTTTGTGCCCGGATTAGTTAGGATGGGCCAGCTTAAAAAGTTGCAACAGCTAAGCTAGAGTGCTTTTGGAATTTATAAGTTATGACTGCAAAAAAAATGTAAGGAACGCTTTGATGTGAAATGTTTTAGTATAAATTTAAAAATACTTTTTTACCACTTCGCTCTGAAATTCTTTGGTGCAGAAATGAATCGGACTTGGAAGTAAAAATAATGTTGGACTTACAGTTACACAGCACAGGACCAAGGAAGATAAGAATTGTCTTTTCTCCGTATATCTGGATTTATAATTCCAAGAATAAATCCTGGACCCAGCTATGTTTGCCCTCTGCATTTTACAAATGGTCTCTGATATGGTGTTCCATAACGTGCCACCTTTATTGTTTTGGGGTGGTTTTTTGCGTCTTTTTTTTCTTTTAAAAAATAATGCGACACAAAAAACAAACAAACACCCATTGTGTTCTGCAAATAAGAGTAGATCGTGTAGCTTTTAGACATACCATTGGACATACCAAGTCCGTTGCTTCAGAAAGGTTCCACAAACGGCCACGTATTCAAACACGCAGACATGACAAAAAGTACGATGAGTCCACAAACCACCAATAAAAGTAATAACTATTGAGTACATGCCACACATGCTGTGCTTGTACACTACAGTTTACAGGTCCATGGTGCTAACTAAACTGTGTTGGTGAACTAAAGTAGGCACCGTACTTGTTGTTTTCGTCTGGTTCCCAAGGTTCATTCTTGTTTTAGATTTGGAGAAATCTAGAGAACGCAGACTAATCTAAATCGACACCTGATCTGCCAAACCAACAAAAGATGGACTGTTCTGAGTTGTTGCTGTAATTTTCAATATCTTGGGTGAAATCAAACCCCAAATATAAGGGAAATTGAACCCAAAATATTTAGTAAATGTCCAACACTCGGAGATTCAAAATTCAGCGTGAGCTTGACCGCACTAGCTGGTCAACCGCGCCTGATTGACGGCGTGTCTCAAGGACGGAAGATGCTCCGTACTTCTTGTGTATGACCACAGCGACACTCTATGGCTATGTATAAATTTGTCAACAAGGGAGAGAAACGAAGTCTGTAACTTGTATTAATGCCAGCTGACGTTAAACGAAGACTTTGGTAATTAGAGGTAAAAAGCCCTATTTTGGGGACATTATGCTGTTTAAAAAACAAAACAAATACAGCTGCATATGCCATATAAAACAGTTTTGAAAGAACATGCAGTTGTTGGATGCTGGACTATTTGATCCTAAAATTTTGAAAGCAAGACCCCAAAGTCCCTCTTGCATTTTAAAACTCCAAACAAAATTAGTTATGATATCAGATGACGACTACAATTTACAACACCTGGAGATTCGTATTAAAGCCACCCCCCCAATAAAAATAAATAAACAACCGACCGACCGACCGACCGACCGACCGACCGACCGACCGACCGACCGACCGACCGACCGACCGACCGACCGACCGACCGACCGACCGACCGACCGACCGACCGACCGACCGACCGACCGACCGACCGACCGACCGACCGACCGACCGACCGACCGACCGACCGACCGACCGACCGACCGACCGACCGACCGACCGACCGACCGACCGACCGACCGACCGACCGACCGACCGACCGACCGACCGACCGACCGACCGACCGACCCACCGACCGACCGACCGACCGACCGACCGACCGACCGACCGACCGACCGACCGACCGACCGACCGACCGACCGACCGACCGACCGACCCACCGACCGACCGACCGACCCACCGACCCACCGACCGACCGACCGACCGACCGACCGACCGACCGACCGACCGACCGACCGACCGACCGACCCACCGACCCACCGACCCACCGACCCACCGAGCTCCAGCTCATGTGTTGGATTCAGCTAAAGATTTGCTAAAATTCACAGGAAAGGGAAAATTATATGTCCTCCCGAAACGGCCAATATCAACGAACCAGGTAAAGATTTTAACAAACTGTTCTGTATACAAAAACAGGGTACTCCACTTTGCAGCTAATGCCCAAATATGCTGAACACATTGATTGTAGTAAAGCATATCATGCCACACTTTTCTTACAGAGTATTTATGAGTATGGGCAAATAAATTGCCATACAAAAAATTATCAAAGTGGGAGAACCTTCCATTCCTCTGAAGGTAGACCAAAAAGTACTGCCAAATAAACAAAGCAAGAAGCTTCTTCAGTTTGCCTCACCTCTCTAAAAGCATCTTGGGCAATGGCTGATGTCTTTAGATAAAACATGTGTGTGCTTAAAAATTACACTGTAGTGGCATAGTTGGGCATGTGACCAACCTGTGTTGGTTCTCTGGAAAAAAATCATTGACAGCAGGAGAGGCAAAATATGCCAAAATGTTGCTCATATTTTATGTTGTTCTTTGAACACTGTCTTACACTGTACAGGTTATACTCAACAGGTTATATTGTCAACATAAGTCAGTGCCGCATCATCAATACATAATTTTGGGGTCTTTTTCTGAAAGCTACTCAATGGAAGTCACTATCTGGTAAAATAATTGACAATTTTATTTCATCCTATTCATTGTTACCCCTTGAAGATAACTGTCTTGTTTTTATTTCTGTAGGGACAGGCTCTTTCGCAAGTAGTTGCCTCACAACAAGATCAGGTAAGTCGTTAATGTGTTTTTTCCCCTTTAATTCTATTATTTAATTGAATTACAACTTTTCAATCGAACTATATCTGAAATAAAAGATGAAGACTTTTTCAGTTGGATATTGTACATTAGTTGGATTTGAAACTCGGCATGGTGGGAATACAATCTAGTCTGATTTGCAGAGAGAAACTTAGCATGGTGAGAAATCCAGTCCGATTTGTGGAGACACTGTATTGAAAAGTCTCTATGAGCTGTGGTGGTTATAAGAAGAACCAGTGGTTCTCATAACCACCACAGCTCAGTGAGAGAGTTTACAATACACAGTGTCTCAGCAAACATAAAATTAGAGATGTTGTTCACTGCTCTAATTAGAGAATTAGAAAATTAGTCTTATGGTGTCTCATTTAATGGTCCATGAAGCTTTTTCCCAGTGCAATTAGCAATTAATTCAAGAACTAATAATTATATGCTTTGACTATTTTGATCAATTCTCCAGGCTCAACATTCTGATTTAAGTTCATCGGATGATACCCTACCCCCGGTATTCGAGGAAGCTGGAACACCAACAGTATGTACAATTGTAACCTGATATTAACTTTATCACAGTCCATGGGGGAAGTCTAAAGCCTATATATAAACACCACTGGACCATGTGCCTCCCACACAACTCTCACTAAAGAAAACAAAAAGATAGAACAAAACAGCTAGGCATACAGCTAGAACCCTAGCTCTCTGATGTAGGAAACCCTATATACCTACTACTGACCAATGCCCCAGGACACAGTGTTAATTATACCTTTCCAGAAGGGGGTGTTTCCACATACCCACAGGCATGGTCTCAGACTGTAAGGCTTTGTTCTATCCTAGCTGTTGTAATGGACAATACACACTGAGCTTATAAAACCATGGACGAACCCTCCATGATACAACTATGACTTTGGCTTTTATAACTCCAAATAGACCTTCTTAGGAAAAAATAATTAACCAAAATATAAACATCCCTACACGCTATAAAATGTAAACTGTCAAATCCTTAAAGATGATACTTAAAACAATATAAGAAAATAGAAATAATCAATGCATACAACCAGTACTTGCATGATTATTTTAACAAGGTTTGCAAAATCTTTTAATGGGCTCTACACAATGTTGACTTGAATGCTGATGGCTGATACTGAAAGCTTTGAGCACAAACGATTGAAACAAATTTAGCAAGAACAACATATCCACCCAATTTGACTAACCTATGCCACCTAAAAGAATGAAATCAAATCCTTAAACATTGAGTTTGCTATTTTCTGTTGTATATCAAAGCAGAAATGTAACCACCATCTTTGTCAGCTATCTATTTTCACTTGATCTTTAAACCTGTTTGATTGGAACCTTAATGTCATGGACTGGTTCTCCTAAGGGAAGCCGTCTTTAAGTAACCCCAAATATTCGCCGAAACCCGCCGGATCCCAGCGGGTAGTCTCCTGTTTTTTAATGAGCTCATTATCTTCGGGTCAATGCACATTGCTGCAATACGTCACACGAATATGCATGAGTTCTACTCTGGAAGGCTTGTCCAGTGCCACCACAAAGGAACCAATTATCAACTGGGTAATCCGGGAAACTTCCCTCTTGTGGTTTGCAACAAGTGTTGTAATCTTCTTCACTGGCATGTCCCTGGTGGTGTACATCGTACGGGTGACTGAATCTCAAAGAAATCTCACTACACGTGCTGCCGTGAATTGTCGCATTGCCCACTTACGTGGACAATAGACCAGTCATAGCGATTTACGTGGAGTGTCAGTTTTATAGATTTACACCTTTAGGAGCCCCCTTCGGACATTATATTTGAAGAATGACCGAATAATTTTTGTAATCTTCCGTATATATTAAAGACATATTTTTGTCCACAAGTCACACACACACGCACACAATCACAAACTAATAAATAGAGATTTTGTATTGCGCGATTTTCATAGAAAAATCCACTGCACCTTCAAAATAACAAACACCAAACCATTTTTAATAAACACGTAAACCATTTTTGTTCCGGCCCCACCTCGCTCACTTTCATTGTCGTTAGACATTAACGCCCAATGGAGAAAGCAGAAACCGAAGTCTCTTTTATTGTGCTCTCTTTCATCCCTACACCTTTCAGAACGTTTATAGTTCAAAATACATTTTAGACATGATTCAAATGTATGGTCTGATATCATGCCCAATTTTTTGTGACGTTTGGAGTAAGCAGTTTATTCTATTACTTTTGTATCGTTGTATTGCTTTGAATTTAAAAAAATCATATCAAACCACTCCACCACGAGTGCGGGAAAATAGCGTGGTACACCCATGAACACTGCCGACGCCCGGGATTTACGTACCGCCGACACTACCCAAACACATGTGCACTGACCTATGAACCTCGGAGTTGTGCGGAGGGAAAAAAGATGGAAAATTCGTTTTCAATTTTGCTTGTCATTTTTCTTTGGTTGACCCTATGGTATTGAAATTTTCAGACATGATTCAAATGTATGGTGTGATATCATGCCCAAATTTTTGTGACGTTTGAAGTAAGCAATCAGATTTTTTTTTTTATGTATTCCTTTTTTTATTACCAACAATTGGTTGCAAATCATCATAGTAATTGTAGACTTGTTTCCACAAAACAGTATTCTAACTGTGGCTCAAAATTAAATAAAACAATTATTCTTCAGAATAACTGTATCAGCCAATATTAATTATTAATACCAAAAGGTTATCATTAAATCTCAAAATTGTGTTTGGAAGGAAGAAAAGTCATGTCAAACCACTCCACCACGAGTGCGGGAAAATAGCGTGGTACACCCGTGAACACTGCCGACGCCCGGGATTTACGTACCGCCGACACTACCCCAACACATGTGCACTGACCTATGAACCTCGGAGTTGTGCAGAGGGAAACATGATGGAAAATTCGTTTACAATATTGCTTGTCATTTTTCTTTGGTTGACCGTATGGTATTGAAATTTTCAGACATGATTCAAATGTATGGTCTGATATCATGTCCAATTTTTGTGACGTTTGAAGTAAGCAATCAGAGTTTTAATTTTTTATAGAGTTGATAGAGGGTCTGTGCTGAGAGGTTTGGGAACAGGAGTTAGACGGGAAAATAAAATGGGACATTACGAGACTAAAATAATGGGACTGATAAATAAACAGGGCGGGCAAATAACACGGGACAGGAAATAAACTGGGAGGTTAAAGAGTACGGGAAAGAAAATTATACAGGACTGAGAAATAACCCGGAGCAGGGAATAATATGGAACATGAAAAAATGGGACTGAAAAATAACACAGGGCGGGAAAAAAATACGGAACAGGGAAATGTGACTTTGAAATAACCTGGGTCATGGAAAAATACAGGACATGAAAATGTTGGAAACAACCAGAGACGGAAAGTAATTACAGGACAGGAAATAAAGGGGACTGGGAAATAACTCGGGGCGGGGATCAATAACACTTTAACCCCAAATATTTTATTTCCGTCAAAAAGCTAAGCAAAAACAGGAAAGTCCTGTGCTGAATTGACACACAGTTTGAGAATCAAAACCTGGGGAGTATAAAAAGAAATACATGTAGAACAGGATTAATAAAAAAGATTTACATTGGTAAATATCCCCAATCAAGTACACGTACATGACAGCAAGTGAGTCACAAAAAAGCTGGTGTAATGCCTTAACAATAGACGGACCAAACTGGCCCAACGCCTGCCAGCCTTCTATTGTTTGGCATGTTGGCTATTCAAACGTTGATCCCTCCGTCAAGCTCCAGGATTTAATGAGCCCTTCGGCCAGTGCATGACCTCTTGCGTGCTGGCACATTCATGGTTTATGCAAAGCTATTGAAAATATTCACAGAGCGGAAACCCGCCGGGATCCGGCGGATTTCGGGGGATATTTGGGGTTAGTTAAAGACGGCTTCCCTAACAGTGTCGCCAATAAGCTTTGTGTCAACTGGCTCGAGCAAATGAAATGTGTGAGACATAATTAGAGGCATGAATTTTGTGTATTGTTTTTCCCTGAAGGTGCTGTTCGCCAATCGAAGTAATCGGCTATCATTGCACAGACAAAGAAGAGGACCTGCACTTAGCCTACCAGGTAAATAAGCTAACAATATTTGTTATAAGAGAAAACAAGAACATTTGGTGGCTTCAAAGTCTCTTCTAATAACTTTTTTTTCCAAAATACGTATATCATAAAGTTACATTGTGGGAATTATAGATTATTGAGTGTTCACATTGTTTCAAGGCAGATTCAGAATTGTCTTTTTCAACTAGTGATTTTTAATGTTTATATTGCACTTTATTTGTCCACAGTTAAGGTACATAATATAGTTTATTATAAATATTCAGCAGGTAACTTATCCATTTTTGTAAGGATAACCTGAAAACTTTAGGTTCACTAAAATATGTTTGCATTGCATCCAGTTTGCAAAGTGATTACAACCATTATTTGTATGCTAATTTGTTTTTATATTACATAACATTATTTTACTTACATTTGGTTTTACTTATTTTGTTCAGAACCTAGATCACCAAGAAGACTACAAAGGACACCACCCAATGAGAATGTGAGGCTGCCACCAAATGAAAATTGGATGTCACCAACTGCTGCATCTGTGAGGTCACCACTTGCTGCATCTATTAGGTCACCTTCTGATGAAATTTTGAGGCCATCAGCTGCTACATCTGTGAGGCAACCACATGAAGAAACTGTGAGGTCATCATCTGATGATACTGTGAGACCATCAACTGCTGCATCTGTGAGGCCACCACCTGCGGCATCTGTGAGGCCACCACCTGCTGCATCAGTGAGACCACCACCTGCTGCATCAGTGAGACCACCACCTGCGGCAACTGTGAGGCCACAACCTGCTGCATCAGTGAGACCACCACCTGCTGCATCAGTGAGGCCACCATCTGTGGCATCTGTGAGGCAACCACCTGATGAAACTATGAGGTCACGATCACCTGCTGCATCTGTGAGACCACCACCTGCTGCATCTGAGGCCACCACCTGCGGCATCTGTGAGGCCACCACCTGATGAAACTGTAAGGTCACCATCACCTGCTTCCTCAGTGACTCCACCACCTGCTGCATTTGTGAGGCCACCACCTGCTGCATCTGTGAGACCACCACCTGCTGCATCTGTTAGGCCACCACTTGGTGCATTTGTGAGGCCACTACGTGCGGCATTTGTGAGGCCACCCGCACCTGCTGCATCTGTAAGGCCACCACCTGCTGCTTTTGTGAGGCCACCACCTGCTGCTTTTGTGAGGCCACCACCTGCTGCTTTTGTGAGGCCACCACTTGCTGCATCTGTGTTGCCACCTACCAGTATGACAGTAAGTTTTTTAATTTAGCCATCAGTGCTGATTGATGTTTCGCAAAATATTTATGCTCATGAGTTTATTCTTGGTTTGTATATAAACAAACATAAATACACAAAGTATTGCACCACTGGACTTCTCCACTGGCCAAAAAGAAATCAAAATGTCCATTTCATCTGAACATTTGTCATTTTTTTACAGTTGAACTCAAAGAACAGTTATTAAGTAATCACTGCTGAAAGGACATTGGGGTATCAGTTATAAAGTAATCACTGCTGAAAGGACATTGGGGTATGACTTTGTATCTGGTCAACTTTGATGGAAACTTTTACATCCATTTCTCATTTCTTTACTTTAGAAATACAAGAAACATTGTGTCTCAACCCACACATTACACTGTTTCCAACCATCGAACACACCAAAGCAAATAAAGACACCACAGCCCATTCTAAGGTCATTGCCAAATGCTACCTAGGTCCCAAACCCACCCAGAATTCTAGAAATTTTTTTCCAAAAGCCCTAGGAAATGTTACCATTTTCTCCTGCACAAGGACAAGCAGGATCCCTCCAGTCTAGTGCTTTCTGACGTTATTGAGGGTTTTTCAGTGGGACCCCTTGGGTAGAGGTCAAAGAAGGTTGCTCATCGGCAAAGTTTGCACCCGGAAACTAGACAGAACCCTTTGAATAGACTCAATGAATACCAAGCAAATAGGTGGATCTTTCACTTTTCCACTCATGAACTTATATTTGTATATAATTTGTTGTTGTTTTTTTTCTCATAGCTTAACTTATTTGTTATGTTTGCTTTTCCTAACAGGTGTCTTTAGATGTAGATCTTGAAGCTGATATTACTGCTGGTAAGTTTTTGTGCTATACCAAGCATAGTTGTTTGTCAGAGTAACATAGTCTGGGAGCCTGTCCCATAAGATTTCACCCCATTTAGCCCAAAAGGTTTGACCCCTTAAAATTGCTTAGTTCATTCATTTAAGTCATTCTTAAAAACTTTGTCAGCTTACCCCCAGAGGGTGGGTGTGGGCGCCAGACCCCCCACAAGGTCACCCCCAGACGGGTCATTTCTTCTCATCTAGCCCATGAACCAAACTTTGTCAAAAGGAATTAGTTCGCCTGTACAATACAAAATTGGAGAAACTGACCAAAATTTTGGATGAAAAAATGTGGTCAGACCCCCTACAAAGTCACCCGGGAAGGTTTATTTACCCCATGTAGCACATGAACCAAACTTTGTCAGCAGGAAGTAGTATGACTGAACATTACAAATATTGGGGGAGGGGTCTGGCTGACACCTTCCCAACTTTGTCAGGTTTACTTTTTTTTTGTAATACACAGGCAGCTACTTCCGAAAGGGGGGGGTAGGTCAGGGCAACCTTGTTGGGGTCTGTAGGTTTATCGTTTTGGGGTAATATAAGGGCATGGTACTTCCTGTTGACAAAGTTTGGTTCATGGGCTAGATGGGGTGAAATCAACCCACCTCTGAGGGGTTAAAGGGGGATCGGAGTGAGTCAGGGCAACTTTAGATAGGTCTGATCAGCCCTTCACACACAAGTTGGTCAGTTTTTCAGTTTGGTTCATGAGATAAATGGGATGAAATCAACCCACCTCTGAGGGGGGAGGGGGGGTTGGGTCAGGGCAACTTTAGGGAGGTCTGATCAGCCCTTCCCACACAAGTTGGTCAGTTTTTCAGTTTGGTTCATGTGATAAATGGGGTGAAATCAAACCACCTCTAAGGGGGGAGGGGGGTTGGGTCAGGGCAACTTTAAGGAGGTCTGATCAGCCCTTCCCACACGAAATTTTGGTCAGTTTCTCAATTTTCATAATGTTCAGTCATACTCCTTCCTGCTGACAAAGTTTGGTTCATGGGCTACATGGGGTAAATAAACCTTCCTGAGTGACTGTGTGGGGGGGGGGGTATGACCACCCCTTCCTGATGATGAGTGCCTGTTACAGGACTTTTTAATGTTTGTGACAAGCCATGAGAAAGTTTTATTGGAGAAAGCCCTATCGTTCTTTGACCAAATGAGTGAAGACGAGCACCAGAGACTGCAGAACTTTTACTCATCATATACGTTCTTTGATGTTCCTAGAGAGGATGAGATTCGGGACCAGTTGATGAGGAAGGGCATTCCATCAAATCACATGGATTACTTCTGGCAATATCTGTCAATAAACCATCTGACTTATATGCAGCACAAGCAGAGACCTACACCTGAGAGAGTAGCTAACGTTATTGAAGCTGTGAGTCCTGACCTCACAGTCGATGAGGACCGTGTACTCTACTACCTTGTGGAATTTGTTTCTACACTGGACCATGACTCCCTATCAGACTTCCTCCTGCTAACAACTGCATTGATCCACCAACCTGACAAAATAGTCGTAACTTTTAACTCTATGTTTGGGTTACAGCGGAGACCAATCATGCATATGTGCAGTAACACACTAGAACTCCCCACATCATACAACTATCAGGACTTCAGACGAGAATTCAGAGCAGTTTTGTCAAACCCGGATTCACTTACATAATTAGCATTATAAATTAGTCTTGTGGTAAAATTTTTAGGTTGCACAGTTTGAATCAAGTCAGAGCAGCAAAGGAACAAGACTGACCTGTGTGCACAATAATTATAACAATATGTCACATAAATAGTCAAAGTTTGCAGAATGTTGGCACATAATTATTGTACAAAACTCAAATTTGTTATCAAGCCCATTTTCTCTGTAGAATATGCTGTAATTGTTTCCCAACATTTCTACCTAGGGTAAGAGCAAATGATTAGGCACCTCACCTTTAAATCAATGGTGATGGTTTGAAATTCTGTTGAAAAATATGTTTTCATATTTATAGAATGAAGTTTTTCATTCTGTTTTCTTTACATTCTACACATCCATGAGATTATTTGAAGGATGACACATTGAATTGACAAGCAGGGAAAATCTTTTCAAATTAAAGTTCATAGCATTTTTGATAAATTTGTGTTAAAACACAACACCAAGCATCGGTTTATGCTGCCTATTTGATATTTCTTTTGCATGCATGTATGTGCACATTGAGAACCCTGATGTGTAAATTATACCAATATAATGTTTTGTGTGATCTACTCTGTACATGTACAGGTTGTAAGAGAAAAAATCATATTTTTATCTACGCTGTTAAAAGAAATTATACCTTGTATTACTTTGTCCTTTATCATATCTAAAGACTACTCCTTTAGCTACAAATGAACTTTGTTTCATCCAAATTGATGGCCTACAAGCAGAGATATGGAAATTATGCTGACCTTGTCTTCAAACCACCTGGGCCAGTTCATCCGATCCATGTACACAATGCCACATTTGCCCTACCAATCTTTAAATTGAATACACGGGAATCGAACCGTGGACCAAAAGGAGGTGAAATCGGCTAAGGCTGTTTTCACCGGTCTGCACTTAAATGGGCGTAACTTTTGCACCTCAGTGACAATGAAATAGCCCTTCCAGTAAAGAAAACATTGTGATCTTATTTTTTTTTTTTCGTAATATCGCTGAAAAAAATGTATAATTTTTTCTGTTACAACCTGTATATGTGACTATTCCTTATATTACAGAAAATAATATCAAGGAAAACGTTTTGATACAATTAATCAAAAGGGTGTTTTCATTTTGAAAGTTTTGTGGACGTAAAATTTCAAAATTTATACATTTTTTCATCACATTTAGCAGGATTGCCCCTGCACAAAAGAGTCAACATGAGTGAGGTTTAGGCCAATCGAATTAAAAAAAATAACTTCATTTTAGATTTTCTTGTTTCAAACACTATTTTTCATAATGTAAATCTTTTATACACATATGGACAGACAATGAGGTCACTTGTGTACATTTTTGCACCACGAGGGACTGTGAATGACCAGAAGAGGGTCCCATAGGCTGAGGGGTAGGACTATCTTCTGGTCATTCACAAGCCCAAGAGGACATTGGCATGTACTAGTGACGGAATTTAGCCAGTATAAATGTATATGTGTTTATAACACACAAGTATACTTTTCAACACAAGATGTCGGAAATGACAACGCTGCTATCAATCATGTCAATAAAAAAAATCATTTTAATTACTATTATTCAATCACTTTTTGATACATATTCACGATCAGTTTTTGTTCTTTCTTTTTATATTGCTATATTCACACTTATAACAGTTTGTTTTCTCATTTATCCAAAACAAAATTCTTTAAATAGGTTTCATTCTATGATCTCAAAAGTTTTGCAGCTGTCTACCACAGCATGAAGGTACATGTTTTGTGCATTAAATGAACAGAAAAATACAGGTGGCATTATATTCAAGGATACTACAGGTTGTAACAGAAAAAAATTATACATTTTCTTCTATGCTGTAAGAAACAAATTATAACTTGTATTACTTTTGTCCTTTGTCTATATCTAAAGCCTGCTCCTTTAGCTACACAATGAACTTTGTTTCATCCAAATTGATGGCCTACAAGCAGAGATATGGAAATTATGCCGACCTTGTCTTCAAACCACCTGGGCCAGTTCATCCGATCCATGTAGCACAATGCCACATATGCCCTACCAATCTTTAAATTGAATACACGGGAATCGAACCGTGGTCCAAAAGGAGGTGAAAAATGGGCGTAACTTTTGCACCCCATCAGTGACCACTAAATCAAATCACTTCAATTGCTTTTGGTAGCCAATGAAATAACCCTTCCAGTAAAGAAAACATTGTGATCTCATTATTTTTATTTTTTTTGTAATATCGCTGACAAAAATGTATAATTCTTTCTGTTACAACCTGTACAATGATAGATACAACACACAAAAATACAGGAGCTCCTATAGTACTCCACAAGTTCATACCTGTCTATGTAATTGTACACCTATTGATTTATGACATGAAAAACCCTAAAATGATTTGAGGTTACTCAATAAACATGCAACAACTTGCAAGTCTTGAAGGAAGTCTTTTGATACTATTACATAGTGGACTTTACCTGGGCTAATGACTTTGATTACTTTTACATTTATTGTATTTAATGTTAAATCAGTAATGTTTAAATAGGTAAAAAATCACTGTTTTTTAATACTTAATTTTTTTAGTTTGATACTTTCTTTAAATGTCTCATAACTACAATAGTCAGGTGGCTTAGTGAAATTACCTGGACACAGCGGACAAAAGCACCAATTTTGGCACAAAGCTTCTGTAGGACCTACTAATTAATGTTAGGAAAGGCACCATCCTGATTTTCAATTTTTAAATTGTTTCCCTTTGTTTTGTACACATGGGAGGGGCAGGACTTATTACTCCAGTTAGGAAGGGAGCTCAGGAATAAGACTAACATAATGTTGTAGCCCTACCCTGGTAAAGACTACTCACAATGTTAAAGATCTTACCCTCCTATGAATTATTTTTTTATTGAATTTTGAACATTTAATATTTAGCCGTATGTTTTGTACACACACGGTAGCAGCAACAATAGACAACCACTGGTGTGTACAAAAAAATATGGGTAAATATTAAATCTTCAAAAATCAATAACAATTAATTTGTACAAGGGTAAGATCTCAAACTTCATGAGTAGTCTTTACTAGGGTAGGGCTACAACATTATGCATGTCTTACTCCTGAAGTTTTTTCTAAACTGGAGTTTTGCCTGTCCCCTCCCATGTGTACAAAACAAGGGGGGCAAATTAAAAAATTGAAAACAAGCATAGTGCCTATACTAGTAGGCCCTAAGGAAGCTTTGTGCCAAAAATTTTGCTTTTGTCTGCCTGTCCAGGTAATCTTGATATTTAACACTAAGCTGCCTGATTACAATATTAATGGGTAAATCCAAAGCGTCTGAGTGTTACAATGTAACTTGTTGATCCTGATGGTATAAATTGTTACATTTCCCACAACAATAACTTATTTTAAGGCATTACACTCCTTTTTTTGAAGAGTAAATGTTTATCCATTTAGATAAAGTAAATTGAAAAGCAACAAACAAAAACAAAATAACATGCAAAAAAATCACAAACTTTGATTGTAATTTTTTCTTTCAAGAAAGCATCCAATATGTTTCTGTTTTTCACGCATCAGTACTTTTTGTTTATCAGTGCATTAACTTTTATTAAATTTCATTTATGATAGTGAATTAAGACGTGCAATCTTCAGCAGCATTTTTTTGGAAGATGACAATAAGTCGTACAGAATGATTTCTCAATTTTTCATATGCAGAGGTGTGTGCAGATTTGAAAAGCACAGTCTGTCTTCAAAGTTTGTGATTTGAGGCTACACAATGAACATGTAAGTCTTGGAATAAGTGTTGATACATGTGGTCTTTGCCTGGACATATAAGAGACTTTGGGTACTTTTATAATGTTAAATCTGTGATAATTGTGTTATTTTTAAAAAATAAAACAAAATCAGTGTTATATTACACTTCTTCTTGGTTGTGGAAATTAATACTCTTTTCATCATACAAATATTAAATAAGAAACATTCAGAGTCAACAAATGTACTGAGGCTGCAGAGCGACTTTTCTTTTGTAGATTATGACAAGGGCCCAATTTCTTGGCTCTGCTGATGTAAAATGCAGTGGAGTAACAGTATGGCTAGCATGCTACGCAAATCATCCCAGATCCTCCTTTCCAATGTCAATCCACACAGGACTGTTTGGGGGCCTCAGAGGATTTGGGTATGGTAAGGTTACACTGACCTTTAAGGTCCACGTTACACATATGTAATAATTAATTGTTTTGCGGAGACAGCTGCATTACACATGCTTCCCAGAGGATGTGCTAAAAAATGAAAAGGCATCGCACATAGCTTGATAGCTTGATGTCAATTTTCCTTTTCCTAGGTCAGAGAGAATACTGCATGAAGGCCAGGTTCCAACCCTTGATACAACACTTCAACGATTATATAATAACCTAAAGCAAGGACTTGTACTAGTCTTACATATTTCCGTTTCAAATCTGTTATGCCCCCTGTTTCTCTCTCCAGAAAAGTAATCTGTTCTCTTGTGAGTGGCTGAATAACATTGCCTTCCTGCTGTTCATCACCTCCAATGTTGTCAGGGTTGTCCACAGGGGCATATGGTAGATTCTCAAGGGTTGTATGTAATGTTTATCCCTCAAAAACATCATTTACAGCAGTAAGATTAGAATCTGCATGTTCCAGCATGCCATCAATCCATTGCTGATTCGGGGTTCTTTGCTGAGGATCTGTGGACATATTGTGGCAATTCCAGCCATTCCTGAAAGATTCTAACCTGATATTTACTTCTGCCATGAAAACTGTGTGTAGGGCTTGGAGGTGACATCCATTGTCAACATCAAGAAGGCCTCCCTCTTGAAGCTCAATGAAGTCTTCTTTAAATGGCTTGAGAACCTTAAGAGAAAATGGTAATAGATTTTCATCATTATTTTCATTGATCTCAACATTACAAGTATAATACAAAAAAAAGCAAATGAAAATACTGTAGAAGTACAAAACAAGTAACATCAAAACAAAAAATAAAGTAAAAAAAGCTACGCAAACAAAATACTCAAATATTTATACACAATGCTTCAGTGTGTAGCCTCAAATTGTTCATTATTAGTGCTCATGTTGGACAGTGGAAAATGGATTTGTGTAGTGGGTGAACTAGAATTTGACATTTCACGTTAAATCTAATAGCAGCAGCAGCAGCAGCAGCAGACTTTTGAAGCATTAAATCAAATGTGGTTTATTACTTTATTGGTTTTTGCTTGTTTGTTTGTTTTTTTGGATGATCTTCCCGACAAGGGTACTCGGCAAAGCTCCCACAAGGGGATACAAACGCCAAGCTGGCAACAGCCAATCTTTCTTATACAAACATTGGTTTAACGTCTATGATTATGAACTGCACATACCAATCAATTGTGATTCACTAACTAGACGACAATACTTCTTCTAAGCATTGTGAAATCAGTGGTTAACTTGATGGGATCACAACCCTGTGATTGCAAGTCCAACAGGCTAAACACTTGACCACGGTGTAATTTTGAGATGAATGCATTCATTCAAACAGCCTAGTTTTTACCAAACATCTTTGAGTTGTCAGATATTTTGCACCAGATAAAATATTAGGGTTCAAGTCTTCTGAGTTACAGAATTTTTGGTTTGATCATTTACGAAAATCTTGCACAATCAGGCAGAAATTTTCAAGGGAGCTTTTCAACCGTGATCATAATATTTATACAATTTCAGTGACAAATGTGTCAATCTATGAATCTTAGATTTTTTTGATCTAACAATCCTGTAACACATCAGTGTCATTCAGTGTGTGTTTTAAAGTATTTGTGTGATGTTTTATGTAGCACATGGCACATGACACATGGGCTGGTTAGAACATGACAAAAAACTACAAGACAAGAACAAACATATTACCAAATGATGAACATCTCTCCAGAATCTTTCTATTCTTTGATTGTGCACTGAAGACCCTGTTATGTGACTTGACCTACTGCATCCGCGAACCATACTCATGAACATGGCAACATCAACACTTTCCAGTCCATGATCAGATTGTACCCTTGATGGAATACCATAGACATCTGTGGCTCTGACAAACAGGTAAAATACTGAGCTAGCCTTGATGTTGTTTAAACACTTCAGGTAAGGAACCATGTGGGAGCTTCCATCCATAGCACCATGAACAACTATGCCAAATCTGGATGTGAAAAATGACATTGTTAAGGTTTTTTATATTATATGTAACCGATTAAACCGAACTCTGTATCAGAGTAAAAAGTTACAAACACAAATATTGCAGGAGGCACATTGTGCCCAGTTGGGATTCGAGGTAAAATGAAGTTGTTTGCTGTACTCATTTCCCAACAGATCATATACATTGCACAATAAAGTGCAAAAGTCTATAAACCTACATTTAATCAGTATGAAATTTTATGTGTGTATCAAATTTTCGTATAAAATAGTCACATTCAATGCTATTTTGAAGGGATATTATTGAGATTTCATCAGTGTGGGCAGAATTTTCCTGTACAAAATTTCCAGAATATCATTTTAGGGAAAAATAGATGTTTAATACCAGATTTCTATTTTATGCAACAGCTAATTAAAAAAAAAACCAAACAAACAAACAAACAATTGTAAATTTAACCTTAAGGCCACTTTCTAACAAGCCTTCCCAGTTTCAAGTTGGCATCAATGTGCCAGAGTGAGTTTGAAGCTGCCACCTTGTACATTCTGCGGTTAATAGTCTGTGCCCATCTTTCTGCAGTTCCTTCAGGATCAACAGTCCTCAGTGCATCCCTCACACGATCCCTCTGTATGTGAAGTCCCTGACTGTGTAAAAGACCTTGCATTACCTAGTAAATACAAGAAGTTGTATTTTAAGTGAACAAAATGACTAGAGAGGTATAGTTAACTGAACTATCTAGCCCTACATTGGTGGACCCCTACTGTAAATTTTCTTTTGTTCAGGGATGCTGGTCAGAAGTCATACAACCATATATTACCCTGTCATCAGGGATCACACACTAGTTGTGACACAACCTGGGAAGAGGCAATGTAGGGATAAGGGATGCAACGTTTTCTTATACTTATCACATAATTAACCACAAAGGAAAATGACTGGGTACAAGAAGTATAGTCCATTAGGTTATACTTTTTAATCCAGTTAGCAGGCATGCAACTTTGCCATTGCAAAAAGAAGAAATGGCTGAGAGCTACAGTGTTTTCCATTTTCTATGGCAATAAGCCAATGTTTTTGAAGAAACAAGAGGAAATCAGCTGGGCAGTTCAACAGTTGCATGCCTGATTTAGTCATTTTACTATACAAACATTCACACGATTGAAATATTTTTATAAATCACAACTCACTCGGTATCCAGCATTTGGGAAGTCTTTTTTCAGTGAAAATACAGCTTCATTCAGTTCCTGTGAAGTCAAATTACTAAAACGGTTTCTCGGCTGCAGATCTTCAGCTTTAAGGCTCTTGTAAATGTATGAAGATGACACCTTCACAAATATTTAAGAAAATTACAATTTTTTTCATGATCATAATCAGAACCTGTAGATGTTTGTGTTGCTACAAGTCTTCGATTAAAAAGGACAGGTAGTATAAAAGAGCCTACGAAATAGCAAGTGCTATGTTGTTAAAATTCAAAATTTGATATCAAAATCTGTATTTAGATGTTTAAAGTGAAATCAAATTTCAATTTAGACATCTAAATACAGATTTTTTTATCAAATTTTGGTCATAGAGAATAAAATCATAAAAACATTTATAAGAAATAATAATAATAATAGTAAAAACGGTATTTATATAGCGCATATCACTGAAATTTAATAGTGAAAAAGTCCCTATGCGGATGTAGCATTTGTCTCCAATTACTGGTTAGCAGTGAAAAGATGAGATTTAAGCCATGATTTCATCGTTTAGAAAAATTATACTAGGGTTATTATTTCAAGTTTATCAATTTTCAGTATTGCAAAGGTTTCAAAGCTGATGTAGTTTGTTACCTCAATGTTTACCAGTAATGAGCTGGTACATTCATGTGCTCGTATTTTGAAAAACAGAAATTGAAGTCAGGTGCATCTAACATTTTTTTTTCAGTAAACCTTTTCAAAAAAGGTCTTTTAGCGTATGCTGCAAGGCCTTTTACCTGATATTTCCCAGCAATTTGAACACCTGTGTAACCATTACTGATGAGAAATTGTAGCTGCTCTCTTTCAATAAAAATCTTTGGTCTTCCAGCAGAACCTGCAATATCAAAACAGTTAATAATAATATAAAAGTCATATCATTATGTCCCAGTATTTACCACACAGGTCTAGGATTCTAAATTCATCTAAATAATATCCAGTCCTCAACATTTTATCATGCCCAGTGTTATATTACCATCATATCAACAACGTATCAAACACCCACATCCCCCTCCCAAAAAGAATAAATAAAAATAATAAAAAAAATTAACAATTAAAAAATGAACAAAATTAATAAACAAATTAACAAATAAAATTATGAAAAAATTTAAAAAAAATCATAATCTACGGAAAAACAAAAGATACATAACAAATGTATTAATCAATAATTCAATAAATCATTCGTTCAAATTAAACAGATTAATAATTGAAAAACAAATTTATGAAAGGAAAACAAAAACAGAACTCAATTTGTTTTATGTGGCTTTTTACAAATCACAATACATAATAAAAATCATGGTAATAACAATTTTGTAAAGACCTATGTTATGGACACAGTTTGTTCCTTTACAACCTCTAGCCAGCATGTGTGTTTGGTGGGCCGTTAATATTCGTTCTCTACTTTCCCCACAATGTGCTTTGTTTGTGGCACATTTAGTTCTTTCAAGAAGTGGTCATGCTTGAGCAATAATGTGGTATAAAAGGTTTTACATGCCACAGCCGCACCCTCTTTCGATTCTGGGAAGCTCGGGTCGGGATGCTGACCGGTACGAACCTCGGGCTGTGATGTTCACCCTTTCTGTAGAGAGACTGGCACTACTGACCGACGGGGTTCTTCGTGATGTTTTGGCATTGTCCTCCTGAAGGCTAACGCTGACGTGAAGTACTACTGAAGGCTACCCGCCGGTGGTAAGCGCTGGACTCCCCCTTCCGAGCATGTCCTGGGTCGATTGAGCAAACTGGCACCATTTTCTTTCGGTAACTAATAATTCTTTCATATTCGGCCGAATTCTAATATCATCATTATTTATTCCCTTCGTCGAAAGTTTATGCCTTTATCTGAATTTAACTTCTTTTTGTCATCACCCTTTGTAATCCTTGATTTTGTAAATAAATTAATTATTAATTTGTTATCCGTACACAGAATGTCTCAACCGTTTCGATTGTCAGTTGCTGGTTTTCCCTTTCTTTAATTGTTCTGGTAATTCCATTTAATTCTTAGTCTGTCGTACGTACTCACTTTGTGGTGCTCAACTATATGGGTTGGTCGTACGTAACAGAATTGGGGGCTTGTCCGGGAATTAAACTAAATTGATTGGTTTTTTTGTGTCATTTAGTTTTACCAGCAACTGTCATTATGACATCGAAATTTAATGTGGAAGGGTTCGTAAGTGACTTTGAGGCTAAACCCTCGGAGCCCAAGTTAGATAAGCTTAAAAGGTCAGAGTTGTTTGAGGTAGCTAAGTACTATAATGTATCTGTAGTTAGTAGCATGAAGAAAGCTGATTTAAGAGCAGTGCTTGTAGAATTTTTCATTGATGAAGAATTTCACAAAGACAAGTACTTCTCACATTTCGAGAAGGTTGCCGAAAGACTTAGCTGGCCTTCGGACATGCGTACTTTGTTACTTCAAAGTGTCTTAACCGGAAAAGCTCAAGAGGTTTATTCAGCTTTACCTGTAGAACAGAGTTCAGATTATAAGCTAGTTAAAGCGGCAATACTTAAGGCTTACGAACAGGTTCCTGAAGCCTACAGACAGAAATTTAGGACCAAGAAGAAAACTGAAAGCCAGAGTTACATTGAGTTTTCCCGTGATAAGGAAAATCTCTTTGATAGATGGTGCACTTCGTGTAAGGTTAATAAAGACTATGCTAAGCTCAGACAGGTTATGCTTTTAGAGGAATTTAAGCGTTGTGTACCTGATAATGTGAAAGCACATTTAGAGGAACAGCAAGTCAAAGAAGTACACCAAGCAGCTGTGATGGCTGATGATTATGTGTTGACACATACAACTGATTTCACTAAAGGGAATAATTTTCCTGGTAAAAGAAGGTTTAAGACTAATAATTTGCCTCTTGTTAAGAATAAGTCAGCAGACAATAATTCTCAGCTTAAACCAGACTCTAAACCTGAAGGTTCAGACACTAGTGATAGTAAGGCAAATAACTCAAATAGGTCTAGCGTAGTATGTGACTACTGTGGTAAAACAGGTAACACTAAACCTAAGTGTTATGCCTTCTTGAGGAAAAAGGCCAGTGATAGTAGTAACACTAAGCCAATAGCCTTTACAACCAGTGTTCCCCCTCTGGCAGGTCAGCAACTTGATGAGGTTTTAGTAAGAGGGTGTGAATCTGAAGTTAGAGAGGACTTCTTACCCTTCGTTACGGAAGGATGTATTTCAGTCGAAGTGGGTGATAGTTCACCCAAGTACCCCGTCACCATTTTGAGGGACACAGGGGCTCCACAGTCTCTGCTGCTCAAAGGAGCAGTGCCATTGAGTTTGAAGTCCTCATTAGGAGCAACTATGCTCATAACAGGTGTGGGTAACGTGTGGGTTTTTGAAGTGCCTCTCCATCATGTATTTTTGAAGTCAGATTTAGTTTCAGGCCCGATGACAGTAGGGGTGGCGCCCAGTTTACCTCAAGGCCTAGATGGTATTACACTTATATTAGGGAATGATGTTGCTGGTACTGGAGTTGTAGTTGATCCGTATATGACAGATAGGCCGAGTAAAGTAAATAACACGGACAAACTTGAGAAAGAATTTCCAGGTATTTCCATCATGTGTAACTACTCGAGCCATGAGCAGAAAAGCTCATGAACGCCCTAGTTGTAGTGATACTGAATTTGCAGGTGATGTAGAATTAGCAGCTACATTTATGACTAGACTGACCAGTGAAAATTTTTCTGAAACTGTCACGGATAGTGAGGCTAAAGCCTCAATTTCTAAATTTGATGGGCCCTCCCCAATTGTACATCAGCTGGAGGTCTTAAGTGATTTTTCTCTGAATAGAGATGATTTAATCATTGAACAAGGGAGGGACCCGGAACTTGTTGGCATAAGTAACCGGGCATCTACTGTAGATGAAGCTTCTAAAGTGCCAATGTGCTTTTTCATTAAAGATGGCGTTCTTATGCGTAAGTGGCGCCCCCCCAAATATCCCTGCCGATAATGAATGGGAGGCGCTAGATCAGGTTGTAGTCCCTCAACCTTATCGATCACATGTTATGAGTCTTGCTCACGATTTACCTGTAGCGGGCCATTTAGGCGTTGGTAAGACATGTGATCGTATTTTGAAACATTTTAATTGGCCGAACCTAAAAAAGACAGTAGGCGAGTTTTGTAAGACGTGCCATGCATGCCAAGTTGTAGGTAAGCCTAACCAGAATCCACCTAAAGCTCCTTTGAGACCGATTCCCGCCTTTGACGAACCTTTCAGCAAAATAATCGTAGACTGTGTTGGACCTCTACCAAAAACCAAAAAAGGGTGTAAATACGTACTTACCATCATGTGTACCTCAACCAGATACCCAGAGGCCATTCCTTTGCGTTCCATCAAGGCAAAACCTGTAGTTGAAGCATTAACTGCTTTCTTCACTCGTTTTGGTCTCCCTAAAATTGTCCAGAGTGACCAAGGGTCGAATTTTACATCGAAGGTGTTTTAGGAACAACTAAGTGCATTAGGCATTAAGCATGTGACGTCCAGTGCATACCATCCACAGAGTCAGGGTGCATTGGAAAGATTTCATCAAACCATGAAGTCTATGATTAGAACTTACTGCTTAGATCATAACAGAGATTGGGATGAAGGTCTCCCCTTGTTGTTATTTGCTATTCGTGAAGTAGTTAACGAATCTCTGGGATTTAGTCCATTTGAATTGGTGTTTGGGCATACTGTTAGAGGACCTTTGGCACTTGTAAAAGAGAAGTGGCTAGATGAAGAACATACAGATAGTGTGCTAAACCATGTCATTCGTCTTAAGGAAAGATTGAAGTCTGTTAGAGAGTTGGCTAAGGTCAATCTTGAATCGACACAACTTGAGATGAAAACCTGGTATGACCGAAAGTCTAAAGAACGTAGTTTCAGTCCAGGTGACCAAGTTCTAGTGTTATTACCAGTATCAGGGCAACCACTACAGGCTCGATTTATTGGACCTTATGTTGTAGATCGTAAAGTTGGAGATTTAGATTATGTTGTCTTAACTCCTGACAGGCGTAAATCTAAACAGCTTTGCCACATAAATATGCTGAAACCCTATCATGCTAGGCAAAAAGAGGCTTGTGTAAAACAAGAAACCGCCATTGCATCAGTATGTAGTGAAAAACTCAATGAAAACTCAGGCAAAGACGGATTATGCATTCCTCAATGTGATGTTAGACTAAAAATTCACAGATTCTTGCTGATTTAGATGTGAAATTGAATCATTTAACCACAGAACAGCAGAATGACATGTGTACTGTGATAATTAAGTACAAACATTTGTTCCCCGATGTTCCTGGCAGAACAGATGTAATGTTTCATGACGTAGATGTAGGGTCCGCACAACCTATTAAACAACATCCTTTTAGGTGTGGCCCAGTGAAACAGTCTCATTTTAATGATGAAATTAAGTACATGCTAGAAAATGATATCATTGAAAAGAGTTCAAGTCCATGGAGTTCACCGTGTATTCTAGTGCCTAAACCAGATGGTTCATTCCGTTTTTGTACCGACTTTAGAAAAGTCAACTCTGTAACTAAGTCCGATACTTACCCACTTCCTAGAATAGATGACTGTATCGATAGGCTTGGAAAAGCTAAGTTTGTTAGTACATACGATCTATTGAAAGGTTACTGGCAAGTTCCACTTACTCTGCAATCTAAGGAAATATCAGCCTTTGTTACTCCGCAAGGATTGTTTCAGTATAAAGTACTTCCATTTGGCATGAAAAATGCCCCAGCAACATTCCAACGTATGATGAATTCTGTAATATCAGATCTAGACAATACAGAGGTGTACATAGACGATATTATTGTATACAGCGATTCATGGCAAAATCAGGTAAACAGTACCTATGCATTGTTCAATAGATTTACTGAGACTAAACTTACTGTTAATCTGTCAAAGAGTCAAATTGGCAAGGCCAAAGTCACTTTTCTTGGTGATGTAATTGGTCAGGGGGAAGTTTCTCCAGTGAGTGCGAAAATCGAATCGATAACAAATTTCCCTCTACCAAAAACCAAGAAAGAACTGATGCGATTTCTGGGCATGGCAGGATACTACAGAAATTTTTGTCGAAATTTTTCCGACGTGGTTGCCCCGCTCACAAATTTGCTCAAAAAGAGCGCTAAATTCGCTTGGACTGAGGATTGTACTCAGTGTTTTGAGAGAGTAAAAGCCATGCTTACTAGCGCACCAGTTCTCGCTGCTCCTGACTTAACCAGACCGTTTAAATTAGCGACTGATGCTAGTGATGTAGGAGTGGGATCAGTGTTGTTGCAAGAAGATGACCAAAATGTGGATCACCCTACTTGATACTTTTCGAAGAAACTTAACCGTCATCAACAAAACTACTCCACAGTCGAGAAAGAGGCATTGGCTCTAATTCTTGCATTGCAACATTTTGAGGTGTATCTTGAAGCAGCAGCACGACCCATTATAGTATACACGGATCATAACCCACTTGTATTTGTGCAGAAAATGAAAAACACAAATCAGAGGTTGTTAAGATGGAGTCTTGCTCTCCAAGAATTTGATGTTGACATTCGCCACATTAAGGGCAAGGATAATTTAATTGCCGACGTACTTTCAAGGTGTGTTTAATTCTGTGTTTCTTGATAACACTCAAGTTTGATGAAATATTTGTTGTAATCTTCCCGTTGTTTGATCATTTTAAGAACAATATTACAGCAAAGTATATATCAATTGTGTATCATGGTGATTTATTCAGTTTTACTTGAATCGTTTCCTAAGGATTTACAATCATATACTGACTTTAATTCAAGTTTGTATAAATTTATGTATTTATGTAGCTGGTTGAGACATAATCTAATGTTGATAGTTGATAATATCGATTTTGATAACTATAGATTTGCTCAAGCGCTACGTCTTGTGTACTAAATTAGTTTTTGCAAGTTTTTCCCCTTGACCAAAACTTTTATGGGGGGAAGAATGTTATGGACACAGTTTGTCCCTTTAAAACCTCTAGCCAGCATGTGTGTTTGCTGGGCCGTTATTATTCGTTCTCTACTTTCCCCACAATGTGCTTTGTTTGTGGCACATTTAGTTCTTTCAAGAAGTGGTCATGCTTGAGCAATAATGTGGTATAAAAGGTTTTACATGCCACAGCCGCACCCTCTTTCGATTCTGGGAAGCTCGGGACGGGATGCTGACCGGTACGAACCTCGGGCTGTGATGTTCACCCTTTCTATAGAGAGACTGGCACTACTGACCGACGGGGTTCTTCGTGATGTTTTGGCATTGTCCTCCTGAAGGCTAACGCTGACGTGAAGTACTACTGAAGGCTACCCGCCGGTGGTAAGCGCTGGACTCCCCCTTCCGAGCATGTCCTGGGTCGATTGAGCAAACTGGCACCATTTTCTTTCGGTAACTAATAATTCTTTCATATTCGGCCGAATTCTAATTTCATCATTATTTATTCCCTTCTTCGAAAGTTTATGCCTTAATAATTTAATCTGAATTTAACTTCTTTTTGTCATCACCCTTTGTAATCCTTGATTTTGTAAATAAATTAATTATTAATTTGTTATCGTACACAGAATGTCTCAACCGTTTCGATTGTCAGTTGCTGGTTTTCCCTTTCTTTAATTGTTTTGGTAATTCCATTTAATTCTTAGTCTGTCGTACGTACTCATTTTGTGGTGCTCAACTATATGGGTTGGTCGTACGTAACACCTACCAGAACTTGTTGTACTATAAAGTGCGACTCCTACATCCGTATCATTCCTGCCATTGATCTCCACATCCCTCCCCTCATGTGCAGTATTTTGGAATTGTTCAGCTGATGACATTCCACTCAAAAGGTCTCTGATTGCTCTTTTGAGTCGAATACTTTCTGGGGACTCATGCAAAAAGCATAAATGTGTAAGGCAATCCCTGAGTCTACGTTGTTGATGATGATCAGAACCGATTAAGGAGTTAAACTCCTCAACGTTGTTTGTAACTTGCAACAGTTCGCTTTGAATCCGATCCAGTAAGGCATCTCGCGCAACAGGTGCTGCATTCATATTGGCAATTATATCACTTACCAGCATTAAAAAACAACATAAATAATGCGAAGGAAGTTCTCTGGCAATCAAGACCCATAAAGTCCGGCATAACCTGAATGATAATTCAGGTCAATCATGCAGGTCAATCTATGTCAGCATTATAAGACGCCTGGTGGCGCTGTAGCTGGCGGCAACATAAACCAATGTGACTGTTGTATAGTGCCGTGGAAATTAGTAAAAAGGAGGAAAACAATAAAACTCCCCACCCCCCAAAAAACCCAACCAAACCAAAACAAACAAACAAACAAACAAACAAAAGACGAAAGCGCAAGCGAAAGCAAAAACATAAACAAAAAACATTATAGCCTATCCTACAAAACTCCCTAAACAAAAAAGCCAAACAAAAACAAAAAGAAAACAAACGCACAAGAGAAAGGAAAAGTGAAAGCAAAAACATAAATATCAACAGAAACATTATATCCTACAAATGTAGCTCCAACTTAGAGCAATGTTTATGATTGATGTTTTAATTTCATTTTACTTTTTCCCCTTCCCCTTTTATTTAGTGACAGTCTTTACTGTCAGAAACACCAATGCAGTTTAACCATTGGGTAGTTACCAATCCCCCCTACAGTTACCCCGCAAGAGAAATCCACATTAGTTATACACGCAAATCGTTCAGAAATTTGGCCTCTGCGGACCTACTCTTTTAATTGAAGCTGTTAGGAAAAGAGTAATTATCCTATTTTCCCAGTATCTTTTACTCCCGCAAGCACTTATTCAAAAAAAAAAACACAAATGAGACACCAAACTTGCATGCCGTTGGATTCATTGTTCTTAATGGCTCTACAGACATGTAAGCTTGGCATGTAAAAGCCATTCTTTCTTAAAACAAAACAATAACAACAACAACAACAACAGTTACAAAAGGGCCGGATCTGCCACACTGCTTATTATTGATCGGCTCTGGAGCGGTTTGTGGAAGTGGCGTATGTTGAGAAGGGGTTACCGATTAGCCGCTACCATCTGAGATGACTTTAAAATCTCTCCAATTAAGTTTTGAAAAAAATCACAAAAGTAGTAATAAAAGCAATATATCTTAATTAAGTAACAAAGTTATAAATGATTACAAAAATATATAGGTATTGCCAAATGTTTACCCGTGGCTTGCCAGATCTGACCCGAGAAAGAGTTATTTTCAGCCAAACACCATGGTGGTCCATTTATCTCTGTGTTATCTTTCTGTGTGCTTTTAGCGAAATAATTTGTGTAAAAAAAAAAAAAAAAAAAAAAAAAAAAAAACAACAAAAAAAAGGCAAAGAGTGCGTACGTTGAGATGATTTTAGTTCTTGATAACTCACTAGTTAATACAGGTGTCGCACTAACAAAAAGTTTGTTGTGAAATTAAAAAAAAAAGTTAAAAAAATTTATTTATTGTTTTTAAGCTTTTCATTTAACAAAGCACTGAACGACTTCCACTTATTGCGAATTATGACATTTTCAAACTCAACTAGAAATTTAGAGTTTGTGAACAAACTCACTGTGTTCGGCTCAATTACGTAATTGAACATTTTAAGGTCAATATTGTGTGCAAGTTTTTTGTCTATTTGTGCTATGCTGACGGGCGAAATATGTATTTGTACTTTTTTTATCTTTATGCATGAAGGTTTGTCATATGAAACTTCAACTTCCGGTTTGACAGGAACTAAAGGTCAAATGGGGTCACACCTTTTGCATGGTATCTAGAATTGTCAGAGAGCTTTAAATTGATGTAACGATTATTAATGTACCATGTGTCATTAATAAAATACATATTTTTGTTGTACAAACTTATACTTCCGGTTTCGACTGGAAGTGAAGGTCAAATGAATTCACACTTTGTAAACATTGGTAAAATCGTCGAAGGGCTTTAAAATTAAGTTATTTCATTAATACACAAATTTACGTAATTGAGAAACGATTTTTTAAAACAAAACTGCTACTTCCGGTTTCGACCGGAAGTGAAGGTCAAATGGGGTCACACCCTGTGTAAGATTTGTTTAGCACTTCAAGACCTTTCATATGGTGTAAAGATCATGTTAGTAGCATGTATTATTCTTAAGATATGATTATTTTAGTATAAAACTTCAATTTAATGTAATGACGTCATCGATGACGTCATCATTCCAAAAATTTGGCTTTGTCATATACACACTGTGGTCTAGGTATATAGTAAGTTTCAAGTCCGTACATGCTTTATTTTTTGAGATAGCAGAATATTTTTTTTTTCGACCTCGTATCAATTTCGTTGTGACGTGGCTATGACGTCATACATCACATTTCTAAAATGCGCGTGAGCTAACAAAAATATTATGCATTGAAAGTTTGATCATATCTTCATTCACTTAGGCTCTAGAGCCCAAAATAGCATGAATTTTAACTTTCACTTCCAGTTTTGACCGGAAGTAAAGGTCAAATGGGATCAAGGTGTGCATACAATTTGTCCCACATTACAAGACCTTTCATATGCACCAAAGATTTTGAATGTAGCATTTGCCGTTCTTGAGTTATTAAATTTTTGAATTATTTAACGTTTATTTAACGTCATGACGTCATCAATGACGTCATCATTCCAAAAAAGTTTCGGTATCATCCACTCACTAATATCTTTGTACATGGTAAGTTTCAAGTTCATACAAGCTTTACTTTTTGAGAAAATTTGCGGACAAGGTTCAGAAGGAAGAATGCGCAGAAAAAAAAAACTTAACAGTAACAATAGTTGTTCAGCTGTTGGCCGAACACCTAATAATGTCAATATTTTTCTGCATAAGCACTCCATGCAAACCCCCACTTTCCGTGCGTGCGTGATGAAAATAATCACTGCAGCGAAATCGCTGGACTAAGGGAATTCTATGCAGCGCCCTCCTTTGGCCAAGAGTTATTTCTTCTTTGGATCTGTTTTCGAGTGTAGCCATGTGCCTGTCACGTTTGAGAATAAGCATTCACCACATAAATAGGCGCCGCGCCGTCGTGTGAAATGACCTGCAGAGGTTAACCGGAAACGATTTAGAGATATCTCTAAATGAATTAGAGATATCTCTATATCATTTAGAGATATCTTTAAATCGTTGCCAAAAATGCTCTTATGTGTAGTACTTATTTGTGTAAAGGGTCGGGCAGCAGGCCGGCCTAATAAAAGGACGCTGAGTCGCCTCACAGTCACAGATGAGACACAACCACAAGTTGAGTAGTTGTTCCAGATGCAGATGTATTTTAATTTTATGATGCCGTCAAGAACAAATAAAAAGAAAACCGCCTATACACAGAGAGAAAATATGCCAATCAGTAACATGTACATGTAGTACGCTTTAACTACATGAAAGTACAGATGGATTAACATTACACTATGTAGCGTAAGTCTATGACGACCCCATTACTTAACGTATAAACAATGGCCTACATGCAGAATACAGCATGTCTGTGTATAGTCTATGAATACAACGCATATTACATGGTGACATAAACCCCCCATTGTTGAGTTTTTATTTTGAAGGTCAAAATACAGCTTTTAACACTAGAAAATATCACAAAGAAACTCACCAGATGATCTGACGGTTACACTTAATCGTATATTAAAGGAGTTGAGACGAATATGGCAATCAAGAGCAGGTATTCTTCACTGAAGTGAAGAATAAAGTGTGATTAGTTGTTTCACTCTCCCTGTCTTGAAAAGAAAAGGACATGGCTGTCGGCCAAACCGTGTCACTTTACAGCGTAAATGTTCCGCCGGCCCCAAAATGAAATATCCATTCACATTATTAAGAAACTCCTACTTTTGTAGTTAAATTGTGCTGTGTTAATCTTCAAAAAGACCAATAAAACATTTATGAAATAAAAATACCTTAATGAGTGTACTCATGATATAAAATGTTACACTTTTGTATGGCGGAAAGTGACTTATTCCTGACGGTAAACAAACCAGAGGGAGGCTAAGCCCGCGAAAGTAATGACTGAGTGGTAAACACCGCCCTCTACTGACAAGAGTTAAAGGGGCATAGCCGTTTCCCCACAATTTCCCTGCTTGAAAGATCAGTCGCCCTCGAACGATCTACATAATGCACTAATCATTCAGAAATCACAAGGGAACATTAAACAAGATATAACAGTACATTTAACAATGTTTACAAAATGTTTTATGATTACATTATATAAAACATGCTTGAGTCCATGTTGTCTGAACTTCAGACAACTTTAAAGCTCTTGAAGCGAAATGGAACCTTAATCCACAAGACAGTATGAGAAATTTTTTTTCCGGCTGTTTTTTTTCCCTTCTTTTTCTACAGTACTCTACTCAAATCAAATCAAAGCTCCATAAGATGATTCATGATAGCAATAAAAATGAGGCAAACATGTGAGTCTTTTTGCAGAGTCGATAAATGTATATACAGCATAAAGAAGTTACTATCAACCTCTATAAGTCTTTCTTCCTTTTGTTTTGTCTAAAAGAAGATATAAAAATGATTATATTCTACCTGCAAAGCCTTCATCACTCTGTACAGTAAATGGTCCAACAAGTGCACTTTGTTCAGTAAATGATCCCACAATTTCCCGCATGCAAATACAAGTATTTGCACCGAAACGTCATAAAAACCACAATAACATATAACTACAGAGATACACAGCAAAATATCTTAAAGAATAATGTATGCATTTTAGAAAGTTACACTTGGAAGGTTAATTGTACCCAGCATCAGTGAGCAAACACACTGTATGTTAAGATACCATCATAAGCTACAAAGAAAATGTATGTGTGCATGCATGCAAAATGTGTACACCCAGAATTTTTAGATTGGTCACTTGAAAATGTGAGACTCATGCGAGTGCAGGGAGACAGAGGAGGAATGTGTTCCAAACACCTACAAGAGGCAAACTCTGACATACCCAGCACATGCAAAAATCTAATAAAAAAAAGATCCAGACATAGTGATTGGAACAACATTATACAAAAATGCACACATACCTGTCATTATGAGACCTTACAACTTACAACGGTAAATTGCTTCCTTGACCCCTCTGAAGTACTTCTGCATCCCGTCTGGATTTGGGTGACAACCATCCACTAGAAAACGAGGGTGGTTGAGCTCCCTTTGGTTGTACATTCCCATTTCAGGGTAATCTTTAAGTTTAGCGGCAAGAAGCCTGTTAAATTTCTTGACCCTATAATTAAAAGTGGTCAAAGAAACTTGGCCCCTACGTGAAATAGAAGACCGCTTAATTACAGACAAAAACACAACTTTCTGTGGAGAAATGTTGTGGAGTCTTAGTTGGTCAATAAATTGGACAACATGTTGCAGAAGGACCTCATGTGGGTCATCAGGATTACACAAATCATTAGTGCCCAAATGAATAAGCAAAATATCAAAGGTCTTGGATTTTAATTGAGAAAAATAATGAGGCAAATCATCCAATATCCTACGATAGTTCAGCCGTGGATGACCTTCCACAAAAATATTAAAACGGTCACTCAAACCGAGCAAAGATTTTGCATCTGTGGCCCGCTCTCGAACAAGTCGCATCAAACGCGCAGGAAAAGAATGGCCATACAGGAAAACTGACGTCTGTGCAGACATGGTTAAAAATGCGAAGTATAGCCCAAAAAGGACAGAATAAAACACGTGCTAAACAACTGTTTAAAGCACTAATTAGATATATAAAATATGTATATTTACCTTTCAATAAAAAAACAGTGCGAGTGCAAGGAGACAGAGGAGGGTAACGTACCGTACACCTACTAGAGGCAATCACTGATACCAAGCACTCCCATAAGTCCAATAAAAAAGGAAAGGTCTTGATTGCGGCTATACCAGCAGAGGAAGAGGTGGTAATCAACCTACACCTACAAGAGGCATTCCTCCATCTCCACTGGCTGTTTGGCAACTGGAAATATACAAAAAAAACATTACAAGTTATTAAAGTTGCAATTTTACAAAAACTTATTTGAAAAGGCAAGAATTTTTATTTATTTATTAAATTTTTTATTTTTTTTTACTTGTTTTACTCTGAAAAACACATACTCTAGCTGTGTACCAAACAATGGAACAACTTAGTGTTCAGGGAATCTCTGGATAATTGCGGCACTTAGGTAATGCCATTGGGCCACTGCCCACAACGTTTTTCTTGAAGGCGTTGTGAACGTCGAGGCGCTGCTGTCAAATCAGAGGTTGCTTGCATAGAAGGCTGGTTAGGAACATTTGAACGAGACGGTAGCTTTTCCTTTTGCATTTTTGCTTGTGCATTGCTAGGGGTGAGCACAGGCTGCTGTGGGTCATAGGTAATTACCCAATTGTCGTCATCTGAATCCAGTGAGGGTTCAGTGTGATGTGGGTCTGATGCAAACAGACCTGGTAACCCTAGTAAGGGATCCTCTGATTCTTTCAGGTTACTTTCTCTACGAGGGTCTAAGATCAACAACTGACGATTTAGCCACTTTGCATTTCCACCCTCAACGGGACGAACAAGAAAAAGGTCTTTGTCTATATTACGTTGCACTACTACATATGCTTGTTCATAGAAACGGTTGGCAAGTTTGTGTCTCTCTTTGTGCGCCATGTGCTTTAGCAGAACTCGATCACCAACCGCAATGTTACTAGCTCTTGCATGCTTGTCGTAATTTCTCTTATTTGCTGCAGCAGCTTTGGTTGGACGCTCTTTAACCAATTGATGGGTGGCCCTAATTATTTGTGTTTGTTTCTTTATTGCATGCTCATTCCAGTTAGATCGAGTATTACTTAACAGTTGGTCAATGGGGACAGCTGGATCACGACCAAACATTAAAGTATATGGCGTATAGCCTGTGACGCTGTGAGGAGTTGTGTTATATATGAACACTAAATGTGGGAGGAGTTCTGGCCATAAGTATCGACTTTTACCATCTAGAGATTTGATGAGATTACAAAGAGTTCGGTTAAACCTTTCAGTTTGACCGTTCCCTTGGGGGTGGTATGCTGTGGTTCTAGTTTTGGTGATGTTGTACAAGGAACAAAGTTCTCTGATTAAT
This sequence comes from Marthasterias glacialis, assembly GCA_911728455.2. Taxonomy (NCBI): domain Eukaryota; kingdom Metazoa; phylum Echinodermata; class Asteroidea; order Forcipulatida; family Asteriidae; genus Marthasterias; species Marthasterias glacialis. The sequence continues at coordinate 21,712,028 of OU452220.1, forward strand.
TTGCTTTCAAAATTCTTCCCCTGATCTGAATGGATTTGTGCAGGAACCCCGTAGTGACAAAACCAGTGATCTCTCAACACGCGGGCTACTGTTGACGCGGTTTGATCCTTACACGGAATGGCTAAAGAGAATTTTGTGTACGAGTCTGTCAGAACCAAAACATCCTCAATGTTACCTTTACCTACATCTAGCTTTAGGAAATCTATTGCAAGTCGCTCTAGTGGCTGAAATGCCAGTAAATGACGCATGGGTGGGTGGATGGTTGGGGTAGGAGTTTTTGCTACAGTGCACTGAAAGCAATTTCGAATATGATTTCGAACCTGATTGGTCATGCCTGGCCAAAAACAACGTTGCCTAATGAATGCAAGAGTCCTGTTTACTCCCTGATGACCCCACTGATCATGGGCCGCCTCTATCACCATTTGGCAAAGTTTGCCAGGAATAAGGAGCTGGGATACTGTTCCCAGTCCAACATCAGATAATGACCTATATAATACTCCATTACATTCAGTTAAACGAGACCACTCTTTCAACCAACTCTTCACCTCAGGTGTAAGAGGTTCATTGTCATTCATGGTTTGACCCGGCTCCCAACGTCTTTTCCAACAACTCCATACCACCTTGAGGGCTTCATCCTCTTGTTGGAACGATGCTAATTCAGCATGTGAGATTGATGGGAAAACTGTAGACCAAGAACCCTTCAACTCTTCAGGTGTGTCACCACAACTCTTCTTAGCCGAAACTTCTGAAACCTGAATGGACCTTAATCGGACTGGAACCCGCGTCCCCTCTAAACTAAGATTACATTGTTGTAAGTCAGAATCCACGTCGGAAGTAGTGTGAGGATAGCGGCTGAGTGCATCAGCACCCCTATTTGATTTACCTGACCTATATTTTATTTCAAGATCAAAAGGTGCCAACTGAGCCATCCATTGCTGTTCAGTGGCCCCGAGTTTCGCTGTCTGCAGGTGAGATAAGGGATTATGATCCGTCCAGACTATTGTATGGTGACCTAATAGGTAGTCACAAAATTTTTCTGATACGGACCACTTAAGGGCCAGAAACTCAAGTTTGAAACTAGACAATTCAGTGTAGTTTTTCTCTGCTCCTCGCAAACCTCTGCTCGCATAAGCCACTGGATGGAGTTTACCCTCGCCATCTGCTTAACATAGACAAGCCCCTAGTCCTTTTGCCGAAGCATCTGTCTCCAAAACAAAATCTCGCTCAAAACATGGGTAAGCCAACACCGGAGTCTCGCATAATGCTTTTTTTAGAGTAGCAAATGCCAAGTCTGCCTCTGTAGACCAAACGAATGGGGTGTTGGCCTTCCCTGCTTTTGCTTGGGTCTTAGCAGTGAGGGCATGAAGTGGTGCAGCGATTTTGGCAAAATCACGCACAAAACGCCTATAATATGACGCCAAGCCCAGGAATGATCGAAGTTGCCCTGCACTAGTTGGGGTTGGCCAAGACCGCACACGTTCGGTCTTATCAGGGTCCACTGAGACACCATTACTATTGACTACATGTCCTAAATGTAATACAGATGATCTAAACAGCTGGCACTTGGAACCATTAAGCTTTAGACCAAACTGCTTAAAACGCAAAAATACCTTCTCGAGTTGCTGAATATGATCCCCAAAATTTGTGGAGAACACTAGCAAGTCGTCTAGATACAAAATCAACTCAGATAAGTTCAAGTCTCCAAATATTAGTTCCATTATTCGTTGGAAAGTGCTAGGACTGTTAATAAGACCTTGAGGTAAACGGAGAAACTCGTAAAGTCCCCAGGGAACTCTAAAAGCAGTTTTCTCAATTGAGTCACCATGCATAGCAACTTGAAAGTACCCGTGAGCCATGTCTAAAGAGGAAAACACTTTCGCGCCACCAAGTGCTTCAAGGGTCTCCTCAATCCTAGGCAGCGGAAACGAGTCCTTTGCTGTTTTTGCATTGAGGCACCTATAATCTATACACAGTCTAAGTTGGCCATTCTTTTACGCACTAATACGATAGGACTAGCATATGGACTTGATGATCGACGAATAATGCCCCTATCTAAAAGATCTTGCAACAACTGTTTGACTTCCCCTATCTGAGCGGGGACAACTCGCCGATATGGCAGATTAACTGGGGTGTCATCGTGCAATCTAATTTGATGTGGAATTAAATCGCAACATCCTAAGTCATACAGGTCACGAGTAAACACATCTGAATGTTTTCTGATCAATTCGGCAGCTGCATTAGCATCTTGGGCAGTAAGGTGTTTTAGAGTAAGACCAGGGGGCAAAACAAAACTTGACCCATCAGGGAAGGTAAATAGTTCTGAATCAGACTCCTGTACATTTTTTCCAGGATCAATAGGAGAGCAGTCAGAGTCATCAATATCACTCGAATCAGCAAACTCACATACAGGTACAAAATCTGTGACAACACGGTGCACGGACACATCAAACCCAGTTTCATTCCTTTCCAAAAAAATCTGCTCCACAGGATTAACTACAGACAAAACTGCAACCTGAGTAAAAGCCGGAATTATTAAGGGTTCTGTACTAGCATTTGCTATGTAAACGTCACTATAAGCACCTTTCACTGGTACAATACCTTCAAGTACATGACATAAAGCTGATGAATCATCATCTAACCCTGACTGAACTTGCCTAAAGCTTCCATAGTTAGACATGCGTAGTGGAGTTGGTTGTAAATAACATTCTTTACCTTCAAATGTAAGTGGGGTCTCCCCTAAAACGCACTGAACTTTATTAATCATCCCGGGGGGAATGATAGTTCGGGAGTTTGTACATAGTTCAATACATGCATCGCATTGAGCAGTACTATTGGGTTGATCAACTGATGTAGTGGTTTGAACCCAACGTAGCGCAAGATCCCAATCTGGTTCCAATTTCACTGTGCCAACGTTACTCAACTTGGAGGCTATGTGTCTCAAAATATTGCAACCAAGTAACACAGGGCAATGCTCCTTACGATCAGTATTCATGGATTAAATCACAGAGCCATTCATTTATGGTCTGGTCTCCAGCTTTAGTGGGACTGCCATAAAATTTTGTCAACTTGATGGTAGACACTCGATGGTATTTTAAATTCTGAAATGCCCCTGCACGCGTCTCAGCCAGGGCCTGGTTTGACTGTAGAATGGCTTCTGCTACTCCATCTGGGAGTGCCATTGCTTCGTAGTTTAAAAAAAGAGATACGACAGGAGAAACCCAGACAAAGAGAAAATAGCACCAGCTTTATAAAGTAAAAATGCAGTACATGGCAATACAATTCAACATTAATAATATATCACACCAAATATAGTGTTTCAATACTTTCCCAATAAAAAAAAAAGGTTTCCAAAGTTCAAGGCTATCCCATATCAATAAGGTCATACTTTTACTCAGCCTATGGCTTGATCTTCAGAAGCTTAAGGTGTCATCGGTACTTGTGCTGACAAATAGTAGTCGCTCCTATGGCTTGATCAGGAACTCACCACACAGTATCCTTGATGCTTGTGTCGAGTTGACCAAAATAATGACAGTCTACTCTAGTAGAGCAATGCAACCCAGGATCCCATCCTCGTCGCCATTTGTAAAGGGTCGGGCAGCAGGCCGGCCTAATAAAAGGACGCTGAGTCGCCTCACAGTCACAGATGAGACACAACCATAAGTTGAGTAGTTGTTCCAGATGCAGATGTATTTTAATTTTATGATGCCGTCAAGAACAAATAAAAAGAAAACCGCCTATACACAGAGAGAAAATATGCCAATCAGTAACATGTACATGTAGTACGCTTTAACTACATGAAAGTACAGATGGATTAACATTACACTATGTAGCGTAAGTCTATGACGACCCCATTACTTAACGTATAAACAATGGCCTACATGCAGAATACAGCATGTCTGTGTATAGTCTATGAATACAACGCATGTTACATGGTGACATAAACCCCCCATTGTTGAGTTTTTATTTTGAAGGTCAAAATACAGCTTTTAACACTAGAAAATATCACAAAGAAACTCACCAGATGATCTGACGGTTACACTTAATCGTATATTAAAGGAGTTGAGACGAATATGGCAATCAAGAGCAGGTATTCTTCACTGAAGTGAAGAATAAAGTGTGATTAGTTGTTTCACTCTCCCTGTCTTGAAAAGAAAAGGACATGGCTGTCGGCCAAACCGTGTCACTTTACAGCGTAAATGTTCCGCCGGCCCCAAAATGAAATATCCATTCACATTATTAAGAAACTCCTACTTTTGAAGTTAAATTGTGCTGTGTTAATCTTCAAAAAGACCAATAAAACATTTATGAAATAAAAATACCTTAATGAGTGTACTCATGATATAAAATGTTACACTTTTGTATGGCGGAAAGTGACTTATTCCTGACGGTAAACAAACCAGAGGGAGGCTAAGCCCGCGAAAGTAATGACTGAGTGGTAAACACCGCCCTCTACTGACAAGAGTTAAAGGGGCATAGCCGTTTCCCCACATTTGGAAACAAAATTCGTCTCTTCAACGAATGGGATAAATGTGAAATAAATTAGAGATATCTCTAAATAATTCAAGATATCTCTAAATAATATTCACTTATTTTTAAAGATGTTCCTAATGGTAATAAATGTTACTTCGGCCCGCCATACTCGAGCACAGATACCCTGACTTTGCAATCTACTGATGTACTTGAGTTTAGGTAAGCCTATATTTCACTGAAAACGTGTCTATGAACAAAATGGTATTGCATTACGAACCATCATTTCATCAAAGTTTGTTAAAAAAACAACTTTGTAAAGAAAATGTTCCCAAAATAAAGAAAATCTATAAGTGAAATAAAGAATTGTGAATTATAAATTTGTTTTTCTTTGATTTGCACCTCGACCATATTATAGCTACATACCTTATATTTCATTGCAGCTTCTGCATCAACAAATCCTGCCTGAGGTCTGCTGTACTCTGTGATTCTGTGATTGACTTCAGGATTGATCAGCTCAAAGCACTGTTGTAGATCAGCTGTAATTAAAACTAAGTACGTCACTGTTTGTTTTTTGTTGAGAGTCTACTCAATCCAAAACAGTTAATACACATAAAACAGATTGGTTATATACAGCGCTTGGTTTTTACTTTTACCTGATTTGAAATTTTGAACCTTTGACCTCTTGATATGCTGTCTCTCATCTGTTGGGATACATCATACCAGATTGTTTTGCACGTATAATTATTAGATGTGTTTTCTACCAACAAAACAGACTGTAATGTGATGTTTTCAGCAAAAAGGACTTACCCAGTTTTTGATGTAGGGTGGTAATTTCAACCTCCAATTCATTGACTCTTTCTCTATTTGAAACACATCTTGGATTGTGGCACCTTGGAGTTTCCCCTCCCACAACTGGATGCTGAGCTTGAGTGTCTGATGAGACAGAAGAATATGACGACTAAGGATTTTTAAATTAAGGCATAACGAGAGCGGTTACAAGGTTTAAAACAAGTTGAGCACCAACTGTGATTAGGGACCTCCCAAAAGTGATGAAAATTTTTTATGCAGCAAAAGATTTCCTGCAAGCTAGGTTTAAGATCTACACAATTATTTTATTCCCATCCACCCCTTTTGCTTAAAAGCTAGGTAATGTAAGAAAATATGTACAAATCTGCATTGCCAGTTTTGTAATACTCCAAATCACATGGGATCACATTATCAAATTATGATGGCATATGATTCATTACATCAACAGCACCCCCCCACACACACACACATACATGTATATGGTGTAAATCGAGGACATCTGTATCAATGGTCCCAATTGAGGACATGGGATACAATGGTCAGTTCACGATGATATAAACAGATTTTGCTATTTACTCATAGAGAAGCACAATATGAATAGGACAAGTTCATCACAGATAATATACTGAATTTGACAGTTTGCATTTAAGCCGAGGACACATTTTTTACACATCCTGCAATGTAATGGTACTGCCAACTGCGGACACACAAGTTACGTATTTAACTATTTCGAACTGAGGACAGCTCCACGGCAGCTGAAATTTTATGATTTTTGAGCTGACGAGGACTTCAATACGTTACTCTATCCTATTTAATAGAGGACACACTAAGTCAGCTGAATAAGGCTACAGTGAGGACACCCCCACATTGCGCAAACCTATTTAATAGAGGACACACTAAGTCAGCTGAATAAGGCTGCAGCGAGGACACCCCCACATTGCGCAAACCTATTTAATAGAGGACACACTAAGTCAGCTGAATAAGGCTGCAGCGAGGACACCCCCACATTGCGCAAACCTATTTAATAGAGGACACACTAAGTCAGCTGAATAAGGCTGCAGCGAGGACACCCCCACACTGCGCAGACCTATTTAATAGAGGACACACTAAGTCAGCTGAATAAGGCTACAGTGAGGACACCCCCACATTGCGCAAACCTATTTAATAGAGGACACACTAAGTCAGCTGAATAAGGCTGCAGCGTGGACACCCCCACATTGCGCAAACCTATTTAAAAGAGGACACACAAGTCAGCTGAATAAGGCTACAGTGAGGGCACCCCCACATTGCGCAAACCTATTTAATAGAGGACACACTAAGTCAGCTGAATAAGGCTACAGTGAGGGCACCCCCACATTAAACAGAGGACACACTGAATTCACCCCTTCGTTTCTCTAACCCATCGAATAGGACACATTAAAAACGGCAAAAGCAGGCTTGCAAACATTTTTTTTGTACATTTTTCTTCAGGGAAGTATAGATTCCTAATGAAATCATAAGCAACTTCATTAATTTACTTTATGGGACATTCAATTGTCCTTGCCAAAGCAGATTAAACATTCAAATCATTCTGTTTATGTATGAAGGGTCAGACACAACTGGCATCTAAATAAATCAGGCAAAGGATACTGTTTTTGGAATCATGAACTAGAATATGGAGTTTAATAATAGCACTCATACAAAGTGGACCTTATTAGCTTATAATAGGTACTGTTACGATGTCCTAAGAACACTGCCAGGATCGTCTGTAATAAAGTAACGTTTTTCTGAGGAGATCGTAAGGGGCAAAGTCGACCGGACCTCCCTAAAGTCTTGTTGCCCCTCTGTGCGAGTCACAATTTTATTGCCTTTACACCCCCCACCTCTGCAATCCTGAGAGCACCACTGGTTTATGTTTGTATGAGACATTAAGATTCCTTTTTTAAATGAAATTTCTTTGTCAAAACTTGTAAAAGGCGCTCAGATGGCAAACACAGTTCTTTGCTGCATTCATTTTCCAATAGCTATTTTTCAAATTATCACTTTTCTATAAACCTCACAATAAAAGGGTGTAAAATGCTATTTAATAGTTGATACCTTTCTAAAAGCAAAATTCTTAAGCCGTTTTGATTGATCATCGTACAGACTGAGCAATGAATTCTAAAATAAGTGTGACATCATTGGGTATATTTTGATGTTACTATATTTTGCACTGAAAGGGCATACTATATAATGGTATTTTACACCATTTTAACCAACGTGAGGTTAGAGACTTCTTATGTTTCCACTTTCACAAGGACTCTAACCGTTGGAAAATAATTGCAGCATATAAAATGTACTTGAACTTAAGCCCTACTCGAGTACACAAACCTTATTGCACATGATTATTGCAATCAAAATATAAATCAAGAGGGGCTACAAAAGGTGCCTAACAAGATCACAGATTAGTAGTCCCTTCAATACAATCTGGGAATCATGGGGGGTCTGTTGTTGATCATCTGAAAAAAATGCAATGTCAGCACAATTAAATATCAACATTGAGAAAATCAAGTGAATGTATTGACCTAATGCCAGAAGTGACATTGCATGTGTATTGGGTGATTCACATGCAATGTCAGCTGAGTACAGAGCATGTGAATTGGGTGATTCACATGCAATGTCAGTTGAGTACAGACCCACTGGGCATTTTACCTGATATTACCCGGGTTGCAACAAGTAATAACAGGAGTTATTACCTGGTAATATCAACTGGGTAATAACGGGGAAATAGTAGACCAATATTTCCCTGTTATTACCGAAGGGAATGTAACCGTTATTTCTGTTATTACCTCTTGATATTACCCCATTTACCTCATTTACCCAATATTACCCAGGGTGGTTGTAACTGATATTTCTAGCATTACCCTGTTTTTACCACTTGATATTACCCCATTTACCCAATATTACCCAGAGTGGTTGTAACTGATATTTCTGGCATTACCCTGTTTTTACCACTTGATATTACCCCATTTACCTCATTTACCCAATATTACCCAGGGTGGTTGTAACTGATATTTCTGGCATTACCCTGTTTTTACCACTTGATATTACCCCATTTACCTCATTTACCCAATAACACCCATAGTGATTGTAACCGATATTTCTGGCATTACCCTGTTTTTACCACTTTACCCCATTTACCCAGTATTACCCAGAGTGGTTGTAACTGATATTTCTGGCATTACCCTGTTTTTACCACTTGATATTACCCCATTTACCTCATTTACCCAATATTACCAAGAGTGGTTGTAGCCGATATTTCTGGCATTACCCTGTTTTTACCACTTGATATTACCCCATTTACCCAATATTACCCAGAGTGGTTGTAACCGATATTTCTGGCATTACCCTGTTTTTACCACTTAATATTTGACCAATATTACCAGAGTGGTTGTAACTGATATTTCTGACATTGCCATGGAAAAAGTAAATCTTCATTACAGAGGTTACAAATTTTCTTAAATTAGGGATCGAGTGGGCACATACAAAAAGAGGAGAAATTGCTAGCTATAGAGCTATTTACCAATCCTATTTTCACCCTTTTCAATTCTTAGGACATTTATTTCCATATTGGTGACAATAATCAAATGCAAAACTTGTTTTTATACAGAAAAATTCTGACATTATGTAAATAACAAAACACGAAGAAGTGGAATACATGTACCAATGTGAGGGCATTTCAGAGGCCAGCGAGAAGACCTATATTGACATGCCCTTTGAATAAACAACGCAAACAATTAAATGCAAAAACAAAAAAAATGAACACGAAGATACATTTCAACTTGAAGGCAAACTTGAAATGGCGACTAACTGGTCATGATAACTGAAATTGTAATAACAAACTAGTTACTCCAAATGAAGCGACAATATCCTCCAAAATATAAACACCAAGCCTAATGAATGTCTTCAGTCGTTGAAATCATTTCAAGAACACTCTTTACATACAATGGACTGGATAAATGATGACAGACGATCGTTTTCAAGCATCGTAAAAAATGCATCAATAGTGATAGTCTAATAATTAAATCTATATTCCGGTCAAGTATTTAAAACATGAGACTTTCCAGTTGCCTCCATATTGACGTAGATAGATTATGTTTCAAATTCGACCAAACTCCGATATATTGTTTTTCAGATAAATTTTAGTTATTTTGACCAAGGGTAATTTAAAAGGAAGCCTGAGACTACTTTTTAAACTTGAACTTCTGTTTCACCCGGAAGACAAGTTCAAACTTGAGTCACTTGTGTGTAAGATTTTTAGAGCTTTTTAAAACCTTCACTTCTGTACTTGAATTTTTGAAATGATAAACTTGAATCTAATGTTTATGTATGACGTCGTCAGCTTTTTTATTCTTCTAGTCATTGTCAAATGACATGCAAAGTTTCAAGTCAAAGCTCCAAAAGTGTTCATTTGTTTGTGGATAATCAACAATGAAAAGAAGATCCCCCCAAAAAAATTATAATAGTAATAATAATAATAATAATAAAAAGAAAGAAATAAAAGAAAAAAGAAAATAAAGACAGACAAAATGTACAAAAACAATAGTTGTTCAGGCTTTGATAGCCCGAACACCTAAATATTAAGAAGAAGAATTCTGAGTTAAACAAAAATAATGACATGAGGGATATAAACAGAAAGGTAACACTGGTAATGTACCAGTAAAACATAACCCTTTTCCAAAAGATGTCTTTAAAAGTCACTATCATCAGCATCAAGAAGGGTGCCCGCTTCCTCCACCACTTTCCTTTCTCGAGCCTCCCTTCTTTTTTTCCTCATAGCCTCCAATGACTTTTGTTTTCTGAATTCGAATTTGGATCCTCCCTTCGTTATAGATGCAGTTTTAATCAGGGATGCCAGCTTCGCATTTAGAGTAGGCCTTATTTTGCCTTTCCCACGGTGTCGCTCTACTGTTTCTGAAATCATTAAAGAAATAAGGGGAAATACACAAACCGATCAACCTCTCTTTACCAGCAACATTTGTGTCAGACTTGTTTTCAACCATGTATTTCACTGGCATAATTAACAAATGTTTGTAGGGGCGTCCAAATTTATAAATGGTGTATTTTTGCTACATTCCCTAAAAACTGTTGTGCTCTTCTTTATGGCTGCCCACATAATCGTCAACAAAGGTCACCCTAAAAGGACTACATTGTGCTCTGACAAGTCAGATTTTTGTTGCATTGCATCCACTTGCTACAGTGGCCAGCTAGTAAAGTGTGAACACTTGGAACTGGTTACATTCTCACTAGAAGTCTTTTTTAAATGCGTTACACAGCAGAAATTTCATGAGAAATGGTCACAATTCCTAAAAACTGTACCAGAAACCTCTTTAGCAGCTCCATCATATAATCGTTTAACCATTTGTACATAAAATATACATTTATTGGTAATTTACAACATCAGTTGCCCTACACCTTGCAACTTTCTGAGCCAGACGAACACAAAAATGGTATATGTATTTTTACCTTCTATGAGCAAGTGGTGATACGACTCTTTTACACCAGTGGTGCCATTCCCTCCACCCCAAGTGATCTCTTCGACAACCTTGTGTTGAATGAGCTTGAAGAGGGCCATCCTCAGAAACCCATCGGATGGTACTCGCTCGAACTCCTTTATAAGCTTGTTTCGCTGTGGCAATGTGTATCAATATTCAATACCATTAAAACAATCACTAAATATTTGAATTCAAATTATTTGCATTATGCATACAATATTTTTGCTTACCATTATACGACGTGTCCGAGGGTCAGCCAACTGTTTGTCATTTAGAAGGAACTCCTCCTCAGTTTCTGCTGGAATGTTTAGAGAAATTCCTTCCTCCTCAGTCTCCTCTTGGAAGTCCTCCTCCTCTTCTGCTGAGACACACGTTCCAGGGGTTGATGGAAGAGAAGTGGAGCCGGCGTTTGATACAGAATCTCTTCTGAGTGCGGCCACCTGCCTCTCCAGGGATGTAAGCCTGGCAACAACCTCTTTCTGAACGGTTAAAAAAGCGTCAAGCTTGGTAACCACCAAATCCAGTTGATCAGCTGTTGCCAATGGACCCTGAAAGTGAAAGTAAAGATAACAAGAAAAACAGATTTTTACAACAACTGGCAAATCACTCATACTCCTATAAGTGAAATAAGATTTGTGTGGATTTTCCTTAGTGTGACAATTGTTACAAGCTATTTGGACTCCATACAGTTATGAAATAGGACATCAATTGAGGTTGATAAGCAGACATGCCTTACAAGCCTACATGTAGCTGTTAGTGTAGAATCGCATCTAGGCTGGTTATAGACCGAAGGGCACAACCTACCTGAGTGATGTGTGTGGGACCACTTTTGTCAGTGGTACTCACGCCATGTTCCTTATGCTCTGTTAGGTTGGTTCTGTCGGTTACATCAACAGAGTTGTCCTCAATGCTGTTGCCTGTTGATAAAATTGATAAAGTACATACAAGTAAACCTCTTGTCTTGTATCAATTCCAAATAGTTTAATTGCCTTCACTACCCACTTGCCACATTCGTTAGCAAAGTAGCATCAGAGACTCGAGAGTCTTCACTCCCAAACCCAGCATCCAAGTCCATGGAACCTGTTCAAAATCAGGTCGATGTAATTGCTTTGTTCTTTAAAGCTGTTGTGTGTTTCTGATGTAATTTATTTGTGTTTGTGACTTACGAAAGTTCAACTTTGTTGGCCTGGGTCTTGAAAGGGCACTTGACAGCTTCACTGTAGAATACAAGAAGTAAGGTACATGTAGTAATTAACTGTTAAACTACAATTTGCTTTGCGAATAACATATCTGAAACCTTCATACCTGTAGGTGCTCCTTTCAAAGACTTCGGTCTGGGGATGTCTTCTGTGTCCAGCATCTCAAGGCTTGTATTGCTGGCATTCTTGGGTGGTGGTTTATGGACAGCCTCCTTCCCCAATCTCCTCTTTTTCTGTGGAACCTGTTCTGGTTTTCTAACTTTCCGCTTCTTAACTAAGGAGTTGATCGAAAACACAAAGGAATTTTTTGAGGAAATAATCATTGAGTTTTATCTCCCGTCAAATCATCACATAGTTCCAAATGCTGATGCGTTTGAAATTCTGTGATTATTGGAGGGGAGATTAAACTCATTGACTACATCTTAAAAAAATCATTAAACAGGTAGTTATGCACATGAATATTATTGCCACTTTATATGCCAATATCTGACACTAAAATACTCAAATTTACCCACACTTACTCTTTGTCTTTATACGCCAAGTTACCACAAATATCTGACACTAAAATACTCAAATTGACCCACACTTACTCTTTGTCTGATTGCTGTCAGAATCAGATGTGCTCTCGTTGGAGTCGGAGCACCATTCACTTTCGTTGCCTCCGTCATCCTCTTCAGCAAGCCGCATGGGCTTGGCCCGTACACGAGATGGTCGCTGTGTATCCTTCTGCACAGCATCAGACGATGGAGCATCAAGGCGATCCTTGAGAAGCGACTGGCCGACTTCATAGTCGGTTATTGCTAAGCAACAAATTAGAATTAAAAGAACTAAGCAACAAATTAGAAATAAAGAAACATCAAAGGAAATGGCACACAGAAACTCACAATTATAGAAAAAAAGGTGAAGAAAGTACCTTGGCGCTCTACAACAGTAACCTTCAGCCATTCAGCTGGATTGGAACTGGGAGGCTTCGCGCAGGTCTCCTTTAGGTTGGAGTACTCTGGCTCTTTTATTGTCCCATTTACTGGGAACCAGGCACGCTGACATTCTTCGCCATGTCTCTTCTGCACCCAGCGAAATGGGATGAGGTCATATGTTGCATCTCGAAGATACTTGACAAGTGTCCAGCTCTTGTCAGGATTACAGCCTGCAAAACAGAGCAAGAAAGGGGCACAAAGGAGAAACAATTTACCGCTTAAGACTTTTGGAAAGGAACCATCAAATTTCATACATTTTTGCAAAGATGATCCAAGCGCTACAGTTGAAAGGAGTGTGTTTAAACTGCAAAGGGCCTATGTTGAAATTGATTTGCAAGTCATTCAGTCTTCAGTCAAACCACAAGCTTTTAAAAGATCAAACTCTGAAAAGTGCACTTACATATTTGCCATTTTATTTGTTAAGTTCTACCCCAACTTGTAGACTGACTCGTAATTGACTTGACTTCTGTCAACTTTAGCAAAACAACCCATACATGATATCAAGTCGCAAGGGGTATCATGGTCAGCCTACCAATGTTGTCAGCTGACCCTTGTTTAAACCGCCACTTCAAAAAAGGGGCAATTTGCAATAAATTAATAACCTGTTTTCATGCATGACTCCCTTTGATGCTCCACCTTCATGCATTTAGCCTCAAAACAAAAAGCATTATTTTCCAGAATTGAGGCCAGTTAGGGTCAAGACTCAATCCAGTTGATGACCAGCTAAGTGTTTTCTGCAAAAGCAAAGCAGTGATTAAGAACCATAAACCAGACTTTGTGTACTCCAGGAACTGTGTGCTTCCTAACTTTGGCAACAATCTTGGTGTCACCCATGTCTGTAGGAACTGAGAGGAACAAGTTTCCATTGGGGCACTCAAGGAATCCCACCAAGGAGGTATCAACTGGGGCAGCAACAGCAGGCCTTAACCGCGTATATCGACGGTAGATGTAGGTGCCATCATCAGCCTGCTCAGTAAGTTCAATAATTTTACCGGTAGAAGTCAAATACACATTGTTTGGGGGTTTCATGCAAAGTTTTTCCTGTGTCCAGATACTTGTCTTAATGGGGCTTTCTCTGAGCCTCTTAGCAAGCTGCACAAGAGGCTTGTGACCAGGCCTAACTTTCATCTTCAGCTGGCCAAGAAAGTTTTCGAACCTAAAAGCTGAGCAGTTTTCCAAACAACCGTGCCTCTCAACAACATCCCCTAAATGTAGGAGATGGTGTACATTGTATACAACAAAAATATCACCGTAGAGTTTAAAAGCTTTCTTTACAAAGACAGTTAACAACTCCCTTGCATAGTCCAGCTTCAGATTAGCCGTCCTCTCACTCACTAAAAGACCAATGGCCACTGACAAGAGAAGAAAATGATTGTAGTAAACAGGCCGTAAGACACCTCTTAAGGCAAATGGGCCAGTGTACAGCAGAAGTGTCCTGTACTCAGTAGCCTTATACCTCTTGATTTTTTCCAATGACCGTGGTTTACGCGCAAAGTTGGATGGCATTGTCTCTTTCATCCTCATCAATTTCCTGTTAATGTCAGCCACCGAAACTTGGTCTAGATGGAATGCTGCCCTATGGAATTGCCTGTCCATCCAGAAATCAGTAATCCGCTTCACCACACCAAGGCATACCATGTGCATGTAATCCAAGGCAAACCCATGTATCATGTCAAAGCCTGGAATGTTCAGCCATGGACTGTCCACGCAGAGAGAATGATGGTGTTCTTTGTAATCCTTTCTGCGGAATGTTTCATCACTTTGCAGGTCAAAATTCTCGGTCCTGTAAAATACCATCCTACCATCCACCTTGGTTGCTTTGCATATACAGCGCTCACAAGAATGTGCAGCCATGTGTCCCATGATGCTTTTCATGAAGGCCCGGGCTGGCGCATCGCATACTATGCACATCAAACACACTCGGTGGTGGTTACCCTTGTAAATGAAGCCATCACGAAGTAGACGAGACAACTCACCAACACACTGGTTCACATAGGACACACAGCTTGGCTTAGTACCCATTGTTGCACAAATCGGAAAGATTTTATACAATGACTGGTCATTCTCTAGAGACACAATTACTGGCCATGAGGTGATGTTTGATGAATCAAATATCAGTACGTCATCGACACCAATCATAAGTTTGATCTCTTCCTGAAGACGAAGTGGGCGAACCAGAAAGTCCAAAGCACGTTTCAACTGGTCATCAATACCAAACCAGTGGTACTCAACACCAAAGTAGGATGGATTGATATCAACAGAGCCTGGTGTGCAAAGTAAAGTGCGCGGATCCTTTGGCAAGCCCTGGACCCCAGCACGGCTGAAAAGCATAAGTAGGTGCTGCTGGTCACTCCGAGAAAGGGATGTTCTTCCAAAGAATTCACGTAATGACCTCCTGAAAAACTGAGCCTCTGTTGCTGCTTCTTCACCATCAACCTGTC
Source organism: Marthasterias glacialis (assembly GCA_911728455.2). NCBI lineage: Eukaryota > Metazoa > Echinodermata > Asteroidea > Forcipulatida > Asteriidae > Marthasterias > Marthasterias glacialis. The sequence goes on from OU452220.1 coordinate 21,727,435, forward strand.
TCACATACATTACATGATTGTCATCAGCCTCTTCATTGGAACTGCTCTCACAGGCATCGCTACCAGGGCTCGTGGGACCAGGAGTTTCATCATCAGGACTCGCAGGGTTGGGAGTATCATAACCAGGGGTGTCAGAGCCAGGGCTTTCAGAACCAGAAGTATCGTAAGGGCTGTCATAACCAGGGCTCGCATTACCAGGAGTCTCGTAACCAGGACTCATGGAACTGCAAATGTTAGGACCAAGCATGTTTTCATGCAATAACTCATCCTCAGTCAATATTTTTTCATCATATTCGTGAGCGAAATCCTCTATATACTTTGCAACATTAACATCAGCCTCTTCACTATCATCCTCTTCATCAGAGGTGCTCTTGTAGCTATGCGCATGACCATCGGGGCTTCCTGTTTCAGGAGCATTAAAACCTCCGTTTGCAGGCCCAGGGGAATAGTCACCAAAGATTTCATGCAACTGCTCCTCAAATAACTCATCATCGGTCATAATTTCTTCATCATCCTTGACATTCACAAAAGGATCACAAATGCGCTCGTCACTAGAAGTACCATCACAATCAGGGTTTACATGTACATTAACAAGTTTTGATGGGCCGGGACGGTCCTCAGGGTTTGATGGGCCAGGAGCAATGTTTCTATCCGGGACATCATCACAGGGTGGCCTTCCCCTCACTTCCTCTAGGACATTAAATATTCTCAGTGCCTGTCTTCTCTTCTGGGCCCATTTTGCTTTCTGTTGACGGCGTTTTTCCTTCCGGATATATTCATCCTCATCCATTACTGCTTCTTTTCTAATAAATCTGAAGAAAACATAATACCGGTACATCAAATTAAGTGACCTAAACATAGTACTATTTTGGATTTTAAGTTTTAATGGAGGCAATAATTGTTCCAGCTTTTGGATTTTAGTGCTACCTAGCCCTGGAGGCCTTCACTTTCGTATAAATACTACAGTGACGTCCTGGATATGAGGGCCCGTTTCTGGGGCGGAAAAATTTGACAGCACCATTACTCAAATCTTACCTGTAGGAAGCTACTAATCTCACCGGATTAACATTCAATGGCCACATACTTCTCTGATCGCAGTGTGTCTTAAGATAGAAAACCCTTACAAATCCGTCATTTTCGTGCAAAAACTCCGCTCTCAACGTTAAGAATATGAGTTGAGTTCGTCCCCACAATCCAAACTTGTTATGCGTAGGTACAGGCAGCTAAAACCCATGGCTAGATATAGAATGACGCGTGTTGACGAATACAAACTGTAGTTTTTGGTCAGCGTATACTGACTGCACTGCGCCTAACACAAGCGGACACAAGAAATGAAACGCTCAAGTGTCCACAAAATACGCCCAAAACTGTCCGGTGACCATAGATATCTATGCCTGCGACTTACATGCTAGTGCGTGCGCCTTCGCACAACAAGTTTGGTAATGGTGCTGTCAAATTTTTCCGCCCCAGAAACGGGCCCTCATATCTAGGACTCTGTATCTGTGTACAGCACAGAGGAAGAGTCCTACATAGGGCTAAGTGCTACCAAGCCATTTCATTGCTCACACATGACTTGTAAACGACACCCGGAACTGGAAACTGTGATAACATCATAATGTAAACGGTAAAAGCAGGAATTACATTATGCAGCTGGTTGATTAATCAATCGATGTTTAAGTTATCCAGTTCCAGTGTACAACATTCACTATGAATATGATTATATGAAAATCTTTACTGCGAAAACAAGGTTTGGCTGAATTTTACAGTTTTTCTTCTTTTCACCATGTTCTCTCGGTATTACAATTCTCTTTAAATACCCTGAACAAATTTAGTTAGTCCCAAAACCTTGCGACTGGCTCTGTAAAGTTGTCAGACTTTCAATCCCTTATTAATCTGACCCTGATTTGCACATCACTTGACTTGTCCAGTGAATTTCACATAAATTGTCGTACATCCATGTCTGCGACCTCTTTAATTGGCTTATCTCTCAGGAATGACACTCCCCAGTCCACAGTCTCCTGAGGGTGATAAGCCTGTTGTCACTGTTATCTGGTTCAAAGTAAATATTTGTCTATGATCTGTCTAGTGCATATAACACTGTGCCTGTGCTGACCAGTATTGCTGACCTGACAGGGTGAAACCATGCACGAAGGAAGTGAAACCATAGCTCTATGGTGAAACCATGGTAAAACAAAAGGCTAACAAAACACCATATTAGGTTGACCCTTATCAAATGGTAAAGTAAGCTCTGATGGTCAATCAAGGACACTGTGAATATTCAGTGAATACTTCTTCAGTATATTACTGGGGTAGACAGGCAACCATGGCCTTGGGGTGGTTTCCTGTGACCATGGAGGTAGAAATGCTGTGACAAACCTGGGTAGAACACTACTCAACATAGTGAAAACACCTTGAAACCCTGGTGAAACACTTAGTCTCTGTCTAATTAGAAAACAGCTCTGTGAAAACAATGTGAAAGGGGGAAACTACAATTTCACAGAGAAAAACAGATTTCACACCATTTTCAAAGCAAAGCATTTACCGTTCGGTTATTTAAAACCCAATGACCAATAACACAGGCTTTCTTTCTCACCATGCTTCAGCCAATTACCCAACCTTACAAATTTATACATATGGCTACATACACATGTATCCTCTCAGAAAAAGGCAAATTTCAAAAGTATGACATAATGACGAGTTGGCCTGCCACACATTAAATATACGTTCAGTGCTGCTGATCAAAAAATAAATGTTTATTTTACTTACCAGGAGTAGACATAATAGCATACAATAAAACCACACACACAGCACACCTATCCCAAGGAGCGATCTCTAAAAGTGGGAAAAAAGGGCGACAGAGTTTACATGTTTAATGTGGCATAGACAAATTTTGGGGTACAAATATTGTGGGCAGAATTAAGCAGTCCAAAACTGGGTTTCTACAGTGTCATTTACAAAAATGGACAGCTTAACTGTTTTCAGCCTAAAATGAGGTCCTCACATATGGGAACCCTGCATTTTTACTATTATTACCAAAAAGGTCAGTACGCAAAAGTGTGTAACTAAAGGTAACTTTTTTTTTGTAATACTGACCCTCTTTTTTGTGAATTTAGAATTCAATTTGTCAGAAAATGTGACTTTCTGCCAATAACCAGCCATGCTAACATTAACAACAGTGGCTATATTTATTCTTCCATGTGTCATGTGTAGATATAAAATAAACACTGATAAATTTTATCCAATTTAGTTTCCCTAAACAAAAATTGAAATGGCTCATTGACTAGTCTCTTAGCTTACCTGGTTTATTGTTGGTGTAGCGAGGAAAACTGGACCACTATAGCAAGTAGTATGACTATGACTGAGGATACTTTGGCAACTCCCTTCAGTAAAAAAGAAAAACAAAAATATCTATCAGGGTCGATAAGATCAAGAAATTTGAACAAATAAAACAATGACAACTAATTTGGAATCAAATTGCTACAGTAGTAAAAGTAATCACTTAAAGAGAGTAGGCCTCTACATACTCGGCCTTGTTCATAAAAAAAAACATGTTTTTGTGTAGTATGTTCTTATTATTAATATTGAAACTATACACCACTCAGTTTAATTAATAATTGTAAGCACTAAGTTTACTAATCCCAACCCAATCAATTTAAAAACCAAGTTTAAATTGAAGTATAAATCTCCCAAAACTATGATGACAACATGATGACAAAAAGGGACAAAGCGCATTTCACTACTTGCACACGTCTCACACTTAACAAAATTAACGTTACACACGCTCATCATGCTCATGCTCTTCAGATATAAGGGTAATACTAGTAAGACTAAGACTTGTAAGAGTAAGAGTAAGACTAAGATATATACTCAGATGGGCCTTACAATACATCAATGTAAAAATGTTGACAGAAAACAAAATTAAGGGTGTGAGAAAGCCAACATATCCAAGAATATCTGTTTTCATCAACTTCAGATTTATTAGGCCTAAAACTTCTTTAAAAACATGCATTTCTATACAATATCTCACTTAGGCCTGTGTGCATTTCTATACCATCTCACTGAACATTACACAATGCCTACACATGTGACTACAAAAATCACTGTCACTTTTTCCAACTTTTCTTACTAAAAATTACCTTTTTTCTAAACAGCATAAAACACAAAATCATCAAAGCAGTACTCTATAACTTTTCAAAGATACATAAGTAAAGGATGGGTCTCTATCACTTAAGTTAGTTTCAGATGTTTGGGGATTAAAATTAAAGTAAAAAGTGGTTGAATCTTACCTGAATATGAGCAGAAGAGGTGAGCTGGGTGGGGTCAAGTAGGTCAGTAGGTCAGTAGGTCAATAGGTCACACAAGAGCAGGTTAAAACAAAGAGCGCCACCGCCCATCAATGTGTGTTTAGTGACTGCACCAATTATTATACTCTAAAGAGGTCTTTTTCTGAGAATCCTTGACTTCAAAACCAAGATAATAAATAATATTTTTTTAAATGGTTTCAACCAGGTACTACACTACAGTAATGTTTGGAATTTGACATTTTTGGGGGTTGACAAATTTTACTGTTATTACTAAAGTTCCCGTAAATAACATTTTACCATAGATTACCCACATTACTTTAGTGCCCATCGTTGTTATACTTCAACAAGGTATAATAACAGTAATGTCTAAACTCTGATATTCTTTCTGGGGTTGTTATAAGTTTACTGTTATTTCTCAAGTTCCCGATGTTATAACCTTTTACCATTACCTACATTACCTTTCATTACCCAGTTGTTACTCGGTAAATTGTTGGTTTCAACAAGGTAATAACAGTAACGTTTAAACTTTGACATTTTTCTGGGGTTGTTATAAGTTTACTGTTATTACTCAAGTTCCCAATGTTATAACCTTTCACCATTACCCACATTACCTTTCATTACCCAGTTGTTACTCGGTAAATTGTTGGTTTCAACAAGGTAATAACAGTAACGTTTAAACTTTGACATTTTTCTGGGGTTGTTATAAGTTTACTGTTATTACTCAAGTTCCCAATGTTATAACCTTTCACCATTACCCACATTACCTTTCATTACCCAGTTGTTACTCGGTAAATTGTTGGTTTCAACAAGGTAATAACAGTAACGTTTAAACTTTGACATTTTTCTGGGGTTGTTATAAGTTTACTGTTATTACTCAAGTTCCCAATGTTATAACCTTTCACCATTACCCACATTACCTTTCATTACCCAGTTGTTACTCGGTAAATTGTTGGTTTCAACAAGGTAATAACAGTAACGTTTAAACTTTGACATTTTTCTGGGGTTGTTATAAGTTTACTGTTATTACTCAAGTTCCCAATGTTATAACCTTTCACCATTACCCACATTACCTTTCATTACCCAGTTGTTACTCGGTAAATTGTTGGTTTCAACAAGGTAATAACAGTAACGTTTAAACTTTGACATTTTTCTGGGGTTGTTATAAGTTTACTGTTATTTCTCAAGTTCCCAATGTTATAACCTTTCACCATTACCCACATTACCTTTCATTACCCAGTTGTTACTCGGTAAATTGTTGGTTTCAACAAGGTAATAACAGTAACGTTTAAACTTGACATTTTTCTGGAGTTGTTATAAGTTTACTGTTATTACTCAAGTTCCCAATGTTATAACCTTTCACCATTACCCACATTACCTTTCATTACCCAGTTGTTACTCGGTAAATTGTTGGTTTCAACAAGGTAATAACAGTAACGTTTAAACTTTGACATTTTTCTGGGGTTGTTTTAAGTTTACTGTTATTACTCAAGTTCCCAATGTTATAACCTTTCACCATTACCCACATTACCTTTCATTACCCAGTTGTTACTGGGTAAAATGTTGGTTTGAACACGGTAATAAGAGTAATATTTGGACTTTATCATTTTTTTCTGGGATTTTTAAAAGTTTGCACATGCGGTGCATCATTTTCTTATCATTTTTTTCATCAGATACAAATCCTGACAACCTTGAAGATAACTGATTTCTAATTCTCAGCCTAAATTTTTACATGCAGGCTTAATATAACACTTTCATTATGACACAGGTAATAACATTAAGGTAATAACACGGTAAAACTGGTAATTTTTAGACTTAGTCAAACTTTGGGGTGATATTACCGGTAATATCGGTAATCGGTAATAAATTGCCCAGTGGGGAGCATGTGAATTGGGTGATTCACATGCAATATCAGTTGAGTACAGACCCATTTATTAGTCATTTCATGTACTGATTCAGAGCACAAACTCAGAGCAAAATTTTCCCACAATTATTTTGTTTAACACAACTTTTACAACACACAAAATCTCAAAGGGATGGTAAACCCTGAGACAAACATTTAATCTGTCAATATAAGAAAGACAGTTTAATATTTTGCTGCTAAGATGTTCTATTGGCTTTTGGACCCCCCCCCCCGGTTTTTCAATATGTCATGGGTGTGCCATGTTGGAATCATAAGACATATTGGAGTGGACTCCAATATGTCCAAGATGGCACACCCATGAAATATTGAAAAACCATTATCAGTAATGAAGAAATTGTAGAAATTGCCTTGAGATGACAGTTGATGGGACCCTATTCCTTTACACTAAGTTCAATGATGGAGGTGCCATTTGTCATTGTCACAGTGACGTCTTGGCAGAAATCTTTCAAGATGCCAGTGTTTTATGCAGCATTAACTTCATGAAAAATATCAGTCACTTCCCCACCTGGATAATCCCATGAAAATAGAACAGAAAATTGAAGAGTATTTCAAAAGCAATGTCAACAGGGTGAGCCGTTTCGTGATATATTTTTTTTCAGTAATATTTGAATATTGATAATTTAGCGTTGGATTATCCGCCATATTGAAACTTTTAGACTAAATGCCATAATCGGTCATTGCCGGTAGTTGCATGAAAGAGGCTGATAGAAACTTTAAAAATCTGCTCTTTTTTTATGACAAAAAAATAACTAAATAAAAAAAAAATAAAATAAATAGGGGAAAGTTTAACAGTCTAAATCTTCAAATTCTGATATTTTTTTTTTATATAAATGAGAAATTGGTCTCAGGGTTTACTATCTTTTTGAACAACTTTCACAGTTTAAGATACTATTATGTTTGACATGGTACAAGTACCAGTGTAATCAAAACAATCCATTTAGAACCTGCCTGCTGACTAGCCTGACAAATATCCAAAATGCGCATACGTAGTGCACTGGGCACACAGAGAAAGCAGCTTGGAATTTGAAAGAGATGTACCTGTGTTCTTGCACGCACTGGGAGGGGCTTGTGGATTGATCAATTCATGATGAGACTTTCATGAACTTACAATGAACCACACTTATTTGACACACTCTCTCCAGCAAAGAGAAGATTCAAAATGAAACAGCAAAGTTAAAGTAAGTGAACACAGCCACATCATTTGTTAGCTTCAAATCCAATGGGGTTGGGCGAATGATTCACGTTTTATTTTTGATTTTGTTTTTTTAATCAAAGCTAAATATCTTGACACTTGTGAAAGGAACTTGAACAATTACGTTTTTTGTTCTAATTGACAATTTTTGATCGAACACTTTAAAGTACAAAACCTTATTGCACATGATTATTGCAATCAAAATATAAATCAAGAGGGGCTACAAAAGGTGCCTAACAAGATCACGGATTAGTAGTCCCTTCAATACAATCTGGGAATCATGGGGGTCTGTTGTTGATCATCTGAAAAAAATGCAATGTCAGCACAATTAAATATCAACATTGAGAAAATCAAGTGAATGTATTGACCTAATGCCAGAAGTGACATTGCATGTGTATTGGGTGATTCACATGCAATGTCAGCTGAGTACAGAGCATGTGAATTGGGTGATTCACATGCAATGTCAGTTGAGTACAGAGCATGTGAATTGGGTGATTCACATGCAATGTCAGTTGAGTACAGAGCATGTGAATTGGGTGATTCACATGCAGTGTCAGCTGAGTACAGAGCATGTGAATTGGGTGATTCACATGCAATGTCAGCTGAGTACAGAGCATGTGAATTGGGTGATTCACATGCAATGTCAGTTGAGTACCTAGCATGTGAATTGGGTGATTCACATGCAATGTCAGTTGAGTACAGAGCATGTGAATTGGGTGATTCACATGCAGTGTCAGTTGAGTACCTAGCATGTGAATTGGGTGATTCACATGCAATGTCAGTTGAGTACCTAGCATGTGAATTGGGTGATTCACATGCAATGTCAGTTGAGTACAGAGCATGTGAATTGGGTGATTCACATGCAATGTCAGTTGAGTACAGAGCATGTGAATTGGGTGATTCACATGCAATGTCAGTTGAGTACAGAGCATGTGAATTGGGTGATTCACATGCAATGTCAGCTGAGTACAGAGCATGTGAATTGGGTGATTCACATGCAATGTCAGCTGAGTACAGAGCATGTGAATTGGGTGATCCACATGCAATATCAGTTGAGTACAGACCCATTTATTAGTCATTTCATGTACTGATTCAGAGCACAAACTCTGCAAATTTTTCCCACAATTATTTTTTTCAACACAACTTTTATAACACACAAAATCTCAAAGGGGTTGTAAACAATCCTCTAACACAGCGTTTTAAACGAGGATCTGCACTGGAAATCAACATAATGTACTTGTACATGTTTGAATGTTTTGGACATGTAGCTCTTCTACATTTTTGTGATTTTACTTCTGTTGTTACGGAGATAGTCCTTAATGTTTCGCCAAGTTCTTTCTTGCAGCAAGGGATGCTTTCTCTGCACCTTCTCAATGTCAGCCTTACCAGGGAGACGGAACAGCAGAATCGGTTTTAGTGAATGCACTGCCTCGATCTCATCTTCAGTCCATGGCCTTTTTTTACCTTTTGGTGCTGAAATAATACAATATAAAAACATGTTATAAGACATGATATAATTATTTTTAGTATTTTTTGAAACCGCCAAAATACCTAAAGGGATAAGACTTTAAGATTTGCATTGTGAAGAGACAAATAAGGTTGATGGTGACACCATGCATGATCTCTCTTTTGAGAAAGAGTGGTGGCTCTGAGAAGAGCCGTTGGAAGAGCTGTTGAGAAAACCAACAGCTCTTCTCAGAGCCACCACTCTTTCTCAAAAGAGAGATCATGCATGGTGTCACCACAAACCTTATTATTACACCTAAAGGGATTAAAATAATTGCAAGACCTCCAAAGTGTATCCGAGCAAAGTTTGACTGCCAACAGTTTAAAGACATGGTAGAAAGAGAAGTGATGACTATTAAAAGATGAAACTATTCAAAGATGATTATTAAAGCTTACTTTATGTAAAAGTGGTACTGGTACTAATCATCCTGAACAATATTTTTAAATGCTGTCATCTTTACTTGCTTTTGAACTAGGATTTCATTGTGGCCTGTGAAGCCAAGTACAATGAGCATTTTTACCTGTATCAAAGTATCACAAAACTTTTATCCCAAATCCAATATTGTATTTTGTCGTAATACTGAAGTTGCACCTCAAAGACTTTTTTTTTTAACATATGCAAGATGAAGGCAGCTTCGCAGTCCAGACTTTACACCATGCCATCTACATGTACATAATCTGGATGGAACAAAGGCATTTTTGGAGTAAACAATAGATCCACTGAGCTACGGATAATGCCTTGGTTAGACCACAGTGATGCACTTTACTTTCTTTGGCAAAACAACTATTTGATTCCCTATCAGCTAATTCTCTCTTAACCACATAGGGTTGTTATACATACAGCCCTCTTACAATATACACATGTTGCACCCTCTGATGATGGGGTCCATGGTATTTTGTACACCCAAGGGGGCAAATGGCACTTGAGGCAAAGCTGAGGGTGCAATTTGCCCCTGAGGGTGTACAAAACCCATGAACCCCATCACATCATGCAACAATTGTTTTGTTATACCATGGTCATGTCATCTTCAAACATTGTTTTTGAAATTGGTCCAGTTAAAAAAGAAGACGAACAGTCAGGTGAACAATTTGTAAACAACACATATTTTAACTAAAAGGCGGCCGCTCGGTGAAAAAATTGGTTCACTGATCCCATGGCAAATTGCACAGAAACTTAGATAAAATTTACCTAGTACCAGCGTAATTACAACCTCCTACCCGGGATTATTCCTAATATTGTACAAGGCGGTGGAAACGACCAAAAGGTCGGCACGATCCTAGGTGATGTGCCCAGTGAGGTACATCATTCATGTTCCCCGGCATATGGACATGCGTTTTTGTAACACATCACGTGATTGGTTCTCAACCAATGAAATTTCACAATCTATTACCATGGTATAACAAGAGCTGATCACCCTGAAGGATCAGACATAAATTACACTGTGACCATAAAACATTCTTGTATCTCCAAGGAATATCTTAACACAAAAAATAAAAATAAAACATGACATTTTGAGTTTTGCTTGTGAGTGACTATGAACTGAAGTGATCAAATAATATTACCGGTGACTGCTGCTCCATGCTCTCTGCCACTTGCTTGGGGTTGAACTGGAATGGAGTTTTTCTTATTCCATTCTGCAGCAAAATTAAAAGTTACAGTTTTGTATGTACATATTTATGTATATGTATTGCCTGGAAAAAGGGATAAATCAAAGTGATAAAAAAGTAGGATACAACGCAGTTGCAAACAAATAAGGCCCCTCATTTACAGATCTTTCCCCTATTGTTTTTGTATATAGCCACATACAGTTAGATCAACAGGTCTGCTTCACATATTTTTAGATGTAGTTACTTGTGAGTAGACTGACCCCTTGAACCTTGAGGACGGTGGGGTTGGTGTGGCTTATGTGTAGCAAGCATAAGTGCTGCTATACTATCCACTCAAAAGCTGTATCCTCTATTCCCTCTTCTTTTCAGGAACTGATATAAATGATCCCTGTCAGAAGTCCCACTCCAGCTGAAACAGATATTACTATTCAACAGATTTGTCCATTAACATGTTTTAGAATACTTAATGGAACCGATTTGCTGGGTAACATTTTATTGCAATTAATGAAATACAGAGAAAAACATGGTGTCATCACAAACCTTAAAACATCATCAAATTCTTTGTACAGCATACATTGTACAATCACACACACACACAAACTTACTGTTAGTTGGATTAGATGATTGATGCTGTGTCTCAGGGGAGGCCACATCAGCATCGTCATCACACTCACTGGACTGGTCTGCATCATCTGTAAATTACATCATCACACAAATACAAAAAAAAATTATGGAAATAAATGTTCTTTGCATTGAATTGAATGGAATTGAAACATGGATTAACAGACTTGCCAAAATTGAAATGCAGTTTTGTTGATTGAGATACAACCAAAACTTTGATGAACCATCAATCAATAAATGCATTTTCGATCATAGTGCTGTTGCATTCAGTTTCAAAGGTGTTGCACAAAATTATAGAGGAACAAAGAAAATGCATTCTTGTTATTCTGAAAAGGAACACATTTGTCAGGGCAAACACAGATAGATAATAGCGCTGTGATTTTCTGGCTCCATTAGTCTCTGTTAAATAAAATGCAACCGAAAGATTGATACATCCTGCTAAACCCGTCAATCCATCCTGCAATGTTAATCAATTTCAGTAGTGGAATCAGCATCGGTGGTATTAAACAACTAAATTAACCTTTTACTTAGCTTCCTTGTTATTCAGAAATTGCTTTGGTTTGGTAGAAAAGTACAGGTCGCTTAATCTAACTTGAATTGTTTGCTCATGACTGTTTTAAGTGAGATCTACATGTTATACATAATAAAAACAAATAGTTACCTGAGTCTACATCATCAATGGAAAGATCATCCAGGTTTTTGCCCTCCTGTGATGGTAGAGTTCCCTTTTCTAAAGCAATGAACAGCTTAGAAAGTTTTGCCACTCTTAACACAGTGTCTGGCACTTGATAGTACTGACGGTGGACCCGAAGGTCATGCCCCATAAATGAAGCCAGAAGCTCCATCTGTTGTTCTGTCAGGGATAACATTTGGGAAGCAGTTGCGATATGTTTCCGGAGTTTAGTTGACCTCAAGCATTGTGGATTGGCTGCACCAGCTAGTGAAGCATGCTTTCGAAGGCAGTCTGACCCTCTGATGTAACCCAAACTTTGGTAATTGGAACGGGCAAACATGTAGTCATTGTCTGCTACTACCCCTGCATGTTCTCTCTTCTCTAACAGCACAGTCATCTTTTCGGTCATTTCTGGAGTCAACAACACAGGCACTGTTCTTCCCCTTTTCCCCACAATTTCAACAACTTCTAGCATCTGACAAAGACCTTGCTCAACCTTGCTTAATAAACACATCCCATCTGGTTTTGCCTTGTGTTTCTTCATGAAGTCATCAACCTTCATTTTTGACACCTCCCCTTGACGGCGCCTGTTGAATATTATCAACTGGCAAAGGGTCACTTCACTGAGCAAGTTCCAAGCATCTTTGTCAAAGCTGTCATTATCACACAGCAGTCTCAGTTGCTGTGCACCAAAATCATTCAAGTGCTGTGTTATCCGAACAACATCTGCATTAGTCGGGAGCACCAATGGGTTGTTTCGCTTGGCATTCCCTAATGTTCTCAAAGCATGAGTGGAAACCTGCACTTCCCAAGTGCACTCACACAATTTCTTGAAATTCACGGCCAGTGATTCTTTATCCTTGTCCCCAGTTTCCAATGCCTGTGCTTTCAAGATGATAGCACACTTTTTCAGAGTGTGACTGAGTTTCAGGGACAATGATGGCACACTGAACGTGTGTTGCTCATGGTTAAACCCAGCTACATCATGGACTGCAGCTATGATTTCCTTCATTTTTTTTGGATCAATGAAAGATTCCAGTGAAGCATTAGGCTTTCCAGTGTTTTTTCTGAGTTGAAGAAGCAGATGACTTATCTCTCGCATTTTGGTACGCAAATAGTTGTGTTGAGCAGGATCATGACCAACCTTCATGAACTCTCTCATACCTAGCTCCTGAATAAGTTTATCTGTCTTCGCTACCAATGACACATTATCCTTTTTCATTGATCCTACAATGATTTTCATCTGCACAGAAACTGTTATTGACGATGGTCTCAGCAGATCACTCTCCATTGCTACACGTCCAAGACGTTTACTGGTACCAGCTCCAGTTGTACTGGCGTCTGGGCGAAAAGGACACTTATGTTTCCATAACTCCCGTCGAACATAATAACCGTAACAATGAGGACATGGCCCATAGAGATCAGGGTTTTCATCAGCATTACAAGGCCTGTAAGCAACAATGAGTGTCCCCTTCCCCTTACGCAGCACATCAGAGTTATGTAAGTGGTTGCCCAAGTTGCGGATTCTACAGAGTTGCTGTTTTCTTGAATCTCCAGACTTAGACCTCAGTAACACTACGTCGGGTTCTAAAGGATGAACACTTTCTAGGTGGCGGGGTAATTTTGCCTGCGGTTGAGAACAGTAGTAGCAAAACTGCTTTTTGTCCCATCTGCGAGTACTACCGTCATTGTTTGTTGCTGCAACTGTTATTGCACTTCTCATTCTCATAGAAGCTTGATTCGAAGAGGATACTACATCACAAGCATCAGATGGATGGCAAGCAGAGGATGATGATGTACTGACAAAAGCTGAAGACAGCTGTGACAGAGAAGAATTAACAGAAGCTGGCAATACTTCACTTAGAGATTTCAAATCAGAGTTCCTTGTCATTCTCCTTGAAGACAACATCTTCACACCAGGTAGTTCAAAGGAAACAGAGTCCCCAGATGACCTTGACAGAACGTAGTCAGTATCAGTGCTATCACTGGCCAAATCATTTTCATCAATGCTGACACTACTGTCACTGGAAGTTGGGAAGGACTCAGCTTTGTCACCCTCAACAGACAAGGGATTGGCAAGATTTTCTTTGACACAGGCACTGGAGGTTGGGAAGGACTCAGCTTTGTCACCCTCAACAGACGGGGAAATGTTGACAGGATATTTTCTGACACAGGCACTGGAGGTTGGGAAGGACTCAGCTTTGTCACCCTCAACAGACGGGGAAATTTTGACAAGATTATCTTTGACACAGGCACTGGAGGTTGGGAAGGACTCAGCTTTGTCACCCTCAACAGACAAGGGATTGGCAAGATTTTCTCTGACACGGGCACTGGAGGTTGGGAAGTACTCAGCTTTGTCACCCTCAACAGACAAGGGATTGGCAAGATTTTCTCTGACACGGGCACTGGAGGTTGGGAAATACTCAGCTTTGTCACCCTCAACAGACAAGGGATTGGCAAGTTTTTCCTGACACAGGCACTAGAGGTTGTTTGGAAGGACTCAGCTTTGTCACCCACAACAGACAGGGAAATATTGACAAGATTTTTCCTGACACAGACACTGGAGGTTGGGAAGGACTTGGCTTTGTCACCCTCAACAGACAAGGGATTGGCAAGATTTTCTTTGACACAGGCACTGGAGGTTTGGAAGGACTCAGCTTTGTCACCCTCAACAGACAGGGAAATGTTGACAAGATTTTCTTTGACGCAGGAACTGGAGGTTGGGAAGGACTCAGCTTTGTCACCCTCAACAGACAAGGGATTGGCAAGATTTTCTTTGACACAGGCACTGGAGGTTGGGAAGGACTCAGCTTTGTCACCCTCAACAGACGGGGAAATGTTGACAAGATTATCTTTGACACAGGCACTGGAGGTTGGGAAGGACTCAGCTTTGTCACCCTCAACAGACAAGGGATTGGCAAGATTTTCTTTGACACAGGCACTGGAGGTTGGGAAGGACTCAGCTTTGTCACCCTCAACAGACAACGGATTGGCAAGATTTTCTCTGACACAGGCACTGGAGGTTGGGAAGGACTCAGCTTTGTCACCCTCAACAGACGGGGAAATGTTGACAAGATTATCTTCGACAAAGGCACTGGAGGTTGGGAAGGACTCAGCTTTGTCACCCTCAACAGACCAGGAATTGGCAATATTATCGTTCACAATTGCACTGGTTGTTTTGGCAGACTCTCTCCAATTCTCTTCTACAAGAAGTTTTATCTGAAAATCAATGTGCAAATATCCAATGTTAACTCTGAAATGCATTTTAAATGAACAAGCCAAAGGACAAGATTTACTGTTATTGCTCTGTTGGTGGCCACTTTGATGGTCATAGTAGAAGATTACTCTTTCAGTGAATTTCTTTTGATTTGTATATTTTATTGTTATTATTAAACTGTCTCTTCTTTTTGCTGTTCTTTCCTTCTCTTCCCCACCTCTTCTCATTTATTTATTTAATGTTTATTTTGTTTTATTTGGTTTTATGTATTTATTTATTTATTTTATTTTACTTTTTATTTATTTTATTTATTTATTTATTTACATACACATTTGTATGTATATCAAGCAATAAATTCAGAATAAGAGCTAATCAAACTTTGGCATATCTCCCCCTCTGGACAGACTGTTTCGTACCATAAAGGCACTCATCAGCAGAATGGCCAGTCAGAGCCAAACCTTGACTGCCGATAAGCCAGGGATCGACCTGTATATATATATATACATATAGATAATAAAGATGCTGTGTGGCACAGATAATGTAACAATAAATATAAAATAACTGTGCTCACCAAAAATAAAATTGGTGCAAAATCTTCGGACGATAGTCCTTCTTCAAGTTGGGACACAGTGTGATTTTTGTGCAACATTTGTCCATATTATGAAAAGAAATCATTTATTTGACTCATTTATTTCATGTAGAATTCTCCTTTGTGTGGGAAAATGTTTGTTGAAGTATAAATTGTTTTAATATATTTTAATGGAAATATTATGAAAAATGTGTCATTTGGATGTAACATGAACACCACGTCCGTGTTACGTTGTGAATTTTATTTTTCAAAATGTTCATCACTCAAATACATAGTTGTGGAAATTCACTTCGTGCACTAATTACAAGGTACAAAATGTACCAGGCAAAACATTTTTTGTGAGTCAGTGATTAAATACAGCAGAAATGGGGCAGGATTAAAATCATGCAGACGTCACACACTGTGTCCCAACTTGGCCCATATATATAGGCCCCCCACACAGCAAAGAAGATTAGGCATTGCACAGGACCGCCCACCAACAATAGGGCTGGTTAGCTCAGTTGGTAGAGTACTCGTATTGTAATCGAGAGGTCGCGGGTTCGAGTCCGGCATCAGCCAAAATTTTCTTTGCTACTTATTTATTTATTTATATACATGTATTTATATATATATAAATGTTTAGGGGGGCTAAAAGAGACACTTATAAATGTCTTAAATTGTTGGCGTTTCATGTTTGTGTCACTTTCTTCATATTTTCTTTATATCTCAAGTTATATTTTTCAAGATTTCTATCCATATAGAGCTGAGAAGTCATTACTTACCTGGTTTTCACGAATTTCTCTCTCCCATCCATCTGTATATTTCACACGATATAACTCTGTTAAATGTTAACAAAAATAAGGATCGACTTTTGATAGACTTTAAAAACGTTTTTATCAATTTTGATTCAAGGTTATTTTTATGCCACAATAAAATCACAATTTCAGGTATTTATAAGTACATGGTATAGTCTAACTATAAGTTCATTGTGAAGGCTGCATGTGAACTTTGAAACAATTGTGAATGTGTACAGGTTGCATGAAGATGATGACAATTTGACAGAATATAAAAAAGAAGAAATAAACCAACAGTTGTTCGGCTGAAGGCTAATGATCTACATCATAAAAAAATAATAATCTGTGAAGCTAACCATCCTCAGAAGCTGAATTGCAAAAGACGAGGCTACAAAGTAGTCAAGCCACAGGCATGCTAGGGCCCCTTTTGGCAACCAGCCGAGTCGACCCATGTATGTACATATATGACCACAGAGCAATTAGCCATAGATCAAAAGTTCAATTTTTTTTCCAGAGGGAGGAAAACTGGAGGGCCTGGATGAAAAAGCCTTGTGGCACAAGAGAGAACTAACACACGACTCTACTCCCATATGGCCCAGGAATCGAACCGGGTATTGAACCAAGCCAACCGTGGTGAGAGGCGAGTGCTTTACACTTAAGCCACTCAAGCTACCCAAATATTTTTACTTCAATAAACTCAATTTACTTTTGAAAATTACCTTTTCTGAATCCAATAACTACAGCCATACTCCACGACCTGTCTGGAGGCCACAGCGCTTTTACAGCAGTCCCTAGTTTAAACTGGTAAAAAAAAGTACAAGCACATAACAGTGTGACCAGATCTCAACATTGCAGTTTACAATTATTTGCAGTTTATAATTATTTTAGAAGTATTGTGTCTTATATGGTCTGTTACAACATTTTCTTATCATGTACAGTAGTCCCAGTCAAAGAATTTGAATCTGAAGCACAGAGCATGTCAATTGTCAATGTCAAGTTTACTTTAGAGGCAAACCAAAGAAATGTAGCACATTTTAGATCATAAATGTTAACACATAAAATATGCATCATGTACTTACTTGTTGGCAAGACCCCAATTGTCGATGGCTTCTTCGAATCATGACTCTGTAAATGATACAATAATTAATACTTACATGATGTAAACATGGCACTGTTCCTTGCAATGATTAACAAAAATGTACAATTTCCATTGGCATTATCAAAGAGTCCCTTCCTTTTTTTTTTTCGTGTGGAAATCATAATTAACTCACCACAAGAGACCCAGGGATTGTACAACAAATGTGCAAATGTGTTCACCGTTTCTCAAGATCTTGAAATGTACATCTTCCTAGAACATTCGTGATTTTACATGTACAGCCCCGCTCAGAATATAAGCCTACACGATAAACGATAAACAGGATCCGACCATGTTTAGTACAAAGTGTGTGGATTAACACAGGATAGGGAATTAGTCAAGATTATAGTGATCCGATATCGCTTCCTAAGCCGACACGCAAAACATGCTGCAGTACAGAGCAGGATATTGTAATAATAGTCACGGGAGAGCGCACACTGTTTGCCTTCAGAGGTAAATGGCGAATGCCCTGACCAAACATCCATCTTTTTGTTGAATGATTTAATTTTTTTGTAATGATCTGGCGACTGTCCAAACATCCAGACAGATCTTGCATTGTAATAAAGGAAATTAAGCTAATAGGCCTAGGCCTTACTTATTGTCTTGCGCCAGAGAGACTAGAGAGAGAGGAGAGAAAAAACAATAGTTTATCGCGATGCAATATTCGATACGGACCGTTTTATACTTTCGTGTACTATATCTCCTTCCAACCGCAAAAATAAATGAATTCTAGTCAATTTTTCTCTCAAAATGGGATAATTTTTGAGGAAGGAATTTTACTCAAACTTACACTATGGAGAAGGAATTAACACCAAACAACGTAAACTTTGTAACGCTCTTTTGCGGTCGGCACGTTCTGCAGCTGGTAGCAGCGCATGGCTTTACTACCCTGCACGTGTGTCTGCTTTGCTGAAAGCATTGTTTACCATCGGCATAATAATTGTTACCAGTGGTACTGAAAATTTGAGTATGTAGCAGGTACATACTTACATGTAGCTTTAACTGTGCGTTTTGTAAGTTAGTGTAACCCCATTTTTATATACAGTATTAACCTTAGCAAGGGCTGTATAAATCTTAGTTGTACATGACGTGTAATTTTTCACAATATTTCATACAAGACTTAAGCCCGTTTCATACTTCACGCAAAAGCGAAGCAAATTTTTGTGACGCAACAATCAATACGCGCTGTTTTCCCCATTGTGACGCAAGAAAATTCGCTTCGCATTCGCTTTCGTGTGAAGTAGGAACCGGGCTTAAGAGTTCAGCTAAAAACAAAAATGGTTCTTCCCCAGATCACAATTCCGCCATTTACATATCATTCTCATTAAAGCCTTTTGTGCAATACATGAACATACATTTCCAAAAATACTTGCTCCTTTTCAAAATATATACCTTCCCTTACCTTTATGTGTTGATTTGTGATCAAACAGGAGAAGAAAGTGAGTAAAACTCTGCTGATGTGGTGGATTCTAATTCAGATTCGGTATCTTGCACAGTATTTAAATTTCTGATGACATTGACAACACCATATGTTTGACAAAGAGTGTTGTAAACTAGAGATAGCCGGTGACCGTTAAGATCCAGGGAATGCTTCAATTTGTACAGTTGTCGAAATACAAATAAAATACAAACAAGCACGACTGGAACCCAGAGGAAGAAAAAATATGCCATCCACTCTGCTGTCATGATCTCTACATGTTACATGTATATCTGGTGGTGATCATCAATCTGTGAATTGAAGTATGAAATATGTGTGACAATTATCGAATTATCAATGTTTTGAAATTTATAATGGCCTAGAAAGGGCAAGGGGGAAGAATGTCTTATCCTGAAACCTTAGCAGTGCTCAGAAAATATTTTAGGCTTAGTAACATTAACAAAATGGATAGTTTATGCCTACTGATTGGCTAAACAGGTCAAAGACCAGTCACATAATTGTTAATGTGAAATATAAGGTGGGTTGTGAAACAGCAAATACATGTAATGAAAAGACGCTGGCTCGTCAATGCAGGTAATCAAATTTGTGCCACGAAAAGTAACCTTTGTTGCATGTATGTAAACCATGTACATGTACACGATCTATTCTTGCCACAAAAATGGCCGTCGGGTAATGGTCTTTAACCTAGTTTACCAAAGTATAGCCCTGGTAGCACGTCAGTTTCTGTTCCACTGCCACCAACATCCTGGATATGAAGGGGTCGCGACATAGGGAAAATTTTTATAACAGAAATAGTATGTCATTATTTTACCTGATTAAATTAGCTAAAACTTTGTTCATATATTCCTTGTGTCCTATACTTGCAGACTGGTGGGTTCATAAATCTTGAAAATGTTTTGAGCACGCATTACTTACGAAAATAAAATGACAATCAGTTCTGAAATCGGTCAAAACTTCAAATGTATGTACAAGTACTCCACAAACATGACAAAGTGAAGAACACGCACACCTGGAAAATGCATCAACGCCGCAAAAGGGCACCATCTAGTGCGTGAAGTTGTTCGTTTGCCATTCATCTCTTGTCAATCACGCAAAATTTATGGTTTTGACAGGGTTACATGTAGTTCATCCAATGTCTGTCCCCGCATCTTTATGTGTGAATTTGAGAGGAATGACGGATTTATGTGAAGGTTTCATGTACAATGTATTCCGGGCACTTTCAGAAAGAGAGTCAGCTGAAATCACCCTTTTAGAAACCCAAAACCATGTGTTTGCATTGCAGTGCAGAAGTCAGTCACAACGCAATAAGCACGAAGGCGCGGCCTCACACTGTAATGCGTTTAAAAAGGACTGTGTTGTTGAAAATTTGGCGCATGCGCATAATAGAAACAGAGGGTACATTATGTTCGCAATTTTGATACACATTTGCATTTAAATTTTCGAATAATTTTCACCAAAAGTAAAAGAAACTAAAAAGTACCCAGGAATAAATGGACGGACTTGCAACTTCAAACATCAGGTAAAAATAGGGGAAAATAACTCTTGCAATTGTGATCGCAATGTAGCAAAGTTTTAATCCAGGACGTCTGTGGCAGTGCAACGGAAACTGACATCCTACCAGGGCTAATCAAGGTAGAACAAATTCATTTTATCAACTAAATGATCAAATGCTTTATACTCTGCATAAGGTTTGGGTAAATATTGTCATGCACAAATGGTGGAGAGACTGGTGGCCAGTCTTCGTGAGTTAAGCCAATGCATTGGCTTTTGGATGCTTACGGTGTGAGCATTACCAGGTTATGTGACTGGTTTGGAAGCCTTTGAAGCTATTTATATGGATCCAGAGGATCCACCAGTGCGGGTGGGTAACCAATCAGCAAACAGCTGAAATCAGCATTGGTTTTCGATTGGGTAAATGCATTGACCAATCAAGGCTTAGATTTAAACTTTTAACCAATGAGATGGTTTGCTTTACCGTAGGCGGTCCTTTTTGGAGGGAAAAGGATTTAGCGTCACTTTTGTCACAGTGGGTAAACAGCAAATTTCGACCCACCACCTCCCCTTTACTATACACCAAGTTTAAAGTGTAGAATTTTTGGGCAGAAAAAGGACAGGAATTTCAGTGATGGGGGGTAACTAGGCTGTCGAGGAAATTTACTTGTCATTTGAATCATAAACCAAATAATTATTATACTCGTCATTGTTAATAGTGCATTTTACATGTCCCCTCGTGCGTTCCAACTTGGGGAATTAGAATTATGCCTTGGGTACAATACAGTATGTATTTCATCAAATGTAATGTTAATGTTAAATAGCGCCCTTCGGTTCCGTTGGGGCTAGTTTATCCCCTTGTGCGTTCCAACTTGGGGAAACTTTTAATTGTTAACTTTGTACAAGATGTATATTAGGGAAGCAATCTGTACCAACTTAGATTAATAAGTCAAGCGCCCTTCGGTTCCGTTGGGGCTTGTTTATCCCCTCAGGCGTACCACTTTGGGGAATTTAGGGTATAAATATTATAATTGTTTTGTTATAATTTTAGGCAAGGTGCGTTAGGTGTGTGTGGTTTTCTGTGGAGGTCATGTAATGTTCTGTATAATACGGTCAGGTGACCTATCAATATCATGTTGTTTGGTCTGGTCTTTGTGAACAGTGTACAAGTTTATGTGGATATGGAAAATGGATTCCATATTGGAAGGACAAGGTTGTCCTTTGGGTGGCCACAATTTATGTTGGTTGGATGGGCGAAGGCGTCCATTTTAAATGTGAACGTTTGTACTTGATGGATGTTTTGTTTGTCCACGTGCAAGTGGTTGTGTCTGTTTAGCCGGTTTGCCCTGTGTTTGGCATCCGGCTCCTTGCCAACTTTCATTATATTGCTATTTTTTGACAGGCAATAAACCCAACTAAAAGCTGTGACCGGAATTTCAGAAAGTGGTGTCTGTTAGTAAATTATGTCTGAGTACAATGTCCTAATAAATAAAACTATTTACATGAAATAACATTCAGACAAAATTGTTGAGCCAGACATGATGATCTAACATTAGGCCTATATCATGACCTAAAACTAAAAGACTCATAAAATAGGCCTATTTATAAATATAAGTTTGCACCCTCGCGTTAATTTATAAATTAAAGTGTGAATTACTTTTCTAACGACAAGGTTTGGAATACACAATTACTAAAATTTTAATTTAACTTTAATAACACAATTAGTATCATATTCTTAAGGCATGTTAGGCTAGCATGAGCATACTTTATAATATTTTAATTAGAATAAAAGTTGGAAAAGTTCATCAGATTCAGACTTCATCCAGAGAGAAAGCCATAAATAATAACAAAAACAATCACATACCTTGTTATGGCCTACATAAATGATCCCATAAAAGTATAAAATGTGAGAAAAGCTACTAAAATGAACAAAACTATGACTGCAATTGCTAGTTTTCTAATGTTACTACTGAGTCTTTGCTCAACATGCTGTGACAGTGCGAGGTCTGCCATGTTTGATGAAGACCGATCATGCTGCAGAAACACGGTCTGGAAAGTCACTGATTATGCACTATGTTCAGAGCCATTTTCAGAATAATAATGTTATATGAAGCCTAAAAATAATACTATCATAATCAGACTGTTAAAACTGTAAACTTACAGGATTTAACT
This sequence comes from Marthasterias glacialis, assembly GCA_911728455.2. Classification (NCBI taxonomy): domain Eukaryota; kingdom Metazoa; phylum Echinodermata; class Asteroidea; order Forcipulatida; family Asteriidae; genus Marthasterias; species Marthasterias glacialis. The sequence goes on from OU452220.1 coordinate 21,750,075, forward strand.
CGAAATCCACATTCATCTAAAAGAAATCTTGTGTCGCAAAAATACTGAACATGCCTCTCTGCAGAACAGTCCTCAATGTTAACGCATGGAGGAAGGAAGACGCAAGCAACATGGTACCTTTGTTTTTGACAACCATACGTATGATGGTGTACTAGTGAGGACTCGGGGTCTAGACCGATACACAGCCATGTGGTAAATTTCACACACCGCATACACTCCACACGTTTGAAATCACCCAATTGAGGACACCCTAATTTTCTCGCGAGACTTGCAGGAAAATATGAGATTTCGATGATTCTTGCATTTTCAAAGATTTTTCTACCGAGGACGGTCCACGGTGTGGTGACTGTCCACGGTTGGCGGGTGTGTATTCATGTATGTGTCCTCGATTTACACCATATACAAACGCACACACACACACACACACACACACACACACAGCAACTGATTTTGAACTCATTAGGGTATTTATATTTGTGAATTACTTCCACTTTATGTATTAAACAATCTCACCCAGTGTTTCTGGCAACCTTGTTATTTCTGCTATAGGCCTTTCTGGGATTGGTTCATTAGTTGTCTCTACGGCAGCAGGAATGGCAAAACCCATGTCTTCGAGCATCTGGGCCCTTGCAGATTTCATGGCTCTTTCATGCAAGTTTTAAAACTGTTTCTTTTCCTTTTGTAGATTTGCGCTGTTGGGGTCTTTCTACTGGTGGCTCTGGTTGCTGTCCTTCATTGAAAGGGATAAAAAATGTTGGTATGGAATCAATATATTTTGTTCAGTCAAAACAAATCATGCTGTTAGAGAACTAGAGCCCATGGTTGAACTTGTAAGTTTATGGGATGGTGAAATTGTGCCTACATGTGTACTACTTTCTGTGTCTTGTGTGCCTTTACATGGATCTTTGTCTGAATACATTTTTCTTTGACCTCTGAAAATTAAATAATACCCATCTCTTGGTAATAAAGCAAACAATTCAGGTTTTTCCCCCCATCAAGGCCTATCTATCTGCTTAAAAAGTAAATATACAGATCATCACATATTTTGTCCTTTCTTGAGTTTTTGGAAACTTATTTAACACTTGCACAACAAAAACATGTGTTAAAGCGATGCATTGAAAGAGTTTAAGGTTTAACAGGTAAAGCCAGACTGAGCTACTAAAAAATATCTACTTTACTGTTTACTTAGTATACATGTTGTATGTATGTTGTGTTGTCATTTAGCCTTTGAGAAAGACTCTGCTAGGGTCGATACGTCAGGCCATCAACTTATTTTTTGCATTAAAAAATATCTAATAAGAAATTTCTCGAAAAAATTTGAGCTAACAGTAACAAGATTTAAGCCAAATAGGATGTCAATTAAAAACAAACTGAAAGAAAAAAAACTTTGAAAAGAAAAAAAATAAAGAAAATCAATGACACAAAGCCTTTTATTTTAAAACCAATAACAAATTAACATATCTGGCATGCTGCCATGAACTCACCCGAGATTTCCAGCACTGTAGCTGGGTACATTTTTTTGTCGGAGTAGAGGGCCATTACCTCATCCCCAATGTTGATCTTCTCCGAGTCTGACTGAGACTCAACATCTCCATCTCTAATGACAAGCCAAATGTTATCTTCGATAAAATGAACTGTCACCCACACTGCACATCATCATGCAATAAAAAAATTGCATTAGATTTAATATGATTAAGTCGTGACACAACCCTGGTATTCAAAACATTCACTGCAGAATGCCCAAACATATTTTCAGTAACTTTGCCTTGCCTCGTACTCCCCGTAGCCGTAGTGCTGGCCAAATCTTCATCAGTTGACATTAAAATAAAGTAACTTTATTCATAAGAACGTTAAGTTGAATCGTAAACTTTGGTGCGATCCCCGGCTACCATACATGTATGACATTGTATGGCTTCTGACTGGCATGGCACCCCCGAACAAAGATTGACAAAATACCGGAGACCGATGACAGTAGGTCAGTTGGTAGATGTTATAATCCAGAGGTCGTTGGTTCAAATCCATTTCATGAGTCATAGTCAATCTTTCTTTGAGCCCCAAATCATTCAAGTTAATAATAAAAACAAGTTGTAGATGTTGATTTTTGAGTTCTGAAACTTACTTACTGTTTAGCATGTACAATACTGTAGATTGTACTTTTGTAGTCCATCATGATCTTTCTTAAATTAAACAGTCAAATTCCGAACCAAAATTGAAAACAACCTATCTATCTGAACTAGCTATAGTGACTCTAGTCACATTTAACATGTTTTAAACAGTCAATTTAGGACGAGGAGTTGGACTTCCAATTTATGATGATATATTTTTCTAACGTCTTACTCTAAGAATAGTACAGTAGTAATGATGGCAAGCATGTCGATGATTGTCAACGTTGTCACTGATAGTTTAAAAATAAAATTTGTAAATTGTATTTGTAACAACAGTAGTATATACTTGTCCTCGTTGTCAGCAAATGTCTTCTGCTTTATTGTTCAGCAGCATCTTGACATGTTTTGCTCTGGATAGCCGTCCTTGTGGCCTATGTATATTTCAACTTTCACTGTTCAGTATGGCACTGCAGCAACTATTCAACTATTGTGGAGCAAACTTCATGCGCATACTACTGATCGTACAGTCATTCTATTTTGTGTTAAAAATTAGACAGAACAAAATATTTTCAGCAACAATTACTAAGCACACAAAAAATAAAATTTACAAAAAATATATATTTTCATGCGATCAATACAATTGTGCTTATTAAAGAAATTAACTCATTTCAATGTTTTTTATTTTCTTTTAACAACCGTTTATAATCCCTTAAGTTAATAAATAAAAGTAAAACCAAGGTGCCTACAACGTGTAATTGTCCTATTCTTCTGTGTAACGATTTGGGAATTCGTCGCTGTGGGTGAATAGAAACCAAATCAATGTGCGGGCCTCAATAATAATAATGTTATGTATCGCTAGCTCGTCCGGCCAAGAACAACACAACTAACTCACATCTTCGTGCACACCCACCCACAAGACATCAAAACGAAACAGTTGGAAACTTACTGCTTTCGTGCTGGTTGACTATTTTTGTTGTCATTCCAAGGTTGTCGTTGTATTAAATCAGGTAAAAACGTTTGTCGGGTAAAATTTATCGTGTATGTTTAAATGCAGCAAACTGCCGCTTTTGACCAAAAATAGACATAATAACGTTAGAGCGAGGCTTTGAAGTTTGACTTAAAAATTTTTGTGAATATAATTATTTACGAACTGAACTCTGCTTAAAATCCAAAAAATAAAAATACGAATACTTCAGTCGAACTAACATGAACTAAGGTTGTAATATTTGTTATTAAGGTATATACAAAAAAATGTTGTTTTGGAATGTATTATTACATTAACATTGTATTATTTATTTGTTTATTTTTTTTTTATTTTTTTTTTTTTATTTTTTATTTTTTTTTTTTTTTTGGGGGGGGTTGTTGTTTTTCCTCAACTTTGTCTTTGATATTTTATTAATATAAAAAGTAGGCCTATTTACAATTCAAATTCATGACTAGCCTGTTCATTAATTAGTAATAATCGTTAAATTGGTATTGTTATATTACACTTAACATTACAGACTGGATTGTGGGTACCAAAAATGGCAACTTCTGACACTTCACAGGATCAGGCATGTCAGAAGGCAAAACGAAGAGGGCCTTATAGGCGTTATCAAACATCAGAAAACGACACTGAGATTCAGTCACCAAAACTCCCGAGAACTACTCGATGGAATTGGAACTCGGCACAAACAGCTCATGTTGGTGTATCAGATATTGAGGATCCTGGAGAATTCACATCAGATCCTCTTGAGTCAGTGCATGATAATGATAGTGATTCAAATGATATGACACTGACAGATGATGAAGTTGCCTCTAATTCTGATGACACAGCTACAGACAGTGTCTCTGAGACAGACTCAACTGATAGTGATACCGAAAATCAAGAAGAGCTTGAGAGGGACGAGGATCAGCCTCTGTACACAGATTCATTGCTGACACTGGCAAGTGCCATGTTGCTGATAATGACATTTGCTCTTCGCCATAACTTGACAAAGACAGCAATTGGTGAACTTTTAACACTAATAAGCTTGTTACTACCAGCATCTGTATCTCAAGTGTTCACTACACGTATCTTTGACAAATTCTTCATTGGACTAAAAACAAACATCCAAAAACATTTCTTTTGTGAATATTGTTTTCACTACCATGGCATAGCTGACCACGCCACCATTTGTAGCAACTGTGGTAAACAAATTGGTGATGATGACCACTTTATTACAGTATTATTGGAGAAGCAGTTGAAGAATATCCTTCCAAGTAAGTGAATAATATTTTTATTTAGGACACAATCATGGGTTTTTGGAAGAAGGCATTCGTATGACACATTCATCTAGTTTTCAATGCACATCATAAACCAACCTGTGTATATCCAAATGTACTCTAATATCTTTGGTTTTCCCTTATTTTACCAGATTGTGGGGATATTACCAATTACCGCAAGTCTTTCCCTAAAAGGAAGATGTCATTGCCGATGCTCTCGATGGCAATCTATAGCAACAGTTTGATGGCATGCACTTCAAAGGAACAAATCTTGAGGCAGTACAGCAAGAGATGCATATTTCACTTCAAATGAATATGGATGGTGTGTCACTTTTCCAATCTTCAAGTTAAGCAGTTTGGCCACTATATTGCATCATAAATGATGCATTGAGGTACATTTTATTTTTGTTACATAATTTGACAATTAAAAAAGATAATATTTTTAACGTAAGCAATAACAGTGTGAGGACCTGGTCTGCACTGCATTGTAATGACCAGGCTCGTGACTGGACACTATTTTGGACCGAACAAAAATTAACATCAGTCATGTTATGATATGTTATGTTTATGTTATGCACATATCAATTGTAGTCCCGGCCCTGGGGGACCCGGGACTTTGGCAGAGATAGCTGGAACATAGACAGGGATGTGCAAAAACCGTGCCCCGCTAGCCGGGACAATAGCGAGGTCTTTGGCGAGGTTGTACAATATTTGTTTCCCCGCCCTACCGGGACAATAGTGGGGTCTTTGGCGAGGTTGTACAATTTGTTTCCCTGCCCTACCGGGAAAAGAGCGGATCATGTGGTGGTTGTGACAAATGCCCTGCATGTCGGTCAGGTCGGGATCGTGCGGGGGTTGTTATAAATGCCCCCCATGCCGGAGCCGGGATCGTGCGTGAGTTGTTATAAATGCCCCGCATGCCAAAGCCAGGATCGTGCGGGGGATCACACCAAGCCATTTTTACATCCCCGGCTAAGTCCACGCCAGTCCCGGGTTCCCCCAGGGCCTGGATTACAATTGATATGTGCATTATTCCCAATGTAAAACACATTGATGCAAAGTGAGAGTGAAAAACACTAGTACAATACTCAATTTTGGTGCAATTGGTTCATTGTAATTGTATTGCTTTAGTCACAAGGTCATAATTGTCACAAACATTTGTGATGACCTGCATTACTAACAAATATTTGTGCACATTTGTAGGAGATGAGGTTGTCATCAGATTGTTTAAAACTACTTGTACACCACAAGTAAAAATGTTTATTTGTGTACACAGATTCACAAGAAAGTAACGTTTATTTAGTGCTCTTTGGTTCGGAAAGCACAAACCAGTGATTTCTGTATTTCTCAGAGTGTTCAGTGCACAGCTCCTGAATTTGTAGGTTATTCTTTTTCATTCGTGCATTGTCGTGTGCTTTTAGAACCAATTGCGTAGGCAGTTGGGGGCGGGGGCGCTGCTTTTTAACTATAGATTTCAACCAATAAAAGTTCATAAAACTGAACATTTTGAATTCAGATTTCAAATGGGGGGGGGGGACACAGGGACAGGGACTTTACGCCACTTGTAACATAAAACATACAAAATATACTTTGTGGGGGGTAAGATAAGGTAGAACCTATATATATGGTGTTAATTTTTGTTTATTTTGGTTTCATTTACCGCTCTAGCAGATTGGTTGTCAACTTATTGGAGGTACGACTACTTTTTATAAAATAAAACAAAATACATACTATGAAAGTGTAATGGTTTAAAAACAATATAAACACACATTCCTCCATTTTCTTGTCAGTTTTGAAATTAAATTAGGGTTGGCAAAAAGAAAAAAAAAATTCTGCATATTGGGTTGCATTTTTACTGTTTTCTTTCAGGAATAAAGCTCTGTGTTTAACGGAAAAGTCTGCTTTTGCGAGTTATCCTGATGTCCTGTGTGTGCGATGCACCTGCTCGTTGTCTCGCCCAGAATTTTACTCAATTTAACGGTTTTTATGGATGTCCAACTTGCTTGGCGCGAGGAAAGTCGTCCAAAACACTTAAAGGCACAATGACACATACTTATCCATTTGACAATTCAAATATGGCGTGTGGACATGAGCAATTGAGGAATCACCCTGATACTGTATCCCATGCAATAGAGGCAGAGACGACTGGGAAAACAGTGTTTAGTGTTAAGGGAGCCACATGGCTTATGAAATGCCCATTGTTTGATGTCATTAGAGGGGTGTCTGTGGACTATATGCATTGTGTTTGTATTGGTGTAACAAAAAAGTTTGTGGACAAATAACGAGTACAAAAGATGTCCTTGGTTTGTTGGATCATCTAAAGAAGAAATAGATAAGCATCTTCTTCTGATGACCCCAACCAACCGAGTCTCACGGTTGCCTCGAACAATATAACAGGTGATCTTCCAAACTGGAAAGCTACAGAATATAGACATTTTTTGCTGTTTTACTCTATTCCAGTAATGTATGGACTATTACCCACACGATATTTAAACCACTTGGGCTGTTTGGTTCAGGCTGTGTTTATTTTGCTTGAGACATCAATAAGTGCTCACAAACTGAAAGTTGCTCATGAGTCCATTATTAGGTTTTGTGCAATGTTTAGTGAATGTTTTGAATCAAGTAATGTTCATGCATTGTTGCATTGATCTTTAAAGGTCAGAGACCTTGGTCCACTCTGGGCACACTCTTGTTTTTTTTTTCGAAGATCTTAATAAAGATCTCAGAATTTTATTTCACGGTACACAGAATGTTGCGCAACAAATAATTCAGGCAGTTTCTGTTCATCAAAATATACCTGAAATGGTTAATCAACTTTGTGAAGGATCAAAGGTACTTGCATTCTATGAACAAATGTACAGCTATCACAGAAATAAAAGTGTATTAACTGAGGTATGTTTTGCCATTCATGCAGTTGGCACTTTGAAACGCTGCACTGTGAAAAAGGAAGTATGATAAAATTTTAGACATGTTCAGTTTTGTCGGGAACTTAATAATATACAAGTTTGAGAGGTTAATGTTGAATAAAATTGTCATTCATTCAAAAGTTTACAAAGCTGTATCTCATCGAAATAGTTATACAGTATTTTTCAATTTTGAAAATAAATTAATTGGTCACATTCAGTACTTTTTACAGTGCAATCTAAATGCATGTATTACATATGTTGCAGTAGTTGATGTTCCGGACATAAACACCTCTCTTAAACTGTCGGCAGATCATTTAACTCTTAAACTGTCGGCAGATCATTTAACTGCTGTAACAAGTAAAAGGCAGTTGGTTGTACCAGTGAACTCTATTCAGGAAATGTGTGTCTGAGCTTGTTATTCTTATAGGCTTATTTATAGTTGGATAAAATGATTCAGAAGAGAGAATATTGATAAATTCCTGAGCAGAACTATTACCATCAGCTTGAATTAAATCATTATTAAAGTCACCCATGATGTAACATTTTTTATTTTCATTGTTAACATGTTCCAACTTTCACTCATATACTCCATAAAGCTAACATCTGAGGCAAACAGTGGCTTGTACACAATCCCAATAATAACATTTGCATTTTGAACATCATTTAGTTTAATTAAACATGATTCGATTTCAGCATTATTTATATCTATGCCATTGCGAGTCTTGTACTCGTAACCCTGTCTTATATAAAGTCTAGAAACGCCTTCTATTGTGAAGTTTGGAATTTGAATAAGTGGGTCATTAATATCCTTTAACCACGTTTCATATATTCCAATTTACGAAAACCTATCCTCTTCAAGATTAATATAGTGAATAATACTCGATATGTTTTTAGGTAAACTTCTAGCGTTAGCGTGTAACAGTTTCATGTTATTGTTTTGGCTAAAATCTTTTATGAAGTCATCTTGGTCATAATAACCAAAAGAAATATCCAACTTTCAACATTTAAGTCTTGGTCAATGTCAGGATTCTCAAATGTGGTATGATCTATATGGTTCATTAAATAGAGGGATTATACATAATAAATATTATTGTTTAATACGAGGCATTTCTCACAAGGCATGAAAAATAAACCATGGTGTCGTGTCTCATTCCTGTACATATTTATAAACAAACACAACAACTTTACACAACGAGGACAATTGCTATAATGCATTAATTACTTACTCAAATGAGGTGTGGTGCTGATGGGTGATGCTTCTTCTCGAGATGCTATGAAAAGAATGGACCATCGTGGATCTTGTAGCGATTAATCGCAGGGACCGACCAGGGTATGTAGGCGAAGTCAACTCGCTCGTCACGCCAAAAACCTGCAAGATCCCCGTCAGATATGAAGATCTTGCAGTTCTTGTATAGGTTCTGTTTGAGGAGTTTAGCTGATTTCTTGAGGATATTTTGGCGATCGCCGTATCGAAGGAGTCTGCAGTGAATGGGCCGAAGACTACAGGGGTCTGGCCGTAGCTGTGCCTGGGCTCGTGCTGGGTGCTTGACCCGTTCTATGTGCATGATCTATCTCGCTTTTCTCTGCCCCCCCCCCAAGTTTCATGTGATTGGTAAGGAAATTGTGGATGAACTCCTCACAAGATTGGCCATCTGAAGATGGCCAATCTTCAGAGCGTTCCTTCTTCACCGGGATTCCCTGGATCACGAGGTTGTTTTGATGACTGCGATTCAGAAAATCATCGATCTTGTCTTCCACGCTGCGGTTGATGTCCAGGTTGTACGTGGTCTTTTTACACATCTGTTTGATGGCGGGTTCATGCTGGTCTTGGGCGTATGTTACTGACTTCTTCAAGTCAGTGACATCTGTCGAGTTTTGTGATACCTGCAGCTGCATTTCTTTGAAATTGCATTCCAAAGATGTCAGCCTTGATTCCAGTTTGTTGATCAAAGCTAGGATCTTGTCTAGCTTGTCGTGTGTTGTTGTCAGCTCAGCGTTGTAGGTTACGCCGGTGCCATCTTGATCATTGGTGGCACTCAGAGTTCGACCCTCTGTCTTTTCTTGAGCTCTTGCTGCGAGTGTTACTCCTCTTTTTGGTTTGATTATCGCTCATGATCGGCGGGGAGCAGTCGGTACAACTCAGGACGATTAATTTGATGATATAACGGTGATTTTAATGTATTTTCATACATTTTCGGGGGAGAACAAATTCGGTGCATCAGACCTCCATGTCATTAAGTAACATCTAATGCCATCGCTGTACTATACTTACTGGTATGGAGACTGGCCCAACGAAGTCTGTGATATTCGCGAGCTGGATGTCACTTGCACACGTTGAGCCAACTGCAGCCAAGAAGCAATACATTAACTTCGTTTTATTCAGTTGCATGTATTAATAATGCTACTGAGGCAGACTTCCCTGTTGAGTCTTATTTAAATTCGGAAGTATGGAGAGAGGTTCAACATCTGTGATGAAAGTTCTTCAAATCCCAAACCTAAACAACCTCTGACCCGGAAGATACTTTTAGCAGTTTTGGGCCAGGGATGCAAGCTTGTTTGGAGGAAATAAACCGCGATTTGGTTGCGCTGATTGTCTTGGGCACATTACTGGGGTGGAGCAGGGTAACGTTCTGGGGAAAAACACGCTAACAGACTCAAATGAGGCTCTTTGTGTAAACTTCTCTTATTGCCTCCTGGAATTCTCTTTATTGCCACTTGGGCAACTCTCTGTTGGAAATTATATTTCATTCCTCTATCCTTTCATACAAACCAATTCCTTTAACCAAACCTTGTCTACCCTAGTGCACTCCTCTCGTGATTGATCCAGCTTAACTAAGCAAATTTGGTGACCAAAACATGCACACACTAGTACGCCGATGTTTTGCAGTCTCTCTGTTTGAGTTTCCTTACCAGTTGGGACTACTTGACTAACACTGAGCGACCACCAATCAACCTGTGATTAATCTCTGTGATCGACCATCTGAGCCATCCAAGTTCACTGTAAACTCCCTATTAGCTGCCACTTCGTCACAACTGCTTTCAAAGGCTACTCAAATCACTGAAACACAATCGTAAGCCAACAATTTTCGCAACTAACAAACCTACTGGCACGACTAACACTAGATCGCTCTCCGCAACACTGCACTAAGCAAGTTTCAGAGTTGACAGGGCATAGAAATAAATACGAAAAAAAGGTCGGAGACAGCAAAGTGTATCCGGCAGACAGTAACAGCAAACCATACTCATTCAGAGCTTGCTGGCACCGGCAGAACGTCACGTCTTTCGCAACTTCCCAAAAATAGTCTTAACACCACGCTAGCAAAAACCACTCTGCCCTTGCTCGCGCCACCGCAAACATGGCCCAACGAACAAGCCAGCCAGAGCTTGCCGCTGTCACGACACCCATGCACCGCCCAACCACAATGTGATTGGTCGCTGCCCAATCGCGCCGGATAGGTCACACAGACCTGCCACTCACTCTGCCAACTTCTCTGACCTACTTCCAGCAAAGAAAGATCAAGAACCTACCAAAAAAGGGCAGATTAGACTTTTGCCGGTCCACCCAATCTCGTCACACTACCAAATCAATACCAAGGAAGAAAGTGGAAATTATCTTTAGGGGTGTCGTTTTTTATGAATTCTTCAAATTATTATTTGTGTGATGCTTTCCTCCACTTTTTAACAGTTTATAGATTACATCAGTAATCGTATTAAAAATATAAAAATTAAGTTGAGTATTCAAAACACAGTAACACATTTTTTGTTTTATTTGCCCGTGTGTTAACCCCTATCCACGTTAAACACGTCATCCATACCACGTGGCGGCATTATCCCATCACACATACCTGCCTAGCCTATCCATTCCATCCAACAATCTGACAATAATACTATTATACAGGGGATTTGTTCATTCATATCTTTTGTAGTTTTACCCTTCGTGCCATTTGAAACCTTTCTTTGGTAGTCATGGCAAAAGAGTTGTTTGTGAAAGAGTTGTTTGCTCTAAAGAAACCACAGACTGACGTTGATGGTTGGGAAGCAAAATCTAAAACAAAAACATGGTGTTTAAATTATTGGATTGACGATAAGAAAATACGGACAACGTAGGCAGCGTTCGTGAAGATATGAAAAAAGGAGGGAACCATTTCTGACATTCGTTTCAAAGATGGGAAGAAATATCCTGGGAAAGTCCTTTGAATCTGTGGTAAGTTATAACTCAGTCGTTTAAAACAGTTTTGTTTAAAGTGTTAATGTTTGTTAGGGGCCTAGGGCATGTATGTAGACGTTACTCGTTAGTGTCCTGTGAAAATTTCAACTTATTTCTTTGCAAATCCAAACACATTTTGATCATTACCAAAGCCGACTTTGAATACCTACCTTTAGTTTAACTGTCATTAATAAACCAAACTTGACACTTGTTAAAAGTTAACGTTTAATAACGTGCATGATTGATTTTGAATGATAAGTTGACGATACTTGATAGGGCCTAATTTTATGCCTAACTATTGATTAAAAAAAAAAAACTCTCTCAGTCTCAGCGAAGTGTAGATCGGATATGTTTTCCCTACCAACTTTGTGGCTGCACTCTGGAGCAAAAACAATTCCAATCCATCCACTGAAAATGGGCCTAGGCCCCCGCTTTTTATTTTAGGCAGTTAAAACATAGACCATGGTACTAATTAGGCCTAACAAGTTGAGTTCAAATAAAATATTTAAAAAATGTTCTCGTCCCCACCCGCCTCCATCCATTTTCAGTGCCTGCAAAGTTTGTTTTTTTGCATAGGCCTTTAAAAACCAATAATTAACAAATTATGTTGCACATTGGGAAGACACTTCATTATGCAAATATTTGTTCATGTTTTGAACAATATAGGCTGTTATCTTTACAGATATTTGATTTATTCACTTCAAGGTTTGCTATGTTTTACATTAGATCTTAGTTCAAGCGCTCATTTTCTCTCATTGTATTTGCGGTATGCTCGGTATTCCTTATTCTATTATTTGTATATTTGGTATGCCCACTATGCTTCAGTTGATGACGTAGCAAACACTCCCTGCTTACAAGCCCTACGTGTGGGTTCTTTTCGTATCATTTCTGTTCCTGCTTCCGCTGAGTTCATTTCGCTCACTTTTCGATTTGTTCCAGTTCTTTGCCGTAGTCATACCCGTAAGTAACATTTACTGAACATTTGTAATGGTTATTTATTGAGGGTTTGATTTGTTGTATGTTCTGAATCCACTTGTAGCCTGTATTTGGTCATTTTAGTAATTTAGAGTGCAGTCGTTATTTTGGTCTCCTTATACTTTAAATGCTAGCCAACGCCCTTACTTGGTTTGTTCTGACTTGGTCTCTCCCCCGCGACATGATTTAGGGTGGGGTTTATTAAAGTTTAGTGGTTATTAGAGGGTAATTGAATTTATAGTTCTCTTATTTGATATTGGTATTTATTTGTTTCTTGGTGTAATGTTGTTATTCCCTAATTTATTTGTGGTATTATTGTACAGCACCCTGGAATGCCGCCGTAAACCCCAGTTTGTTCCAGAAAATCACTGGTCACCTTCCACGTTTATCCCCATTGTGTGTGCTGCTTTACTTTACCCTGGCAATGGTTTGTAAGTTTATAATTTGTAAGAATGACTAATTATTGTTGTTTTGTTGCGTACGGCGTCAGTATAGACTATTTACTTAGGATTAATTTGCATGGTTAGACTGTTGTTTAAGTTTGATTAATCCCAGTCGACACATATCAACTGTTGTTCATTCACTTATTACTGTTAAGTAGATCCATTTATCTAAGATTTGTCAATTGTCCGTTTATGTATATTTATTTAAGGTATTGCTGATATTAATTTCATGTTCATTATATTTATTGTCTTTAATTTCACCTGCGTCAGCCCTGGGTTCGCGGTGTGCATTAAAACAGGTGTAAAGTCATGAGAGTCTTCCAGTCTCTTTTCATTAATAGTCATACACAGTGATATAGGCCCTAACGTTAAAGAATAACGGTTAACCATGGAAGGTGAAAAGCTGGTCTCTTAATAAACCTGGTAACATTAATCAAAACTTGCCATCTTTAATAGATTTTAACGATGGCCTCCCCTGAATTCTACCTTTTGTTTATACTTCACAGACAGTAAGACAGAGATCCAGGATGAGCAGGCAAACTTTCTGCAATCTGAAGAGGCTGAAAGAACCAAACGCATCAGGAAGCAACCTGTTGCAATGGCAGACTTCCTAACCAACATGACCGCCATCCAAGAAGATGAAGAGGCCATGGACCGGGATGAGGACGATGACGACCGCGCAGCCTCAAACAACAAAAATTAGAAGACTGCTCTCAAAGGAAACCCCACAGTTGGGGTGAAGACAAAGTTTGTGAAAGCAGAAAAGCAACAGACAATTTTGGACAAGTTCACAGTTCAGAAAGCTTTGTGCAAAGAAATGCACACCGGCCTATGCCTGTATAATCAAACAACTAAATATTGGGGAAAGCAAGTTTAGAAAAACCTCTCATTTCATGTTTTGAACAAAGCCATTTTGGGGGAAAATGCAACCATCTCTTGTCAGCCTCCTTAAAAAGAAACCTGACGACAAAATTTTCTTAAAAGCTTTTTAAAAACTAGAAGATAGGAGGCACCCTTTTTATTTTGTAATTTTTTACAAGATTGAATACTTTTTTCCAAGATGGCACACATTTTTAAAACCACCTGATTTATGTGTTAAGAGGATAGTTTTTCACCTTCCATTGGTGCTGTTATGTTTGAAACATGAACAAAATTACTGGTTTCACTTTAATTTAAATGCGAAAGCTGACATCGTGAATGAATGGCAAACAAATTAATAGAACTGCATTCTGATCTTCTAAACTGATCAACTTACACCTTTTTTTTTTTTAATCAGGAACTTAAAATAATGTTCCTTCAATTGAAGTATAACACACCATAATCAAGAAATCATTTATTTACTTATTTTTGATGTTGTTTTCTCTCTTTGTACAGGCACCAGTTACTGAGATGGACGCTGTGGGAAGCATGGGGGATGTCGCAAGCGCCCCCTGAAATTTAGTGCGCAGTGCCCAAGTAACTCTTTGGATTGTTTACCTCCCTAAACTTCTTTTAAACTGCAAGTAAATAGACTAACAGATTTGATTATATACAAATAATTTATTTACATACACATACATATATTTACAAATTATATACAACTATGGAGTTTGATTGGAATTCAGTGGAGTGAAATTAATGTAGTTATTAAAGATAAGTTGGGTAGGCTACTAAGACTTACAAATTAAGAGAAAACGATGATTGTCCCTCAGTGAATTTACTAATTAGTTGGGACCTGCACTCAAACCCAAATTATGAGCTGATGAATCAATTAATCCTTGTATCAAATAAATACACTATCAAACAAATACTTCTCTACTAATTACTTGATCAATTAAATCTAAAGAATTTTAAATTTGCAACTTGTTGAGTACTCAGTTATTTCACTTCCTTATTTCCTTTCAGTTATTGGAGAGTATTAGCAATATTATTTAATTAAGCCGGCAATTAGAAATAATTTTTTATTATAAAAAAAAGGGCCCACCGCACGTTATCACGTTTAATTCGTTTAGTTGAGATGCTGTTGATTTATTCAATGTCCGAAGTAGATGCTATTTGGGTGCCGTCTGCCAAGTTGATAAGTTAGTGTGGATCACTCCTAGTCCCAGGCTCTGAAGGGCTCTGTCTGATGACTTGGTAGGAGGACTCCCAAGACTTGGGTCTGGATTGCCCCGTCTAACTTGGCGACTCAAACGGGCCTGGATTGCCTCGAATGTGGTTTAGCCTTCCGGACCACTCTAAAAAGCCATCTGAAATTTATGATAGAAATATGTATATTCTAAAGGTTCATTCCATAAAGAATCTAACTCAAAGCTTTATCTTAAACACTATAATTTCTTCCTGAGAAATAATCTAAACAAATCTCAAGTGTAATCATGAAATATTCAGTCGTCTTAACATTCTAGAGAGGTAGCTTTAAGTTAAACAGACTCCACAATTCTCACTTGCATAATGTCAATCACAAAATCACAAAGTTAGGCTACACATTTTAAATACAATCAAAAGTCATATTTCTGAATAGAAATAAAAAGCCATCTGAAATTTATGATAGAAATATGTATATTCTAAAGGTTGATTCCATAAAGAATCTAACTCAAAGCTTTATCTTAAACACTATAATTTCTTCCTGAGAAATAATCTAAACAAATCTCAAGTATAATCGTGAAATATTCAGTCGTCTTAACATTCTAGAGAGGTAGCTTTAAGTTAAACAGACTCCACAATTCTCACTTGCATAATGTCAATCACAAAATCACAAAGTTAGGCTACACATTTTAAATACAATCAAAAGTCATATTTCTGAATAGAAATAAAAAGCCATCTGAAATTTATGATAGAAATATGTATATTCTAAAGGTTGATTCCATAAAGAATCTAACTCAAAGCTTTATCTTAGACACTATAATTTCTTCCTGAGAAATAATCTAAACAAATCTCAAGTATAATCGTGAAATATTCAGTCGTCTTAACATTCTAGAGAGGTAGCTTTAAGTTAAACAGACTCCACAATTCTCACTTGCATAATGTCAATCACAAAATCACAAAGTTAGGCTACACATTTTAAATACAATCAAAAGTCATATTTCTGAATAGAAATAAACCAAACTTACGGTCATCGGCATTCCTGTGGAGCCTAAGAAGTCTCTCACCGCCTCAAAATTCTTATAAGCTTTTAAAAGTATTTTGGTGATATTTTGAGAGTAAACAACTGTGTTACTGTGACGATCGTCAGCATGAATTTTCATCTGCGTCATGACTTGAATTTCGCGCACTAAAGCAACCACCTGATATAGCTTAACGCAGCAGAGCGCGACCACATACATATTCAGAAAAGAAATAAAAGAAACTATGACCACGGCTTGGATATTCATAACTCACTGCATATACATGAGTATTTTCAAGACTATCTTAAACGTGCGGGGGATACGGGGGATCTGCTTGCGGGCACTTATCTGACAGGGGAAGACAGAGTTATTTACAATTTGAAATGGCAGCTGGCAGAAAGGGAGGGATATTGGGTCATTCTTTGTCAGACCAACGCACTTTTTTACCTTAGGTCTTCTGATTGCTATAAAAATAGCTGTGCTTGTAGGTTCTGATTAGCAATGAATGCACCCCAATTTTTAGCCCAATCTGACCTATCATGTAGTCGGGCAGAAACCACAAAAAATTCAATTTTTGGATAAAAATACCACCCTTTTGGTGAAATATATCATAGCCATGTAGTTTCATTTGGCAGAGAGACCTGAGGGTGACATAACTTTCCGTGCTTTTTCACGCATTCAATTCTTCATTCAGCTGTCGTGCTCACTGAGGCAACTGAGCGCACCCTTTTAACGGAGTACTTAAGCCGTTTCATGAATCTCGCCATTCACTTCAGGCTCTTGCACTTATGCTGTTGTAGCTTTCGTCTCTTTCGTTTGTTGGTAGTTGTCCTGCCCCCCCCCCCCCCCGCCTTTAAGTTGTCAATTGTGAATTCTTGCTCTTTTTCCCCTTGATCGTTTTGTTTTGTCTAATTTGCAGGCTTGTCAGGTTGTAATTGCTACACCTGCGGTATGCAGGGACACTGGTCAAGAAATTGCCCCTTCATTACTGGCAGTGGTTTTGAAGGGTTCTACCAGCAGAGACCAATGGTTCGCTTCAACAGCCCCTACAACTACACGTCCCCTGCTGGAAGAAACTTCCCGTGGCAAGCCCCTATGCTCACCCGGCCCCTCATGCCCTCCATCGGCGCCACAACACAAATCTCCAAAGCTGCAGGAGATCAACAACTGGCTCTTCGTCAGGGCAATAGTAACATAGACAAGTTCAGCGATATTGTTCAGGTACACTGCAATTATCACCATAATATATTGACTTTCGACAATACCGATGTTAAGGGAAGATTACGTCAGCATAGTGAGTTTTGGCTTCGCATTGGTGCTCCGGGGTTGATGTTATCTATAATCACTGATGGTTACAGATTATGGTTCACGCAACCTCCGCCGCCTATGCAATTTGGTAATAATAGATCAGCACTACGGTACCCTGAATTTGTTACCCAAACAGTTTTAGATCTGCTCTGCTCAAACAGAATTAAAGAAACGTTTACACCTTCTTACGTAAACAGTCCCTTGTCAGTGGTGGGTCAAAGTTCTCAAAAGCTTCTTTTGATTTTAGATTTGAGTCAATTGAACAGATTTTTGCAGAGAGATCATTTTAAGATAGATGACTGGAAAATTGGGTTGCAGTTTTTTGATTCCCACACCCTTTTGGTTTCCTTTGATTTAAAGTCGGGGTATCATCATGTTGAAATTGCCTTACAGTATCACAAGTTTTTAGGATTTTCCTGGTGCATAGAGGGTATCCAGAGGTATTTTGAGTTCACAGTTCTCCCCTTCGGTCTCTCTTCTGCTCCATTCATATTTACCAAGTTGTTGAAACCTTTAGTTACACACTGGCGCTCTTGTGGCATTTTCATTGCTGTTTATCTCGATGATGGATTTGTAGTTATCCCTCGAGGTAATCTCACTCTACAGCAACATTCACACCTTGCCAAAGAGGTCTCTGCGCATGTAAGATCTGACCTTTTAGATGCTGGGTTTATCTATAACATAGCCAAACCCTCTTTAACTGGGCTACGTATGATCTGGGACTCGAATAAGGGGACCCTTAAAGTGCTAGACCGAAGAATAGACAAAATTCAAAGTTCCATCCGTTCACTTCAGACGTATCCGACCTGCACAGTTAGAGATTTACACTCATTAGTTGGTCAACTAGCTCCAGTTGCAGGTAATGTTACCAGGTTAATGACCCGAAATTGCCAATCAGTTATAGCTCAAGCCATAGATGAGAACCAAATCTTGCTTTAAACGTTCAGTGTCTTTTGGAGACAAAATTTTGGTCCGATAACGTCTCTCTGTTGAACATTCGACATGTCTTTGCTTCTCATAACATTAACAAAATAATCTGTTCTGATGCTAGCTCTGTTGGGTCAGGTGCTATTATTTGCAACGACAATCACATAGCTCAGAAAAATTGGTCCCCAGAGGAGCATACGTGGAGCCCGACTCATCGCGAACTTCATTTTAGCCGTTAATCTCTAATTCTCAAGTAAAGCTGTTCACTGATAATCAAGCTGCAGCCAAGATAGTTGAAGTTGGGAGCATGAAAAGTCAATTTCAGTCCTTGGCCTTTGAATTATTCCAACTCTGCCTTTCAAACAAAATTCGTTTAGCAGTGGATTGGATCCCTCACTCCTTTAACGACCAGGCAGACTTCGTCAGCAAATTAATCGACGTAGATGATTTGTGCCTTTCTGAAAAATGTTTTACACTCATTGAGAATATGTGGGGCCCCTTAACTGTTGATTGTTTTGCTACTTTTTATAATGCAAAATTGAAACGTTTTTTCTCGCAGTTTTGGAATCCTGGGGCTGAGGCTATTGATGCTTTTGCGCAAGACTGGACAAAAGAAAACGTCTTACTAGTTCCCCTAGTTGTTTTAATACCTTCTGTGCTGGGAAAGTTACACTCGTCTGGTGGGAAGGGTGTTCTGGTCTTTCCTTGGTGGCCATCAAGTCCGTTCTGGCCGTTATTATGGGTGAAATTTAGAGCTCATATAATCGATCTCATTACAATGCCTGGTAATGTTGCTCTTGTACAGGGTAGAAACAAAAATTCATTGCTTGTTCTGAATTCGAAGGCAACATGGCTGCAGTCAAGTTAATTTTTCCCTAAGGGGATTATGTACACCAGTCAATTTTTATGTTTGAAATTCTTTTTAAATTATTTTTCCATATGTGCAGATTATCCGAAGTCATTCATTCTGGGCAGAGTTTCCTTCCACATTTTCTGACATGAAAGAGCAGTACTGTTTCTCGCCATCGAGGCGAAATCACCAGGAACAGTTAACTCGTATTTTTACAAGTGTCGCCATTTTCTGACTTGTAGAATAATTGTAACACGGTAATTCATGTGTTGAAACTTTACATGTAGTCAGACTATTGTAGATGCTGAGAAAGCTGTGACGTCATTAGGTTTCGAATTTCAAGATTTTTAAGCATTAATTTTGTAAATATTTGAAAATCAATATCAAATCAACCACGAGAGACTTTTGGTGGCTTTTTTTCGGGATTATATTTAGCTACTATAGGTCTTCATATTTTGTTGTGTGCGCGACCTCATGTGACCTCCACTTCCGGTTAAAACCGGAAAGGCCTTGTAAGTTAAAAGTGGCAACTTTTTTGAAGTTGTTTTCAACAATGTTATTAAAGCAATCAAGGGTCGGCTTTTAAAAATAGGGCTGTTGGCGTCATAAAATTCAAGAGCGCCGTCTAGCAGCAGGTTAAATACAGTTCAATTTTTTTTTTTATGTCTGTGATGAAGCATATGGTAATCATTTCGAAATTGGTATAAATAATGGTCTTCATGAAGACAACATAAGTGTGAAGTAGTACATTGATGAAGTCATATGTGACCCACTCTGCAAAAAAGGGTATTAAGTCAGACCGTGCTGTTTCTGGTAATGGGCCATTCTATGTGGAGGGGTGTTTTTTGGTTTGATATTTTGGGGGTTTTTTCTTTGCATTTTGTACATCATTGACATCTATACTTTCATAAATCATCAGAAATGTTGATTTTGATCAATAAAGATTACAAAAACGTGTTTTGTATCCGTTTTTTTCTTGCTTTCTGATACTTTGTTGTCCGTAGAAACAAAAAAAAAACAACGGCAAATTCATGCCTTTGTCAGTGACGTTCATCAACCCCCATTGCACAATTTGGTATCCGAAAGCTTACGAGGCATGCTTTCTAAAATTGGGCATCAGGAAGGTAAAGGGTCATAGGCAAATGACCACAAGGACAACGAAAACTGTAAACAAACCCCCACTTGTTACTAAAGACATCATCAAACCCTGTCACTTGTTCCAAACAGAGAGCCATGACTGGACAAAGCGCCCAAGGATCGAGACCGCGCATGCGCAGTGACGTCCATCCTGGTGGCCGAGTATAAATTGCATGTGTACTCATTGAGAATATGTGGGGCCCCTTAACTGTCGATTGTTTTGCTACTTTTTATAATGCAAATTTGAAATGTTTTTTCTCGCAGTTTTGGAATACCTGTCAACTGCTTATCCGATTGACTCGTGTACCTTTTCAGTCGAGAACATTTGCTAGAATTTTACTTTTTTCCCTACAGATTTATCATTGTTTTGTAAATTCGTTTGATTGAAAATGAGTTCTGAGGATCAGTGTCTTGCTGAGGCTATCAACGAACTTCCAGATGCGGATCTTTTCAGAGAGGAACGAGCGATGGTCCGTGGAAAATTACTTCGTAAACTTCATGCATGATGATGACGATGTTGAATCGGATTCGGATTTAGATTCTGATTCGACGTGTTCATCATCATTGGAGGATGACCAAGAAAGCAACCATGAAAGCGACGAAGAAGTAGCAGAAGGCCTACTGGTTACGGTAGAAGTCTTCCCTCATGATGGCATTGCCATCGACACCAGTGGAGCTGCTGAGATCGATGTTCAGCGGGCGAAGGTGAGGAACTTCAACTGCGAGTGTCATCTTTTCAACGGTGGACCATGTTCCAGGCGATACTCAATGGATGACTTTGTAAATTCCCAGTGCGAAATTTCTGAACTGTCAGAAGGTAGGCCTACTTAAGGATTTGGCGCTTGTTTGTGTTTTTTAAGTTATACTAGGGTGCCTATTAAAAAGAAAATATTTATACAAAAAAAAATTAAAATAATTAGGCCTAGGCCTAATGTTAGTATTTTTAGTAGGCTTAATGAACTGTACAAGTTTGACCAGACCTGTTTCTAACTAAAATATCCACCACATAAACAAATTTTAATTTGTTCATGTAATTTGAAACAATGTTTTAAATATTCAAATTATCTCATAGGTAACCTAGACATGCTATTGTTGTGGCAGATAAGGTGCATAACAAACAACAGTGAGGAGACGATGTGTTCAGAAAGAAAGGAGCAGAAGAAGCGAGTACGTCAAAGATTATCATTTTTGTTTCATGGCCAATCAGTCTGCAATCCCCGTTCCGGTTTCTGCAAGTAAGAATGACTGTTGGCATTGTTACTAGTAATTTAATTTGTCTGTCTGGAGGTTTGCTTAATGGTTTTAAATGTGTACTTGTAACCCTCGTCATGCTCGTTCAATTGTATTTTGTCAGATTTTATTTTACAACAAAACTGTCTTGTTTTTTTCGACCTGATGGTAAACCGCAAAGTTTATTTTGATTATCCACACGATAAATTTTGGGTTTTTTTTAAAAAAATTTACAGTTACTAATAAGTCATTGAGGTGAAACAACTTTGGTTCACATCATTGCTCGGTGGGGGCGGGGGGGGGGGGTGTTGACAATGTTATAAATAAAGGTAAAAGCTAACCCTTATCTACTTTTATTATTTGTGTGTGGTTTCTTTTTTTAGTATAAGCAAGAACAAATTGATAGCTCTTCAGACGCACTACCGAGAAAATGGCTACAAACCGAGGGTCCACAAAAACAGCCGGCGCACCTTCCAGAACCATCTGAGGTATGAAGACAACATCAGTGTGCGTAATTTCATTGGGAACTTTGCTGAGATGCATGCCATTTTCCTTCCCGGCTGCATTCCAGGATTCAAGCAAGGTGAAATCAAGCTTCTACCATCCAGCGAAACCGAGACGAATGTATGGAGAAAATACAAGGTTGCGAAGGAGGAGTCAGGTAAATAGATTCAACTTTACCTGCATTATAACTTGGGTCATTTTTCTGGAAAGTCAATGGCCTGTAAATTCAGCATATTTAGGTGTTCGGACTCAAGTTTTTTTTTTTTTTTTTTTAGGTGTTCGGACTCTAGTCCGAAGACCTCTTGTTTTTGTACGTTTTTTTAGGTGTTCGGGCAATCAGCCCGGAACACCTCTTGATTTTTGTTCGTTTTTTTTTTTTTAGGTGATCAGCCATCAGCCTTGTAATGTTGGACAAATTGTATGCACACCGTGACCTCAATTGACCTTTACTTCCGGTAGAAACCGGAAGTTAAAGTAACAAATCATGTTATTTGGGGCTCTGGAGCCTAAGTGAGTATAAATATCAACAAACTTTTATTGAATAATATTTTCTTTAGCTCAAGAGCGTTCTAGAAATGTGATATATTAGACTGAGAGCCTGGTGAGATTTCATTAACAATTCAAGCACAAAAGGTTTGATAGTACCAAGTCATTGTCTGTTGTGGAGGGATACTGGAATAGCAATTCTTAAGTGCACCTAGGTCTGTTGTGGGTCACGTGACCTCGTTAAAATGTTAAAATTTTCACATTTAATTAACATGTCGCGCACAAGTGCCGTTTTTGCCTTAAAGTGTTACAAATGACCCCCTGATAACAAAACAATTACTTAAGAACACAAAATGGTCTGTCAAAGGTACTTAAGAATGACATTAATTAGCTTCTAATTAGCACTAAAATTAACATTTTGAGCACAAACGTCATTTTTGTGACAAATACCTCTTCAAAGTGACCTGAAACAGTATTCCACTACAGAAAATATCTCACCTCCGATAACCTACAAATGCATTTCCAATGCGCATGCACACAAAATTCGCTGAACAAGAACAAAGCCACATTACGTAACATCCCACACTGCGCGCCACGCAAGTCCCTACACTCTCCCCTTTTTTCCAGCGCGCTGTTACAGTGCACACGTATTTTACTACACTCCGAAACTGTATAATTTTGAACATCATGTTGGATAAAACGAAAACAACTTGCCGAATTTATTGTAAATCATGTGAACGCCCTTTGTCTCCTTTGGAGTTTGACGAACACACTACTTGTTACCGATGTCGACTGTGCTCGAAGGATAATTCCTGTGGAATCTGTTGGCAATGGACTCCGGATTTTCGGGACACGTATACTGCTTGGTAGGACGAGTTGTCCCAGCGAGACTCACGACCGTCTATTAACCCGAACCCGGACACCTCTTCAACATCCATTCCGACATCCATTCCGATAGCAACCTAGTTTTCTCCTGTGATAGGCCTGTCCCGACCCCGGTCGAGATGTCTTTTTCAGGTCCTCCGTCAAGATTTCTAAGTGAGGCGCCAAATCCTGACACTACCACTGGCCTTTTCAGCAAGCCTCGTTCTCATTTACATGATTTCCCAGCCAATTATCCATCGGCATCTCACGTACATCAAGGATATCTCCCACGAGAACGTTTTCCCGTCGACAGAGGGCGCCCTTTTGATTCACTTCCGGGTCAGTCCCTCCATTTTTCATCGTTTTCTCCTTCATATCACGACTCCAGACGTGACTTCCGGCCCAGATTTGATAATCTTCATGATTCACAGTACATCCGAAGCGAACGGAGCGGTACAGACATCGCCCCTGAAGACTATTCTCCAAGATTTTCACGCTCTTCTCGCCAATTCCGCTCCCGTTCACGTAGCCCAATCACCACTAGTGATTTACCACGCGGACGTCACGACCGATCGCGAATGTTTTCAGAGATTGAATTTAATGAAATCCAGTACACTTCAATGTCTCAACGTAGTAACTTACTGTTACCTGAGGTAGGAAAAATTCTTGAGGTAGGAAAAATTCTTGATTTTCCAGTTCCTTCACCGGTACAACCTTCTCGTCGATCCTTTCGCCGAGATTTTTCCAAGGCTGCTCTGCTCCTTCCTCGAAAGTTATTCTGCCGATTGATAACTCTTGCCCCGAGATCTTGGAAGACGCTTTCACCAATGTGACGAAGAAGTCCTCTCTTCCTTCTAGAGAAACTTCTCTCTTCAAATATAATGAAGAGGACACTGAAAATTATTTAACAGTCCCTTCCATCTCTACAGAAGTCAAGGATAAACTTCGTGCTGAAAATCCTAAATCCGTTTTAAACAAGAAATATCCTTTTCCTGACAAACGCTCCAAAGACTTTAACAAAGGTCTAGAGGAAATTGACCGACACCTTCATCATGGCGCCACAGTATCAAGTTTCACCTTGTTGTTATCAGATACTTTAGCTCGTGCTGCTGAAGATCCTTCCTTAATCAGTCCTGAGACACTTCCTGAGTTTTTCAAGTACCTTGATGACTGCTTAGGATCATGCCATGCCTTAGGAGAGTTTGCCACGGGTGCTGCTCTCACTACCTCTCTTCGTCGTTCTGTGGTACTTGACAGCCTTTACTGGCCTTCAGTAGGATCAAGAGAACGCATGGAAAGTCTACCCCTGATCGGCAACGACCTGTTTGATAATAAATTTCAGGAAGTGATGTTTTACGAAGCTAAACGTCTGAAAACAGAAGATAGGATAGATCTTCGACGACGCCCTGGTCGATCATCTTTTACTTACTATAAGAAGACTTCAGTTGGTGACAAATCTTCAGGTAACATTTTCACTCGACAACGACAGCCTACTCTACCTTACCAACCTAGAGTTGCCTTCCCTACTACCAATTCAAGTTACCAAGGGTACCGGCGCCGGACACCGCCCACCACTTCTTCGCAGCCCACCAGTTCATCGCGACTCTTCAAATCCCAGGGATCGCGTGGAAAGAAGGGTAAATGACGTGGTAGCACATCTCAGACTGACTCCGGGACCGGTAGGGGGCCGACTGATGGAGTTTGCTCACAAGTGGAGGCTTCTCACTTCAGATGTATGGGTAATTCAAACAATCTCTTCAGGTTACCGCGTAGAGTTCACCCAGCCCCCTCCACTTCTTCATCTTATTCCCAGTCGACCCACTCCGGTCCCTTCAGATACCGCACGCCGGTCTTCTCTGGAAAAAGAAATAGACTCCCTCTTGGACAAGAAAGCCATTTTACGTCTTTCCCATTTGGCACCCAAGGGGTTCACCTCCATCATCTTCCTTGCTCCAAAGAAGACGGGAGATTGGCGACCCATCATCAATTTGCGACCTCTCAATGCCTTCATCCGACCCAAACGCTTTTGGATGGAAACATTGAGCACTGTTCTCAATTCTCTTCCGCAGGGCTGGTGGGCAACTTCTATAGATCTGAAAGATGCTTACCTACACATCCCCATCCATCCGGAACATCAGAAGTACCTACAGTTCATTTACCGAGACACCCTGTTCCAGTTTCAATGTCTCCCTTTTGGTCTGTCAACAGCACCTCGGGTGTTCACCAGAATTACAAAAACCTTAGCGGCTGCACTACGACGCCAACATGTTCATCTTTATGTTTACCTCGACGACTGGTTGATCATCGGGCCCCTCTCGGGTGGCCTGTTTTCAAGCTCTCGAAAAGACCATTCAGATGACATCTCAAGCAGGGTTTATAATCAACTGGGAGAAATCATCCCTCATTCCTTCCCAGAACCCAAAGTTCCTCGGAGCTATGCTGAACTTCAAAACGGGCAGAGCCTTTCCTTCGTTAGACCGATGTACAGCCCTCACAGACTGCATTCAGATTTTTCTCTCCTCTGCGGCCCTTCCAGCCCAAGCCTGGCTCCGACTATTGGGTTTCATGGCCAGTTTTGTAGACCTAGTGCAGTGGTGCAGGATGCACATGCGACCCCTTCAACTTCATCTTCTTTATCACTACCGTCCACGACGGGATCCAATCTACAAACTGGTACCAATCAACACTTTCATACAATCACATCTAAAGTGGTGGTTATCCCCGAACAACTTACACCAAGGCATTGTTTTTCCACGACCATCTCCTTCAATAATGCTGACGACAGATGCCTCGGAGACAGGTTGGGGAGCTCACATAGGAGCTCGCTCTCTTGCAGGGACTTGGTCTCACTTAGAACTTCCTCTACACATCAATCACCTAGAACTACTAGCAGTATTCAAGGTTCTTCAAACATCAACATACGAAGTCAGGAACCAGTTAGTTCTAGTGAAGTCAGACAACTCAACAGTTGTGTCTTACCTCAATCGCCAAGGGGGCACCCACTCTCCCTCCCTGTGCATGCTGACATGGGATCTCCTCAGCTGGTGCATCACTCAGAATATTTCACTTCAGGCAAGTCATCTTGCAGGGAAACAGAACATCATTGCCCATGCTTTGTCCAGATGCCTGACCATTCCTACAGAATGGTCTCTTCATCAACCGACAGTCCAACAGGTATTCAACATTCTGGGAAAACTGCACATAGATCTATTTGCTTCTTCCCTCAACTACCAGTTACCACGACTAGATCTACTGTTCCAACCCAAGTCAAAGATTCTACACCCCGATCCAGAAAGTCTACATCTTACAGCATGGATGCTTTCAAACGTACCTTCCGAGCGGCAGGCCTTTCTAAAGACGCTGCTGAACTGGCATCCCAAAGTAGACGAAAAACTTACGATAACCGATTACTCCACTTCACCAAATGGTGCTCCGAGAAGACTGTCGATCCCCAGTCTGCATCTATAACGAATATCGGGGATTTCTTTCTTCAATTATTCAATTCAGGACTCCAAATTTCAACCATCAAGGGCTATAGGTCAGCCATTGCTGTGCTTCATAAAGGTTTTCCCGACGGAACAACCTTATCCAACAACTTTGCAATTTCACACCTGTTGAAAGGAATGTTTGTTAAAAGACCACCAACCAAGAAACTCATTCCAACTTGGGACCTTAATTCAGTCCTTCTCAAGTTAACTAAGCCCCCTTTTGAACCGGCTGGTTCTGCCTCGTTACACAACTTGACACTGAAAACTGCCTTCCTACTAGCGGCCTCTACTGCTCGTCGCAGCAGCGAACTGCATGCCCTCTCAATCGAAACGGGTCATATACGATGGGAACCTGGAGGTGTACGCTTGATCCCAAAAGTACAGTTCTTAACCAAGAACCAAACAGAAAGATTCTCGCCTCCAGACATTTTCGTCCCTAGCTTGACTACCTTCTCCAGCATCCAAGAAGATAAACTTTGGTGCCCAGTCAGGGCTTTGAAATTCTACATCGATCGTACAAAGTCCCTCCGTGGGAACTGTTACCAACTACTCATTACAACAGTTCAACCACATCGACCAACCACTACCACTGCGATCTCCAGAGACCATAACATTTGCCTTCCCGGTTCCATCTCAGACAAAAGAGCCTCTCATGACTCAAGCATCTAGCTCCAACAAGCCACGTGAGATACTTTATGTAACTCGGGCTTCTACAAGCGAGCCACGTGAGATACTTTATGTAACTTGGCTCAGGAGGGACAACAGGAGCCAAATGCTGCCTGCCAGACCGGAGTAAAGGCTCATCAAACTAGAAGCATGACCACATCTTGGGCCCACTTTTTAGGGGTGCCAATAGCAGAAATCATGCATGCAGCCTGTTGGAAAAACCCCTCCTCCTTTACATCGTGCTATCTACGGGACGTTCTGCCAGCTGATGGCAATACTGGCAGACAAGTTCTAGAAACTGCAGCACAATCTACAGCCCAGAAGACCCACAGAAAATCTACAACAACCATGTAGAAAACGTCTGTTTGGGGTATGTTGTTGAATTTTTTCTTTTTACTAAGAAAGCTTCATTTTGACCTTCACCCTGGGCTCCACACTGCACGTCTCCCACCCTAGGTTTACCTACCGGTGCCACTCTCCATTTGTAGGTTATCGGAGGTGAGATATTTTCTGTAGTGGAATACCCTAAATCAGTAGGGATTTCCTATTCTACTAAGAAAATACTCACCTCCGATAACACCCTCCCCAGTCACTACACATCTTGAGCTTCAAATGGAAAAAAGGGGAGAGTGTGGGGACTTGCGTGGCGCACAGTGTGGGATGTTACGTAATGTGGCTTTGTTGTTCAGCGAATTTTGTGTGCATGCGCATTGGAAATGCATTTGTAGGTTATCGGAGGTGAGTATTTTCTTAGTAGAATAGGAAATTCCTACTTATTTAGGGTATTTCTAACTTAAGAATGAAAATAGGTCTGATAAAGTTACTTAAGAACGGTAATTAAGCAAAACACTAATTAGCATAACACTTATCACTTGAATTAACATTTTGAGCACAAACGTCATTTTTGTGACAAATACCTCTTCAAAGTGACCTGAAACAGTATTCCTAACTTAAGAATGAAAATAGGTCTGAAAAAGTTACTTAAGAACGGTAATTAAGCAAAACACTAATTAGCATAATACTTAGGACTTTAATTAACATTTTGAGCACAAACGTCATTTTTGTGACAAATACCTCTTCAAAATGACCTGAAACAGTATTCCTAACTTAAGAATGAAAATAGGTCTGAAAAAGTTACTTAAGAACGGTAATTAAGCATAACACTAATTAGCATAATACTTAGCACTTTAACTACCGGTAACATTTTGAGTACAAATATCATTGTGACAATTTTCTCTTCAAAGTGACCTGAAACAGCATTTCTAACTTAAGAATGAAAATAGGTCTGATAAAGGGGCTTAAGAACGGTAATTAAGCACAGTACTATTTAGTATGGTAGTTTGCACGAGTCCATTAACACTTTGATCGCAAACGTAATTCATGTGACAAATGGTGCGCGTAAAATTTGACCCATGCAAACAGTATTTTAAGACTTGGGTTTAATATTGAAAGGAGGGTGGATAGGTTTCTTAAGACAATTCCATGATGTTATGACGTCAGCAAAAGAGCAATTACAAGTTTCAAACCAAACAGAAAATGGATTTCATCAGTCAGAAATGTAGTATTCTTCAATACATTTGTTTATGTGAGGAGAGCCAAATCATATGTAGCCATAAAGAATGAAAACAGGAGAAAAGACCATATATTATGTAGTTGGCCACAGAGGAACAATTCTGATCGTTAGAAGTTAAGACCACCACAGAGAAGTATTTTTGGAAAAGGACGCATAGAAAAAGTAAAACTGGAAACGTACTCAAATAATTAAGAAGCTAAAAAGACCATATGTTTTTTATACCTCTTCTGTGTGGAGAGAGGCAAAAGGTTCAAGTAGCAACACCATAGCCGGTGTGGGTCACAGTGCACCACGAGAAAGGTAAGGGAAAACCAAGGTGTGTGTGGGGGGCGGGGGGGGGGGGGGGGTGATTGCGATTGAGAGAGCGTTGGGATATGAAAATAAGAAAAAAAAGATAAGATGCCTGTTCTCTTTTTCTGCACAGAAAAATTTGCTGTGAACCCATCCAAGGAAAAAAGACACGGGGCTCAGCATGATATTATCACCAGCATGTTCTTTTAAAGGAGTGCTTTCAGCTAAAGAAAAATAAAAAATAAAAAGTTTAGGTATATTAAAACCATTGCCCGTTGACTGTAAAAAGAAAAGGACGTTCATTTACAACAGGATATAAACAGCCATGGAGGTTTTTTTTTTACCCCAGACCACACCAGAGTTAAGAGACTTAAATAAAAACACCCGCTGTTGCCTTTTTTTTTTCTTGTAGTGCCGGAAACAATTTCAAAATTCCCGCGAGTAACACTTACTCATCACATTATGCAAGTCAAGAAAGTATTTGGCAGAAGACCATGCAGGCATCCTATCCGCTTTTCTTATTTTCACACCCGGACCCTCTTTCAACCGCAACCAACCTCCCCACACATACACCTTGGTTTTCCCTTGCAGTTCTTGTGGTGCATTGTGACCCATGCCGGCTATGGTGTTGCTACTGAACTGCCCCCCACCCCCACCCTCCACGGTTTCACTACCCATTACCTCCGCCAATTTGTTCTACAACCAAACCCCGCCTCCCACCTTCGGCTTTCCCTTGAAGTTTTTATAAAGTTCTGTGACTCCGGCCTTGCCATACCCTCCCTTTCGCTTCACAGGTTGGTCATAGTGCTGCTACTGAACTCACTTTCCATTTCTTCCTCTGCCTATTCATCTTACACCTTGGTTGACTCCTTTTTTAAGAACAACATATGGCGCCTCAGAAATTGTCTTTGGAGCTTGACACCTTTTGCTCTCTCCATAGGGAAGAGGAATACAACCCATCAGCGGTCTCCGGCTTCTTAAAATAATTCTTGAGTGCAGTTTTATCGGTAATCTCGGTGGCAGTTCATTGTAAAGACAGGTTGAGTGAAAACATACAGTTTATTTACTGTTACATGTGCTTTCATAAAAATGTGCTGATCAGCTATTAATAAACGTCATCTTTAATTATCTGTTAACCTGTTAATACCAATTTCTGTTCTAAAGTGGCTTTACCGAACCTATTTCATTCTCATAGAAAAATAAAATTAATAAGTTCTTTAAAAAATATGACGTTTGTGCACAAAATGTAAATTGATGTGCTAAGTAACATGCTAATTAGAGTCGATGCTTAATCACAACTCTTTATCAGACCTATTTTCATTTTTAAGTTAGAAATACTCTTTCAGGTCACTCTGAAAAGGTATTTGTCACAAGAATTACGTTTGTGCTCATAATGTTTGTTATCGCGAGCGACAGTCTATTTATTTCTTATGTAAGTAGTTTAATTTGTACACTGTCAGAGGTCAGCATTCCCCCGAATCAGTGATTGTGAGGTATGCCAAGCCCTACGTCATAGGTTTGCCACACCCTTGCTCGCGGGAATTTTGAGTTCATTTTCGTTCAAGTCTTCGTTGATTTCAGTTCGTCTTCGTTGTGTTATTTTTCGTAGTCAAATTCGTAAGTAACATTTATTTTACATTAGCTTACTATATTAGGTTAAATATTTATCCTGCATTATTTGTATGTATTTATCAGTGTTTGAGAGTATTTTTGGGGGGACAGATTAAATTGGATTTCGCATACGTTAATTCTTGGGTCAGTTGTCTTTATTTACCGGTACCGTTTATGAATTTTCTAGAATATGTGACATTCGAAATACTGCGTTTATTGTTAAATATAAGGGAGTGCCGGTTATTTAGTGTCATATATTATCAGTGGCACTTTTTAGGTTCATTGAATAAATTTGGTTATTTGTATCTTTCTTAAAACAGATATCAGAATGCCGCCGTAAACCCCCCATATATCTCTGTAAACCGCTGTGTACCCCCAGATTACTGCGTGTTGACTCCATTGTGTGTGTTATGGTTCTTTTCCCGCAAACAATTTGTAAGTTTAGAAATACGGTTTTGTGCTATAAATATTCGTTTTACTTTAATGATTTCCAGACGGACTATTTAGTTTATAATCAAAGATTTGGTGTAATTATTCATTGTGCGCTTTGATGTATTATTAATATTATGTGTATTTATGGATTTGAAAGTCAAAAGGAAAACGACCATAGGAACAATCAGCTTTATGGGTTAATGAGTCCGTTTAATAATTAGACAAATTGTAATTGTTAATGATAACAATTTACATGAACATTCCTTGTTTTCTTAATCAGTTGGTCTGTATCATTTAAGATAAATACAAGGTCAAGTAAGACCAACTGATTAAGTACACTTCGGATTACATAGACCGTTTGGTTTATCAGTCATTTTATCGTTAATCACAATTATTTAAAACAAAATGCTAAATGAAAGAGTTTCTTAAGCAATACCTTTTGCCAGAATAATTTACCTTTTGGCAATAATGGCTTTTGTCAATACAAAATAATATCATATAAATCCTTTAAGTTTTCAACTTTATCATTTGATAACCTTTTTGCTTTTTAATGTCAAAATAGGCATAAACCTCAGGCACTTCCTTCGCCTTGATAGAATCCTTTACCAATTAAACTTTATGGTCAGTTTTTGAGGGGCAAAACCGCCATAAGTCACCCCTTGCATGTGACCCTCCACTTGCATGGGGCGACTCCCCACCAAAAACCAATGCAAACGAGGGATAGTGAACGCAATAGCGACATAATATAGCCAATGCAGGAGTATACCCAATTTATAGCTTCAGTTATAACCTAACATATGCCTTGAATGCATCTGATCGCCAGCGGCCCATTTCTCGGATCTGTGCATCTGAAAATCCTAGAGACACTGCGTGGCATGCTGCTCCAATTCGGAAACTGTGGCCTGTATACAAAGTAGGGTCAAGCTGAATAAATTTGATCGTCGAACGTAACATGTGCGCAAACTGGACTCTCTGAACCGGGTTACCACCTGGCCAACAATACAAAAAGGCGGACTGAAAGGAGTTCCTGAAGTTTAAATACTTGTGAAGAGCACCAACTGGGCAATACACGTCGTTCGTACCTGCAACCTTTATGCAAACTGGTTTGCCCTTGGAGTGCTTAAAGCACTGAAAAATAATTTGTACACAGGGACCCTCTTTTGATATCTGCACATTATCTAGCTTCAATGTATTATTTGTATTCTTATTAGACACTGTGATTTCACCAACGCGCAGAAACGCCGCAAAGGCTAACAGGAACATACTTTTATACAAAGCTTTTTGGTAAAAAGAGTGTGAACAATGTTCTAATGCATCAATAATCTTATGCAAT
Organism: Marthasterias glacialis; assembly: GCA_911728455.2. Lineage (NCBI taxonomy): Eukaryota > Metazoa > Echinodermata > Asteroidea > Forcipulatida > Asteriidae > Marthasterias > Marthasterias glacialis. The sequence goes on from OU452220.1 coordinate 21,782,738, forward strand.
ACGTGTAAGGTGATGGGTAACCTCAAATCAAGCTTAGGCTTGGCCCTTTGGACACCAACTATAGCTTTTTGTACGAGAAACGTCTGTCCTGGTTCTGGCACATTATGTAACTTGTGGAGAAAATTAATTGCGGATACAAAAGTTACAATCGTACTGGCCGCATACTTTGCCTCGTGTAAGTAAGTTATAAATAACGCCATTACTATTGGCGGTACAGGCATTGAAACGCTAAAACCTTACTTCTTGGTAAATTGTAACAAGTGATATTGTGCTCGTTGGTAAGTCTTCAATGTAGAATCAGACATCGACTTGGATAACAAGCTTAAGAGCCCTGGTATCAACTCTGCGGTTGTATTTCGACTGGCAGGGAAATTGGCTGGTCCTTCGCATACGGGGCCAATTGTCTGAACGCCTCGACCTGTAGACGAGAAAGTTTATCTGCCAATAGATTTATACAACCAGGCACATGCACTGCCTTAAACTGGATATTGAATATCATGCTATTAACTACTAATTCACGAACAAGTGTCATCACTTCCACTTCTTTGGTAGTATTCGAATTGATGACACTGACTAACGCTTGGTTGTCTGTGTGAATTAATATTCTCTTGTTCGCCAATTCGTGACCCCAAACACAAATTGCAGCAACAATGGGATAACACTCTTTCATCGTAATGTTTACTTTTGACCATGACTGAGGCCATCTACCGTAAAACCATTCCCTGCTAAATACAGCTCCGTACCCCAAAGAGCCAGAAGCATCTGTATACAAGTGCAGCGTCTGGTCAGGTATCCATTGATCCGATAGAAAAAATGCTCTACCATTAAACTGCTGTAAAAACAATAGCCAGGCGTGTAAATCCAACTTTGCCTGAGATGTTAAACGAATAAAATGCCAAGGACTTGTTATGCCTACCGTCAAATTAATAAGCCTCCTCAAAAAGGCTCGCCCAGGGACCACAACCCTACAAGCAAAATTCAGAAAACCGATGATGGACTGCACCTCGCGTAGGGTAACTTTGTTTCTCTTTAAGGCAGTGCTGGTTACATCTATAGCTTTGACTAACTTGTCGGCCGGTAAACGGGCCGTCATTGCTACAGTGTCTAGCTCTATCCCTGCAAATGTCAGGCATGTTGTTGGTCCTTCTGTTTTTTCCGGAGCCAGCGGAATGCCTAAGCTATCACACAGCGCTTGAAAACCTTCTAAATCGTGAACCCCTTGTTTAAAGGACGAAGATATGATCAGAAAATCATCAAGAATATGAACCAAGCCCGCAGGCCCAAGTTCCTTTTTTAATATCCACTCAACTGCTGTACTAAATGCTTCAAATATGGCACAGCTAGAGCGACATCCCATAGGTAGCGTTTTGTCGTAATAGAACTGATTTTCCCAAGTTAACCCCAGCAGATTATGGTCTTCCGGGTGAACTGGTATGATTTTGAAGGCAGATTTAATGTCTAATTTAGACAGTACGCAACCTGATCCTGTACGCTTCAAAATTGTAATCGCGTCATCTGTTGACGCATAATGGACAGTTGCGTTACAGTCAGGAATGCCGTCATTAACTGAGCCATTTTGGGGGTAAGACAAATGATGAATAATTCGAAAAGATCCTGGTTGTTTCTTTGGAACTACCCCAATTGGACTGACACAAAAGTTTTCGAGCGGCATATCTCTGAAAGGCCCTGCTAGTCTATTGCATTTCAGCTCGGTGTTCAGTTTGTCTGAGACTACTTTGGGATTTGCAAGAGCCGACTTCAAATTTCGTGGAACCGGAACGTTTTTTGTGCCAGAAAAACCAAGGCGAAATCCAAACGTAAAACCTTCAACTAAATATTTAGCCTTGTCGGGATCATACCCTTGCAATTTATATTTCAACATATATTTATTTATTGGTGTTGTTGGTTTGTCCCGGGCTAACGGCGGTCTGACCCCTTCCTGCTCTGCCCCTGGGTGCAGTGAAACTGTTGTTTGACAGGACTGTGCTTGGTCCTGTTGTGGTTGTCTGTGGAAACTGTCCCCTTGTTCGAAAACGATGCTGAAATCGTTGATCACACTTAAAAGGGGGGTGTTTACCCATACATTGTGTGCAGTTATGTTTGTAACCACATAACCCTTCGCATGCTTGACCCCGTAAATAACGGAAACAAAATCCAAATCGTGACCGATTACCAAAAACCTGTGAAGAAAACGATGCAAATGGCTTCGTTTGAGAGTTTCTGCGTCTAACCTCACCTAAGGAATTGAAGTTGCCCCCGTCACCTGCTATCTGGCGAATAAGCTCCCCATATTTGAGAAGCTTACCAGCCTCGGCTGAAAACTTATGAGTATAGACAGCGGAAAAAATAGCAAAAGCGGAAACCCACTCATTTATGGTTTTTGGCACTTTTTTATTAGCCGGCATCAAACAAAGAGACTTTTCTCCACTTGCCACTTGCTGGACCGTAATTTTGCTTTGTACTGCTTCTGAAGGGGTGAGCAGACTACCAAACTCTATGTACTCGTTCGACCAAATCTTTTCCTTAATTTCTTTAGTAACCGCAAAATCAAGCGGCAAAGGAGCAGAAAAGGGGACCGACCCACCGACACCCAGTGACTCACCTGAACTTGGCAATGAGGAAAAATGCCCCAGCCCCGAAGAAGCGCCAGGATTTGGCCCCAGTCCGCACCCTAGCACTTCCACGGTAGTAGGAACGGGCGAGTTAGTAGTTGACACCAGCCCAGCCCCGGCCACCGTAGTTACGGCCACCGTAGTTACGGCAGGTGCAATTGTGACGTTGATTGGCACCTGTGGTGAGACTGGCACCGTGGATTGTAACCCACCAACTGGATTCTGAGGTGTCCAAGTGGACGCCGCTACTGTTGGTCGAATACTGTGAGAGCCAATTGATGTAACTGGACCCACTGGACCTGGTGTACCTGCTGTTGTCGTTGTCGGCAAAACTTTGTTTAGCTCAGCCTGGACTGCAAGCCGAATCTGATCAGAAATGGCACCCACCACAGATGACGTTATGGACTGTTGTAGTGAAGTCTCTAAGGTCAACTGAAATTCTTGTTCCTGTTGTGCCGTCATGGGAGATGCAGCGACGTCTTGCCCAGTCTGTTGTGGAGCTCCAGCTGCATTGACCGTCATGTCTGCAGCCTTGCGAGGGCGCAAACGTTTTCTGAGCCCTTCCGTCGCCGTATTGGCAACTTCGGAACGTTTCCTACGTGGCATTCTGCAACATTAATCAAACTAACAGAGAGCAGTCATCTGCTTAAAGTTAATAAACAAATACCCTGGGACAAAATTGAAATCGTCCAGGATTCGAACTAGAGACTTCAAAGTCGGTCTCTGTACCACCTCACTATCTGTTTCCTTTTATTGGACTCATTGGCCGATGCCATTATACTGACACCGACTGAAGAATGTTTCAGTAATACGAATACCATGTTTTCTAAGGCATCCTAACTGATTTATAAAACATATGGCAAAACCTTTACTGTACCAAGCTTGATACAAAACAGACTGACTGCATAGAAGTAAATAGCAAAACCATGCTTATGTTATGAAAAGCTCTCCATAACAGCAACTAACAGCTGAAATGGGCCAATCTATTACAGGGCTAAAGCGAAACTTACAGCACTCCATAACAACATCTAACAGTTGTTTGGGCCGTCTTATCAGGTACGTTACAGGAATGTCACAATCCCCTGATTAAGAACTCCGAAACAGATACGTTTTCCAAGTTAGCACGTTTGTAAGAAAGGGATTGTAATGCACCCATACTGTAATTTACCTTAAGTCCACTTGTAGCCTTGTCTCAAAATAAAATGATATAAATGGGCAAGCCACATAAAATTGCTAGCAATATAGCACAACAGTCAGATTTATAATGCTCAGTTATTTTAGAGCAACTGGCCAAACCGGACCCTAACGTCAAACTGGAACCGAGTTTAAAACTTGTTAAGGGCTCCCCGGTAGCAGCTGTGGTTGTACCCTTACTTAAGGGTTGTTTTTTGTTTTTTTTTGTTTTTTTTTTTAATTATTAGTAGCAAAACGATGTAATGAATTGTTTCAATTGTTAGTGCTAACTAATAAACCATGCTGTACCGGTAAAAGGTTGACGAAGTGTACCATGTTATAAGTACGTCACTTAAAGTGATGTAGTACTACATATACTATTCTGGCCAAACAACACAGCCCCACGTAAGGACTTGTAGTATTTATACATTCCCCGAGACGACAAATGAACCCCATCTTGACTCAGAATTGACCCCGTCTTGGCTGCTTTTGTTTGCGTCATCCCTCTGTGCCTCCAGAATTTGACACCTGCATGATTTTTACAGTTCGTTTTCCAGAAACCATTCGTTCGATCCACCCATTCGTTAAACTCTTCCACTGCTAAATCAGATTGACAATACCGACCCTTGGCCCTATGTAAGATCTGACAGATGAAGACAGCTTTGGCCCCTGATAGTTCCTGAATCTGAATGGCGGTGTTGAGCAAGTTGGCTCCAACTGAGCCCGGGTTTTTGTGACTGCACAAATCATTCGTGCCGCATTGCAAAACAACGAACTGCGGGGAATGTGCAGCTATTTTTGGTATGCTTGCTCGAATGTGTTCCACACACCACCCCCCTTTGCAAATGAAGCACAGCTCAGCGTTTTCTAATCCCAAATTCGGTTTAAATGTTGGATGGGCTTTCCGCTTCACAGCATCACGAAAACGCCTAACAAATGAATGGCCCACAACCACCACTTTGGGTTTTAAATTATTAGCTGCTGAGGAAAATCCGTGGTCCATCCCTGAAGGCTTAAAACTAACCGAGTAACAAGTGCCACAAATATACCTACAAGCTTTCACTTACAGAATTACTTGAGGTTGTCTCTCATAAACTGTGAACGGCAGAGCAACAAAAAGCTTTCACTGTTGTCGTAGGGAAGTCGAACGAAAGTGAAGGCGCGTTCTTCTGACCTCAATCAGTGTAAATCGTTCAATAGTAAAACTCATTGGACTGTAAACCCACAACCCATTGTTCGTGGTCTCACCTGGGAATGTAAGTTATGACGTAACCAACTCGTTACGCCACTGGGAAGGTGAAAGCGCTTCAAAAGGAAATATGCCTGAAGTAGCGGGCACAGAACTCGACTCTCGCTCCATAAATTAGATTAACCTTAACGCTTAATCTTTATTTTATTGAGTGTATCTTATTGTATTTTTTGTGTCAGTGTAGTTTCACATGCTGCTCCTAATTGTAGCTGAGTGCAAATAAAAGGAGGGAAAAACACCATATTAAGACTCCACCAGCGTCTTATTAGTCACGCACCGTGACAGTGAAAAAATCGTCGCTTCCGTGACTACTGCCACCCCTGTGTCTGTCATCGTCCTTGTGTCCATCGTCGTCTTCAGTCGTCACCCCTGCAACTGCTGTCATCCCTGTATATGACTGATGCCGTCCCCTCAGTCGTCGTTATCCCCGTAGCCACCGTCTCTGGAGCCGTTGCTAACATCTTCGCCGTCCGTCGTCATCCCGGTCAATGATGTCACAGCTAAAGACCGCCAGATCATCGGCCAAGAGAGCGGTAACCAAGGCGATCAACATAATAAGGCAATGTATAGCGGAGGATGATTTAGTTGATATTAATGACCGAATCAGTACACTCAAAGAACTGTTTAAACAATTCACATTGATCCATAATGAATTTCATGAGACACTCACTGTTGAGAAGGAAATTGATGAAAGTGACGCCTACTTTTATGATAAACAACAAGATTATATATCGACTTTGAAATTGGCAAAATATTCCAAATCTATTGAGGTTAAAGAAGTAGATGAAAATCCCCTGGCTCCTAATGTTGATAAGACGTCTGACGATCTGTCACGTACAGAATTGTTGCGTCTATTAAACTTGCCTAAAGTTGAGTTAGAAGTTTTTCATGGGAATCCGTTACATTATCATCAGTTCATCAGAGCTTTTGACGTTAATGTAGATAAAATATGTGAAGATTGTGATCTTAAGTTGTCCAGGTTAATGCAGTACACAGCAGGTCCTGCCAAGGACGCCATTAGAGGTTGCCAGTTGACAGGGGGGCAAAGTGGATACAACCAAGCTCGTTCAATCTTAGATAGCCGCTTCGGCAATTCGTACTTGGTTACTGAGCGTCTTATACGGGAATTGAAATTTGGTAAACAGGTTAAGTTACCTCAGGAAATACAACAATTAGCTGATAAAATGCAGAATGCATTATTGGTATTTAGTCAGTTAGATACACTACAGGAGGTTAACCCACAAGCAGTCATACTTCAAATAATTGGTAGGTTCCCCAATTACGTTCAGTTGAGATGGAGAAAGCTTGCTCTGAAGTCTAAGAAGACTAATGATTCTTATCCAGCGTTTAAAGAGTTAGTTAAATTTGCAGGTTTGATTGCTATTGAAGTGAATGATCCTGTGTACGGTACCATGTTCTCCAAGCACGCAGACCGATTCAAGGGTGAACAGAAGACATCTGCAAGCTTTTCCATGTCATTATCTGAACCTAACCATGGGACCGGTAATCAGGCGAGTAATACTCGATTTGTTCAGCATAAATCATATGCTAAGCCTGAACCCCCATGTATACTTTGTGGTCAATTGCATCGTCTGTGGCATTGTGAACAGTTTAAGCGCATGACTCCTAGGCAGAGATTGAACATTGTAATCAGTCACAAAGTATGTCATAATTGTCTCCTTGCGTCTCATAGCACTGGTAATTGTGGTAAGCGTTCTGTATGTGGTGTACGTGGTTGTGGTAAAAAACATACTATGTACATTCACTGTAATGATGATGCTCCTGATGTTAAGGTATCTAATGCTAGTTTCTTTGCTGATAAAGCAACATATATGCCAATAGTTCACGTGACTGTTAACAAAAGGTGTAAAGCATTTACCCTACTTGATAGTGGATCGAGCAACTCATTTTGTTCCCGTGCCCTGATTAGAAAGTTAGGTATCACGGGAAAATCTCGCAAGTTCCAACTCAAAACTCTTAATAGGTCAGGTACTCAGAATTCCGAGATTGTTGATTTAATTGTTTCCTCCGAATTAGGCGAGACGTTAAAGTTGTCTAGGGTGTATGTAGTTGATGAAATACCGGTTAAAAGTGCACCTATTGACATTTCATCTCATGCTCATCTTGATATAGACTATATGCCTGCTTACGAATGTGACAATGTGATAGTTGATTTGCTTATAGGTCAAGACAATGCCGAAGCCCTTGTACCGTTAGAAGTAAGACGAGGTAGCCCAGGACAGCCTTTTGCTGTACGTATTTTGCTTGGCTGGTGTGTTAATGGACAGTCTCCAATGAAGGTGCCAAATCGTAAGGTTGTATGTAATTTCATATCGACTTCAGCTATCGACGATGATGTTTCTCGACTGTGGACAATAGAAAATGAAGGTATAGAACGTTCGTCGTGGTCACATGATGATAAGTCGGTCATAGCTTTGTGGGACAGAGAACACAGGAAAATTGATGGTCACTATGAGCTACCTATCCCTTGGAAAAATAGGTCTGAGCCCCTCCCTAATAATTTCATTGTAGCAAAATTCAGGTTAGATGCTTTGCACAAGAAGCTTGTGAAAGATGATCGTTATGATAGATATAATGTAGAGATTGTTAACCTCCATGATAAAGGTTACGCAGAAGAGGTTCCAGCTTGTGAATTATATACCATTGATAGAACTTGGTACCTCCCTCACCATGCCGTAGTATCAAATAAGAAGCCAGATAAACTTCGGGTAGTTTTCAATTGTGCTAGTAGGTTTAAAGGGAAGTCGTTGAACGAGCGTTGTCTACAAGGTCCTGACATGATTAACAAACTTCTGCCAGTCCTGCTACGGTTTCGACAACATGACATAGCCATCCAAGCAGATATAGAAGCCATGTATAATCAAGTTAGAATTCCAGTTAGGGATAAAGATGCTGTAAGGTTTCTTTGGTATGATGTTGATGGTCACCTGAGATATTATCGGATGACGTCACACCTATTTGGAGGTGTTTGGTGTGCTTCAAGTTCTGCGTATGCTTTGCAACAGACGGTCACTGATTCCCCGAGTGCTGATCCCTTAGTTAAGTACGTGGTCGAAAAGTCATTTTATGTAGATGATTTACTGTGCTCAGTTGCCTCAAGACCTCATGCTGAAACCGTTATTAGAGAGACTCCCAAGACCCTGAGTAGTGGCGGATTTAATCTAACAAAATTCGTTGTCAACGATGATGAGTTGCTAAGTGACGTGTCAGAAGAATGTAGGGCTAACGAAGTTCGTGAGTTAGGTTCTCAATCTGAAAGTAGGGCTCTAGGTATCAAGTGGAAGCTTTCGTCTGATGAATTCTTCTTCGAAGCAGAACGGGACATGAGTGGTTTGGTGACGAGGAGGAGAATGCTCAGTATAGTGTTGTCGATATTTGACCCTCTTGGTTTGATATTAAAAAGTCCGGTAGTACTTTCAGGGAAATTGCTCTTCCAGGAAGCAACGGCTCGTAGATTGTCATGGGATGAGAGAGTACCACCAGATCTAGAAAGAAACTGGAAACTTTGGGTTCGATCGTTGAGTTCTATAAGTCAGCTAAGAATTCCTCGTTGCATCAAGCCTTGTGATTTTAATGATACCGTGATGGAACTTCACCATTTTTCTGATGCTAGCTCACAGGGTTATGGTTGTAGTTATGTCCGATGCACAAATAAGCTAGGTATGATTCATGTGCAGTTGATTATGAGTAAGAATAAAGTAGCCCCTTTGAAAATGTGCACTATACCACGTTTGGAATTGCAAGCCGCAGTTTTAGCAGTCAAGGTGGATACCTTATTGAAACGTGAATTAGATCTGGATTTCATTCAATCTTACTTTTGGACTGATTCCGAAATTGTGCTCAAGTATATCAGGAATGATAGTAGGAGATTTCATGTCTTTGTTGGCAATAGAGTTAGTCATATCAGAGAGTTTAGTGATCCCGAACAATGGTTCTACATAGAGACGAAGGCTAATCCTGCAGACTTAGTCACTAGAGGACAGACATATCCCAAGCTAGATAACAATAAATGGTTGAATGGTCCAGATAAACTGCATGAGTACAAGTGTGACTGGGGTTCTAGTAAGATCAATGCAGACAACTTGTTGGATAACGATCCTGAAGTCAGAAACACCCTATCCGTCTTTTCTTGTGAGGCTATAGCTGGTGATGGTCCTGCCATTAAGTCGAATCATCATAGTATTTCAGGTGACCCTCTATGTAAGATAATGAATCATTACTCTTCGTGGTATAGGATGAAAAGAGCATTGGCATGGTGGTTGCGGTTCGTCGATTCTCTTAAGGGTAGTAAGATGTCAGGTAGATTGTCAGTACAAGAACTCAGTAAAGCTGGGACGATTCTTGTTCGTAAAAGCCAGTCTACCACGTTCATTTCTGAGCTAGAAAGGCTAGGGAAAGGTAAATCCGTTAAAGCATCTAGCTCTCTCAGAACGCTCAATGTATTTGTAGATGATCGAGGTTTGCTTAGAGTAGGCGGCAGATTAAAGGAATGTAATATTAATAATAAGCATCCTTATGTAATTCATGGTAGCCATATTATTGCCCAGGCCATTGTCAATGATATACATAACATTGCTCATGTTGGTGTAGAATGGGTTCTAAGTATTGTCAGAAAAGACTTCTGGATGATTAAAGCGAGACCTCTGATCAAAAGGGTACTTAGGGCATGTGTTACATGTAAACGGCTTTACGCTAAACCATGTGTGCAACTTATGGCCGACCTGCCGAAAGAGCGTGTTGAGGCCAATAAGCCTTTCTTTTCTTATGTTGGGATCGATGTTTTTGGACCATTTTATGTTAAATTCGGTAGATCAGAAGTTAACGTTATGGCTGCTTATTCACCTGTTTATGCATTAGAGCCGTGCATGTAGAAAAGTTAGATTCATTGGACACCGAGTCTTTTCTGAATGTGTTTAGACGATTCATGGCTCGAAGAGGCCGACCAGAAGTTGTTTTCTCATATAATGGTACGAATCTTGTAGGGGGTGAGACAGAATTGAGAAATAGCATTAAGGAACTTTCCCAAAAGTTTATTGATGCTTATGCTGTTAAGGAGAACATGATCTGGAATTTTAACCCCCCTTCTGCATCTCACATGGGGGGAGTTTGGGAGCGCATGATTGGTATAATTAAGAGAATAATGGTTGCCATCCTCCCAAGAACCGTCAGACACACTGATGAAATTTTGGAGACCGTATTTTGCGAAGCAGAATGTATTGTTAACGGTCGTCCGTTAACTAAACTTAGTGATGACCCAGGTGACCACTCACCACTAACGCCTAACCATCTGTTGCTCTTGCGAGAAGGCCCCACTATTCCACCTGGTAAATTTGATCACAGTGACATTTTCCGTAGACGCTGGAGGCATGTCCAGCATCTTGCAAACCAATTTTGGCGCAAATGGTTGAAGCTGTATTTACCGGAACTACAGAAAAGGTCAAAGTGGTCCAAGGTTACTAATAATCTGACAGTTGGGGATTTGGTATTAATTTTAGATGAGATGACACCCCGTAATCTTTGGCCATTGGCACGTGTCGTTGCTGTTCAGATCAATCAAAGTTAAAACGAAAACGACAGAGCTCGTACGTCCAATTACCAAGATTGTTTTATTAGAATCTGCTAACTTATCTTGTTAGATGTCAGTCTACGGTTTTTGCAGTCGCCTTGGTTTATAATTTTATTTGCGATTTTCCCGATGTTTAATTATGATTGGTGATTTGTATTTTGAAGAAATTATTTAGCCGCTTGGCAGTAGCAGTTTGGGATGATTTGTGATGGTTTGTTTATTATATCAGGGGTATGCTTATTATAGCCATTGATGCAATTATTATTAAGATACTGACAATCATTGAATATGTTGTCTATTCAAGGGGGGAGTGTTATCGCGAGCGACAGTCTATTTATTTCTTATGTAAGTAGTTTAATTTGCATACTGTCAGAGGTCAGCATTCCCCCGAATCAGTGATTGTGAGGTATGCCAAGCCCTACGTCATAGGTTTGCCACACCCTTGCTCGCGGGAATTTTGAGTTCATTTTCGTTCAAGCCTTCGTTGATTTCAGTTCGTCTTCGTTGTGTTATTTTTCGTAGTCAAATTCGTAAGTAACATTTATTTTACAGTAGCTTACTATATTAGGTTAAATATTTATCCTGCATTATTTGTATGTATTTATCAGTGTTTGAGAGTATTTTTGGGGGGACAGATTAAATTGGATTTCGCTTACGTTAATTCTTGGGTCAGTTGTCTTTATTTACCGGTACCGTTTATGAATTTTCTAGAATATGTGACATTCGAAATACTGCGTTTATTGTTAAATATAAGGGAGTGCCGGTTATTTAGTGTCATATTATCAGTGGCACTTTTTAGGTTCATTGACTAAATTTGGTTATTTGTATCTTTCTTAAAACAGATATCAGAATGCCGCCGTAAACCCCCCATATATCTCTGTAAACCGCTGTGTACCCCCAGATTACTGCGTGTTGACTCCTATGTGTGTGTTATGGTTCTTTTCCCGCAAACGATTTGTAAGTTTAGAAATACGGTTTTGTGCTATAAATATTCGTTTTACTTTAATGATTTCCAGACGGACTATTCAGTTTATAATCAAAGATTTGGTGTAATTATTCATTGTGCGCTTTGATGTATTATTATTATGTGTATTTATTGAGTGTATCTAATTGTATTTTTTGTGTCAGTGTAGTTTCACCTGCTGCTCCTAATTGTAGCTGAGTGCAAATAAAAGGAGGGAAAAAACACCATATTAAGACTCCACCAGCGTCTTATTAGTCACGCACCGTGACAATGTTAATTAAAGTGCTCAGTATTATGCTAATTAGTGTTATGCTTAATTACCGTTCTTAAGTAACTTTATCAGACCTATTTTCATTCTTAAGGTAGTTATACTGTTTCAGGTCACTTTGAAGAGGAATTTGTCACAAAAATGATGTTTGTGCTCAAAATGTTAATTAAAGTGCTAAGTATTATGCTAATTAGAGGTTTGCTTAATTACCATTCTTAAGTAACTGTATCAGACCTATTTTCATTCTTAAGTTAGAAATACTGTTCCAGGTCACTTTGAAGAGGTATTTGTCACAAAAATGATGTTTGTGCTCAAAATGTTAATTAGCAGCTAATTAGTGTCATTCTTAAGTACCTTTGACAGACCATTTTGTGTTCTTAAGTAATTGTTTTGTTATCAGGGGGTCATTTGTAACACTTTAAGGCAAAAACGGCACTTGTGCGCAACATGTTAATGATCACAAATCTTACATCAGATTGTAGAATATTGAGCCTTCTCCAACTTTTGCATTGGGGTGATACCATTTTGACCTTTACTTCCGGTTCAAACCGGACGTTTAAAGGCATTGCATACGTTTGGTAATTTGAGCCTACTGTTTGTTTCAAACCAATATAATTGTAGATATATACCATAAAACTAACCTGTGAAAGTTTCATTTCAAAAGGTAGTAGCGTTTTTGAGATTTCGGCGACAAACTAGAACGGTTATTTCACGCCGGAAAACAGTTAGTAAATAGTTTCGACATTTCATATTGTAGTTCGTTGAAAAAGTACTACCGCCCTCCTGTGGTCGTTATCTTAAAAATACCAATATGGGCCGTTTGAAATTGGTTCGTTCGGCCAGCCCAGGGGGGTCCGTGTGCCAGCCGTGGTACGGCTTCGTGTAACCCGAAACGGGGTCACGAACTCTCCACTGTGGCTTGGCAGGTCCCATAACATTATGATAATATATGCAGCAGAGCCGACTGACCGCAAGCGGAAGTGATGGATGGAGTAAGCTACACACACATCATGTACTGTACATGTACATTGTACTGTGTTCTAGGTACCACTATGTATGTCACAAGAGATTTCCCTCTTGTTGTATTGTTTGTAACACCCCTCCGTTTGTATTGTAGCTAGAACGTACCTACGCATCCGAGTGGTATCGCCTCAAAGTTTTTAGCCAATCATTGCTTATTTTAGTTCCCGCAAGTTTTTGCCTGGCCACTCATGCTTTAGCGGTTTAAGCTTCGCGGAGGTAGCATTCGTTTTAAATCCATGATTTGCTCGTTTTACAAAGCACTTGAGTTTAGCACTTGAGCCACTGAAGCGTGTGTCGTCACTCTATTCATCCAACGAAGTTGTATGAGACTCGCCAGCAGCGGGATCTACTACCGGCCGTTATACACCAAACACTGCTAGTATTGTAAATAATTATTTGGTGTAACAGTTTGGAATTGAGATTTGGAATGATAAAATAATCATTGAAGAGTTGAAGAGAAGGCTAAGTTATTGAGAAGTTAGTCGGAATTGAGAATTGGAACGATAAAATAATCATTGAGGAGTTAAAGAGAAGGCTAAGTGACTGAAAAGTTAGAAACCAGACATTTAAAAGCTAAGTGATTTAGAAGTGGAACTATTTTGAAGCTGAGTGACAAAATTGTAATAGAAAAGAAGGCTTAAAGAAAGCTAACTGTGTGGAAACATTACTGAGTTGAGATAAGACATGTGGCTTCTTTGTGAAAATTAAAAACATGGAACATTTGTAAATATATTGTACATACAGTTCTTGTAAATAAATTAAATCAAATTAATTATCAATAATATTCCTTTGGTTGCTGTTTCATAAATCATTTTATTCTGTTTGATTAAGAGACTAATAGTTGAAAGAACCGGGGTCACCATTGCTAATAATTACCAAAGAGAAAGTAAATAGCCCAAAACAAATAATGGTGGCATTTATGAGAACATACGGCCATCTATTTTAAACAAAGATAATGAACCAAAAACCTAAAAAGTATTTTGTTCACTAAGTACTTTGATTAACATCAATGAAATATATCAATACCAGTGATTTACTCGAACAAAACATGGATTTAAAACGAATGCTACCTCCGCGAAGCTTAAACGGCTAAAGCATGAGTGGCCAGGCAAAAACTTGCGGGAACTAAAATAAGCAATGATTGGCTAAAAACTTTGAGGCGATACCACTCGGATGCGTAGGTACGTTCTAGCTACAATACAAACGGAGGGGTGTTACAAACAATACAACAAGAGGGAAATCTCTTGTGACAATTCACATGTACATGTACATTTGTACATGTACAGTATGTATGCGTGTACTGTGGTGAAATTGTGAACTGAGAGTATCTAGGCCAATTTGGTCGCTCGGTAGCTTTTGTAATCGAAATGGACATGTAATAAACAACGCAGTGACACTGTGCTCACTGATGTTATCACCGAGGAAATCCAAGCTCAATCAAATCATTTGCTATGTACTGTTTGGTAAATAATCTTTGCCCATGCCTGACTTGTGGTTATCATGAAGCAATAAATCAGTTTATTGCTCCGTGCTTTACAAGAATCATGTTGACTCCTTTTTGAATATGTTTCAAACCGAAAACAAACTTGACCCCCCCCCAATAAATAATCTATGGCTACGGGACGTAGCCCGTCGACCGGAGTAGTAACCGGCACAAAGGAAAATAGTAATCAACCCATCATGCGTACATCTGGCATGTTCCCTAGACGGAAGGATTTATGGCCCTTTTCGAATCCACGGCTTTGGCTTTGGATTCGGCTTCAGGGTCCGTCCTCTCGTCTGAAGCTGGCCCTGAGCGCGTTCGCAAAGCACGCGCAATTGTCATAACAACCGCGGGGCCAAGCTAGCCTGAGCCGAATCCGGAGCCGAAGCCATGGTTTCGAAAAGGGCTTACGACCCCAAGAGAAACACCTCGAAATAAATGCCCAAATGAAGGGTTCATTCACGGAAGTTCAGTACCAGTCTTGTGTGAATGGTTTATATCATGAGTTTAATTCCTACCTCCATGGTTATATAAACTGAGAAAGTCCCATAACTACTATGTCCAGGTTATGGGACAGATGATGGGTTTAACTGGATCAAAATGGTGTGATTTCTTTGTGTGGAAAACAAATGACTTTCATGTAGAAGGAACATTCATTGATGATAGACTATTCATAACTGGCGCGTTGTGTTTCCAGTACTTGCTGCCAGCTTTGTGTGATAACAAGTTGTAATTACTTGAAGATGCATCTCCTGATTTTATACCGAATTGATGGTTAAAAAAGACTGAAACATAAAATAGTTCTTGTCCTTTAGTCAAACTTTTCTTTTTTTCCCCCTCTTAACATTGTGGTTCCCGTTATCATTGAGTAATTCATTCTGGAGCTATTCATGGGCATTTCAGAGGACAATAATCTGAGCCACATACATTGTAAGTCCAAGGAGAGTGTTGTTTCTTTCACAAAAGTAGCCACAAAGTATATTGTGTAATGCATGTGAATTTTGTTTGCGTTCCTGAAAACCATTATTTATAAAAGAAAACAAAACAAAATCAACATACGGGATTTTTAATTTTTTAAACACACTGTTTATTGACATAAAACAATGAAGAACCACATACAGTAATTGCTTTTGAGTGTGTCGCAGATCCTTCAAGAAACAATTAAGGAATCTAAAATGTCCACAGGGCTCGATAATTTACATGGTGCTACTGCAGAAACTAAGTCCTTTTTTAGTATTTTGGGGTGCAATGGCATAATTAGTTTATTTTATAATACATGCACATTTTAGGTCAAAGTTTGTGCTGACCAGCACCTGTTTTAAATATGTAGGGGAAATGCCACAGAAAGCCATTTCTTGGAGAAGATACAGAGGTATGGTTCCTTCAATCTATGCCTGCTGTCACTCGTAAGAGTCATGTCACATGATGCAATTTACAGGCAACTGATTCTAGGCTGTCTCCAATAATGATGCAAACGGCCTTTTTTACAGGATTACTTCATAAAATGATGTTCAATGGTTCATGCATAAATATAAAATTATACACTTGACTGTTAGACTTCTACACTGACTTAGAATAATGGCCCTTGAAAATTTGTTACATTACAACAGACTGTCCACATTTGATTAACTGTACCAGCAAGGGAAATTGGTACGAGGCCATCAAACAGATGAAATTTCTTTACGAAAAGCTCACTCTACATGCACATAGAGTCTTGCAATGGTCTGCGTCTATTCAGTTTCTTCTTTGGAAAATTGACCACTTTCAGCAGTGAGGAATGGTGGAATAACCAAGCTACATTCAACAGGACAAAGCAGGTACTCTGTTACAAATCCCTTATCTACAATTACCTCTTCTCCAGATTCAAGTAAATTCAATATACAAGACTGCTTGGTGATCTCTTTGTCTGAAATTCCACCAGCATAGAGGTTACTTACAAATGTAACAAGGCCTCCTGCTCCTGGTGATATTCCAATAAGGCATTTAAATGTTTCATGACGTTTGTAATGCGAAAAAAAATCCGAATTTAAATTCAAACTTGACGGTGCTGGCACAAATAGTTCAGTACAGTCTAAAATAACACAAGATTTTGAAAACTGTTTGAAGGCATCTGGAATATGTCGGTCGACCATATCTCTTGTTGGCCACAAAGGAATACTCCCAAGCACAGCATACAGAAAGTTAGCCCAAGTAATACTAAATCTGCTGACTGTTGAACTAGATATGCCAAATTTATCTCCTAAGTCCTCATCGAATGAACCTTATTTGACCTTATTCAGGAAAAGAAAAAAACTGGTTAATAAGTGGCAGTTCAGACCAAAAGCCAGCACGCATTGATGAACTTTCTCCTCTTTTTGAACACACCACTTGGCTCCATCGGGTCATCGTTGATGCATGAGGAAAAACAAAATTAAAAAATTCCATCAACAGTGTGTATGTTGGAAATGCCGTGTAAATCTATGCAGGATCTTTGGAATACCTTTCCGAAAAATGTGTCTCTGGACGGCATTGTTTATCAAGTTGCTTTCCAGTTGTTCAATTCGTTCCTGCGTGGCCTAAAAGTTTGTCTTCTACAGGGGATGTGATCCAGATAATCATGGTCCGGTAACTTGGTAATGCTTCTCCACACCACAGTCACTCTCCATGTTTCACAGCTGTTGCTGGACACCTGTTAATTGTAAAGAAATTTGTCAATATGACACATAATTTTGACAATTTCAATAATGAAACTTACCCGTACATTTATAGGATTTCAAGCTTTGCATTGTAGAGTAATGATAGCAAAGCTTTAAAAAAAAATGGATCAGGAGGGACTTCATGTTATATCTTCATTTTCCCAGGTTTAGTAGCAACCACCCACTAACCCTTTTTTAAGGGGTGTGGTGGGGTGGGGGAGAGGCCTTAAAAAGTTGTACAATGCCAAACATACAATTTAGCTAGTGCTTTCAGCACAATGAAGATTTCGAATGAACAGATGCTTTGCATAACCAAGTTGTAAGTCAACACATCCCTAGAAAGAGTTAATTGTGTTCAGTTGATATAAATAAAATACTTACTCTCTGTTTCTTCTAAGTTGCCGCCTTTTAGGAGTTTCCACATTCCAAGGAAAAATGCTTGAAGCATTTAAGAAGCCTTTTCCCAGTCATTGTGGTTTTTAAACTCATTTTCTTTAAAGTGAGTCGAACAAACATGTGTGCATCTTGTTATCTGAAATTCAAAACATCAAAAATAAAAACAAATTAAGAAAATCAGTAAAGCACCAAGAAAATCCCTGAAAGACCTTAGAATATTCAGAGTTAGAGTCCTCCATTCATGTAACTTCTGAGGACATTATATAAAGACTATAACATAAGCAGTTTTGAGTTTGTCAGTTTAGTTCGTCCTTCGTCTATGCCCATGGTTCAATTCAAGATAAGAAGCAATTCAACATCATAAATTTACAAAATTGTCCAGTGAAATCAGGAAAACCCTCAGGGATTCCACCAGACTAATTAGTTGAGTCCTATAGTAGTATAACTTATTTGTACAGGCTTTTTATTGTACACTCGACTCCATGAGCCACATGTTCGTGCAGTCTGACCTTACTTAGAACATAGAAGAGAGCAGGCATATGGAGTACACTTCCTTCTTCGACGGTATGCGTGCACTAACGTCTGAACGTTACTCACTGTTTAGTAATACTTAGTAAATAAAATAGTATTTAGTAATAAGATAAGAGCAAGTTATAGCCTACTCTAGTTACGAAACGTACCTCCATGGTATGGTTTTAAATAAACATTTTTGACAATGAATGTCTGAGACTTACCTTGAAACTTCATCCAAGATCTGTGCGTATATTCCTAATCCATATCTTTCTCAGAGAGTTAAATTTTGGGAACATATGAAACGACAACTCATCCGTCAGGCACACAGCAATGTGACATGTTTATGACCAAAGATTATACAGCGCCGTAGGCGCAAGATGGGGAACTGTATGAGGCGCCAAGTGTAAACTTATTATTTAACGCTATTATTTACAAATAATTCATTATATAATATATAATTCATTATTTAACAATTATTTAACAATTATTTAACATTTATTTATAAATAATAATTTGTGCAAACACAATTATATATATATAATTGTTGGAAGGCTTTCATTATATATATATAATTCTATGGATCATTACACTTATATATAAATAATGTAGACAGACAAATTTTATATGTAAATAATTAGTTTTGCACATGCAGTTATATGTATATAATTGTTGAACAACTTTCATTATATATATATAATTTTATGGATCATTACACTTATATATAAATAATGACGACTGACAAATTTTATATATAAATAATGAATTTTGCACATGCAATTATATATAAATAATTGCTGGGCAACTTTCATTATATACATATAATTTTGCGGATCGTTATACTTATATATAAATAATATCGGGGGACAAAATTTATTTGTAAATAAAGTTTTTTGCACCAATGCACCACACAATTATATATAAATAATGGACACTATTTGTACAACTAAGTGAACGAGGCTATGATATACTAATTAATGACTGGCGTCGCTTTCATTATATATAAATAATCGTATAATATGTAAATGAAGTTACTAGCCACGCCAAAAGTATAAATATTCAGTACACGATGAATGGTGGGACTGATTTTTTCGTGCGGCAGCCATTTAAAATCCTCGGTTACAGACACAAAACTTGACAAATTTAGCTCTGTAGAGGACGTTCCACTATCAGCAGTTCCAACATACATCACCACCTGAGAAGGCGACCAATTTGATTCAATTATTTTTGGGTAAGTTATGATATAAAATGTAATCCTTGACGGTATTTTACTTCATTTTAAATGACGGATATGTGGTCGATAAACCTTGTGCTGCATCTAATTCGAGAAAACCATGTTTTGTTTGTTTACACCCAGGCCATGGCAGTATTTTACTACTTGATCAGATGGGATAATCTTTGTCAAGTGATTGAAATTTTTTATTCATTGGCAGTCACCAAAGTTGTCCACTGTTTTTAAATGAAATTCCCACCCGATAATTGTGTTTAAGTTCCATTAATTATGATTTGCTGAACATGCTGATGATTGTAAAATTGATTTGAATAATTTGTTTGCTGTATTTTCTTTTCAAGTATTATGTTTTTTTAATTCACTTGTACTATTTAGATTACCAATTTGTTGATGATTGATACTTGATAGTAATAAATATAAAGTAACTAGATTTTTCTGAAGGGAAATACATTATATACTGTGGTTCAGGCTTCTTACATTCCAATGTAAGCTACATAGATTTAAACATGGGGGGCAGGATCTGAGTGATAAACTAGTGCTGATGTACATGAACTCACAAGCTGCATCAAAAAAGAGTCAGGGTGCTACCATGTTGGGGCGACTTTGCAAGCAGGCAACCTTGTTGGGATTCAGATTCAGATTCAGACTTTGCTGGAGGAGAGGAATGGTATATTCATCAACATTTGTGTAACTTTCACTAATTAATATTTATCATTTTTCCTTACGATGAATGCACAGTTGGAGGAGTGACTTTGGCATGAGAACCATCTCAACACAAGGCTAAGTTCAACTCCAAGGGGACAAACGGGTATATGAACACTGCATAAATATATCACTATCAGGTATGAATAAAAATAACACTTAAAACTGTAAATTTATCAAAACATTGTTTGAGACTGACCACTAATCTATGTATGGGTAGTCAGTGGTAAATTGTGGAGCCTACATTTTAATAAGATTTTCCCCACAACTTCCAATATACTCACATCCGCTTAATCAGTGGTGAACTGGGGCAGGAGGGAGGCCCAAGACAATCCCATGTTGATCTTGGTTTTTTATCTTCAAGGAGGAGGGAGAAAAATATCAAACCATCCAATCCCATTTAAGCTAAAACTGTTGTGTGTGTTTTTGTGTTTTTTTAATACAAGATCCATATGGTGCTATAATACTGAGAGTTGCATTGATTATTTGACCATATTGATAATTATACTTACAACATTTCATTTTCTCATTTCAGTTACAAGGCATACATGAATCTGCAAGCATAATTTGTGGTTGGTGTGACAACCAGTTTCGTCAAAGCAAAAACTGTCATCAGCTCTTTTCAAAAATAGTACAAGAACTCGTCAGTAGAGGAAATATCACCTGTGATTCTGCAGAATAAATATCATCTGTGATTATATTGATATTGTGGCGGGCATAAACAGTTATCCTGTCTATAATTATTAACTTGATCCTTGTCTCCTTCTTCCTCAAGTTAAAGTCACTAAGCGGACTAAAGGCTGAGGGACGAGATTCGTTTCGGAGGAAGTATACCGCCGATTATAATTAATTGTAAACCTCTCTGTCAGAATACACACAGATCCCTAAAAATAATCACACAGATCGGACACAAGTTTATGTGACCTTGACCTCAATTTATTTATTAATCACCTTCAACTCAAGAAGTTGGGTAAAACAATGTAGCCTATCAGCAGTTTGAAACGAGACTTAAGTTACTCACAATAATTACTGCTAAATCAATATTATGTGAACGGCAACCCGCACTCAGAACAATATGCAACAGTTATACACCAGCCCCCCTGGGCCTTGAGCACACAGCTCGGTCCCGGTACAACCACACAACTCGCTCTGCCAATGCAGCCTTCACACAAATCCCGTAGTTGTGTACCCCGCACACAGCGACGGCAACCTTCGGGTCGTAGTTCAACTTAACCCTGTCAACTACACCGCAGTATCGTATCCGGCTGATCGTCTTGTGTTAAAACACGACGATCGCCTGCACGCGCAAAGCCTAATAACACAGCCTAAATTCCAGCAACGAGTGATGCGGGCGAACCCTTGCACCACTCCAAAAATGCAACAAATGCTGTCTGAATTCACAAAGCAGACAAACACTTACGTCTCGCTTCCAAACTTGCTCTCGCAGGCTCTAACTAGCACTGTGAACTTAACTTGTAACTCGTATAAATGTTGAAACAAATCCTCTAGACTCTCCAGACTATACTCTATACTTTCCAGACTCCAGACTGCCCTGCAACCCCAAAACAGCAGCTTTTATGTCGTTTTCTTGCCTGCAATTTGCACGCCCAACAGCGCAAAACTTCTTACATAAACTTAAAAAACTTCTTAAAGATTATGCTCAAAACAGCCCAACTAAACTATAAATTGCGCACAATTAAAATGCACCTGACCTTTAGTGGCGCGAACTGCCACCTTGCACCCTGCCATTAGTGCAACCAGGTCGCCTGACCAACTACGTCGTTCACGTATCACGTGCGACGTCACATGACAACTCATGCACTTCCATTACAAAGGCCCGAGCTTGGCCGAGTATGACCCCATACTCTTAGCCATACCAAATAAAAATGAAGTGCATGAAACTTTAACAACTTTAAATACAATATAAAACTTAAGAAAACCCCTTTAAGTTACAAACAACCCTTTTAAGTTAAAGACAACCCCTTTAAGCTAATTACATATGCACCAAAACTCTCCCCTGAGAACTTCACCTATTTTTGCTCATTAAATATGCGCAGAAATGAACCCTGTAAAATTTCCACCAAATTCGCTCATTAAGTATGCGCAAGAATGCATGCTGTAAAATTTTCACCAAAATTCGCTCATTAAGTATGCGCAACATTTTTTTTTACATGTCAGGACTTCTAAACTTTATACAGGAAGAATTGGACTTGATTCGCTTTATACAGAAGACAAAATTACGTGATCTTTGGCTGATTACAATGCATAGATTTGTTTCTTATACAAAAATCAAATTTTCTAGAATTACACATAATACACACTGATTCACTGATTTACCTGAGAATTTTCTTATACAATAATCAAATGGACGGTTCATTTATACATTTCAAAGAGTACCACTATAACGTAATAAACTGGTTCTTCCTGCATTTGAGTCGGGCTTCTTTTCCCTTTTTTTCTTAACTTATACAAAAGTTATTTACACTACTAAACTACCTAGTGGTAAAACCGATCGTTCCTGGTCGTTCTCCCTCGTCTACTCTTGGACGCTCTTCGGGTGAAACTGGACCCACCGGTCGAACCTCGACAGTTGCTTGCCTGTCTCGTCAAAGGGGAACTGCTCACGCCCCCATCTCAGTGAAGGGGAAAACTGCTTACGCCCCAAACTCCGTGAAGGGGAAACTGGTCACGCCCCACACTCGGTGAAGGGGAAACTGGTCACGCCCCATCATCCCATCAGAGGTTAGGGGGAAACTGGTCACGCCCAATCATCCCATCAGAGGTTAGGGGGAAACTGGTCACGCCCACTCATCCCATCAGAGGTTAGGGGGAAACTGGTCACGCCCCCTCCTCTTACCAATACTGAGCAACTTTTTACACACCACTTTTAGGGGGGGTTCCGCCCTTCCCCTATTAACCACCTATTTACAACTCCAGGGGGTGTTTACCCTTCCCTTACAAAACTGGATATTTACACTGCACTGGAACTTAGTGCCACAACTTTCCGGGGGATTTTCATCCTTCCCTAATGGACACAGAATATTTACAATGCTACACAGGCCCTAACGATATCTTAGGGGCAATTTGTGAGTGCGCCTGGGGTTACGCCTAGGTGGCGTCCCTCCTACCACTCCTGGTGGATCACTTTCTACTTCATCACCCGGTCCTTCTGCGCCAGAGGCAGGGATCAACTCGTTGCTGGGGGCAACCTCCTCTGGGGAGCTCTCTACCTCCAGAACCTCTTCCTGTGGGGGCGTAACCTCTTCGATGAGGGGGGTTTCTGTCACCCCCTCACTAGATGGACCGTCCCATGGTTCAAACTCCTCCCCAACATATGGCTTCGGCCTATCCACATGGACAACTTTGAGTTTGCCTCCTTTCCTCAATTGGATGCGAACCACCACATCTGACAGTTTCTTAACCACAAGCCAGGGTCCTTCCCACCGCAATTGCAGTTTGGGGGACAGATGTTTTTTCTTGGCTGGGTTGAACAACCACACAAATTGTCCCTCTTTCAGCCCATGCTCTGATGCATGTCTATCGTAATTCCTCTTCTGTCTCTTGGCACTTTTGCCGAGACAATCTCTCGCCCTGCCATGTGCAAGTTGCATGTTACCCCTCAACCTCTCGGCCCAGTCTGTAGTGGTGTCTTCCTGCATTTCGGGACACCCTGCCACCAAATCTACTGGGAGATAAACTTCCCGGCCCAACATCATCATATTTGGTGACTCCCCAGTTGACTCTTGAGGGGTACATCGATACGCAAAGGTGGCATACGGAAGGAACTCGTCCCAGTCCCTCTGCCTCTTCTTTGGACCGATGAGCACCGACACAATGTTTATCAGCGTCTTATTAAACCGTTCGACCATACCATCCGACTTTGGATTGTAGGCGGTCGTTCTGGTTTTTGTTATGCCAAGGATTTGGCACATCTCACTGAACACCTCCGATTCGAAATTCCTGCCCTGATCTGAATGCAGTTCTTGGGGCACACCGAATCGACACACAAATTCATTGACCAATGTGAGGGCAACTGTACCTGCCGTGGAGTCAGGAAGCGGGTATGCCTCCATCCACTTGGTGCAGTAATCGCCTACCACCAGAACCCACAGGTTACCACTGTCCGTCTTGGGCAGTGGCCCGAGCAAGTCTATTGCTACTCGTTCCATCGGAACGCCAACCTGATACTGTTGTAAGGGGGCTACCCTTCTCTTTGCAGCAGACTTCCTCCTTGCACAGAGGTCACACACCCTCAGAAACGACCGGACGTCCGCAGACAATCCTGGCCAAAAATACCTGTACTTCACCTTGGCAAGCGTCTTATTGACCCCCAAGTGGCCACTGAGTTGTCCAGCATGCAACTCACCGAGGATACTCTTCCTGTACTTTTGTGGCAACACTAACAGCCACCTCACCAATTTTCCATCATCAGACTCCCATCTTTTGCATAAAAGCCCTTCCTTGACTTCTAATTGGTCCCACTGGGCCCAATAGGTCTTGGAGGCTACGGAGGAGTGGGACAGTGTCTTCCACTCGGGGCGACCATTGCCATCTTCTTTGCCCTTGATGACCCAACTCATGGTCCCATCTCCAAGCTGTGCCTCCCGCAAAGCCTCCTTTGGAATTATTGGTCTGGCTTCCAGACCCCTCACCATCAACTCCTCACCCTTAGGTTTCACCCCGGGTGTATCGTCAGTTGGTCCTCCTGTGGTCTCTTCTCGGCCGCACTGCTTACACTGTCTCCGTGACAACCCATCAGCGTTGCCATGCTTTCTACCGGGTCTATGCTCCACCTCCAAGTCATACTGTGAGATGACTTTAATCCATCGAGCCAGCTGACCCTCTGGGTTCTTAAAATTAAGGACCCACCGCAATGCAGCATGGTCAGTTCTTACTTTGACCTTCTGACCATACAAATACTGCTTGAAGTATTTCAGGTACATGACCACAGCCAACAACTCCCGTCGAGTTACGCAATAGTTGCGCTCAGGCTTACTGAGCTTGCGACTTGCGTAAGCCAGGACTTTTTCTTCACCATCTTGGACTTGCGACAGAACCGCCCCGATGCCCTCTCCACTGGCATCGGTGTCCAAGACAAAGTCACATTCTGGAATGGGGTATGACAAGATTGGGGCAGACTGGAGTCTGTCCTTCAACTCATCAAAAGCCCCTTGGCAGGACTCCGTCCATGCAAACTCCCTTGATTTCTCAGTCAGGGCATGCAACGGACTCGCAATCTCCGCAAACCCTCGGATGAACTTCCGGTAGTAAGAGGCGAGGCCCAAAAAGCTTCTCACATCTCTTACACACTTCGGAATCGGCCACTCAGCTACAGCTCTGACCTTCTCCGGGTCCGTTGCTACCCCTTCTGCAGACACGATGTGCCCCAGATAGGCCACTGACTTTTGAAACAAGTGACACTTGCTCGGCTTCAATTTGAGTCCTGCGTGTCGTAATCTCCCTAACACAATTCTTAGACGTTCTAGGGTTTCTGACACTGTTCGACCAAACACAATGACATCGTCTAAGTAAATCAACAAAATGTCCCACTGCAATCCAGCCATGACTTTCTCCATGAGCCTTTCAAAAGTTGCCGGTGCATTGCACAACCCAAAGGGCATGCACTTCCACCGGTACAACCCATTCCTCACAACAAATGTTGACTTTTGGCTGGCGTCCTCGTCCAGAGCAACTTGCCAGTACCCGGATGCCAAGTCAAGTGTTGTGAACCACTTAGCTCCATTCAGAGCATCAAAAGTCTCATCAATACGAGGCACTGGATAAGCATCCTTGATGGTGACTGCGTTTAATTTTCTGTAATCCACACAGAATCGCTTAGTCCCATCTTTTTTTCGAACCAAAACAACATTTGCAGCCCATGGACTGTCTGAGGGCTCAATAATGCCTCTCTTCTCAAGATCAATGATCTGCCTCTGAATTTCCTGCTGATTGCAGTAGGGATGTCTCCTTGGCCGTTCTTTAACTGGCCGGGCATCCCCTGTCTTTATTTGGTGCTCAACAATGTTGGTCTTGCCAATGTCATGTTCTCCCCTGGAGAACACATCCTGGTAGTCGTGTAGACACTTCTGAACCTCACCATGGTACTTAGCCTCAATGTTGGCTGTACCCCTCTCATACAACTCGTGCAGGTGTACTGGGAGAGCCTGCACTGCACTCGGTGACGATGATGATCCATCAAACTCGGAATCAGTCTCAACTTCAGAGAGGGTTCCCACAGTTGTCCCCTCACGGGCTACCTTCTCTCCTCGCCCAGGGTTGAACATCCTCAACGGAATAACCTCCGATTTTCCATCTACCAGGGACCTGGCTAATACCAAGCCCTTCTGTGCTAGCTCACCGCCACCCTCAATAGGTTCAACCATAGCTGTACCCACTGCATCAGCTTTCCTTCGAGCAACAATGCCCGGGACAACAGCTTCATGGCCCGAAGGAATCACCGTAGTCCTTGAAACTACCACACGCCCAATAAACGATTCACCAGCCCTGCTAGTGCACTTTATTCGTTCACCATTGAGCCTCCATTCTTTGGACTGAAAATCTAGTGTTCCACCGGTGGGCACCAGAAAGTCCATACCCAGGATACCCGGATATTTCATTTCTGTGAAAACTGCCTTCACCATGTGCGTTGTCTTTCCAACTTGCACTTCCACCAACGCCCTCCCAAGCGTTGCGATACGACTACCATCAACCTGTCTGACAACTACACCTTCCGTCTCCAAGACGGGGCGTTGCTCTTTGGGTATTTCGTAATATACTTCATTACTTATCAGCGTGTCAGTGGACCCCGTATCGATTAGAAATCGACACTTGGTGGTCCTTACTAACCCTTCTACAAACATACCCAAACGGGGACTAACACCTGATGATTCGGGCATAGTGATTACTCTTCGCCCGTCCCCTTGCTTAAACCTCTTCAACTCCTCAATGCTGTTGTCGCTTCGTTGCCTTTTGGACCCTCGGGTGCATCCAGCCTGCCTGCGGGTCCCACAGGAGGCTGGTTGGCGTTTCCCGACATCTGCACTTCCTTCTTGCGGGGTTTCTTGCACTCACGTGCGAAATGCCCCTCCAACCCACAGTTGTAGCACTTCCGGTTACTACCTAGACTCGACTTGGACTTGTGCACTTGGTCTAAGGGCACGTCCCTTTCCTTACTTGACCAGACTTTACACAACTCAGTCAAGGCTTTCAAGTTCTGAGCTTGCTCACTGAGATGTGCCTCCAATGAACCCAGCCTCAGTTCTACACTAGAGTCGAGGGCCCTTGCCAATTTGGCGGGCTTTCGGTCCAAAATCCTCTGCTGCTCCACACTCTCGAAGTTTTCAGTCTCCAAAGCTGCTCGGATGGCTTCGTCTAAATCCTTTGGGCGGGCCCTATTTATGCCCTCCCGCACCGAGTGACTGTCTACTGCATCCACAAAGTGATTCCGAGCCAACCGGTCACGTGCATCTTCCTGAATTTCAGGGTATGCTCGTGCTGTCAGCTCATAAATCGCCTGACCCAACTCCTGCAGAGATTCTTTCGGCCCTTGCCGCCTATGCCTCAACTCAACTAGGTAGTTTTCGCTCTGTCTCCCCGATCCAAACCGCCTCTCCAGTAACTTGACAAGTGCACTATATGTGTACTTTTGTCTGAAGTCCCCTAACATGCGGAGAGCATTCCCTTGCAGACCTGCAGTCAAATACTTTGCGGCCTGCTCATCAGTCCAGCCATTCACCTCACGACACGACTCAAAATGGCGGTAATACTCTCGCCAGAGCACCTTGCCATTATACCGATCAGGGATTATGTATGGGCGACGGTTTACAGGTCGCCCCACTTCTTCCTTCTGATCTTTGTCGTTTGCAACTTGGACCTCTCTTTTCAGTGGCTGAGGCCTTACTGAAGAGTTGTCCTCTTTCTCAGCCAAACTGCCGCTTTGTACTGCTCCCCCTGGGTGGATAGCACAGCTTTGCAGTTCGTTACTGATTTTTGGTGGGGCTACCTCTTCCCCACTTTCCAGGAACGGGTTTAGGCTCTGCCTACCCTGTTCCATGACACTTTGTCCAGATAGGAACAGTGCCAACTCATCAACCGGAGTAAGGGGTTCTTTAGCGATTGGGGTATCCTCCGTTGGGGCAAATAACGCCGCACTTCCAACCCTCAGAGGTGTACTTCCCATCATGCCAACCCTCCCAGGCCTGGGATCCATTTCTGGTTCCTTCAAGTCTGGACTCCAAAAATCATTTGGTGAACGAGAGACATACCCTGTTGTCTCTTTCGTCCCCATGAACTCAACATCAGAATCCACTTGACGCCTCACACGCCTTTCCTTCGGAGGCATGTCTCCCTGGGACATTCCGTTCATGGATGCCTCCAATTTCTGTGCAACGAGTTCTTTTTCCAGTTGCAGAATTTGGTAATCCATGCGAAGCTTCTGTAACGCAGACTCTGTACCTGTAGGGTCTATGGTAACCTTTGACCCTAAACTCATACTGTTGTCTCAGCAGTACCTCGTGTGGATGCCAACCAACGAATACCACGTCTCTGTTGTTGGATTTCACGCCACACACAACAAATTGCCACTGCCAGTGTAAACAACAATGCAACCAAAATCACAAGGATTATGATAGCCAACCAATATCGCATTAGGAATGGTTACCTTACACGGTTGCTACACTTGACCAATGTCTGCTCGGTGACTCAGTCACTTCAAGCAAATCAGTCAGTGATGCACTCCTATGTGGCCCAAAACCTTGCGAAAACCCAACACTTTGCGCTTGGCTCGTCAACTGACGAACTCGCAGCAGTGTCAAACTCAGTTCCCTTGTGACTCTTCGCAAACGTCTCAACTCAAAGCGAGTTCTAATCAACAACCCACTCAGAATAAGAACAACAACTACCAAAATTATCAAGAGTACATACACAACAAGCAAAATTTGCATTGCCACACTCTTCTCACTTGTGTACATTTGCCTTTCCCTGTAATGGGAGGCTAAATCTTTAACAGAGAGTTCACTTAATCAATTATAATTATCCCACTTCTGACACCATTTGTGGCGGGCATAAACAGTTATCCTGTCTATAATTATTAACTTGATCCTTGTCTCCTTCTTCCTCAAGTTAAAGTCACTAAGCGGACTAAAGGCTGAGGGACGAGATTCGTTTCGGAGGAAGTATACCGCCGATTATAATTAATTGTAAACCTCTCTGTCAGAATACACACAGATCCCTAAAAATAATCACACAGATCGGACACAAGTTTATGTGACCTTGACCTCAATTTATTTATTAATCACCTTCAACTCAAGAAGTTGGGTAAAACAATGTAGCCTATCAGCAGTTTGAAACGAGACTTAAGTTACTCACAATAATTACTGCTAAATCAATATTATGTGAACGGCAACCCGCACTCAGAACAATATGCAACAGTTATACACCAGCCCCCCTGGGCCTTGAGCACACAGCTCGGTCCCGGTACAACCACACAACTCGCTCTGCCAATGCAGCCTTCACACAAATCCCGTAGTTGTGTACCCCGCACACAGCGACGGCAACCTTCGGGTCGTAGTTCAACTTAACCCTGTCAACTACACCGCAGTATCGTATCCGGCTGATCGTCTTGTGTTAAAACACGACGATCGCCTGCACGCGCAAAGCCTAATAACACAGCCTAAATTCCAGCAACGAGTGATGCGGGCGAACCCTTGCACCACTCCAAAAATGCAACAAATGCTGTCTGAATTCACAAAGCAGACAAACACTTACGTCTCGCTTCCAAACTTGCTCTCGCAGGCTCTAACTAGCACTGTGAACTTAACTTGTAACTCGTATAAATGTTGAAACAAATCCTCTAGACTCTCCAGACTATACTCTATACTTTCCAGACTCCAGACTGCCCTGCAACCCCAAAACAGCAGCTTTTATGTCGTTTTCTTGCCTGCAATTTGCACGCCCAACAGCGCAAAACTTCTTACATAAACTTAAAAAACTTCTTAAAGATTATGCTCAAAACAGCCCAACTAAACTATAAATTGCGCACAATTAAAATGCACCTGACCTTTAGTGGCGCGAACTGCCACCTTGCACCCTGCCATTAGTGCAACCAGGTCGCCTGACCAACTACGTCGTTCACGTATCACGTGCGACGTCACATGACAACTCATGCACTTCCATTACAATATAAATCAACTCTAACTGTAAAAGTAACAGAGCAAACTGATGTCCTTATTTGCTCATTAAACAACAGCTGAAAAATACGTTAGAAAAAGTTTGAAAATTTCGCCATTAGCCTAAGTGTTGACAGAAATAATGGTGTTTCATGACTTAATGTAGGAGATTATCAATATTGAGTGAGTCAAAGTATTGAATATTTACATTAACGCTTTCCAAATTTGTATGGGACAAGATCATCATTAACATTTTCAATTTTGAGAAATCAAATAAATTTATAAGCACTGTCTTTGTAATTTATTTTTAAAATCAACAAAAAAGCAAAAATAAAAATTGAACAGCTTGTGTGGTTGTATTTTATCAGGTATTTTTAATAAAAAATCATCAGAAAGAGATGCGTATGCTATAATAATAATGGTTGGATAATGTTTGTTTTATTTTTGTTGGTATTTATATAACTTTTTTTAATGTTTTATGTTGATATTAATGCCTGACACAAAAATAAAGCCAGCGACGCACGTTGGTTTTCATGCATTATTTGTTCCCCTTCCCTCTATTATAAATAGCTGACTGAATTGTGTGTTGGATGATGCTCTGGACCTGGACACTACCACCATCATCAGCAATGGCCAATGTTAATAAAAACACTCTTTGCTCAAGACTAAAACTAAAAGGGTAGCCCAAGGCCAAGACGAGGATCGGCACTCGCAACTTACAAAAAAGACCGCGGTCTAGTGTCCATCATTATTGCACAAGTTTAGCTCACAGAAAGGACCAGTCGACTCGACTGGCGAGTCCGAGCGTGTGGTAGGACTGTATGTGACGGATGTTATGATGTGAATATTTATACTTTTGGGCGTGGCTAGTAACTTCATTTACATATTATACGATTATTTATATATAATGAAAGCGACGCCAGTCATTATTTAGTATATCATAGCCTCGTTCACTTAGTTGTACAAATAATAGTGTCCATTTTTTATATATAATTGTGTGGTGCATTGGTGCAAAAAACTTTATTTACAAATAAATTTTGTCCTCCGATATTATTTATATAATTATAAGTATAACGATCCGCAAAATTATATGTATATAATGAAAGTTGCCCAGCAATTATTTATATATAATTGCATGTGCAAAATTCATTATTTATATATAAAATTTGTCAGTCGTCATTATTTATATATAAGTGTAATGATCCATAAAATTATATATATATAATGAAAGTTGTTCAACAATTATATACATATAATTGCATGTGCAAAACTAATTATTTACATATAAAATTTGTCCGTCTACATTATTTATATATAAGTGTAATGATCCATAGAATTATATATATATAATGAAAGCCTTCCAACAATTATATATATATAATTATGTTTGCACAAATTATTATTTTTAAATAAATGTTAAATAATTGTTAAATAATGAATTATATATTATATAATGAATTATTTGTAAATAATAGCGTTAAATAATAAGTTTACACTTGGCGCCTCATAGAGCTGGGCCTTTATCTACTGTTGGAAAGTAAATTCGCATTGGTGTTGACTCGCTGTCATTTTTCCAAGACGGCGATTCCGTGTAAGGGCGATCGAACCAGGGGCGAACTGCCCATTCAGAGATCGATCGGCGAAAACGACCAATTAGGAATCAATTTACAAAGCAGTTAATCTTAGACACTTGAGGGCGTTAGTCAATTCGAACGTTAGAAATCTGAGAAGCGTTACAGCCCATAACGCTTCTCAGATTCAAATTTTTGGAGATAAAAAGTGATATATTTTTCCATAACCGCAGTACTTCGAAGTGAACGT
Organism: Marthasterias glacialis; assembly: GCA_911728455.2. Classification (NCBI taxonomy): domain Eukaryota; kingdom Metazoa; phylum Echinodermata; class Asteroidea; order Forcipulatida; family Asteriidae; genus Marthasterias; species Marthasterias glacialis. The sequence continues at coordinate 21,814,598 of OU452220.1, forward strand.
TTCTCAATATGCATTATACTATCCAAAGCAGCTGTACTTCTTACCAAGTTTTTATTGCCATAAATTTTCAGAGTCATTACCAAACGTATGCAATGCCTTTAATGCAAATCGATTGTCCGCGTGCGTTCAAGCGTGTCCGACGTTGCTGTACAAAATCCAATGCCATTATACATGTACACATGCTTGTGTGTGCGTGGCTGTGTGTGCCCCATTGACATGTACATTAACCTTGCGACGTTTTTAGTCTCTTTTCAAGGTGCGCGCTCCACGCTTTGTTAGTCTTCAATACAGGGCTTATTTAAAACTTTAAAAATTAACAAAAAATCAACCGTTTGAGATATGAACTTTATTTTTTTGACAAATGTCAAGTTAAGGGAGGGTCTTTCTTTATGACACAATAAGTGACCTCTGTGACATCTACTTCCGGTCAAACCGGAAGTAGCTCTTTATATAAAATTGCTAAGAGCTAGAAACAATTCTTTCACCAAATACCAAGGTTAGGAAAGGTCATTCTCTGTTGCACATCGGGTGACCTCTATGACCTCCACTTCCGGTCAAACCGGAAGTAGCTCCTTATGTAAAAGCAGTTAGAGTTAGGAACATGATTGTTCCGAGAAATATCAAAGCTAGGGAAAGACTTCATTTGTGAAACATTAAGTGATCTTTGTAACATCTAATTCCGGTCAAACCAGAAGTAGCTCTTTATTTAAAAATGGTGAGAGCTAGGAACATGATTCTTTCACCATATACCTAGGTTAGGGAGGGTCCTTCTCTGTTGCACATTGGGTGACCTCTGTGACCTCTACTTAAGATCAAACCGGAAGTAGCTCCTCATTTATACATGGTAAGAGCTAGGAACATGATTCTTTCACCAAATACCAAGGTTAGCGAAGGTCCGTCTTTGTTACACATTGCGTGACCTCTCTGAACTCTACTTCCAGTCCAGTTTAAAAGTGGTTAGAAATTCCTGTCCAAACCGGATGTTCAAATTAAATATTATATTATAAAGCTCAATAATCGTATGTTTTTCTTCATATTTTCTTATATTTAAGTTGGATTAACTTTTAATTTCATTTAACTTATAACACAAAATAATTTTTAATACATCACACTCCAAACACCTAGTTTTTGTGATGCCACAAAAACTCATTTCTAGCTACTTCTTATGCCTGTCGATTGTCCGCTAACAAAAACCTACTTCCTAAGCTTGTATGAAGTTGAAACTTCACACAGTTAGATATTCATTAGGACATCAAACCGTTTGAGTGATGTCATGATGACGTCATCATGTGTCGAATTACATTAAATCAAAGTTTATTCGTTGAAAAAATCATAACTTTTGATCTACACAAGGGATTTTTACAATCTATACATCATCGGAAAGGTCATCGAAAGCTGCTTAAATGCCTCACAGACATGACCCCAATTTGACCTTGTCTTCTGGTTCAAACTGGAAGTTGAAGCTAAAAATGCTTAAAATGTCATAATTTAAGCTCTGGAGTCAATATGAAACAGAATTTGGACATGGTTTCAGTGTACCAAATAAAACGTAGTTCATGTCCTTTGAAAATATTACATTGATGACGTCATCAATTGTTACAGTTTGTTAAGATGACAAGTTTAAAAATGAGAAACTTTTCTATTTCGAAATTCCATTAAGCAAACTTCCTGTTGAATTTTTTAATTATAGATAAGCCTAATTGTGAAATTTAAACAAAAACGGTCGTTGCATAACGAAGTTATATAAAGGTGAAAATTTGAGCGCGATCGGCAATAAAGTCTGTACAGTACAGTTACCTCACTGTGTTGTACCACAAGTGTGTGCACTCAAGGTTTTGACTGCATGCTCAGTTTTGTGTATACATAGCCTATACATACCTGTTGAAAAGTCAGGTCTTGTCACAGTTCATCGAACTTTGCGGTGTGTTGTTAAGTTCTGTGTGTGTAATAATGGCTTCGCGAAGAAAACTCAAATTTAATTTTGTAATATAAAGCACAAGGTCATGTTTTATGTTCATATTTAGATATTTAGTTGATATAACTTCATAGGCTTACCGAACACCTTGTTTTTGTGATGTCACAAAAACTTATGTCTAGTTTTTTACTTCTTCTCATGCCTGTTGTTTGTCCGCTAAAAAAAGCATACTTCCTAAGCTTGTATGAACTTGAAACTTCACCCATAAGCCCTTTTCACACGCATAACGCAAACCAGGGTCCTTGGTCTCGGGCCCCAGTTGTCTGCACCACAGTCGTTGGTCAAACTCGGCACTACCTTTCACACGGCGTGGAAGCCAACGTCCTTAGTCACGCAACCTTTGTCTTCTGGGGTGTCAAAGGTCAACATTGTTTACCGTCCGAGTCACTGGTATCTACGCAGCTATCATGAAATCGTAGTTGTACGTATGGATTACCATCCATTTTCCCGCGGTATTGTATTTTTTAGCGTCATCAAGCCAGCTACAGTCAAACGATGGAACGTGACGATAATGTGTTAGATTCCTCAATTTTAGCCCAAATTCCGACTTCACAATCAAAACAAACAAACAAACAAAAACAAAAGCGTAACACATGGACATATGACGAAACAATACAGTTAATTGCGGTGGTGGGATCCACAAATGTTCAAAAGCAGCTGGACAGCCTCCTCCATAACCACAAAGTGTGGAAGGAGGTGGCCGGAGAATTGAGCAGGCAGGGGCTACAATAGACTGCAGAAAAGTTCCACAAGAAGTGGAATTACCTTAAACGAAAGTACCGTGAAGTTAAGAGAAACAACGACAAAAGTGAATGAGGAAGAAAGTTGATTATATTCTTCGACGAAGTTGATGAAATCTTGGTTGAGTAAAAGTTTTTAACAGTAGCCCCGATTTATAAAAGTAACGACAGACGTCACATGTCATGGACGTTCCACGTTGACTTTTTGTGATTCTTCAGTCTTTCCTCCATAAGATTGATTGACATATGAACATGATGAAAATGAAATGGACTGGCATTGGCAAATGTAGTAAATCAATTTTCAACATTAATCATAATCCAAATATGTAAGATTTGAAACTTTGGAATTGTACTGAAACCACCGGTTCTTTTCAGAACCTTTCCAGCTCATTGAAGACTTCAACCATCCATGTCAACAATCATATCAAACAAAGTGACCGAATATTCCAATTCCAAGTAACTCATAATATTAATCGAAATCTTACTTTCGTCAAGTGTTTTATTTTTCTGCAGAGTTCCCCCTTAACATCTTGCATTATCGTTATTTTTTAATCTTATGATTTTAGGTCATCGTCCCATGACTGACAAATCGAACCATGGGCACTTGGACAGTGCCAGCTTGGCAGCAGGGTCTGCGGCAACAATCAGTGAGAGTGAAGACAGCGACTGTGACGACACCAGCACGCATGAGTTTCTGGACAACTCAAACACATTGTCGACAGGTGAGTTTATTCCTTTTGAATCAGTCAAGTAATCCAATCTTTTGGGTAATGTATGTTTTGCCGGCTGCCAGCTTTCTTTCAGTAAACGTTAATTTGATGGCGGATTTGATGCTTGAAATCGATTCTTACATGTGAAATGTGTTGCAGACTGTCCATGGAAGTTAATTATTTATACGTCTTTTTGCTACCCAAAAAAAGTGTTTGTATGAGTGAAAAGTGGCAAAACATTTAGCCTTGAAATCCAAATAGATTTTGAACAGCATTAATTTTACATCCTTTGAACTTTTCTTTTCAAGATTCTTCCTTGATGACAACTCACTGAATAATGACAATAGAGATAACGCCCAGATGCACTCTGCCCAATGACCATCCAAGCCAGCAACTGCTTCCCAGAAGAAAGGCAAAAACCCACTTCCTTTGGTACAATACATTTCTATTTTTATGCAATTAAACCTTCTTTCTATTTCAATAATGTAATTCATTTGGAATGTTATTTCCTTTTTCTCTCTTGTACAGGCAAGCTCTCTTGTACAGGAAAGGGAAAGAAGAATTGCGGTGTCAGTAGTGCACTGGAGAATTCCATGTCTTCCCTTCTCGAACTGCACGAAAAAATGGAAGCCCGAGGCAAGAAAAATCTTCAGATGATGGAGGAGAAAGAGGAGACGAGACAGAGAGTAGATATCGAGGCACTGGAGAGAAGACAGCAATTGGAGGATGAACGGGAAGAACGACGGATCAGAGAGCATTGAGAATTTATTGTTCAAATGATGCAGATGGTACGCAAGCCAGTGTATCAACCCAATTATCCACCTTGTGATAATAATTGGGGCGGCCCGACATATACCTCCATGTAAAGTACATGTACAGTACATTGGATCACAGTTTTAGAACACAGGCCATTAGTTGCATTACATTTAGTTACTCACACTTTAAAACTCATTTGAAATTGTGTGTGTACCGTATACAGTCTTCACATTTATAAGGACACTTTATTATTTGACGAAATAAAATTGGGTGGAAAACAAATACAAACAAAAAACTCAAAACCAAGTAAATGTTGGAACACAATCACTGTTTTTTTTTGTTTTTTTTGAGAGAGAGAGATATTTCACTACTTGAGTGTTCACTTATTTACATGCTATAAAACCAAATTTTCTAACTTTATTTATCCTCAGGTATTTATTCCTTGTTATATTAAATTAAATATATTTGGATATTATTTTGTGCTTTCTTTGCCATGTATCAAAGGTCACACCGGTTACCTAATCCCTCTGCCATGGGTCTTCACCTTTAACAAATACATGTGTATTTCATTTAACCTCAATTATTTATTCTTTTTGTTTATAAGTGCATCTACAATAATTTTTATGATTTGGTGCTGTCTTTGCCATGTTCCAGAGTTCACACTGGTAACTTGTCCTCTTTGCCATGGGACTTTACCATTGCAAAAAACGTTTTTAATTTTGTTAGGTATGTTCTTTTTTTGCCATAAAATTATAACTGTTCAAAATAATTGCCATATTTTAGCAGTTTAGTTATGTGATTGTGTTTTGTATTTGATGTTAACTGTATTAGTTGAATGTTCTACTGATCAGCAATGATTAACATATTTAATTTTAAGATATTTAAAGGGACTACATGTATTGTTTGTGAAAGCAGCTGAAACATTAAATTAAGTTACACAAAAGGTTTGGTTCAATGTACAGTACATGTTTTCTGAAATGAATGACCAACCCTGGAAATGTTTAGGGAAAGATCTCTTTACATTTTTATCAAAGATTTTAAACTTAAATCCTAAAAATGACGCTTCTGATCAAAATGGCGTCTCTCAAATTCACCATTCATGTCAATATGTACTTGTCTTCAACTTGCCAGGTGTGTGTGTGTGTGAGTTTGTTTAGGCATTCAAACCGGGGACTTAAAACAAAAGAGGACAATAAAGTCCCCGGTTGGAAAAGGTCCCCAGTTGGAAATCATATACAAAACCAATGGGAGCTGTTGCTAAAAAGTACAAGCAAAAGAGGAACAATAGGAGGTTCCCGATTGGAGGTAAATACACACTTGTGTAAGTTTGTTTAGGCATTCAAACCGGATACCAGCTGTGTAGCCTGGTATCCTGCGTTGACTGCGCAAATCAATACGCATGTCAGGGCATCAGCGAACATTGGCACTACACAGCCTGGTATCCTGCGTTGACTGCGCGGAAAACAATACGAAAGTCAGGGCCTCAGCGAACACGCAATCCTTCCTTGCAGCGTTTATACACATAAGGAAACGGTCGTTGAGTATCACGTTCAAAATGGCGATTCTAACGGCAAATTTGATATATGCGTGATAAAGGGCTAAAAATCATCGATTTGGAGGACCAAAAATGATCGTGAGTACAATTAACTGCATTTTATTTCACCGTAAATACTTGGAGAAGCCAGTAGGCGAGTTTTCAATCAATTCTGTCGAGTCTTTGTCGCAATTTTGACAATTTTGTAACTGATTCAGAAAAAAACCGCTTCGGAGCACTTTCCAAATATACCACGGACTGGGGCGCTAGTACGACAGATAATGTCAAAAATCTCAAAAAAGGAGTACAGCACCCCAGTAACTGGGTCCATATATTACCCAATAGATGAGTAAAGTTTTCTTGAAATTTCAAGAAAGGCTCCTTAAAAACTGAATTAACAAGGGTTTTATGAACCATTTTAGAAGGGTTTATTGTTTACATAATTCACTAATCATGGATGGTGATGAGTCATCGTCCGCAGTAAATTATCCTAGCTTTAGAGCCTCCCTCCACGGTTTTGGAATGGCTTTAAGTAACCCATAGAAATGAATAAATGTGCATTTAACATTGCTGTATTTCAGCATAATTCTTCATGAGATAAAAGGCGATTCATATCTGAACATAAGTCCTTTAAATCACAACTTCCTCCGAAATCCATGACCTATAACATACACATCTGTTGTTTATTTTTATTTTTGAATTATACCAAATAATCTCGAATAAAATGCTGTTTTTCAGCTTTGTTATGATACTTAAATTTCAACCACGCTCTTACAACATCTATAAAAAAAACTGGTCTTTCAATAAATAGAAGTTTTACGATTTTGACGATGGCCTTACTCAGTCTTGACTTGGGCCTCCGTTCGGCATTAGACCGGTTTGCCCGGATCACGACTTTGGCTACCTCGACCCGGCCTTGCAATGTGCTGGACAGACTGTTCTTGACTACGCCCGGCGCCTGCTAACAATTCAAGGCCCTCCCACTGCTGGGTAATGACCGGTTTGCAGGCAAATTCGAGGAGTTCATGCGCACGGAGGCGAAGCGGCTTAAGACTACCTGGAAGATTAATCTTAAGGAGCCGCAGACCCCCGCCGCTAAGACCCCCCAAGCCAAGGACAAGGCGGCATTCACTATTCCACGCTGTAAGCCCTTTAAGGCTGCCCGTGGGGATTTTGTGGTCGCACGGGCCGCCCCTTCCCAGCTGTACTCCGGGCAGCAGCGCCCCTTTTTGGGGCTTGGCTCCCGGGCGCCAGCCCCCCCGTTACTTCGGGGGCTAGAGAAGTGACTTTCCCGTCTCCTGGCGGCCTCCCATCATCGGACCCGTGGGGGGCCGCCTTCAGGACTTTAGGGGGTCCTTGGCTCAGGTGACGGCCGATCGGTGGGTGCTCGAAGTCATAGAGCGCGGGTATGCTTGAGTTCACGAGCACCCCCCTTGCGGACATGCTCGTTCGGCCGACTCCAATACCGGCTGACCCGTCGAAACGCCTTTCTTTGGAGGGGGAGATTGCCTTGCTCCTCGACAAGGGGGCCATGCATGCCGTCCCCGAGGGAGTGCGCCGACGGACATCATGTCGACCTTCTTAGTTCCCGTGGGTTGCCAGCTTGGACTTGAAGGATACGTACCTTCTAGTCCCCGTCCGGCCGGAGCACTGGGAATTCCTTCCGTTCCAGTACAACGATGTCCGATACGATGTCCAGTGCTCCCGTCCGGCCTCTCCATGTTGCCTATTCCAGTACCTGGACGACTGGTTGATTGTGGGTCACTCCCGGGAAACGGCGGCTTCACCGCTTGCCATGACGTAGCGCCTTATAGCCACGCTCGGCTTCATAATCAATGTCGAGTAGTCCCACCCGATTCCCTCTCAATCCCCAGTTTTCCTGGGTGCATCACTCGACCTTCGCAACGGGCGGGCGCGCCCTACTGGAAAGCAAATAAACATCCTCCAGCATTGTGTGATGCTTCTCCTCACGGTGACAGTCGCCCCAGCACAAGCGTGGCTTAGGCTGTTGGGGCTCATGGCCAGTTTAGTAGATGTGGTCAACTTCTGCCGACTGCAGATGAGGCCACTTCAGCTGCACTTACTGTCTTATTATCAACCCCGGCGGCTCCCCATAGACCTTCCGGTACTGACGTCGGATTGGCTAACGCCACACCTTCGGTGGTGGCTTGACAGGACCAATCTTGTGGGGGACCGCATGTTCCGCAGGCCGCGTCCATTTTGTACGATCACGACAGATGCGTCCCAGTACGGCTGGGGGGCCACTCTCCACCTGCGCCACTCTCCAGTGGCAGGGCCAGAGTCGACATCGCTCGACTCACATCAACGTCCTCGAGTTGTTGGAGGTGTCCAACGCTCATGAGCAGTTTCGCGATGCGATACTGGGTCGGGCGTTGTTGAGAGCGACAACACCAAGGTGGTCGCCTACATCAACCATCAGGGGGGCACTCAATCCGCTCAACTATGTGATCACACATGGCTCCTTTACCAATGGTGTATGTGTCACAAGGTCACGTTATCGGCTGTCCATTTGCCAGGCGTTGACAACGTCGCGGCGGAGGCCCTTCCCAGGGGGTGAATTCGCCCCACGGAGTGGACACCCCGCCCGCATCCTGGAACAACCACCAACTGCCGACGTACTGCTCGCGAGGGCCTGAACCGCACGCTTGGCAGGTGGACGCACTGGGGAATCGGTGGGACGGTCTGTTGACATACGCCTTCCCTCCGATCTCACTCATCCCCTGAGTCATTACAAAGCTGGAGGAGGATTGCAAAATAATCCTCATCGCTCCGTTTGGCCTCGTCAGCAATGGTTCACACGGCTGACGAGGCTGTTGGTCCATTGTCCGGTGATTCTGTAGTGAATTCATTCCTTCTGATTTAAATTAGGCCCAAGTATGAGGCCATGTGTTTTACAATAAAGACTTCTTAGTGCGCAGAAGACGCACTTTTTTGTTCCATTTTCTTTCGCGTTTACTGAGGCGTGAAGACAATGGAGAGTGAAGCACTCTACCTTCAGCTCTCGTCCAACAAGGTTACTTAGAGGAGGCTACGGTGTAACAAGTCATAACTATTTAGCCAGTGTGGTGGGTTTTGAAATTGACTTGGTGGCGTTTTCCCCTATACAACGGAAGAACCTACCCATTGGTTAAATTCGTAAGTAAAGTAATAATTACTCTAATTGAACAAGCCTAGGCAGTTGCAGGCATTTTCCTTTAAATTTTGTTCCAAAAAAAATTAGACAGAATGGCTTAAGTTAGTCTCGGCGGTTTTACGAGTTATTTAATCCTTGCCACCAAAGTTCTCCCCGGAGGATGGACAAATTGTTTCAATCCAACTCGGGTTTTCATCACCCAGCACCTCAGCATCTCCACCTGATGTGCAGGGTGCTATCATGCAGTCACTCCGCTCAGCTGGACTTTCACAACGAGCTGCGTCGCTTGCAGCATGTAGCCGGCGGCTACCACACGAAAGATCTATGACAGCCAGCTACGTCACTTTTAGAAGTGATGCAGGAGAAAGTATTTGCATCATCCAATACTTCTGTAGGGGAGATCACCGATTTTCTGGTTTGCCTCTTTGAAGATATTCTCGCTGCAGGAACCGTGAAGAAGTATCGGTCTGCTATTGCGGCTGTCCATAACGGTTTTCAGGATGGGTCCACCGTCTCAGACAGTCAGGTTCTTGGGCAGCTCCTTTAGGGGGTGTTCGTTTTGCAACCCACAGTTCACCGACTAGTACCCGCTTGGGATCTGGTCAGCGTTTCAAGGTGGCCTTTTTGTTAGCAGACGCTACAGCGTGCCAAGGTAGCAAGCTACACTCTCTAATGATGGCGTTGGGTCACACCCGATGGGAACCGGGTGGTGTCCGGCTAATTCCGAGGGCAGGGTTTCTGACAAAAAATCAAACAGACGCCTTTTCACCTCCGGACGTTTTTGTGCCGGACATTTTCCTCCGTCCCGGGCGACAGACTCTGGTGTCCTGTACAGGCTCTGAAGTGGTACATGAGTCGTGCAGAGTTACTTCGTTCAGGTCATGATCAGTTATTTATTACAACGACTCCGCCGCATCGGCCGGCGTCCCGTGATACCAGCACCCGTTTGTTGGTAGCAGCGATCCGCTCGGATGCAAGCGTTCCGGCTTCGGAGACGGTTCGGGCCCGCGAAGTCTGGGCAGCGTTCCCTTCGTCAGCATTCTTTAGGGGTGTGTCTATAGGTGACATTACTCAGGCGGCCTCCTGGAAGACCCCAAACACTTTTATGGAGTGCTACCTGAAGGATGTCCTCCAGATGGAAGGTAGAGCGGGAAGATCTGTCCTGACGGCAGCTAGCCGAGCCATTCCCTGCCCACAGGACCCGCTTCAGCCTGGGACCTCCCGCTTATAGGTGAGTTGCAGGTTTCATATTATCTTCCCTCCATGTATGTTAATATGCATTCTGCTTATTGTTAACCATTGCATGATGTTTTTCCTCCCACGTCGTTCGCTTGCGTTCCGACGGGTTGGGTCAGTGGGTCGCGTCCTATGGTGGAGTCCACGTGTCTGTGGAGACTTCCCCCTCGGCGTGCCGAGGGTGGTTGGTCCTCCAGGGGTTCCGTTGTTTTGACGTTGTGCCCCTTCATTCGTATACTACAACATCTCCCATGCCCACCGTCTTTTTCCGGTGCAAGTCGATGCAAAAGTTGTATTTGCTCTACAGGTAACGTATGAGTGAAGTAGACTCCCCCCCACAGAAACGTGGTTGGGGTCTACAAGCGAATACTTACCTGTAGAGCATCTGCCCCGCCTTCCCCACTTCCTCAATGTTGAGTGTTCCTTTCTTAGCGCTCGAGAAAAAGAGGATTGTCACGAGGCACGCATGCCACGGGGCGCTAGGGGTTGGTCGATTGAGGGCGCTAGTCAGAATCTTAGCAAAAATACCTGCCAGCATAGGGAAATATGCAATAGTAGTATTTGCTTTATAGGTAAGCATTCTACCAACACTTCTGTGGGGGGGATTTCACCTCAATGAAATTTTTGGAAGGATTCGGTAAAACAGTTAAAAGGAAAGTTAATCGAGATAATGCTAGGCTTACCCAATGTAATTTTTACCACTGGGCGTAAGATCCTTTTTAGCCCATAAATTAAGAATTGTTTAGATTTTATTCAGCTGTGGATCATAATTCAACTGAAACAAATCTTTTTCATTTTGAGTTATCACAATACCAAGTATTCTTACTGGGCCACTCGTCGACTGTTTTATTCTAGCAGGAGGCTCCAAATTTTCATTTAAAATCAAAGAGCAACTTTTATAGCTTCAGATTTTAAATAGTTAATTTTCAAACCAGAAGCTAAAGAAAATTTATCTAGAAGGTCAAAAGTGGTGTTGATAGAAATGTCACTACCATCAATAAAGTGTTGTATCATCTGCATAACTACTAATTTTCAGTTCATGTTCACCAAAAGTTAAAGCTGAAATGTTCTGTGAGTGTCGCACAGCAATCGCCATCAGTTCAGCTGCCCGAATGAATAAATATGGACTATGGATAACAGATAATTAATAAGCTTATGTAAATTCTTTGCCAATGGTTCATCTGCTACAACGCAACTACTATCATCTGCATATTGGATAAGTTTAATTTCCCTGCCATTAACAGTAATACTTTAGTAGCCCGAGATAGCCCTTACAGATTCCCCAATAAACCTACCTTTTACAAAACCATTTTAATATTCCTGTGCCAAAACGATCGCCAGTTACTTCCTTAAATGACTACCGCCCAGTAGTTTTAACGTCTATTGTTAAGAAATGCATGGCAACTTTAGTAAAAAAATTGTATCCAGTCACAGCTTCCAGCCAATTTAGACCCGTTTCAATCTACCTACAAAGCAAACAGATCGGTGGACAATGCAGTCTCATGGGCTTTATTTCAAGCATCTCAATTTCTGGATAAGAATATCCCCAACTATTGCAGACTTTTATTTGTGGATTTCAGTTTGGCTTTTAACACTATATCTCCTTTTAAATTGTATGATAAACTTATTAATCTCAATCTTAACCCTTTTATGTGTGGATGGATTTCAGATTTTATATTTTTTATTGGATCACTCACAGGTGGTGAGAATAGCACGTTTCCCTAAGTCACTTGTCCTGAACACAGGAGCCCTGCAAGTATGCATTTTGTCACCAATGTTGTACGCATTGTTTATGCATGATTGCGCAACATCGTCACAATAATATTGGTTGCGCCATTTTGGAAGTCAATATCACTGTGTGTTATGCAGTGACTCATTGGCGGATCTTGGAGGTGGCAAAGGGGGCTGTAACCCTGCCCTAAAATTGTTACAAAAAAATAATAAAACAGGACGAGACAAATGGGAGGGGGCAGGGAAGGGAAGGGGAAAGTTTTAAACTTTGTCAACTTTGTTGGTGATATAGTGTGGTACACATTTTAGGCAATGCAGCATTTACACGAATACCTTGACTCCTAAAATGGAAACCGTGGCATAGTCCCCGTGTGTGTCGTGCGCGCTAGGGTAAAGGTCAATATCATTTATTTTTATATCATTGGAATATTCATTTTTTAACATGCTAACTTTTCAGGCCAAGAAATACTATGGCCATGAAATATTGTAAAATCGTCAACTAAGTCTCATCACTGCACACTGGGCACCAAAAGGTGCCAGCAATGTTGAGTTTTAAGTAGCAAAACTAAAAAAAAAGTAATAATTAAGTATGTAAAAATAAACAAGTTTGCAAAGCTTTGGCATTTGGACCAAAAATACCGAAATAATGGGGAAAATGCAATTTGAGACAAAAGAATTGGCAAAAAAATGTTTCAAAAAACTACCATTCATCATGTAATACTTTGTAAAAAATAAAAAGTTATGGCAAAAATGGTAAGTTAAAAAAAAATTACTCTAGAACTTTGAAAAAATACAGCTGGGGGCGGCTCTGAAGTGCCTCCCCTCCCTGTAAGTCCCCCCAAAACAAGGTCCTGATTGGCTTAACCCAAATTATGGCAATATCCCAATGGTTTATTGTAGCTCTGACCATTAAATATGATATATTTTGACATAAAATTGACATTCTTAACAATAAATATTACTTTCAAAGTTTTAATTTCCTTTTCTTACCATTAAATTTTAGGTTAGACTTGCATTGAAGTTCGAAAAAAATCGAAAATGTCTACCAACACTGCGAACACTCAAGTATTTTCCCCCAGCCAATTTTCACAAGACCAATGTCTCATCTCAATAATTTCGGGTCGATGTTAAAATCGGATCACTATCATATGGATTATGAGCTGTCAAAAAGTTATCTTCCTTTTGGCATGATCATTTGTAAAGAGCCTAACCTTATACTTAATAAATTCCCATTTCACCTGAACATCTTCAGAAGGTAGGTTCACTGGTCCACTCCTCTAACTTTTCTTTCATCTCTGTAACTAGTCAACGTCATTCAGGTATGAGTTATTGAATTTCCAGTGACCAGAAAATAGCAGAATGGTCAGTTCTAATACCCGGCGAAATTTCAGAACGAGTGATATCAACTAAATTGTGAGAAATCAAAAAATAATCCAGCCTACACTAAACCAGAGGGTTACATTTCCTGTAAATCTATGCTCATTAGGGTTTTTGTATCTCCAGGTATCCGTCAAATCAAATAAATCAATAATGTGATTAATTTTATAAGTAACACACTTTTGGCTTTTCTATACCACCTTTTTTGTCTACATTCACATTTAAAACACAATTAAAATCACCACATAAGATAATATTATCCTTCTCATCAAAATTTCTTTCGAGGAGCAATTGTTTCAAATCCATTTGAAAACAAATTGAGTCTGCTCTGTTAGGTGCAGAAATATTAATCAGCGAAATGTTTTTCGGCTTAATCTCAATGATCTCAATGATCAAGATCCTATCTCTATCATCTTTATAGACATTTTTTAAGTCTATGTTACTACTATTACAAAAAACAATAGCCACCCCTCTAATTTAACTACTACCGTATGAAAAGATTATTTTCCCTCCCCATTCATGTTGCCATTGCCTCTCGTTCTCTTGAACACTATGAGTTTCTTAAAAAAAAGGTCTCCTCCAGATTGTCTGCACCAATTAAAAAAGCTCTTCTTGAATTTACAAAGACCCCTCATGTTCAGAGGCATGATATTTGAATTATCACTCACAAAACCTAGTGGTAATTATTGAAAAGTCATTCGGGCCCTTGGAATAAATTAGAGCTTGGAACAATAACCCCAAACAAACAATACAGACGAGACTGCTTACAAAAAAACAACAGCGGAAAAAAAAATTGAAAAAGCAGAAAGCGAGTTGAAAGGAACTTTCCTCATTGATGGTAAACAACAGTGACTGTCTACCTCAAAAGACGTACAATAGACAAAAGTCCAATGATAGTCAACTCACAGTAGCTATTGCGCACTTCGCAGAGAGGGATTGATGACACGTTCAGGCGTATACGTGCTGTATACAAGATCTAAACGACGTGACAAATATAACAGTCTAACTCTTTCTGCTGTCACCGCTGCTTCTTAAAGTCTCAATGGGTTCCATCGAATACGACTGAGAGTCCCGTCTGGTAGCTTTGTTAGCAGGCTGGCTGGAACTGGCTGGTGTTCCGTTTCTGAATCAGCTTTTTCTTTCACTGCAAACCTTTTGTGAGACATCATCGGTTACAAAAGCTCTGTATCCCTCGTACAGATTATCCTTAAAGCTTCTTGGAGCTGTCTCCATATGTCAGAAACTTCACATGTAGGGGACGTGGAATACCGGGGTGGTCTGCGATTGGCTCTCAATCAAAACATCTTCGCTATTCTCCATATTCATGTGGCTCTTCATGAATGCATGTAAGTGTTTTTTTTGCAGTCAACGTTGTCCCTTCGCTGCCTTCTGGAATTCCCCATTACAGGATGTTATTGCGACTTTACCTATTTTCCAGATTGTCTATTTTCTTCTCATGATCTATGTAGTTTTGTTTTGCACAAAAAAGACCTAAGTTCCTCTGTTATGTAACCGTAAGTGCATATCCTACATACCCCCTGCTCATATACTGTCACGCTTGAGCTATTTCGGTATTTAAGCGTGCCCACTGACCAACGCCCTTCACTTTAGGCTCATGCACACGCATGTTGAACGCTGTTCCTTGGCTCATAATTACCTACCCTAAGCTTCCCTGACATATGGAAAACAGTCCCAATGTAGGCTTTAACACGTGAAACATTCAACAGAATCGTGCTGTTTTTTGTACTTTATGCTGTTTTTTTGTACTTTATGCTGTTCACAAAAGGTGGTTGGGTGTTTTAACCCACCTCAACCGGCATTTTAAGCTTAGAGTTATTCTCTTTCCGATTATTACATTTTCAAAACTATGCCCGAGCCAATAGGGCTCTTTCCGATGTTAAAAAAGTTAATAAAAGCAAAACATTGTTTTTGTGGGTCGTCTCACTTAACTCAACAGCAAAATCGTTTTTGACACCCTGTGGCTTCACCTCGCATGGGAGATTATGCCTTATAGTATTTTCTTTCATTTGATGTAAAAACTGTTGTTATTGGTCGATTTCCAGTTTACCTGTGGTATAGGGAACAAGTAATGTTTCCCAGGTTTCTATTTCTATTCCGGGGTGACTAGCGGGAAGGATTCTCCCTGGGGTGATTTTCCTCCAGAATCAATCTACTCTGCATTTCATTTAAACACCGGGATGGTGTCCGGGTGAGAAGTTTGTAGTTCAACCAGACCCCCAGGCTGTATGTTTACACTATGGCTAATAAACCACAAGCACCTAGATCATTATCTACTGGAAGCCCAGCCGGCGGTCCCTTTGCCAGGCAAGGTCAACATTTGTTGTGGTTTCCCAATGAACACAGTTACAGTGAGAGCCAGTATGATCTGTATACCTCTACCTTCCTTTTAAAGTCAACTGTTCAATGTTTTATTGGTATGCACAGACGTTATTTGAGTCATTGTTTTATACCATGCATGTGAAATAGTTCAGCATTGAAAGAGAAATTAAAGAAAAGAATATGTATTTTTTTTTATAATGCAGTGAATCCTGCACGTCACCGCATGGTCTGTTCATAAAGCAATAGAGCAATTGCACTTACTGAGAAGTAGCACGATAAATTACTCCCCTTATAATTGTTGCACACAACAAATGTGATTTATTTTGTAAAAACGCTTCTTTGACATTTCGTTTTTATTCTATGAATGCTGGTGAGTCACAAAAAGTTTCCTTTCTACTCATCCTAGTTGTTTAAAGGAAAATCGGTCTGTTCAGCATGAAATTTTTGTCCATATTTATGAACACTGTGAAAGTCAAAATGATATAGGTCCTATGGCTTTTAGTGAGGTAAGTTGTCAGCCTTGGACCTGTAATAGTTTTGTAGTACCTCATAACAAAGTGGGATCGATCACAAGGCATGATTTTTTTTATCAGGTTGTTTTAAAAATTAGCTTTTGAGTTTAAGATCTACCTCCATATACTGTAGATTGCATGCAACATTTGTTCAATTGATTCAATTAAATTACAAACGTTTTCTCTGGATATCTAACATTTACATACATTTCAACCAAATTATCCACAAAGCTTTTCCCTTAGCCCATAACTCAGATTGTACTGTTTCTTATAAGCTGTTGTGAGGTAAATATAGACACTTCCCCGCCACCTTCACTTATCCTTGGACTGTGACCTCAAACTGGGTTATCACCCTATTAATTACAGCACGCATTTGGTGTCTGCCACAGGCTGCTGGTGTTATATAACACAAATTCTGAAGAGCTTGGATGGGGATGAAGCATGGATGAAGGAAGCCCGAGTGTTTCTTATTTAATTTCTCAAGAATTACTTAGTCAATTTTTATGATTCAAATTTGGTTGTGTGGTTACTTTTGACATTCCTCTCAATCCTCAGAGAATTGTGGAGAATTTTGGAGTCAATTTTTGTTAGTAAAGTCACAGGAAGTAGTGCCTGATACCACCTGTTCACGCCTCATTACATCCAAACTGGGGAATATTGAAACCACATAGGCTGCCACACTGAAGTAAGATCTTATCAGTCACCCAAACCACAGAGCGCTCAGCAGGGGAGTATAAACAATGATCAGGAAAGTAGGGACCAAGTATCATGAAGATTTGGGAGCGGGCGAAACATTGTGCACATAGTGTCCGCACAAAATTCTCTGACCGGGTCGATCTTCCCGGTATTTTCCCTGGAATAGTTTTGATAAGGTGCCTAAGCTGCATGTTTCCTTGAGTCTACTTCACTCTAATTACCAGTAAAGACGAATTTCTAATTTACATATTCCCTATGCCGCCAGGCAATATTGCTAAGACTTTTACGTACAATAGCGCCCTCCACCGTCCTACCCACAATGCCATGTGACATGCGTGCCACGATGGCATCCTCTTTTCTCTTAGTCACAGGACGGGTGAGATCGTTAATTTCTGATCGTTAGTTTTTTCTGATTAAAAACCTTACCGATTGCTTGACTTATTTTCGATAAAAGAAAAGAAAGAAGTAGTGTAGTTGAAGTGTTATTTTTGAGTAGAATTATGAGTAATTCACGGAAGAGAAGGGCTTCGACTGTCGGTTCTGAGGGTACGACCGATCCCCTGGGACAGTGAGCTTTCGAGGTGGCACCTGTGACCTCGCCAATGGCTATGGAGCGCTTGCAATCGGTTGGAGGATCGGTGTCGCGGAGCCGGGTAACATACCCCGCACGTAGGGCCCGCCCTCGATTTTGAGTTTTTCCGGCTGCTCGGGCGTTCCCGTCACCCAGGTATCCTCCGAGGTTACCTCTGAGTCGACCCAGGCCCGTTCTTCACGTAAGAGGGGGAACAAAAAAGGCAGTCACGCTCGGCATTCCTCATCGAGCTCTGACGAGTCTTTGGCTAGCTCACGTCGTGGCAAGCGCCGCTGTGGTAGCAAGCCGTTTCATGGCAGCCTTTCAGACTCTCATGGCCTCAATTTCCGGCCGGCGTGAGGATCTGAGCTTTGGCCCATCGGACCTGTACATTCAGCCTGGCCCTTCCGGCCATGACTTGGTGCACCAGAGGAAGGGCAGCATCCCGTGCACGGTTAGCCGTGCACTGGACTTCCCTCGCAGCCACCATCCCGCTGGGGCGCCAACCCCGCCGGGGATAAGCCTGCATCCTTCAGGGTCCCTCAGGTTCGATCCGGGCTTGGGGCCCGACCACCGTGGGTGGAGGGGACACAGCTTTGCCGTTGGGTGGCACGCCCTCGCCGAGGGCCTCCGGCCCACTCGAACTGGACAACTCGTCCCGGGAAGAGGACGAGTTGGCCACTAGCATTCAGCGGCTTTTGATTACTGAGTTACGCCTCGTGCAACAAGGCATGATTCGGGTGCTGGGCTTTCACGCCGAGAACTCTGAGGACCCCCCCGTTGTTCAAACGGAGGACAGGCCCGGTCCTGAAGAATGCAAATAATTTTCCATCTATGCCACTCAACCCCGTCTGTAGTGACCGCATTGATGGCAGCCGCCACCTTGAGTGCTTACTCCAAGTGGGCTGAAACTTATTATGGCTTGCCCTCTGAGGACTCCGATAAATATTTTTAGACCCCGGTTCTGCCGGATTCTGCGACGGATAAATTTGCCACTGATAGGGGGACAGCTTCTTCCAAGCTTCCCTTTGGGGACAAATCCCGAGGGAAGATGGACTCAGCGTCACGCTTTGGTATGCGCTCATCGTCTTTCCTACTCCCGTCCGAGTACTTGATGCTAGCCTGTGATAACGATTCATACGTACATACATACATACATCATTTATACCGCGCTTATTCACAAAACGGGTCAAAGTGCCAAACAAACTGCTGCCTTAGGCAGGAAAAATATTAAACAAGCTTACATAAGAACAAGAAAGGGGGAAATTAGATATCGTGCGAAAACAAGTATGATTCAGCGGTCCCGGCAGACATGATGGTGGCAACCCTTCATTGGCTTGACAATGGTCTGCGTACTGTTCTGGACCGAATCGCAAGGGTTTCAACTCTGGCCACATCGGCCTGACGGGTGAACGTCTTAGACGCACTCTTTCTCCCGTCAGCGGGGGCACGCAAGCAGCTCGACGCACTTTCTCTGGCGGGGAAAGACTTGTTTGCTGGCAAATTTCAGGAGTCCATGGAGGCTGAGGCTTAACGCCTCAAAGCAATGGACAAGATCAACCTGAGAAAACCACTGACCACCACGCCAAAAGCAAGCCTCTTTTTCCATTCCACGCCGACGCTCACGGAAACCCGCCCACGGTCGATTTCGGCCAACAACGGGCCACGTGAGGGGCAAGCTTGGACCTTCGGGACGCATATTTACACATACCCATCAGGGCCGAGCACCGCCAATTCCTACGCTTCCACTACAGTGGGACGCTGTACGAATTCGTGGTCCTCCCATTCGGCCTTTCCACCTCACCGCGGGTATTCACTTGAAAAGTACGGACGATTGGGGCAGCACTTCAGAGACGAGGTATTCTGATTTTTTAATACCTAGACGACTGGCTGGTCAGGGGTCGGTCCCGAGAGGCAACGGACACGGTGCTCAGGATTGCTTGGTGCCTGACGTCCGATCTCGGGTTCCTGGCGAATGCCGAGAAATCGCATCCGATCCCTTCACAGGTTCCCACCTTCCTCGGTGCGGCTCTCGACCTTCAGAGGGGACTGGCCCACCTGTCATAGGACCGCATGCTGAACCTGTCAATGCGTGACCCGGCAACGGTGGCACCGGTGCTGGCAGGCTCAGATTACTGCGGCATATGGCCAGCATTGTAGATTTGATCGATTTTTGCAGGCTGAGGATGAGGCCTATTCAGCTTTACCTCCTTTCCTATTACGGACCCAGCCGGCACTCGATCAACCTCCTGGTGCCCACTTCGCCTTGGCTAATCCCCCACTTGCGTTGGTGGATGGTCGACCCTCCACCTTTGCCAGATAGCAGAGCTGTGGGGCCCGGAACATCACTCAACCCACATCAATGTCCTGGAACTGCTGGCGGTCTGCAATGCCCTCCAACACATTGGAGCGCAGATAGGGAGCCAGGCTGTCCTTGTGCGCTGCGACAACACTACAGTCGTAGCGTATGTCAACCACCAAGGGGACACCCGGTCGGCTCGGCTGTGTGCACTGACTTGGGATCTACTCCGTTGGTGCATGAAACGGGACCGCTCTGTCAGCGGTCTATATCCCGGGAACAGAGAATGTTACAGCCGACGCCCACACTCGGGGCTGGATTGTGCACTGGCCATGCACTGGGACGGTCTCCTGGCGTACGCCTACCAGCCCAACTCAATCAGCCAACGGGTGCTGACCAAGATCAAGCAGAACCACTGCAGGGTTCTCCTGATCGCCCCATTCTGGCCCCAACAGCCATGGTTTACTCGGCTGGTCACGTTCCTGGTGCACTGGCCGTGGTCCTCCCACAATGACTGGACTTCCTGTATCAGCCCGATTTGGGAGTGATTCATCCGGCTCCGGGGGACCTACACCTGACGTGCTGGGTGCTGTCATGAGATCCCTCAGAGCAGCAGGCCTTTTGAGACGGGCTGCAGTGGTCGCAGCCTAATCGTGAAGGGCCTACACTCGGAGAGTATTCGACAGTTGACTACACCATTTCTTTAAATGGTGTAGACGTCTGTGAAGGAGGTGGAGAACTTTTTGACATTGGGCTTACGACGGCCACGGTAGAGAACTAACGGTCGGCCATCGTAACGGTTCACTCAGAGTTTTCCAATGGTTTTACGGTTTCTGATAACCGTGCGATCGGGCAGGGAATGTTCGTACCCGTCCCCCGCAACGCACGCTGGTCCCGTCCTGGGACCTTTTTAGTGTACTGTCAGCTCCAGCCAAACCTCCCCTTTGAACCTCTTAGCGGGGCCACATTAATGCATATGTCTATTGAGGTGGCATTCTTGGTGGCGGTCGCTACATCTCGCAGTCGTAGTGAGCTCCACTCCCTTTCAGTGTCGGCGGGCCACATCCGGAGGGAACCCGGAGGAGTCCGCCTAATCCCTGCTGCGGGGTTCCTGGCAAAGAACCAATCCGATTCCTTCGAACCCCCAGACATCTTCGTTCCTGACCTCAAAACTTTGTCGGTGGTTGCGGCTGAGAAACTTTGGTGCCCTGTGCGGGCATTAAAGTGGTACCGCACAAAGTCGATTCGAACCGGTCACGAACGGCTGTTCGTGACCACAGTTCCACCATTCCGGCCGGCATTCCGCAACACGATCGAGCGTTGGATCGTCACAGCTGTCCGCTCCGTGCCGGGCGGGTGGCCTTCGGCCGATTGTCCGATTCATGCCCACAAGGTGCGAGGGGTGTCTTCCACCTCTTCAGGGATCACGCCAATAGGTGATTTCACTTATGCAATACCGCATAGTTCCTATGCGCATTCAATTGCCTGTTTTGCTTGTATTTTTTCCATCCAAATTGTTGAAAAAATTAACAGGTAGTCCTACAAAACGGAATTAGAACAGGAAGTGGCAGACGAGAGATCTAAAAGAAGGAAGTTGGAAAACAGTTTAAATGAAATGGACAGTGAATTGAGTAAAAGTGTAAGGAGGCAAAACAGGAGTTGGAGAGAAAACTAGACTGTCGAATCCCCAAAAACGCAAATGGGGTGAAAGGTAAAGAAGCAAGGGTAAAGTTTCATACAGTAAGAGTCAAATACGCTGTCACAAATCAAGAAAACTTGATGAGGTCAAAACACTGTTTAGAAAAGGAAACAGTCATGGTTTTGTAAGTGAAATTCAAAGATGAAGATGGACAGATTGTTAAGGTAGTTCTCAATGAAAACAACTGTTTTGTTGAAAATGAAGACACTGCTGATGAAGGTTACAGTGATGAAATGATTTTCATTAGGCGCGACTTCAAAAATGACCTGGTATTTTGGGGCAACCCAGTAGTTGATCAGTTTTTTCCGATCGGTATTGTTAAAGGGGCTAAATCTTGAGCTGACCAGGCTGCAACGGATTAAACACCAATGAAGGTGGTCTAGCCCGGTATCTGGATACTCCAACCTAACAAAAGAACCCTTGAGGCTTACACCAATTCCCTGCCAAGATTGGGACAATAGACACGGTTACCCTCCGAGAGTTCATAGGCCACCGCCCTAATCCGCTTTGCACCATGACATTGTGTGGGGATTTTGGCTAGCTGTGCAACCCAGAAATTATTACAATCAGCCAAGGTGCGTTAAGCACAACAGGGAACAATATTGTAAGTTGTTGCTAGTGATCGGTTTTATATGGAACAATTGGTGAAATCGCCAAAACACACAGAAACCTCAAAAAAGAAAAAAAATATCAAAAAACAAACCAAAATAAACTACAAAAAGAAGAAATATCTGTTTGCAGATCATGGTTCGGCAGGAGCTTCACGTACGAGATTTAGAGCACACGATGTTCCACCGTGTAACGGCTATAAAAAGGCAAACAGTCGTATAAAAAACAATCACATTATTTTAAACGCCAAAATAACCAAAACTTTCACAATAGGGCGTAGAAAATAAACTGTTTCCCGTCGTTTGGCAGCCGATTGCAACATGTTGGTTCCTGCTGACTTTTGGTTACAGCGGTGAAATGATGCCCAATAACCATAACACAGTAGTAAACTTCTGTGAGTCCGGAAACAGACGAATATAATACAGGCCAATGACGCTCCGTATTTGTTCCCCATTTTCTCAAACTGAAGTACACAACTGAAAATACCCTACTTTTTTCACAGGGCAACATTGCTGCGTTTTGTTCCCTTTTCTATAAACGACTGGTTTTACTTCAAATTATCAAATGGAATCTAATGATGTGTCATAAAGGTAGACAACTACACCACCATAAGATTGTTGAAGGTTACATATGCCTATTACGTTTTATTTCATAAAACAAATACGCTCCAGCGGTTGAGCTAATTCGAAGCTCTACCGCGCTCAATTTCAACCGGGCAAAAGACTGGGCTAAATGCGGTACCGGGTGATTTTTGATGTCTCGCCTTATGGATTCTTTCTATGTCACTGATAGTGGTTATCATGAAATTGCACAGCTCTATCCCTCACTCCCGAGAATATCCAGAATAATTAAATGGCAACATGAACTAAACAATTCTCTTGAAATTTTTACATTGAACGGGGAGTATGAGGGTGTATATAGATCTCTGAGAACTAATTTGACTCAAACCTTGAATAACCCTTTCAATACCTATTTCATACAAGATGGGAAGGTTAGAATTAAACTAAGTGGTGATGGTACAAGAGCTGGAACCAAGAAGGATATGATTATTGTAAGTTATACTGTAGTTGGTGATCAGCACTGTGCTTCTGAACGTAAAAATTACTTGCTGGCTATAGTTCAGTGTCCAGAGACAGGAGAATGTGTCCAAAAAGCCTTGGCTGAATTAAATAAAGAATTTATTGATTTGGAATCTGTTGAGATTGGTCAGAAATTGATTCACCTAGAGAAACTTAATGGGGTGACCTCAAATTTCTGAACCAAGTCACTGGCATAGGAGGCTTTGCTTCAATGTTCTGTCTCTGGTGGAAATGCCCCAAAGAGGACAGATTTTACCGAAAGCTGGTACATGATCAACACGGAAAAGGGTGCTCGCACAATAACAGATAACCGAATGTGCGAAAAAAGTCAAAAAAATTAAAACTAAGTTTAACCAAGTTTAACTGTATCGCTGCTCCAATTTGTCCTCTGTTCCCATCGCTAGAGTTATTCCTGATACACTTCACCTCTTTTTGCGGATCATGGATCAGTTAGTTTACCAACTAACATTTTACCTTCAACTAAACATTTAACTAACATTGCCATAACTGTGTACGCCTCAATCCAAATCTTAATTTAGATATTTGTAGCAATCTCATGCAGTTTCAGGTATTTATTAAGACGCTTGGAATTACTGATTGGAAACTTATGATGAAGGTCATTTACTGGTCCAGAACGTGGGCGAATTTTTGAAACGCATTAACCTAGAATCAATAATTCCTGATCACCAAAGCTTGAAAATATCAAAACATTATGTAACACTCTTGAACAAATGGTTGGCCAGTTAAATAAGAACTTAGACTCAAAAGAGATCAACCAATTTGAGTCTTCTGCAAGGAACTGGTTAGACTTATACCGTACTGTTTATTTGGCAAAGGACATTACCCCATATATTTCTCGCCTACCATGTTCCAGAGATTATGCGGATGTACGGAAATCCAACTTATTTTTGTCAGCAGGGCCTTGAAAAACTGAATGACCTTGTAACTAAGTGGTACTTTCGTCACACCAACTTTGGCAAAACAGCGTTTAAACAAATCATGCAAAAGCAAAACCGTCTACGCCTACTGGAGGCAAAGTGTGAGTGATCTCTGAAGTGGCAAGTCACATGCAGTATTTGCGAAAAACAAGGTGTTCACAACAAGGCAAAGCAGATACATTAAATCGAAATTATATTAGTCTTATAATACTCAATGTATGTCTACAAACGAGGCAAATATCTCAACCTAAAGTTGTGTTTTATTTCTGTCTTATTTGTTCTTATTTTGTACAGCGACATTTGTACGCTGTGGTGTTATAACCATATTTTAGTTTAGTTTCTGTATTAATATTTTGTTCTTTACTGTGTTTATGTTATCACCATTTACTAAGGTAACTTGCCATTGCCATTTACTTAACTTCACTCATTTTGTATTTTCAACCAAATGGCTTATGTGTGTTTTCCAAAGCACATCCATTATGTGTCAGTATGTGTTCTACTTTAGTTTACTTTTATTAATATTTAGTTTTATAGTATTAAGTAATATTTTTATCACTCAGGTAACTTGCCATTCACTCTACTTCATGCTTGAAGTTCTAATATATAATGTTTTTTAAAACCCAAGCAGCTAATCTTGTGTTTGGAGAGGTTTCATCTGGGTTTTGAATCCTCAGAAACAGACAGTGCTATTCACCCTAGTAGTGAGCTGATCAAGTTTAAATTTACCTTAAATAATAATGCAAAAGTTTTCTTGTTTGCCAACGTTTATACCGCCATATGTTTTTTTGTTATTGTTTTGTTTACGTCTGAAAAGTTGTATTTTAAACATAATAAGTCTTCTGATATGCCTTATTCTACATTGTGGAAATTTAGGTCAACTCAGGTTTTATGTATTTTTCTATACAAAGTTATCTTTGACATAACTGTTTCCATACCTTTTTTTTTTTACAAACTTATGCTGTTTTATATTTCAAAAACTGTGAAGAACAATTTCAGTGAGTACTATTAAAATGCAATAAGCACATTTGAAATAATGTACATAGTTAATGTGTGTTGTGCTTGTACTGTCAGTAGCAAGTGTGCCCCTGTAATGTTTCCTTTCCCCTATTTTGATAAATGGTGTAGTGCATAGCCCTGGCTGTGTGCATTGAGGTCATCGCATTCCTTTGTGATTGCATAATGTCAGTCCATCCACACACACACGGGGTCAATCTCTTTTGCTCAAAATCTGCTCAGTTTTCAATATGTATCATGTCGACCGAAGGACACCCAGCCAAAACAGCTTCAGTCAATTCAAACAGTCAATTCAAACACTACTTTGATGAGAGATTTGAGGCCATTTCGATGCCAAAGCAAGAGTCAACTTCCATAAGAGAACTCAGAAATAAGCTGGAAGCGAAGGACCTTGAGAGGCCTGGCAACATAGAACAATTGGAGTTCTGCGGGCAAATAAAAATTGCCCAGGGAAAAGGCAAAGCTTGCCTTGATTAACAAGGCTGATCAAGATTCAGCGTAAGAAGCACTCCTAGAAGCAGAGGAGGTAGTGGCCGAGCAAAACAAGATAATTAGAATCGCCGACGGAAGCAAGGCCAGCTGGATGACTGCTTAAGCTCAACAAAAAAGGCACCGCTTTACCTATCAGCAGACCAGCAGAAGAGCCTAAAAATCGCAGAAGAGGAGGCAATCAAAGACATTGAAAACTGAAAACGCTAGAGACGTGACTCAAATGGGTTGGTCTCTCCTTCAAATCCTGCTGACTGTCATCTTTTATGAGGTACGCATACCCACTTTATTTCATATACTTTATTTCAGCTTGCATCTTCGTGGTAACTAATAAATTAATAATTCCTTAATTTTTTGAACTAGAATAATAGTTGTATCTTGTTTCTTTTAGCGTCTATAGCGCAGAAAATCAAACTGTTTTTCATGCGTATAAGCGCAGCGAAATAGCATGAAAATGAAGTTTTGTTTTGCACAAAAAAGACCTAAGTTCCTCTGTTACGTAACCGTAAGTGCATATCTGACGTATCCCCTTCTCATATACTGTCACGCTTGAGCTATTTCGGTATTTAAGCATCCCCACTGACCATGCCCTTCACTTCAGGCTTATGCACACACATGCTGAACGCTGCTCCTCCGCTCAGATACCTACCCTAAGCTTTCCCACCCACCCTCCCTGTTTTCGTAATCTTAGTTTAAATTTAAGAAACGTGTATAAACGTTTATATTGCTCTCTCATTGCATATTTTTTCTTCTTGAAACTTACAGGCATGTCAAGCTCTAACTGCTAAACCTGTGTTATGCCGGGACACTGGACCAGACACTGCCCTTTCGCAGCAGCCAACGACGGCATTCACAACATAAGTCAAGGTTCAGAGCCAGCACCAACCTCAGTGGCTATACCAGCAGTACCATCCCAGGGCAAGCCCAAATGCCATACCGACCACTATTTCCCTCGATTGCCGCCACAACAGAAATGTCATGAGAACCCCGAGCCCCAGCCACCCCTTAATCCTAAATCCACTGGTGACAAATTCAACGACATTCTACAGGTACCTTGTGGTTATCAAAATACTATTAACTTGACTTCCGATACAATTCAAGTTAAGGGTAGATTAAGGACACATAGTGAATTCTGGTCTTGTATAGGTGCGCCGAACATGATTATGTCCATCATCAACAAACGGTTTAAAATATGGCTCTTAGAAGACCCATCTCCTATGTTTTTTCATAATAATGTATCAGTCTTTTGGCACTCTTCGTTTGTCTCCGATTCGATCTTAGAATTGCTCGCTTCCAATAGGATGAGAGAGACTCAGTCGACCTCATACATCACTAGCCCCCCTGTCAGTAGTATGTCAGGCCAGCAGCAAGAGGCGTTTGATTCTGGACTTAAGTCAGTTGAACAATTACGTGAAAAAAGGTCAGTTGAACAATAACGTGAAAAAAGATCGTTTTAAACTAGATAACTGGAAGATTGCAATGCAGTATTTTCAACTAGATGCCTTATTGTTCTCCTTTGACTTAAAGTCAGGATACCACCGTGTAGAAGTTTTTGGGATTCTCCCAGGTCATTGAGGGTGTACAAAGGTATTACTAGTTTACAGTGCTACCTTTTGGTCTGTCTTCAGCTCCCTTGATATTCACATAAATCTTAAAACCTCTGGTACCTCATTGACACTCCCGTGGAATCTTCATCGTCTTGTACCTGGACGATGGACTAGTAGTTGTACCGAGATCAAACCTTTCTCATGACTCGCACCACAAATTAGCCAATGAAGTTTCTGCGGACGTCAGATCAGATCTCTTGAAAGCTGGACTCATCTACACTACCGTGCAAAAAGTTATGGCGCACCTGTACTAGTGATCCAATTTTTTATACTACGTTTATAACATTGTGGAAATGTAAATAAAAACTGTACGTGTGTGTTATCTGAACTCTTCAATTACATAAATTCATGTTTCATTCAGTTAATTAATGTTCCAATGTCATTAAAAGGGCAGTAAACGGACGTCATGTTCTTCTGTGTGCACAAAGTTAATGGAAGATTATCCTCATTAACATATCATTATGGGAAAACTCAAGATGGGGGCGCCCTGTTCTGCGGCAAAACACGGAGTATGGCAAGAGTTTAGTACCGCGTAAAAGCTCCGACAGCATCGATGGCAGCTTGGCATATCCTTGGCATTGAAGCCAAGAGATTGGTGATGGTCTGGTGCCTTTCCATTTCATTCCACAGATTCTCAATCGGATTCAGGTCGGGACTCTCATCACCTCAAACTGCCAACTGCCCCCCATATATTTTATACAATCTGGGGTTGGATCGTCCATGAATTCAACGGTAAATCCGGCAGTATGTGGAAGGGTGTTATCATGCTGAAAGATGAATTCATGGCCGATCAAACGATGGGCAGATGGCAGCATGTGGTCACGAAGAATACCAATACAAAACAACGGCATTGATATTCTCTGTGACCCGCATAAGCTCACCGACACCAGCGGAGCTCATGCAGCCCCAAACCATGATGCCAGAGCCCCCGTGTTTCACCGAAGGAACAACACAGTTCTCGGCATAGTTTTCACCGACCGCACGCCTCCAAAAAATACGGCCATCACTCTGAAAAAGCTGGATTCTGGATTCGTCACTGCAGATGACTCGGCTCCAGTCATTGGTTGTCCAGTCGCGATGCTGTCGGGCCCAGTCCAATCGTCTGGCTTTGTGGGCTTGTGCCTAGCGACACGTCCATTAAGCCCCACCTCAGCAAGATGACGGGAGACTGTTGATCTGTGAACACTCACTCCGGTGGTGGCAGCCAAGTCAACCGTGAGCTCGGGGGCGGTCAAAAACCTGTTGCGCCTTGAGGTCATCCCTTTCACTGGTGGACCTCGGGCGACCAGATTTTGGCCGAGATTTCATCGAGCCATGGTCAGCCAGCTTCTGCAAATTGCATCTGACGGTACTATCATTTGTACCAAGACGCCTGGCAATTTCACGGCAAGATATCCCCTCCCGGTCCCAAGCCTCTATCATCCCTTTTTCATGATCGGTCAGCGGAATTTTGGTTGCCATTGTTCTCGTTCCAAAGGTCACAGAGAGAGTATTCACATGCAAAGCATGGTCCTTTTATAGGCAGGGGGTCGTCTAGTAGCCATTTTGATGAATGGGGGTCTAAGATTTACGTTATAAATATTCATAAGCTCGCTTTTCCCACTGGGCGATGTTTGTTGCCATAGCTTTAAATGCCCGATAATGATATTAATGAGCTCATGAATATTTAAGTAGGCCATCTGAGATGGCGATTTAGCGCAGTGAAAAAACATCGTCGGAAAATCCGTCTTTTGGTGAATTAAACAATCGTGGAACGATAGGAACATGAATTTATTTGATCAAAATAATGACTCAACACACAGGTTGGACAGTTTATTGACAAATAAAAACATTTTAAGAAATCAGTGAATGAAGTTTGCAACTGAAGTGCGCCATATCTTTTGCACGGTAGTGTACAACATAGGCAAAAGTAAGTTGCACCCCACAACCTTCCTCGTTTGGCTGGGTATGGATTTGGGATTTGCGCTTGGGTACCCTCAGAATCTTGGATCGAAGAATAGACAAACTGCAAACTTCCATCCTTTCGTTACGTCAATCACTTGTCTGTGAAGTAAGAGATCTCCATTCTTTCGTCGGGCAAATAATTTCCCTGTCCCCCGTCGTAGGTAATGTAACCAGGTTGAAGACACGAAACTGTCAATCTTAAATCTCACAGGCCAAAGACGAAGAAAAACTAATCATTCTCAGCGTGCATAGTTTGAGGGAAATTACATTCTGGCATGAAAACTTGTGTCGCCTCAATAGACTGTGTAAGTCTCGCGCGTATTTGAACATGCGGGACCAAGGTGGTCCCAACCTTATGGAGTTTTACGTGTGTGTGATTCTGTTTCTTCAAATACTTAGTTTAGGGACAACATCATAAGTATTTTAATCAGCCCGCCGCGGCCCGCCCCGGCCTCCTGCGGCCCTGGTAATTTTGGCAGCATCAAGAGATTCCACTGCGGCGCCGCCGCAAGACCAGCAGCTCATTAACTCTGCCCCATTGTGCTTCTGTTATTTGTGTTTACAATAGGCAATGAATAGAGGCAGCGCGCCGCGTCCAGCCGAAGTCATCAACTGAATGCACTGGACCATGGAGAACTGGTGCTCATTTTGGTACAATTGTTTTCCAATCACTTCGACCAACACATTATCTCCTATTAGAACAATGACATTCTATGAAAATCTTGCCCAAATTTCGAGATACCACGCATTAGTGATACTAAAAAAAATTTAACAAATTGTTAACACATAGAATTCACTTCCATCCAAAATCGACGTGACCGGAATTGTACAATCATCTTCCCATTAAAAAATTACGGGACGTGAATTCTACAATCAACTTCCTCCGCTGAACAGTTTTTCGGGCTGGATTTCTACAATCTTCTTCCGTTAAAAAAATTCAGGGGCGTGAATCGTTCGATTGACTTTAGTTAAACAATTACGGGGCTAACTTCCGTTTAACATTTAAAACCTTTCGGGCGGAAATTCTACAATAACCCCTTAAAACATTTACAGGGAGTGAATTTAAAAGTTACTTCCTCACTAGGGGAAAAGTGGGTGGGGAATTTTACAATTACCTCTATTGAAAAGTTGTTCGGGCGGCAATGCTACAATACGGTACTCAATTGAAAGGTTTCCGCCAGCAGGAATTCTACGAACTTCTTCTGCTTAAAATATTTACGGGGCGTGATTTCTACAATTAACTTCCATGTAACATTTTGGGGGGGCAGAGATATTACAATCTTCTTCCGTTTAAAAAATCAGGGGCGTGAATTCTAGATTGACTTCAGTTAACAAAAATACGGGCATGAATTCTACAAATTAACTTCCGTTTTGGCAGTCATTCTACACACTATCTAGTGACTTTGGGCAGATGACCCCCCATAAGTCACGCTATATGTCACTCGGATGCGTCCACTACGGTGTTGCCAGTCGTAGTATGTGCTATATTGTAACTTTGGGATACTTTTACTGGAATACTAGCCCATAAGTCACGGTATATCTCACTCGGATGCATACATTACGGTGTCGGCAGTCATTCTGCACACTATCTAGTGACTTTGGGCTCCAGGTAGCAGATAACCCCCTGGAATACTAGCCCATAAGTCACGGTATATCTCACTCAGATGCGTCCATTATGGTGTCGGCAGTTATTCTACACACTATATAATGCCTTGGGGCTCCCGGTAGCAGATGACCCCCCATAAGTCACGCTATATTTCACTCGGATGCTTGCCAGTCGTAGTATGTGCTATATTGTAACTTTGGGATACATTTACTGGAATACTAGCCCAAAAGTCACGGTATATCTCACTCGGATGCGCCCATTATGGTGTCGACAGGTATTCTACACACTATATATTGCCTTGGGGCTCCAGGTAGCAGATGACCCTCCATAAGTCACGCTATATGTCACTCGGATGCGTCCACTACGGTGTTGCCAGTTGTAGTATGTGCTATATTGTAACTTAGGGATACTTTTACTGGAATACTAGCCCATAAGTCACGGTATATCTCACTCGGATGCGCCCATTATGGTGTCGGCAGTTATTCTACACACTATATATTGCCTTGGGGCTCCCGGTAGCAGATGACCCCCCATAAGTCACGGTATATCTCACTCGGATGCATTCATTACGGTGTCGGCAGTCATTCTACACACTATCTAGTGACTTTGGGCTCCCGGTAGCAGATGACCCCCCATAAGTCACGCTATATGTCACTCGGATGCGTCCACTGCAGTGTTGCCAGTCGTAGTATGTGCTATATTGTAACTTTGGGGTACTTTTACTGGAATACTAGCACATAAGTCACGGTATATCTCACTCAGATGTGTCCATTATGGTGTCGGCAGTTATTCTACACACTATACATTGCCTTGGGGCTCCCGGTAGCAGATGACCCCTCATAAGTCACGGTATATCTCACTCAGATGCATTCATTACGGTGTCGGCAGTCATTCTACACATATTGTCACTCGGACGCGTCCACTACGGTGTTGCCAGTCGTAGTATGTGCTATATTGTAACTTTGGGATACTTTTACTGGAAAACTAGCCCATAAGTCACGGTATATCTCACTCAGATGCGTCCATTATGGTGTCGGCAGTTATTCTACACACTATACATTGCCTTGGGGCTCCCGGTAGCAGATGACCCCCCATAAGTCACGCTATATGTCACTCGGATGCGTCCACTACGGTGTTGCCAGTCGTAGTATGTGCTATATTGTAACTTTGGGATACTTTTACTGGAATACTAGCCCAAAAGTCACGGTATATCTCACTCGGATGCGCCCATTATGGTGTCGGCAGTTATTCTACACACTATATCTTGCCTTGGGGCTCCCGGTAGCAGATGACCCCCCATAAGTCACGCTATATGTCACTCGGATGCGTTCACTACGGTGTTGCCAGTTGTAGTATGTGCTATATTGTAACTTTGGGATACTTTTACTGGAATACTAGCCCTTAAGTCACGATATATCTCACTCAGATGCGTCCATTATGGTGTCGGCAGTTATTCTACACACTATATATTGCCTTGGGGCTCCCGGTAGCAGATGACCCCCCATAAGTCACGCTATATGTCACTCTGATGCGTCCACTACGGTGTTGCCAGTCGTAGTATGTGCTATATTGTAGCTTTGGGATACTTTTACTGGAATACTAGCCCATAAGTCACGCTATATCTCACTCGGATGCATACATTACGGTGTCGGCAGTCATTCTGCACACTATCTAGTGACTTTGGGCTCCAGGTAGCAGATAACCCTCTGGAATACTAGCCCATAAGTCACGGTATATCTCACTCAGATGCGTCCATTATGGTGTCGGCAGTTATTCTACACACTATAAATTGCCTTGGGGCTCCCGGTAGCAGATGACCCTTCATAAGTCACGCTATATGTCACTCGGATGCGTCCACTACGGTGTTGCCAGTCGTAGTATGTGCTATATTGTAACTTTGGGATACTTTTACTGGAATACTAGCCCAAAAGTCACGGTATATCTCACTCGGATGCGCCCATTATGGTTTCTGCAACTATTCTACACACTATATATTGCCTTGGGGCTCCCGGTAGCAGATGACCCCCCATAAGTCACGGTATATCTCACTCGGATGCATTCATTACGGTGTCGGCAGTCATTCTACACACTATCTAGTGACTTTGGGCTCCCGGTAGCAGATGACCCCCCATAAGTCACGCTATATGTCACTCGGATGCGTCCACTGCGGTGTTGCCAGTCGTAGTATGTGCTATATTGTAACTTTGGGATACTTTTACTGGAATACTAGCACATAAGTCACGGTATATCTCACTCAGATGCGTCCATTATGGTGTCGGCAGTTATTCTACACACTATATATTGCCTTGGGGCTCCCGGTAGCAGATGACCCCCCATAAGTCACGCTATATGTCACTCGGATGCGTCCACTACGGTGTTGCCAGTCGTAGTATGTGCTATATTGTAACTTTGGGATACTTTTACTGGAAAACTAGCTCGTAAGTCACGGTATATCGCACTCAGATGCGTCCATTAGGGTGTCGGCAGTTATTCTACACACTATATATTGCCTTGGGGCTCCCGGTAGCAGATGACCCCCCATAAGTCCTGCTATATGTCACTCGGATGCGTCCACTACGGTGTTGCCAATCGTAGTATGTGCTCTCTAGTGACTTTGGGCTCCCGGTAGCAGATGACCCCCCATAAGTCACGCTATATGTCACTCGGATGCGTCCACTACGGTGTTGCCAGTCGTAGTATGTGCTATATTGTAACTTTGGGATACTTTTACTGGAATACTAGCCCATAAGTCACGGTATATCTCACTCAGATGCGTCCATTATGGTGTCGGCAGTTATTCTACACACTATATATTGCCTTGGGGCTCCCGGTAGCAGATGACCCCCCATAAGTCACGCTATATGTCACTCGGATGCGTCCACTACGGTGTTGCCAGTCATAGTATGTGCTATCTAGTGACTTTGGGCTCCCGGTAGCAGATGACCCCCCATAAGTCACGCTATATGTCACTCGGATGCGTCCACTACGGTGTTGCCAGTCGTAGTATGTGCTATATTGTAACTTTGGGATACTTTTACTGGAATACTAGCCCAAAAGTCACGGTATATCTCACTCGGATGCGCCCATTATGGTGTCGGCAGTTATTCTACACACTATATGTTGCCTTGGGGCTCCCGGTAGCAGATGACCCCCCATAAGTCACGCTATATGTCACTCGGATGCGTCCACTACGGTGTTGCCAGTTGTAGTATGTGCTATATTGTAACTTTGGGATACTTTTACTGGAATACTAGCCCATAAGTCACAATATATCTCACTCGGATGCGCCCATTATGGTGTCGGCAGTTATTCTACACACTATATATTGCCTTGGGGCTCCCGGTAGCAGATGACCCCCCATAAGTCACGGTATATCTCACTCGGATGCATTCATTACGGTGTCGGCAGTCATTCTACACACTATCTAGTGACTTTGGGCTCCCGGTAGCAGATGACCCCCCATAAGTCACGCTATATGTCACTCGGATGCGTCCACTGCAGTGTTGCCAGTCGTAGTATGTGCTATATTGTAACTTTGGGGTACTTTTACTGGAATACTAGCACATAAGTCACGGTATATCTCACTCAGATGTGTCCATTATGGTGTCGGCAGTTATTCTACACACTATACATTGCCTTGGGGCTCCCGGTAGCAGATGACCCCTCATAAGTCACGGTATATCTCACTGAAATGCATTCATTACGGTGTCGGCAGTCATTCTACACATATTGTCACTCGGACGCGTCCACTACGGTGTTGCCAGTCGTAGTATGTGCTATATTGTAACTTTGGGATACTTTTACTGGAAAACTAGCCCATAAGTCACGGTATATCTCACTCAGATGCGTCCATTATGGTGTCGGCAGTTATTCTACACACTATACATTGCCTTGGGGCTCCCGGTAGCAGATGACCCCCCATAAGTCACGCTATATGTCACTCGGATGCGTCCACTACGGTGTTGCCAGTCGTAGTATGTGCTATATTGTAACTTTGGGATACTTTTACTGGAATACTAGCCCAAAAGTCACGGTATATCTCACTCGGATGCGCCCATTATGGTGTCGGCAGTTATTCTACACACTATATCTTGCCTTGGGGCTCCCGGTAGCAGATGACCCCCCATAAGTCACGCTATATGTCACTCGGATGCGTTCACTACGGTGTTGCCAGTTGTAGTATGTGCTATATTGTAACTTTGGGATACTTTTACTGGAATACTAGCCCTTAAGTCACGATATATCTCACTCAGATGCGTCCATTATGGTGTCGGCAGTTATTCTACACACTATATATTGCCTTGGGGCTCCCGGTAGCAGATGACCCCCCATAAGTCACGCTATATGTCACTCTGATGCGTCCACTACGGTGTTGCCAGTCGTAGTATGTGCTATATTGTAGCTTTGGGATACTTTTACTGGAATACTAGCCCATAAGTCACGCTATATCTCACTCGGATGCATACATTACGGTGTCGGCAGTCATTCTGCACACTATCTAGTGACTTTGGGCTCCAGGTAGCAGATAACCCTCTGGAATACTAGCCCATAAGTCACGGTATATCTCACTCAGATGCGTCCATTATGGTGTCGGCAGTTATTCTACACACTATATATTGCCTTGGGGCTCCCGGTAGCAGATGACCCTTCATAAGTCACGCTATATGTCACTCGGATGCGTCCACTACGGTGTTGCCAGTCGTAGTATGTGCTATATTGTAACTTTGGGATACTTTTACTGGAATACTAGCCCAAAAGTCACGGTATATCTCACTCGGATGCGCCCATTATGGTTTCTGCAACTATTCTACACACTATATATTGCCTTGGGGCTCCCGGTAGCAGATGACCCCCCATAAGTCACGGTATATCTCACTCGGATGCATTCATTACGGTGTCGGCAGTCATTCTACACACTATCTAGTGACTTTGGGCTCCCGGTAGCAGATGACCCCCCATAAGTCACGCTATATGTCACTCGGATGCGTCCACTGCGGTGTTGCCAGTCGTAGTATGTGCTATATTGTAACTTTGGGATACTTTTACTGGAATACTAGCACATAAGTCACGGTATATCTCACTCAGATGCGTCCATTATGGTGTCGGCAGTTATTCTACACACTATATATTGCCTTGGGGCTCCCGGTAGCAGATGACCCCCCATAAGTCACGCTATATGTCACTCGGATGCGTCCACTACGGTGTTGCCAGTCGTAGTATGTGCTATATTGTAACTTTGGGATACTTTTACTGGAAAACTAGCTCGTAAGTCACGGTATATCGCACTCAGATGCGTCCATTAGGGTGTCGGCAGTTATTCTACACACTATATATTGCCTTGGGGCTCCCGGTAGCAGATGACCCCCCATAAGTCCTGCTATATGTCACTCGGATGCGTCCACTACGGTGTTGCCAATCGTAGTATGTGCTCTCTAGTGACTTTGGGCTCCCGGTAGCAGATGACCCCCCATAAGTCACGCTATATGTCACTCGGATGCGTCCACTACGGTGTTGCCAGTCGTAGTATGTGCTATATTGTAACTTTGGGATACTTTTACTGGAATACTAGCCCATAAGTCACGGTATATCTCACTCAGATGCGTCCATTATGGTGTCGGCAGTTATTCTACACACTATATATTGCCTTGGGGCTCCCGGTAGCAGATGACCCCCCATAAGTCACGCTATATGTCACTCGGATGCGTCCACTACGGTGTTGCCAGTCATAGTATGTGCTATCTAGTGACTTTGGGCTCCCGGTAGCAGATGACCCCCCATAAGTCACGCTATATGTCACTCGGATGCGTCCACTACGGTGTTGCCAGTCGTAGTATGTGCTATATTGTAACTTTGGGATACTTTTACTGGAATACTAGCCCAAAAGTCACGGTATATATCACTCGGATGCGCCCATTATGGTGTCGGCAGTTATTCTACACACTATATGTTGCCTTGGGGCTCCCGGTAGCAGATGACCCCCCATAAGTCACGCTATATGTCACTCGGATGCGTCCACTACGGTGTTGCCAGTTGTAGTATGTGCTATATTGTAACTTTGGGATACTTTTACTGGAATACTAGCCCATAAGTCACAATATATCTCACTCGGATGCGCCCATTATGGTGTCGGCAGTTATTCTACACACTATATATTGCCTTGGGGCTCCCGGTAGCAGATGACCCCCCATAAGTCACGGTATATCTCACTCGGATGCATTCATTACGGTGTCGGCAGTCATTCTACACACTATCTAGTGACTTTGGGCTCCCGGTAGCAGATGACCCCCCATAAGTCACGCTATATGTCACTCGGATGCGTCCACTGCAGTGTTGCCAGTCGTAGTATGTGCTATATTGTAACTTTGGGGTACTTTTACTGGAATACTAGCCCATAAGTCACGGTATATCTCACTCAGATGTGTCCATTATGGTGTCGGCAGTTATTCTACACACTATACATTGCCTTGGGGCTCCCGGTAGCAGATGACCCCTCATAAGTCACGGTATATCTCACTGAAATGCATTCATTACGGTGTCGGCAGTCATTCTACACATATTGTCACTCGGACGCGTCCACTACGGTGTTGCCAGTCGTAGTATGTGCTATATTGTAACTTTGGGATACTTTTACTGGAATACTAGCCCATAAGTCACGGTATATCTCACTCAGATGCGTCCATTATGGTGTCGGCAGTTATTCTACACACTATACATTGCCTTGGGGCTCCCGGTAGCAGATGACCCCCCATAAGTCACGCTATATGTCACTCGGATGCGTCCACTACGGTGTTGCCAGTCGTAGTATGTGCTATATTGTAACTTTGGGATACTTTTACTGGAATACTAGCCCAAAAGTCACGGTATATCTCACTCGGATGCGTCCATTATGGTGTCGGCAGTTATTCTACACACTATATCTTGCCTTGGGGCTCCCGGTAGCAGATGACCCCCCATAAGTCACGCTATATGTCACTCGGATGCGTTCACTACGGTGTTGCCAGTTGTAGTATGTGCTATATTGTAACTTTGGGATACTTTTACTGGAATACTAGCCCATAAGTCACGGTATATCTCACTCAGATGCGTCCATTATGGTGTCGGCAGTTATTCTACACACTATATATTGCCTTGGGGCTCCCGGTAGCAGATGACCCCCCATAAGTCACGCTATATGTCACTCTGATGCGTCCACTACGGTGTTGCCAGTCGTAGTATGTGCTATATTGTAGCTTTGGGATACTTTTACTGGAATACTAGCCCATAAGTCACGCTATATCTCACTCGGATGCATACATTACGGTGTCGGCAGTCATTCTGCACACTATCTAGTGACTTTGGGCTCCAGGTAGCAGATAACCCCCTGGAATACTAGCCCATAAGTCACTGTATATCTCACTCAGATGCGTCCATTATGGTGTCGGCAGTTATTCTACACACTATATATTGCCTTGGGGCTCCCGGTAGCAGATGACCCTTCATAAGTCACGCTATATGTCACTCGGATGCGTCCACTACGGTGTTGCCAGTCGTAGTATGTGCTATATTGTAACTTTGGGATACTTTTACTGGAATACTAGCCCAAAAGTCACGGTATATCTCACTCGGATGCGCCCATTATGGTTTCTGCAACTATTCTACACACTATATATTGCCTTGGGGCTCCCGGTAGCAGATGACCCCCCGTAAGTCACGGTATATCTCACTCGGATGCATTCATTACGGTGTCGGCAGTCATTCTACACACTATCTAGTGACTTTGGGCTCCCGGTAGCAGATGACCCCCCATAAGTCACGCTATATGTCACTCGGATGCGTCCACTGCGGTGTTGCCAGTCGTAGTATGTGCTATATTGTAACTTTGGGATACTTTTACTGGAATACTAGCACATAAGTCACGGTATATCTCACTCAGATGCGTCCATTATGGTGTCGGCAGTTATTCTACACACTATATATTGCCTTGGGGCTCCCGGTAGCAGATGACCCCCCATAAGTCACGCTATATGTCACTCGGATGCGTCCACTACGGTGTTGCCAGTCGTAGTATGTGCTATATTGTAACTTTGGGATACTTTTACTGGAAAACTAGCTCGTAAGTCACGGTATATCGCACTCAGATGCGTCCATTAGGGTGTCGGCAGTTATTCTACACACTATATATTGCCTTGGGGCTCCCGGTAGCAGATGACCCCCCATAAGTCCTGCTATATGTCACTCGGATGCGTCCACTACGGTGTTGCCAATCGTAGTATGTGCTCTCTAGTGACTTTGGGCTCCCGGTAGCAGATGACCCCCCATAAGTCACGCTATATGTCACTCGGATGCGTCCACTACGGTGTTGCCAGTCGTAGTATGTGCTATATTGTAACTTTGGGATACTTTTACTGGAATACTAGCACATAAGTCACGGTATATCTCACTCGGATGCGCCCATTATGGTTTCTGCAACTATTCTACACACTATATATTGCCTTGGGGCTCCCGGTAGCAGATGACCCCCCATAAGTCACGGTATATCTCACTCGGATGCATTCATTACGGTGTCGGCAGTCATTCTACACACTATCTAGTGACTTTGGGCTCCCGGTAGCAGATGACCCCCCATAAGTCACGCTATATGTCACTCGGATGCGTCCACTGCAGTGTTGCCAGTCGTAGTATGTGCTATATTGTAACTTTGGGGTACTTTTACTGGAATACTAGCACATAAGTCACGGTATATCTCACTCAGATGTGTCCATTATGGTGTCGGCAGTTATTCTACACAATATACATTGCCTTGGGGCTCCCGGTAGCAGATGACCCCTCATAAGTCACGGTATATCTCACTCAGATGCATTCATTACGGTGTCGGCAGTCATTCTACACATATTGTCACTCGGACGCGTCCACTACGGTGTTGCCAGTCGTAGTATGTGCTATATTGTAACTTTGGGATACTTTTACTGGAAAACTAGCCCATAAGTCACGGTATATCTCACTCAGATGCGTCCATTATGGTGTCGGCAGTTATTCTACACACTATACATTGCCTTGGGGCTCCCGGTAGCAGATGACCCCCCATAAGTCACGCTATATGTCACTCGGATGCGTCCACTACGGTGTTGCCAATCGTAGTATGTGCTCTCTAGTGACTTTGGGCTCCCGGTAGCAGATGACCCCCCATAAGTCACGCTATATGTCACTCGGATGCGTCCACTACGGTGTTGCCAGTCGTAGTATGTGCTATATTGTAACTTTGGGATACTTTTACTGGAATACTAGCCCATAAGTCACGGTATATCTCACTCAGATGCGTCCATTATGGTGTCGGCAGTTATTCTACACACTATATATTGCCTTGGGGCTCCCGGTAGCAGATGACCCCCCATAAGTCACGCTATATGTCACTCGGATGCGTCCACTACGGTGTTGCCAGTCATAGTATGTGCTATATAGTGACTTTGGGCTCCCGGTAGCAGATGACCCCCCATAAGTCACGCTATATGTCACTCGGATGCGTCCACTACGGTGTTGCCAGTCGTAGTATGTGCTATATTGTAACTTTGGGATACTTTTACTGGAATACTAGCCCAAAAGTCACGGTATATATCACTCGGATGCGCCCATTATGGTGTCGGCAGTTATTCTACACACTATATGTTGCCTTGGGGTTCCCGGTAGCAGATGACCCCCCATAAGTCACGCTATATGTCACTCGGATGCGTCCACTACGGTGTTGCCAGTTGTAGTATGTGCTATATTGTAACTTTGGGATACTTTTACTGGAATACTAGCCCATAAGTCACAATATATCTCACTCGGATGCGCCCATTATGGTGTCGGCAGTTATTCTACACACTTTATATTGCTTTGGGGCTCCCGGTAGCAGATGACCCCCCATAAGTCACGGTATATCTCACTCGGATGCATTCATTACGGTGTCGGCAGTCATTCTACACACTATCTAGTGACTTTGGGCTCCCGGTAGCAGATGACCCCCCATAAGTCACGCTATATGTCACTCGGATGCGTCCACTGCGGTGTTGCCAGTAGTAGTATGTGCTATATTGTAACTTTGGGATACTTTTACTGGAATACTAGCACATAAGTCACGGTATATCTCACTCAGATGTGTCCATTATGGTGTAAGCAGTTAGTCTACACACTATATATTGCCTTGGGGCTCCCGGTAGCAGATGACCCCCCATAAGTCACGCTATATGTCACTCGGATGCGTCCACTACGGTGTTGCCAGTCGTAGTATGAGCTATATTGTAACTTTGGGATACTTTTACTGGAATACTAGCCCATAAGTCACGGTATATCTCACTCAGATGCGTC
The DNA here is from genome assembly GCA_911728455.2 of Marthasterias glacialis. NCBI lineage: Eukaryota > Metazoa > Echinodermata > Asteroidea > Forcipulatida > Asteriidae > Marthasterias > Marthasterias glacialis. The sequence goes on from OU452220.1 coordinate 21,855,537, forward strand.
CATTATGGTGTCGGCAGTTATTCTATACACTATATATTGCCTTGGGGCTCCCGGTAGCAGATGACCCCCCATAAGTCACGCTATATGTCACTCGGATGCGTCCACTTCGGTGTTGCCAGTCGTGGTAGGTGCTATATTGTAACTTTGGGATACTTTTACTGGAATACTAGCCCATAAGTCACGATATATCTCACTCAGATGCGTCCATTATGGTGTCAGCAGTTATTCTACACACTATATATTGCCTTGGGGCTCCCGGTAGCAGATGACCCCCCATAAGTCACGCTATATGTCACTCGGATGCGTCCACTGCGGTGTTGCCAGTCGTAGTATGTGCTATATTGTAACTTTGGGATACTTTTACTGGAATACTAGCACATAAGTCACGGTATATCTCACTCAGATGCGTCCATTATGGTGTCGGCAGTTATTCTACACACTATATATTGCCTTGGGGCTCCCGGTAGCAGATGGCCCCCCATAAGTCACGCTATATGTCACTCGGATGCGTTCACTACGGTGTTGCCAGTTGTAGTATGTGCTATATTGTAACTTTGGGATACTTTTACTGGAATACTAGCCGATAAGTCACGGTATATCTCACTCAGATGCGTCCATTATGGTGTCGGCAGTTATTCTACACACTAAATATTGCCTTGGGGCTCCCGGTAGCAGATGACCCCCCATAAGTCACGCTATATGTCACTCGGATGCGTCCACTACGGTGTTGCCAGTCGTAGTATGTGCTATATTGTAGCTTTGGGATACTTTTACTGGAATACTAGCCCATAAGTCACGCTATATCTCACTCGGATGCATACATTACGGTGTCGGCAGTCATTCTGCACACTATCTAGTGACTTTGGGCTCCAGGTAGCAGATAACCCCCTGGAATACTAGCCCATAAGTCACGGTATATCTCACTCAGATGCGTCCATTATGGTGTCGGCAGTTATTCTACACACTATATATTGCCTTGGGGCTCCCGGTAGCAGATGACCCCCATAAGTCACGCTATGTCACTCGGATGCGTCCACTACGGTGTTGCCAGTCGTAGTATGTGCTATATTGTAACTTTGGGATACTTTTACTGGAATACTAGCTCGTAAGTCACGGTATATCGCACTCAGATGCGTCCATTATGGTGTCGGCAGTTATTCTACACACTATATATTGCCTTGGGGCTCCCGGTAGCAGATGAGCCCCCATAAGTCCTGCTATATGTCACTCGGATGCGTCCACTACGGTGTTGCCAATCGTAGTATGTGCTCTCTAGTGACTTTGGGCTCCCGGTAGCAGATGACCCCCCATAAGTCACGCTATATGTCACTCGGATGCGTCCACTACGGTGTTGCCAGTCGTAGTATGTGCTATATTGTAACTTTGGGATACTTTTACTGGAATACTAGCCCATAAGTCACGGTATATCTCACTCAGATGCGTCCATTATGGTGTCGGCAGTTATTCTACACACTATATATTGCCTTGGGGCTCCCGGTAGCAGATGACCCCCCATAAGTCACGCTATATGTCACTCGGACGCGTCCACTACGGTGTTGCCAGTTGTAGTATGTGCTATATTGTAACTTTGGGATACTTTTACTGGAATACTAGCCCATAAGTCACAATATATCTCACTCGGATGCGCCCATTATGGTGTCGGCAGTTTTTCTACACACTTTATATTGCTTTGGGGCTCCCGGTAGCAGATGACCCCCCATAAGTCACGGTATATCTCACTCGGATGCATTCATTACGGTGTCGGCAGTCATTCTACACACTATCTAGTGACTTTGGGCTCCTGGTAGCAGATGACCCCCCATAAGTCACGCTATATGTCACTCGGATGCGTCCACTGCGGTGTTGCCAGTCGTAGTATGTGCTATATTGTAACTTTGGGATACTTTTACTGGAATACTAGCACATAAGTCACGGTATATCTCACTCAGATGTGTCCATTATGGTGTCAGCAGTTATTCTACACACTATATATTGCCTTGGGGCTCCCGGTAGCAGATGACCCCCCATAAGTCACGCTATATGTCACTCGGATGCGTCCACTACGGTGTTGCCAGTCGTAGTATGTGCTATATTGTAACTTTGGGATACTTTTACTGGAAAACTAGCTCGTAAGTCACGGTATATCGCACTCAGATGCGTCCATTAGGGTGTCGGCAGTTATTCTACACACTATATATTGCCTTGGGGCTCCCGGTAGCAGATGACCCCCCATAAGTCCTGCTATATGTCACTCGGATGCGTCCACTACGGTGTTGCCAATCGTAGTATGTGCTCTCTAGTGACTTTGGGCTCCCGGTAGCAGATGACCCCCCATAAGTCACGCTATATGTCACTCGGATGCGTCCACTACGGTGTTGCCAGTCGTAGTATGTGCTATATTGTAACTTTGGGATACTTTTACTGGAATACTAGCCCATAAGTCACGGTATATCTCACTCAGATGCGTCCATTATGGTGTCGGCAGTTATTCTACACACTATATATTGCCTTGGGGCTCCCGGTAGCAGATGACCCCCCATAAGTCACGCTATATGTCACTCGGATGCGTCCACTACGGTGTTGCCAGTCATAGTATGTGCTATCTAGTGACTTTGGGCTCCCGGTAGCAGATGACCCCCCATAAGTCATGCTATATGTCACTCGGATGCGTCCACTACGGTGTTGCCAGTCGTAGTATGTGCTATATTGTAACTTTGGGATACTTTTACTGGAATACTAGCCCAAAAGTCACGGTATATATCACTCGGATGCGCCCATTATGGTGTCGGCAGTTATTCTACACACTATATGTTGCCTTGGGGCTCCCGGTAGCAGATGACCCCCCATAAGTCACGCTATATGTCACTCGGATGCGTCCACTACGGTGTTGCCAGTTGTAGTATGTGCTATATTGTAACTTTGGGATACTTTTACTGGAATACTAGCCCATAAGTCACAATATATCTCACTCGGATGCGCCCATTATGGTGTCGGCAGTTATTCTACACACTATATATTGCCTTGGGGCTCCCGGTAGCAGATGACCCCCCATAAGTCACGGTATATCTCACTCGGATGCATTCATTACGGTGTCGGCAGTCATTCTACACACTATCTAGTGACTTTGGGCTCCCGGTAGCAGATGACCCCCCATAAGTCACGCTATATGTCACTCGGATGCGTCCACTGCAGTGTTGCCAGTCGTAGTATGTGCTATATTGTAACTTTGGGGTACTTTTACTGGAATACTAGCACATAAGTCACGGTATATCTCACTCAGATGTGTCCATTATGGTGTCGGCAGTTATTCTACACACTATACATTGCCTTGGGGCTCCCGGTAGCAGATGACCCCTCATAAGTCACGGTATATCTCACTGAAATGCATTCATTACGGTGTCGGCAGTCATTCTACACATATTGTCACTCGGACGCGTCCACTACGGTGTTGCCAGTCGTAGTATGTGCTATATTGTAACTTTGGGATACTTTTACTGGAAAACTAGCCCATAAGTCACGGTATATCTCACTCAGATGCGTCCATTATGGTGTCGGCAGTTATTCTACACACTATACATTGCCTTGGGGCTCCCGGTAGCAGATGACCCCCCATAAGTCACGCTATCTGTCACTCGGATGCGTCCACTACGGTGTTGCCAGTCGTAGTATGTGCTATATTGTAACTTTGGGATACTTTTACTGGAATACTAGCCCAAAAGTCACGGTATATCTCACTCGGATGCGCCCATTATGGTGTCGGCAGTTATTCTACACACTATATCTTGCCTTGGGGCTCCCGGTAGCAGATGACCCCCCATAAGTCACGCTATATGTCACTCGGATGCGTTCACTACGGTGTTGCCAGTTGTAGTATGTGCTATATTGTAACTTTGGGATACTTTTACTGGAATACTAGCCCATAAGTCACGGTATATCTCACTCAGATGCGTCCATTATGGTGTCGGCAGTTATTCTACACACTATATATTGCCTTGGGGCTCCCGGTAGCAGATGACCCCCCATAAGTCACGCTATATGTCACTCTGATGCGTCCACTACGGTGTTGCCAGTCGTAGTATGTGCTATATTGTAGCTTTGGGATACTTTTACTGGAATACTAGCCCATCAGTCACGCTATATCTCACTCGGATGCATACATTACGGTGTCGGCAGTCATTCTGCACACTATCTAGTGACTTTGGGCTCCAGGTAGCAGATAACCCCCTGGAATACTAGCCCATAAGTCACTGTATATCTCACTCAGATGCGTCCATTATGGTGTCGGCAGTTATTCTACACACTATATATTGCCTTGGGGCTCCCGGTAGCAGATGACCCTTCATAAGTCACGCTATATGTCACTCGGATGCGTCCACTACGGTGTTGCCAGTCGTAGTATGTGCTATATTGTAACTTTGGGATACTTTTACTGGAATACTAGCCCAAAAGTCACGGTATATCTCACTCGGATGCGCCCATTATGGTTTCTGCAACTATTCTACACACTATATATTGCCTTGGGGCTCCCGGTAGCAGATGACCCCCCGTAAGTCACGGTATATCTCACTCGGATGCATTCATTACGGTGTCGGCAGTCATTCTACACACTATCTAGTGACTTTGGGCTCCCGGTAGCAGATGACCCCCCATAAGTCACGCTATATGTCACTCGGATGCGTCCACTGCGGTGTTGCCAGTCGTAGTATGTGCTATATTGTAACTTTGGGATACTTTTACTGGAATACTAGCACATAAGTCACGGTATATCTCACTCGGATGCGTCCATTATGGTGTCGGCAGTTATTCTACACACTATATATTGCCTTGGGGCTCCCGGTAGCAGATGACCCCCCATAAGTCACGCTATATGTCACTCGGATGCGTCCACTACGGTGTTGCCAGTCGTAGTATGTGCTATATTGTAACTTTGGGATACTTTTACTGGAAAACTAGCTCGTAAGTCACGGTATATCGCACTCAGATGCGTCCATTAGGGTGTCGGCAGTTATTCTACACACTATATATTGCCTTGGGGCTCCCGGTAGCAGATGACCCCCCATAAGTCCTGCTATATGTCACTCGGATGCGTCCACTACGGTGTTGCCAATCGTAGTATGTGCTCTCTAGTGACTTTGGGCTCCCGGTAGCAGATGACCCCCCATAAGTCACGCTATATGTCACTCGGATGCGTCCACTACGGTGTTGCCAGTCGTAGTATGTGCTATATTGTAACTTTGGGATACTTTTACTGGAATACTAGCACATAAGTCACGGTATATCTCACTCGGATGCGCCCATTATGGTTTCTGCAACTATTCTACACACTATATATTGCCTTGGGGCTCCCGGTAGCAGATGACCCCCCATAAGTCACGGTATATCTCACTCGGATGCATTCATTATGGTGTCGGCAGTCATTCTACACACTATCTAGTGACTTTGGGCTCCCGGTAGCAGATGACCCCCCATAAGTCACGCTATATGTCACTCGGATGCGTCCACTGCAGTGTTGCCAGTCGTAGTATGTGCTATATTGTAACTTTGGGGTACTTTTACTGGAATACTAGCACATAAGTCACGGTATATCTCACTCAGATGTGTCCATTATGGTGTCGGCAGTTATTCTACACACTATACATTGCCTTGGGGCTCCCGGTAGCAGATGACCCCTCATAAGTCACGGTATATCTCACTCAGATGCATTCATTACGGTGTCGGCAGTCATTCTACACATATTGTCACTCGGACACGTCCACTACGGTGTTGCCAGTCGTAGTATGTGCTATATTGTAACTTTGGGATACTTTTACTGGAAAACTAGCCCATAAGTCACGGTATATCTCACTCAGATGCGTCCATTATGGTGTCGGCAGTTATTCTACACACTATACATTGCCTTGGGGCTCCCGGTAGCAGATGACCCCCCATAAGTCACGCTATATGTCACTCGGATGCGTCCACTACGGTGTTGCCAATCGTAGTATGTGCTCTCTAGTGACTTTGGGCTCCCGGTAGCAGATGACCCCCCATAAGTCACGCTATATGTCACTCGGATGCGTCCACTACGGTGTTGCCAGTCGTAGTATGTGCTATATTGTAACTTTGGGATACTTTTACTGGAATACTAGCCCATAAGTCACGGTATATCTCACTCAGATGCGTCCATTATGGTGTCGGCAGTTATTCTACACACTATATATTGCCTTGGGGCTCCCGGTAGCAGATGACCCCCCATAAGTCACGCTATATGTCACTCGGATGCGTCCACTACGGTGTTGCCAGTCATAGTATGTGCTATCTAGTGACTTTGGGCTCCCGGTAGCAGATGACCCCCCATAAGTCACGCTATATGTCACTCGGATGCGTCCACTACGGTGTTGCCAGTCGTAGTATGTGCTATATTGTAACTTTGGGATACTTTTACTGGAATACTAGCCCAAAAGTCACGGTATATCTCACTCGGATGCGCCCATTATGGTGTCGGCAGTTATTCTACACACTATATGTTGCCTTGGGGCTCCCGGTAGCAGATGACCCCCCATAAGTCACGCTATATGTCACTCGGATGCGTCCACTACGGTGTTGCCAGTTGTAGTATGTGCTATATTGTAACTTTGGGATACTTTTACTGGAATACTAGCCCATAAGTCACAATATATCTCACTCGGATGCGCCCATTATGGTGTCGGCAGTTATTCTACACACTTTATATTGCTTTGGGGCTCCTGGTAGCAGATGACCCCCCATAAGTCACGGTATATCTCACTCGGATGCATTCATTACGGTGTCGGCAGTCATTCTACACACTATCTAGTGACTTTGGGCTCCCGGTAGCAGATGACCCCCCATAAGTCACGCTATATGTCACTCGGATGCGTCCACTGCGGTGTTGCCAGTCGTAGTATGTGCTATATTGTAACTTTGGGATACTTTTACTGGAATACTAGCACATAAGTCACGGTATATCTCACTCAGATGTGTCCATTATGGTGTAAGCAGTTATTCTACACACTAAATATTGCCTTGGGGCTCCCGGTAGCAGATGACCCCCCATAAGTCACGCTATATGTCACTCGGATGCGTCCACTACGGTGTTGCCAGTCGTAGTATGAGCTATATTGTAACTTTGGGATACTTTTACTGGAATACTAGCCCATAAGTCACGGTATATCTCACTCAGATGCGTCCATTATGGTGTCGGCAGTTATTCTATACACTATATATTGCCTTGGGGCTCCCGGTAGCAGATGACCCCCCATAAGTCACGCTATATGTCACTCGGATGCGTCCACTTCGGTGTTGCCAGTCGTGGTAGGTGCTATATTGTAACTTTGGGATACTTTTACTGGAATACTAGCCCATAAGTCACAATATATCTCACTCGGATGCGCCCATTATGGTGTCGGCAGTTATTCTACACACTATATATTGCCTTGGGGCTCCCGGTAGCAGATGACCCCCCATAAGTCACGGTATATCTCACTCGGATGCATTCATTACGGTGTCGGCAGTCATTCTACACACTATCTAGTGACTTTGGGCTCCCGGTAGCAGATGACCCCCCATAAGTCACGCTATATGTCACTCGGATGCGTCCACTGCGGTGTTGCCAGTCGTAGTATGTGCTATATTGTAACTTTGGGATACTTTTACTGGAATACTAGCACATAAGTCACGGTATATCTCACTCAGATGCGTCCATTATGGTGTCGGCAGTTATTCTACACACTATATATTGCCTTGGGGCTCCCGGTAGCAGATGGCCCCCCATAAGTCACGCTATATGTCACTCGGATGCGTTCACTACAGTGTTGCCAGTTGTAGTATGTGCTATATTGTAACTTTGGGATACTTTTACTGGAATACTAGCCGATAAGTCACGGTATATCTCACTCAGATGCGTCCATTAGGGTGTCGGCAGTTATTCTACACACTAAATATTGCCTTGGGGCTCCCGGTAGCAGATGACCCCCCATAAGTCACGCTATATGTCACTCGGATGCGTCCACTACGGTGTTGCCAGTCGTAGTATGTGCTATATTGTAGCTTTGGGATACTTTTACTGGAATACTAGCCCATAAGTCACGCTATATCTCACTCGGATGCATACATTACGGTGTCGGCAGTCATTCTGCACACTATCTAGTGACTTTGGGCTCCAGGTAGCAGATAACCCCCTGGAATACTAGCCCATAAGTCACGGTATATCTCACTCAGATGCGTCCATTATGGTGTCGGCAGTTATTCTACACACTATATATTGCCTTGGGGCTCCCGGTAGCAGATGACCCCCATAAGTCACGCTATGTCACTCGGATGCGTCCACTACGGTGTTGCCAGTCGTAGTATGTGCTATATTGTAACTTTGGGATACTTTTACTGGAATACTAGCTCGTAAGTCACGGTATATCGCACTCAGATGCGTCCATTATGGTGTCGGCAGTTATTCTACACACTATATATTGCCTTGGGGCTCCCGGTAGCAGATGAGCCCCCATAAGTCCTGCTATATGTCACTCGGATGCGTCCACTACGGTGTTGCCAATCGTAGTATGTGCTCTCTAGTGACTTTGGGCTCCCGGTAGCAGATGACCCCCCATAAGTCACGCTATATGTCACTCGGATGCGTCCACTACGGTGTTGCCAGTCGTAGTATGTGCTATATTGTAACTTTGGGATACTTTTACTGGAATACTAGCCCATAAGTCACGGTATATCTCACTCAGATGCGTCCATTATGGTGTCGGCAGTTATTCTACACACTATATATTGCCTTGGGGCTCCCGGTAGCAGATGACCCCCCATAAGTCACGCTATATGTCACTCGGATGCGTCCACTACGGTGTTGCCAGTCGTAGTATGTGCTATCTAGTGACTTTGGGCTCCCGGTAGCAGATGACCCCCCATAAGTCACGCTATATGTCACTCGGATGCGTCCACTACGGTGTTGCCAGTCATAGTATGTGCTATCTAGTGACTTTGGGCTCCCGGTAGCAGATGACCCCCCATAAGTCACGCTATATGTCACTCGGATGCGTCCACTACGGTGTTGCCAGTCGTAGTATGTGCTATATTGTAACTTTGGGATACTTTTACTGGAATACTAGCCCAAAAGTCACGGTATATATCACTCGGATGCGCCCATTATGGTGTCGGCAGTTATTCTACACACTATATGTTGCCTTGGGGCTCCCGGTAGCAGATGACCCCCCATAAGTCACGCTATATGTCACTCGGATGCGTCCACTACGGTGTTGCCAGTTGTAGTATGTGCTATATTGTAACTTTGGAATACTTTTACTGGAATACTAGCCCATAAGTCACAATATATCTCACTCGGATGCGCCCATTATGGTGTCGGCAGTTATTCTACACACTATATATTGCCTTGGGGCTCCCGGTAGCAGATGACCCCCCATAAGTCACGGTATATCTCACTCGGATGCATTCATTACGGTGTCGGCAGTCATTCTACACACTATCTAGTGACTTTGGGCTCCCGGTAGCAGATGACCCCCCATAAGTCACGCTATATGTCACTCGGATGCGTCCACTGCAGTGTTGCCAGTCGTAGTATGTGCTATATTGTAACTTTGGGGTACTTTTACTGGAATACTAGCACATAAGTCACGGTATATCTCACTCAGATGTGTCCATTATGGTGTCGGCAGTTATTCTACACACTATACATTGCCTTGGGGCTCCCGGTAGCAGATGACCCCTCATAAGTCACGGTATATCTCACTGAAATGCATTCATTACGGTGTCGGCAGTCATTCTACACATATTGTCACTCGGACGCGTCCACTACGGTGTTGCCAGTCGTAGTATGTGCTATATTGTAACTTTGGGATACTTTTACTGGAAAACTAGCCCATAAGTCACGGTATATCTCACTCAGATGCGTCCATTATGGTGTCGGCAGTTATTCTACACACTATACATTGCCTTGGGGCTCCCGGTAGCAGATGACCCCCCATAAGTCACGCTATATGTCACTCGGATGCGTCCACTACGGTGTTGCCAGTCGTAGTATGTGCTATATTGTAACTTTGGGATACTTTTACTGGAATACTAGCCCAAAAGTCACGGTATATCTCACTCGGATGCGCCCATTATGGTGTCGGCAGTTATTCTACACACTATATCTTGCCTTGGGGCTCCCGGTAGCAGATGACCCCCCATAAGTCACGCTATATGTCACTCGGATGCGTTCACTACGGTGTTGCCAGTTGTAGTATGTGCTATATTGTAACTTTGGGATACTTTTACTGGAATACTAGCCCATAAGTCACGGTATATCTCACTCAGATGCGTCCATTATGGTGTCGGCAGTTATTCTACACACTATATATTGCCTTGGGGCTCCCGGTAGCAGATGACCCCCATAAGTCACGCTATGTCACTCGGATGCGTCCACTACGGTGTTGCCAGTCGTAGTATGTGCTATATTGTAACTTTGGGATACTTTTACTGGAATACTAGCTCGTAAGTCACGGTATATCGCACTCAGATGCGTCCATTATGGTGTCGGCAGTTATTCTACACACTATATATTGCCTTGGGGCTCCCGGTAGCAGATGAGCCCCCATAAGTCCTGCTATATGTCACTCGGATGCGTCCACTACGGTGTTGCCAATCGTAGTATGTGCTCTCTAGTGACTTTGGGCTCCCGGTAGCAGATGACCCCCCATAAGTCACGCTATATGTCACTCGGATGCGTCCACTACGGTGTTGCCAGTCGTAGTATGTGCTATATTGTAACTTTGGGATACTTTTACTGGAATACTAGCCCATAAGTCACGGTATATCTCACTCAGATGCGTCCATTATGGTGTCGGCAGTTATTCTACACACTATATATTGCCTTGGGGCTCCCGGTAGCAGATGACCCCCCATAAGTCACGCTATATGTCACTCGGATGCGTCCACTACGGTGTTGCCAGTCGTAGTATGTGCTATCTAGTGACTTTGGGCTCCCGGTAGCAGATGACCCCCCATAAGTCACGCTATATGTCACTCGGATGCGTCCACTACGGTGTTGCCAGTCATAGTATGTGCTATCTAGTGACTTTGGGCTCCCGGTAGCAGATGACCCCCCATAAGTCACGCTATATGTCACTCGGATGCGTCCACTACGGTGTTGCCAGTCGTAGTATGTGCTATATTGTAACTTTGGGATACTTTTACTGGAATACTAGCCCAAAAGTCACGGTATATATCACTCGGATGCGCCCATTATGGTGTCGGCAGTTATTCTACACACTATATGTTGCCTTGGGGCTCCCGGTAGCAGATGACCCCCCATAAGTCACGCTATATGTCACTCGGATGCGTCCACTACGGTGTTGCCAGTTGTAGTATGTGCTATATTGTAACTTTGGAATACTTTTACTGGAATACTAGCCCATAAGTCACAATATATCTCACTCGGATGCGCCCATTATGGTGTCGGCAGTTATTCTACACACTATATATTGCCTTGGGGCTCCCGGTAGCAGATGACCCCCCATAAGTCACGGTATATCTCACTCGGATGCATTCATTACGGTGTCGGCAGTCATTCTACACACTATCTAGTGACTTTGGGCTCCCGGTAGCAGATGACCCCCCATAAGTCACGCTATATGTCACTCGGATGCGTCCACTACGGTGTTGCCAGTCGTAGTATGTGCTATATTGTAACTTTGGGGTACTTTTACTGGAATACTAGCACATAAGTCACGGTATATCTCACTCAGATGTGTCCATTATGGTGTCGGCAGTTATTCTACACACTATACATTGCCTTGGGGCTCCCGGTAGCAGATGACCCCTCATAAGTCACGGTATATCTCACTGAAATGCATTCATTACGGTGTCGGCAGTCATTCTACACATATTGTCACTCGGACGCGTCCACTACGGTGTTGCCAGTCGTAGTATGTGCTATATTGTAACTTTGGGATACTTTTACTGGAAAACTAGCCCATAAGTCACGGTATATCTCACTCAGATGCGTCCATTATGGTGTCGGCAGTTATTCTACACACTATACATTGCCTTGGGGCTCCCGGTAGCAGATGACCCCCCATAAGTCACGCTATATGTCACTCGGATGCGTCCACTACGGTGTTGCCAGTCGTAGTATGTGCTATATTGTAACTTTGGGATACTTTTACTGGAATACTAGCCCAAAAGTCACGGTATATCTCACTCGGATGCGCCCATTATGGTGTCGGCAGTTATTCTACACACTATATCTTGCCTTGGGGCTCCCGGTAGCAGATGACCCCCCATAAGTCACGCTATATGTCACTCGGATGCGTTCACTACGGTGTTGCCAGTTGTAGTATGTGCTATATTGTAACTTTGGGATACTTTTACTGGAATACTAGCCCATAAGTCACGGTATATCTCACTCAGATGCGTCCATTATGGTGTCGGCAGTTATTCTACACACTATATATTGCCTTGGGGCTCCCGGTAGCAGATGACCCCCCATAAGTCACGCTATATGTCACTCTGATGCGTCCACTACGGTGTTGCCAGTCGTAGTATGTGCTATATTGTAGCTTTGGGATACTTTTACTGGAATACTAGCCCATAAGTCACGCTATATCTCACTCGGATGCATACATTACGGTGTCGGCAGTCATTCTGCACACTATCTAGTGACTTTGGGCTCCAGGTAGCAGATAACCCCCTGGAATACTAGCCCATAAGTCACTGTATATCTCACTCAGATGCGTCCATTATGGTGTCGGCAGTTATTCTACACACTATATATTGCCTTGGGGCTCCCGGTAGCAGATGACCCTTCATAAGTCACGCTATATGTCACTCGGATGCGTCCACTACGGTGTTGCCAGTCGTAGTATGTGCTATATTGTAACTTTGGGATACTTTTACTGGAATACTAGCCCAAAAGTCACGGTATATCTCACTCGGATGCGCCCATTATGGTTTCTGCAACTATTCTACACACTATATATTGCCTTGGGGCTCCCGGTAGCAGATGACCCCCCATAAGTCACGGTATATCTCACTCGGATGCATTCATTACGGTGTCGGCAGTCATTCTACACACTATCTAGTGACTTTGGGCTCCCGGTAGCAGATGACCCCCCATAAGTCACGCTATATGTCACTCGGATGCGTCCACTGCGGTGTTGCCAGTCGTAGTATGTGCTATATTGTAACTTTGGGATACTTTTACTGGAATACTAGCACATAAGTCACGGTATATCTCACTCAGATGCGTCCATTATGGTGTCGGCAGTTATTCTACACACTATATATTGCCTTGGGGCTCCCGGTAGCAGATGACCCCCCATAAGTCACGCTATATGTCACTCGGATGCGTCCACTACGGTGTTGCCAGTCGTAGTATGTGCTATATTGTAACTTTGGGATACTTTTACTGGAAAACTAGCTCGTAAGTCACGGTATATCTCACTCAGATGCGTCCATTAGGGTGTCGGCAGTTATTCTACACACTATATATTGCCTTGGGGCTCCCGGTAGCAGATGACCCCCCATAAGTCCTGCTATATGTCACTCGGATGCGTCCACTACGGTGTTGCCAATCGTAGTATGTGCTCTCTAGTGACTTTGGGCTCCCGGTAGCAGATGACCCCCCATAAGTCACGCTATATGTCACTCGGATGCGTCCACTACGGTGTTGCCAGTCGTAGTATGTGCTATATTGTAACTTTGGGATACTTTTACTGGAATACTAGCACATAAGTCACGGTATATCTCACTCGGATGCGCCCATTATGGTTTCTGCAACTATTCTACACACTATATATTGCCTTGGGGCTCCCGGTAGCAGATGACCCCCCATAAGTCACGGTATATCTCACTCGGATGCATTCATTACGGTGTCGGCAGTCATTCTACACACTATCTAGTGACTTTGGGCTCCCGGTAGCAGATGACCCCCCATAAGTCACGCTATATGTCACTCGGATGCGTCCACTGCAGTGTTGCCAGTCGTAGTATGTGCTATATTGTAACTTTGGGGTACTTTTACTGGAATACTAGCACATAAGTCACGGTATATCTCACTCAGATGTGTCCATTATGGTGTCGGCAGTTATTCTACACACTATACATTGCCTTGGGGCTCCCGGTAGCAGATGACCCCTCATAAGTCACGGTATATCTCACTCAGATGCATTCATTACGGTGTCGGCAGTCATTCTACACATATTGTCACTCGGACGCGTCCACTACGGTGTTGCCAGTCGTAGTATGTGCTATATTGTAACTTTGGGATACTTTTACTGGAAAACTAGCCCATAAGTCACGGTATATCTCACTCAGATGCGTCCATTATGGTGTCGGCAGTTATTCTACACACTATACATTGCCTTGGGGCTCCCGGTAGCAGATGACCCCCCATAAGTCACGCTATATGTCACTCGGATGCGTCCACTACGGTGTTGCCAATCGTAGTATGTGCTCTCTAGTGACTTTGGGCTCCCGGTAGCAGATGACCCCCCATAAGTCACGCTATATGTCACTCGGATGCGTCCACTACGGTGTTGCCAGTCGTAGTATGTGCTATATTGTAACTTTGGGATACTTTTACTGGAATACTAGCCCATAAGTCACGGTATATCTCACTCAGATGCGTCCATTATGGTGTCGGCAGTTATTCTACACACTATATATTGCCTTGGGGCTCCCGGTAGCAGATGACCCCCCATAAGTCACGCTATATGTCACTCGGATGCGTCCACTACGGTGTTGCCAGTCATAGTATGTGCTATCTAGTGACTTTGGGCTCCCGGTAGCAGATGACCCCCCATAAGTCACGCTATATGTCACTCGGATGCGTCCACTACGGTGTTGCCAGTCGTAGTATGTGCTATATTGTAACTTTGGGATACTTTTACTGGAATACTAGCCCAAAAGTCACGGTATATATCACTCGGATGCGCCCATTATGGTGTCGGCAGTTATTCTACACACTATATGTTGCCTTGGGGCTCCCGGTAGCAGATGACCCCCCATAAGTCACGCTATATGTCACTCGGATGCGTCCACTACGGTGTTGCCAGTTGTAGTATGTGCTATATTGTAACTTTGGGATACTTTTACTGGAATACTAGCCCATAAGTCACAATATATCTCACTCGGATGCGCCCATTATGGTGTCGGCAGTTATTCTACACACTTTATATTGCTTTGGGGCTCCCGGTAGCAGATGACCCCCCATAAGTCACGGTATATCTCACTCGGATGCATTCATTACGGTGTCGGCAGTCATTCTACACACTATCTAGTGACTTTGGGCTCCCGGTAGCAGATGACCCCCCATAAGTCACGCTATATGTCACTCGGATGCGTCCACTGCGGTGTTGCCAGTCGTAGTATGTGCTATATTGTAACTTTGGGATACTTTTACTGGAATACTAGCACATAAGTCACGGTATATCTCACTCAGATGTGTCCATTATGGTGTAAGCAGTTATTCTACACACTATATATTGCCTTGGGGCTCCCGGTAGCAGATGACCCCCCTTAAGTCACGCTATATGTCACTCGGATGCGTCCACTACGGTGTTGCCAGTCGTAGTATGAGCTATATTGTAACTTTGGGATACTTTTACTGGAATACTAGCCCATAAGTCACGGTATATCTCACTCAGATGCGTCCATTATGGTGTCGGCAGTTATTCTATACACTATATATTGCCTTGGGGCTCCCGGTAGCAGATGACCCCCCATAAGTCACGCTATATGTCACTCGGATGCGTCCACTTCGGTGTTGCCAGTCGTGGTAGGTGCTATATTGTAACTTTGGGATACTTTTACTGGAATACTAGCCCATAAGTCACGGTATATCTCACTCAGATGCGTCCATTATGGTGTCAGCAGTTATTCTACACACTATATATTGCCTTGGGGCTCCCGGTAGCAGATGACCCCCCATAAGTCACGGTATATCTCACTCGGATGCATTCATTACGGTGTCGGCAGTCATTCTACACACTATCTAGTGACTTTGGGCTCCCGGTAGCAGATGACCCCCCATAAGTCACGCTATATGTCACTCGGATGCGTCCACTGCGGTGTTGCCAATCGTAGTATGTGCTATATTGTAACTTTGGGATACTTTTACTGGAATACTAGCACATAAGTCACGGTATATCTCACTCAGATGCGTCCATTATGGTGTCGGCAGTTATTCTACACACTATATATTGCCTTGGGGCTCCCGGTAGCAGATGGCCCCCCATAAGTCACGCTATATGTCACTCGGATGCGTTCACTACGGTGTTGCCAGTTGTAGTATGTGCTATATTGTAACTTTGGGATACTTTTACTGGAATACTAGCCGATAAGTCACGGTATATCTCACTCAGATGCGTCCATTATGGTGTCGGCAGTTATTCTACACACTAAATATTGCCTTGGGGCTCCCGGTAGCAGATGACCCCCCATAAGTCACGCTATATGTCACTCGGATGCGTCAACTACGGTGTTGCCAGTCGTAGTATGTGCTATATTGTAGCTTTGGGATACTTTTACTGGAATACTAGCCCATAAGTCACGCTATATCTCACTCGGATGCATACATTACGGTGTCGGCAGTCATTCTGCACACTATCTAGTGACTTTGGGCTCCAGGTAGCAGATAACCCCCTGGAATACTAGCCCATAAGTCACGGTATATCTCACTCAGATGCGTCCATTATGGTGTCGGCAGTTATTCTACACAATATATATTGCCTTGGGGCTCCCGGTAGCAGATGACCCCCATAAGTCACGCTATGTCACTCGGATGCGTCCACTACGGTGTTGCCAGTCGTAGTATGTGCTATATTGTAACTTTGGGATACTTTTACTGGAATACTAGCTCGTAAGTCACGGTATATCGCACTCAGATGCGTCCATTATGGTGTCGGCAGTTATTCTACACACTATATATTGCCTTGGGGCTCCCGGTAGCAGATGAGCCCCCATAAGTCCTGCTATATGTCACTCGGATGCGTCCACTACGGTGTTGCCAATCGTAGTATGTGCTCTCTAGTGACTTTGGGCTCCCGGTAGCAGATGACCCCCCATAAGTCACGCTATATGTCACTCGGATGCGTCCACTACGGTGTTGCCAGTCGTAGTATGTGCTATATTGTAACTTTGGGATACTTTTACTGGAATACTAGCCCATAAGTCACGGTATATCTCACTCAGATGCGTCCATTATGGTGTCGGCAGTTATTCTACACACTATATATTGCCTTGGGGCTCCCGGTAGCAGATGACCCCCCATAAGTCACGCTATATGTCACTCGGATGCGTCCACTACGGTGTTGCCAGTCGTAGTATGTGCTATCTAGTGACTTTGGGCTCCCGGTAGCAGATGACCCCCCATAAGTCACGCTATATGTCACTCGGACGCGTCCACTACGGTGTTGCCAGTTGTAGTATGTGCTATATTGTAACTTTGGGATACTTTTACTGGAATACTAGCCCATAAGTCACAATATATCTCACTCGGATGCGCCCATTATGGTGTCGGCAGTTTTTCTACACACTTTATATTGCTTTGGGGCTCCCGGTAGCAGATGACCCCCCATAAGTCACGGTATATCTCACTCGGATGCATTCATTACGGTGTCGGCAGTCATTCTACACACTATCTAGTGACTTTGGGCTCCTGGTAGCAGATGACCCCCCATAAGTCACGCTATATGTCACTCGGATGCGTCCACTGCGGTGTTGCCAGTCGTAGTATGTGCTATATTGTAACTTTGGGATACTTTTACTGGAATACTAGCACATAAGTCACGGTATATCTCACTCAGATGTGTCCATTATGGTGTCAGCAGTTATTCTACACACTATATATTGCCTTGGGGCTCCCGGTAGCAGATGACCCCCCATAAGTCCTGCTATATGTCACTCGGATGCGTCCACTACGGTGTTGCCAATCGTAGTATGTGCTATCTAGTGACTTTGGGCTCCCGGTAGCAGATGACCCCCCATAAGTCACGCTATATGTCACTCGGATGCGTCCACTACGGTGTTGCCAGTCGTAGTATGTGCTATATTGTAACTTTGGGATACTTTTACTGGAATACTAGCCCATAAGTCACGGTATATCTCACTCAGATGCGTCCATTATGGTGTCGGCAGTTATTCTACACACTATATATTGCCTTGGGGCTCCCGGTAGCAGATGACCCCCCATAAGTCACGCTATATGTCACTCGGTTGCGTCCACAACGGTGTTGCCAGTCGTAGTATGTGCTATCTAGTGACTTTGGGCTCCCGGTAGCAGATGACCCCCCATAAGTCACGCTATATGTCACTCGGATGCGTGAACTACGGTGTTGCCAGTCGTAGTATGTGCTATATTGTAACTTTGGGATATTTTTACTGGAATACTAGCCCAAAAGTCACGGTATATCTCACTCGGATGCGCCCATTATGGTGTCGGCAGTTGTTCTACACACTATATGTTGCCTTGGGGCTCCCGGTAGCAGATGACCCCCCATAAGTCACGCTATATGTCACTCGGATGCGTCCACTACGGTGTTGCCAGTTGTAGTATGTGCTATATTGTAACTTTGGGATACTTTTACTGGAATACTAGCCCATAAGTCACAATATATCTCACTCGGATGCGCCCATTATGGTGTCAGCAGTTATTCTACACACTTTATATTGCTTTGGGGCTCCCGGTAGCAGATGACCCCCCATAAGTCACGGTATATCTCACTCGGATGCATTCATTACGGTGTCGGCAGTCATTCTACACACTATCTAGTGACTTTGGGCTCCCGGTAGCAGATGACCCCCCATAAGTCACGCTATATGTCACTCGGATGCGTCCACTGCGGTGTTGCCAGTCGTAGTATGTGCTATATTGTAACTTTGGGATACTTTTACTGGAATACTAGCACATAAGTCACGGTATATCTCACTCAGATGTGTCCATTATGGTGTCGGCAGTTATTCTACACACTATATATTGCCTTGGGGCTCCCGGTAGCAGATGACCCCCCATAAGTCACGCTATATGTCACTCGGATGCGTCCACTACGGTGTTGCCAGTCGTAGTATGAGCTATATTGTAACTTTGGGATACTTTTACTGGAATACTAGCCCATAAGTCACGGTATATCTCACTCAGATGCGTCCATTATGGTGTCGGCAGTTATTCTATACACTATATATTGCCTTGGGGCTCCCGGTAGCAGATGACCCCCCATAAGTCCTACTATATGTCACTCGGATGCGTCCACTTCGGTGTTGCCAGTCGTGGTAGGTGCTATATTGTAACTGTGGGATACTTTTACTGGAATACTAGCCCATAAGTCACGGTATATCTCACTCAGATGCGTCCATTATGGTGTCGGCAGCTATTCTACACACTATATATTGCCTTGGGGCTCCCGGTAGCAGATGACCCCCCATAAGTCACGCTATATGTCACTCGGATGCGCCCACTACGGTGTTGCCAGTCGTAGTATGTGCTATATTGTAACTTTGGGATACTTTTACTGGAATACTAGCACGTAAGTCACGGTATATCGCACTCAGATGCGTCCATTATGGTGTCGGCAGTTATTCTACACACTATATATTGCCTTGGGGCTCCCGGTAGCAGATGACCCCCCACAAGTCACGCTATATGTCACTCGGATGCGTCCACTACGGTGTTGCCAGTCGTAGTATGTGCTATCTAGTGACTTTGGGCTCCCGGTAGCAGATGACCCCCCATAAGTCACGCTATATGTCACTCGGATGCGTCCACTACGGTGTTGCCAGTCGTAGTATGTGCTATCTTGTAACTTTGGGACACTATCTAGTGACTTTGGGCTCCAGGTAGCAGATGACCCCCCATAAGTCACGCTATATGTCACTCGGATGCGTCCGCAACGGTGTCGACAGTCGTTTTACACTATCTTGTGACTTTCCGGTCCTGCTACTGGAAGACTTGAAAACGTAGTCTTGGGCCAAGACAGGATTATGTTCGTTTACGTTCAGGCGGTCCCTAGGCAAGCCAGCCGCCTAGCCGACAGCGCGCTATGCGGCCGAATGACATCAATAGTAGAGGGCGCTATTATCAGTCAACCTGGCCCAAGACTGGATTAGGATTACATGGGTTATGTTCGTTTATGCAAGCCACCATTCATTACCTACAATATATCAATGGTAAAACATTAATAAAACAAAATGCGGAAAAGCCATATGTTCTGTTCATCAAACAGTTTGTTTTATCAAACAGTTTGTTTTATTGATTAGGTTGATTAAAATTAAATTGATTAAATACAGTTGTCAAAATTACACAGTTGGTTTATACAGTTGGTGGCGCCCGTGGCTTTAGATTGGCGTAAAAGTGAAAAGGATCACGTTTGTTATTTAAAATACCAGACATTTAAAATCTCAATGTCCACGTCGCCTGCGATAATGGTAGGTGATTTACCTACTTCCAAAAGCTGCTGGATCTTAAAAAAAAATGGTCAAAGAGTATTTTATTTGGTATAAATATATATACACACATGTAAATGTAGCTGATTAAAAGATTTTTTTAAAACTTCAAAAGTCTTGGTTTTTTCCAAAATGGCCGCCCCAAATAAGATTTTGTTGGATATCTCAGTAAACCACCTAAGATCTTGATTTCAACAGCCATACATATAAAGGGGTGTGGAATCAATCAGTACCAATAACAATGACCTGAATGACTGCCATCTTGGTTTTGGACTGATCTCAATGCTTCTAGACACCTACAAAATGTATGATCTTTATTTCAACAGCAAAATATGCATTAATAGGGGCATGGAATGGCTGCTATTTTGGATTAATACTAATAATAATAGTAATAATGGGCATCTATAACTGGCGTCCATTTTGGATTTTCATAATTTCTGGAAAGAATTTCCAAAATCTCGTCTTCTACATGTATTTGAACTGTTAACTTGATTTCAACAGATATACAGTATATTTTTGCAGGGGCTTCGAATCCAATAGACCTTTCTTTTGCAACGTCACTAGTTGGCAAAAGTGTGGGAAAAGTATGGGTGCATTGTCCTTTGGACAATTAGCTGGTTGTGCTGGCTGGGATCCACTGCTGGAGGATCAGCTCAGTGAACCGAGTCACCCACGCTGACTAAGGAGCAATCATGAGCAAATCAAATCTCCCCGCGGCATTTACGCAATCTGATGTTCACCCCAACAGTGCTCTCACTCATCTGCCATGCTTCAGTAAGCACACAACACTCTACCCACTTAGCCTCGGGTTCACTGAGCAGTGGATCCCAGCCAGCTCTACTTAAGCCTCTTTATTTACTACGATAGTTGATACTTTTAGCAAAGACAACAATAAAATTGACTTCCTCCAAAGTTTACATGTTATTTTTGTCTGGGTGGAAGCCACACAATGCTTCAAAGTGTAATCCTCAGGGACCCTGCCCTTGTTTTTGGTTGACTGGAGGAAATGAAGCTTTTTGCTGCAGTGCTGAAACAGTTGGTAGCGGTTTTAAAATATCAGTCTACGGGAAGAAGGTTTACCAGAAATTTGTATTAAAATTGTCGGATGCCAGTTTCTTTGTTCACTTTAAAATTAAATCAAATAGAGGGTGAAACTACTCACATTGGGATCTTTGGTTTTATGATTTCGTTTTAGGTGGTTCTCAACAGAATATGGTGTTTTCATTACCTTCCCACAGCTGCACCTTATGTTTTGGTTTTGAGGAAAGTACTTCATCAACCATTTAATGAAGGACAGCTGGTCAGACGTCTGTGACACAAATCTACCCGATCCGGATTGCTTCTTTCTCCCATGAAGCGTAAGTGTGAAGCGTCGCATCGCTTCCTGACAGATTATTGGTTGTCTGGAATGAAAAGATGAAGGAAAAATAAATTTCAACCAAAAAGTTTCACATGGTAACGAGTTCAAAAGCAACACTTTTAAAGCCCGGTATAAATACTGTATATGCACCATGTTTTCAGGGCGAAATTGTTTATTTTCAACACATCAATGAAATGGTCATTTTAGTCTCTCCTGACTCCCAACACTAATGGCCTACTCTATGGCAATCCCGCCCCCCCCCCCCCGACCCACAGATGTAACAGCTCAATCTGTCCTGACTCTGCCACGACGTAACCAGTCAAACACCTTTATAACGATGAATTGTTGAGGATTGGGGAGAATGGTGTTTTAAGGTGCTGCAAATAAATGGATATCGAACAGCCTTACTCCATGGGTATTTTGACAATGTACATGTACTTACTCTGAAGACGACGGTTGGTCATTGACATCCAAAGCACTGTTGTGGGAACAAATGAATAAAATTGTTGATGAAAATATCACATTTTTTTGGAAACAAGAATTTGATTTTTAAATGGTTTTTTTGATGCCATTTGTCTTTCAATGCAAAATTCAATTCAATTCAAACACCTTTATAACATGGTCTTTCGGACTTTACAAAATACCTTGTTCAAACATCGTAATGCCAAACAAACATCGGTGGAGAAAGAACATTTCTGCTATTTAATTCACAGAAATTGGTCTCCCTTTTCTAGTTGGATGTGTGTATTCTTTTAAATTAAGAGTTTGTACCACGGCTGCTCATACTTCCTTCAAGATACAGGGAAGTGCAACGTTAATTTCTGCAGCAGCACGTGGCTTATTGCCAGCTTGCGCTATATCAGTCAAACGTACGCTGATACATGTACTTACAGACAGTGCAATATACGGACAGGTGCTCTGCATGTTGGCCATTTAAATTCTCCATAATTTTACGGACTCATCGCTCTTACATATTTTTACATTAATCAAGGCAAGTGCCGATATTTCGGTATCCAAATAAATGGGTATCGAACAGCCTTACTCCATGGGTATTTTGACAATGTACATGTATTTACTCTGACGAAGCTTGGTCACTGACATTCGAAGCTTGGTCATTGACATTCAAAGCTCTGTTGTGGGAAGAAATGAACAAAATTGTTGATGAAAATATCACATTTAATATCACACAGAATTAATTTAAGTAACAACCTTTTGTCAACTATATAAGACAAGATGTTAAGATTGGATGCCCAAAACTCCTTTTTATCGCATGAGAAAATTGTCGCCCCCCCCCCAATTTTGAGAATGGACGGTACCACAGCGTCATGATAACAACAACAGCTGACATTTCAAAAAGAAATGGCAGGGAACGCCACGCGGTGAGTACAGTGAGAAGAACTTGTCGGAATATAGCTGCAAATTCCACTTTCCGTCCAGATGGTAAGTCAACCAGTATACCACCCACGAAATCAGGGAAGTCTACAGATACCTTATACTGCATATGATTGAGGAGAACGGTGTTTTAAGGTGCTGCAAATAAATGGATATCGAACAGTCTTACTCCATGGGTATTTTGACAATGTACATGTACTTACTCTGAAGACGATGGTTGGTCATTGACATCCAAAGCACTGTTGTGGGAACAAATGAATAAAATTGTTGATGAAAATATCACGTTTTTTTGGAAACAAGAACTTGATTTTTGAATCGGTTTTTTGATGCCATTTGTTTCTTTCAATTCCAAATTCAATTCAATTCAAACACCTTTATAACATGGTCCTTCGGATTTTACAAAACACCTTGTTAAAACATTGTAATGCCAAACAAACATCGGTGGAGAAGAACATTTCTGCTATTTAATTCACAGAAATTGGTCTCCCTTTTCTAGTTGGATGTGTGTATTCTTTTAAATTAGAGTTTGTACCATGGCCGCTCATACTTCCTTCATGATACAGCGAAGTGCAACGTTAATTTCTGCAGCAGCACGTGGCTTATTGCCAGCTTGCGCTATATCAGTCAAACGTACGCTGATACATGTACTTACAGACAGTGCAATATACGGACAGTGCTCTGCATGTTGGCCATTTAAATTCTCCATAACTTTACGGACTCCTCGCTCTTACTTATTTTTACATTAATCAAGGCAAGTGCCGATATTTCGGTATCCAAATAAATGGGTATCGAACAGCCTTACTCCATGGGTATTTTGACAATGTACATGTACTTACTCTGACGAAGCTTGGTCACTGACATTCGAAGCTTGGTCATTGACATTCAAAGCTCTGTTGTGGGAAGAAATGAACAAAATTGTTGATGAAAATATCACATTTAGTATCACACAGAATTAATTTAAGTAACAACCTTTTGTCAACTATAAAAGACAAGATGTTAAGATTGGATGCCCAAAACTCCTTTTAATCGCATGAGAAAATTCTCGGCCCCCCCCCCAATTTTGAGAATGGACGGTACCACAGCATCATGATAACAACAACAGCTGACATTTCAAAAAGAAATGGCAGGGAACGCCATGCGGTGAGTACAGTGAGAAGAACTTGTCGGAATATAGCTGCAAATCCCACTTTCCGTCCAGATGGTAAGTCAACCAGTATACCACCCACTAAATCAGGGAAGTCTACAGATACCTTAGACTGCATATATATATGATTGAGGAGAATGGTGTTTTAAGGTGCTGCAAATAAATGGATATCGAACAGCCTTACTCCATGGGTATTTTGACATTGTACATGTACTTACTCTGAAGACGATGGTTGGTCATCCAAAGCACTGTTGTGGGAAGAAATGAATAAAATTGTTGATGAAAATATCACATTTTTTTGGAAACAAGAATTCGATTTTTGAATCGGTTTTTTGATGCCATTTGTTTCTTTCAATTCAAAATTCAATTCAATTCAAACACCTTTATAACATGGTCCTTCGGATTTTACAAAATACCTTATTAAAACATCGTAATGCCAAACATACATCGGTGGAGAAAGAACATTTCTGCTATTTAATTCACAGAAATTCACGACCTTAGACTCATTTTAACGTGCGTCGCATCGTGCCGTCGCGTCGCCTGTTTTCAATGAAATTATATATTTGGGCGGGATTTTGGAAAAATTGCCGTATCCGGCCTCAACTTTAGGACTTTTTAGAGTTTTTAATGTGTTGGTGTAGTAAACGTAGGGCGGGTAGGGAACCGAGACGACTGCGACATTATTGTGCTTGCAAGTGTGGACCGTTAAGATTTCACCTGTCTGGTAAAGTGTATTTAAAAGTCCCCTGAAGCGTCCCATCATGCTTTGCAAAAAAGCGCCCTCTCTTGATATTTTGGTATCTCTTGGGAGTTATTTAAAAGCAATTTTCAAACTTTCTTCCATACAACCAGGCACTGTTTGGAGAGAGGCGATGGAGCGGTACCAAGTTGCTTTGCAGGGCCGCAAGAAGGACCGCAAAACAGGGCAGTTCGCCTACAAAACCGAGGATGGTCTGTCCTTCATCAACTGGCTGCTGAAAAATTTCCCTTGCCACACTTCAGTTGTTTGCAGTTGCAAGAAGATTATGCGTTCTGCACACGCAGTGGAGAACCACATCAAATGAAATCACATGCCTCGTGGTAAAAGACCCTGGAAAGCGCAGCAAACGTTCACACTGTATTTAGTATAGTAGTCCACACTTTCCTGCAAAACCGACTCTTCTCAGAGCCAATAATTATTCAAAAAAGAGATTGATCACAAGCAATTATCATTATCACTTTAGACTGCAGTTAACATGCAACCAACAGGTGGGAAACATTAAGCCCCCCTCCCCCCCAACAAAACTAACAAAAACAATTATGTCAGGGAAATTGTGTAAATCGTTGAGGAAGACATTTAATTCCCATAGAGTGAAAAGGAGCAAGTTTTTCACCCAAAACAAAGTTTAACAGAAAGATTATACCTTTAACATTCATAATTTCTAATAGAGTTTATCGCAATTCACAGCCGCAATGCATCATGGGAAGGCAAAGGGGGCAATGCCTAAAAACATTACAACAGGGATGCCCCCTGAAGCGTCCCATCATGCTTTGTATCCATAACGGTGTCGGCAGTCGTTCTACACTATCTTGTGACATTCGGGTCCTGCTACTGGAAGAGATGCCCATAAGTCAAGCTATATCTCACTTGTGACTTTGGGGTCCCGGTATCTGAGTGAGATATACCGTGACTCAACGTTACAATATGTTGAAACCAAGTGTAATTTTTAGGGACCTTTTCTTTGGCCTTGGTGGATTTGGTTGTTGCGAGGAAATGCACTGTTTTGCTTAAACTTGCCCCTGTCCCCACCAAATACTGATACTTTGAAGCCTTGGCTATTTGTCTATTTGTTTGGATTTGTCTCATTCTCTGTTCGGAGCCAAGCAGGGCCCAATCTGTGACTTCCTGGGGCCGTATTCACGAAGCTACTTAAGTCATGAAATTATAAGCACCCCACTTAAATACCCAACTTAGACGAATCTCACTGACTAAGCGGTATTCACAAAGCATTTACACTTAGTGCCCCGCTTAATTTCGAGTCTTAAATCTAAGTGTGGTCTGACGTGACTTAAGTGGGGCACTAGGGTGTCATGGCGGCTTTCTTACGTGTCCCGCGGCACCGAGAAATTATCGAAAAAGCCCCCTAAAGAGAAATGGTATGCCGTAAATGGTTCAATCCTCTTGCAGAATTTGTTAGTGAAGAAATTTGTTGTATAGATTTGATTGGAACAGTATTTCATAAAGCCTGTAAGTCTCTTAGTGAAGAATGCATTTAATGCAACAGAATTATAACAGAATTGGTTAATTCTGTTAGCGTATTAGATACTGACCACACCTCTATCGGCAACTAATACACTTTTATGCACAGTTAAATCTGCAGACATAGACACAAATCAAATATAGCTTTCTTATAAGTATAATTCAAAGCATTCCTCATTTGCAACGTTATACATGTAGGTGCAATAACATAATAGACCCTTTCACGGTCTTATGCGCTATCTTGTTCACGGGGCAGATTTGTTTATTTCGAACACGCGTTGCCGTCTGCGACTTGCTATTCGAAGATGGCGCATAAGACCGTGAAAGTGTTTATTATAGCTAATGTTTGTCGAAATAAACTCTAAAGCACTAAAATGCCTCACTCTATAAAGTTCATTGACAAAAGCATAACACTGTAATCTAATGTATTTCTTCACTATCTGTCAATATAATAAACACTAAATGCAAAGAGTTACTTGTAGTTCGCAAAGTGATCAGTTATTAATGCACTCACCTGAACGACTTAGACCCCACACCTCTATCGGCAACTGATTTGTTCGTACAGCGTTTGAACTTTTATACCGCCCACAACTGCATCACACTCATGAACCTCGCGCGCATAATTGAAACAATAGAAAGCATTCTAGTACAGTCAGTGCGCAACTTCTGAAAAGTGCTTTATTTTCTTTGCAAATATTCACAGTACGCGCGCACAAAATCCCGTCTTGCATACATAATGAGTTTCTAGTGTCCTTTTTAAAAATCGTGTCACATCAAAACTGCTTTGCGAAAAATATAATTGAATTGAGATAATGAATCAAAAAGATCTGAATGTTTAATACCTAACATTAAAGGTGCTTTTAAAACGATGCTTTTGTGATATTTAATGATATATTGTAACTGTTTTAAACAAACAAAATATGGTTTAGAAAATTTGATTTTTAAATATGTTATCGAATCCCCGCAGAGAATTTGAACTGTTGTATGGGTAGACAGATTGTTCACATATCCAATCAACCTACTCGGATTTGATGATGTTGCCGGAAACAGTCAGGGTCACGGCAAATATACGGCGAGTAAAATCTTCACTGATGACAAAAATTATTAATAAAAAATGATATTAATTATGTTGTTGCACCAACTTGATTGGCCGCACTGTGTCAAAGTAAAAAATAATGACCAATCACTGACTTCAACACTAATGATTTGGCTCTGCATGTTTCCCCTTTGTGCGTATTTCAGTGGGCGTTAAGAATGCGTCAATCAACAACGCGCGCTGATTTTTGACCTTCAAAAAGTGCATGGTGCGTATACAGACTGCGTCCACGCTGCTGGACACACCTTATAAACGTGCGTACACGTCAAGAAATCCTGACGTCATAATAAAAGTCACAGTAATTTTGAGGAAATTTGTATATTTTGTTCTCTTTTTTGACGACGGAAAATATGTATTTCCCAGTTTCCCGCAGAAAAAAAATAAAAACATAACAATCGTAAAACTGTGCCACATGCTAAAAACATGCATAATCAGCCAAGTAATGGGAAACAGTCAGGGTCACGGCAAACGTCAAGGGTGCGTCAAAAATGAGTTAAATTGATATAACATTTGGCACAGTGTTTCTTTAAAATGTGTGTTAAGTTTTAAAAAGATTATTAATTCTTTATTTCGAGTAACATCTACAGATAGTGCTCCTTTATTTTAAACCTGTGCGATCTGAGCTGTCAATACCAGACTACAGTATACCAGGACCTTACTTGTAAGATTTATGACTTTCGCTGCATAATGAGCACTCTCCCTGGCCGGCCGGCATGTCCAGCCAAGGTCAGCCGATGGCCAGACCCGTACGTACTACACTGATCGGAGATGGCCTTATCTTTTTCCTCATCTTACAGCTAGTTTCAAGTAAGTATAGGGATCGTCTTAGAAAAGTCGTAGATCATGACATATAAGCGAGGGATGGGGGTTATTGTTTCCAAACCATACAATGTGGACAAACTTCAGTGCTAAAGCTTGCCAGCACGCATGGGACATGAAAAACTACATGGAGGAATGTTAATTAATAAAACACTTTTTATGGAGGGATACAGTTAACGTTCTGTATACATGCGTGTGTAGGCCTACTTGGTTCCCTGAGTACAGTGGTTTATACATGTATTTTTGTGAGGGGACTGCTCAAAATATCTGGAGCAAGGCTGTTCATTCACAGATCAACAAAATTGTATGGGTTGAACTTTTCCTTCGTGAATGGATATGAAAACTATTACCGATAATCAAAATTCTGTAGATAGGCCAAGCACTAAAATTATAATCTTGACAAACACATGCAGATTAAATTTTATTGAAGGCTTGAAAGAAGGCAACTCCTCCATTATAGCTAGCAAACCATCTTAAAAAGTTGACGTGAATGTTTATATAGTTTGTGTTTGTCATTATTTGTGTTGTCAAGAGAACCGATTTTGCCAGGTGAAATTATGTTGTGCAACTTAATACTCTCAAGTACAGGCCTCTGCGGGTAAACCCCGACACATGCATCAGGGCCAGCCTAATCGTAGGCTTCCTTGCACGGCCTGTGTGTGAGTGTGTCCCGAAGATGATTTCATTGTTATTGCTCCATGCATTGACAGGGTATTCGAACTGATCATGAACATTCTCACAGGAAGATTTCAACAATAAATAGTTGGTATACATACATAGAACAAAGGATTGGTTTTCATGCCTCGGTTTTGAACGCTTATTTTGAATAGTTGTTGAAACACATGTTTGATAACAGTATAATATTCAATAACATCAAACATCATTGTCCAGATTCAAGAGTAAAGCATGATTTGTTGGAACATGGAGGAATTAGGACTCCATGGTTGGAACAATGGATTCTCTACCTCCATGTTGAATATTAAAACTTGGTCGTACCAAATGGCTTCAAACACTTTGATTTTGTATTATTTTGTGAAATTTCAGAACCATTGAGAGTGAATATACCACCGACATCACCAGCGATGGAGAAGATATTGTGGGGAGGAGAATACATGAACCGCCATGGAATGGAGGGGTGCCAGAATGGGTCAACTCAGTCCCAGAAGACTTTTCCAAAGACTTTTTCCATCATAGCTTTTAAGTTATATCCCATTCAGATATAGATTGTTGGATGAACACGATAGGTCATTTCCAATGTTACATCACTAAGGGCCATACTACAGTGTCAATTCCTTCACATGTTTACATAGTATTTACACGTCCTACATAGTTGGAAAAAAAAAAACAAAACAAAAAAAACAAAACAAACGAACAAACAACCCGAACCGACCCTTGGTTTGAGTTCATATTGATCAATTTGGTCCATGGGTATTGTTGCACTGTGAAAAACAATTTGAACAAAATCTCTACAGTAAAATATAAGGCCCACTGCCAAGTTTATCTCCACTGTAACGCTTTATCAACAACTGACATACTTATTGGGTCATACGTAAGAGATCAAAAGCTTTTTAAAGTTGTAATTACATTTTATTACTTGGATATTTAAAACGAAGTCAATTTCTTTTACTTGATGATTTTTTATTTTAGTCGAGGGGTTACACTATGTTGAAAAGCAGAGCTGATGATTGTTTGAAACACTTAATGTTTAGTCCGAATTAAAAACAAAAAACAAAACAAAACAGATAATTGAAGGAAACTTTGGTTTATTGGCCCTATTAGAAAATGGATGAAAGGTGTCAGATTGAATTGAAAGGTGTTAATGTAAATGTTATGTCTGGCTTTCGCTTTTATGTTGAGAGCACGGAGGAGGGATTTTTCTTTCCCCATGGTGAGAGAACACGTCTATAATTGTTTTCCAAGTTACTCTACTGCCATTACGAAAAACTCTTATAAGAAACTTATAACAATCTAATGGGGCTAGGCAAGACTCCAGCCCCCACGAACCAGCCGGTGGTCAAATCTACATGGCAATCACCGGCAGACAGTAGCGGGCTCTTCGGAGCTTCAGCCCCACGAATTGACCGGTGGTCACCTACATGGCAATCACTGGCAAACAGTAGCGGGCTCTTCGGAGCTTCAGCCCCCACGAACTGACCGGTGGTGACCACTAGATGGCAATCACCGGCAAACAGTAGTGGGCTCTGTGGCGCTTCAGTCCCCACGAACTTGCTGCCTTTCGAGAAAGAAACAGTCGGCAGCCCTATTTATATACATGTATATATTTTCCCCCCAAAAAACGTGGTCATACTTCACTTCTTTGACTCTTTTCTTAACTGTTGCAAAGTAAAAAAATGTCGATACATTCTATTCAAGTTTTGTTATTATTGTTGTTTATAAGTGTGTAAATATTTGACTCAATAAAACAGTTGAAATTGAATTACAATCAATGCGTGTTTTTACTGCATCATCATTAGAAAATCAATGTTTATTCCCGTGAACATTATTTCTGTGTTTTCCTGACAAACACACATCTTTGCAGAGGTGTACATTGACATCAGGGCTGATAGCAATCTGGGTGGGATGCTAGATATTCTAACCGAACCATCAATTCGTAAAAAAGCATTTCATTTAAATTTCACACTCCTGATTCGAGATATTAATCCAAAGTTAGGGCCTGCTTGAATATTGATGATCTGACATATCGCGATTGACTCTTAAAGAAAAGCTAATACATTAGCGAGATTCAACAAATACGTTTTCCCGAATTGTTTCTTTGACGCAAACTCATGTAAACAAAATAATTATTAAATAAAAATATTAAGTAAAAACAATAATAGGCTATGGAGAAACTCGCCTCCTATGCAAGCTCGCCTCCTTACAATGTCGCCCCCTACAACCCCCCCCCCCCAGCACAGTCGCCCCCAGCACAGTTGCCCCCCTAACAAAGTCGCCCCCCCTAAAAAATAGCCTACTCTCTACAAATGAATAATCTAAATAGGCAGCCTAGCTAGTTCAGAAGACTACATAAACAATAGAGTATTCCTGTTAAAGGGTTTGTTACATTCTGAGTCGTAAACAATGGCTAGCCTAATCGGATCAGGCCGGCAGGGCACTTGGAGTTTTATGACCCTGCCATAAAAATGATTGTGGACCCCCCCCCCCCCCCCCGAGCTTGGACCCTGCAGTCACAATGGTCACACTGTACCCCGATGGACTGTACACTAAATATTGCCACTGACTCAAAATAATTTACAAATTCACAGGCAACTTTTCTTCGTAAAAAATGCTGCAAGTGTAAGGGGTGAAATTTAAAGACTGGGAGAATGTAAGGGGTGAAATTTACACCCTTTGTGTTTTATAATATCTGAGATACAGTTTAGCTCCCATTCTTACTTTTTTTATAAGAGTGGCACCCTTAAACTTAATCCTTTTTTTTTAGTGCCAAGCGAATGGTCCCTAGTATTTTCTAAGAGTGTGTCCCCTTCCAAACTATAAACAAAGCAATCTCGATAAGGACCATGTGGTCACTAGCCCTCCCAAGTGTTTTTGCCCACATAGCAGACCGGCAGCAAGGAGACAGCACCAACCCTCCTTTCACTCCTGAAACAAAGTGCACTTTTCTCTGCCTAGAAGTCTTGTCTGCTGTAGACTTGGTTGTTAAAGCTATTTTGTTTTAATTTGTAACCCTTTTTGATGCTGTGTTGTTTTTTAGTTTTCATATTCTATAGTTTTTTTTATATACTCTTTAGTTTTTTTTATTCTTTAGTATTTTTTATTCTCTTTGTTTCGATTGTTCTCTCTTTAAAGTTTTGGATTTTTGTCCCTTGGAAATTGTTTTTTTATCTTCTAAGGTAGTTATTTTAAAATTGGTTTTACAAGTTTGGATAAGTTTTTTTGTTTTATATAGTCATTCATTTTCTGGTTTAGTTTAAAGATCAAATTCTTGTTCAAGGTTTGACACTATTTACTTTGGATAATTGTTTCGATTGTTTGTTAAACTCTGTTTTTGTTTTTGTTTTGTTATGCTTTTCCACTAGATTTTGATCGATAAAATAAATCATTTACGTCTGTTGTTTATTTTTCAAAAGAAGAATTTATTTGCCATTGTTTTTATTTTTCTGAATTCCTCGCGACTTTTCCCTCTCCGATTTAGGTTTTTCTCACTTGTTCAAGCGAGTACCCCAACAGTCAGTGTTTTTATTTAATTTATTCATTATTTTTCTAAGTGTACCATTTTTCCAGGTTACATTTTTTTGGGTGGAGAATCCGGGTAGGGTTTATGTTCATTCGCAACTTAGCCAGGAATTTGTTTTTTATAGAAACATTTTTTTTGAACCAACACAGTATTTAAGAAGGGAAGCATTTTAAATACAGGATGGCAGAGACACCAAGCCTACCAACAATGTACACATATCCAAAGTCAGCCGAACCTCCTGTGCTGACCCCATACCCATCAGTCTTCCAGCAGTCTGGTCATGCGATTGAAAAGCTCCCGATGACACCCCTTCAAATGCTGGACTTTGATCATGTGGATACCAAACTGCCTACTGCCCCACTCCAGATATCTCTCCTGATGAGACGTATGACTTCACATCAGAAGATTTAGAAGATAGAGGGGAGATTGGGCGTGGTGCATTTGGATCCGCCAGTAAAATGTGGCATTCACGAAGTGATTCCATCATGGCAGTCAAGCGAATTTGATCCACAGTAGATGAGAAGGAACAAAAACAGCTTCTGATGGATCTAGATGTAGTCAAGAGGAGTAACCACTGTCCATGTATTATCAAATTCTTTGGAGCACTGTTCAAAGAGGGTGATTGCTGGATATGCATGGAGCTGATGGATACCTCATTAGCTAAATTCTACAAATTTGTGTGAACATCTCAAAAGTCGTATCCCTGAACCCATCCTAGGCAAGATCACTGTTTCTACTGTCACAGCTCTGAATTATCTCAAAGAGGAACTCACAATCATCCACAGAAATGTGAAGCCCTCTAACATCCTAGACACCAAAGGCAACATCAAGCTATGTGACTTTGGCATCAGTGGTCAGCTTGTAGATTCCATTGCCAAGACCAGAGATGCAGGCTGCAAACCATATATGGCTCCGGAGAGGATAGACCCATTGGCATCGAGGGAAGGCTACGACGTCAGATCAGATGTATGGAGTCTTGGAATCACATTAATAGAGTTACCGACAGGGAAGTTCCCCTACCCCAAATGGAACAGTGTGTTTGATCAGCTAGCACAGGTTGTCAAAGGCCCACCACCGAGGCTTGTCAGTTCGGCCGATCTACCATTCTCAAGAGATTTCACAGACTTTGTCAGCAAGTGTGTAACAAAGAATGAGAAGGAAAGACCGAAGTACAACAGGCTATTGGAGCATCCCTTCATCAGAAGATACGAAAGAGAACACGTGGATGTAGCAGGATACGTATCAAGCATCGTCGCTCAAATGAATAAGGCGGGGCAGAACTTCAACACGGATTATTAATTAATGTCAAATCAGGTAGAGTCATTATGAATGTGATTATAAAGCTAGGCCGTCATGACTGCATCATTAACACATATTTGCCTGACGACGGGATTTCCCGGAGAACACACAAACGCTGTTAGCGGCTTACCTCTGGAAAACCTGCAGATTCTCACTCCGCCACTTTTCTTATCACTGATGTACTATGTGTTTGGATACAGCCCTCTAAAACATTAGGGAGACACCTATTTGTTATAAGTTGCGATTATGTGATTATTATTATTAAATACATATAACAATCGTTCACACACTTTAGATAAAACTACCAGAATTTATTTCAGCCAGCCGAACTCACGATTTCCGATCGGTAGCCGCCATGTTTGTTCTGCCCACGCACTGTATAGCTCATGAATATTGATAAGGACAGGCACTTACCATATTTGGGGTACCCCCTTACGGTGAAACCTCCATACTAGAATGCATTTCTATTGTTTCGATTATGCGCGCGAGGTTCAGTTGCCGATCGAGGTGTGGTCTAAGTCGTTCAGGTGAGTGCATTAATAACTGATCACTTTGCCGACTACAAGTGACTCTTTGCATTTAGTGTTTATTATATTGACAGATAGTGAAGAAATACATTAGATTACAGTGTTATGCTTTTGTCATTGAACTTTATAGAGTGAGGCATTTTAGTGCTTTAGAGTTTATTTCGACAAACATTAGCTATAATAAACACTTTCACGGTCTTATGCGCCATCTTCGAATAGCAAGTCGCAGACGGCAACGCGTGTTCGAAATAAACAAATCTGCCCCGTGAACAAGATAGCGCATAAGACCGTGAAAGGGTCTATTATGTTATTGCACCTACATGTATAACGTTGCAAATGAGGAATGCTTTGAATTATACTTATAAGAAAGCTATATTTGATTTGTGTCTATGTCTGCAGATTTAACTGTGCATAAAAGTGTATTAGTTGCCGATAGAGGTGTGGTCAGTATCTAATACGCTAACAGAATTAACCAATTCTGTTATAATTCTGTTGCATTAAATGCATTCTTCACTAAGAGACTTACAGGCTTTATGAAATACTGTTCCAATCAAATCTATACAACAAATTTCTTCACTAACAAATTCTGCAAGAGGATTGAACCATTTACGGCATACCATTTCTCCTTAGGGGGCTTTTTCGATAATTTCTCGGTGCCGCGGGACACGTAAGAAAGCCGCCATGACACCCTAGTGCCCCACTTAAGTCACGTCAGACCACACTTAGATTTAAGACTCGAAATTAAGCGGGGCACTAAGTGTAAATGCTTTGTGAATACCGCTTAGTCAGTGAGATTCGTCTAAGTTGGGTATTTAAGTGGGGTGCTTATAATTTCATGACTTAAGTAGCTTCGTGAATACGGCCCCAGGAAGTCACAGATTGGGCCCTGCTTGGCTCCGAACAGAGAATGAGACAAATCCAAACAAATAGACAAATAGCCAAGGCTTCAAAGTATCAGTATTTGGTGGGGACAGGGGCAAGTTTAAGCAAAACAGTGCATTTCCTCGCAACAACCAAATCCACCAAGGCCAAAGAAAAGGTCCCTAAAAATTACACTTGGTTTCAACATATTGTAACGTTGAGTCACGGTATATCTCACTCAGATACCGGGACCCCAAAGTCACAAGTGAGATATAGCTTGACTTATGGGCATCTCTTCCAGTAGCAGGACCCGAATGTCACAAGATAGTGTAGAACGACTGCCGACACCGTTATGGACACAAAGCATGATGGGACGCTTCAGGGGGCATCCCTGTTGTAATGTTTTTAGGCATTGCCCCCTTTGCCTTCCCATGATGCATTGCGGCTGTGAATTGCGATAAACTCTATTAGAAATTATGAATGTTAAAGGTATAATCTTTCTGTTAAACTTTGTTTTGGGTGAAAAACTTGCTCCTTTTCACTCTATGGGAATTAAATGTCTTCCTCAACGATTTACACAATTTCCCTGACATAATTGTTTTTGTTAGTTTTGTTGGGGGGGGGGGCTTAATGTTTCCCACCTGTTGGTTGCATGTTAACTGCAGTCTAAAGTGATAATGATAATTGCTTGTGATCAATCTCTTTTTTGAATAATTATTGGCTCTGAGAAGAGTCGGTTTTGCAGGAAAGTGTGGACTACTATACTAAATACAGTGTGAACGTTTGCTGCGCTTTCCAGGGTCTTTTACCACGAGGCATGTGATTTCATTTGATGTGGTTCTCCACTGCGTGTGCAGAACGCATAATCTTCTTGCAACTGCAAACAACTGAAGTGTGGCAAGGGAAATTTTTCAGCAGCCAGTTGATGAAGGACAGACCATCCTCGGTTTTGTAGGCGAACTGCCCTGTTTTGCGGTCCTTCTTGCGGCCCTGCAAAGCAACTTGGTACCGCTCCATCGCCTCTCTCCAAACAGTGCCTGGTTGTATGGAAGAAAGTTTGAAAATTGCTTTTAAATAACTCCCAAGAGATACCAAAATATCAAGAGAGGGCGCTTTTTTGCAAAGCATGATGGGACGCTTCAGGGGGCATCCCTGTTGTAATGTTTTTAGGCATTGCCCCCTTCGCCGTGTTGAGGGAGTCTTTATCACCAGCAGCTGAGAAATCGCCAACGGAGGAGGACCTTTCTTCCATACAACCAGGCACTGTTTGGAGAGAGGCGATGGAGCGGTACCAAGTAAATAAATAAATAAATAAAATAAATAAATAAACAAATAAACAAACAAACAAACAAAAACAAACAAAACAACCAGCCAACCAGCCAGCCAGCCAGCCAGCCAGCCACTTAATTAATTAATCGGTCGGTCGGTCAAACAAACAAACAAACAATTAAATTAAACCCACCCACGTCTTTCAGGTGGCTGCTCATGTCAGTAATTATTATCCTTTCCTCAAGATGTAAATTGCAGAAATCAGGACTATTCCAATCAACGGAAACATCTCCTTATATTATTTGAAATTATTTCAAGTACACGCAATTAAATTAAAACAATCTATCAACAAATTTGAGTGCGATTTTGTTTCACTCCTGTGCGATGTGTTTTCCATAAGCACTCGATATTTCATCCTGATTGCCGCCTAAAATATAGACTACCGGTAATTCAACCATTCAGTCTAAACAATCAAAAGGTGTTAAACAATTGATTTAAAAAGACTCAAACGTGTCCTTGGTACTCAAAATGTTAACATGTTGGAATTCTTTTCAAGTAGTATAGAATAGGGGAGGGGGCTTTTAAAATAGAATAATGTAGGTCTCACCGGCAGACCAGACACCTTACCTGCCTTCTAGTCCTTTAGTTTTTGATCAAAAATGAGAAACAAAAGTATCGGTAAGCAAATAGGACCATATTGATGTTCTATCGTATTTAACCTTTTGCGTATCATTTTCAGTCTACCTATTTTCGTTGCCTATTGTTTGTCCATTTCTAAAGAGCGCGTAGTCAACGTGGAGACTATGATCATACTGGATCACGGAGGAGAGACTATCATAAATGCAGATGTAAACAATACATTTACATAGTATCCGCGTGCGACATAGGGAAGTGATTTCCTCCATCGAATTATCGATGAACCCTGACAATAACTCACTGTAACCAAACCTATAAGTTGCCCATGAGGGATCCGTTGCATATACGGCACTTGAAGGAAAATAAGCACAAAACATAAATCTCGCAGAATGAGTAAAATGTTAAAGCATCAGACGGTTGACTACAGCTTAAGGTTTAAATATAAGTTTTTTAAAGAAGGGGATCGTCTAGATGTTAACAATTATAGACCAATTTCTGTTATACCAACTTGCATGAAAATATTTGAGAAGCTCATTCATAAGCAGTTGTTGGGCTATATCGAAACAACAAATATTTTAACGGATAACCAGTCGGGCTTCATGCACTCCACCCAAACTTGCCTTTTAAATGTGTCGGACTACTTACTTGAAAACATGAACTCTGGTTATTTTACCGGTGTAGTCTTTTTGGTTTTTAAAAAAGCATTTGACACCGTTCACCGCGAACGTTTGCTTAATAAATTGGGTATAATTGGGGTGCGGGGCCTTGAGCTTGACTGGTTCTCATCGTATTTACATGGTCGTCAGCAGGTTACCAAAATTGGTGACAACTACTCTTCGACTGCTGGTGTGAATTTTGGAGTGCCACAGGGCTCAATTCTGGGGCCATTTCTTTTTACCCTATACATTAATGACCTGTCTAATATTATCCAGCATGATTCTAAGATGTTTTTTATATGCTGATAACATAGCTATTTTTATTCGTGACAAATCGATTGATGTTATTAACATAGCTCTAAACAGAAATGGACACAATTTCCAACTGGCTTCAAATGAATTTTTTAACTCTTAATGTAAATAAAACCAAAAGCATGCTGTTTGGTACCCAAGCCAAATTGCGCCGCAATGATGAAAGTCTCCAAATTTCCATCAATAACATTTTCATTGATAATGTCACTCAATTTAAATATATAGGTGTCTGGTTAGACCCATCTCTTACATGGAATGTGCATATTGACAAACTTACGAAAAAAAGTCAACAAGCGTATGGGAATTCTCAGGAGGGTTAGATCTGTTCTTCCTCAACACACTTAATATATTGTACAAAACGTTGATCCTCCCTCATTTCGATTATTGCGATGCTATATGGGGTAACGCTTCAAAGATGCTCCTTGCCAAACTAGACACAATCCAAAACAGTGCTGGTAAGATCATACTTAGCCTTCCCCGAAGAACTCCCACGAACACTATATTAACTACCCTAGACTGGCAACCCCTTTGTGAAAGGCGTGTTTTTCATCTTGCCATCTTAATTTTTAAAAGTCTAACTTTCAATTTACCTACCCATTTGTGTAATTGTTTTAATTGTGTATCCAACACTCACTCCCACAATACCAGATCGGTCTCTCAAGGCAATCTTGTTCCCCCACTCACTAGGTCTAATTCAGGTAAACGTAAATTTGTGGCCCGTGGAGCCACAGTTTTTAACAATCCCCCTGTTGCAATCAAATATCCTCTACCTCCAACTCTAGCCAAATTTAAATACATGTACAAAAACCATTGAC
The DNA here is from genome assembly GCA_911728455.2 of Marthasterias glacialis. NCBI lineage: Eukaryota > Metazoa > Echinodermata > Asteroidea > Forcipulatida > Asteriidae > Marthasterias > Marthasterias glacialis. The sequence continues at coordinate 21,894,590 of OU452220.1, forward strand.
ACTGGTGCATTTTTTTTCTTCTGATTGGTTTCCTTGTGCAATTCCATTTTCTATTTTAATTTTCATTTGTTTGTAAATTTTTATTGTCTTTGCTTAATCTGGCGGGTCCAGTTTTTAATGTTAATTTTCTGCTTTTGTCTTTGTGATTTAACGAACTTACTTTAGTGTTTTTACTGTAATTTTTATATTCCATATGGTTGTTTTATTGCTGGGCACCTTTGGAAATCAGTTTTTACTGAAAGGTTTCCCCAGGACAAACAAGAAATAAATGAAATAAAATAAAATAAAATAAAATAAATAAAATAAGGGATGTTACGGAAATTTAACAAAACACCGCTTACAACAGTTCATGTTGAATAGCATTAACGAAATATTAAACTAAACCTTTTCATGTCAAGAGTTCTTGCGTTGTGTTATAATCGCATCGAATTCAATTAGATATAAAAGGTTTAATCGCCATTATGTCAAACAGAAGACCACTGAATCAATGTTTAAATACAATCACATGAAAATATACCGGTAGTCCCAGCATTTTATTACAAGAAGTGTTTATTCACGTTCAGACTCGGGGTTTATGGTGTTAACTGGGTACTCAACTGCATGACCAATGATATATATCCCCTGAAACAAATATCAATATCAATATCGATTTTGAACAATAAAAACAATCATGCAGTTAAGCTGGAGTATAAAACAAACATTTAGGACTTGCAATTAGGGGGGGGGGGCAACAAGTTTGGGTGGTTTGTGCAATCTTGGGACCAAACAAACAATAATGTAAAAGGTGCAATTCGGGGACAAAACAAATACAAGAGTACAAGGTACATTTCGGGGACCAGGTCTGTGCAATCTCAGGACCAATGAAATTTATGTCAAAGCGTGAAAGACATGCACAATTGAAAGGCCTTTTTATAGGGGAATATATTGTGAATATGCAATCAAATTGATACATTTCTTCAAAAAACCTATTATTTAATAATAATAATATACAGCATTGTGTACACAACATCTAATTGTATGTATACATTAGGAACGTACTGATGATTTGTTTTATAGCAAAATCGTAGTATTTCTATACAACGAAGAGGGTCTTACATAAAAAAGACACGTTATATCCGCTTTACAAATCACATTATAATTCACTTTTAATACCTTTGATCCATCGATACATGGCATCAACAGAAAATAATTCTCATTAAACCTTTTCATTTCCTTAAATTTTGTTTTGTGTTCTGATCGTACTGGCTTGATCAGATGGATTATTATATTTTGTTTTACAACAGATTTAAGACTTAAACTTGTCTCCAGCCACCACTTTTTCAAGATCCATATTAAACATGCAATTGGAAATAAACAAACATGTTTAATGTGCAATATGTGGACCAAACAACGTAAACAGCGTATATACAGTCGACTCTCGTGAATACGAGGTCCGCCGGACTGGCCTGTTTTTCTCGTATTAACCGAACCTCGTATTATCCGAGCGCGGTATTAACAATGCACATTGCATAACATAAATGGACGCACGTGTATAAATGCACCCGTACTGCAATGGACACTGCATAACTGTGATGATTTACAGGTACATGTACCATACAAACATACAACATTTTGAGCGAATAAAACTGTTTTGATTTAATTAATTTATTTCGAAAGTCAATTTCTGAAACAGTTTCATGACTGAAAAAGGAACGCATAATATACTTTAACTTGCCGTTCTTGGCAGCCAAGTTTCGGTCGCAACGGCCAACATGTCAAGTTGAATGTTGATTTTCATTGGTTGGTCACACCGTACCTTAGTAAGTAATGCGAGATAGCTCATAGCCAAGGCGGGATACCAGCGAACAATAAACGGTCTGGTGTCCACCTCTCATCTGCGTTGTACTACCATTTAATAGACTGGTACCATTGCCAACGCTCAAATAGCACCTCTATTGATCATGATCAACGGAGCGGTAGCACATTTTTTGAAAGGCTGGGACGTCAATTTTTCACCTCCATGAAGGTAAACTATCTATGCCCAACAATTGATTCCCCAAACTCGCTATAAAAGTAAGACAAACAGTACCTTTGCTCGTTACGGGGCCGCAAGAATACCTCGTATTATCCGTGTTCTCGTTATGACCGTGCTCGTATCATCCGTATTTAAATGCATTAAAACACGCACGGGGCAGTTCGGGACCGGCAAAATACCTCGTATTAAGGGGCTATCAGTAGTGATTATGTTGTGAAAAATCACAACCAAAATTTCAGTTTCAATAAAATCTAGTTCCAAAACTATTAATCTTCACATTTCTCCATTATAAATGGGCTTTTTCAACATATAAAATACTTTAAAATGGTTTTTTCAAATACCACTTCATGTTTCTGATAAACCGGAAGTGAGATTTTTTGGACTTCCTCCTTTTTTGGCGACAAAATGAAACGATTTCTTAGTAATACCATCTGGAAAAAGCCATTCTGAAAGCAAGTTGATAACCATGGTCATTTACCAACACTAGAGGGGGCTATTTTGACTGTACAAAGTGCATTCACCTCAAGACTCAAGACGTTATGGCATTGTAAGATGGTGGATAATTGAAAATACTTCGGTCAGATTTTATGAAAAGATCATCAATTGCCATCCTTTAGTATATATCGATATTTTGTTCTGAAATTTTCGCTATGGCACCTAGAAATCATAGAAAACGTAGGCATGGAGTAAATAATAAATTCAAAGGAGTAACAGCACAGGAAAAAAGGCGTAAATTGAGTGAAGTTGTAGGCGATGTTGTCGATCTGGATGTACCATCAACTTCAAGCGGAACCGGCGAACCCGTGATTGATCAAGTTGATGTTTATGAAGTAGCAGGGGCATTTTCTCGGAAAATGGAGAGAAGTGGTTCTCAAACAGAAGATAGAACACCTAAGACTCCTTCTAGAGCAGCACTAAAACAGAGAAGTCTTCCATCAAGGGTTGTAGAACCAAAAGGCTATCGTCTAATCGACATGACTCAGCTGTCCAAGGCTTTATTGGAAGCCCACGTTTGTCCACAAGGTATGCCAAAATAAAATCAAAATCTTTGCAGGCCTAATGCTCATTCTTTTCCCCCAAATGTATTGACAGCATAAATTTAAAACCTACAAATATTCCTTTATTACTGTTTTTGTTATTTATTAATGAAGTTTGCATTTATCGAGTCAAATCATGAAGCCATACATGAAGTATTACTTGGGCCTACAGCACAGGCCTACAATTGCATTTGCTACAAAGCCTCAAAAATTCTATGCACAATTTATATTCAGGTTTTTTTTAATTACTATTTTTTCTTTTTCATGCGCATCTAGGTGTGGGCCTACATGATGAAATCAGTAAAATAATGAACATGAATTTTCCATCCCTTTTTTATTAGGTCAGTTACTGATACGTGAAGATCCTGTAGATGTCGATGGGCTATGCAGTACTGTTTACTTTTGCTGCTCCACGTGCGGCTTTGGTACACCAATGAAAACATCCTCTCATGCTGAACAACGTGGAAAATCTTACGACATCAATCGTAGGATGTCATTTGCATATACATCCATAGGGCAAGGGCAGCAAGGCCTTCTAGATTTGTGTGCTATCCTCGGCATGCCACCTCCAGTCAACAGTAAGAGCTACAAAATGCATATCGACAGAATTTTTGAAGAAGTCAGCCACATAACAGAGGTCCACATGATGGAGGCAGCGCAACGTCTTCGGACACTTCTTGTAGAAGAAGATGACAATATTCCATTAGCCCATCTCACGAATAACAACAAAGTAATGGATGTCACCGTCACATACGATGGCACGTGAAGAGATGAAGAGAGGATTTACTGCGAATTACGGTGTAGGTGTTGTGATGTCAATCGAACACAGGTGAAGTTTTGGATGCGTTTGTGAGATATTGCATGGGTTTTATTGAGGTTTAATTGTAAACAGCTCACCTGTTTAACTCGCCATATTGGAAGATAAGGAATTACATGCTCAACCCTTGAGGGCGCTATTTAATATAAAGAAAGTGGCAATGTGTATATAATAAAGAGGTACATCTTACAGCGTTTATCTGTTCAAAACTGTGTGAAGTATGTAAGAAGAGAGAGAAGGAAGATAGCAGCACCGATGAATTCAAGGAGTGGCAGCGACTGCACAAGGCAAGTGGCAACTGCCAAAAAAACTATGACGGGTCAAGTCCGGGAATGGAGACATTTGCTGCCCAGAAACTCTGGGAACGCAGTATTGATAAACACAATATGCGGTACAAATGGATGATATGTGATGGGGACAGCAAGTCCCATTCTGCTGTTGAGACTGTTTATGGAACAAAGGAGGAGGAGGCTGTTATCAAGCTGGACTGTATCGGTCATGTAGGAAAACGAATGTTCAAAGCACTGGACAAACTGAAAAAGTCAACGAAAGGAAAACTCCCTGATGGAAAGTTTGTTGGAGGACAGAAAGGCAGACTAACTTCTGGACCGAAAGGAACAATCTCACACATTAGTGAACTTTATCGAAATGCCATCAGGCAAAATAGAGATCGTGATGTGCTTGGAGATGATGACAAAACCCAGGCTGCTGTGCAGAAGATGCAGGATGCTATTATGGCTATTCTGTATCATGAAGTCAAGCTAAGAGACAACCAAGAGCGCCACCAGTATTGCCCCAGTGGTGATGACAGCTGGTGTCAATTCAAGAGAGATGGCAATATGACTGACAAAAGTCATCATTTGGACCCGATCTTTCTCGAGTTGTTGAAACCAACATTTCAGAGGTTGAGTGAAGAGAAACTCCTGGTTAGATGTCTGCCAGGGTACACTCAGAATCAAAATGAGTCCTTCAACAGTCTAATCTGGTCAAGATGTCCAAAGCATTGTTGGCGGGGACCAGTTACGCTAAACATTGCAGTTTATCTGGCCATCATGCAGTGGGATTTTGGAACAAGCAAGTCAAGAAAACTTGTCATGAGAGCCCTGAACTTGCCAGATGGCACATACACAGAGGAACTGTCAAAGCGAAATGATGACCTTCGACAATATGTGTCCGATAAGGCAGCAACTGAAACACATAAACGCTTCTGTCGTTTCAGAGCCATGAAGAATGCTGAGATGGAAAAGGCTGCAAAGAAACGCGAGGGAACTACATATGGATTTGCTGCCTTTGCTGATAACGACAGAGACAGTGATAGTGACAGTGACTGAGAAAAATGCTCTATGAACAGTAGTCGTACAAAGCATTCTCCAAATTACATGTGAAAGATCAATTTTGTACATGTAGCTCTGTAATGTTTCAAGCATGACACCCCTCCTTACTGTTGACTCCGCCCCCAATGCAATCCATAATTATATCAAAACTTTTAGGTGTTTTGGTGTAAATAAGTTTCAACAAATGTGAACAGATTTTCAAACGCCTTTTTCTCAAAATGATGAATTACGTCACGTGTCAATAGGAAAATGGTCATAACTTCAAAAGTATGTATCCAATTGCCTTCAATTTTGGAATATACAATAAAGATAATATTTACAATTGAACTATGAAGAGACTTTGTAAGTAGCTTGTGTAACTTTTGAATAATAGACTACTCTTTTCTGATTGGTTACGGGCTGTTACCATGGCAACGAATTTTTAAAATCAGATGGTACGTGGACATCATACCTTCATAGTTATGAAGGTATGATTTCCACGTACCATCTGTGAAAATTTCATGAAAATACATTGACTCGTTTTGTAGATACACTTGGACAAAGTAAACCTAATTTTATATTGAAACACATGGGGTTATTTGCAACATAGCTTTACTACTGATAGCCCCTTAACCGGAACCTCGTAACATCCGAGCTCGTATTAACGAGAGTCGACTGTAGTTCGTGCAATTTATTTATTTATTTATTGTTTGCTTCAAAAGCTTTTAACAGGATACAAATATCAGCTAACTAGCTGTTTTACATAATTGTCATGTGGCTTAAAAAAGTAAGAACAATTAAAAAAGGGAAAGAAACATAAAACTTACAAAAATAAAAAAGCAAAAACTACTTAACAAAATAAAGATAAGCACAAATTCGGTTTAACTTTGTAAAAGTCATTAAAAAATAAAAAGACCAAATATTGAAATAGACAGAAAAAAACTAGAGGCTTAAAATTAACTTAAAGGTGAAGCATACGTTTGGTAGTTGGAGCCTAGTGTTTGTTTCAAACCCATGTAATTGTAGATAAATACCATAAAACAAACCTGTGAAAATTTCACTTCAAAAGGTGGCAGCGATTTTGAGATATTACCAAAAATCTGGAGCGGTTGTGTTCACACAGAAGAGGTATCCGTCATTGGAATACACATTCTGAGAAGCGTTACGGCCACAACGCTTCTAAATTTCAAATTTTTGGGGATGAAAAGTGGTATATTTTTCCATAACCGCTGTACTTCGAAGTGAAAAGTTTCTCAAAATGTATTGTACTATCCAAAGCTGCCGTACTTCTCACCAAATAAGATTTTATTGCCATAAATTTTCAGAGTCATTACCAAACGTATGCAATGCCGTTAAAAATTTATTTGTTTATACATGTTTTAAAACCTGCGCCTCTGAAGGTAAATTGTTCCATAAAATAGCGCACGGATAATTAAGAGACTGCTTAACCCTATCAGGACCGGGCTTTTTTTGGACTTACGGGGACCGGGGGGGGGGCTCATTGTGCCCCCCCTCCGTATTTTCCAAAGTCTTGGGCCGATTTTTATGAAACTTGCCACAAATGTGTATTTCACCGAGTTCTACATGATGGTGCAAAAAAAAAAGCAAAAAAATTGCATTAAAAGTAATTTTTGTAGTTTTTTTGCCCATTTTTGGTCAAAAATCGTATTTTTCCCATAATTTCCATATTTTTTGCCAGAATTCTGTAAAACTTTGCAAATTTGTCTTTCTTGACATCCTCAAGAACATAAACACCTTTTTCTTTACCAGAGTTACCGTTGAGGGCGCTCAACAAGCTGTTTTATGTAATTTTTGGGAAAAAAATCACGTTTTTACATTTTTCCACTTAAAAATCGATGTAAACAGTCCTTTTAGGGTCCGAGTGTGCATTTATGAGGCCTAACTAACAACTCTATAGTATTTTTAGACCTCAAAAGTTCAAAATTATAATGTTGAAAATATTCCATAGATACAAAATTTTGCAAAGTTCGAACCCCTAAAAAACAGCTAAAAATACAAAATCCAAGATGGCCGCCAAAATGGCGGCCATTTTGGATTCCCACAATGCATCTCAAACTATCATGTGACATTTCGGTATCACTGTTGGCCACTAAAAATACTTAAAAACATAACATTTTGCTAAAAAATGCCCCAAAATCACAAAAAATCACAAAAAACGATTAATATGGGTTCAAACAAACGGTTGCCATGGCAACCACTGACCTCCAATAACAATCGTATGTTGACAAAATGACCCTAGATAATTTTCAAGTAAAGTCAGAAAATTTGGTGGCGATCGATTGTAGCGTTAAAAAGTAACAGGAAAAAGTTTGGTAGGGGGGGCACATTGTGCCCCCCCCCCCCGGTCCTGATAGGGTTAAACATTCCGTATTAGGTTTAACCCTATCAGGACCGGGCTTTTTTTGGTTGTACGGGGACCGGGGAGGGGCACATAGTGCCCCCCCTCCGTATTTTCCAAAGTGTTCGACCGATTTTGATGAAACTTGCCACAAATGTTCATTTCACCAAGTTCTACATGATGACGTCACAAAATTTCAAAAAATCGTCACTAGAGGGCGTTTTTGACTGTTTTTTCCCATTTTTGGTCAAAAATCGTGTTTTTGTTATAACTTCTGTATTTTTTGGCCGAATGTTTTGAAACTTGGCAAACTTGTACATTTTAACAAGATAAATATATTTGAACCTAATTTAGTCACTGGAGTTATCTTTAGGGGGCATAATAATTCATTAATTTATCCCATTTCACGTAAAAAAAATGTTTTTTGCATCTTTTCACTTAACAATCAAAATGGCTGCCGCCAAGGGCTCAGGGAGAATTAATAATGAGGCTTGATTGACCAATCTGAACATTTTTTGGGTCTGAAAAGTAAGAAATTAGCAGGTTGAAAATGTTCTATTGTTAAAAAACTTGATATAATTTGACCCCCTACTTACAGGCTGAAAACACAAATTCCAAGATGGCCGCTAAAAATGGCGGCCATTTTGAATTCCCAAAACCATTTTCAACTGTCACTTGACTCACCACTATCACTTTTCTGGCAAAAAAATCTAAAATAAGTGGAAATTATGTCCAATTTTTTTTTAAAATCACTAAAAAACAGTAAAATCGTGTGACCCAAGGTCAAACAAATGGTTGCCATGCCAATATGATCCTAGTTATATTTTAGGAAAAGTCAGAAAATTTCGCGGTGATTGGACTAAGCGTTAAAAAGTTACGGGGAAAAAATTGGTAGGGGGGGCAGCATTTCTAGTATTGAATCCATGTCTATCAAAATACATCTCAATATTGTTACAAAGTCTGTCAGGCGCTAAACCATGAACACATTTATACGTATTACAAGCTAAATAAAAATCCCTCCTCCGTTCAAAAGTCTACCAAGAAAGTGCTCGTATTATATCACCACCATGAGAATTAACATAATCAAAGTCAATGGCAACAATCCTGGCAGCTCTTTTTTGAAGTCTAAGAAGAGTATTCCTGTTTGTCATTAAACAGTTACCCCATACAGAACTGACATAGTCAAGACACGGCTGAATGGTTGTTTGTAAAGGGTATTAAGAAGACGCTTGTTTAGGACGTGTCTTAGTCGACCAAGGGAATAAACCTTACAAGCAACCGATTTAACAACATTCCTAACATGTGATTCCCAGGTGAGGTTTTCGTCCACATCAATACAATCTTGTACACATGGCCTTCAAAGCCCGTAAAACTAGAGCTAAACCAAAGACTATTAACACTAGGAGTTTCCGTAACTTAGACATTGATGTGTTTAACCAAGATCTCAGTATTATGTCAACTGGGGCACAGTGTGTCAAATGAACGATTCTGATATGGCATGGAGAAGTTTTAAAAACAAGTTTATGGACATTGCAGATCGACATGCTCCAAAGGCAGAAATTCGTATTAAAAAGTAATCTACCTCCATGGTTTAACCAAGATATTTTGTCGTTATCTAATGATCGTGACTTTTATAAACGTGTTGTTCAGAGGAGTGGTACATCTAGAGATTGGGATATTTACCGTACCAAACGGAACCATACCACTAATGCGATCAAACCAGCTAAGAAGTCTTTTTACTCTGATACTATTGAGCATAATATAAGAAGGATGGTAAGAAGTTGTGGAAAACAATTAAATCTATTCTTCCAACAAAGACACGTGAGTGTGTTAAGGAAGTTGTGGTAAATAGTACTGAAATAAAAGAGCCCCAAAAATAATAATAATAATATAATAATAGAACAGCACTTATATAGCGCATTACACCGAAGCCTCAATGCGCTTTACAATATAATTAAGCAATATAATAAATAAATTTAAACAAGCAGGTAGGTTTTCAGTAGTGATTTTAACTTAGTTTCAGTTGTAGCAGTTTTGATTTGATGTAGGAGAGAGTTCCAAAGTGAAGGAGACGAATGCATAAATGAGCGATGTCCGTAAGTCTTAGTGCGAGTGACCGGTGTATTGAGCAGCAGTGCCGAGCTAGAACGGAGGGTGCGTAATGGTTGGTTTACCTGAAGGAGTTCCTGAAGGTATGTTGGTGCCGAGCCATGGATGCATTTATATGTTAGAAGTAGAACTTTGAAAATGATGCGTTTATTGACAGGTAACCAATGGAGGGTGCGGAGAATTGGGGTTATGTGTTGCCGGGATGGAGAGCGGGTGACAAGTCTGGCTGCAGAATTCTGAATCCGTTGTAGTTTTGCAATTTGAGAATTGGAAACAGAGTGGAGTAGAGTGTTGGAAAAGTCCAGACGACAAGAAATGAAGGCGTGAACCAGTTTCTCCGTCATTTGTTGGTCAAGTACCTTGCGTATCTTCCCAATCTTATGAAGAGCTAAGGATGAGGAACGGCAGATGTTGTTTATGTGGTTATTCATTCCAAGGTCGGACGTTACAATGGATCCAAGGTTACGGGCGCTGTTTACAGGTCTGATGCAAGAGTCGGATATGGAGATACTATGAATTGGTGACTGTTTGAATTTAGATGTGATGTGGATGACTTCAGTTTTGTCTTCATTCAATTTAAGCTTGTTCGCTGTTGACCAAGACATTATGCGTGCAAGGCATGATTCCAATCTCTGAATGGCGTCGGGGCGCTGCTCTTCTGTCATAGTGACGTGAAGCTGGATGTCATCAGCGTAGACCATGCATTTGACGCCATATGATGTAATGAGATCTTCCAGTGGGGATGTGTAAAATGTGAAGCATAATGGGCCCAGAACAGACCCTTGTGGTACACCCGTGTTGACATTATGCAAAACTGTTGATGAGCACTGATTGTTGACGATTAGAGAAATATGAAGTAAACCAATCCAAAGCAGAGTCGGTGATGCCATAACGGTGACGTAAGCGTTGTAGCATGATATGATGGTCAATCGTGTCAAAAGCTGCCGAATAATCAAGGAGCACCAGAATAGATTCCTGTCCCTTGTCAGCAGCAAGAAGCAGATCATTGTAGACTCGTAGGAGAGCTGTTTCCACACTGTGATGTTTCCGGTATGCTGACTGCATTGTACCCGCGAGATTGTGAGTGGCCAGATAACATTGCATTTGTGAGGCAACAGCACGCTCTATGGTTTTCCCAAGGAAGGTCAGGTTGGCAATTGGTCGATAGTTCCTCAAACTGTTGGGATCAAGATTCTGCTTTTTGATAAGTGGGGTAATGTTGGCAAACTTCAGTGCATCCGGAAAGTGACCATTACCTAGGCTTAGATTAATGATGGTGGTTATGGTTGGAATAAGCTCATTCAGGCAGTCTTTAAGCAACCATGTAGGTAGAGGATCGAGACTACATGATTTAGAAGGAGAGGTCATGATGATGCGTCTAACTGAATCCTCAGATACTGCCTCGAAATGATGGAATAATACTCTTGGGCAAGAATCTTGGTCAGGAGCAGAATCTGTTACGGTGTTGTCAAGCTCATTTCTCAGAGTTTGGACTTTCTCTGAGAATAAGTCAGCGAAGCGAATAGCTGTAGCTTCGGTTGTAGTATCAGAGGGAAGGAGTCTTGATGATGACGCCGGGGAACTCAACTTGTCGATGACCTGAAACAGGCGCTTGGAGTCACAGTTCACCAATTGACTCTTGTGATATTCCACTTTGGTAGTAGATATTAGCTGGTGATAGCGAGAACAATGCTCTTTGAAAATCTGCCTGTTGACTTCTAACTTGGAAGATTTCCAGCGTCGCTCATGACGGCGTAACTCCCGTCTGGTAGAATGGATGTCATCGTTAAACCAGGGTGCATGAGGGCGGGCTCTGATGTTACGTTTCAGCAGAGGTGCGTGTTGATCAAGTAAGCCCTGGAGGGTCTGCTCATACTGCTGAACCAGCGTGTCTAGGTTCGGTGAAGGGGATGTACACATAGGGGAGTTCAAGATGTCCTGACGGAAGGCATCCAAGTCAATGTCACGTAGTTTGCGCATTTGAACGTGTGCGCAAACTGCTGCCGGACGACCAATGCTTAATTTACAAATGATACAAGCATGATCAGAAGGCATGTAGTCAGTTGATGTTACTTGTGAGACGAAATTGTCTAAAGATCTCGTGAGAAGAAGATCCAAAGTATGACCATCACGATGTGTTGGGCTGGAAATGTGCTGTTTCAGACCTGATGAACACAAAAGGTCACAAAATACAGACGCTTCCCTATCAGATTGGTTGTCAATGTGGAAGTTGAAATCTCCTGCTATCAGTATTCGGTTGGACTCAGTAACGATATGCTCAAGCAATGTAGAAAATTCCTGCATTAAAAGTGTAGCAGTTGACTTCTTATTGAGCAATCTTTGAGGTCTGTACACAACTAAAAGTCTGAGGGGCGTGTTTGATGATGACGTAATAGACAAGTCGATGTATTCGAAGGAATCACATTCTGTAGACTCGTGCTGGTGAACATGAAAGCTCTGTTTTAGGCAAACAAGAACCCCTCCCCGGGCCCTGTCCCTGCGAGGGATGTGATGAACTTGAAAGTCAGGGAGGGTGTTTTTCAGGTCAGCAAGAGAATGATGATCACGATGATCGCCACTCAACCAGGTTTCAGTGATGGCACATTATATCAATACTGTTATTTGTTATTTGTTATCATGTCATGAATCATGGTGGTTTTGCGTTTTATTGATTGGGCATTCCAGAGAGCAAAATTGCAGCAAGATGAGTGCTTGACATTGATTGAGATATGTACAAGGTTTTGGGGATTGGAGCAATGCTGTCCAAAGTTTTCAGCACCATCAGGTCTCGTACATGGTGGTGTTGATACAGGAATGGATCTTTTCCGTAGCTTAGTCCATGATCTGTGCCCTCTTCGGGTGGGTTTTACAGCACAGATACCCAATTCTTTGAGTTTGTGAAACACAGTAAGTGGTACCCGGTTATTGCAGTTCCAAAAGCAATGGAGATCATGGCTGTTGTAAGTGAGTGAAGTGGACAGTGACAACAATGGGACGAGCAGTAGCACAATTAAGCTGCACAATCTGGAGTTGGCCATCCGTGAAATAACAAAGAATGGTGCGTGCTGTAGGCCCCAGTGGGAAGTATGGCAACTGAAGTCCCCAAGGGGAGTCAGAAAATATGCAATGAAAAATGTAAATAGTCACCAGAATTCAGAGTCATATGTCCACCTGGCTCTAGTCCAGTAGAATCTATGTCAACAGAGAAGACACAAGGAGGCTTTCTGGAGTATGATAGCAGATGCAAACACGGTTGGAAATGACAATTATTGCAGAGCTGAGATCGAGTGCAAACCTACTGGCGCAACATCGTGTCAATACCTTCAACAACTTCTTTACAGAAATTGGAAATAATCTGGCTCAAAATTTTACAAATGATGACAATGAGGGAATGTACACACCCTTGAATTGTACAAATGTAAGTCTAAATTTTAAAGACAATGATGAGGAATATGTTATTAAACAGCTTTCTTCCCTTCAAGTTGGTAAGGCTACAGGTACTGACGGTATTAGTGCTAGATTATTGAGAGCTGGGGTCTATCAGATCGTAACACCCCTTCCACATGTGCTTAATCTTACTCTCCGCACTGCTGTTATCCCACTTGAATGGAAGAAGGCTGTTGTATAACCTTTTTTTTTTGAAGATGGTATGAAAACAAACTGCAGCAATTATAGGCCTATCCGTCTTACCAGAGATGGCTAAAATTCTTGAGAGAGCCATCCACACTCAGGTATTTTCATATGAACATTTGCAAAAAAAAATTAAAAATGGGCTTTCATCTACTGCACAATCTTGTTTTAGGCCTCAACACTTACTGCAATAACTGATGTCACCGAGTATCTATACAATCGTATGGAAAAAGGTGAAATAACTGGTCCTTTTTTTTTTTAGATTTAAAAAAAAAGCCTTTGATACGGTACAAGGTTCTTCTACGCAAACTATCCTACTATGACATTCATGGTAAAGAGCTGGCATGGTTCAAGAATTATCTCACCAATCGAGAGCAAATAACAATCATTAATGGTACTTGCTCAGATCCCCAACAAGTTAGTCAGTGTGCCTCATGGCTCAATTTGAGACCCACTTCTTTTTACTCTTTTTATCAATGACCTGCCTTACAATATTACCAGGTGTAAGATAGTTTTGTATGCAGATGATAATGCTATAATGTACAGCTCTAAAAACAAACTTGACATTAATTGTGTTTTGAATGAGGAATTGAAAATTGTCTCTGAATGGATGAATAATAACAAATTAAAGGAGATGCATACGTTTGGTAGTTGAAGCCTAGTGTTTGCTTCAAACCTATTTAATTGTAGATGTATACCACGAAACTAACCTGTGAAAACTTCATTTCAAAAGGTTGCGGCGTTTTTGAGATGTTTCCAAAAATCCGGAGCGGTTGTGTTCATGTAGAAGAAGTATCCGTCATTGGAATACATATTCTGAGAAGCGTTACGGCCATAACGCTTCTTAGATTCAATTTTTGGGGGATGAAAAGTGATATATTTTTCCATAACCGCAGTGCTTCGAAGTGAAACGTTTCTCAAAATGCATTGTACTATCCAAAGCTGCTGTACTTCTTACGAAGTAAGTTTTTTATTGCCATCAATTTTCGGAGTCATGACCAAACGTATGCAATGCCTTTAACTGTAAATGCTTCAAAAACCGAAGTCATGATTTTTGGCACAAAAAACAACATCAGTAACCTGACTATTAAAGTCAAAGATGATGTACTGGAGATTGTGCCAGAGTTTAAATATCTTGGTGTATGATTGGACCAACATCTTAGATGGGACAAGCACATTGACAAAACTGCTGCCAAAATTTCTCAAAAACTTGGGGTGTTGAAACGGTTGAGTTGGTATGTTGACCAATGTTAAACACTTTTTATAATAAACATGTACTGAGGGCCCCCATGAAGAACAATGCGGTGCACTGATTGGGGCTTACCCTCAATAAAGATGACTTAAATAAAATAAAATAAAATAAATACATTCCTAAGTACCTTACTTTGTCAACCTGTTCAAGCTGAGTGTTCTTAAGGGAAATATTTAATTTTTTCAGTACTGTAACACGACTAGATTTCAAAAGCATAGTTTTAGTTTCATCAGGGTTAATGGCAAGACGATTACATTTATACCAATCACTAATGCTATCAACATTCTACTGCAAAACCTGATTAACTTCATTAATGTTGCTCCCAGTCATGTACAAAATAACATCATCAGCAAAAATATTATGTGCACTTGGAATCAACACTTTGTGTGATGTCATTGATATAAAGTAAAAAAAAAAAAAAAAAAAAAAAAAAATAGGATCGGTCCAACTCCAAGTACACTTTCTTTGGGTACTCCAACAGAAATATCATTTGGGCTTGAAACTTCACCTTAACACCAAACCACTTGTTTTCTGTTACAAATGTAGATCCTAAACCACTTTGATTCATTACCAGAAATACCATGCTGATCTAATTTAAAAAGTAATAAGTCGTGGTTAATAGTAGCAAAGCACTTAGATATGTCAAGGAAACAGGAGCCAACGACTTCATGTTCATTAAAAGCTTCATAAAAATCATTAATAACACGATGCAGACAGGACTGAGTAGAATGGTTTTTAAGAAAAGCAAAATGATCAACTGAAAGCATGTCATGGGTATTGAGATAATCAATTAGTTGAACCTGAACTTCCTTTTCAATAATTTTAGCAACATAACAAACAGCAGAACTACACTGAAAACATTACTTAGTCAATTGCCTAAACATAATTAGTCATTTACATGGTTTAATTTGACTAATCCTTAATTCGTCACTTAATAAAAAGATTAGTCAATACACTGAAGTAATGACTAATAAAAATTCGTCTTTGAAAATGGTTTAATTTTACTAATTTATCTTGAGATTGGTAATGCACTAAAATAAATTAGTCATTCAGAAAACTAGATTAGTCTTACATCAAAATAAATTAGTCTTGTAATTAGTCCGACAATGGCAATAATCAGTCGTAACACATTTCCTTCTAAATTAGTCAATACAAAATTTATTGTCATTTTTCAACAACCTCGTAGCCAGTTTAGACTACTGGCTTGTACATACACTGAGAATACAACTCCAACTCCAACTGACAAGCATGGCATCTGACAATATACACAGGTCTCCATATTTTGCTGTTATAATAATTTAACAATAAGAAGTTAATAATAGTTTAATAATGTTAATAAGTTAAATTATTTAAAAAGGATCATAATATGCATTAGCCCTCATTCGATCAGTGTTTCAAAGAAGCTTGCGCACAAAAGTAATCGTATAATTTTCGAGCAGATGAGTTGTTGTGCAGGTAAACGTTCTATTCCATGGTTCTTGGTCATCTAAAATTAAAATGAGGACTTTCTTTGTTACAACGTTACGTTAGCCTAAATGTTTTGTTTCATCCTAATGATGTTGTAGGTCTACCTATCACTCAGAATCTTGTTCACTCACAGGCCTAATCGTGATAACGTCAAGTTATACACATGTTATACATGTTATAGGGGCTAATCTGACTTACACTAAACCCTGTCGTAATGTTTAGCGAGGTTTCATCAGACTCAGAGCTAACCGCTAACGAACGATAGGCCTAAACCAGCAAACGTTAACGAATACGGTCCGACTCCGAGTCTGGTGGTCTTTTCTGTGACTGTGCTGTGTGGGACTGAGGCCGAGGTTTGACCTCGCACCATGACATAGTTTCCTACCTAACTTTTCTTCTTCTTCTTCCTCCAATTGCTGCACCAACTTCAATTCTGAAGACTCAGGCACATTTGAGGGTTGAATTTGAAGGGCACTATTGTGGTGGGATGGGCGAGTATTGTGCGGATATTTCTTTAAATCTGAGTGGGTTGGGTAAGGTTGAAGTTTTATAATTGTATGACTTCTCATCATCTGGCTGTACTATGAAGCTTAAGTTCTCCATGGTACAACATACTAGGATTCAAAAATACAAAGAAATTCATTCTTACCTTGCACAACAGCTACTTTTGGGGGAAAACTAGGCTGGGCTATACGACGAAGCGAGACGGACGTGAGTGGTGCAGACGATCGAGCACAAAAAGTGTACGTTCGACGACGCGCGCGCACTCTCTTGCTGTTCTATTAACGGCACACACCCTTGAGTGCGACTGTGTGTACATTTATTTTTGACAACGCTGGGATCCTGCTTATTGTTAATTTTAATAATTTATTGAAAAGTATCTTTTTGGTAGGTAAAAATAACAAACCTTTATCGTGTACACCTACTTTACAGCATCATGAGCATTTTTTCGCTCCTACGTGCAGAGGGAGTGTCGGTACAAACAAAAATAAACCGTAAGATTTCCAATGGCCCTGTGTCATTATTAATTAGTATTTTGCTAATATATTAGTCAACTGATTCGTAATTACTCTGTATATTAGGCATTTAAAACTGTGGAGACCAATTATATAGTAAATTGGCACTGTGTCAATTAGTCAAACGCTAAAATTAGTAATTACAAAATTTGCATTAGTCTCTGAAAAAATGTAATTAGTATATCATTTTGCTGAATTGGTAAATATTGTTTCGGATAAAACAATTAGTCAGACATAAAAAAACTAATTTGTGTTGCCTATTTGACTATTTTTTTCTACAAATTGACTAAGTAAAGTTTTCAGTGATCTGTAATTACCTTTGTCCTTCTGACAACCCTTTCCTTTATAAATTGGGGTGGTGCGGGCACATTTCCAATCATCTGGAATAAATCCACTGTTCAAATACAGATTGATTATATAACAGAATGATTTGTGAATATCTAGTGCACCTAACCCGAGGAGTATAGAATCGAAGTCCAAAACATCAATTTTACTGTCAGTGCTTAAGTGATGTAAAGCTTTCAAAATGGACTCTTCACGCACCGTATTAAAAATGAGATTATTTGGGGTTCTTCCAAATTAGAGGATGCAACTATTTTACAAATGTCAGCAAAATAATCATTCATTTCTGAGCAATTGAAATCGGGATCCGTATTGTTAAGAAATTTACTATTACCAGTAACTTTGTGAACCTCTTGCCATAACTTTTTAGGATTGTTCTTAGTTTATTGTTTGTCAGTCATGCGTGGGGTAGCATGCTTCCGAGCAATAGTAATTCGGTTTACTTTTGTTACCCCTGACCCACATGACTCGTCGTTCTTTTGATCCCTTTGACTGTCTTTCGAACCTTTGGATTTGTTCCTGTCCTGCATGCTCCACCCTCAGTCGCCCTCATTCATTTATTTATTTATTTTTTGTTTTGTTTATTAATTTATTTTTTTATTTGTTTATTAATTAAATTAATTTATTTATTTACTTGTTTGTTTTTCTATTTAATTATTTTCTATTTACCTTTTGCTTACTTGCTTGCTCGCTCACAAACTCGATTTATTTATTTTTGTATGTATTTATTTATTTATTTAGTTGTTTATTTATTTATTTATTTAGTTATTTATTTAGTTATTTACTTATTATTTACGCTCCATTTATCTTAAAACTTGCTGTTATTTCCTCTGCTCTTTTTGTTTTGTTCAGTCTTTGTCTTGGTCGAATAAATAATAATAATAAATAATAATAATACTTGGCAGACACTATCAAAATACTCAAGTTTAGCTTTTCTTGTTAATGAAGTGACAGGATTTCTGGCTTTTCTGTACTCATTCAAGGTATCAGAACAATCATTAAAAATAGAAAGAGATTTTAAAAAGTCCCTTTTGTACATGAGTTTAACAATGTTCGGGGTCATCCAAGGTCAATATCTATTCTAAACTCAGACCGTCTGAATAGGAGCATGGTTAATACAATATTCTTTAAAAACTCATTACACCATTAGTCCACAACATTTCATCATCTATGTAGCTACCATAGAGCTATATATATTGATGCTACAGTATTATTGAAAACATGGTTTAAGCAAAAACTTTACATGTACCTTACAGTATAAACAAGAACAGTTACTGTGGATGATTAACGTCACTGAACAGAGTCCAATCAAACGATTTCTAAAAGTATGAAGTTTTAAGTATACCAACCTACCAATTGCCCGGATCAGTAAATTCAGTAATATTTCTAAATGGGGGCACTTTTACATAAAGTAATATTTGTTGGTATAGATTCACGAATATGTTAGTTCTTTTGCAACACACAACAAACCTTGAGCACAAAAATAAACATTGTGTGAACAAAAAAACGACTTTCATAAAATTTAAAGTGACAATAAGTACATTATGGATAAACTTGTCAATCTGTCAATGCTTTTACTGTTTTTCATTTTATCTTTTTCATTGTTATTAAAAAAAGATATTTTAAAATGAACATCTAAAACATTCAATGGGTACACGGATGACAAATGGCATATTTAAATGCGCAACGATAAAAGAGATGTGGGACTGGATATTCACCTGGAAATGAAAACAATTTCAGGATGCATGGGAAACATGTGTACTGAAATAAAGAACTCCAGAAGTTTAGCGGTAAAATGAAAATATACGTTTGGAAAAAAAGAACAAGAACAAAATAATATATATATATTAATATTAGCGTTATTAATATTAATAGTGAAAAGGGCTTTATGTTTGCAAAATGATTTCATAGATGCGATTAGAAAAAAAAACTTCCCTTTAATGTGATTGTATAAAAGTTGTATTGTCACAGACAGTATAAAAGTTGTATTGTCACAGACAGAACAACAGTCACAAACAAGACGTGATTTGCTGGAGCCCGAACATATTAGAATAGAATGTGAGCTTCAGAAGGGAGAAAAGGCAACATCACTACAATCATTGTGACAATGGCTCTGTGCACAATGAAAATAAATGATACAGGGAAACAATGAGGAAGAGCAGGGGGTAGACACTACTCCAGGGGAAGGATATTTTCGAAGATGTAGGTAGAGTTTGCTTTGCTGCTGTTGGTACAGTGCCTCTGTCAAAATAAACTCGGCCACGGCCATGAGAACAAAGACGGTCACAACTTATTCAGATTAATTGAAAGAATAAGAAATGCTTGGACAACACTGTTTAATAGAGCCAATATAAGTCAGACTAAATGAAAAGAAACTCAGTAGGAAGACAGTGGACACTGACCAAAATAATTTTATCTCTGATTTCTTTTGAAAAATGCGTAAAAAGATGTAAAACAAAAAAAACCAAAAAAACAAAAACGTACATGTTAAATCAATTAAATAATGTCGTCTTTCATCATATGACATTTTTATTTTGAAAGTATTGCCGGAAACTTGAGAACCGCTCGTTTATAGAAGTTTCGCACTATTGCACGGCGAATTCCATTTGTTTGACTTTTGAATTGGCTTTCAGGTTTATATTGTGAACTTTATTCCTTAACTCTGTCCAGGACTTGCCTTCAAGAAGAGCTCCCCCTCGTTTCAAAATGTAATTCGGTTACAAATGTAAAATGTAATTCGGTTAGAGGGAGAATCTTGGGAGATTTCCAGGATCTCTCTTGCTGTTGTCGACGAGCCCTGGCTGATACATGAACTTTCCACTCTGTTTTCAACAGATGTAAAAAGCCATCTATCATGGACACATTTTCTCGGCTTTGTTGTCGAATATAGGTATTCTTCACAACAATGGCCAGGTCCGTCAGGGCAAAACCAACCCTTAAAGCGGTAGAGTACGCTTTATAGGATTGGTTGCTTTCGTCGTAACCAGACAAAGTGAGAGCCGCTTTGACTACGTCATCAAAGGAAGATGGCTCCACTAAGTCCTTTGCCTGCTCAATGGCGCTGTTCATTTCCCTAGAAATGTTAAGCACCTTGGCTAATGTCCTCATTTTTTCCCTGGCCTTATCCCCCCTTCTACTGGAGTTGCATTTAGAATACACATGGCCTCCAACCTGAAGAATATCTCGATCATTCCTTACAATAAGAGAAATGGAATCTCTCTTCATGTCCTTAAGGATACTACCAACCTGAAACGAAATGTTAAATCTAGTTGGGTTAAGTAAACGTCCCTCTCGAACAGGGTTCTTGGTGAATTGATGATTGTGTTTATAACAGGGACAGGCTAGCTTGTGCTTCCAGAGGGACAGGCGGTGAAAATATCCAAGGCATTGGCTGCATGGCACATAATCGTTGATGGTGTGTTTTCCTACCATATTGTCGTGTGGCCTCTTTCTAACTATTAAGTCTTTTTGCTCACATTGATGGACTTCAATGTTGTGCTCATGGTTGCCGAGGTTTGTTATGTGTTGCCATTTGCGCCGTCTCTGTCGCCTGTCCTCTTTTGGGACGGCCAGAGTTTCGGCAACAAGGGTCTCTTTCGAATGAACTCGCTTGCAGTGACATGCTAGTTTTGTTTGTTTTGTTTCACAATAAAGACAATAACTATACTTATTGGAACTTACATCGAGTACATATTCAGCTGTCTTTGCTGATTCACTTGGCTGTTTGGCTGCTGTCCTGCTGCTACTTTTGGTACGCTGATTGATCTATCATAAAAAAGCAAACAATCTCCTTTCGTTAGTTATGTCTTTTTTTATCATTTGTAATGTTGCCCTGCATGAGCTTTTTTCCTTTGGCAATATTTAGTCTTTCTAGTGATGAGAAGTGTCAGGTTTTCAATTTTGTTTGATGTGTTTAAAAATGTCTACTTCTAATTGCTTTGGTTTGGTTTGTGCCAGCAGGGTGTTTGTCTCTTACATGTTGTGCTGACGAAGCGGCAGACTCTTCTTCGGAGGGGCTGCTCTCATCAGAGGAACTTTCAGATGGCATGTATTCGCTCCCTGATGAATCACTGCTACCATCACCCTGATGTCAAAATAGAAATGACAACAAAAAAACACAATAAACAATGTACTATTGTGTTAGTAACTTAAAATTCTCTCGTCAGTTTTGTTTATAAAGGTATTTAACAATAATATGTTTGATGTTATACTGAATTGCAAGGAAACATTAAGTCAGGTTTTTTTTTTTTTTTTTCTTTTTTCTGTTAACCACGTTTTTTTTCAATACGCGATCTCGGACAATTTGACAAGCATGAACTATCCTGGTATATGACGACTTAAAGCTAGCCCAGCTAGGTTAAGCATCTACAATTTTTTTATGACTATGGTGCAAGAGGCCACTCAGCAGAAAATAATCTTTCTTGTGATTTTCCCTGTGGAAAATAGGTTCACCCTACTCACTATCATCATTACAGTACAATCACATTTTAATTTCCTCACCTCTTGGAAAGGAACGTCATCGGACATAGAAGAACATTCTTCTCTTTCAACCGAGGATGACTGCCCTGAGAAGTACACAAAACATAAAATACAAGGAATGACAAAACAACAACAATATGCATTCATGATATCTAGAGGACAACAACGCACAAATATCGCATTAGCATAATGTAATAGAGTAGTGTACAAAATAATTGACTGCTTCAAGTACTATGGTTGCAACTAGGACTCCCAAGGTGACTTCAGAGCGTTCTATTTTCCACTAGGCTTTCAATCTAGTAAAAATAAGCCATGTCATGTGAAACATTTTATACCGATCACAAGGCAGTGACTTTGTATGCAGTATTAGAACAAGCAAACAATCATACTAATGAAGGGCAGCTAACCTTTTATTTCACACGACAGAAGATGTTTTTGAAGAGGCAAGATGGTGTAAGAGCCAATGCAACCAAGCAGCCATTCTAGCTCCACAATTGGCACATTGTATTTTGCATAGAGCTCTGCAAAAGTGAATGAAAACAATTTTGTTATTCATGTGGTAATAAGGAAAAACAATATGATGATTTGAACCATTTTTAATCTAAAACAATCGATCAGGGAAAAGAGTGTCTCACATATTTTAATTAAGTGGCATCATACTGATTTTGAACCAAAACCATCTTCCCAACATGATCTTGTTGCTACTTGCCTTTAAATTTTGTGTCTGATGCATCATTAACTATTACTTCTGGCAAATATATTACCAGGCACGTCTTTTGGGGGGAAGGGCAATACTCTCTTGGTGAATTGACAGCAGATGCACCCCACAATTTTAGCACTCGCAGTGCATTAGCTGCAAAAACAAAAAGAGTTAAAGTTAATCCACAATTTATAACCTATATTAATGATGATCTTCGAGACATACTCTTTAATGGGAGATACTATGTTTATGAACTGAAGCCCTTTAATATAGAGAATGTATTACGAACAAAAGAACAAACTGTTTACATAACTGTTTAGTTATGTAAAATATCATTTTGTTTTGTAAAACTAAGTTTTAAAGGTTTACCTTTAGATAGTTTCATAGATGCGCCCATCATGTATATTTTGTACCCGTGCAGCAATGGTTTACCATCCCATAACCTTGCACGCTCTGGGCCTTTTGATAAACCGTTTATTGCGTCGCCTTTAACTTCAAAGTCAACCTCCGGCAGCAATGACCCCACTTTCAATGATGCTTTTCCCCCAATAGTGTAAATAATTGACAATGTACATTTATAGTTTATAGAACAATTTAACTGTGGAATAAGATTGACATTTAATGTTTTTAAATTGTTATTTGCTATTTAAAAAAAAATGCAACTGAAATGTTATAAAAGGTGAACATGTTTGTGGTACAAAAACTTGGGAATGTGCTTTCAGCTCTTCAAATAAGAATTGTTTTAAAAACATTTACTTTCGAGTGCTGCATATTACTTTTTTAGTGTACACAAACTCCTACATTTTAGGTTTAACATAAAATATGCAATTCGTTTAAATGAGTTACTTTGCACATTTGCTTACAAATTACTGACATTTGAAGGAAACAATCCAAACCCGGGCAGCCAATCCCAGGAAAAACTTCAGGGATATGTCGGGTGCAACACCTTCATCATCTAAAAATTAATTAAAAAAAGTAAAATATATTAGAGAAGAATAAAATATTACACAATAATCTCAGTATTTGATTCTGAGTTTTGTTAAACTTTTGTCAAATTGAGATAAGATTTTGGGTGATTGAGATTTAGACAAAAGAACTACGGAATAAATTAAATCAAGTACAGAATTTTCCATTTAGTAAAAAACTTACCAGCTGGAATGCTGTCGAAATCAGCTGTGAACTGGCAGTTGGCCACAAATGCCAGGTCTTTAACTTGCCTCTGCAAAACAACATAAGCACACTATTATATTCCCAAGGGTTTTATGCAAAATGAGGTCAAGTGCAATAAACTCGCAGGTATTTTATCATTATGGGAGCTTCCAACTTACACTGCTATAAGTATAACGTATGAAGCATGAATAATTTATCACTGCAACATAAAATAATTAAATAACAAAACAAAAAACAAATATAAAAATCCAGGGTATCATGAATTGAAAGATGTCATACTTGAATCCTGGATAAAGAATTTATTTTTAGTGTACACCAATGTAATGTTTGATAAGCACATATTTTGTACAACCTGTGGTAAGAATTTCATATGGTACGCAGGAAGCTTTTGTTCCCCGTGAAGCCATTAAGGGAGAAGACACTACTCACCAAACGTCAAAAATTGCATTACCGATTAAGATATTCCAATTACTAAAAAGGCATAACAATTATAGTTGGCCCAAATATTTAGTAAAACAAAAATACAAATTTAAGAAACTACACACCACATCTTCAGACTTTAGCATTGTGGCAACTAATGACACTCCTGTGGACGTAGTCACTGAAGATTTCTTCGTGGTAGAAGGGGAGCTTGAAAGTTAATCTGTATAAAAAGTATACCACATTATGATAGGACAGAATTATGCAATCAACAAACATTATAATAATAATAACCAAATGCGCACTAAATCTGATCAAATTTAATCAATCAGTTTTGTTTTTCACTCTCATCGTTTCAAATAAAAAAATTAAAAAAATATAACTTTCAGTAGCTGAATGTTACCTTGAAAAAGTGTTATACATTCTTGTATGGGGGGCCTTGAATGCTCATTTGAGCTGATCATCCTCTCAAATAAGGACTTCAGCGACGAAAACCTCCCAAGATGAGACAAGTTGAAAATTCCTGCTTTCATGTTCCGTACAACACCCTCTGGCTCCTTTGTATAAGGGGATGTTGTCTCGTAGGGAATGTGGCCATCAGTAAGAACATAGTATGTGAGACAGCCAGCCAAATGAAATAATATAATTTTAATGTAAAACCGTCTCCACAAAAAGACCTATGTAGTCATGGGACTGGATACATTTTAGGAAATTGTATGCTCACTTGTTTTGCGTAAATTGATCACTTTACAAATCTATATCACATACCTGTATATCTGAAGATTTCTTGTATCTGACAACATCTCCTTGGAGACTCTCTACTGACATCCAGCAGAGAGTCCCAATTGCATCAGTCATTAGGGTGGTTTTCCCAGTGATCACTCTGGAAATGCCAAAGTCCCCAATCTTGACTGCACCCGATCGATCTAAATGAATACACAAATTGAGTGCACTGAATCATAGTATGAACTGAATTGCAATCATGACCAACTTCTGCTTGATACAGATACATTTTGGTTATTTTTTTTTGCTGCTTATTTAGAATATTTTGCTTGCTGAAATTACAGAAAACTCAGTAAATATCATGTGCAAGTTGTACATGTCTCTCCTCAGTGATGAGTTTTATAAGTAAAACAAAACCACAACTATTTAAAGGAAAATGTAAAAGAAATTATCAATTCTTTTTAAATAATAAAAGTAATAATAATAATAATGTATTTAAATGAATGTGTAGGAGATCAGAAGTAATTTTAACCTACCAAGCAAAACATTTGCAGGTTTTATGTCTCTATGGACAATTCCACGTTGGTGTAATTCCTGCAAACCTTTCAGGAAACCAAGGCAGAGATCTTCACGCTTAGAATGGGTCAGGTCAATAGTAGAAGTTCTCCCCTCAATAACATCTTGCATGTTGTACTCACAAAGCTCGGAAGCGAAGTACATGAAATCATCATCTTCTTCAACACACAATGTTTTGAGAACATTGTGAAGATCTTGCCCTTGAAGCTGTTTACATATGAGGGCTTCCTTTCCAACCAATTCGGAATTGACACGCTTGACTGCAACAGGGCTGCTGTCAAGCGTGCCAAGGTAGATCTTAGCACCGTAGCTTCCATTAGTAATGGTCACCAACTTGCTAAAAACTAGCTTTCCAACTTATCTGCCCATCTTGTAACCTTTAATGATAAAAATACATAACTTTATGTTCTGATGTTGTGAGTTTTTAAATCAATCATACTATTCTTGTATAGCCTAAAGATCCTCTGATGGAGTCAATCAAGCTCAGAGACTACTTCAGGCAAAATGTTACTTCAGAGTTTCACATTTTGTTTTGCTTATGCTGCACAGCAAATTCCATACTAAAACTGTTTGTGCAGGAACTATCATAACTTTTACAGACCATGCCTGAAGTTCGAGAGTGAACAGAACATCTTCAAAAATATTCCCCCAAATGTTGAAGTAAAAGTGTTGGCATTTGCCTCATAACCAAACCTTTTTACGTGTACATAGGATTCCCAAATCTCTCTGTTTTTATCAAATGCAGTAAGTATTAGCCACGATTCTTTGTCACCTGTTTTTGAGAATAACTTAAACACGCATACATTTCCAATAGGACTCAGTATATTGTGTGTACAGTTGGTAATGGAGTAAGGGAATTTTCTTTCAATAAAATAACGGCCACATGAGGTGATCCACATAAGAAATAATAAAGAAAGACATAATTAAGATGAGAAGGAAAAAAAAAACACTTTGCAATATGTCATTGTTAAAATTTCTAAAACGAAACAAATACAAAAATAAAGAAAAGTCAACTTTAAAATGTGAAGCTAAAATATCAATAATATTTTACTACGCCTAAAAGCACAAATATTTGGTAATTTAATTAAAGAAACAGATTGTCTCTGAAGAAATTCTGCAGGATCACATTGCTAGTTTTGCAGCATTCTCCACTGGTATTTGAGTATAATGATATGTTCAGGGCCACAAGTCCCATACTGTCTGTGTGACCTTCCAAGGACACAGTCTAACCTGACCACATCAACTTGTTAACCCTATCAGGACCAGGGGGGGCACAATGTGCCCCCCCTACCAATTTTTTCCCCTTAACTTTTCAACGCTTAGTCCGATCACCGCGAAATTTTCTGACTTTTCCTAAAATATATCTAGGATCATATTGAAAAAAAAATAATTGATACCGGGGGTTAGCTGTTGCCATGGCAACCATTTGTTTGACCTCGGGTCACACGATTTTACTGGTTTTTTTAGTGATTTTTAAAGCTTTTTGGACATAATTTCCACTTATTTTATGTTTTTTTTCCAGAAAATTGATAGTGGTGAGTCACGTGATAGTCTGAAATGGTTTTGGGAATTCAAAATGGCCGCCATTTTTGGCGGCCATCTTGGATTTTGTGTTTTCAGCCTGTAATTAGGGGGTCAAATTATATCAAGTTTTTTAACAATGGAACATTTTCAACCTGCTAATTTATTACTTTTCAGGCCCCAAAAAAGTTCAGATTTGTCAATCAAGCCTTATTATTTCTCCCTGGGCCCTTGGCGGCGGCCATTTTGATTGTTAAGTGAAAAAAACGCAAAAAAAAATTTTTTCCCGAAAATGGGATAAATTAATGAATTTATTATGACCCCTAAAGATAACTCCAGTGACTAAATTAGGTTCATATTATATTTATCTTGTTAAAATGTACAAGTTTGCCAAGTTTCAGAACATTCGGACAAAAAATACAGAAGTTATGGCAAAAACATGATTTTTGTCCAAAAAACGGTCAAAAACGCCCTCTAGTGACGGTTTTTTGAAATTTTTTGACGTCATCATGTAGAACTCGGTGAAATGAACATTTGTGGCAAGTTTCATCAAAATCGGTCGAACACTTTTGAAAATACGGAGGGGGGGCACTATGTGCCCCTCCCCGGTCCCCGTACAACCAAAAAAAGCCCGGTCCTGATAGGGTTAACTTATTTATGGGACATACTTTCACCATACTTGTACATTTCGCCATCCATGTACATGTACAGGCACATGGGCTACACTTACTGGTAGACTAATGTTGTTCACTTGATAGGTAATTAAATATCAAATCTTGAGTTCTGATTTCTAAAAATAAAAAACTAAAGTAAACCAAATGGTTGCGAATGGCAGTCCACAATTTACATCATATCTGAATTACTAAGAAGCTTGTCCAGTTCACTTCATAAAATCTTTGTGAATAGGCCTGTATTAGTAAGATGACAAAAAATGCGTTTTTCACTTATTTGATATTTATTTAGTGTTTTATTTAGTTTTCAAGCATACCTTATGGGACACTTCACCAGATACGAATGTACCACAATCAGCACGCTGACAAGAGAAGAAAAAGTTCGAGAATTTAATTATAAATATATGCTGGTAGGTGTGTATAGATTTTGATAATTACTGTCTTTCCCACCATTTTAAAAGTGTCAGGTTAAACCGATCTGAGGGTATGATAAAGATAAGTACATTGTTATTATGCAGATATGAGTATTTAAAGGTCTGTAAGTCACTCTTCATCATCACTTATTGTTTTAATCAATATTTGATATGTTGGTCCCTTTAAATTATGCATGAGCTTAATTCTTGAAAACGTTCCTTCATTACTAAGTATTTGAAATCCCAAATGTCAACTCTTTCCCGTCAATCAAGAATTATCCTTACTTTTGTTCTCCATGGGACATTCTTATCGCCGTAATCGTATCGCAGCTCTTGTCCATTTTGAATATCACAGCGGGCAAACAGGCACAGACAAGGGCTTCCATCGACGGATACAACTTTCATCAGGGTGTTGGACTTTCTTACCTGTTGGTCATTCACCATCCGACAGGCACCCTCTGACTCGATACCATCCACACTATAAGAAATTTACCCCCCAAAAAGAAGTAAAAAAAAACTAAAACACTAAAATAAAATAAAAGAAATTACAAATCATTGCCTGTGTTTTTGGTCGCAACGAAAACTTGTGTTCATCTATTTTTCCGTAATTGTTTGGTAAACTTAATCCTTTTTAATTTGCCGTCTTGTTCAATTAATCAAAGACGACTAAGATAAACAAGTAAAACCTATTTTCTTGAGCACTGATTGATAGATGAGCTTACCAGAGTGAAATTCCCTTGTCCTTAAAAAAGAACAAGAAACTTCCCTTGTCTTCGGGGTACGTTTCTTGTCGCAGCTCGCCTTTTGCCTGGGTGATTATTTCTCCATGATATTGCAGGAGGAAGTCCCCTCGTGCAAATGTTAATAATGATAATAATAATAATAATAATAATACTACTGATACTACTGATACTACTGATACTACTGATACTACTGATACTACTGATACTACTGATACTACTGATACTACTGATACTACTGATACTACTGATACTACTGATACTACTGATACTACTGATACTACTGATACTACTGATACTACTGATACTACTGATACTACTGATACTACTGATACTACTGATACTACTGATACTACTGATACTACTGATACTACTGATACTACTGATACTACTGATACTACTGATACTACTGATACTACTGATACTACTGATACTACTGATACTACTGATACTACTGATACTACTGATACTACTGATACTACTGATACTACTGATACTACTGATACTACTGATACTACTGATACTACTGATACTACTGATACTACTGATACTACTGATACTACTGATACTACTGATACTACTGATACTACTGATACTACTGATACTACTGATACTACTGATACTACTGATACTACTGATACTACTGATACTACTGATACAACTGATACAACTGATACAACTGATACAACTGATACAACTGATACAACTGATACAACTGATACAACTGATACAACTGATACTACTGATACTACTGATACTACTGATACTACTGATACTACTGATACTACTGATACTACTGATACTACTGATACTACTGATACTACTGATACTACTGATACTACTGATACTACTGATACTACTGATACTACTGATACTACTGATACTACTGATACTACTGATACTACTGATACTACTGATACTACTGATACTACTGATACTACTGATACTACTCATACTACTCATACTACTCATACTACTCATACTACTCATACTACTCATACTACTCATACTACTCATACTACTCATACTACTCATACTACTCATACTACTCATACTACTCATACTACTCATACTACTCATACTACTCATACTACTCATACTACTCATACTACTCATACTACTCATACTACTCATACTACTCATACTACTCATACTACTCATACTACTCATACTACTCATACTACTCATACTACTCATACTACTGATACTACTGATACTACTCATACTACTCATACTACTCATACTACTCATACTACTCATACTACTCATACTACTCATACTACTCATACTACTCATACTACTCATACTACTCATACTACTCATACTACTCATACTACTCATACTACTCATACTACTCATACTACTCATACTACTCATACTACTCATACTACTCATACTACTCATACTACTCATACTACTCATACTACTCATACTACTCATACTACTCATACTAATCATACTAATCATACTAATCATACTAATCATACTAATCATAATACTACTAATACTAATACTAATAATACTACTACTGCTACTGCTACTGCTACTGCTACTGCTAGTAAGAAGAAGAAGAAGAAGAAGAAGAAGACGACTTTTTTTTGACTTTTTCAATGAAATCTTTATTCAATACAACAAACAAATCACTGAAATACAAATAGATGTAACAAAGAGGATAACAAAATTACAAAAAAACATCGGGAGACAAAAAGCTTGAGGAGATAAGAAAACAATTAGCCTATGTGAATTCGCACAAAAAAGTAAGCGTCTTGAAGTGACGTTTGAGTCAGACACCTTTAGGTGATAGTGGTAAACACCTCTGCTCATACCCCTGTATCAGCAGCTACCGCCGAGGGCCCGACTCATTCGACACCGCAATGAAAACAAAAAAGAGACTGTGTTCCTGTAAATCAATCAAAAAGAAATGTTACAAAAGAAGGAAGTAAACTAGGGAATATATACACCCAAATACCGACCTGGCACAGGGAATTAAAAGAATAAAAAGACTAATAGGACTAGATCAACCATGTTAGCTCTGCATTGACAGTGGTGAAAAAGGCGTTGTTCTGGGACCATTTTTTGAAAAACTCAGCAAGGTTGTTGCTGAACTTGTAATAGTTGTACTCGACGATGACTCTGTCCTGTACACGACTACGCCAAATGACGTAGGGGTCCGAGAATCGAGAGGTCTGACATAACCAGTAAATGACATGTTTAAAGTTGACGATGAGGAAGTTTGACAGGCGAACTGCCCCTTTGCAGCGACCCTTCACGTTCGGGACTAAAGTCCAGTAGAGGTCAAAGTTGAGTTTGAGATCTGGCAGGATGCGATGTAGTAGCGAGTAGAGAAGGTTGAGTCCAGGTTGTATGGCAGGGCAAAGGATGAACATGTCAAGAAGTGTCCCTCTCTCTCCACACCAACCGCAAGAAGAGCATATGTCAGGGTTGAAGTGATGCAGAACCGGCAGAGAGGGTAAGATTTTGTGCAACAGTTTAAACTGTGTATCTCCTTCTTTCTTTGTAGTAGGCAGCTGATATATTTCTTTCCATTGGAAAGATGTTGATTTGTCAAGCACACCGGTGTCATGCCAATAGGTGCTGGTTTGAGCCGGATGCAAGTTGACTTTGCCATTGAACATGTTGTACATGGTCTTTGATGTGGCGGATAGTCCTTTGGAGTCGGATGAGATGATGAAATCTATTGGAGCATCTGGAAATGCCGAGATGTTCCGAAGGGCTGCTGGGCAGACACCGGTAGCGTTGAAGATGACTGGGAAAGTTCTGATCAGTTCGTGATGGATATTTTGAAGATCTTTGTGAAGGAGTCGGAGAGAGAGGTGGCGAAGAACCGGAAGATGGGGTTGAAAAGTTCTTACATCCTTCCATGTGCCAATGCTTGTGTCGATGAGATGCTTGACGAGCGTGATGCCGTGTGAGTGGAGCCGCACAGGAAAAGCAACCTCATCGTCAGCTTTATCAGTGAGAAGGGGGCTATTAAGTGGGAGATTAAGAACATGGTTGATCGAGTCCTGTGGTATTTCGACGCGAGCTCCGGTTGCCTTCCAAGCACGCAAAAGCTTACCATAGAAACGAGGAAGGCTTGTGAAGAATTTGGATGAAGTGTGAGTAAGGAAGAGTTGGAAGTCGAGATTGAGATGCATGTATCTATGCAGATTGTGGCTAATCATGATATGCACAGGATGCGGATTGAGTTTGAGATAACGTTGAATGAGAGTGAGTCTGAAGGTGAGCACGCGTGCTTGGAGGCAAGCTAGACCCGGGCCTCCCCTGTTGGGTTTACGATATAGAAGGGTTTTCTTAAGGAGGTGTCTCTTACTGGACCAAACGAAATCGACGAGCATATCCTGGAGTTCACTCAGGAGGTCGTCTGGAGGTGCGAGAACGGCCAGGCAATGGAAAATTTTAGAAGCTGCAAGCTGATTGACAATAAGAATGTTACCTTTGTATGATAAAGAGGAGGCAAGTCCTTTCCAGCGGGAGAGGGTTTTGCCTAGTTTGTTCTTGCAATCAACCCAGTTTCGTTTGAAATAACAATTGTTGTTTCCTAAGTGAACTCCAAGAAAAGGAAGCCCCTCGCTATTCCAGTTGAAATTGAGGGGCTTGTCAGTTCTTCCAGTCCAGGATCCAACCCATAGACCCCATGATTTTGTGTAGTTTAAGCACGCAGCAGAGGATTCATTGAAAGTCGATATACATCATCCACAATGTCAAAACCGGAATCGGTGGTGACGAAAACCGTAACATCGTCTTCATAGGCCGACACTTGACAATGTTGATCGGTTCCAGGGAGAGGAAAACCATTGGTACCTAGACGGTTTCTAAGCGTATGGAGTAGGGGTTCGATGGCAATTGAGTACAGCAGTCCCGAGAGTGGGCAGCCTTGTCGGATACCTTTCTCTGTTGAAAAAGGGGCGGTAAGAGATCCGCCCACCTTGAGAATGCTCTCGGCACCGTTGTACATTAGTTTTATGTAGGAGATGAACCGGTCCCCGAACCCCAAGGCTCTCATGGTACCAAATAGATAATCATGATCAACATTGTCAAATGCTTTTCTCTGATCGAGGTTGAGCACAGCGAGGGGAGTGTCATTTAAATTAGAAACATTGATAATGTCTTTTATGAGAAGCACATTGTCATATATCGAACGATCTGGAATGCAGTATGACTGATCGTGATGGATCACACTGCTAATATGTCTTTTGAGCCTGTTGGCAAGCAACTTAGCAAAAATCTTATAGTCGGTGTTGAGCAGGGAGACAGGACGCCAGTTTGCTACGTCAGAAAGATCCCCCTTTTTGGGAATGAGTGAGATAACGGCCCTTTTGAATGACTGGGGTAAAGTGCCACAGTCAACAGCATGGTTGAGGACTGACATCAAGTCATTTTTGAAAATGGGCCAGAAACATTGGAAAAATTCACAAGTGAGGCCATCCAAACCGGGAGATTTGTTTTTGCCAAGTTGCTTGACGGCTAGATCAAACTCCTCGGACAGTAAACAACTATCAAGATCCTCCGAGTCAACAGGATCAAGTGTGGGCAAGTCCGAAAGGAGAGTGTTACGGGCGCCCTCGTCAGTCGGTGCTTTTTTGTACAAGGTGCGGTAAAAATTACGCACGTGAGTTTTTATTTCGTCAGGATTTTCAGTGACAGTGCCCAACGGACGCCGGATACTTGTCATTGTTTTAGCCTGCGAGTGGGATTTTTCAAGCTGAAAGAAGTACGACGAACTGGTATCCACTTCTGTAATATGTTTAAAGCGTGATCTGACGAGAGCGCCCCTGGCCTCATTTTTCAGTAAAGTGTTTAACCTTTGTTTTTGTTCATTTAACACACAAATTGTTTCTGGTGGTAGGTCTGGCGCAGACTGAAGCTCGTCAATGGAGTTATTCATTTGACGAAAAAGATCGCGCTTTTCTTGCGAGACCTTGGTTCCATACATTTGCGAGAGGGACTTAAGTTGCAATTTGCCAAAATCCCACCAGTCTCCGAGTTCATCAAATTCGTTCTTTTTGGTTCTCCAGTCTTTCCAAAAATGAGTGACAATTTCCTTAAACGCAATGTCTTCAAGCAAGTTGTTGTTGAAATGCCAATAAGCACTTCCTTTGATGTCATGAATGGGAAGTTTGATAACAAAGGAGACTGCTGAGTGGTCAGACAGAGAACAAGGAGTGATATCGCATGAGCGGACACAAGACATCAGATTAACTGGAACATAAAAGCGGTCTAGCCTGGCTTTAGAAAACCCGTGTGCAGTGTTTGGGTTGTTTCTAAGCCAGGTGAATTTTTGTAGTGTGGGGTTCAATCTGCGCCAGACGTCGCTCAGAGAGAGAAAATTTACATTATCATTGAGAGCCGTGGAGATTTTGGGCCGGTGCTCAGTCGGCCTAGACAGACGATCAATGGAAGGATTAAGTGTACAGTTAAAGTCACCACCGATTACAATGACACCATCACTGCGTTGCCCACAGTGATTAAAGAGAGCTCGAATGGCCGCCAGAGCTGTGTAATTGTCTTGTGGAATGAGGACATTGTAAATATGATGAGGGCTACTGTTGAAGAGAGTCTTATGATAAAGAATGTGGCCTTCAAAAAGAACTTCGGAATCAGAAACACTGATATTATTGTTTTTAATGAGTGTGGTTACACCCGAGCCTCGGGAAGGCCCAGGAGCACAGTACGGAGTATATGGCCAGAGATTCCAGCAACTGCATTTTTCGCTGAGATTATTAGTCTCTTGCAAGAATACAACATCTGGGTTATTGTGAAGCCTCTCAATGTATGTTTGAAAGGCGGCATTCCGGGTGGAGGAGGAACAACCCCCGGTGTTGAGCGTAAGCAGTGATAGTGTCATTGTTAGTACATGTACAAAGGATATACTATTTTTATTATGACAATCCATTGCAGAAGAGATTTATACATCGAGTTTTCTTATCAGCTTTTGAATCCTCTGCTGCAGGCTTTTTTGCAGTAGGGGACTATTTCGCATTGGCTTGAGCTGTTTGACAAGTCCAGGTATGTTCGCAGTGTACTTACGAGCGATGGTTTCTGGTTTTTTTCGAGCTTTGACGGAATTGAGAAATTTGACAAGTTCCACGTTTGAGAGTGGCCCCTTGTAAGTGGGGAAAGACTCGGCAGAGAGCTGCGCATCGATGTCAGTTGTTTGCGTGTCGTCCCATTGTTCCGAGTCGGTCGCAGTGCTGCCCACTGTGGAGGCAGGGGTGGAGGCAATGGGAGAAGGGGCGTTAAGAGCCTGGGAAAGATCTTGGGAAGACGTCTGCATAGGGGTGCTGATTTTACGGGCCATCTTCCGGGGTGGTGAGGGTGTAGCCAGGGAGACTAACTTGGGGGCAGTGTCTTTGGCTTTGGGAGGGGACTGTTTCCGTTTGGATAAAACCTCAGAGAAAAGTCTGGAGGGGGCAGGAGGAGAACCCCAGATCGAGAGGATGGGGTCGGACGAACTTTGTTTACCTGATGGGGGTGGGGGATGGGTGGAAGATCTAGGGGAGGGGGTGGGAGGGGATGCACTACTATGGCCGGTGTCTTTCGAAGAGGACAGGCCAGGGGAGGGGGAGGGGGGAGCGGCATTGGCACCAGTCTTGGTTCCTCTCACAGAGGGAGATGAACCAGCGGGAGGTGGACGTTTTTTATTAGAGGCTGTGGCTGTGGGAAGGGCAACCCCCGAGGGTCGTGCCTTGGATAGCGCAGCCAATTCAGGGGGCCCCTGCGGAGGCCAGAAAAGCGATTTTGGGGGTTTTGTTTTACCAGTGAGGGCTGGTGTTGTAGTGGGTTTGGAGGCCGGCGGAGCACTGTTTTTTGAGGCCGGCTGGTCAGTGGGTTTGGGATTCTTGGGTGGATGTTTTGGATCAGATTTATTACCATGGATGAAGGTGGGAGGGGGGTTAAGTGGGTTATCGGTGTCATTAGTATGTGCTTTACTGTTGGGTTTTTTACAGGAACGGCTAATGTGGCCGTGTTCCCCACAGTTAAAACACCTGACCGACTCGGTAGACAGAAAGACACGGTAATTTACGCCAGCATAGGTGAAATTAATGTGATCAGGAGGAGTGACATTTTGATTGAAAAGTACCTGAACTTGTCTTCTGAATGACATGATGTGTGACAGCTCTTTGCTTTTAAAACCGAGGGGTATGGGTCGGATCTGAGACACCACCTTACAAAAACCAGAGATATTGTGAACAAGAACATAATTTGGAACTTCAGGGTACACATTGGAGAGAGTGAGCCGAGTAGTAGGTTTAATGAGTGGCGTGAGCTCGAGAAAGGAATCTTCGAGCCTCAGACCGTGATTTGTAGC